>CM057971.1:3369165-4826313 GCA_030142095.1 Rubus idaeus
CGGAAATACCAAATGGGAATACGAAAAACAACTATAGGTACGAAATTGTCAATACCATAATACTTCATGTACCATTTTGAGTATTAACCATATATATAGGGTCAAGGGTTGGATCTATGCAGTCGTATAAGAAGGTCCTAAACCTTAAACTTTAAATTTGGACCTATGCAATGAACTAGTGAAATCCTAAACTTGTGACTCAAGACCATAAATAATCCCAAGAAGCACGCACCGATCGATCTGAAATTTAAATTCCAAAATTTGCATTTTATGTTCAATCACAGGTCGATCTCTCTAGCTAGCTAGCTTCTGGAAGGAGAAGATTAATTAAGGACCGATTAAAACGTACGTACCCCTCATTAATATTATTTTGTTGTTCGATCTTGCGGAACCATCACGTAGATATTTCAACTTCCTCTAGTCTAGGACACCACACTGACTTCACCATCTTTTCTAGTCCATTATGATCGAGATCGATGTCATATATATCATATATGTTCCCACATATTGACTTGTGCCTTCACCGGCCGGCGACGACTTGATATAGTTTTTCCTACTTTCCTAGCACTTGCAATCAATTAATTAAAATATCTAACTTGGTAAAATTTCCAATCTAACGACCCATGCATCTTCTCGATGATCTAGAGCATATATACAGCTAATGCCACAAAGTGATTAATAAAAGAAGGAAAGCAACTACAAAGAAAAAAAATATTGGAGACAAAAAGAAAATGATGATGAATAGGGCAGGCTTAGTGGGTACGTTTGATGATATGTATGAAGGAAATTTCTATATAGGTACACAAGAAGACATCGATGCTAGCTACGTGCCTATATATGAGAATAATTATATGTATATATGATCAAATAAATTATGTATGTACATTTTGGCCAACTTTCTTGTCAGCTAAGTGATTACATTACATATACTTCCAAGTGCATGGTGTGCGCATAAGAGATCGACTGATTGAGAGGAGAAAATTAAGATGAAAGGGATGTGTGGCTTTCTATAAATTAATAAGAAAAACCAGAATTTCTTCTTTTAAACTACTATCCAGTTGTTCCTATTATATACGCAGATCAGTCAATTAATTTTTTCTTCTAAAACAAAAGGTCAATTAATTTTTGTAATTTGGACCCATGCAATGAACTTGTGACCAAATTAATTAAACAAATTAATACACTTGTGAAATCCTAAACTTGTGACCATAAATACCAAGAAGCACGCACCGATCTTGATCATCGATCGATTAATGATTTCGATCGAGCTGTCATTAATCCACATTAATTTAAGATAAAAGTATATTATACTTGAACTATGAACTGTCCATCGATATCGATTTAGTGCATATTGATATATATGATATATATATAATTATCACTTTTAAAATTTATTTAGTCAAATAATAACTTATTTTTGCGGAAATGTCACGGCAAATTAAACTTCCAGTCTATTACACTTGGACTATGGAGTATGAACACTATTGGCCTTTTACATATTCAACTAATATAATTTCAACGCATGTATTTGTGGTTTTCCATACCAGAGCATTATCTTTTTTGACAAGGAAACCAATAAGCATTTTCTTGCTTGAACAGTACATATCTCGACTAATTATATATGGTCCACTATGGCAATATGCATCATGGACTTGTTCCTTGCACACTTGAAATAGTTTGCCAACTTCCTTGTACCTAACATGCAGGCTAGCTAGGCTAGTTAATTAGCACGGAAAATTACATAATTGAATATAAAATTTTCCATCTTTACCCATCTTCTCAATCTATATATAGAGGAGCGGTAGTGCCTACTCTAATGCCACAGAAAAGTAACGTACAGGAAGGAAAACAATTTATAAATTAAGAAGAGGGAAAAGAAAATGAAGAGGGCAGGCTTAGTAGGTTTGATGATATGCTTGTTCTGCTTGGTGGCCATGGTGAAGGGGAACACAACTCCGAGCCAGTGTAAGCAGGAGAGGAAGCTTCTCGTCGATGCGTGCAAGACTAGACTTCTTATGGGGCTTAGTCCATCTGCTACCTGCTGCCAACTCGTTAGGGTTACTCACTTTGAGTGTGTTTGTCCTTACGTTACTCCCAAGCTTGCTAATTTGATCAATGTCCAACGCACCATAAAGCAAATCGAAGGCTGTGGAAGGACTGTTCCTCACAACTTCAAGTGTGGGAGTGAGTTCTAGATCTCTCTTTCTTTCTCTTCTTATATAAGTTTCTGCAGTCATATATGAAGTAGTTAATTAGTATTTGCTTTTATATATGTATGAATATATAGCTCATGATCGAATTTCTTATTTTCTCTCTGCAGGTATCACCACTCCGCCATAAGAAGACTTCGATCGATTCTACGTGCCTAGCTATATATGAGAATAATTATATATATATATGATTAAATAAATTATGTCTGCATATTTTGGCTATCTTGTCAGCTAAGTGATTACATTACATATATACTTTGAACTTTGAAGTGCATGGTGTGCGCACCAATATGTATAAGAGATTGAGAGGAGGAAATTAAGAAGAAAGGGATGTGTGACTTTCCATAAATGAATAAGAAAAATCAGAATTTCATCTTTTAAACTACTATCCATGCAGTTGTTCCTATTATACATGCATATCAGTCAATTTTTATTTGTAATTTGCACCCATGCAATGACGTCCTTGTGACCAAATTAAACGAATACACTTGTGAAATCCTAAACTTGCATGTGACTTGATGACCATAAATCCCAACAAGCACGCACCGATCTTGATCATCGATTAATGACGTCCATCCAGCTGTCATTAATCCACATTAATTCAAAATCAACGTACGCGCCTTCGTACTATTTTATATTTTTATTATAGCCATTTTTAATCCACATTAATTCTTTGGGCCAGCCGGCCAGTCCGTGGAGTCAATCACAAGTCTCTGGTTAATTAACTTCCAAGAAAGAACAAACATGCACGCGGAGAGGAAACTAGGGTACTCTAGTTAATTAACAAACATACACGGAGATAGCTTCACTGTAAATCCCAGGGTACTCTTTTGACCGTCTTCTTCGGAGAGAAAATATGAATGCTTTCTATTTTAGCTAATTTTGAATTTATACCATTTTTTTAATAAAAAAATATAATTTAATTGTATTTAAAAATTAAGTACAAAAATAAAAAATGAATATTTTAAATTAACAAAAATAATAGAGAATCTCATTTTGCTCTCTATATTTATGAGTCATATAGCTAAAAGCTAAGAGCAATGCATCCCCAATAGCTTCTCTAAAAAATCTTTATTATAGAGACTCAAAAGTTAAAATCTCTATAATTTTTCTTCCGTAGTTCCAACAGTTTTTCTATCATATTCTCTATAATTTATTATTTACAATTAAATATAGTATTATTTTTAAATTTAAAAAGTATAATCAAATAATTAATGATGAAAATGAATATATTTGGAAAGGGGAAAGAGAATAGGGTAAAAATTTCCAAAAAAATGTTTCACTATAATTTTAGAGTTTGCTGTAAATATATAGATTTTTATTCACTATCTCTAAAATAGAGATAGGTATAGGGAGACTGTTGGAGCAAAAAAAATGCTCAATTTTCCCTAAATTAGAGAAAAAATAAATTATAGGGAAGCTGTTGGAGATGCTCTAAAGTAGAGAGCCATTTTGGAGGCTGGTGCATCGTTAGCATACTTTCAATTTTTGTTTTTTAACCATTTTAGGGAACATATTTAACTTTTTAATTACTTTAATAGCTGCACTAGCTTCCTAAATAAATTTCTAGGGCTTGCAACTATATATATATATATATATATATATATATCAATAGAGGCTTATGTTAATGTTAGCTAAGTAATTTACTGCTCCATTAATGCAAGCCTCTATTGATATATAAAAGAGGTGCTTAAAAAGAAATGTCCTTGGTTCCCGAAACCCTAATGGAGAAGCTCAAATCCTTGGTTCCCGAAACCCTAAGGCGAATGATCGCAGAGAGCACTGCTGACGATCTTCCCAGCACATGTTCTTCTCTCCTTGATTTTCTTCTCCAGTTCGAGCCCTTTCAGCAAGTAAGGGTCATCATTTTAAACACACGAGCAGAAAGAAATTGAAATAGAGTTCTAAACTTGTTCTACTTTCTCAGATGGTGAGGGACCTGACCGACCCTGAAGTTGCTCTCTGTGGCAAGAATAAAGAGGCTGCTTTGGAGTCGAAGAAGAAAGGAAATCGGTACTTCTTGACCGGTGATTATGCTAATGCTTTGGATTTCTATAACCAGGTACCTCTTAATTTCCAATTAGAGTGATTGAATTACTTCAATTTGTGCAAGTGAAGTGCTTTATCTGCTTATGAATTGATTATATTATAGGCATTGCGAGTTGCTCCAATGGATGCACTCGAAGAAGACCGAAATCTGGTTGCTACTTTGTATGTGAATCGGGCTTCTGTATTTCATGTAATTCCCATGTACCAAAACACATGGTAAAGGTTGATTTTTTTTTCCCATTAGATTTCTTTGCTTCTTTTTAATGTATCTCTTGTGTGTTTTGCTTAGAAAATGGGGCTTGTGAGGGAGTGTGTACGAGACTGCAACAGGGCGCTTCGGATTTCTTCAAACTATGCAAAGGTGAAATGCTCTCATTGTGTACAACTGTTTTGTGTTTGTAATGGATTTGATGAATTTCGGACCATATATAGTACAAGAGAGACAAAGAGAGTTACCCTAGCTTTCTCCAGGTTTACTTTTTTATTTGGTTTTGCTGTAGGCATGGTTCAGACGAGGTAAGGCAAACGCAGCTATGGGAAATTATGAGGATGCAATACGTGACTTGGATGTTGCAAAGATTATGGAGGCGTCAGTGGGTGGTAAGAAACAGATAGAAAGTGAGACGAAGATAGTTTTGGATCAACAGAATAGTGCAGCAAGTCCATCAAAACAACATAATCAGAATAACTCAAATAAGTTGGGTAAGATAACAAGTCAGCAACTACTACTAATTATCAAATTATGTAACTGTACTTGGCTCTCTGGACTTTGGGATTGAAAATCTCTACTCACTCTTGATTAGTAATCTTTTTTAATTGCTTGAGATAATGTTACACATTGGGCTCCCCAAGTTTTTAGACTGTGATGAAAACTACAGATGAATAAATAAAATTTTGGAGACATTCAGAAGCTACAAAGTATGGCTCCATCTTGGTGCAAAACAGCTTGAAATAGTATTCTCACTTAGAATGTGCTGTTCGTTTTATCACTCATGTTTTCTTGCATTATGTTTGGTTAAGCTGATGGGTTTTCATGCTTGCCTTGGGATATAGCAATGACAGATGTCTCATTTTGAGTGCACTTTGATACTGAGCCTTTAATGCAATCTTTACTGATTTTTAGGAATGCCAAGACATCCCGGACTTTGTAGCTTGTTTTGCTGGTTGAATTTCATAATTCTTTTTTTTTTCTCTAAATATCAGAGAATGGAAGTACTAGCAACCCAAGTAAAGTACATTGTAATCCATCAGATGAACCACACCAAATGAAATTACAATGTGTCACCACACCTGAGAAAGGAAAGGGTTTGGCTTCCACAGTGGACATTCCTCAAGTGTCCTTGGTACATACCGAAGACCCTTTTGCAATTGTATGAACAGAGACCTCTTCTTGCCCCTGCAAATACCTGCATTTGTGCTGTTGTTGAGGAATCTAAAATATATCGGCACTTGGCTGTGCAGATAATATTAAAGCATTGTCGGGAATCACATTGCCACTACTGCTTGAATGAACTACGTACCAGCGGATAAAGTCCCATGTACATCATGTTCAATACCATGGTATTGCTCCCAGCAATGCTGTATAGAGGCAGGAGGAGAAATGTGCTGCGATTACCCAAACAACCAAAGCATTCATGAGTATCTATCAGATGATCTTCAAAAGTACATTGTGTTAGGTTTTATCCCTCCTTGGTGGATGTTGTGTGAGTCAAAAGGTGGCAGGTACAAAGCATATTGATGACAAGCCTTGGTGAAGGAAGGTCTCGGCTGGTATGGTAAGCTTTGGTAGGCTTGGTAGGTCTTGGTAGGCTTTGTAGGCATAAAGAGTTAGGCAAGAGTAGGCCTTGCTTTATGTAAAGACTAATGTGTATTTGATTAATATATGATGTGTGTGCAGCAAAGAAAGAGGACGTGAGAGACTTAGAGTGCAGCTGCTATATATATGCATGGAAATGCATGCAGAACACATCCTTGAGAGGATCAAAGAGGAACCCATGCAAAGAGAGACGTAGCTCATACTAGAGAGTGAGGGAGAGCAGCACGAGGTAGACTCCTTTGTGAATAAGAGGAGTAGGTGCTGCTGCACTCTGGGCAGTGAGTGTGTGAGAGAGAGATTCCACACAGGGTGAGCTATGGGATGTGTATAATCCCATAGGGTGTTCTCGGTGGCCTCGATCCGAGAGGGTCAGCAACAAGCCACAGAGAGCTTGTGGGTTCAGACAGTTAAAGAGTGTGTATAACTCTTGAGGTAGAGTATTCTTCTAGGTTGAGAGATGGGTGTACAAGGGGTATTTTGTTGGATACAAGGGCTCGGGTTGAGTATAGACTCTAGAGCGGGTTTATGGGTTATGAGATTTAACTCATGTATCTTGTACTTATTATTTCTTTCATACTGAAGATGGTGAAAACTCTCTCGTGGACGTAGGCATGAGATTTGCCGAACCACGTAAATAATTGTGCACTATTTCATATTTATCCAGCTTTATTGTATATTGTTGCATGGTGAGAATCTCGGTTAATTCCGTGAATGGGAGTAAAATCCCAACACATTGTGGAGACCACTTTAAATGCTGATTCTGAAAGAGATAATCAGATTTCTGAACAAAAAAATTTTTTGGCCAACTTTGAAAAGATTAATTAAACCATGCATTAGGGATAGGGCTAGCTATCGAACATATTTAAAGCCAAAAATAACCGATCGGTTAATTTCTGAACTGCAACATGTTTCATTAGGGATTGAATGTGACATTTTGTTCCTAATGCTTAGAATGAAACGATCGGTTTGCAGGGCTAGGTTTAACGTATACTACAAGTTGTGGCATTTTCTTCATTGATATAAAATATACGTACAAGACTAAAACACCATATCCCTGAAGTCAATCACAAGTCTCTGGCTCTCTGCAGCAGGTTAACTCCAACAAAATAAGACCAAGCATATATGCATGCACCTGTGTACGTGGAAAATACTAGACAAAATTATAGGGTTTAAGGAAATTATTCCTCAATTCAAATCTAAAATAAAACCTAAACAGGGTGAGAAATCAAATCCAAGAATATCTCTAGACTGAATCTCATCTACTCTGTCTCATCCAGAATAGAGCAATCAAATCACAAGAACTTAGAGAGTAGTTAAATTTGCAAAAATATCTAATGACTCATTTGTAGTTAAGATGGTTCAATTTCAAGCAAAATTCAACGTTCTTAGGATTATTTTTTTTGACAACTAAATTCAGGATTTTTTTTAACAATAACTAATTAAGGATTTAGACAGCTATAATGAAGGTAGTTTAGTTGCTTGACCATTGGGGAGAGGTTACGACGTAATGTCGAAATATTCTTTGTACGATTTGAATCAAAGGGTTTGTCTGTTTGTGGACTGTTTGTGTTTGATTTGAATTGAGAAGCCCGGCTTGTTGACCCTTCTTCTTTGCACCAAGAAGCAAAGTAATCTAAAAGTCTATAAAGTACCATCACCATCACATCCATAGCTCCAATATATTGAATTGAATACATGTAAGAACAAACAAAAGAGAAAAAAGAATGAGAAACCATGTGAAAGAGAAAGGGTTTCTGTAGTTGTTGGAAGAATAAATGGCGAGAGGGATTTATTGTTTTACTTTTGGGTTATGGGTTTTACCAAAACCATGAACTCTGGTGAGTGGTTTCCATAGATTTTGGGTTCGGAACAAGAGAGGGAGGATTATGGGTTTGGAAAATTTAACGAAAGTATCAAAATATTATTTGGTACCAAAATAGCAAACGAAACAGTAGTTTGTGTACTAAAAGGGAAACAAAATAGCAGTTTGGGTATCATTTGATTCTTTATTAAAATTTAAGTACAAAAAAAATTGTATTTGGTTATATTTTCAGTACTATTTGGAGATTTTTTTTCTGTATCAAAAATCTTTCTACAAAGAAGAGGAATTAAAATTATTTTAGCATTTACCCAACTACTGATGATGGAATAGGTATTGAGTCGATATGGTATATATATTGACTAGTAATTAAGTTTGGCATAAAAAATTAGTCCATGACATATATAACATGCATATAATTACTATTTTTAAGACTTACTTAATCAAACGATAACCATATAACCATATTCTTCAGGCAGGTGGTGCCGGTTTTGGGATCGGTGCGGCTTGGTGAGGCTGCTATGGGTTGCTGGAGGGGAAGGCCGCCGGAGATAGTCGGTCGGTGGTTGCTGCCGTGCTTCATGTCAGGGCTTGGTGTGTGGACTGATCTTTGTTGGGTCTGTGGTGGGGTTTTTGGACCTTGCTCTGGACCTGATGGGCCACTAGGGCGGGTGTTTTTCCATCCTCTGCTATTACTTAGTGGCTGGGTTTTGCCTACAGAAGTTAACAAGTATCGCATAAGTCATTTAGTCGACGAATCTGCAATTTCACCACAATTGAGTGCCTTGGAGATTGTTGGTTCACTAGTTTGATTAGGTGTTACTTGAGATTTGTTCTCATTTGTAGGCTCGTTTTGAATAAAGCGAGCTAACAGGGCATAGTGAGCGGTGCTTTTAATTTCTAGTAGTTTAGTTGACCCTAACAAACCTAGGATCAGACCTATGAGTTAATCTATGTACCGTTCTTTGGTAATGATATTAAGTATCATCTTTTCTCCTAAAAAAAATGATAACCATATAATTACTATTTTAAAAATTTAATTAATCAAACGATAACTTATTTTTGCGGAAATGTCACGGCAAAACTTCTAATATATTACACTTGGACTATGAAGTATGAACACTATTGGCCTTTTACATATTCAACTAATATAATTTCAACGCGTGTATTTGTCGTTTTCCATGCCAGAGCATTTTCTTGCTTAAATAGTACATATCTTGACTAATTATGGTCTCAATATGGAAATATGCATCATGGACTTGTGCCTTTGGTCCTTTGCACACTTGAAATAGTTTTCCAACTTCCTCGAACCTAACATGAAGGCTAGCTAGGCTAGTTAATTAGCACGGAAAATTACATAATTGAATATAAACTGTGGTAGGGTTTAATTCTTCTAAGTTTAATTTCCATCTTTACCCATCTTCTCGATCTATATATAGAGCGGTTGTGCCTACTCTAATGCCACAGAGAAGTAACGTACAGGAAGGAAAACAATTTACAAATTAAGACGAGGGGGAAAAAAATGAAGAGGGCAGGCTTTGTAGGTTTGATGATATGCTTGTTCTGCTTGGTGGCCATGGCGAAGGGGGACACAACTCCGAGCCAGTGTCAGCAGGAGAGGAAGCTTCTCGAGGATTCGTGCAAGACTAGACTTTTTCTAGGGCTTAGTCCATCTGCTACCTGCTGCCAACACGTTAGGGCTACTCACGTTGAGTGCGTTTGTCCCAAAGTTACTCCCAAGCTTGCTAATTTGATCAATGTCCCACGCACCATAAAGCAAATCGAAGGCTGTGGAAGGACTGTTCCTCACAACTTCAAGTGTGGGAGTGAGTTCTAGATCTCTCTTTCTTAATTTCTTCTTATTTTGGTGAAGCAATTATTATTTTGCTAATTTTATATATGTACGTACGTATGAATATATAGCTGATCATCATGAACTTCTTATTTTCTCTCTGCAGGTGTCACCACTCCATAAGAAGACATCGATTCTACATCGATTCTTATATGATCAAATAAGTTATCTCTTGGCCGGCTAACTTTCTTGTCAGCTACTAAGTGATTACATTACATATATATACTTTGAAGTGCATGGTGACATGATGTACGTGCATGCGCACCAATATGTATAAGAGATTGAGAGGAGGAAATTAAGAAGAAAGGGATGTGTGACTTTCTATAAATAAGAAAAATCAGAAGTTCATCTTTTAAACTACTATATATCCAGTTGTTCCTATATATATGCAGCAGATCGGTCAATTAATTTTTATTATGTACGTGCCTTTATATATGTAATTTCGGCGTACATGCAACGTGATGTTATATATATATATAACAATTGATCATCAGATCTTTTGTTAAAAAAAAAAAAAACAATTCATCAGAGTTACAAAAAACAAAATGGTACCTGAAGTATCAGAATTTGGACCATTTGGTACCTGAAGTAACAAAGTGGACAATTTAATTGATACCTAAACTTGTTCTCCGTCTTACCATTTGTTACTTCTGTCAAATAAATTGTGAAGTTAGTCATATGATGCGCATGTGCCCCAAATTTCAGGGATATTTTCGACCAATATTCAATTTTCAAATATTGGTGATGCTGTAATTTTGTTTATTTGGTCGTATAATATTAATTAAATAATTTTTATATTTTAATTATTATTGTTAAGGAAATAATTATAGAGTTGGGTGAAAAATTAGAGGAGATGGAAGAAGTTTGGTGTTGCAAATTAAAAAAAAAAATAGTTGGTATATTTTTTGGGCTAAATTTTTTTTTATAAGAATAGTATGATGTCTTTGGGAGTGAAAGTGAAAATTAGGTTCAAGGAGGTGAATTATATGGAAAGATAAAACTAAAATGACGAAACTACCTCTTAAATTGGACCAACATGCTTGATGGAATTTTTGACAGAAGTACCAAATGAGAAGACGAAAGACAACTATAGGTAGCAAATTGTCCACTTTATTACTTTAGGTACCAAATTGTCCATATCATGATATTTCATGTACCATTTTGCGTATTAACCATATATATATATACAGTCCCCTTTCAAGTTTGGATATCCACACGTGAATTATAATGCGATCGAACATCCTCATTGCGAGTGCAAACTAATGATCAAAACCTTTTATATTTTAGATCATCCTTTAAGGATCATTTTGATATAAGTTGGAAATTATTTAACCATTTGATTACCACATTCATCGTTTTAACTTTATGTGACGGACTGTATTTGTTTGTAAACTGTACAATAAATGGATCACCAAACAATTTCCAATTTGGGTGATTTTTTGCAAGGATAATTCTTAAAAATAAATCTAAACAATTAGTGGTACTGATGATTGAGTTATGTTGTCAATTAGTCAGGATGAAGATGTTCGCATTGTAATTCACGTGTGAACATCCACATGTAAAGAAGACTGTATATATATAGTCTCCTTCACATGTGGACATCCACATGCGAATCATAATGTGAACATCCTCATCTCGGCCAATAGACAACATAACTCAATTATTGAAACTGTTTATCAATCATTTAGATTTATTTTCAAGAATTATCGTTGCAAAAAATCAACCGAATTGGAGATTGTTTAGTTATTTGTTCGTTGTATAGTTTACAGATAAATACAGTCCGTCAGATAAAGTTGAAACGATGAATGTGGTAATCAAATAGCTAAATGATTTCCATTTTTTTTTATATATCAAAATGATCTTTGAATGATGACCTAAAATATAGACGGTTTTTATCATTAGTTTGCATCGACAATGAAGATGTTCGCATTTTAATTCACATATTGACGTTCACACGTGAATGAGACTATATATATATATATATAGGGTCAAGGATTGGATCCATGTAGTCGTATAAGAAGGTCCTAAACTGTAGACTTTAAATTTGGACCTATGCAATGAACTTGTGAAATCCTAAACTTGTGACTAAAGACCATAAATAATCTCAAGAAGCATTTTTTATGGTCAGAAGCTATGTATTAAATTTAAAGGGCAATGCTAGGGGGCCTCATTAAGGCCTAAGATGTGGAGGCCTCAATCCAATGTGTCATACCATGTCATATAAAATAAATTATATTTTTAAATGCATGTTAATATTTATTCCAATATCAAATATTACAAAACCAATATTGCCCTTTCAAATTTTGAATTAAATTTTATCATTTTATATATTTATCACTTACAATCTAAAATACAAAAGAAAAAAAAATTACTAAACCCCAAACCTCTAAAATTGTCACCATACCCCTAATCCCTAAACCCTAAATCCACCATACCCCTAACCCCTAAACCCTAAATCCACCTTACCCCTAAACCCTAAACCCTAAATCCACCTTACCCCTAACCCCTAAACCCTAAATCAACCTTACCCCTAAATCCACCTTACCCCTAAACCCTAAATCCACCATACCCCCAATCCCTAAACATTAAAATTGCTGTTTCGATTCTTAATTAATAACCACTATAAAATTGCTAGGTTTTTTTGTTCATTTATCTATAATATATATTTTATAAAATGAATTTATGTTCATAAAAAAAAAGATTTCGTTCTATCCAAAAATAAAAGATTTCGTTTGATCTTCAAATATGGAAAAAGAGTCAATTATATTAATGAGTAAATTCGTGCATATGTTTAATGTCAATTAATGAGTAAATTGATTGATAAGGATAATTAATGAGTAAATTCGGATATATGGTTAATGTAAATTAATGTGTAAATTATTTTTCCTTATATTTGTAAGAATAATTAATTATATATATTTGTAAGCATAATTAATCGATAAATTTTAAACTTGAATAAGTAATAACCATTAGATATAGAATGGATATGATAGACTTTTGCCTAAAATGATGTGGCATCTAAGTAACATAATTTCACAATTGGTCAATGATATGGCATGCCACATATGATTGAGGCCTCCACATCTTAGGCCTTAATGAGGCCAACAATCTTTTTCCTAAATTTAAATTCCAAGATTTTCATTTTATGGTCAATCACAAGTCGATCTCTCTAGCTTTTGGAAGGAGGAAATTAAGGACCGATTAAAACGTACGTACCCCTCATTAATATTATCACGTACATTTCAACTTCCTCTAGTTTAGGTCCTTTAGGACACCACACTGACTTCATGATCTTTTCTAGTCCATTATGATCGAGATGTCATATCATACATGTTCCCATATATTGACTTGTGCCTTCACCGGCGACGACTTGAAATAGTTTTTCCTACTTCCCAGAACTTGCAATTAATTAATTAAAATATCTAAGTTGGCAAATTTTCCAATCTATCGACCCATGCATCGATCTTCTCACTGATCTATATTAAGGGGTGGTAGTGCATACTGCTAATGCCACAAAGTAATTACTTGAGAAAGAAGGAAATTAAACAACCGGAAAGAAAGAAAAAAAAATATTGGAGAGAAAGAAAATGATGATTAAGAGGGCAGGCTTAGTGGGTTTGATGATATGCTTGTTGTGCTTGGTTCCAATGGCAAAGGGGGATACAACTCCAAGCCAGTGTAAGCAGGAGATCGAAGAATCTTCTGGTTGGTGCTTGCAAGCCAGTTATTTTCGGGTTTAATCCATCTGCAACCTGCTGCCAACGTGTTAGGGTTACTCATTGGGAGTGTGTCTGTCCTTACCTTACTCCCAAGCTTGCCAATACTATCAATGTCAAACGCAGCATCAAGCAAATCGAAGGTTGCGGAAGGACTGGTCCTCACAACTTCAAGTGTGGAAGTAAGTGCATGGATGTCGATTTCATCTCTCTCTCTCTCTCTCTCTCTCTCTTCTTATTTTCTGCACTAACTTCATGAATATCCAATTAGTGCTTGCTATAATTTTATGTATACATATATATATATATATATATATGCTCGATCATGAGTCTCTCATTTTATCTGCAGGTGTCACCACTCCATAAGAAGATCGATGCCCATTCTACAAGAACAAATTAAAAAAAGACATATATGGCACGTACATTGTTTTGTTAAGAAAGACAAAACTCTTCAGATTTTTTTTTTGAAGCGTGCATGGCAATTAATATTGCTCTAGCGTTAGTCCATCTGAAACCTGCTGCCAACGTATTAGGGTTACTCGATCATGTTCGATCAGTGTGTGCCCTTATGTTACCCTCGAGCTTGCTGAGTCTTACAATGTCAAGCGCACCATTAAGATAATTGAAGGTTGTGGAAGGACTGTTCCTCACCACCTCAAGTGTGGAAGTGAGTCTCCGGCCAGCTCTGTCTCTCTTTCAAGTGTTTGCTTTTATGCATATGTATGTATATATATGTACGTATATATATCGCTCAGGATCGACTTTCTTATTTTCGATCTCTGCAGGTGTCACCACTCCATAAGAAGACGTACGCACATGGTGGATTCTACAACATGCAATAATTATATATATAATTCGATTATCACGTACTTCATAAATTATATAGGCTTAATATGTTTCGTCCAAAAAAAATAGAGTGTTGTTATTAACACACCTTAAAGTGTTAATAACACACCCTAAATACACTAAAGAAAGAGAGAGATAAAGACAATGAATGTGTTATTAACACTTGAGGGTATTAATAACAACACCAAAAAAATATAGGCTTAATATAATTATGATCAGATATGATATATTCATATATATATATAATTATATATATGTGTATCGATAGAGGCTAGCGTTGTTGTTAATTAGCTAAGTAATTTACTTACATGCATATGTTTCAAGTGTATTAGTATGTTGTGTTCGATTGATTTTGCTTTAAAAGAAAGGTAATTTACCTCTTTTATTTCACAAAAGAGATTGATGTATGATTTTGCCTAAATAAGTTAAAAAAAAGTTTATACTATATAAAATCAGTCAACGAGTTTGCATGAAATTGAGGTACTCTAACAATAAGCAGTTGTGAACTTTGAATTTGAGCTACATTTCCATAAGCCATTGTAAAATGCCTAAACGTTATCACAGCTGAAAGTTGTTGCAAAATTAATAAGATTACATACCTTAATTAACACCGCACTATCACAACTTTTTATCATTTTTTTCTCAACTTGGATATATAAATTAAATTATGAAAAAAAAATACAATCATATTTCACTTATGTTTCAAATTTGCATTTATATAACAACTTTGGGTTTGAGACTAGCTTATGGGTAAATTTTATTTTTATTTTTTAATAAAAATATATGTGTCAGAGTATGATTGATTAATATTGAAGGGGGTGAACGGATAAGTTCACATAGGGAGTGAACCTAAAAATTATCCGGTAAAATATGATTGTGGTGAAGATAAAGAGGATCATGGGCAGTTTTTTTTTTAAATAATGTGGAATGCCTCTTATAAAGTTATAATTGAGGGTTCAAATATTAAAAAAAAGTTATAATTGGGGGTAAAATATGATTAACTCAAAATTGAAAACAATGTGTTTTTTTTTAGCAATCAATGTGCTAAATTAGTTAATGACGTGGTCTTCTCAGTACCTCAGCCACCAATATAGCTGACTAGTGGTCACTAATAACAGAAAGTTACAGAACCCGCCCTTTCCCGGAATCCAAACAAATCCAATCATTCATTCAGATAACAACACCAACACTCCAAAGTCCAAACAAAGCCTAAACAAATCCAAACCTTCATGGCCACCACCAACCTTTCCTTCCCCCAATTCGCTCTTCCATGTCACCACAACCACCACCTCCCAAGCTTCTGTACTCTTCCGACTCGGACTCGACTTGGCCCGAGAACTCGGGCTCTGGGCCACGACATGATTGGCGATTTTGGGGCCAGGGACCCGTACCCGGCAGAGATAGCGAGTCAGTTTGGAGAGAAAGTGCTGGGAAACCCGAACACAGAGCACAAAATCCTCATCCCAACTGTGTCTGCATCCTCTCTAGCCCAGCAAGAGTGCACCCCTGTCTCTCCTCTCCAGCTTCCTATGCTTGAGGACGATGCTCAGAAGCTACTCAGGAAGGTCGGTTTTTTCACTCGGATGAACATTTTCACATGCCCATATGGTGTTCGATGAAATGCCTGACTCAAGTTTTATTCTTTTTCCTCTATTATGCCCAATTTTAAGGGACCCTTTTTGTCATGCTTCAAGAGTTTTTTGGTTTGTTTCAAATTGGATGTTCGAGTCTTGCTAAAGCTTTGTTGGGAATTCTTGCTAAAACAGCTGGCTTATCCCCCTTTTTGTGTAGGTTGTTGGGTGGAGATTGATAGTCGGAGAAGGTGGACTCAAACTACAATGCTTGTGGAAATTGAGAGATTACCAATGTGGGGTTGAACTCATCAATAGGGTTTATAAGGTTACAGAAGCTGCAGGGCATTTCCCAAATCTTCACTTGGAGCAACCCAATCAAGTTAGAGCAGAGCTGTGGACATCTTCCATTGGTAAAACTTCTTACAAAAGTTCTGAAATTTTCATTGAGCCACTTGCCACACTTCTTGTCAATGACACTACCAACTTCATTGTTGCAGGAGGATTGACTTTGAATGATTTCATTGTAGCTGCTAAAATCGACGAGATTAAAACATCCGATCTCGTGCCCAGAAGAAGAGCCTGGGCGTAGTTGAAGCATTGTGTGATATGGATAATCATTACCACAGAGGTCACAAGGACTATAAGTTTTTGTAGAAGTGTTAAAAGAGAAGATTATTCTTTTTCCATATTATTAATTTGTGCCAATGGGAAGTTTGTTTGTGTTTCATATCAACCCCTTTGATGCAAGGTCTCTTCCATCCTAGGAATTCAAGTTCCATTACCTATTTGTGTTAGAACTGAACCAATAATTACTTACACAGCAACTGCAAAGGTAAAAGTTGTAAAATGCCAATGAACCTTTACCTGAAATCTTTTGCCCTTTCGAACTTCATAACGACCCAGATTAGGGCATTTTTGCGCACACATGCCAAGTACATGTTCTAATCTTAAGGTAAAAAATGGATGAAGTGCTGGAAATTCGACAGTTTAGGAAGACTTAAGCCCAGTTTGGGGTAGCTCAAATTAAAAAAAAAGTTGATTATTTATTAAGTTAAGTATTTTTGGTTGTTTGGTAAAACAAAATTAAGCAGTTTAATTAAA
The DNA here is from genome assembly GCA_030142095.1 of Rubus idaeus. Classification (NCBI taxonomy): domain Eukaryota; kingdom Viridiplantae; phylum Streptophyta; class Magnoliopsida; order Rosales; family Rosaceae; genus Rubus; species Rubus idaeus. The sequence continues at coordinate 3,386,149 of CM057971.1, forward strand.
AATTTCACACTTTTCAATGTAACTTATGATAATTTGATACTTCTATAATCAACTTCTACCTTTTGTTGTTTTTCTCTTTTGACTTTATCTATATTAAAGTTTACCAAATACTTAAACACTACTTTTTTGTATTCACAACACTTTTAAAAACAAAATTTACCAAACACGCAGCTACTTAATTTCACAACTGATTATTCTTACAGTACAACTGCTTTAAAAATAAGTTAAGTCTCACCAAACTAGGCTTTAATAACACTATTTCTCAAAAGTGTAAATTTTCTAATTTTCTTTTGTGGGAGGATAAATATGCAATTAAGCAATTTGATAAAAAAAATCAGGGCTATTACACACAAAGTGGAAAACTAAAGCCCGCCTCATCTAAAAACAACGAAGTCTCTCCGCACCTATGACCGGAATATAAATAGCCGTTGGGCGAAGTTGTAAGCCGCCGAGCCCAAACAGTAACAAGCACTAATGGAGAAGCTCAAGTCCTTGGTTCCCGAAGCCCTAAGGCGAATGATCGCAGAGAGCACTGCTGACGATCTTCCCAGCACATGTTCTTCTCTCCTTGATTTTCTTCTCCAGTTCGAGCCCTTTCAGCAAGTAAGGGTCATCATTTTAAACACACGAGCAGAAAGAAATTGAAATAGAGTTCTAAACTTGTTCTACTTTCTCAGATGGTGAGGGACCTGACCGACCCTGAAGTTGCTCTCTGTGGCAAGAATAAAGAGGCTGCTCTGGAGTCGAAGAAGAAAGGAAATCGGTGCTTCTTGACCGGTGATTATGCTAATGCTTTGGATTTCTATACCCAGGTACCGCTTAATTTCCAATTAGAGTGATTGAATTACTTCAATTTGTGCAATTTAAGTGCTTTATCTGCTTATGAATTGATTACATTTTAGGCATTGCGAGTTGCTCCAATGGATGCACTTGAAGAAGACCGAAATCTGGTTGCTACTTTGTATGTGAATCGGGCTTCTGTATTTCATGTAATTCCCATGTACCAAAACACATGATAAAGGTTGTTTTTTTTTTCCCCAATTAGATTTCTTTGCTTCTTTTTACATATCTCGTGTGTTTTGCTTAGAAAATGGGGCTTGTGAGGGAGTGTGTACGAGACTGCAACAGGGCGCTTCGAATTTCTTCAAACTATGCAAAGGTGAAATGCTCTCATTGTGTAGAACTGTTTTGTGTTTGTAATGGATTTGATGAATTTCGGACCATAGTACAAGAGAGACAAAGAGAGTTACCCTAGCTTTCTCCAGGTTTACTTTTTTATTTGGTTTTGCTGTAGGCATGGTTCAGACGAGGTAAAGCAAACGCAGCTATGGGAAATTATGAGGATGCAATACGTGACTTGGATGTTGCAAAGATTATGGAGGCGTCAGTGGGTGGTAAGAAACAGATAGAAAGTGAGACGAAGATAGTTTTGGATCAACAGAATAGTGCAGCAAGTCCATCAAAACAACATAATCAGAATAACTCAAATAAGTTGGGTAAGATAACAAGTCAGCAACTACTACTAATTATCAAATTATGTAACTGTACTTGGCTCTCTGGACTTTGGGATTGAAAATCTCTACTCACTCTTGATTAGTAATCTTTTTTAATTGCTTGAGATAATGTTACACATTGGGCTCCCTAAGTTTTTATACTGTGATGAAAACTACAGATGAATAAATAAAAATTTGGAGACATGCAGAAGCTATAAAGTATGGCTCCATCTTGGTGCAAAACAGCTTGAAATAATATTCTCACTTAGAATGTGCTGTTCGTTTTATCACTTATGTTTTCTTGCTATATGTTTGGTTAAGCTGATAGGTTTTCATGCTTGGCTTGGGTTGTAGCAATGACAGATGTCTCATTTTGAGTGCACTTTGATACTGAGCCTTTAATGCAATCTTTACTGGTTTTTAGTAATGCCAAGACATCCCGGACTTTGTAGCTTGTTTTGCTGGTTGAATTTCATAATTCTTTTTTTTTTCTCTCTCTAAATATCAGAGAATGGAAGTACTAGCAACCCAAGTAAAGTACATTGTAATCCATCAGATGAACCACACCAAATGAAATTACAATGTGTCACCACACCTGAGAAAGGAAAGGGTTTGGCTTCCACAGTGGACATTCCTCAAGCGTCCTTGATACATACCGAAGACCCTTTTGCAATGGTATGAACAGAGACGTCTTCTTGCCGCTGCAAATACCTGCATTTGTTCTGTTGTTGAGGAATCTAAAATATATCGGCACTTGGCTGTGCAGATAATATTAAAGCATTGTCGGGAAACACATTGCCACTACTGCTTGAATGAACTACCAGCGGATAAAGTCCCATGTACATCATGTTCAATACCATGGTATTGCTCCCAGCAATGCTGTATAGAGGCAGGAGGAGAAATGTGCTGCGATTACCCAAACAACCAAAGCATTCATGAGTATCTATCAGATGATCTTCAAAAGTACATTTTGGAGACCACTTTAAATGCTGATTCTGAAAGAGATAATCAGATTTCTGAACATAAGCATGAATGTAAAGGTGTACACTGGCCAGCAGTATTGCCTTCTGAGATAGTTTTGGCTGGTCGAGTATTAGTCAACTCTATAATCGAAAGAGGAGGTTCCACAGATAGTTTGAATCTCAGAGAAATTTTGGTACATATCCCGTCTATGTTTCTAATTTACTAATATTCAACTTCGTTGACTGTGTCACTTTTAATGAATATATTTTGATTTGTAGCTAACTGACTTCTATATTTTTCTTCTAGGATCTTTCTCACCATTATTCAAAAATGCCTCCGGAATCGAAATTGGAATTACATATATATTCCACTGTATTATCATTCTGTCTTCAACATTGTGATGGCTTTGAAATACCAATACATGGGATCTCTATTTCACAGGTTGGTTGCCTCTCTCTCTCTCTCTCTCTCTCTCTCTCACACACACACACACACACATTTAGGCGAGGGTGCAAATGCACGTACATGCAGAGACAAAATTCGACCTGCGTGAGACTCAGAGTCAGGTTTAGACGTATTGTGAATTGTATATCTAAAAAAGAAAAGTGAGGGTTAAAAAATAATGTTGCAGCTTCCTGGGACCATGGAAGGGCAACCACCTGGACATGAGTATCCAAAGATTCTCATTTTTGCAGGACAGTACTTTAAAGACATATAAAAAATGTGTTGTACAACTAAGCAGTCACTCTCTCATCATCTACTCTTGTCTCCTCTATTTGCATATGAAGTGTTATGTGCTTCCAGTTTTATTGTTCTGCATTTTGTTAGAAACACATTATATGATGTTTCGTTAGAAATTGTTAAATATGGTCGTGGTTATTATCAAAATAAGTTATCATCTCAGAGATTATAATGGAGGCTCTTTTCTGACAGCTGTGTATGCTGGGGCCATCTATATCTTCATTTTTTTTATAAATATTATGGTTTGATTGCCATCTGTTGCATGATGTTCCATTCTCTTGCTGTTGCAGATTGTTATACTTATATCCCAAATTAGGGTGAACTCGATGACAGTTGTTCGTATGAAATCCATTGACTATCATGACCTAGTAGGTCAATTTGGAAAATTTTCATCTTTGGAAGGAGGTCCAACTAGTAATGTGGAACAGGTTTGCATTTATGGTACGCTTTTATATATTTGTTTTCTCCTCTTTTGCTGACCCTGTCTATCCTTGTTACACCGTCTTTACAATAGTACTGTTGATCTTTGTTTATTAAGTAGGAATTTTCATGTGTGACAAGTAATAGTTAATGTAAAGATGCTTGCAGTTGATGTACTTACATTTATATGCCCTCTGAATCATGCTGCATTGTCATTGTTGTTACTTTCGTAGGTCAGAGTAGGCCAAGCTATCTATACATCAGGAAGCTTGTTCAACCATTCTTGCCAACCAAACATCCATGCATATTTCCTTTCACGTACTCTTCATATACGAACGACAGAATTTGTCGCAGCAGGGTGTCCCCTTGAGTTGTCCTATGGTCCACAGGTACACGTACTTCTACTAATCTCGTTCAGTTATGGTAATATGGAATAACATTCTGATGTTCTTCCGGTAACTGCTTGATCAATCAGCCATAATCTACAGAATCTAGGTAGCCTTTTTGTCCCCCAAAACCTTAGCTGCCGCACGTTGAAATGCCAATGAGATGAAAAGTTAACATTTCTAGGTGAATACTAAGTTTTATTTCTACAGGTTGGGCAGTGGGATTGTAAGGACAGGGTTCAGTTTCTGGAAGATGAGTACTCATTTCGATGTCAGTGCAGTGGTTGTTCAAAAATAAACTTTTCGGACCTAGTGCTAAATGCATTTCACTGTGTGAACCTGAACTGTTCTGGCATAGTCTTGGAGAGCTCTGTTGTTAACTGTGAAAAAGAAAAACTTAAGCACTTACCGAACATCATCAACACTGGCAGCATGGACCCTCTTCTTCAGGTATTGTACATTTTCTGTAATGTAATTAATATTAGCATCAAACCAGAATATTGACATTGAAGTCACATCCTGAAATTTTGATTGAGCAAATTTTCGGCCCCACTAATTGTGTATCTTCCACTTTTGACAGGTTGTTATTTATAAGACTTCTGTCAACTCTTTTATGTTATCCTTCACTGACTATTTTGATGTTCGTACAGGCTGAAGAGCTCAATATTGATGACATCAATAAAGCTGCACAAGACATGCAAATCAATAGTTTTTCCCATTTAAATCCGGGCTACTGTCTAAAATGTGGTTCTTATCGTGATCTAGGATCTTCATGTGCAGCTGCAAATAAATGCGTCAGAAGGTATAGAACTGTCTAAAAAGTGGTTCCTATATTTCAAAATAAGTGGGCACGTATATGTATCTTCAGTCTGCATACTAGAGTCTTGACTGTTCATTTCTTGACAGATTAAAGAATTCAATAGACTCAGAAAATGTCTCTAGTACCACACTCTTGGGTGCTTTAAGTTCTCTTGGTGAGCTAAGATCAACTTTGCATGCGTATAATAGAAGAATTGCAGAGGTGAGTTTACACCCCACTCTTTACTTTCATATGATATAATTTTATCCTTATTTAAGTTATTATGATCATTATCATTACATTTTTGTGTTTGAGTACTGGTCATTGTTTTTGAAACAGTTGAATGTGCAATGATTATGTACTAGATGACAATATTTAAGTTGCAGCTCATCCAACAACATAGGAAATACTTTACTGATCCTCATAAATTTGGCTCATATGACACTGGATTAGTTAATGCTCAACTTCAATGATTGATACTTGCAGGCGGAAGACAATTTTGCACAGGCATTTTGTTTGGTCGGGGAGTTGCAACCTGCAATGGAGCACAGTAAAGCATCAATCCAGGTAAAAACTCTTGTTGTACACAAGTCATATCACCTAACTTATTTGCATTAGTGTATGTTTTCTTTTCCAAAATATCCCTCGCCAGTCATTTCCTCGATACATTTTGCGAGTACATAATTCTAAATGTTATTTTCATGATTTATTCGTGGGCAATTGGCAGATCCTGGAAAAGCTCTATAACCCTAATCACATTGTCATTGGATATGAACTTGCGAAGCTCTCATCTATCCAGTTATTATTGCGCGACGCTGCTGCCATGGATAGCATAGATCGACTCTATGAAATATTTTCATGTTATTATGGATCACATACAGACGTTATTTTCCCATATCTTCAATTCCTTAGAAAAAAGGTGCAGGCCTGTTTTGTGAAGGATCAACTCACATGACTCATTCAGTTTAATCTCAGAATCTCTGATCTCTTCGTCTTCATACAGTGATTGCAATCCTTTGGTAACTTTTTTCCACGGCTTGCAACCACCCAAATACTGTTGCCAATATTGCATGTCTTTATACAATTCCCGGATTTCTTAGGCCACATTTTTGAATTGCAAGAATGGTATTTGAATACCAGCTTAATGATCAAGGGAGAAAAATATGAGTTTCCTCACTGGATAATACCAACTACAGGTCAAACTAAACTATCAAAATGAGAAAAATGCTTTGAAGACAAACGAAACGAGACCATGAAGCAGAAGACTAAGGGGAACAACCCAAGGCGTTAATATAAGCGTAGGCCAAAATCACAGCTGCTCGGGCATCTCTGTGACAAAGCAAGAATACACACAATTTTTACACATTTTAAACTGGATATGATATGATATGACGCGACTTTGTTACTTTGACAAATACCAACCTCTAGTTGTTTGACATCCTAAGCATAGGGGTTAATATGGGTCTGTATGAATGCTGCGCCCAGAACATAGCACATTGAGAATGTACAGCAAAAGACCCAGCAATAGAATATTACAATGTGAAAACGAAAATGAAAGGGATAAATTACAAAAGTATTGGGATGACTCATCCCTGCACATGTGGTCTGATACATGCTACAAGCCTACAACAACAGTGAAGAATGAGTCGAAAAGTTTAGCCAATCCTGACTTGAAATGGCCTGGAACGAAGTGGCATAAATTAACCATCACTCCATTACTCTATAATCATCTCTAGCATTAACGAAACTTCATCTCATTTGGTTTGCTGCCCCTAAACGCTGAAAGAGAGAAGAATGACCTTGTTGCTGAAACACAAAAATAGTACAGTATGGGAATCTTATTAGAAAATTAGAATTGGCACATCAAAATATTGTATACAGGAGTAATTTATTATAGAAGATGAAATTTTGTATAATACTATAGATCACATGTGAAGACAACCTTTAGTTGCAGGTGCCCCAGCTGCACCACGGCTCTCTTGAAACTTATGAGAAGAACTCTGCCCCTCGAATTTGCTAATATTTGACTGGGCTGTATGCATATATCCATAGTAGTTAAAGCATGGGACTAGGAATATGAAAGGACTGAGTATATGTGCAGGGTCAAATCCCAGTAAGGGCATGCGATATCAGCCTTTGTCAAATATCTACTTTAACAATGAACTAAACCAATCATTGGGGAGGAAGGGGGAAAATTGGGTAAAAAACAAACAATAAAAAAAGGGATGAAACTTACCAGAGTATAGTTCGCGAGCATCATAACCTTCACACAAGGAAGTCTTTTGCTGCCCATAGTTCTTTGCATGAAGAGAAGCCTTTCTGAGTACAGTGTCAGTATCATCCTCTCCTTCTGAGAAGACTGATGGGCTAGACCAACCAGTACTGTTTACATCTCCCTTGCTCTTCCGAGCAAACTTTAAGAGCCTCTTCAGTCCTTTTGGTGCATCTTTTTGGAAAATTATAGCCGGAGGGTTTTCAGCATTCCCCCACTCAATAGTATCTGGCTCATTACTTTCTTCTTGCAGCATCTGGGACAAAGAATGACGGACACGAGGACTTGACAGTCCAGACGGAGCAACATTGGCTGAAGTGGTAAGTTGAGACATGCTATTGTTATATGGGGACATGGCCTGATGCTCCTCTATTTCCACCCAAGCACTTGGGGAGATGATTGATTCTTCTTCAACTTGAATTTTCATTGGTGACTCTGCAACATCTTTCAAGTCATCATTACTATCAGCAGAAACTGGGTCAACCTCCTGTGTCTCATCACATGTCAGATTGTCATTTATCGGAGCTTTTGATTCCACAGCATCATCTGGAAAACCCACTGATATAAGATCCGGCCCTTGATGCTGACTCACAGGGTCAGAAGCACTAACAACCACCTCAGCTTCTTGAGTTTCAACCACATTTTTGCTGGTTCTCAAAGATTCCTCTGATTGAGAAGCATTTCTTGTCTTGTTAACAACAGGGCCAGCACCAGAACTCGCTCTAGAACCCTTGCGAAGAAAAGGTTTTGATTCCAGTGGGACTACAGTGCTTTTCTTGGTCACCTTGTTGGCCTTTGCTGGAATTATACCAGAAAAATCACCAGAAGTTGTCACCATTGTTGGTTTTGTTGTTTTGCCATTCTTTCTGACTGCTTGCTGCTGCTTCTCATTCACTCCCTTCAAGCTCCTATCATTACTAATCACAGATTCCTTGACATTTCTCTTTCGCTGTTGGGGCCTTTCCACTTTAGCACTGGGTGGCGTTGGCTTGGGTTTTTGACGAGTTGGAGTAGTGCTGGCAGAAGAGGTACCAACAGGAGTTTTAGCAGGTGATACCCCAGTGGCTCTTGGTGTTGGTGTTGTTGGCCACGACTTGCGTGTAGTAGGCAAGGGTGATGTTCTAGGTGAAACCTTCTTTGGAACAGAAGGTTTTAAAGTTTCCTTCTTGGGATTTGTAGGTTGAGATAATTTTCCTAGCGACTTTTGGGGCTTCTGCACACGTTTTTTATCAGTATCATTCACATTTGCAGAGGCCATTTCTGCTTTCCTTTCATCAAGAATTCGCTGCATGGCTTTAAATTGTGCTTCTTTTTCTGCTCGCTTTCTAGAATTCTCTCCTCGTAGCTTCTCATCTCTCTTCTCCTTGTAGTGGTCATAAAACCCACCTCTATGCTCAGCAGGAATGCTTGGGTTCCTGCTAGCTTGAGACTTGGTAGATTTAACAGGCTTGCTTTCCATCATTTTCACCAGCATCTGGTTCAGTTCAGCTTCCCTTTCTTGATTCCACTCACTTGATGCTGATGATTTTCTAATACCTTTTACTCCCTGAGTTATGCCAGTGTCTGATTGAATATCAAATGAACTAGCTGAATTTTTCTCAAATCTTTCTTGGTTCACATCAACCTTGGGAGTTTCAATAGTGTTCTGACCCATGGGTAAAAGATCAGATTCTGACTTCACTTCCTCTGAATATTTTGGAGTCTCACCATTTGATACACTGTTGGAAGTCACTGGAACACAGTCTTCGGTGACAATTTCTGATTGGCATTGGGTCGAAGGTTCCCCCATCCCTGAACTCCATCTTCTCAATACAGCTTTAGTTGGACCCGCAGAGATATTTGTTAAAGAGCTCCTTTTTTGAGTATCTGTAGCTTGATCCTTCTGTTTGCTTTCGAAAAGATTAATTGCGTCTTGAACACTCATCCTTCGGACATTATTCTCGGGTTTCTTATTCGATTGTTCAGATTCACCATCTTCATTAGAAAAAGGCTTTTCCCTAGAAGGATAATAGTTGAGGCTCTTAATAGTTAATGCAGCAGCCCTGCGCGATCCAGTTCTCCCTATTTGAACTCTCCGCATTGGAGATGCCGACCTTCTGGGTGCTGCAGTTCTCATAAGACTTCGACTTCTTTCTGCAGATCTTTGGTCCTCATCACTTGATTCAGAAGACTCCCCACTGTCAGTTGAACTTTGTCTCTCAACCTGGGCAACTTTTGCAGGTGAAACAGTATATTTTACTGGTGTAGCAGTATGCATTGGTTTTGATATCTGAGGATTTCCATCTGTCTCATCAACATTGTCATTTCTAAAATTGAATGTGGATGACAATTTGTCATCATTTAAGGGGTCAGCAGTCTTGCTTTCGTGATACTGTTCTAAACACTTGCACAAAACATTCCTGCATTTTCACCATGATATTCCTTCTGTAAGAATATATAGCAAATGAACTTTCACTAAACCTATGGAGGCACATGGTCAGAACGGTTCTTACAAAGCAAGTATGAGGTAAAATAATGCAACTCACCTGAAATCTACTGGTCCAAAATGTTGAGAAAACTTTGCTACATCTGTGACCTCTTTAGAGGATAAGGAAGCATGGCAAGTCTTGCTAAAAACTGCAGCTAATTCCCCTCTTAATGCCGTGAGCCTCAAGTCCATAGCACGCAAAAGTTCGTTCCTGACAGAACAAATTCCTATAGCTTCATGCTGATGCAACTAAAATGGAATCTTAAATAAACAACTAAAAGTGAAATTTTAAATGAATAATCAACATGAAATTTCAAATGAACAATTGAAAGGACATACTTTGAAGCATCCGGTGATGCAATCTCCACTTCAGACTGTTGAAAAGAAATTATGCATATTAGTTTCAAGATAAAAGAATGATGATTAATAAACCTTAAATATTCAAACATCATTTTTTAAAGAAGGTGGAAGGGACCTGGCCATATAAAGAAACATGAAACTTCTTGGCTTCTTCCAATTGAGATATTTCATCTTTGAGAGCAGAAGCAGTATGTATAACATCTGGGGAACCAGCAATTTGTAAGAATCTGGGAAGAAATAAAATAATTTTTGTATCAGAAAATAGAAGTGCTGAAATGAAAGAAACAAAAGAGGTAAGTATACAAGTGAACAATGAAAGAAAATATTAGTACTCAAAGTCTCTCCATAATAGGAAGGCATCAAAAAGATGAAACAGTATAATGTTTAAAACCTGGTCAAAGTTGCTTTTGTGAACCATGCTGCACCATGCAGGCTTTCTGGAAGTTGGAGTTTCAAGTTAGCATTTGACCCCCTAGAGTACAATTCATTTCCATCTAGAAAATGTGGCAACAGTGGTTCTAGGGGTCCAGCTGCTAACTTTTCAAATATGCCATCGCTGGAAACAAGCACCTCATACCTAAACCACCATTTTTGCGAAAGCTTATGAATAAGAATGACAACATTGTTTCAATCATATTATTATTGTCTAGGTATAATTCTTTAAGAAAGAGATATGATCTTGTGTTTTACATACCTTGAAAAGAAAAATAAAACAATATGGACGATAATTTCTCTGTATAAGTACTAGATGCTGTCAAACACAGGTAGAGTTGAAAGTTGTGTCCACAGTTGTTCAACACAAGAATCATCATTCTTTATGTGTTTCTAACTTATCATAACCTGATAACTACTTATATATCTAGGTCAAAGACATGTTTATTGAATTAATCTCAAGACGATCCTTCCTTGTTTAGTTATCAAGTTGTAAAATTAAAAGTTTCAGCAAGAACCTCGTTTTACGTAAAATAAAGTGGAAGGGTTTCTCAACATTCATTGAGATTTTGGTAATCCACCAAGTATAGCATATGCAGAAAGAGTAAGATTCCAATAATCGAACACAACTGAAGAACAGAAGGATAGTCTTTAAGTAAAGTTAACCGAAAATCCAACCTGTTGTGGGATGGAAAAATCTGAAATTCAGCATAATCTAATGGTGTATCAGCATCTATTTCTGCCTCCATTTTCAACGAGCTTACAGCGAAAGCAGAGCAACCTGAATGGGAAAATGGGGGATAGAAAATGAACACAGAACAAAAAAGGAGAATTAATATCAGTGACTTTTAACAAAGCAGAGAGAAAGAGTGTGCTCCAGTCAATCAAGTATGAACCTTTATGCCCTCATGAACAGCATCTTAAGAGAATTTATTCTAATAGGCACACCGACAGTCTAATGAATGTCATTATCGAAAGAAGGAAGAAAACAAAACTCGAATGCATCCATCACTCTTTCTACTACCAAATGCAAGCAAACTAGCAGCATTGCTTATCCAATTCAATTTCAACAAAAATAGAAAGTTACGTTCAAGAAAAAGATGCAATAGAAAAACGTTATTGAAAATTCAGATTCGGCTCGAACTTAAAATCTTCTCTCTTTACTGGAAAATTGAGCATTTTGAATTCAGATCTAGAAGACGAAATCCCCATCTCAGCATCAAAATAACACTCAATTGATAATAACCACAGCCAAATAAGTCAATGCGACGAACAAACCACCACAAATCTCAATAAAACGTAATCCACAGTAGAAATACATGAAAAATCACAAAGATTTCAGTAAATTCGTTCATGCTCATATCACTGATTCGAAATCAGAATAAGTGACCGCACGGTAAAATCGTAAAATCGAGCAGGAGATTTTGAGCGAGTGAATGCAAGTACAAGGAGGCGATGTTTACCTGAGGCTGAGAGATCTGCGAGCGATGAAGAGCTCCAATGGCGGAAATGTAGATGGAGGAGAAGACGAAGAGTGAAAGTGAGGAATGAAAGCAATAAAAGCAAAAGGTGTTTCACAGTGAAGTTGTAGCCACTGCTTCTGCTTCTCTATAGTCTACTACGAGAGAGTGAAGTGACTACAAAGACTTGGCTTATTCAAGACTACTACTACTACTAGAAGCTAAAAGCCACCGCCTTGATTTCACTTCAGACCTTTCACACCGCAGCACACTTTTGTTACAAAAAAAGAGAGATGGATTAGCCATTAGATGGCCTCCACTTTACTCGCGTGATTCTCACGCTCTCTTTTTCTGCCGGTATATTTCCTTCTTCTTCTTCTTCTTTTTTTTTTTAATTTTGTTTTGTTTCTATTTTTCGTCAAAAAGCAACGGCCACTTGTTTAATTATTATTTATTCCCCTAAATCTTTTTTTCTCTTTTTGGTCGTGATTATTCCCCAAATCACATGTTGGTGTTGTTTTGTTCCAAAATATTTTTAAGTAGGAGTAGTAGTTTCCAAAAGGAAATTTATACGTTCGTCTTGTTGCTTTTCAGATTCTGGACGACAGTTGCATTTCCCAGGATCATAAAAAAAATCCCACATATGTCAAATGTCAGTCAATGATATTATTATCGAGACCTTCTTAGATTTGTTTTTTCACCCGATTTAATTGTAATTTCGGAGTATGTCATACTTCAGAGTACGGTTACTGTAAATGTGCGATTGTTATAAAATTTAGTGGTGTCATACTGTCGTAGGTGGAAGTGGAAGAAGAGGACACTGGTGGTTACCTAATCGTAAAGCTGACGCTCCACTCATGCCCTTCTATTGCGACCCTTTCAATCCATGTAAAGTGCTGTTCTTACCACCAGAGAGAGAGGGTACCCTAAAAAAGAAGGCCAAGTACCCTAAAAGGAAGGAAAAGGAGGGGGGACCTGTGGTCACACAAATTCCACTTCCCACATGTCCAGCTTCATAACACTAACAAAAGCTGTTGAAGAATACATTGTATGAGTAGTAAGACCTAAGAGAGATGCTGTATTCAGTTGGGTCAAAATGACCTCCCAGATTCATGAATAGTCAAATCTATATTTCACCACCATGATAAGTCTCTCTATTCATGAATACTTACAAGGACACAATGTTATACTGTACTGATTTAGATAAAAGAGTTTTTATCATCAACATGTGGTGTACCGAACTGAAATGTACTAAACTTTCAAAAGTGATCAAGGTACTTGAATTTTCAAACACACATCACCAGGATACCTCCGTCTATTTTCCGTTAATTATGAGGACATATTATTCATTTAACATATCTCAACTTCTAAAAACACATTATCGGGATACCTTCATAAATTTTTCGTCATAACTCAGTTAAATGAAATCATGTGTGACCCATGTGAGATATTTTTCAAGGGTTTTATGGTATTTTTTCACTTTTTTTTGTTTTGCTTATATCATCTTCTTTTCTCTATTTTTCTCTTCGACTACCACCCAGATGACAGACTGAATCTAATGTTACCGAAATATTTTCTCATGTATAGATGATGCACATAAAGTGCGTTTGAAATATAACGTGTGGATAATCAAGATTTTGAATTAGTCAGTACTTAAATTCATACAGTAGAACCTCTTTAAATTAATAGCTTTGGGACCACTTAAATTCTAATAATTTAGCGAGATATCAATTTATCGATAAATTAATAATTATTAATTTACGAAGATATTTTTAGTTTTTAACTTAACAGTAAACATATTATATTTATTCACTTAACAAGTTCAATGAATTGATTTAGCACATCAAATGACAAGTTAAAATTCAAAGTACTATAATTTTTATATTTAACAATTAAGAGTTCATTGAATTATAATTAGCAATACGAGAAAGGAACCTCAAGACTTTTGGGCGCATTGTGAACAATTATAGATGAGATTCAATTAGATTTGAAGTTAAAAAAAACAAACTACTATTTATTTATATTTTAAGAAAACTTCATAATCAATTTATTATGTACTTTTTAGTTAGTTATTAATTTATAAAATATTTGGGATCTATAATATACAAAGAAAATATTTAAAATGTATTATCTTATAGTTTTATCGAGATTATTAATTTAGCACGTTAGTCCCGAGTCGGGACCGGACAATTTTATTATTTAAAAGAGAATATTAATTTATCGAGTATTAATTTAAAAAGGTTCTACTGTATTAATTAAATTAATTAAAGTAATACCCTCCAAAAAATAGCACATACCCTCAAAAAAAAATCAAAGTCTACTTAATTATTGATTATAGAAAGATGATAAGGATGAAGTTTTGAAGGGAAATATGGAAAGGGAATAATTAATTGCATTGTTACTTTTGGATGGACTTAATAAAGTGAAAAAAGAGAAGAGATATGTGCATCAACATATTTTATTTAATTGAGATATGATGAAAAATGAACAGACAGTATCCTCAATTCCTCATGATACGTTTTTAAAAGTTACGGTACCTCCAAACGTGCAAACATTAGAGGGAAGAATGAATCTAACTTTAAGCTGGATCAAAATGACAACCCCACTTTATGAAAAGTTGAAGACTATAAGACTTGTACAGAAGCAAATTCATCTCGATATATTACACAACCATGAAAAGTTACAAATACGTTCTCAACCTGAGCACAGATACAAGGATTTATGATTTAGGTAAAACAAAGAGATTGATGGTACAAGAGCAATTAATGGCACAATTCCAGGAAGTAGTTGTTGCAGTGGGGAATCAATGAATTCAACCATCTACAAGACCAACACAACAATGAATCTAATGTACGGACAAATCTAAGTGAGGACTGTTGCTGCTAGGTACAGACCGAGGACCTTGTGTAGTGAACAAACTGAAGAAACCCTTAGTTAGACCATACATGAACTAGACCGAGCCTATTGCCTGTATAGATCTCGTTGCGCTCTTCATCGTAGAAGAGAGCAGTAATATCTTCCAAGGCTTCTGCAACTGTACTTCTAATTCTGGATGACTGGGCCCGCTTCTTGGAACTGCAATTGCTACCACAACAGTCACCATTACAATTGCATTCATTTTCCACGTTCTTGCTTGCTTTTATTTTAGCAAGGCATTTCCCTGTCAAAATATTGCTGATATTGATGGATCCTGCTGCAAGTAGAGATGCAAACACAGTTAGAGATCCAAGCAAATCCAATACATCTTTCAGATAAACATGCTACCACTTATAATATTGCAATTGAACATTATAAAATCCCTGCCTGGAATGACAAATATGCAGCACTTCTACTATATAAAGACTAGAACTTCATTAAATTCTTCTCCATGACCTATATGCAAGTAGGTCATCAAGCCATACATCAACCTGGAAGCAAACCAGATTTCCAGCTCGACTCACAGCCTGTAATTTATTAAGCACATTCCATAATATATATGTATATAAGGTGATTATCATATATTTGTAGGTAGAAGACAAAATTACCATTTCCTTCAGATAATAGATCATCAGAATCAGCCTTGCAGTAAGAAATAATAAGATCCTGGTCGCTCGTAATATATATGTTATTAGTATTGCAGTCGGGATGCCACAAAAGATGATCCTCAAATGAAGTCACAAGTTCCCCTCGAAAGTTCCAAACAGCCACAGTGCGATTCCGAAACGTTAAGAATAACTGATTCTCATACAGAAATATAAAAGCCGATGGTGTCATAAATTCATTTTTGTTAACTTCTGTCATCTCAGAATTGCGAACCTACAGATAATACCAGTCAGGCATTCAAATATAACAACCAAATGAACACAAGATAGTCCTTCTCCAAGATATAAAAAAAGATACTCACGTCAAGAATCTGGAGGTTCTCATTTTCTTGCTTTACAAGAAGCTTTTCATTGAACTGTTCAATGAAATCTACCTTCTTATTCCGATGAAGTAGATGGTTGAAGGATTTGAGAACACTACCATCCTCTATAGAAAGAATCTTGAGAGGAACATGGCTACTGGCTTTATTAAATATTAACAACATGATCCCAGGACTGCACCAAGAAAGAAAAAAAAAACAGCAAAAAGAAGAAAGACAAATGCCTGAGATGCAATAGCAGAAGAATAGGGTAAAGGCTAAAGGCAAAAACAACCATCACTGCGTGTGTATTCTGTGATAAGGACACGTAAAAAAAAGCTTACCTAATCTTAATCTCCTGGACATGCTTATCCGATATGGAGTACAACATTGTATAGTTTTTCAGATCAAACACCTTGTATATACTGATCAAAATAGAAGCAAAAAATAGATAAATCAAAATCAAGAAGATAACTATGGAATAGAATACTAATTAAGACAGGAGATTTACCTATCTTGTGCAGAATACGTAAGAACCTTCCCATTTACATCATCAAACTCTACAAACCCAGGCCATTTTAGTGACTCAGATTCAAAAAGAGCAAAGCCAGCATCTGGTTTACCCCTTCGAATGTATCTGGAACATACAATTTGACAGTGTATTCAGCAAGCAATCAAAGAAACTGATCTAAATTGGGTGTAACTACATTGCTGTCTGTGTGTGTATATGTGTTGGGGGCAGAGGGGTAGAGGGATTCACGTACTCAATCCTTGTGCTTCTGCATTTCAAAGAACTGAAATTGTCTGAGGCATAAACCGAAACAGTGATAAGTGAATCATTGTTTTTATTATAAAACAAGCTTCTTATTACTTCATCGGGACTGACATTCAGAAAGCATATCCTCTGGTTGGTTTCTGCATCCAACAGTAAAACAATTACATATTCCCCTCATTCAACTTCTCGAAGTGAAAGTAAAAATATTTATTTCAGAACAACAATATAAGATTGGAAATCCAGATATTATGGCTACTACCTCGGCTAAATGCTGCACAAACACCAGACTGCGCAAGAGCAAACACAATATCACGTGCTGCTACAATTTCAATAATTTTTGACCTCTTTCGTAGAAAAGGCAGAACCATGGCACAATGACCTTTCGGATCATGTGTATCATATTCCTCCTGTGCATTCAAATATCAGCAGAACTTAAGAGATTTCAAACAGACTAACAACAATATCAATTGGAACAAAAAACAAAGCATCTATCACAGAGCTTAAGGCGCTTATTTGAGAATAACGGAGTTTAAGTGTATTAAGAATTTCAGTACAGATTGTTAAATGAAACAAATACAGTTTTCACTCCTGAACGTGAGACTACTTGAAATAAGTTGCAATCTTCAATCTTCAAACTCAAAACTTTCCTACTCCAAACTTGCATCCAAGGCTTATTATACAAAATGTTTTCCAAGGGTATTGCTGCTTATATCACGAAATGAGCTCTAAAGTCTAAACACATATCCCATAAGTAGCGCCTGTAACATGTCCTTACCACTATAAATTTAAAGGTAGACTGCACGAAAATAAAAGCCCACATCCTGAATTTCAGTAAAGATTGTTCAAAGAAACATATACAGTTTGTACTCGTGAACATGGGACTACTTAAAACAAGTTATAACCTTCGATCTTCAACTTCAAATTTTCCTACTTCGCCCTTGCATCTAAGACTTATTTCCAAGTATTGATATTAATATCACGAAAATGAGTAAACGCAAATCTTATGAGTAGAGCCTGTAACAAGTTCATACCACTAAGAATTTAAAGGAAGACAGCACAGGAATAAAGGTCCATATCCAGATTAAACAGGAACAATTAACAACAAAACCCCATAATTTATGTTTTTTTTTTTTGAATTAAATGCGAAGCAGCACAAAGCCTAGAGCTAGCAATAAAACTCCAACCACCGAACTAAGCAAGTAAGCATCAAAGCCCCAAACTTTCCTTCCATTTAAAATCAAAGAAAGAGTATTTCACCTGGAGGCGAATGTTGCGGAACCTTTCTTGAGCATCGCTCATAGTGAAAGCACGGTCACGCTTCGAGCTGATTTCGCGTCTCTGAAGCTTCTTAACGCTGTTGACGAACCCATCGACGCCCCCAATACGAGGTCGTTTCTTCGCCACCACCCTCCTACCACTGCAAGGCCGAGGACTCGCCGATATTCTCCTTCCCCCTTCCATCACTCTCTCCCTCTCTCTATCTCCAAATCAAACTTAAACGCAATCAAGCCCACTTCGAACTTCAACCCAGACTGTAGCACATATCACTCCTCCTCTTCCTTTTCAAATTTCAATTAAACAATTTCTGATCTTCTGTAGCATCAGATAAACCCTAAATTCTCAGAGAAAGCAAATTCGAGAAGAAAAGCTTGGGGCTTTAGCTCCAGAGACACCGACTGGCGGCTAATTTGAGAGACGAGATGGCCTCTCTCCCTCTTTGTGTGTATGTGGAGCACTCGAGCTCGTCACGGAGAGGAGGTTTTTTATGTCGGATTTGGGACGAGTAAGATGTTCTCTGATCTGTTTTCAAAATCTATTTGGAAAAAAATGACGGCAAATTTTGACGGCCACTTACTGGCCATTTCCTATTGAATTTAGGCCTTGAAGAACCCAACAACTTTGGGCCCAATTCTAGTTTCCAAGCCTGATCAGGAAAAGCACAAACACCAACCCAACTAGGAAAAAAAAAGTATTTCTCTCTCTTTTGAGGTTTTTCTCATGTAGCTTACTAAATCTCACTCAACTCCCATAAGGCCATAACTTTTTTTTGTTGGCTTATGTCACAAACCTAAAAATGTAGAAGTGTGTTTGTATGAGTGCAAGTAATGATTATAGGCTCAAAATTTGAGAATCTAAACTTTATAGCACTAGCTACAAAAAAAAAAAGACAAATCGAAAATTCTTATTCCATCAACCTGGTTGAAGTCAACCAGGGTGATCTCAGTCGCTGACTGATTTAATTAAAAATAACGAAATTTTTTTATTTAAATCAATCAACGATTTGATTACTCTGGTTGACTTCAACCAAGTTGATGAAAAATGCTTTATCTTTTGACCATTGTCATCTAAAATGGCAAACCTCTTCTATCAATAATTGTATCACCGCATCACGTACAATTAGAAATTTGATGTATACGTCGAGATATATCAGTCTTTCCGCGCAAGACTGAAACCAGTCAAATGTAAAAATAAATTATCTAATATTAAGAGTTACATTATACTTTGACCTTATAATTAATATATATACGAGAGCGACTTAATTTCACACCATGACTTTCAATACGTACGTACGTACACCTCTTGTTACTCTTTTTTTTTCTTTCAAAATTTACCCTCATGATTTATCCATCTAGGGTAGATCGATGATGCTCTACGTACTATTTCCTTTTATGCTTATTGGTGGTACATGAGATATTCGAGTATTTTTCAGATAACCTGCCAAAGAGTACTGACAATTTCATGAGTTTGATCAGTGAACCAAGTACTCTCCCTGCTGGAAGAAGATGAAGATGAAGATGGTGGATCCCTCATCCATCTCTCATTCTTTTGAGTGGTTTCTATAGACAGTAATTAGAATCTGGTTGGAAATGAAGTGGAATGAGCTAGGCTGGAGTCTGGACCTCTTGTCTTGTAAAGTTGTAAAAGTGGAGGAATATCTGATAACTAGGTCAAGCTCATTTGTCTGCCGGGACAATATTGAGTACCCGGCCCCTATAATACTTGAGGGTTCTAGGAACGAGCTGCGTGGCAATATATTCTTTGTTTCAAGGACGGCGCGGTCTCATTGCATCCAATAATGCATGCATAAACAGACAAGCTAGCTAACCCTTGTTCATGTTAGCTAACCCTTGTTCATGCTAGATAACCCAGCTAGGGTTAGCTAGCTAGCTTGCACTCCCCAGGAATATATATCAATATCCAGTACGTATTGGCTAATTAACATTTTTGATCTCTATCTATAATGTCTCATTTTCCCTTTATTTGGTCTACATCATCTTAATTAAATAATTAGAGATGGACTCGGTTCTAACGTGTTAGCCTCCTTGTCGGAACCAAAACTCGGACTGACCATCTCCGCACTTGCTATTACTTAAGGTGGTTAAGTATGAAAATATCAGTGATATATATATACACACGAAACCACTATTACACATACACTGATACACAACAATTATTAGTGGAGCCACGTACGCAAATTCCGTTGCAATTCAAACAGCCATGGCCGGCCCCCCAGGCCCCCAAGCTTGAGTTTATTCACATACCTAGCTAGCAATCAAGAAGAGCTAGCTTAGCCATTTGGCATTGCTAAAAAGCAAGCAGTATGTGTTCGATCCTTTATAGTACGCTTATGCAGCATTGCACACCACACAAATGTGAAAGCCTGACTGCAAGTGCAGCTGTAAGCGCCCAAGGAGCATACTCACATGCACAAGGACGCCTAAGCTTCAATATTCATCATGCATGTGAGCCTCCGATCCTGACAGTTCATCATCGAGCTAGTTCTAACTAATTAAGCACAAATAATTAAGTTGATTAGGTCACACTTATCGAACACATATCTAAGTGGTCCTGTTCGTACAATCTTATGGCATGGCCGGGTCCATGATCTGGACCACCCCCAAATTCAGAGAGCAGGATATATGGAGCAGCTGGTTTAGCTAGATCGATGAGTGAGTGAGTTTGATTGATGTTGTGGCAATGGCCCCATCAAACTACTTTGACCTAGATTGTCGGCATCAAACCCCACTTCGAATTCACCATTTTTTGCTTTCATATGCTCTGTTTATGGTTCATGAGTGTGTGCACACTCAATTAAGTATCCAGTGAGCTCGACACCTCTCGCATAAAATTACATGTACCAGTCGATGTTGCAACTCACTGGTTTCTTTTCGCTGGCAAATGCTTAGCTAGCTAGCTTTGCCGGCCTTGACCACCCCCGATCAGTCGCGAATCTAGAAATTTTTATTCCCACAACACCGGCTGTACAAGCCGAAGTCTTCATGCCGACTTAATTACGTACTTTGAAACAACTCATCGAATACATTATCTTTGTTAATTATCACTAATCTACTTATCTGCCGATCCGTACGTCTCTCATAGTGTCACGTTTCTTTTGAGACATTTTGTCCAACTCCAATCTTTATCATCACTTATGCATGGATCATCAGCCTAGCTAGTGCCTGCAACAGTGCTACATGCACCTTACTACTGACTTCCTAACCCCTCTCGGCCGCTCATGTCCCACGTCCCATGTGCTTAATTTGGCTTTTCTAGTCAGAGATTTCGCTTCTTTAGTAAAATAGAGTCAATAAGTCATGCATTCATATTCAAACCAAATTTGATCCAAACATGGTTGATAGATAATTAGTGAATTAATTAATTATTGTACTTTTATTCTCTCAGAATTTAGTGTATTATATGCTTTGAGATGGATAAGAGATGAGAGACTGAGCTCTAGCTTCTTATTCCAATTCCTTCTTAATTGGGTTAATTCTTCTTCTATCTTCTTCTTCTTTGATAGTACAAGAAGTTGTGTGTACGTATTAAACTACATTATGTAAAGAAGAAAACAGGAAGGATGGTCGCGCGTCCGCAGTCCCCTATTTAAATGCACACATCTCTTTCTGGATCCCCATCTTAGCAATAATTTTATCTTCCATTGATGATGTCTTTAGATAGATCCTTTTCATGTCAAATCATCCCAGCATATACAACGTCTATAGTGGAGAGGAAAAGCGTTAAGCGTGGGCTTGTAAGTTTTGAGGCTCTTATTATTATAGTTTAATCAACGCCTAGCCCCTTTTTGTGTACGTGGACGCGCGATTAACGTTAATATTTTCTATTTCTATTATATATTACCTTAGAGCATTAACAAACTCTTTATCTTAATTTTTTAATTATTTTAGAGAGCATGTTTAGCTTTTCAGTTATTTTAGGAGCTGCATCAGCTTCTTAAGAACATTTTTAGTTGACTCTTTATCTTAGCTCCTTAGCTATTTTAGAGAGTATGTTTAGCTTTTCAGCTATTTTAGCGGCTGCACCAGCCTCTTAAGTGACTCTCTATTTAAGTTTTTAGCTATATAGCTCATAAATATAGATAGCGAGATGATGCTCGATCTCTATTAATTTTTTTAATTTAAAACATTCATTTTTAGTTATTTTGTGTAATTATTAGATACACTTAAACTATTTTTAATTTAATACTAGCTAAAGTAGAGAGCATTTGTGCATACATATTTTCAAACTGTTTAGTCAAAATAGTTTTTTAACTACTTTAGCTCAAATTTAGTTAAAAAATAGATAGCATCGGTAAAGATGCTCTTACTACAAAAATCTTTATCATACAAGATGTATTATTTAACTTAAATATATATGGTCACATGTTTGACTTTACGAAAGTGAAACCCTAAATTTTAAGATTCAAACCGGCCTCAAATCCTTTTCCACACCTACTTTATTTTAATACAAACCAAACATAAAGTAGAATATAAAAAAAGTATTTGATACACCCTGTTTTTTGATATTGTAAATTTGACCTAACATTTTTATAATTTACCTAATTCAGATTTAAATTTATAGTCGATCATTATTGCCAAAATGGCCGCCTGGCCGGTGAGCTTCTATAAATAACATCATAACCCCAAGTGACGTTTACTCTTATATATATATATATATATATATATATATATATATAAAGATGAGGCGGTCTCTTGTTTAGTTGGCTCTATATATCACGACTCTATATAGCTAGCTAGACTGAAAGCTAATAAGAGAGAAAGAAATGGAGGTCTCTCTTCATTTCAGAGTCGTTTCTTCCCTAGTTCTTTTGGGACTGGTTGGCTTCTTTCTTTATCTCTACAACACAGTCTGGTTAAAGACCGAGAGGGTCCGAAGGATGCTCCGAACGCAAGGAATCAAAGGCCCTACTCCTTCTTTACTATATGGGAATCTTCCCGAGATGCAGAAAATCCAACTCCAAGCTCTGAAGTCTCCAAATCTCGCTGAATTTGTAGCCCACGACTATACTTCCAGTGTCTTCCCGTATTTCGAACACTGGCGAAAAGAATACGGTAATTCATTGACTAGCTTTCAATCTTCTATCTTCTTTTTCTACATAGCTAGATATAACCTACAACGTTGGTTTCACCTTTCTGCAAATTCTGTGCTTTTAAGCAACAGTACTAGTAGTGTTTGAAAAAGTTGACAGAAGTGTTCTTAGGAATTTTGGCCAAGAATTAAAACAAAGGATTTGATACGAAAGTAAGGATTTCTAGCTGTGATTCGTAGAGATATGAATGTAATAAGCTAGCTAGGGTAAGTAATCTCGATCAAGATCGAGGTTAGAATGAGTCAATGAGATTTGGCCAATATACAAATGATGTAATTAAGATGCTTAGTTTGACTAGTGAAGTTTACAGTACCCCAAGCAAATGTCAATGTCAGGCCATTTGCAAATAGATTCCAGGTCCAGAATAAATATTAGTTTACTGTCTAATCATGTTATTTGGCCATAATTGATTACAATTAAATATGACAGTAACAAGATATATAATGACGACTTTTAATTAAAGAATAATGCTTTGGACTAGAATACTAGATTACAACAACCATGAAATGAAATTATTATACTATGTCAGTGATATTAAAGTAATGATGATTGGAACTGTGGGAGCATAGACAGGACCACATCTAAAATAAGGCCCCTAAAATAAAATGGAACATATCATTGATTTTATTATGGTTAAGGCCTAACAAAAAATATTATTGTATTAGCTTAATACGATACATATTATTTTCTAAATGTTTTTTTTGTTGCCTTTTCAAATCCATTCACTCTAGATTTAGTGTGGCTCAAATCATAAGAACTGACCTGAGAAATTAATGAAATGAATTTTGCAGGTTTAATTTACACGTATTCAACAGGAATGAGGCAGCATTTATATGTGAACCAACCAGAGCTAGTGAAGGAAATGAACCAGTGTATTAGTTTGGATTTAGGTAAGCCTTCTTATGTAAGCAAGAGACTTGCCCCCATGCTTGGAAATGGCATTCTCAGATCCAATGGCATTGTTTGGTCACAACAAAGAAAAATTATTGCACCTGAGTTCTTCACAGACAAAGTCAAGGTAAAAAAAAAATTATTTTTTTTCTAAATTTTGAGCAACTTTTTGTAACCATAGTTGAGAGTTTGGATTCCCGATCTGCTAATCATTTTTTAACATGAAAGGCGATGGTGGGGTTAATATTGGAGTCGGCGCAACCATTACTTGGAAAATGGGAGAAGTGTATTGAAGGCCAAGGAAGTTTCGAAGCAGAGATTCAAGTGGATGAGGATTTAAGGGGGTTCTCAGCTGATGTTATCTCAAGGGCTTGTTTTGGAAGCTCTTATTCTAAGGGCAAAGAAATTTTCTCAAAGCTTAGAAGTCTTCAGGAAATAATTTCACATCAACCCTTCCTCTTTGGATCAGTTACTAATTTTGGGTATGTAAATAGTTCATATGACACTAATATATATATATATAGTGATACAAATTCCTAATGTACTCTATGGAATGCAGAGGGCTGATGAAGCAAAAGGAGATAAGTTGTTTAGAGAGAGAGATAGAGTCATTGATCTGGGAAGCAGTGAAAGAACGCGAACGAGAGGGGTTAGAGACATGTTCATCGGAAAAGGATCTATTGCAGACGTTGCTAGTGGGAGCCATGAATGACCAAAGCCTAGGCAAAGACAAGGATTCATCCAAGCGCTTCATAGTTGACAACTGCAAGAACATTTACTTTGCAGGGCATGAATCCACTGCTGTTGCTGCCTCTTGGTGTTTGATGCTACTCGCTTTACATCCCGAGTGGCAAGCTCGAATCAGGACCGAGTTGGTGCAAGTTTGCCCTGATGGTCAGCCAGATGCTAATTCACTCCCTCAATTGAAAACGGTACAAGTCTTTGCATTAATTTAGTCTTTTTCTTCATTAATTTTGGTGGACATAAAATTTCTTATACGCAAAAATCACAATAACCCCAAAGCTTAAACTATTAGTCAACAATGTATCTCAAACTAGTTAACACTTAACACTCTCCCTCTGGTGCAACAAGATCTTGCACGCGGCCTATTATTTTAGGAGCAATATATTTGCCCATGTAAGGCATCAAACACTTGTGATACCGTGTAAGACAACTATAGAATGAACAGATGAATAATATACAAACTAACACATGCATACATACGTAAACCTTGCAGATGAATATGGTGATTCAAGAAGTCTTGCGTCTATACCCACCAGCTGCTTTTGTGTCAAGAGAAGCACTTGAAGACACCCAAGTGGGAAACATAAGTATTCCAAAAGGTGTATGCATGTGGACTTTGATCCCAACATTGCACAGAGACACAGAGATTTGGGGACAAGATGCAAATGAATTCAAACCTGAGAGGTTCGTTGATGGTGTCTCTAAGGCTTGCAAATTTTCTCAAGCCTATATCCCCTTTGGTTTGGGTCCTCGGACCTGTTTAGGCAAAAACTTTGCTATGGTAGAATTGAAGGTCGTTCTCTCCCTCATTATCTCCAAGTTTACTTTCTCTCTATCTCCCAAATACAGGCACTCTCCTGCTTACAAAATGATTGTAGGTCCTGGAAATGGTGTACATATTCGCATTCAAAAATCTCGTCTGTTGGGTCGACAAAGTTAAATTAGGCCAATTTATCCATGTAGCTAATCTCTCTCTCCATGTAGTTAAATTAGGCCATTATTCGAGTTATAAAACGTTATATATGCCAAATTTGAAATTTAAATTTTGGAGTATTGGAATATTGTAAGCAATTTCCTTTTTCTTTTTTTGATTAAATGTCGAACGATTGTTCGTAATAAATTTGATCCATATATGTGTGTGTGTGTGTAAAAAGCATGCTCTACAAATGGTGAGATTATGACACTAGAAAATTTGAATAAAAATAGGTCTTGGCATGGTTTGGCATGTTAATTAGGAGGTGTTATTGCATGCCAAAGCTTCACTATTTTTTCTTGAAATTTTCCTTTGTCATAATCTCATATATCTTTGGTAAAATTTTGTTTTTTAGAAGGTGTTCTAATTAACAGAATTATAAAATCTCAATCCTTATAATTTTTACGAATTTTTGTTGTATTCCGACTTGGAAAAACCGTTAAAAAAAATCGGATCGAGATTTTTGTGTTCCGTTAGTTTGAAGATTGCTTAAAAATCATGATTTGATTATGAGAAGATTTTGCCCTTACAAAATCAGAACAAGCAGTTTTGGCCAAAAAAAATAATAATACTTTTCATGTCACAATATTTTTGAGAAATTTTTCTATGCCATAATTCCACCTTTCGTAAAGCATGATTTTTAAAAGATCTTCCAATTGATAGAACTCGAAAAGATCGAGCGAATTTTTTTAGTTATCCAATTTTGGAAAACCATAAAAAGAAAATGTCTCAAAATTTTTGAGTTTCTTTAATTGAAACACTTTCTAAAAATTATGCTTTACCAATAGTGAGGTTGTGGTAGGGAAAATTTCAGAAGAAAAGGGCATGACATGGTTTGACACTTTTGAAGGTGTCATGGAATTCTCGAGCCTTAATTCATCTTTATTAGTTTTTTTTTTACATTCTAGGAATAAATTGGTCGAGTGAAAAAAGAGAGAAGAAGAGTGATTTAGAGCGAAAAGTCAATTCTCCACTAAATGACGAAAAATAAACCGAATTACTCTACCTACGAAGAGGTGTCCGTGTCCCAAGTTCCATTGAAGCCCACAAGTGAAGACCCAAGCCTAATTTTCATTACATATGGTATTTAAATTTCAAATTCAAAATAATGTAATAATATAATAATTATTTGCAAATGTGTCCTAATTTTTGTCCATGTCAAGGGCTTCATTAAAGTATATTATTTGCTAGAAAATGACACCGGAGCCAAAATTTATGCATGACCCAAGTTATAACCAAATTGACATGTACCCAAAGGGAAAGGCCAAACTAGAAGTTTTCATAACTATTTGCTTAGGCATCTGGTTTGAGCATATAATATATTGTCTCGAAACTTGCTACGAGAGGAAGACAGATGAAAGGCAAATTCATTACCACCGAACTTGAATATCGACTCCTAAAATCCTAAAATTCAATTGACCCGTAAACTAATCTTTCAACATCTCCAAATTGAGTGAAACTTCAAAAATATAAAACTCGATCACGAATAAAAATTAAGCAAACGAGTCCTAATTTTTTTTTATGCCGTCAAGGGTTTCGTAATGACATATTATTTGCCAAAAAATGAAACCAACCGCCGAGTTTTCATGCCCTTGAGGTAATTATTTTTCTATTAAATTAAGCAAAAAGACAAAAAATAAAAAATAAAAAATGCACAACTACTTATGTTAACAAATATTTCGTCGGTATAAGTATTTCCTTCACATTTTTTCATATTTTAAAAGTTATTTTTACCGACCAAATATTCATCGGTATTAGTATTTTTAAAAAACTTTTGCCCACGAAAATTTCGTCAATAATGCAAAGGCAAAAAACCACTTTTGGTCACTCAACTTTGGAGTTTTAGACACTTTGGTCACTCAAGTTTCCAAAATATCACTTTGGTCATTCAAGTTTGAAACCGTATGTCACTTTGGTCACTGCCGTCTATTACTTCCGTTAAACAATGACATGTGATTAGCACACGGCCAAATCAGGGGCAAAATAGTATTTTCGTTCAGTTTTTCCTCCTCCCTCTCTCCTCTCTCTCTCTCTCTCCGTGTCCTCCTTTCCATTCTGTTTTGCTTCTCCGACGAGAGACTTTGGGTGCGACGTCGGCGAGAGCACGGGCTGGTGGTGAAGCCGTGAGAAGGACTGAGAGGAGAGAGCTGGGATGGGTTCGATCGAAGGTGCGGGGAACAGATCCGCTGAGGCTGGGCTGGGTTCGATCGAAGGCGGGGAACGGAGACGGTCGACGCCGGTGTGGCGAGCTGGGTTCGACGGAGCGGACCGGTGAGAGATCGATGGTGGTGCAGGAGCGAGAGAGACGAGGGCTCGGTGGCTGGACAGAGGGATAGGAGAGAGAGACCCGCGTCGGTGGCTGAACAGAGGAAGAGGGGAGAGAGAGGGAGAGAGATATTTTTTATGTACTGACCACTTTGCCCTTACAAAAATGGCTTGAAATGACAGACCTACCCCTTAAATTAACGGAGAAACAATTATTTAACGGTGTAATAGACGGCAATGACCCAAAGTGACATATAGTTTCAAACTTGAGTGACCAAAATGACATTTTAGAAACTTCAGTGATGAAAGTGTCTAAAACCCCAAAGTTGAGTGACCAAAAGTGACATTTTGCGTAATGCAAATTACAAAAGATAGTATTCAACAATTTTCTAGCCGGTACTCAGACACAACGCAAATCACATAAAAAAAAACGATAGAGGAGTGAGGAAGAACCGAAGAAGAAATTTTGATCACTTTTCGGATACCTTTTGGGGGTCTCACACGCCGATAAAACGAAAAATCACAACTTGGAGAGTGCAGAAACTTTGGAAGTATGGAAGAACACCTCATCTGTTATGTTGGTCCAAAAATACTGGGCTCGTCAGCATTGCTTATTGCTTTGAGAGTGAACTCTTGTAAGACAACTCATCCATTTCTGTTTTCTTTTGTCTCGTGTTTAAGCTTATGTAAATGTTCGAATTGATTATTGCAGGGAGAGTTTATGATGCAACAAGCCTTGAGCACATGGGTTCCAGTAATCCGTGGTTTAATGCTGTTGGCATTGCTTCATAACTACCAGAAATGGATTTCCAATGGTTTTATAAATGCCGGTAAGCCGGCTTCTGCATTGTATTGGTTATTGATATGTCTCTGCCTCGAATTAGATGGGTTCTTATGAAAGTTGTGTTCTTTAAGAAATTAACACTCTCAAGATTTAATCTTGAGCTTTATGAATTGTTTCTTATTGTTCCATTATAGCATTCAGTGTTGTTGATGATCATAAGAGTAGATACTATATGAACTAGCATATTTGGAGAAAGTGATTGTGGTGTAATCAAGAAGTTGTTGTGTATTAGTTCTAGACACACTAAAGATTGAAATATTTTGGGAAATATATAGAGGCTGCCAATCATCTAGTGTTTCATTTACTACTTGGTCCAATAATTTTACAGGATGATACATTACTCGTACAATATATCTGATCAGGAAATCCGTTTTTGTTTTGTTCGTTCATCTAGAGACTTACTAATTGCCTAATAGTGAAATTTAGTTTATACAGCTTAAAATTACTTCCACAACAGATATGGAAATGAAACAAGTAGTAATTGATACTCCTTGTTTATTATCTTCTGCTTTGTTTTGTAGAAAAATAAATCTCTTATTTATTTCTTTCACTTTGGTTACCACAGCACACAAAAGTGAATTTGAGTTTCACTACTAAATTTCGGTTTTAACCATTGATTGTATACTTAACCAGGGCTTTGCCAGATTTGGCAAACACCGCAGCATTTGTTCACAACAGCGCACAATTGTGAGGTCAAATTTGAATGCACTCAGAGGCCCGTGCTAGTCATTATGCGTTCATATCCTGAGAAAATCCACCAAGATTACCTTAAATGGGTGGAATTTAATATGTACCTTATAAATTGCCTTCTTAGGCTAAATGGTGCCGTGTAGAGCATAAATGGGGCTTGCCTTTATCGAGGCAGAGGTCCTGGATATATTTTCACTGCTCGGTTGCTTGAAGGAGATGCATTTGGTAATTTTCTATTGCTTTTTTGTTGTTGTTGTTGTTGTTGCTGTTGCTGTTGTAATTTGCATTCTGTCTGTGAGTACTAGCTAGCAAATATACCTGTGGTTCAAAGCACAGATCGCATGGTGTGTTGCGATGGGCCTGTTGGCCATATGAGGAATCCAAGAAGAGAGTGGAAATCTTGATTACTCTTAGATAGTCTTCTGTGTTCCTGTATTTTCTCCAATAATTTCTTTCTACCATCGTAAAGATAGAGTTTGATATACTGTTGATGAATTGTTGCGAGTAGATCAGTTGCCTGGGTATCAGATTTATGATTGAGGTTGGTGATTGTAGGCAAGTCATGCTGAAAAAGGAAAAGTATTTCTATAATAAAAAATATATGAGTAAGAAAGAATTCTACCCCTTCCAAACTGCTTTATTTTTATTATCAGTTTGTTTGTTTTTATAGGCAAAGGTGTTTTCTCTCAATTCAATTTTTTTTTCTTCTATCAATTAAATTGTGGTTTTCATCCATTTATGATAATGATATGTGAAGATTTTGGAACTAGTTTGTCTTGCTATCATATCTTCAATCCAGACTAGTTTGATATCATAGCTAAACTCAGAGTCGCACTAACTTTGTCATCTGAGCTAATTCAGAACACCTGATTTGTTGATAGATTGTAAAACAGTTGATGCCCAAAGGGAGCAGTCAATTTCAATGGAAGAAGGGAAAAATTGGATTTTGAGTTGGTTAGAAATTTTTTTATGAAATAAATAGTTCCATTGGATTAGCAATTTTATGAGAAGTGGAACGGAAAAAAGGACATACGCTTTTTATAAAACTGTAGCCTATATATCTTTATGCAATGATGTGCAATAATTAATGCTTACGGAGGTTACGTATTGTTCTTTTGGAATATGTATTCTGTTCTGATTGGTAAAATAAATCAGTGGTATGGCCCTAATAATTTGGCTGTGACAGTGTTTCCTAGAAAATTTGAAAGTGAAATGAAAGCAGGTTTCAATGAATTTCCTCTGACATATGAATTACAATTCCATTTTCAAAACTAAATACCACATAAGCTTTTCAATGTTCTTGTCATGCAACTTTTCTAGTATGAAGAGTGCCAATTTTCTTAATTTTGTGAGTGTGAGAATCTTCCCTCATTTCAGATGTAACACTTATACTAAAACTAATTGTTTTTCTGTGTCATTTGTCACAAAGATTAATTATATTGTACATAAATGTGTAATAGTTTCTTGTCATTTCAGTGATGTATGCCTAATGTTTATCAAAACTTGTGGAACAGGTGGAGACATTCAACTGAATTTGGTGTAAATTGCACTCAGAACATTGCATGTCATAGAGGTCATTGCTTATAAAATGATGTGTATTGTGGAACGTAGAAAGAGTGCACGAATATCTGCTCTTGAAGCACAGAAGGCTCCGCAAGAAAAGAACCAGAATCTGAATAAGGGCAAGCGCATATGTGATGCAGCAATAGAGACTGGGGTTGCTGAACTTGATTCCTACCTAAATCAGGATAGAAAAAAGGTTAAAATTAGACCTGTCCAAGATCTTTTTGCGAATTCAGTTGAGTATCAAATTCCAAAAAGGGTATAGACAGTAGCTCCTTTGCATTTTTTCCATAAAGTTTTAGGAGAATCTAACTGGGGAAATCTTTTACCTTTCACAAAAGGGTGTACTATTATTTTAGGAAATAAGCTATTCATAGCATAGGAGTAAATGAGAAACATTTTTTTTCTCTTCAATACCCCCTTGTTGTTAGTTCATAACCCTAGTGATTAGATTGATATGCTTATTCTGATTGGAATCAGTCGATAAAGCAAACTAATCATTGCTATGTGGAAGGAATGTTCTGTTGGTCTTAGTACGTAGATGATATGCAGTATACATTCTTTCATATTTGATCATTACTGTTGATTCTTGTGAAAGTTTAAGTTGGCATAGGGATTCTAGGTTGATGTCTTTATCTTCAAATGCTTTGAATTTTGCAATTATTGTAAGGGTCTTATGTACATAAATTGCAGGGTAATTGGAGCAGCAGAAAACATTACACACATGCTGGTGAGTTTTATTTTTATTTTTTCTTTTGATGATCTGGGGTTGCGATTAATAATATTATGTTAAGGATGACCTGTAACTCAGTATTTCTTGTATTAAATCAAACAGCTGTTATGCCATCTGGAAGTGCTTTTCCAGAAATAAGCAAGCTTCAACTGGTGCTCTGGATATTGAAAAGGTGAAGCAAGCTTTTCTTAATCTGTATTTATGGGGCCACAATAACACTTCAACGAAGTGAAACTTTTTTGCTTTTCCTTCAATAAGTGGTCTCTTCTAAAGTGAATTGCTCATCATCAAAAATAGTTGCTTAATGTTCTTTTTCATTATAATTACAGGAGAGACTCACACTATATATTCTCGGAGCCAGTAAATCCAGAGGAGGTTTGTCTACTTTATTTATGGTCTGTTCGAATGCATATACAATTACAGGTGCTTATTTATAATTCTTAATGTGAAAGGTGGAACATTATTATGATGTCATTAAAGAGCCAATGGATTTTGGCACGATTACAGCAAAACTCAATGGAGGAAGCTACAAATCACTGCAAGAATTTGAGGTTTGCTCCTAGAATACTTTCTTTTCATTCAGCGGCCCCTTCATTCAATGAGGCTAAGAAAGGAAAACTGCCTTTTTAAAACTCCACGTCCTTTTATATGGTGGACTATATTAAACAGAATGAAACATTATTGCTATTTTGCTGAAGGCATGCTTTGATTGCCTTCTATTAATTTTTTTTTCTATTGTTATTCTTAGATAATGAAGCTTGCTTGATATCTGTATATGAAATTTAATTTTTGGGCTGGCTACTCTTACAATGATAGGTGTAGGAAACATTGCATTTGTTAGTTGTAACCTAAATGGTAGATTCAATGGTTACAGTATGCAAAGCTGTTTTTTTTTTTGTTCTGATGTTCCTTCGTTAATGTACAGCATGATGTAACGCTGGTATGGAGCAATGCAATGCATTTCAACCAATCAAGTACCCTTTATTATAGACAGGTAAAGTCCATAAAGCACTGTTCTTATTATAAGGGCTGACCAGAAGTTTACGCTCTTGAAATGTACTTTTTCTCCTTAACGTTCAGAATATTATGGTTTTCCAGGCTCGTGTGATAAGAAACTTAGCGACCAAGTTGTTTGATTCTTTGAAAACTGACCCTGAGAACTCTGTGGCAATACTACAAGCTGGTAAGGGGACAAAATCTGCAGTGAATTTTCCAAATAATTGAATTAGACATTTAGACTCGCTCTCTTTTTTGCGCATGTCCCATAAACAGGATGCAGAGGTGGAAGAAGATCCAAGTATTCTGAAGTAGGTCGACGCGATACCTACTGGCCTCTGAATACATTGCTCAATGAGAATGAATCAATAGTATCTACAGTCTATCTCAGCCCAAAAGAACTGGTGCAGGTGAGTAATGACTGTTTGTGCAGCTGTGCAGGTACTCGTGGGTGTATTTTAAAAAACTTCCCCAAACATAAACAACACAAGTAAACATATTATTTTAGTAAAACCTTCACCCACAGCAACCAATCAAACGCCCTGTAATTGAAAACTGGGCTGAGCTTTTAAGGCCTCCTATATTCTTGTATTTCAACATATGTACTTGCATATTGATTACTTGTCCTGGTTTTGTAGAATAAGCTGAATAGTATTGGATATGCAGAAAGCCTGCTGCAGTTTGTTAAAGACCTTGGGCCTGCTGCTCATACAGTTGCTGGTCGGAAGTTACAAAAATATGCTGAAGCAGCTCTTAATGCGGAAAGGGTATTGACATCTGACACAATAAATCTTCCTGGTGGTTTAAGCAAAGGAAATGCATATTCTAACTTCCCCACTACAAGGGAAGCACACAGCAACATGAGGGGAAAATCAATACAAACCATGTCTGATCATCACATTGGGAATACTTGCTTGACCAATCCTTTATTTGGAAATCCCAACTTCTCTGCTACATGGAACATAGACAGGAACCTCAGTGGAAAATCAATCCAAGCCACACCTGATCAAGACACTGGGGATTCCTACACGAGTGCCTTACTTGGAAGCGAGAGTTGTGAATGGAACAGACTTAGTGACCTCGGGGGGGAATCAGTTCAAACAATGCCTGAACAGGACATGGGGAATTCTCACTTTACCAATCCCTTATTTGGAAATCCCAACTTCTCTGCTCGGGACACAAGCATCAACTTGAGTGGAAAATCTGTCCGGGGCAGTCTTGATCAACACTCTGGGAGTTCCTTCATCAATAGAAGTTCTTTCCCTGCTACATGGAAAACAGAAATTGAAGCCAACAACCTATTTTCAGGTGCCTTTGATAACATGTCTTCTTCAGAGCCAAAGATACCAGCAGTAAAAGGTTATGGTTCTTCATCCTCTTCATCAGCAGCGTGGCTTTCCCATGATAAGTCTGAAGCAAGTCAGATTCCAGCCACTTGGTCCATGTATGGGTCAGACTTGAATAACCCTGGAGGCGAATTCCATCAATACCAAAGCATGGCTGATATAGGAAGCACAAGTTATGCAAGCTATACGGAGCAGGCAGGCCCAACAGAGTCACCGCCACAGCCTGTTTTCAGCCAGCCGCAATCAACATCTGCTGGGCCGTCACAGTGGCGAGGCATTGGTACATCAACCTCTAACCTGAAGGCTATAGAGTTATCAGACATAGACGAATGGTTCCGAAGCCATTGAGAATCGGAGCTCCTCATGATGGTTCCTTCTTCCTTTCTTCAGATCATAATAAGGGCTTTAATTCATAACATTGCCATGACTGCTTATTCATAACCTGGTGGTTCCTTTTTCTTTGTTTATTTTGGTATCTCTTCCTTTCTTCAGAACATAATAAGAGCCTCTGTTTTGGTTCATAACGTCTGCCTTGACTGATAAGACAGTATTGGGATAATATTTATATGACAAAACTACCCCTTATCGTTTAAAGGGGTAATATGGTGAACACATTATCATCCACTTCGTTGGGCACAAGAGGAAGAAATGGAGGTTGCGACGCCCATGAACATAGTAGAGGGTCATTCATGCAAGGCCATGGAGTTAAAATGGGTAAGTTCCAGAGGCAAAACCCGAATGCAAAACCTGAAAACACCATCAAAATCAAAAGCACCGGCTACACTTCAAGCCTTGGTCCCAGTGTTCATATCCACAAACCCATCTCACGTAAACGCAGATGATCTCATTGACCTCTACAGCGCTTGCAATCACTCCTGCCATCGATTCCCCAATTACGTGGAAGACGGCGGCGATGGCTGCCGTGTGGTTGAAGCTATTGACGCGCAGAAGCTACGCGTGGCTCTCTCCCACAGTGAAGTCCTGGTCTCAGTCTTCTGCAAACCAAATGATGTGATTGGAAAATCTTCTTCGGGAAAAAAGCAGAAGATTAAAGTGGGTTTAGGAGAATTCTTTGAGAGGGTGGTGATGCCGGTGACGCCGTTTAACAGTCAATTGGTGGGTTTTGGCCGTGCTGTTTCTGATCAAGGATTGACGGCCTCCATCTACGATGTTATGGTATACATAAAAGCTTGGTGATACTTATATTTCACTACTAAAAAGTCATTTTTACTCCCCTATAAAAAAGTACAAAATGTAACATCACTTCTTGAGTGTGGTAAATTTTACATTGGCAGTAACTCTTTTAGTGGAAATTTGTTCGCATTATCATACGCATTCAAGATTTGGTAAATTTGGGAAGTATTCATATAAATATGGTTCAGTGTTTCCCAGGTTGTTCCTTCATTGCAGGGTATGGGAATTGGCAAGATGATAGTTAAAAGAATCATAAGGTTCAGTATTCTTTCTTAAAACTGATCCATTCTTTTTCTTAATTTTTCAGTTTTATCATTGGACCGATCAATATGTCATATGTCTCTTTTACCTTTGGAACTACGGTTCTCATTTTCCTTTAGAGTATAGATTGTTTTTCGCTGTTAGATTTGATGGTTTGCCATACCAATCAGTAAAGGCTATATAAAATGCCCTTTTTCTGGTTTCCATTGCTTATTGCAGATTACTCACAAGTAGAGACATTTATGACATAGCAGCCCTTTGCTCTGAGAATGAGAGGTAATTATATACCAATTTCTCATGAATGTCAAAGCCTCGATGCCTTTGCTGAACAAAGTTTATTCTCATAACTTTCAAACATACATATCTCAGCTCATTCTTCAAAGCATGTGGTTTTGGAGATGACATTCTGTGCTCCACAGCAATGATGTATACAAGGACTGCTAGTGGTTCAACTAATCTCGAAGAACAGATTGTTAAACGCACAGGTCGAAAGCTGTTGTTAGTTCCACCACTTTTGAAGACCTTACCCTACTCCAAGTCCAAGACCATGAAATCATCTTAAGCATCAAGATGAGAAGTGTTTTGTGTCTGTCAATAGAAGAGTTTGACATTGGTGTTTCGCAGTGTCCATTTGGGCTTAAAGATGTCCCTTTCACATTCAAACCAGAACAGCCAAAGTGGACTCTTTTTTGTTTGTTAGATTCTATGTGTTAATTGTCAAGATTATGTAAAGATTTGAAAATAGTTACTGTTCTCATATTCCCCAACAGTATTATGCAGTGCGTTTTGTAATTACACCAGATATTCCTCTCCATCTGTAAGTCACTTTTCTAAGAAAAAGCAAGTTTGACAAAGGAGGTTACCCCATAATGTACTCAGGCATCAGAATTATCTCACCACCAAAGTAAAGTAGCAATTTAAATAATGCAAAACAGCTTCCCTTTCTTTCTTTCTCCATAACAACTTTATCTACACAGAAGAAAGCTATCTCTCAACTTCTGTCTTATCTTCAATTGGCCTGGTATGGGGAAACTCTGGGTTGAAGTTTGCTTGATATCTGCTCGAGGGCTCCGGCGTTCATCGTCCCTATGGAAGCTTCAATGGTATGCTGTTGGGTGGACTAATCCCAACAACAAATACTGCACCAAGATTGATGCATCTGGAAATGCAAATCCAGTATGGAAAACCAAGTTTGCTACCTTGGTTGAGGACGCGGAATCTAAACTGGACGATCTGGCTCTGCACATTGAAGTCTATAGTAGGGAGCCTATATTCCTCAGAGAAAGGCTTCAGGGGACAGCAACTATTCTCTTGAAAGAGTTTCTGGCTAAGCATAACAAGAATTCTGAGAATTCAAGGCATGGAGCTGAAGAAGTTGGGAGCTACCAATTGCGGAAAAAGAATTCCAACAAACCTCAAGGATTTGTTGATGTTTCAATCCACATTTCTGAGGACATGGAAGGGCGAAACTCATACTCAGGTACTCCTAGACCCTTTTGGAAAAATTGTTGGTTTCGAGTTTGTTTCATATGTAATTCGAATTTTCCAGTTGAAATTTTGTGTTTTGTGGAAACATGATGCTTGAGATAGAGTTTTGCATCACAAAAAATGTGATCAAATTATTGAACTTCAAGTTCTGCTTTGTAGGCAGTGAGGGTGGACCTGGGGATCACAGCAATACTATCACCTTGGCTATCGGAGATGGGTCTGCACCACCACCACTGCCTTTTACTCCACAACAAAGACCAGACAATCAGTTCCGAATCAATTCCCCGTATGCAAAGCCAATGCCTTCTGCTACAAACTATTCGAACCCATCTGCAGTTGAACTAAGCTACACGCCAACAAGCGGACCAAGCTACCCGCCAGCAAGCGGACCAAGCTACCCGCCAGCAAGTGGACCAAGCTACCAGCCATCTAGAACTCCTCCACCACCTCCGCCACCATCCAATGTTGGGTACATACCTACCTTTCTCCCAAGGACAGATCAAATGCCTGAGACCTATATTAACATGCCATCATCATCTGGAGCACCACCACCTGGTCGTGGAACTCGTGGTGGAGGACCTGGTTTTGCAATGGGAATGGGTGCTGGAGCGCTGGCTGCCGGTGCTGTGATCTTCGGTGATGACTTTATGTCTGGATTTGATGTTCCTTCAGGCTTTCAAGATGCTAGTCTTACCATATCAACTGATCCTCCTTTCTAACCACCTCTGTAATTAGCATCAGCTGTTATGTTGTAATATGTTGTGCTGTATAAAGGAACTTGGTCATCCCATGTTGTTCAACTCCTTTCGTAGAATGTGATTTCAGTATAGACCACGAATGCTCACAGGGTTTGCTCCATTCACAAATCATAGATTACCAAAATAACTATTGATTGCTTATTAAGGACACACCAAAAGAATATCTCAGTTTCTAATCTTGTCAATTACTTGTCTACCAAGAGACAAGTATTACAACTATTGAGCATCTGAAGGACTGAATGCACCAGAAATATTATCTCTGATAGTATTATAATGATATACAACAGAAATAAGCGTTATAGGTATTTCCCATCGCTTTGCAGAGCATCTATGTCTCCAAGTACTTAACTTATATACTGCCATTCTGATGCTTTATCAAACCCACATTTTGTTCATGCCATAGGCCCATAGTAACACCGAGTATGGCCAAATAGGAGACAAACTTCAAACAATAACTTGTGGCTGTTGCTGTGGAGAATCATCAAAAGCTCTTTGCAGAAATTTCTTAACTACTGAAACAAACTCATCAACTTTTTCTTCATGTGGCAAGTGCCCACAATGCTTTATTACTTCAAGGTAAGACCCCGGTATGGCTCGTGAAAGTCTCTCAGCATTCCATGAAGGGACAATTCGGTCAGTATCACCCGTAACAATCAGTACTGGTTTCAAGGTAAAATGAGTGGTCAATTACATATTAGTTACCTCCTCAAATTAATGATAATTATAAAGTGCTAATAAAAGACAACAAGAGGTCCTTGTTTGATTAAAAATTTCATGATCAAACATGCATTGTGACCCAACAGCCAAGCCAGAAACAGAATCTGGTGAAAATCAAACATCAGTGTGCCCAGAAGTTACGTCTAGTTACTTTCTAGGGCATTAGCTTTTTCCACTTTCTTTTCACCAATTCTGGTCGTCCAAATTCAGCCTTAACAGAACCTACAGTACTAGTTTGGATTGACAGAATTTCTTACGACTGTCTTAATCCAATACCAACTTGCTTACTCCTTATCTACACTCTGTCCTGTTTAAGGGGAGTGGGGACTTTCCTCTTACTGTCTTAATTAAAAATCGAGCTTCAACACATTTTAATGGTAAGTCGAAAATTTATAGGAATGTTACCTGGACATTTGATATCACGGAGTCTCTTTGCCAACGGTGGCTTTGATTCAGATGAAGTGTCTGTAAGCATTGCTGCTGTGTACTCCGCAAGTGCCTTGTCCCAACCCTTTGTCCTCAATGGCTGCATGTGGAACTACATCCAGGTGAGCACTATACTCCCCAAATCAAAAACATAAAAGAAGGCAACACTATCAAAGATAATAACCTTTGTATAACCATTTATGACATCTTCAGTGACTTGCTTCGAGTCATACCATGCATTCCGAACAGCAGCAATACCAAATTTATTGATAACCATTCTTACCTGATAATTATGCGGTTAGTCACTGTCAGATGTAGCACTATCTAACAAAGGAAAAAGGAGTACAAGATTATAACAACAGAAAAAGAATAATCATATCATGAAGAACAAACTTCAGTGATATAATATTTGGACAAAATGTTTTCAAGATAGTCTTGGTCCTTTTGGTGTTTTGCTTTGGTTGGTTGGAACGTTCAATCACTTTGACCTTATCAGGATAACTCAAACCAAGTGCAGTGTAAAACCATCCATATAAAATTACTTACCAGCATTATCGCCAAAGTAGAGCGTAGAACAGCTGACAAGAATTTCTTATACAAAAAGCTAAGCATAACTGTCATCCCTTTCACAATTCTCTTTATTGCCTGCGAGATAAGCCTAGCAAATTTGGACAGAACGTTGTTTCAAGTTTCCGACCTCTCTCTGTAATGAGTTAAATGGGATTCTTGCTGATTTTTGGTGGGGAAATCGAGAGTCGAAAGGTATGCACTGGAAATCTTGGAATTTTTTGACCTTGTCCAAGAAAGATGGAGGTATGGGTTTTCGAAATTTGGAAGAATTCAATTGTTCTCTCCTTGCTAAGCAAGCATGGAGGATCATTAATAACCCTACTGCTCTGTGGGTTAGGGTTCTTCAACAGATTTATCATCCGAATTGCTCATTTTTTCAAGCAAGAAGAGGTGCTTCTTCGTCTTGGGGTTGGTCAAGCTTATTACAAGGCCGTGAGCTTATTCAAAAGGGTTCTTTGTGGAATATTGGCAATGGTGAATCTGCTAACATTAGTGGTGATAAATGGATCCCCACGAACCCTCCCTCTGATCTTGTCTTACCCATGGATATGGCATCGTATAAAGTTTCATACCTTATTGATTGGGAAAACAATTGTTGGAAATTGGACCTGCTGCATCCCTACGTATCCCACAATCAAAAAGTGGTAATCTCTGCCATTCCTATTACTAATCCAAATATTCCTGATGCTTTGGTCTGGCCTCATGCAAAAAATGGTATCTTTACTGTTAAATCTGGTTATCATTATCAGCATTCTCCAAGATTTTTAGAGTTGATACAACATCCTCATCAATCTCATTCTATCCCGCCTATGATTTGGAAATGGATTTGGAGTTTGCAGACAATCCCAAGAATCAAGAACTTTTTATGGCGAGCTTCTCTTGGGATCCTTCCTTGCAAAGATAATTTATTTCGACGACATATTGCTACTTCTGGTGATTGTCAAATTTGTCTCCATCCTGCTGAATCTACGGAACATGCCCTCTTAACCTGTCCTTGGGTTGTAAAAGCTTGGTTTGCTCATCCCTTGTCTTACAGAGTTCCTCTTCAAGAAATCACCACCTTTGACAGTTGGCTGCACAATGTTTCTAAACTTGAAGCTCCCTTGGATTTCATTACCCATATCTCCTTTTTGCTTTGGAGAATTTGGAAACACCGCTGTGACTGCTTCTTTAACAAGTTAGTACCAGACCCAGTCCGAATTGCCATGTCTGCTTTTCAAGCTGCAAACGAGTTCATGGATTCACATCGCTCACCTTTTCCTAGACTGGGCACTCTTAATGATGGAAGAAGTCCTCTTCACAATACCCATTGGTCTCCGCCGCCGGCAAATGTTATCCAAATTAATTCGGATGCTTCTTGGCATCAATCCTCTCTCTCTAGTGGAATTGCTGCAATTGCGAGAGATTCAAATGGCATTCTGATTAAGGGGACGGCCCAAAAAGTTTTGGCTCCCTCTCCTTTGGCTGCAGAGGCTATGGCAATTCGAGAAGCCATTCTCATTGTTTGGTTTCCCTTCTCATGATATTATTATCACCTCTGACTCGAAAAATCTGATCCATTGCCTTCAAAATGATATACCAGTTTCTGATTGGAAGGCAGTTCTTTGGTCTCTCAAGTGGTCTCTCCTTATCCCGGCAGATTAGTGGTCTTGGTCCAGCAGATTAGCTAATAGAGAGCTCATCTGGTGCTCTTTAGTTCACAGTGGGAAGTGTCTGATTGGGTAGAATCCTCCCCACCCCCTAGTTGAAGTTCTTTTGGCTGATGGTTTTCCAGGTCCCCCTGTTTAAGGGGGATGTTGTTTTGTTGTTGTCTTTTAAGGGTTCTTTTTCCCCTTTTTTATTGAAGTACTTCTGCCAAAAAAGCCTAAAAAATTTGGACAGAACGTTGGAAAACTGGATAAATGGATTCCCCATATTATTTGAATTTGAGCCATCTTCTTCTGTCTGGTTTCTTGTTCCAGATTGATGTCCCTCAACAACCTTTTGAGTAATAATTGGGGCAAAAATTGCTGGTGCCACAAGGATTATAGCAGCAACACGTTCTGGTGCTTCAAAATATGATTCAACTGCTACAAAAGAACCAGCTGAATGCCTAAGATTTTAGAGAGATATTGGCTTTCAGATTTAGAATAACAATCACAGAAACCGAGAACATTTATATTTCTCCTAAGACAGTTGATACATGAAACAACAAAGAGCGAGAATCGCTGTGTAAACAATCCATCTGCTAGACAAAATGGACTACCAAAAGAACAATACATGAAAGAAAACTCAAAACAGAACAATATTACAAGACAGGAGAAGTACATA
This sequence comes from Rubus idaeus, assembly GCA_030142095.1. Taxonomy (NCBI): domain Eukaryota; kingdom Viridiplantae; phylum Streptophyta; class Magnoliopsida; order Rosales; family Rosaceae; genus Rubus; species Rubus idaeus. Next base: position 3,427,754 of record CM057971.1, read on the forward strand.
CCCCACTAAAATGGCCTTCTCAGCTGCTAGAAAATCGATGAAGTATAAGGTTGCAAGCACTGAAAATGCCATAGAATATGGATTCACAGGTTTTGATTCCCCATTTCCAGAAGATAAATGCCTGATAGAGTCTGCCCTTGATGTCAACCCAAAGGCTGGTCTATCAAAGGCAAGAACTTTCGAACCAATGGCCTCCGCCAACGGCTTCATAACTCTATTCCACGAGAAAACTGAAGCTCCAAAGCCATGTAACAAAATCATAGAAGTACTAACACTCTTAGTCTCACTGGAGACTCTCTCATTCTCATGTGCCTGTAATTGTGCATCATACACCTTGTGATGTATCTCCACTCCACTAAACTCACAGAAACAACTATCTGGGTCAGCTAAAAGCTTTGGATCCTCCACCAGTTCATCTTGATCTACGCCAGCTATTCCCTTCTTCTTCTTCTTCTGCTTTGTTTGTACATCAAGCAATTGCTCTGGAGGAGAATTACAGCCAAGAATGAAAAAACACGCACATACACAAGCAAAAGGTATACACACAAGTACAACAATACCCAAAACTACATTTGAACTCCCCAATTCATTGCTTTAGTTAAATAAAGCAAAACCAGAATAAAAGAATTTCCTGAAGAATGCATAAAGGTAAGGAATTTGGGTTACCAGAACCGGAGTATTGGGCACCGGAGCCACTGACTGAAGCAGCAGAAGCGATTGGGAAAGATTTCAAAACGGTGTAGTTTTGGGTATCTGAACCAAATCTTGAAGGGAAGCTTAAGCTGATGTTGTTGCCATTAAAGCAAGAAACTTTACTATAAATCGGCAACACCCACGTCCCAGCGCAGCTCCTCATAGGTTTTGGCGCCTTCAAGACTCGGCCCCCAGCCTGAATTTGAAGCACATGGATAATACTACTGCTACTTAATAAATAGCGTAAGAAAGAAAATTTCGTGTTGCTTCGTCTTTCCTCCAAGAGAGAAACGACGCCGTTCTAACCCAAGCATTGGTTTTTAAATGTGAAAATTGAAGCTCATTGTAGAATCCGAATTGAGGAAGAAAATGGAGGCTCTGGTGTGCAAGAAATTGGGGGATCCAACAGTACCAATTTCACAAGAAGGGACAGAGAGAGCAATAGAAATTGAAAGGAGTCATCCAATTCCTGAATTGGAGTCTCCCACATCGGTGAGAGTGAGAGTGAAAGCTACGAGCTTGAACTACGCCAATTACCTACAGATACTGGGCAAGTACCAAGAGAAGCCACCTCTGCCTTTCATCCCCGGCTCCGATTACTCCGGCATCGTCGACGCCGTGGGACCCGCCGTCTCCAAGTTCAAAGTCGGCGACCCTGTTTGTTCCTTTGCCGCCCTCGGCTCCTTTGCTCAGTTCCTCGTCGCCGATCAGTCTCTTCTGTGAGTTGATCACTCTCTCTTTCTCTCTCGAACAATAATTCAATTGAGTTGAATTGATTTGGACATGTTTGTGTTGGAAGGTTTGGAGTGCCAGAGGGGTGTGATCTGGTAGCTGCTGGTGCACTTCCTGTTGCATTTGGGACCTCACATGTGGCTCTTCTTCACCGAGCCAATTTGACCTCCGGTCAAGTAATTGAATTTACGATCTTAGTCTAGCTTTCTGTGTCTATCTGTTGATGTTTGTATGTGAATTTTTCTGTTTTCATGTTAAATTGTAGGTATTGCTGGTGCTTGGTGCAGCTGGAGGTGTTGGACTTGCAGCTGTACAGATTGGCAAGGTTGTTGGAGCCATTGTTATTGCAGTAGCTAGGTACTTGCATATTTTATTTCTTTGGTGCTTTTGTTCTTGTGGGAATTGAGATTGCAGCGATTCGAATACGAAACATTTAGAACTGGGCTTGTGCTGTTGGGTGCTGAATTTGCAGGGGAACTGAGAAGGTGCAGTATTTGAAGTCATTGGGGGTTGATCATGTTGTGGACTCCAGCAGTCAAAGTATTATCCAAAGTGTGAAGGACTTCTTGAAAACCAGAAAGCTTAAAGGGGTTGACGTTTTGTATGATCCTGTTGGAGGGAAGCTTACTAAAGAAGCCATGAAGGTTTTGAGTTGGGGAGCACACATTTTGGTTATAGGATTTGCAAGTGGAGAGGTCCCTGTTATTCCTGCCAATATCGCTCTGGTCAAGGTATGACTAGTGAGTGTTTCAAGTCCGAAAATATTGCTTTCATTTGTTCAAGTTAGTAGTTTCTGCTTAAAACTCAAATGCTTATGGAAAATTTGAGCGTTAAGATTGATTTAGTAGGGTAGGCTGCGGAAGGGCTTATAGTCCCTCCTCACTAAAATGTGATAGCTAGAACTATTAAAGAAGTGTTTGATGTGCAAGTGCTAGTTTAAAATCAGGGCTTCACTTTCACCATTGATCAAGTTAGTCTTGTCTTCTTTTATTGCATTGATATGAAGTATAGATTGCTACTGAATATTCGGTCGGTTCCAGATTACAGTGCCCTTTTTACTTATGTATCACTTTACAACAGAACTGGACAGTACATGGACTATACTGGGGTAGCTACAGGATACATCGACCAGCTGTTCTTGAAGATTCTGTTAACGAACTACTATCCTGGGTGGCACGAGGCTTGATCACTATCCGGATTTCTCATACTTACTGCCTGCCAGAGGTCAGGACTTCCTTTCACTCTTATTTAATCCCTCAACCCCTTCTATCATTGGTTGTTATGTTTGAGTATATGTGCCTATTCAGATGGCCCCAAAATTTAATGCAATGGGAGTCCAATCTTGTTGCAATGATTTCAATTTATTGTGGAATATTGATCGTCTGAGGTGCTCTAAATTGCTTGTAAATGACAGGCCCATCTTGCCTTTTCCGCCATCAAAGATAGGAAAGCCATTGGGAAAGTGATGATTGTTCTTGACGACCCAAGCAGTGTAAGATCAAAGCTTTAATCAGAATTGAGCCGGGACGGTTGGGATCTTGTAGTCGTCGGCATTTCAATTCCGTCCTTTTCATAGCTTGTTACGAACACATCGTTTATCATTCGATCATGATGATAAGAAATAAATTAATAAGAATTTATCTATAGACGTCAGATGGTTGGTTTGGGTCCATTGTACATTTGTACTAGTTATGATCCTCTGTGTATGATCCTAAATACTCATGCAATGCATAATCAATATGGGCCTAGAGCTCCTGTCGATAAATAAAGTGATTCTACTTTTCATTTCATTGATACAACAGCAATATTGTTAAACGGATTTGGATGCGCACAACAATATTCATTATGGCAACTACAATCATCGGCATTATTCGGCAAGATATATTGTCAAATGGATCAATATAAAACTTCCCAAATATATACATTCAATTGATAAATCAATATGTACACATGATCAAAAGAATGTATAGCTACAGGAATAATAAGACAACCCTATCTTGGTCTACTCTCTGTTTTCAGAAACCGTACATATTCCTGCTGCAACATCTCACCTCCATTCACTGGATCAAAACTGCACCTATAGAAGCTGATGCAAAAAAAAAAAAACAATGAATCAGAGAGCAGGGTAGGGAACTAGGGAAGATGTGCACAAAGAAAAAGCGCAAGCTTCTGGTTCATAACACTGCATTTTCAAAACTGGAGAACAATGCAAGCGTGCATAGCTTGGTAAGAAGGAAAACATTAACAATACACACACAGAGGCATTACCTCCCATCCAGGCCAACAATGATGACAGTGTTTTGGGAACCAAAAGCAGTAATGAATTGTGTGTCTTCTGGCAAGCGGAACTGAGCAAAAGACCACTCTGAGCTAAAATATTTAGGTAAAACCCCTGGAAAATTGCCAGAGAGATTAGATACTTGAAGAAGAAAGCACCAAAAGCAATTGAATGCGAACATGTTACAAATTCAGAAGCATGAGTTGACTTTGATGAAGAAACATATATGCCCTCAATGACCAATTTCTTTGCTCCTATTGAAAGTGACAGTTGGGAGAAACCCCACACAATTGACACTAAGGAAGTTGAGAACTTCCATCAAGTTTCCATATTCAGGTGTCCAAAATATTTTCGATAAATAAATCTTCCAAGTTTTGTTAGCATTGTCGGATACCATTTTTTTTTGGACCAAGTCAGATACCATTTCAAAGGAATGCAATTCTTGCTGGTGTTAAGCCTTAATACAGAGATGGATAAGAGCAGATTATTTGCAGATGACTCATAGTAATTCCAAGTTGTCAATATTATTTTTTTGGCATGTGTTCTTACCTCTCATGAAAGACAATGATGAACTAGAATTGGCCCCGGTGTTTGGAGAAATAAGAGGCTCTAGGGAATTTGAAGAATTCTGGTGAAACAGTGATGGCCCTTGAGCAGCATTTGAATGAGTAGATAAATCCATCCCAACCACTCGAACTCTGAGGCTAAATATATGCACAGTACCTTTGTCGCTTGATGTTGCTAACCACTGGACATTCGGAGAGAGAGCAATACTATAGATGTCTGCTCTGTCCACTCCTCTGCGAACCTACATAGAGGCCATTATGAAAATAAGCAGTGTTTTCCTGAAGAAAAACAATTAACAGCGGACATCATTTCTCCCATGTATCAAAGAATAAAATACACAAGGAGAATCATGGCTAGATGAAAATGACCTTGTACTATTCAGTAATTCACATATGACAGTAGAAAACTAGTATTTTCTCATATAGACTCCCAAGGATTCATGATGAACTCTAAGAATAATCACAATTTATTAACAAAAAGTTCACAGCCCAATATGCTACCTCTTGTAAGCGAGTCCCATCCATTGTGTTGAAGATTCTTATCAAAGTACCCTTTGTACTAGCAGTTGCAAGTAGCAGTCCATCCATTGTTACGGTGAAGCATGCAATATGAGAATCATGAGCATTGATTAACTTTGTCATATTCAGCCCAAAATGTTCAATTCGAACTTGTCCTCGATAAAGGCCTGGGCAAGCCAGCACAGATGTATTTTGGTGGTGTGAAAGGCAGCACAATCCCCTCGGATTTGCTACAGTTTCGATCTGATGCAGCAGCTTTAGATCCATAAAGCTGTAAACATAAATCTTGTGCTCAAGAATAGCAACTATGCGATCACGTCTTAACTTAACTGCACGAACCTCCGACCTGAATGAAAACTCACTAATACATCGGCTCTGATGATCATCCCAAATCATAACTTTGTTGGGTGGGTATTGGGAATTGTCTCCACCACCAACAAGTACAAGAATGTTGCATCGGAACAACATCTCAACAATTCTGAATCCACCACTTTTCAAATCCCGCCTAAAAGTTTCCTTGAAAGGCTCACAGTTATAGATACGAAAACCATTACTTGTGCCTGCAGCAAAGCAACCATAGTCCTGATTCCAGGATACAGAGTGCAACTCCATTTCATCACCGTCATTGAAGTCTGGTTCAAGCGGGCTAAAAGAACCAGACGACCCAGCATCAGGTGATCCGTACGTGCCGAGCCTTGGGGGTGAGAGCATCCCTCGAGGAGTTGAAACTGTTGAACTCATGAGGGAGGCAGTCACAGTTATAAGCAACTGCCACAATCAATAATCATGAATGATAGATAAACCTGGACATACAAAGATAGAAAACCACAAGCTCAATTCTGGAATTTCCAACACAAAATTCTATATAGGATGCTTCTTGCTTCAAATACAACACACCCTCACAACTTCTAATTAATACTGTGATCCTATCAATCAGTTAAACTTTAATCAAACCTGCTACACAAACAACACCGAGTATGAAGAATCTAGAAAGAGTCAAAATTTATAAAATGCTATATCAAGTTTCAACCTTTAGAAGAAACCCACAATGCCCATTAACAAATTCACCAAATTCTGTTCATACGTTGGAAACAAGTCAAAGCCAAGCATAACCGTATACAAAAAGTCACTACTGCTATAGAATTTTACGAGCTAACATCAGCAGCATTTGATAATGACGAAAAATTAAATCCTTTCTTAGCACTGCTAATCTTGTATCATGAAAACTTGAAAAGATATATATGTATTAAAGGCCTTAATTACATTTGAGGAAGAAAAAGAAGGCACTGGAACAGCAGGAATCGAATTGAATTGAGCGGAAGTCAGAATTCAGAGCGAGAAAGTCAAGGACTGACCTTTTTCGGATGTTCTGATCTGAGAGCGGGCTAGAGCAGAAGAGACGACGACGAACCTCTCCGTGCTTTTATTTTAGTATCTGCTTCTTCGTTTTAACAATTTCTTATGCTTTAGGGCCGAGAGGACCGGAGGGCTTCTGGGCCAGCCTTTTCTACCGCCAACAAATTACTTTAATTTATAAATCGGTCTTCCTAAACCGAAAAGTATCGGTTTTAGTTTGGTAAATAGTCCACAATTTTAGATGAAAAAAAAAAGTTTCGGAAATTTTCCTCTACCATAATCTTATCATTAGTAAAACTTGTTTTTTTAGAAGGTATTTTAATTTACGGAACTAGAAAATCTTGACTTTTTTATTTTTTACGAATTTTCTTGTATTCTGAATTTGAGAAATGGCAAAAAAATAAAATTTGGTCGAGATTTTTAAGTTTTCGACTAGTTTAGTTTTTTCCGATTTTTTGATTCGAAAAATTAGAAAATTCAAAAAAAATAAACGAATGAAGATTTTCAAGTTCAGTCAATTGGAACACCTTTTAAAAAATTATTTTTTACAAATGGTGAAATTTTGGCAAGGGCAAATTTGAAGAAAAAATAATTTTTATATTTAGGAAGGACAAGAGGACATAAGAAGAAATGATTTTTATATTTCTTCTGGAGTTTTTGTCGTTGGCTGAAAAGAAAAGATATTAGATTAAGGTTAAATGAATGGTCCGAAACAAAATGATTTTGGAGCCTTAACATTTATAATACTCTATTCATGGCTTAGTAGCTCGAGCCGATGATTGCAATTACTATTTTTTCCATCCTTGACTATTTATTTACAATGTTGTCATCTTAGTTAGCCTCATTTGGCCTCGCTTGGTTGGCCTCATCTGGCCTCGCAATTGCCTGGCCTCGTTTGGTTGGCCTCCCTTGTGTGGCCTCCTTTAGTCTCACTTTGTTGCCTCCTTTGGCCTCGCTTTCTTGGGCTCTTTTTGCCTCGCTTTGTTTGTTGGCCTCGCTTGGTTGGATTGCTTCGGCCTCGCCTGGTAGGGTTGCTTTGGCCTTGCTTGCGTGGCCTCGCTTGGTTTGTCTCCTTTGACCTCACTTGATTGGTCTTCTTTGGGCTCGCTTGCCTGGCCTCGCATGGTTGGACTCGCTTGCCATACCTCCTTTGGCCTTGCTTGGGTAGACATTGTTTTTCTTAAAATTTGTCAGTACTAAAATTTCACCATTGGTAAAAACTATTTTTAAAAAGTATTCCAATTGACAGAACTCGAAAATCTCTACTCATTTTTTTTTCTTTCAATTTTATAGTTTTTTGAATTTGAAAAATTGTAAAAAAAATAATCAAGTCTAAATTTGTGTGTTTCGTCAATGTGAGAAGTCATTAAAAATTATGATTTGAGTGTGGTAACTGGTAAGATTTTTGTACAAAAATAAAAACATGCGATTTTGTCAAAAAATCGAGTGCTATAGTCTACAGTATTGGGTGAGAAACCATGATTTTGGGAAAGAAAAAAATTAGGAGAAAAAATTGGGGTTATTTTTTACGGTGTTAGAACATCATTCTTGAGTGAAACGTCGTGATTGGATCGCCAAAATTGGCCGCGGTTAGCCTCGCCTCCTTTGAACTTACTTGGTTGGACATTGTTTTTCTTCAAATTTGTCCCTGCCAAAATTTCACCATTGGTAAAAAAATAAATGTTAAAAAGTGTTTCAATTGATGGAACTCGAAAATTTCTACTAGTTTTTTTTTTCTTTCAATTTTATAGTTTTTCAAATTTGAAAAATAGTAAAAAACTGATCGAGTGGAAATTTTTGCGTTCCGTTAGTTCGATAAGTCCTTAAAAATTATGATTTGAAGGTGGTAAGATTTTGGTTTGAAAATAAAAACAGGAAACTAGTATTAAAAATTGTCTGACATAGTCAAGAGTTTTGAGTGAAAAACCATAATTTAGGGAAAAAAAAATTTGGGTTACTTTTCACGGTTTTAGAACATCTTTCTTAAGTGAAACCTCGTGGTTGGACCGCCAAAATTGGTCACGGTTATCCTCGCTTTACCCTCGCTTGGTTGAGCATTGTTTTTCTTCAAATTTATCCATGCCAAAATTTCACTATTGATAAAAAATATTTTTTTAAAAATGTTCTAATTGATGAAACTCAAAAATCTTCACTTAATTATTTTTTTTCAGTTTTCGTAATTTGAGTGATGCGACTGAAGTCAGCCATTATTATCAATGATGGCGGGCTCATAAATATTCTTTTTGAAGATACTAATTTTAATCATGTTGGAACATGCTTAAATAAGCGTTAATCTCCATATAACATGCAATACCGGCCTTGTACTCCTCGTTAAAATAGTCTGCCCTGTGGTTCATATTCTATGATGTTATTTTTGGTCACTCTATAGAGAAACATGATGTTCGATCCTAGCAGTTGCAAACCTAATTGATATGATTCATCTTTCTTCTCTCTCAACGGGTTGAGGTGACAAAATTCAAAGTAGTGCGGGGAATGAAACCAAATTTTAGAATAAGTAATGATTCATGTTTACATTCTTTGATCTTCACTAACAAAATGGAAAGCAAGCAAATCTCAATAGTCAATACATAATCCCCTATTGAACAGACAACGTACCTTATCAATTCCATCAACTATCAATTAGGGTTTCAAATTCCTGAGAAGACGGGGACCACATGGCTTTAGGGCCAGCCTTACTACCAGATCTATCTGACAAGAAATTTTGTATACCCAAAGTGTTCCAAGTTTTCATATTCATTAATTAAACAAATGCTGATTACCAAAAGAGGAAGTTTAGACCACGAGTTCCAATCATACCAGATATGGAATACATAATCAATGTTCATACTACTGGTACTGGATCAGCCACCGCCCAAAGCCACAAACACTAAGAATATAAAACCCATCAAGAGCAAAAAGCAATCTTGGGTTATGTATTTACTGCTGGCATTTCCATAATTGTTCCATAGAAAAGGAACACAGAAGAGTGGATGGCACAGCTCCAAAGGAAAAATGCATATAATAGAAACTAGAGTACATCTTTCGATGAACACATGCAGTGAAACGATGACCATCTCCGAGGACTTAAAGCATAATATATATATACTTTTTACCTGTGGAAGCAACTTGGACAGTTTAGTTTCTTCAATCTTTTTCAGGATGGAGTTGGAGTACTTCAATATATAATGTTATATGCATGATCCGTACCATACCATATATACATGGGGGATAATATTATTCATATATATAATGATTCTGCACTGTTTAATTTACATGCAGGAAATGGAGTTACCTAGCTACAAGGGTAACATGGTCGAGTCATAAGTGAAAAATGAAGTGGAAAGCTTTATATGCATGCCATTAATCTCAGTACCACAGATTCACAGATATGTAGGGAAAACATAATGGGGAATACCCAGAAAAGTTGCTGAGTAGCGATGAACATAGTGTGCAGGGGAATAGGAAAAGCAGTGTTTACCTGTCGGGTGAAAAAAAGAAGATGCGATGGAGTCGGGTGAAAAGTAAAAATATTTTGAAGAGGAGATCTACAAAGTAATAACTTCATGGGCCCTCCATCTGTATTGTCATTTCATAAGTAACCATGAAATAACAGGATATATAACTGTTTAATGAGCATATATGCATGTTATAAGATCTTACCTTCTCAAAATGATATATACTCTCGGAAATGATTCGAGGCTTGAAGATAAAAAATGATTAACTAGCTAACTCTTTAACTGATATACTTCAATTAACCTAGTTGCGGGTCTTGTCTGCTTCCAATTTGGTACTCGGCTTTGAACCCAGATGTTAGTTGGGCTCCTGTGGGCTTCAGGTGGTCAATAAAGTTCCTGGGCTAGGGTTCGCCTCCCCTACCCAAATACTCTTGTCCAAAAAAAAACTATATATGTGTGCCTAGCGTAGCTAGCCTGGATTAAGTAAGGAAAAGTGGAGGAGCTCCCTTCAGTCCAAGCAAAGAGAAAGAGGGATGTAAATTAACTCCCGCTTCATTCACACAATCAATCACAGTGTCAGCAAACATACATTGTAAGTTTATCAAGATACTGAGGAGTGCTTGAATGAATGAGTCGGCAGTTACTTCAACAAACCCCATCCAATCCTATCCATGAGTGGACTGGAGAAAGCTCTCCCTCTCCTCTCTCTCTCATCATTCATCTTCAATCTCCGATTAATATACATCAGTAGACTACTAGTACTTCCTCTCTGACATTCACATGCACTAATACTGTAGAGCATTAATAAATTGTCAAAGCAACCAGTAATCAATTAAAACCCACCATGCAACTGCACCACTTGAGTTCCTTACTGACATTGAGTCATAAAACCAATGTAACAATGAATGAATGAATAGTTTAAGCTATAGTCGGTAAAAAACCCACCATGCAATACTTGCAAATTGAAGGGCTCAGAGTCAGCTGTCATAGCTAGTACAGTAGTACTACTTCTGCACATCACACAAGCAAAGACTCAATTAATTTAGTTTACTATTCAGTTTTCAGATTTACGAGAATAAAGTAATCATCTTAATAAGTTTGTATTGAAGAGCTTTTTACCTCCTAAAAATGCCCAAATTAAGTTAGCTTAAGACCAGTCATCACAATTATCCCATATCAATGGCCTCATCCATCACTACCCAGAAAGGCAGAAACAGAAACTACATATCATTAATCACTAAACCCTAATTGATAAAAAAAATTGCTAAGATTAAAAATAAAGAAATCTAGACTAGAGGTTGAAACCCAATTTCCATCATGATCTTGTTCATCAACAATTAGTCAATTAACAAATATATTACAGTTGGAATCGAAGAGAGATCGAACAAGTTCCACCGCTTACTGAATCTTTAGCAAATTAAAAACAGGTAGTCTAATAATCATTACCAAAAAAACTACAGAGCTTTAAGTGCTCATAGACCAAAAAAAAAAACTATTTGCCGGTTCAGACAAATGAACGAAAATTTAAAACTTCAAAAGGACCGCATACCAATTAATCAGTTCCAGCTGCAGCTATAAATTGCAAGGAAATACTATAAATTAACTCCACAAAAATATTTATACATATGTATATATGTATAAGAAATGAAAACATTGACTTACTTCTTAGATCGATCATCGCAAAAAATCAAACGGAGAAAATATATAAACGATCCGAAATATAGTATCAATATGATCTAATATTGAAAGAGACCATCGAGCACTCAACGGTGAGTGTTCATATTCTAGGGAAGATATGGGGTTCCTGCATATACATACACATATATATAACCCTAAAATCAAAGTAATTAGAGCCCCTCGTTGAAAACCCTAATCCACATAATTAAAGACAGATGGATAAAGAAGAAAAAGGTAGCAAAAAATTGGAAAGAATTAAGAGGGTTGATGATGATGCGCCATTAACTGTCCCCATGAGAGTCAGACAAGAAAGCGACTCAAGATCTCAGCAAATCTTAAAGCAGGAGACCACTCTTCAGGAGAATTTCTAGAAGAGCATAATTACCATCTTGGATAAACAAGAAATATATATGAGAGAGACTCTTAATTAACTACTCTCTCTCACTCTTAATTAACTACTCTCTCTCTTTCACAAGCACAACAGTACCTACTGTAAAAGAAAGACCCAGTTATTTCCCAGTGGATCACCACAAAGATAGAAATATAAAAGACACTATACCTGAAATATAAATACACATGTCTTGTCTTGTCCTAGTGTTGTGTTTGATGAAAGAGTTGTCCCGATGCATAAACCTAAAAAAGAGGTGCAACAGGAGTGAAATTTATAAACCCTAAACTTTTTCAGTCAAGGAGCAAACCGTGACTTCGACATTTTCATTTCTATTTTTCTTTTTCTGAAAAAATGAACTACAATTTTATGATAAAGATTGAATTACCGTGAGAGAAACATTGCCTTTAAAAAGCTCATATCTGATTGCCAAAAAAAAAAAAAACTCACATCTCAAATTGCCAAAAAAGAAGAAGCTCATATCTCGAGAAAACCGACAACCCACGTCTCTGGGACTTTTACTGTGTCTACTCTCACAGTCCCACTGCAGCTTAGCTAGCTGTATCGAGTTCGTAAGTCTCTGCCAACAAATCAATTCGATTCTCTATTAGTATCCAAAAACGAGAGGTTTGCTCGATGCTGGAAAAAGAAAACTACAGGTTTAAAGATTACTGATTTCTATTGAAGCATCCTTTGCACTTTTATTCACTTTTACACTAACTTTTTAACTTTTGATTTTTACTTTAGACATAACCAATCAGTTGTAACCAAATTTTTCCACACGGGGTTTCCCTTTTCGAACGATACTTATGTCCGACCTGGATCGGATCTAATGTGTCTAACCTCTCTCATTTTTGTTACATTTGATAATTTATTTTCATGATTTGAACCGTTTATCTTTTAAATTAATATTTCAAGATCATGCCTGTAAAAAATCATCCAAATTGAAGATTATTAACTCATTCATTTGTTGAAAGTTAATATCAAACAAATGAACGGCTTTGGTGAAAGTTAATGTTCTCATTAACAACCATCCATTTGTTTAATGCAATTACACGAGTAAACGATTTAGGGTTTAAGAAGATTTTTTGCAGGCATGATCTTGAAATGTTGATTTAAAAGATGAATGGTCAGATCATAAAAATAGACCATCGAATGTAACAAAAATTAAAGGAGTAAGACACATTAGCTCCGACCTAGGTCGAACATAAGTATTTTTCCCTTTTCATTGCAACAAAATGGACGACTAACCATTCTAACACTTTTGTACCTCCCTCACTTTTGGAAGTCTGTTACTTGATGAATTGATGAAATTACAAAATCAATATTCCAGGGTTTGCAGATTTCAGTACGTGCTTAAGCGACTTCCCCAATCAGCATAGCTTCATAGACCATAGTTGTGGTTTCCGCACACTAGTAGATCGTACACTTGATACTTAGTATTTGTCATAAGATCATGGCATAAATGAGATTACGAGATCAAAATTTAGTATTACATTTTTGACACCAAACAAAATCGCCTTCCAAAAAAATTTCAGCGGCTCAGAACGCCATCAACAATCAAACTGACCGTGGACGAGAGATGTACAAATTGTTACGTGTTCAAAAGAGTAGGTTGCAATATAGAAAACCAAGGATGAAATCAAACCAAGCCCCAAACATACTAGTTACTACTAGTTATATGTTGTAACAGTTCAACTGGGGTATAGTCTAAAGAGTACTCGGTGGAAACCAGCCGGGCATATATCATCGCCCTGTGCATTTGGTAGCTTTAGTCTTATTAGACATCATCAACTTCACACTGTCCGTCTGACGGTCTGAGTCTGAGAGACTACTGGGGTACATATTGATCAGAGTAATTGCTCATCGTGCTACACAAGTGCGCAAGAATCAAATCAATTGCCAAAGGACAGTCCTAGCCTCCCTGTACTACTCGCCACCACACACCCCATGGAATCAAATCTCTCTGCGATTTCCTTTGCAATCAACCAAGCCAAACTAGTGAAACTACTACAGTATTAGTATGTACTACTGGCTAGTAGCCTAGTACTATGTCTCTTCCATATTTCCTTTGGTCCAACATTCTTCTAAGTGCGAGAAACTAAACGTTCCCAAGAAGTTAACGCCATGGACAAATTAAGATTCATGATCATGCAGGAAGAAAAGGGTTTGCCAAAAGCGTGGTCCCGAAACACAAAAATGAAGAGGTCAAGAGATATTCAAATAAAGTGTGAAACAAATGGGCTGTTTTTGTATTACTTTCCAGCGCTAACAAACATGACCATGACACCATGACGGTGATAACAATGTGACGACGACTTGATCCCTATGGGGAGCAGCAGCCAGACCAATGCCACTGGACCACCCAAGTCCTTTCCATAACAATTCTGAATGTGATCCTGATCGCCTGATATTCGATCGGCATCAGTCCATTCCCAGCGAGCAGCTTATGTTTTCGCGTCTATGATGTTTGCAAGAGGTTCTGAGTTTCGAAATCTATCTTTAAAAGGATAGGAGAGCTTGTATGAGTTTGAAATCTCTATCTAGCTACCCACCCCTTGAAGAAAACAGATGTGTTAGCTTGATATCCGTGGTTAATTTATTTCTAAGAATATTTTGTCAAAAAAAAAAAACTTATTTCTGACCATAGATAACATAGTTGACTATGAATGCAAAAATCACTGGACCACCGTACCACTAAGGTCTAGTACCCCATTGTGGTGTTCTGACTATGGAGCCATAGGAAACAACAGACCACTAAATCAAATATCAGAGGTGATTCGCTTATCTTCCTTCATTCATTTCAGCCTAGACTCAATAACTGGGGCTCCCATTTGTCCACTCGCTGAGAACACTATATACTTTAAACTCGCAAGTACGCATCACAAGAATACCAACCCAAACTAGCATGCTGCCTTCAACAAAGCCTTACTTAGGTAACATAATGTGAACTGAACAAAGGGGTTCCTAGACCCTTCATTTTTCTTTGAAACATAACACATCGCTCATTTAGATATTTCACATTTCATTATTGGAGAGAGAAAAAGGAGAGAAGGGAAGGAGCATATATCTTATATACAAAGGAGATAACATATTGAGGATGACCCCATTCATCAGAGGCACGTTTTGTAGATGGAGATGTAGTAATCATGTCATCTGCTTAATCATCATCCATTGGCCATTGGCCTCATGGATGACAACATGATTGCAACACATTGACATAATACCAATCCACATCTCCCTCTAGTGATGATGTCTACCATCTGATTTCCGGGAGGCAACTTAAAGATGATACGATGTTATCAAATTACATTCATTTTCTTATAAAAATATCAAAACGTGACCGTTTCAAGAATGCTGCTCATATATCTACACTACGAAAGAAGGAATTAGATATTAGAAGAACTGGAAAAATAAACTTGTTGACCCATCCCCAAACGTTCGCAGATCTGCAGGTTTTACCACTGCCCGGCAAAGAGGGCAAGTTCTTTCTCTCTCAAACCTAAAAAAGGTAAGTAATTGGCGGTCAGTCAATGGAAAACAAAGATGATACAACAGTTATTGACCCAAAAAAAAATTACTACAGAGAAAGAGTTAAAAAAAAAAAAAAAAAAAAACCTTGCCATGGCCAGTAGGAGCCGTGTAAGATTCTGGTTTCAATGCTTCTGTAACCAATTAGATCCAAACCAAAACTTACCAGGAGGAAATTTATTAAAGAACTTATAGTAGGGATACAAGTGTTTCTACCCAATTATACCAGGTTCTAGCTTCCAAATTAACAGTATGGATTTACATAATGTAGCTCTAAGCAATAGAAGTCGATAACAAAAAGAGATGGTGAAATTTTGGTAGGTATCAAGTAAAAACTTGCTCCTCACTTTCTACCTTAAGGACCACACAAGTGATAAACATAATGGCACTATAGTTTTAATTCTTCTTATTTAAGCAATGGACATCATTAATACTTAAAAAATACGCAGCAAGAGCCAAAAAGAAACTTATCTTTTCAGTATTTCTGATAAAACCTTTGCGATCAATTATATAAAAGTTAGGTGAGAAACAGAATGCAGAAAACTAACCATTCAGAGACACAGTCCTCGCAGAAGATGTGTTTACAGCGCAACAGGATAGGAGCATGCATCTTCTCCTGGCAAATGGCACAAAGGTCTCCTGCTGCATTTACCTGCATTGAAATACTTGTGAGCTAGAAGGCACAAAAACTACTTATGCAAAAGCCACCGGTTTCAACAATAAGACAGCATTAAGGATGATCTATTGTACGCAGAAGCAAGAGAAGTAGACATAGACATAGATTAAAGCTTCAAAGTGACCAAAAAGGTCTTGAAATTTTTAGGGTTGTAACAAAGGAAATGCTTTAATTTTTTCCAGCTTACTGAAAAAACTTGAAAATAGATGAGGCAATGCCACACCATGACATTAACCCAAGGCATCTTGGAAGAAAACTCCTAACCATGAAGGCATGTTAAAATAATGTTTTACATCTCCCATCCAAATAGCATCTTAATTTCTAAAATTCAACATCCAGACAGAAAAATTGCCCAATAATTCATTACCCATAAAAATCTGGTAAATAAGCTTCCACCTTTCAACTTGACAAACTGTTAAGCTCAATTTGACCATTGCATAGGCATACATAAATACATACCTATGTACAATATATATATATATATATATATATATATATATATATATATATATATACACATTGAAAATCATCATTGCTTTGCTTAAAAATATCTGAACATTGAAATAGTCATCAAAGGTTGAATTTGAGTCTAGGAAATAAGCCTTAAAGTTATCCCAGAAAACAGGGAAATAAAGTAAAGAATGTGCACGAGGGTACAAATAATGAGACATTAAAAGACGTTAAAAGAATAAACAAGTTGAAGATTACATAGCTAATTAGCTTCTAATCTGTTGCAAGGACAAGAAAACCAAGAGGAATAGTTAAAAGAGATAAATAGAAGACAAGATGGGTGATTAAAGATAGCCTATAGTTTTACGTTGGCTTCGTAGAATAATAGCTAGAGGTCATAAACAAATAGAAAGAAACAGATCTCAACCTTGATGATCCAGCTTCCAAAGTAAATTAGAACCACCATTTAGTTAGGTTTGGTTCCATACCTGTTCCAATGTTGCGTGCGACCCATAATGGATATCTTTCCGTGATAATGCCCTTATGGAAGCAAAAAAGGATTGGACCTGAAAAGAAACGAAATAATATAACATATAGATCCAACTCAAGTGCCACAAAGTAAAACATTATCTTCCAGTACAACAGCTTACTACATAATAGAATTACCTTCTCAACAACAGATGTTAGCTTAAAAGTCAAATATAATCCTGTGATAAGCGATGAGAAGAGGCTTCCATATTCTTTGTTCAGGAAGAATCTGTACCAAACAGGTGCTGGTAACAAGGCACGGTAGAGCAGCAGCGTATACTCAACTACGGTTAACATTTGACCCTTCATATTGAGATAACAACTGTCGGAAAGTTTTTCCAGATAAAGAGATACTTGCAGATTATATGCTTATTGAAATTTCTACTATTCAACATCATATCACCTGCCGACGATAGTTATGCCCTCTGCCATTCTTGTAGTATACAAGCAACAAACACTTGAAAGCCATCGTTGCCTGTCTCACCAAAGTATCTGACAGTAACTAAAGTTAGAGACATCCCTCCCATGAAGTCAAACAAAAGTAAAAATTGCACAGTAAGAGAAGTAGCATAAAAATAAACCGGCAACATAAAAGAGAGAAATATACATGTATATAGAACCCGAAAAGGAGACTGCTCAATTACACATCAATAGATAGGCTCCAAGTAGAAGCAAATAGGAAGAGGCCACATAAACAACTTACAAAAGCAGTAAATCACCAGACGAGTTTATAAATTTTAAATCAAGAACTTCAATACAAAACTCAAATCCCTACTGAAATTCTATTTTAACATTCATAACAGATTCTCCTGTGAAGCTTGTAATAGACAACAATCTACTCTACATCGACAATAGTAGCATGACAATTTTGTTCACTGAAAAACTATAATAGTAAACTGTCAACATACCATTAACCAAAATGATGAATATTGCATGCCAGAACGGAGGTATGGCTTTTGGAGGAAGCATTGCCAACGGGTATAAAAGATCATCATTTCGATACCACCAGTAAACACCAACAACATGAAGCATAAAAGCAACAGCAATGCCTACAAGAAAAGAAATTTTCCTGTCTCCCTACAGAAACAAACAATCGCTTGAGCTTTTTGATCTGCTTTTGAGCAAATTCTGGAATGGGTGAAAGAATAGATAAAACAAACTCATAAAACCAAAGGCAACTTAACTCACCTTTAGAGCTGTCTGCTTCCTAACAATATCATTTGACCTATACATGACAGCTGATATCCATATCGTGACAAAGAAACCTGCAAGTTACCACCCAAAATTAATTAAATGAATAGATAGAATAGCACTCTAATAATGAACCAAAGCACATTAAAACCACTTGGGTGAAGAAGTCTTGACCGCTCATTTACATCTAGACCGCCATTTTACAGTTGAATCATATTACTTATGAGAAAGGATATCCTTTTATTATAACATTAATATTCAGACTCGGATCATTGTTAAGACTAACAAGTAAAAACCTTGTTCCTGGTTTAAGAACACTTGTCCTCAAGATTTGAAGTGTTTGTGTATGATGTTACACACTCACACATTCGCATCCCCTTGATATTTGATAATAAGCATAAGATATTTATGTTGCAAATATTTCTCTTAAAAAAATAGAAATGTGACAAGAAAATCCTAGCTCCCACCCAAATTGTAAAACCAAGCTTAGTGCCAGTTTCCCCTTGCAATCTAAGCTGAAATCATTATATACTAAAGTTGGCATCTTGCATATGCTAGTCCAGATAAAATGGCTCTTCTAAACCAACATAAACAGAAAAGAAAACAGTCCTGCCATATATGCATTCATAGCCACAATCTGAAGTTGAGTACAAAGTAAACAAGTGGTCAGTACCTTGCAAATGCTGACGAATGAACACAACGAGTAAGAGCAGCGAAAACGGAAGAACCTGCTCAATCCACCTTGCGACCTGTTGAATATCATATCTCTGGTAAGCAGAATCCCTAGAATTATCTTCCACGCCATTCGCAGTATCCCCAGCCTCACGTTCTGGAGAAGACGGAGGCACCAAGGGGACTCTTTCGTCCATCCCGGCCTGATTATCCAACCCTTCCGCCCCACCATTCTCGTCTCCGTGGTGACCTTGAGACGCTGCCGTTTCGGTACCGTTACCGCGGTCTTCTTGTTCACCGATAATGCGAATCGAAACCTCTCCGGTATTGCTGGAGCCGCTCGTGCAGGCTGTAGGGGAATGTGGCCGTGAATCGGGGACGACGCCGGCGTTGACCACCGGAGCGTCGGTTTCGTGGCGCGAGGTGCTCGGGGAAAGTATACCGGAGTAATCTATTAGGAAGGAAAGCGGGGACTGGAAGAATCTGAGTGCCGGGAATTGCATAGACCCAAACGATGTCGTATGATTATCACCAGTGTTTCCTCCACTGGTCGCACTACCATTTCCGGGCGATGCCTCCATAGAAAAAAACAAAAACAAAAACCCTAATCTTTCTTGGCCCTAAATTCCCTACCTTTTTTAACTGAGCAAGAATCGGAGAAATATATAGTGCCGGAACAGAGAAAGCAAGAGCCTTTTAGCAGTTTAATTCCATCGACGACGGATTCTCGAGGATCGGAGAGAGACGGCAAACGGGACCGTTGAAGAAGAAAAGGTCAAGAGCGACGGACTTAGTATCGTTACTGAAACGATTGGGGGATTTTACTGAGACAGAGAGAGAGAGCTAAACTGAAGTTTTCAAGCTTTCAACGAAAATATCGGAGATCAACCTCTTCTCCAAGTAACATCAGCGATGAACAAATTTAATGCTTTGTCTATTTCCCTTTTCGTTCTTTTCGATTTTTTTTTTTTAAAATTTGCATTTCCTTCTTCGCTATTGGCCGTAACGTGTTGACTTTATTGAACCTGCTTCATTTTTCATGTGCATACGGACAAACCGCGTGTGCCGTTTCGCATTTTTTGTTGTTGTTGTTGTTTCCCTTAATTTATATGCTTTACTTTCTTTAATATAATGGTCATTTTCTATAGACAACTAATCCTCAATCCCAGTTTAATTAATCTACTATGCGCCCACATTCTTAGAAAACATAGAAAGAAGTATAACCATTACATATTACACTATCAACTTGTTTACCAAAAAAAAAAAAATTACACTATCAACTTGTAAGAAGGAAAGGCCCATTTGCACTTTTCTTGATATTGTAGCATTTTTCTTCGTGCATTAATGTTCAAGATGAATAATACCAAAGAAATTGAGAATGCTTAGTCCCACAAGCCAAATACAACACAGAAACTATATTACTTGCACAATTTTTACAGATCCTGATCCCACACAGCAGTATATGTAGAGTGATAAATTAGCCCCTCCAATTGTCCTTCCTCTGCCTAATCTCGCGAAGAGCGTCAACAGCAGTGTGGCAACCAACCCTCTCCTGTAAAACAAGTAAATTACTACATAAGAAATCTAAAATTGACACAAGGATAGCTAGTACCACCTTAATATGTTGAAACATCGGTTTTCATCAGAATTATTTACTATTTTGTCTTTTGAAAGCCACAAAAAGGTACTTATAAATATATGAGAAATCAGTAAACCTGAAGCTCTGGTAGATCAGCCCGCATAAATGGGTTTGTTTCCATCTCGCTCGCAATGGTTGAGGGAACTGTGGGGAGACCTGCTTCCCGCTGCTGCTGTGCCCACGATAACTTCTCCTTTATCTTCGCATTGTCTGGTTCAACTGTCAGAGCAAATTGCAAGTTCTTCACTGTGTACTGGAACAATACAACAATAATTCAATAAGTATGACTGAGATAATAAGCTGTGATATCTGCAGGAATTCAACTGCAGCATAAATAACTCAATTCGTCCATGCAAGTACATCAAAACTTGTGTCCCATAAACATCTTCATATGTAATACTACGTGGCCAAGTAAATCTTTTAAACTAAGATTTCAAGATGATTGTAGAAACTAAAAATGATTAACCTTATGGTTACAGACTTACAGTACAATATATATTTCAAGTATATACTTACAGTTGAAACTATTCCCACATTATAGCACCAACTCCATCTTTTAATACTACTTCTCAGATGAATTTAATATATCCCCAAATTCTGAGATTATAAAACGCCCAAAATAGCACCCATCCCAAAGGGGAAAACAGAAAAGTACATCAGAATGCTCTTTTACCTCATGGCCACAGTAAACTTGTGTAGGCTCTGGCAACGAACCCAAAGTTACGCATAATGACTGATGCATCTGTTCTGCTGTTCCTTCGAAAAATTTCCCACAACCAGCAATAAACTACACATAGCAGCCACAATCAACTGCTTGCATCCTTATAGGTAGACATAAAGCAAGGGAATCAACAAACTTTAGGAACCACCCAATAACGCCCAAGGCTTCCTAATAAGGGCATAAATTTAGTGTTCCAAAATATCAAACTCTTTGACATCATTTCAGGGACATATTTGAGATTCACTTCGTAGTGCAATACAATAGCCCATGTCTCTAGCACAGTGCATTCAGACAGACTTGGACTCTGGAAAATAGGTACCCTCAAAGGCCTTTCCTGACATCTGCAGATAATTTTTGGTTGCAAAGAAACTAAAGCTTCTTCCATCAACTTACCAGTGTGTCTCCAGTGAAAACAGCTGGGTCCTCTCCCTCTTTGCTAGTCGCATAATAACTTATGTGACCTTTCGTGTGGCTGAAGAGATCAAGAGAATGACAAAATTAAAAACATAAAAAAAGAGTATGATCCATACATAGACAAGGTTAACCACCAAATGAACAATCAGGCTAAAGAATAGTAGTAAATTAGAATTTTCTAAGGTAGAATGGGAGCAACTAATCTAGTTATAGGTTTGATCTGTGGCACTTTTTCTTTTCTATGGCAAGGTTTAGAATCTAAGTCCCTAGCACATTGCAGGTCGATATCTTGCCACAGCCTATAAAGCAATCAAGGGTATCTTGCATTGACGAACTATATGCCTCAATGCTTCAACAAGTTGAAAAACGATTGCATACGAGAAAGGCAATCATATGTGCTCTTTACACAGCACACAGTCGAAAAAACGGCAACAATTAGTCCAAAAAGACTAGCACACAGTCCATTGCATAGCAGACTTAAGAACACGAAACAATTCTGAATTGAAAAAAAAAAATGCAGGGAGGCCTAGTAAAAGCCATACCAAGGTGTGTGGAGCGACAGTATTTGGATATCAGCTCCCAGCGAAATCTTATCACCATTGTCCACCTTATCAGTGCAGCCCTTTACATTATCCACTGAACCACCATACACTTTAATACCAGGCACCAACTGCTTTATCTTCTCATTTCCACCAGCGTGATCCCTATCACATATAAGAAGCAGAATATACCATTGAAATTAAGAGTCTGATCTCTAAATTTCCCAAACTAACATATACAATAGCATCTTAGTCTGTCAGATTTACCCAAGTAACATATGAACCATTCTACTTATTTGTATATACTAATATATCCTAAACACATAGTAATTTTCTAGTTGATCAGATTATGGATCAAAACCGAAACAGTTAAAGCATACCAATGGTGGTGAGTGGTGAGGACGAGCTTGACTTGAACACCATGTTCTTGAGCTGCTTTAAGAACCTTTTCGGGTTCAACAGGATCCACAGCTGCCGCTTCTTTGGTACTCTCGTCAATAATTCTGATTCACCCAAACCCACCACATAATCATCACCAACAAAACTAACGGACGGTAAAACCGTAACAAACCAATATTGGCGATTCAGATGAAATTGAACGGGGAATTTTCACTTACAGGTATGCGTAATTGTCCTCCAAGCAAGCAACGTGATGAATTTTCATCTTCGATTTGATGCTTTTCTGGGTTTCTTCTCCCACTTGGATCAGTAACAGTGCTAAGCTCTCTCTCTAGCTGGTGAAGAAAGTCGAGCCAAACAACCGGGTCCAATTTGGTAATATTGTCCTACGAGCGCCACGTGGGGAGTCCGTTTACACGTGTCAGAAGATTGGGCTTTTGTCAATTAAAGTTGGGCTTCCAGAATGGGCTTTTATTATGACGTCCATGATCAGGCCCAGATTAAACCCTAAATACCTGTATCTATTATAAAAGCCTCTTAATAGGTTTTGCGGTTCCAAATCGCAAGCAGCAGGAGGAGGAGGATCAAGAGCTCACCATGGGGAGGAGTGAGTGACTCTCGTTCTCTACGTTATGTTGTTTTTCCTCATTGATTTATTTTTCTTCGCCCATCGATGTATTATTTGTATATAGAATTCATAGTTTAAGATCTCGTAGATTCATTTTGTTGCTGGAGATAGATTTTGCTGTGGACGAATTGGTATTTTTGTTTGGTGGAATCGAATCTGCTTGATTTTCCGAGCTATAACATAATTTGGGTTGCGATTTCTGCCTTTTGATACAGAAATGGGATTTATTTGTGCGTAAACGATCCGTTTTCTAGTTGTTTTTTTGGATTTGAAACGTTTAGAGCTTGGTAAACAAACCTACGTTGCTCTTTCTCAAGCTGATTGTGGTGATAGTCCATTTTTAGCTATATAATGTTGAGATATTTGTTGATTACAATTTATGTTTTATTTGTTGAGTGTTGGAAATCATATAGGTATCTTGAATTCTATTCTAGGTGATTTGCAGCCACATGGAGCTACCTTGATTCGTATATGTATGACATTTGAAATTATTTGGTTGATGCGACTCACATAAATCGTACCGAGCGTGATTCTGTGTTCTTGTTAGTCGCTCTAGGTCAAAAACATTGGAATGTTTTGTACTGTGGAATGATATTTGTAATTGTCATTCATGTAGTTGGGATTTTTCATGATATATTTTTGGTAATTTGGTGCATGTTGTCACTTTTGTAGGACCTGCGAGGTGCTATCGCCAGATCAAGAACAAGCCGTACCCCAAGTCACGGTTCTGTCGTGGTGTCCCTGATCCTAAGATCAGAATTTATGACGTTGGAATGAAGAAGAGGGGTGTTGATGAGTTCCCATTCTGTGTCCATCTTGTGAGTTGGGAGAAGGAAAATGTTTCGAGTGAGGCACTTGAGGCTGCTCGCATTGCCTGCAACAAGTACATGGCCAAGTTTGCTGGGAAGGATGCCTTCCATTTGAGAGTCAGGGTGCACCCATTCCATGTTCTCCGCATCAACAAGATGCTTTCATGTGCTGGGGCTGATAGGCTCCAGACTGGAATGAGGGGTGCTTTTGGTAAGCCACTAGGAACATGTGCTCGAGTTGCTATTGGGCAGGTCCTCCTTTCCGTTCGCTGCAAGGATAGCAACAGTCATCATGCACAGGAGGCCCTCCGCCGTGCAAAGTTCAAGTTTCCTGGTCGCCAAAAGATCATCGTTAGCAGGAAGTGGTATGCTTTTGTTCTGTTTTGCTTTTCTTTCTGCCACACAAATTCAAAGAGTTGTGTTTTTAAAAAAAATTGAATGTGCAGTATGCTTCCATTTTCATTATTTAGTTATTGGAAGTAGGCCATACATTATTCCTTGGAAATAATAGTTACAATTTTGTTGTCCTCAGAAATGCATGCCTGTAATTAAACATAGGAAAAAATAGTTCTTGTTGGCATAAATTTTTGTATGTAGCCGTGGAAATTTGTAATTAGCTAGATGTGAAGCTTTTCCCCTCTAATGTTTGCATTTTTCTCAGGGGATTCACCAAGTTTAACCGTTCCGAGTACTTGAAGTTCAAGGCTGAGGGCAAAGTCCAACCAGATGGTGTTAATGCTAAGGTAATACTTGATAAATGTTGGAATGAAATCTTCTCGACACAGTGATAGCTTTCATTAAGATTATACGTGCTTTTCAATACCTCAGATTTATAAGCCACAAAAAAGAAAAAGCAAGGGGAATTGGTAATTTGTGTGTTGTAACAATTTGTTCCTTGAAAGTTGTTATGTACTTAAGAGTTCTAACAGAGTTAAATGCTTAAGTTATTTGCTTGGACTTGGGTTATTGGTGTTTCTCGTATCTAATGATTTCTCATATTTGATTGTGCAGCTTTATGGGTGCCATGGTGCTTTGGCTAACCGTCAACCTGGAAAGGCTTTCCTGTCTGCAACTGTTGCCTGAAAAATAAGAGCGCTTTAGTTGCGAGCTCATGCAGAACTCATATCGAGCTTATGTTTTTTGGGTTTTGGCCTGGTTTCCATTAAACTAACGTTGAGTTCGTTACTATGAGTTGTGAACGCCAGTAATATTGATATTAAGACAGTTTCATTTCATTGAATGTTGGCTTTTCTATTAATTTTGCAGTCAGTTACTTTGCACTTTGATCCTCGACCACCACATCCCTTAACATCAACAACCCTCATTTTTATTCATTTTTCATTGGTATTCATGGAATGGTTATTGTGGGTGATTCGTGTCAAGGTTATATATATGCATTGTGACACCATTTTTGTTACAATAGTTGAGAAATGTTCTAAAAGGGCATCTGAAAGAGCTCATCACACAGCTGTTTCTTTAATCACTGTTTCTCTCCATGAGCTTTTAGGCGAATTCTGGATTGCACCGTGCTTTTATTGCACCGTGCAATCTCAGCCGTTCATTCTATATTCAGTATTTTTTAAATTGCAAATTGACACGTGAATTGACATTTCTACCCTTTATCTTTTTTTTTCTCTCTTTCTTCCCCCTCTCTCTCTCCCGTGCACGACTTCTTCCTTTTCCTCCTCACGGTCGCCGGCGCTGCCACCACGACCGGCCACCCCCGCACCTCACCGCCCCCACCAAAGGTAGCTGCGTGTTCCGACGACCCTACCCACCCTGTTTCAGACCAAACCTTGAAGAAAAATACCGCATGCATGGCCGAAAATGGCTTGAATTTCAAGGTTTTGGTCCGGCCATCTCCGGCCACATCCGACCTTCAAAACCTACTGGGCTTTGAATCCCTCAATCCCAGAAACGTTGTGGTGTCTTTGAATTTCAATTTCGACCACCGTAGGAGGCGAATCGAAGTCGGGAAGTTTTAGGATTCGAAAACTTCCGGCGCCGATATCTCATGATCTAATTCGAATCTTACCTTGACATAGTTACTAAACTTGTTGGGTTTGTTGTAATGAACACGATGACATAAAGTTTGAAGAAATCGGAGAAAGTTGGCGGCGGAGCCGACGGTGGTGGTCGGTCGTAGCGGTGGCCGGCGACAGTGAGGAGAGAGAGGGACAAACCAAACAAAAAAATTGTTAAGGGTTAAAAAATAATTTCACAGCTAGGTACAATTAAAGCTGGGTGCAAACTAGACGCACCCGAGCTTTTAATTAAACCCTTCAAAACTTGCAATTTTGAACCCTAATTGAATCGAATAAATCGATATCTTACTCCCTCTTTGACATCTCCTATTTACTGCACGCAAATACATAAAATTACTGCACATCTCCTAGAGCTCAGAAAATTACTGCACGCAAATGCATGGTAAAAAAAGACGGTCTTTTCCACATTTGATTCCCTGTAGATTGTAAACAAAGCTGAAGCTCTGATCGAGAAAAGAGAGAAGTCCATGGACCATGGCAATGAGTTTGCTTGCTTGATCCTTAAGTACAAGGAAGACAGAGAGCAGTAACATTTAATGGTGGGCAATGTGGGCAGGTGAGAGAAAGCGTTTATATTAGTGATTAATCTGAGTTTTTGGTGAAGAAGATTCTAAACCCAAAAATCAAATCCCCAAATCACACGCAAAAATCCGATGTCAAAACCCTCGTCTCGAATCATCCAAGGTCTGCTCCGATTTCACCGCCATCAATTCTCAAAGCCCTCGTCCCCAACTCCCTCCACCTCTTCTCCGTTCAACACTTTCAGAAGGGCCTACCACCACTCCAATGGTCCTCTTCCCCAATTCCCCACTCACCCAAAACCAGTCGGCAGCGGCTGCTTCAGGCCCGGCGGCGTCGGCCTGAGATTCTTCTCCATCAAGCCGGACGCCGGCAAAGTCAACAATGCGAAGAGGGTGTTCGAGAAGCCCCTCTCGGCCGCCGCGTCGACTTTCTCGCGGTACCAGGAGGCGTTAGGGTTGCAGATTGAGGCGTTCTGGAAGAGGAACAATCTGGTGCTGGTGGGAGCTGGAGGAGTTGTGGTGTGTGCTTTGCTGTGGAAGATCATGTTTGGGATTGCTAGCACATTTGTTCACCTCTCTGAAGGCATGGCCAAGTATGGCTTTTTAGCTCTCTCTTCTGCCATGGTCGCCTTCGCCGTAAGTTCCTCTGAGCCATTAGCTTAAATAGCAATGCTGGTGTTCTTGTTTCTGTAGAATTGAAATTGAAAAGCAAGCTTGTGATGACTGAATGAGTGAACTGTATTTTAATTGTGGGAAGAAAAAAAATTCAGAATTGGTGGTCATTGTCATGTTCAACAAGGAAGATGAATTGCTTTCTTGACAGTTTACCTACTCGGTAAAGTTTACTTGGTCTTTAGTTTATCACGCAATAACACAGACCAGATGAAATTGTAGAAAGTGCTAGTCAACAACTGATTCAAGCTAATAGTTTTACATGGGTGTTGGATTATTGGAACAGTTAGAATGAATGTCCAACATACTATCTGGGCACTCGTAAAATCATAAACCATTTTCAACTCGTAAAATCTGGTCACTTAATGCAGTGACTGAGTGACACCATATTGACCCAATCATCGCACTTTGCATCTTTGAATTTTTCAGATTGTCTTCCAATGGTCTTTCTTTTGATGTCATTAGTGTCTATATATGATCACAAGTTGAAGTTCTCATATTGTAAGACTTGAAATCTTGATATTGCTTTTGTAGCGTATGTGATTGTGTGTTGAGTCTTGCTTTAGTTTATAGATT
Organism: Rubus idaeus; assembly: GCA_030142095.1. Classification (NCBI taxonomy): domain Eukaryota; kingdom Viridiplantae; phylum Streptophyta; class Magnoliopsida; order Rosales; family Rosaceae; genus Rubus; species Rubus idaeus. The sequence goes on from CM057971.1 coordinate 3,455,429, forward strand.
TTATCATTTGAGAGTGTTGTACTTTTTTCTACTCAGGGCCTTTATATCCGCGCAAGATTCACAATCAATCCTGATAAAGTCTATAGAATTGCCATGACGAGGCTTAATACGTCTGCTGGGATTCTTGAGGTTATGGGTGCCCCGCTCACCGGATCAGATCTAAGAGCCTATATAATGTCTGGAGGTGGGTTTTCACTGAGCAAATTCAAGCCAAGTCTTAGGAGCAAGCGGTGCTTCCTCATTTTCCCAGTACGAGGTTCTGAGAGAAAAGGCCTGGTCAGTTGTGAAGTAAAGAAGAAAAAAGGCCAGGTATGTTCGTAATCAGTTGGATGCTGATCAGTTTTTCTCTCCCAACAAGGCCACATGCCTATAAATTTTTCATAAGCTTGTCTTTTATTTCTATTTTCTTTCCTAGTCTCCTACAGCAATACCAAATATGCAAGTTCAAACTTCAGTAATTTTGTGCCTTGATTAATATTGTGCATTAAAAAAGTACATTCCAAGATTGTTATGTTGGTGAACTTATAAGGCAGTGTTTGTATCTACTACTGTTTTCTGGTGTTAATTTCCTTCTTAGACCGCAGTTTATATGCCTCTAAATTTGAGCTGATTGAGTGTTTGCTCTGTGCCCACGGCTAAGTAATTGATGCTACATTAATTAGTTAGTAGATGGAGGATTGTTGAAACCCCATATCTTTTTGGGAGTTATGACTTGAGAGGTACTGTGATGGTCAATTTTTTCTCATTTAAGCATTTGGGTGCCATCTTCTTATGCAGTATGATATGAAGCTATTGGCAGTTGACATTCCCATGGCATCAGGACCTGACCAACGGTTATTCCTTGTTGGGGATGAAGAAGAATACAAAGTTGGTGGTGGACTAATAGCTGAGCTTAGAGATCCTGTTGTGAAAGCAATGGCTGCAGAGAAGGAATTTGATAATCTTGATCAGATTGAAGACGAGGAAGATGCTGAAAGAGCACTTCAGGAGGCAGAAAGAAAGCACCGTGAAGAAATTGAGAAGCTTGAAAAGGATGGCAAAGATGGAACGCAGTGATCTTTTTTCTAGATTTTGTTTCTACCCCTTCCGTTTTCTTCTGTTTTGTTTTGATACAGGAGTTTGTAAATAATGCGCGAGTCTCTGACCATATTGTCTCAGATTACTGGTGTAGGTTACCTTGCATTTTTTTTTTTTGCAGAATTGAGTTTGACAAGGTTTAACTTACCTTGTACAAATAGCCAGCTTTCGAAATTTTAAAGTTGAGATGACCCCATTGGGGGCAATAAAGACAACAGTTGAAGCAACACGCATAAGGTGACTCTTAGATTCTCTGATTTGTAATGTTCACACTGCTTAGAAAATATGCCTTTTATTTCAGTGATTACTGCTCTGTTCTCAAATGCGACTTTCTGTATCATATCTAAACAGAGAAAGTACTCAACTGTGAATTGAAGTTTTGTTCTCTATCATCTGTTGTTTATGATTCATCTCTCCCATCACTTATTGCGTGTGAGAGAGATGCAGACATAATTATATACAACCAGTGATAGGAAAGAATTACTCGTGAAGTTAAGTGCATCATTACTTGGATGATATCTAACTTCAACCAACAGCGAACTACCATCGCCTTTTCATGGGCGATTGATCATAATGTTCGGTGGCATGACTTCAAATACTGCCTTTTCCGTGCCATCAATCTCAATTCCAAACCCATTTCCTTGTTTGCCTTGTTGAGCTCTGAGTCTGAAACTCTGAAAGGTCCTTGTTCTTAATCCATTTACTGTAATCAAACTAAAGTTGTTGGGAATTACCAACTCCTACTCAGTGAAACAACTATATTGTTTATGAGGGCGGTCCTTCCATCTCTATACTACTACCACATTTTCATTGAGAAAAGATTCATAACTAAGTATGATTAACACTTGGTGACCCTACCATGTGAGCTGAAAAAATTCTCTCTAATTATAGCTTTGAAGTCAAAACAGGAGATAATGATGCATAATAACATCTCCAAGTAATTGCATCAAGCCTAGGGTTGGTTACCAGACATCTCAATATCTCATAAATATATTGATTATTCCAAAGGGTACTGAACACTGATATTAGGTTTGGAGAAATTATTCTTTTCCTACCTAAAAGTTTAAAAGGTGTGGTTTGTGGACACTCCTTCAGCTAAAAACTGACATGGAATCATTTTGCTTTCTACTATTCCAGAGTGCATTGCTTTTAATCTTTCGCATGGGACATAGTTAATGAGGATTAGCTTTTTTGGATTGTAATTCCTATATACAATTGCCTACGTTACTGTTGAAGAATGACCCTCATTTACTAATCAATTTTACTGTTCTTCCTACTTGATATTTTTGCTCATAACTCCTAGAATGGAATTAGTAATTACCAATTCATGAGAAAGTTCCGTTTCTACATCATATATGGCATGAAAAAAATATGCCCGTTTCATTCAAATTTTGAGCTCCCTTTGATAAGTCCTGAAAGAGTGAGCGCAAGAAGTTGGAAGATCAGTCATTTTGCAGGTGGAAATTGCTGAAGAAGTCTGAGACACATTGCATCGACTCTCATTGCTTGCAGGTGAAACAAACACTTTGTAAACCCTTCTCTTGTTTTGTTTGAAACCCTCTTCGTTGAGCCTCTTGGATTTCAATTCAAGATGAAAGTTTTTCTTTTGCACATCATCAAGGTTCTGCAGCATAGCAAACTCTTTAAGTAGCAGAATGAGCATATCTGAGGCTTTCAGACTGAAGTTGATTGTCCAGTGTTTTTTGGTTATGAATCAATTTATTTTCATATATTTATTTAGTGATATAAGCAAATCTAGGCTTAAAATTACAAAGAAGTAAATCTGTCAAGATATGAACTTTTTCTTTTCCTTTAAGAAGGCTATCTTCTCCTTGGATTCCACTACTTTGCTTTGTATATTGGTTACTACTTATATACAAACTTTTAAGTGCTCAATTTTGCTGAGGGAAAAGTTGCATCTTTGTTTGGGTTACAGCTCTGTCCTCTTTCTTCCTTTGGCTTTTCTTTTTTCTTTTTCTTTTGGGTAAAGAAAGAGCACTTTGCTTTTCCAATATACAAAAGTTGATATGAGATTTAGGGTTGGGAATTTGGGGTATAGGGATTGGAGTTAGGCCAAAACAAAAAGGGTATGGGGTTAAGAGATTTCCCTGCTATCTGTATCCACCACCATGATTAACTAACTTAGTTTTTTTTTTGTTTTTCTCATTTTCATTCTGAACAGATAACCATGAAGCTTCAGTCCTCCATTGCTGCACTCATCTTCCTTTTCCCTATACTCTCTTTCATTATTTCCTCAGCTATTGCTGACTTGAACTCTGACAAACAAGCCCTCCTTGATTTTTCTGCCAGTGTCTTTCACACCCAAAAACTCAACTGGGATGCATCTACACCAGTTTGCTCATCTTGGGTTGGAATCACTTGCAATCAAAACCAAACCAGTGTGATTGATATCCATCTTCCTGCTATTGGACTCTTTGGCTCAATCCCAAACAACACTATAGGAAAGCTTGATTCTCTTAGAGTCCTTAGCCTCCACTCCAATTTCCTCTATGGAAATCTTCCTTCTGATGTTTTGTCAATTCCCTCCTTGGAATATCTTTACCTCCAACACAATAACTTCTCTGGAGCCATTCCTGCTTCTCTCTCCCCCAATCTCATTGTATTAGACTTCTCCTTTAACTCCTTCTCTGGAATCATTCCAACCATAATCCACAATCTGACTCGGCTCACAGAGTTGAGTCTTCAAAACAATTCCATCTCTGGAGCCATCCCCAACTTAAACCTCAAAGAGCTTAAGCTTTTGAATTTGAGCTATAACAACTTCAATGGCTCAATTCCATATTCCCTCCAAAACTACCCTCATTCTTCATTTGTTGGAAATTCTGTCTTATGTGGGGAACCTCTCAACCATTGTACTAAGACCTCATCCTCTTCACCTTCTCCTTCCCCTATTTACTTGCCTGCTGCCTCCCCAATAATCCTTGAAAATCGAAAAGCTACCCCCACCAAAAAATTACTTGGCCTAGGTTCTATCATTGCTTTGGCATTTGGAGGCTCTTGTGTGTTGTTTCTTTTGGTCATCATGATCGTCTTATGCTATTTGAAAAGGACTGGCAAAGGAGGAGGCGGCATGTTGAAAGCAAAGGGTGCCTCAAGTGATGAAAAGACTGATCAGAAGTCCATAAGTTTTGGGAGTGGAGTGCAAGCAGCAGAGAAGAACAAGCTGTTCTTCTTTGAAGGATGCCATTACAATTTCGATCTCGAGGATCTACTGAGGGCATCAGCTGAAGTTCTTGGTAAAGGGAGTTATGGGACAACCTATAAGGCTGTTTTGGATGAGGAGACAACTGTTGTAGTGAAAAGGTTAAAGGAAGTTGTGGTGGTTAAGAGGGAGTTTGAGCAGCATATGGAGGTTGTGGATAGGGTTGGGAAGCACCCAAATGTTTTGCCGCCTCTGGCTTATTATTATTCCAGGGATGAGAAGCTTTTGGTCTACAACTACATGCCTGCAGGAAGCTTGTTTGCTCACTTGCATGGTATGTAATGTGCCTAATCTAAATCCTAATTACAGTTCATGCATCAAATGTCTTAGTATCAGCTATATATAATTCGGTTTTTGCCCAACTCCAAACGCAGCAAATCAAATGATGTGTTAGTACAGATTTGACGATTCTAACTGCTAATGATCCAATGTTTTATTTGTGATTTATATGCATTTATAGGAAGCAGCGATGCTGGAAGAACCCCGCTTGATTGGGATTCAAGACTAAAGATCTCTCTCGGAATTGCCAGGGGAATTGCTCACATTCATTCTGAGGGAGGTGTTAAATGCATCCATGGCAACATAAAGTCCACAAATGTCCTCCTCACCCAAGATCTCGAGGCTTGCATCTCAGATGTTGGGTTGAGTCCTCTAATGAACTTCCCTGCAGCCGCAACCATGTCACGACGAGCCACTGGTTATCGTGCACCAGAGGCAATTGACATGCGGAAAATGTCTCACAAATCAGATGTTTACAGCTTTGGTGTGCTCCTACTCGAAATGCTGACAGGAAAAACCACACTTCAGAATGCAGGGCATTACGATAATGTGGTGGTTGATCTCCCAAGGTGGGTGAAGTCTGTTGTTCGCGAGGAATGGACTGCTGAGGTTTTCGATGTGGAGTTGCTTAGACAACAAGGCATTGAAGAAGAGATGGTGCAGATGCTGCAGATTGCACTGGCATGTGTAGCAAAGCTGCCCGAGTCGCGCCCCAAAATGGATGAAGTTGTTAGAATGCTGGAGGAATTTCGGCAATCTGAGACCAAGACTAGGCCTTCCTCCGAGTCTGAGCTTGATGTGCAAAGCTTTAGTACCCCATGAAAGCTTTAGTTTCTTTTCCCCTTTCATTTAGTTTTTGGAATGAAATAAGGCAACTTCTTATGCATGTATGCAATTTGGAAATAATGTTCAATGCTATTGTTTTCAGCATCACAAAATTCCAAGTAATGAAACATCTAATTTACTGGGAGTGTTTTGTTTTGGTTATTTAGAAAGGATCGAACAATTGATTTGTTTTGGTCGAACAATTTGTTAACAACAAAATAACATATAATTAATATTTTCAAGCAATATGTTTGATCGATGAGCACCAATATTTTCCTACAGTCACACATTTCGCGGTTCGGTGATCTTAAGGAGAAATTTTTCAATGTGATGAAGGCTTACAACTCATATTGCTGTTGAAAAACTTTAAATATTGAAAGTGGAAAATTAATATTTTCTCATATCTATGCTAAATGCAATATCTAATTAGACTTTCAATTATGACAAGCCAGTCGTTTTATTACACATATATTTTTCCCCCATATATCTTGTATACGTTTTTTTTTTTAGATGTATATATCGACGTTCCTAAACTTTTTTTATTTCTCATTCTTCCATCCCCAATTTCTTGGCCGGGACTATTCTTTCCTGGTTGAGTTTTTGGGTTAATCACCATGAAGGATTTCAAAGCATGTCAAAGGTAAATCTTCTAATCAAATTGAACATTGCCCATCCCTTGTCTGTTGATGTTTTATTTGTTTTCGAGCAGGGGCGGAACTAAGGGAACGCTAGCCCAGCTTAAGCTGGGCAACATTTTTTTTTATTAATTTTTTTGTATATAAAATTTTCACCGAGCTCACTTAGTATTTTTATATAATAGTGCCCATGAACTAATGTTAATCATGTTATATGTTTATATGTGAAATTCTGCATCAAATGCAGCAATGCAGGGATTATGCAGCATGAAATGTTTTTAATAATAGGCCATCCATCACTCCATGTCTGATGTCTCCACTCCACTGCACTCAATCACCCATAGGCTTCATACTTCATAGTAGATCGACTAGCATTTAGCAGTATTGCAGATTGGCAGAGCCAGGATTCCAGGAAGCTAGGAACACTTGCCAGTTGCCACTGCACTCAATCACTCATAGGCTTCATAGTTCATACTTCATAAGTTCATGACAGATTAGCATTGCAAGAAGCTAGGTGAGAAACAGAGAAACCCAAATCCCAAGTTCCCAACTCGGCAAGACGGCAACTCCTAAGGTATTTTCATGAATGATTAATCATTAGTTGATTTAGTTCATTAGTCATGATTCATGAATTGAATGCCTGAATACCCCATATTTTATATATAGCTGTTTTGAATTTATGGATAATTTCATATGGCTTTAAGCCAAAAAAAAATTTTGCCCTTCGGGCAAAATTAGCTCGCCTCGTTTTCTAATCCTAGTTCCGCCTCTGTTTTCGAGAATGACGGGCTGTTTGTTCGTCCTCCTCTTCCGTTGGTCTTTCTGATGGGGTAAGGATATGTCCTCTCCTTCTATTTGCACATCTTTTTTTCCTTAATAAATTTTGCCTCATTTTTTCGAGGTTTGATAATAAAAAATAAAAAATCAAATTGTTTGTGATCATCTAGATTTGCATCTTGCTAGATCAATCAAATTTTTTTCTCTGCCATGCTTCTTTTTCATATTATCGATTGTTTGTTTGATGTGAAAAAATTACAATCGAACACAAGAATTGTGCGAAGACCATCTTCCACCAATGCAAGTTATTGTGAATTGTTCATGGGATTAGACCACACCTTATGATTTAAGGGTGTGATTGAATTATTGAAATATGAAAGCTTCATAACATCAGAATGAGGCCATGAATTTGCAAGAGGATCCTTTTTGGGGGGATTTATTCATTACTATGAAAAGTGTTCATATTTGTGAATCCAACACACAAAATAAACAAAGCGAAAATCGTATATCTGGGTTGCCTCACAAGGGTTCGTTTCGTTCTTTCTTGTTTCTCAGACGTTAATTTCTTCGGGTTTGGCTGTGCACACTCAGATGGGAAGTTGTTGTTCTTCTTGTATGGTAAGTTTCTATCAACACACAAATCAATAGAGATGATAGTTTGCTGCACCATCTGAGGAAATATATGATTCTTGCAGTTTTGTGGACAGAATAGTGATGAAGGTCAACTTGATGTTTGTCGAGCCAGAGGAAATGTGCACTTCATAAACACCATGGATGGTTGGGAGGCAAAGTTATCAGAAGCAATCAAGGATGACACACTAGTAAGTTTCTAGGGTTCTCATCAGCCATAATATTCTCTTATACAGAAATCCCACATGCCTAAGTTTGCCTAATACGATCTCTATTTTCACTGTCCTACAGGTTGTTGCAAATTTCAGTGCATCATGGTGTAATCCTTGTATAAGTATTACGCCGGCCTACTCTGAGCTTGCCGCTAAATACCCTTCAATCTTATTTCTAACCTTGGATGTTGATGACCTTGTTGTAAGTATAGAAAGAGGCTAATGCAATTTGCATTGTGTGTTCTGATTCAAAGGCAATGGTAAGATTTACAGCAATATCTTAATGAATGAAGTTTGTTTCTGGCATGGGGGTGCAGGAGTTGAGTACTTCATGGGATATAAAGGCCACTCCAACATTCGTTTTTCTCAAAGATGGAAGACAAGTCGATAAACTTGTTGGAGGAAACAAGCCAGAGCTCCAGAAGAAGGTAGCTGCTGTGGCTCAGTTAGCAACGTACCAAGTCTAGTACTTGACTCTTCTGTGATGATCATTTTGTTTTCTAGTTGTGATCGACATTCTCAGGAAAATCAGTCGTCTAAACTGATCGTGCTTAGTTCGCATAGTTATATCATGATGTCAGAAAATTTTGAGATCTTAGACGGAGCAAAGGCAATGAATATTTAATATCTGTTTGTTGCTTGGAACTTGGAAGGTTAGGGAAGATAAAACAAACCACAACTTGGGAACTCAGTAGGAATAAGATGTCCTGGACATTAAAAACAAGGTTGCAGGAGCTGAAGGTAACACAGATAGTCCGACTGTCCGACATATAGAGACAACTCGATCAGATGAAATCCAATGGTAAATTCAATCGACAGTCCTAAGAGAACTGATAAAATAGCATTAAGACAAAAGTCACATCAATTTGGAGGATATCACTAAGAAAAATTAATCTATGCGACGACAATAACATGCATTTCTTGTCAGTTAAGCTTCCTCAAACTATGCATTTGTTCACCTTTGACAATTGTACACGTACACATTGATCATGAGGAAAAAAAACAGGAAGAGAGAGAGTGAGAAAACCTGTTCTTGTTGGTCGTTACTTACAAAGAGTATTTCTTAAAAAGCAAAGGAATGTTCTGTCAAATTCCCTACGAAAACAGAGGAACCTCCGCCCCATAGACCTTGTTAAATAGCTACTCCCTTTGTTGGCCAACACTTCCCGGCTCTTTGAGTCAGCCTCTGCTGCAGAATAGTGCTACTCCGGCCATGGCAGAAGGAAAAGAATCCATCTTCACATCTCTTGACAATGCCAAGACCCAACTCTACCATTACAAGGCAATTGTGATTGCTGGCATGGGATTTTTCACTGATGCCTATGACCTTTTCTGCATCACCGCAGTCACCAAACTTATAGGTCGCCTTTACTTCTACCACCCCTCTACCCACAAACCCAGTCCCGGTGTTCTACCTCCAAATATCAACAATGCCATAACTGGTGTTGCTCTATTTGGCACCCTAGCAGGGCAACTCTTCTTTGGCTGGCTCGGAGATAAACTTGGTAGGAAAAAAGTTTATGGAATCACCTTAGTCACTATGGTGGGGTGTGCTCTTGCCTCTGGCCTTTCGTTTGGCTCCACTCCAAAAAGTGTAGTCACAACTCTCTGCTTCTTCCGATTTTGGCTTGGATTTGGGATTGGAGGGGACTATCCCCTCTCAGCTGTCATCATGTCTGAATACGCCAACACAAAAACCCGAGGTGGATTCGTAGCTGCCGTGTTTGCAATGCAAGGAGTTGGGATATTGGTTGCTGGAGCTGTAGCCCTGGTTGTCTCCAGGGCATTCATGCTAGCTTACCCAGCTGACAATTTTCAAACCAACAATGTGCTATCTACTCAGCCAGAAGGCGACTTTGTTTGGCGAATCGTGCTCATGTTCGGCGCAGTCCCTGCCGCTATGACCTATTACTGGCGGCTCAAAATGCCCGAAACGGCAAGGTACACTGCCTTGGTTAAAGGAGACCATGACAAGGCTGCAGCCGATATGGCCAAAGTACTCGAAACGGACACTGATAACATCCCTGTAAGTAGTGGCGGAGAATCTGACAACCCCAGGAAGGTGATTGATCCTAGTTCCTCATATGGGCTCTTCTCCCGGGAATTTCTTCGAACACATGGTCTGCATCTTCTTGGTACCACAAGCACCTGGTTCTTATTAGACATTGCCTTCTACAGTCTCCAACTCACTCAAAAAGACATCTACCCAGCTAGTGGTCTCATACCAAAGCCCTCGGCAATGAACGCAATCGAAGAAGTTTACTTGCTCTCCAAGTCAATGCTCCTAATCGCACTGGGCGCAACAGTTCCCGGCTACTGGTTCACCGTCTTCTTCATCGATAAAATCGGCCGGTTCCCGATCCAACTGGGCGGCTTCCTCCTCATGTCGATTTTCATGGGCATTCTCGGATTCCAATACGAGCATCTCAGGGGAGACCCGTGTCCGGCCGACGCAAAAACCGAACTCCAGTTCTGCAAAGGCCACCCCACATTGTTCGCCGTTCTCTACGGCCTGACCCTGTTCTTCGCGAACTTCGGGCCCAACAGCACGACTTTCATTGTCCCAGCGGAGCTTTTCCCGGCGAGGTTCCGGTCCACGTGTCACGGAATCTCCGCCGCGGCCGGAAAAGCGGGGGCGATAATCGGTGCGTTCGTGGTGCAGAGCTACACTCCGGACGTTGAGAAGGTGAGGACAGCGATCAAGGCGCTTGCTTTGGTGAATTTACTTGGGGCATTCTTCACTCTGTTGGTGCCGGAGACGATGGGCCGGTCGCTGGAGGAGATTTCCGGGGAGAATAACGAGCTCGGAGGCAATGGGGTCACCGCCATTGTTGCAGAAAACAAGGAAATAGAAACAGAAAATGGAGAAGATAAAAATGGTGTTGATAAAGAGAAAGCTCCAGCAGCTGAAATGGAAATGGTTTGAACTTACTTGAACTAAAAAAGAAAAAAAAATGAAAACTTTATTATTTATACTTGTAATAAAAGATCATCAGATGTGCAGAGCACAGATGAACTAGGTCTGGCCTTCAGTATATCAAGAGAAAATAAATGTGACTACAAGCTTGGTTTTTATTATATATAGTTGAATCAATCGTACGTCTTCGTTCCCTTGTTCTGCTATGAATTGCTTGCAAAACTCGAAGACAGTAATTATTCATCCCCGGCCAATAATCTTACATAAAATTAATTAATGTTTCTAAGAGCTTGCGAGCTAGCTTTTCTTCATTAGTGAGGTCGAAGCTTGAGCTGCAGCAGCCCTTACAAGAAAGCCGAAGAGCAGAAACGGCTGGGAGAAGAAGGGACTGTGATCGCTATCCAAAACGTAGACCTCGGCCGGCGGCCACCTCTTTACCATCGAGTCCTGCTGCTCCGGTTTCACCACATGATCATGCAACGTCTTCACGTACACACGTGGCACTTTGTCAAGTAGCTGAATATCGTCGTCGTAGAGTTTAAACTTGGCCGACATTATTGCTAGGAGCGGTCCTGGCCTCAACAGCATGGCAGCTAGCGTCGAATCCTATGTAAATATAAACACCAGTCAGGAAATTAACGATCCTGTCACATCATATCGTTCGTATCTGATCCAAACGCACTGCATGTGAAAAAAATATGCGTGTAATTTGAAGTAAGCTCACCACCCAAACCCAATTTGCTTTCATGCATAGGACAGCAGATCCTATATTTATGCTCAGTGCCCACCACCCATTAAAAATTCCAAAATCGGATGGATCAAATGAACGATTCTCCCACATGAGGGGATAAGGTACGTACGGTACGTGTAATACGATCGTATATGTACTAATGTACGTACAGCTTAAGTAGAAACTTTCTCATTAACATTTGATTTAAGTACACTTACCTCTTGAGGACTCATTTGATAGATGATTTTGCGTTGGGCTTCCTTCTTGATAATTCCGCTTGTTGGTGGTTGATCGGATCCTAATCCGAATCCATATTCGTACACGTCGCCGAATTCGGATAAATCAGGCACCCCCTGTTCCACATGACCAATTCATTAGGATAGTTAATCAGAAAATAATAGTTAAAGTTTGTACTATAATTCTCTCGTGTCCCACTTCAATAATTGGGAGGTGCGTACGTATATTAAATTATTATGCCAGTAATTGGGCATGGGAGCTAGGTACTTTTGTTCATGGAAGCTAGCTAGCTAGCTTGTTCAAAAGTGATGTTGGCTTCCTATAAATTATTAGCTCCTTTCTAATGGACAATGAACAAGATGAAAAGCTTACGTCCCCATGCCATTTGCTGGTTTTCAGACAACATGCACGCCGACAAGACTCGACCAAGAGAAGAAAAGCTCTCCAAATTATCGTTCAAATTAAAAATTTACCCGTCGATCATTAGAATAAGAAATTAAGATAAATTATTCGATATATAGAATACAATGACTATGATGTAGCAACTCACTCAAATATTGTCACGCCTTTATTTTCAACACGTACCAGTAACATATGAGTTCAATATTAATTAAGCCGGGGCCAATAATACACCATTAGGATTAAGGAGATAAGCTGGCCTAACAACCATTTTGCTTGTGATGACAGTTGGCAGCTAGCCATCTTTGTCTTCATTTCAGACATCTAGCTAGCCATAGCTATAAGCCATTACCAATATTGGGATCTTAGCAAACTGCAAAGCACCTCTGCTAATTCCCAATCAATCAATTCGAGGTTGTCATGCATGGATATATGAAGCAATTGAAATAAAACAGAAACAAATGAAAAAGTAGTAGCAGTTTAAAGAAAGACATTACATCTTTGATATCTTCATCACTAGAGACCCCATGCTTGAGCATTGTGGCCGCAACATAAACCGCCAGCCGAATCTTCTTTGGAAACTTCAGCGTCGCGAGGGTCACGCTCAACCCTCCGGCGCTGTGCCCCACCAATACCACCTGCAGAAAACTAATCCCATTTTAAATCCATAATCGCAAACAAATTAAACACAGATTAATTAATTACGCCGGCGGACCTGTTCGTCTTCCGGGAGAGAAGAGAAGAAGTCAAAGAGCGGTTTGTTGTAGTCATCGAAAGAGAGAACCGAATCAGCATCGGAGGCGTCGATTCCGGCGCTCTTGAGGTCAACGGTGGAGACTTTGTAGCCAGAATTCTCCATTAGACACCGGATTTTGTACCAGCACCAACCCCCTCCATTGATACCATGCACCAGTACAAAGTGAGTAGGAGAAGCACAACTCTTCAAACTAACCTCCTCTTCCATTTTGGTAATTTCCTCCAACATATCTATTTCTTAGCTCTTTCCATTCTTCTTTCTTCTCACTGCTAGTTTATATACATGCAGCAGTGGAATTTGTTTTTTTTTTAATATAATAAATCTAAATGCATATATTCAAATATGAAGGACAATGGTGACAGTGTTCTGAGGTAATCCACCAGAGGAATAAACATTTGAATTATTGGGTGAATGCGAGAATAGGTGAGCTCGTTATGCTGACCAGGAATTTGTTTTGGGTCAAAGTTACACGCCACTTGGCGCCATACTGTGTTGCTTTCACGAAAGTTTTCGTGTGTTGTACTCATATATTAGGACCATGTTGAGGTATAATAATATTTGTTTTTTTTTTTACAATAAAAGATATATCTTTGTTAGCCAGAAAATAAAAAAACAAAAAAAACAAAAAGATTTCTCTTTTTTGGACAATAAAAAAAGATATCTTTGGAAATAGGGATTTTGTCAGTGGTGCACAGAACTTTTGTATTTCCGTTTTTTTATTTCTATTACATATTATAGTCAATATTTAATTATAATTATTTGCTGACCTGAAACAAACTTTTGTTAGTTTATTCATACGTTGCAGGCCAACAATATCCTTTTGTCCCTTTCAAAAAAAATTAATATCTTATATTTTTTTCTTTTTCCTTTTTCATTTGTGCATGATGATGTGGATTCAAATTAATGAATCTGATGTCCAAACAAAATTAATCTGGATTTTTTTGGCAGTTTTGGCCAAGAAAAAAATATATTAAAAGAATTAATAATATTTTCTGCGGACTTTAATAACCAAAAATTAATAAATTAGGATTTCTCAATCTTTATTTCTCAATTTTGGTTATATAGTTCTAATTTTTATTAAGAAAAAATAGTGTATATCTTGTTTAAAAAATTATATCTTTATTTTTTTCTTTTTCCTTTTTCATTTGTGCAAGATGATGTGGATTCAAATTAATGAATCTGATGTCCAAACAAAATTAATCTGGATTTTTTTGGCAGTTTTGGCCAAGAAAAAAATATATTAAAAGAATTAATAATATTTTCTGCGGACTTTAAAAACCAAAAATTAATAAATTAGGATTTCTCAATCTTTATTTCTCAATTTTTATTAAAGAAAATTAATACAGTCGGTCAAATCTCTATCGATTAAATGGGTTGTGGGATCAGTTTGTATAATTGTGGTTTCCTTTTTTCTTTTCTTTTTTCTATGATGTACATCAATTTTGGGGTTGCTTGAAAATACGAATAAATTGAGTTTTTAACCAGTTTATTATGCCTCTGCGTAGGTGAATTTTCTTCGATGGACAGCTGTTAATTCAAAACAAATCGAGTAGCCAATTGTGTACTCATTGTTTTTCGAGCAAGTGTTAACACTTGTATGGTCACTATTGGTTTGAAGAGTATCTCTCTATTATTGAGGGTACTCTTTTGTATGATTGTTGTAATCATACACGAGGTTAGGTTTTATGCCCCCCTCGTTGTATATTTTTGCTAGTTTAATATAAACAGTCGTTTCTCTACAAAAAAATATATATATGAAGTGTGGAGGCGGTTTATCCTCAATACCCAGAAGGGAAAAAATATATATTAATGCAACAAAATTTTCTTGACGGTCTTTCTTGAAAACATTAATGAATTATGATTTTCATAGTTTTTATAAAAATGATTTAACACGGGATGAGGGAAGAGCTCTCAACACCCCAAATTTATTTTTAAAAAATGAGAATTACAAGGGAGGGAAACTCCCCGAAACCAAAACTACAACAAAAAAAACAAATTAACGAAACCGAAACTTATGAAGACCCAAACGGTCATCATTACAATGTGAGTCAATAAAGGTAGAACATAGCCCCTGTAATCACGAAAAATAGCCCCGTAACCACCATGCCCCGATTCATGCTTCCAAGCGCCATCATAATTGATTTTTATCCAACCCAAAGAAGGAGGATGTCAATTAACCTTAATAATTCGTGGAGCACGACTTGGCCGACAAGTCACACCAAAACATGAATGGAGAACCACAATCAAGTCACAACTGAGAGTGAATGTATTAAATATCTTTGGACGCAGGTTAGTTCTTACCCTGTTGGGTAAAAAAACTTTTTACAATTTAGAGGGCAAGTAAACAGTGAGAATGAGCCAGTTGAGTATTAATTGTGCCTCCAGGAAGTAAGGAAAACTTTTATTTATAGTGAAAATCACTGCAAGAGGAGAAGTGAGCAAGAAAAGATTGGCTAAAAAAGGCTAAAGGGTGTATCAAAGAATCATGATTGAGCAATTACACTAGTGTCTCTCCAGGATTGTTCTGGAAAAAGTTGAGACATGCACACTGGGTGGCAGAAAGTCATTGGGAATGGAGCCTAGTTTTGAATCAATGAATGATGTAAAGCTTGTATAAAAAAATGAGTAGCTCCCACTCCTCCCAGCTCAGCAATGTAAGTAAATGAAATGGGAAGGTTGGGGAAGAAATTTTAGGGTGAATTGGTGAAATATATGTAGGTGTCAGATATGTATGTACATATATTAAGATTCTAGTCCTTGCCCACTTGCTTCCACATAAATATATTCCTCTTCTTAATAATGAAGTTTTGAATTATCCTTCTGAAATGCTTCAAAACCAGAACTGCTGGTTTTAGCCTGATAAATCAAATTTCAAAGAGTGAGTTGTGCTTGGAAGTTTCTTTTGATTGGATAATTGCTTGTGAACTGTCTCTTTCTTTATGAGAAACTGGCAAGCACTAGAGGACTAAATGCCATTTGCATTTTTCTAGTTGGCCATGACTGGTTGGTAAACATTAGACCAAGACCAAGACCAATTCCATATATGTTTGAATGCATGTGAGAATTAGGAAATTAAAGCAGTTTGTCTATTATTATATATGCCGGATTCATGACTATCTTCATCAAATTTGTTTATTAAATAATGTGTCAATGTTTACCAAATGAAAGTCAACCCCCATCTTATTTACCAAATAAAAGTCAACCCCATCTTCCATCATTTGTAACCATATGTCTAAAGCTAATCATCCAGTTATATATTGCCATTACAGAAAGGCACACTCAGTAGAAAGTAGATAGTGTCAAATTGAAGCAATATTGTGAGGTAATGGAGAAAAGCTAGCTAATTGGAAGCAAAGGCTGATGCATATGATACAGATTATAATGCCTCCATCCACAACAAGTCAAAGAATTGCAAGTGGAGTAATATCAGAATAGTTGAGTTTACCCCCTCCTATATAGTATATGATATAGTCTAGCAAAGATTGAAGGATTTTGAAGCATCAGTGTTTTTTTTTTTTTTGGCCTTGAAATGCTTATCGTATCTATTTGAGCATATAATAAGCATCCATCTTTTTGAGGCAGCTGCATATGCAAAAAGCCTGTTGTTCTTTTTCACACAGAAAGTTCTTGTACATCTATAAACAAAACTAAAGTGGCGTTACTGTGAAGCTGGAAGATCGATTATATATTATTGCACCTCAAAAGTTTCTTCCAGATAAAGAAGAGGTAGAAGTGGTGAGTCCACGTTTGGTTGTCTCCACGAGTGCTTGACAGTGCTCGATCTTGAATTCCCACCTTTCTAATTCCAACCTCTAAACATGAGAAAGCTAAGATGCAAATACGTACTTAATTGCTAGTAAGTGTAGATTAATCACAATTCTAGCAAGATGATGACCTCTTGTTTATGATGAGGATAGGCAAGTTTGACATGATATATGTGCATACTAGCATAACATGCGCATATATATAAAGGAATTTAAGGCCGAGATAGCCTCTCTAAGAAGGGAGTGGACAAGCACATTTACAGGTGCAAATTTTAGATATGACAAAATAACAAGATTCGAACATGACACAAAGTTAATGTGTTTGACTGTTTGAATTGACTATGGGTTGATGAGTCCGATTCCTAATGACGAAGTGATATTAGTTAAGTGGTTAGAGCAATTATTACCTAAAATTTATGTCATAAATTCGAGTCACCATTGGGGTAGGTGTGAAATCTTTTGATTCTCTAAAAAAAAAATGAGTTTGATTCCTATTTGGTTGGTGAATTGGCCGAACTCAATGCCAAACCATTCGAATGTGAGCTAGTTAGGTTCTCTCCCTACCTCATGCAACATTTTAGTTCATCTACAAAATGTATTGTGCTTATCATGCTAAACAACATGGATGGGGCCACTAAGACTCTTGAGATGGAGCGGGAGATAGTTTAATTATTTTTTCATTATAATGATAGAAAAATTGAAAATATGTCATACTTGAAAGTACTATATAATTTTACATTATCTTTATAAAACTAATTTTATTTTTTTATTTTTAGGGGAGGGGGATATAGGCATTATCTTTATAAAAGTAATTGAGCATAAGTTTTGGAACAATAAATTTTGAAATTGATTTCAAAGTAAATATTTTGTTTTCAAGATCTCTCAAAGTGACAAAAATACTGACAACCTAAAGGTTGAGGAGCTGGTCATCCGTGTTCAAAACTACAAATGATTGAATAATTTGGATTAGATGAGAATTTTTTTTTATAAAATAAAAAATAAAAATAAGATTAGCTAGATTTTGCTATTTTGTTTATTATATTGTTATTTTGCAAATTGCAATTCTTTTCCCGCCATAGTTCTCGGTTGCTCCGCTGGAAGGGCCGGCATCAGAGTGGTTAATTCATGGGCCATGGCCCACTTCTCAGGGCTTCATTATTGGGGATGCGCTCAAGTTACGAAAACACCCACACTCTCCAAGGCGCAATTAATTTAAAAACGAAAGTGGGCTGGAGGGTGTTTTAGTCAGAACGTAATTCACACCGAAAAGGCGGGGCAACAAATTTTGAGCATTCCCTCTCAGCCTTTTGCTACTTGTCTCGATTCTCGTGCCATTTGAATTTTGAAAAAAGCGGATTTCGCTTAAAAGCTAAAGCACGCCGCTTGCCCTCTTCTCCAACCGCAAATCAAATCGCTCTGGGGTCAGCTAACCCAACCACTCTTGGTATGTTGCTCATCAATTCCTCTTCTTAATTTCTTGTTTCTCAGATTTGATTGCATACAGATTCCACTTTTTTAATCGCTGTATTTGCTATCAATTATAGATCTCGTTTTTTGATTTCGGCTGCTGATTTAGTGATTTGATTTTGAATCTGATTCTCGATCTGTGCTCTGCTAATAGGACTTACAAGTGGTTTCTCGGATCCTAAATCTTTTGTGGTATGGAAAAATTTAGGGATTCTTTTAGGTTTTAAGTAAGCAGAATTAGTACGAATTGTGGAATAAGCATGATTCCATACTTGAATTTACTCATGAGCTGGGAATATATTTGTCCTAATTTAGTTGGTAATTTGTTTCACATCAGTCCATGTAATGAGTACTAAATTGCTATGATTGATTGATTGAGGAGAAAATTTCTCAACACAGTCTAGTCTTGTGGTATGATTGAGGAGATTTTTGCTTCTCCATTTAAATTTATCTTTTTTCTTTTACAGTTTCAACTTGAGTTTGTTCTGTTGTTATGGTCATATCATTGATAGTCTGGTTACTGGAGCTTCATTGCCTGTTTACTTGAGGCTTATGTGGTGTTCTTTATATCATTTGCAGTCGGTAGACGGTTGATATGGGGACATCAGAATTGAAGAAGTCAGATTCGTGTGAGCAGGACAACGATATTAGTCAAGTGGGTTCTATATGGCTGGTAGAAAATCTTGAAGGTAAACACATCTTCTAATTAATTAATCCATCTTGTTTTGTTGTATTTTGTCTTCTTGATTACTTGTACAGATGGTTTTGGACCATAAGTCGATGACGTAATGAAATGTTTAATGTTCAATCTTGCAGAGATGGACCAGAGAATTAAGCAAATGCTTAAGCTGATAAAAGAAGAAGGTGATGCTTTGCCTAAAAATGCTGCAGCATATTACCATAAGAAGCCAGAGTTGATTGAGGAATTTCAGCAAATGTATCGATCACTGGCTGGGTGCTATGGTCACTTGACAAAAGAAGCACATATACAGACTCCTGATGGAAAGGTGGGTTTGCAAAAATCTGGCCATCAGGTCGTTGGTTTAGATATGTCACCAAGCTCGGGTGGTTCTAGTCCCGTTCTTTCTTTAAAGAATGGCACTGATTCATCTTCCTCATCACCATTGGAATCTGAGTCAGAATCTCTTATCTCATCTCCCAGCAATTACTCGATTCCACCTCTGAACATGGACTTTGACTCGCAGGGATGGGATAGGATTATTGAGCTAGAGAATGAACTTTCCAGCATGAAAGAGAAGCTCCAGACGAGGGAGGCTGATCTTGAACAGGAGAAAATACGGGTATCAGAGCTGCAAAAACAGATAGTTGAGTTGGAGACTCGTGCATCAGAGACAGCTAATGAGATTGGCAGATTGCTGGGAGAATTGGAAGTAACTACAGAAAGGCTTAAGGGGTCGGATGAGGAGAATGCAAAGTTGAAGCATGAACTTACCGAGAAAGTGTCTGAAGGGGTTTATGAAATGCAAGGTCATCTTGAAATGGCTCAGGAAGATATAGCCATGTTGGAAGCTCAACTTGACTCGGAGAGAAAGCATGTTTCTGAGCTGCAGGATAGGATTGAGAAGTACAATGCTGATGTGGTTGCCCGTGATCTTGAGTCGATGGAATTGAAGAGTGCGTTCCATGAGGCACAGGAACAATTCTCTCTGGAGAAAGCAGACCTGCAGGTTCATATTTCAAGTTTGTATGTGAATCAAACCATCTTGGAGACCAGACTTGAAGAATGGGAATTGAACTACAAGAACTTAGAAGATGAAGTAAGGCAACACCAAACTGATAAATTGGAAATGGAAAACATGCATGTTGAACAAGAGATGGTTTTGCAAGGCGAAATAAGTTGGCTGAAGGTAGAACTTGCAGAGCGAGGTAGACATGTGGAAGCTGTGAATAAAGACTTTGACAAATTCAAACTGAAATATGATATGCTAGTGGCAGAGAAGGATGAGCTCAATGCTAGGGTTCACACCCTCATGGCAAATGTGAGTTGCCGTGATGATCAAATTAGGGAAATGGAAGAACATCTACGCCGGTTACATACAGAACATGAGGATCTGATTGCTGGGACTGAAAGTGCGCGCAAGTTAGTAGATGAACTGAAATTGAGAGTGGAGGAGTTGCAGGAAGAGGTGAACAGGCAGAGAGTAGTGATCTCAGATGGGGCTGAGGAGAAAAGAGAGGCGATACGACAGCTTTGTTTCTCGCTGGAGCATTATAGAAGTGGATACAAGGAACTTTGTCAAGCATTTGGCGGGCACAAGTGGCGAGCAGTTGCTGCTGCATAAAATCAGCTTCTTCTATAAAGTGGTCTAGTATGTTTCTCAGGCTCACTCGTGTCTTTGCATGATGTGATGTGTTTGTGATATTACAATAGAACTTTTGTTCATTTGTTGAGAGTATTGCATATTATTGTATCTTGTTTACGGTTGTGATCAATCCAGGTCTGACATTCTTAAATCTTGATGGCGTAGCGTATTAAGCATTGTGTGCCTATGTTGTACTCAGTCTTCCCGAAAGAGAAATAAAACTATACCTCTGGCACTGAACTAGGCATTTTGACTTGTGCCTATGTTTTACTGCTATGTCAGTTGTTGAGCCGCAGCTTCAGTCAGCTAGACTTGGCTTCTGTCATATATGGTTTCCTCAATTGGGAATTACCGTTATTATTCACGCCTTCCTTTTAATGTTAGAGTTGGCATCACCTTTGACTCGGTCTGAACTGCCGCTATACACTATTTGGCTAAAATTCTCACTTTGCACTCCATTTTTTTCATAAACCGTCAATTTACACCCTATTCATCAAATATAACATTTTCCGTTTAGTTTTTCATTACATGCCTTTCACGTGATGCTGTCACTATTTACCGATTCTGCCACTGGTTCAAGAAAAACACAAAACCCAGCAAAATGAACTTGTCAAGGTTCGAACCTGGCAGCACCTCATCCAACCTACCGGATTGCCTTTTTGTTAGTTGACACATCTTATATATATATATATATATACTAATTGTAGTGAAGCTATAAAATTGGAGTAAATATTTAATTTATACAATTTTATTGTATAATTTACTAACCCATAAAATTAGGTATCGCATACAATAATTTTACTTGTACCACCACATACAATTTACGTACTAATTAACCCATAAAATTAGATAGCATACAGTAAATTTACTCACCGATCATCATCCATTAGAATTCCAAATGTAAACTGATATTTTTGCATAACTTAATTCAAGTTTGACAATTTTGCAACGAATCATAGACATCAGTTATTATTCACTACTCTGAGTTCAAGATTCAGCTCAAATGCACCAAAACAATGAATTCTTCACTGTTCTTAATGGTTAATAATATATTAGTCTATAGCACAATAATCTTTAAACCATAAGCCAACCAAATGTAGATTGAACTATTTTAGTTACCGGGCAATTTTTATTGAGTTGGAAAGTGACTGTTATTTACCTGTACACCTTGTTCAAGAGCTGGACAGTTGGCCAACCTCGATGCCATGCCAGGTTTATAAGAAAGCTCATCACTAAACACAGTTCCCGCGGTTGTCAAAGCTGTTGCTAAGGCCATCTCTAATTGGAGGCTAAAGGCTTGAAAATAGCACAAAATAATCCTTGGCCATCTCCAATGGAGGGTTATGCTGAAAAAAATAAAAATTGAAGGGCTATATGCTTCATTTAATACTTCTAGCAGCCCATGAAGCCTTTGAGGTAGGACCCAATGCATGCGAAATGACTGATGAAATATTGAAGGGCTACAATTTAAACCGGTTAGAGACAGTTAAATTTGACCCCTATACTATTTGGATAAATAGTGAATTTTGGGGGGCCTAAAATTTTAACTCCTCCCAATTGGAGATGACCTAAGGACGTCATTTGTTTCAAACTCACTGTAGGATCTTCACTGGGACTATAAGGCAACATTTTCCTTCTCTTTTTGGACATCACCGATCGAACTACTTGCTCTCCTTCGTCTCTTTCGGTTGTCTACATACAATTCCCAAAATGGAACAAGATATAGCACAAATATATATATATGAAGAACAATCATTTTCACAGACACCCAAAATTGACAAGGAACTTAAACAGTGGCGAATCTAGGATTCAAAAATGGGGGGGGGGGCTAATTTCTTTTGGGTCATTGTTTTTTTGCGTGAGGCAAAATTTTTTTTTTAAGCCATTGAGCAAACCTCAAAAAATTCTTAAAGAATTAAATGACCTTGATGAGAGGATTGAAGGAGGAAGAAGTGAGGACCGAGGAGGAAGTGAGTTCATCTATAGCAATTAATAAATTACCAAAATTTGGGGGGCTACTGGGGCTGTAGCCTGTAGAGAACCTTCAATTTCAGTGAGGGACCGAGAGATCAAACCAATTTTTTTTTCTTTTTTCTGGGGGGCTATTACAGTTTTACCTTGATTTATCTTCTCCGTTGGTTCTGTATTCTTTTGAATTTGAAAGAAGTCAATGATTTTGGTTTGAATGAGAGGGAAACAATGTTGAACGAGGGGACCGCAACAGCTAGAAGTCGAAAAAGGAACATACCTGAACAATGTTGGCCACCAAGTAAGTAGGGCAACTGCTTATGCAGCTTCATCTTTTCCTGATCGATCCGATCCCTCCCTTTGTCTTTTCCTTGGCTGATTCCCACTCCAAGTTTAATCTTTGTTAAACAAATATATCCACCTATATATATATTATCCGGAAACTCCACAATTTATTCAAACAAAATCACATAAAATTATTTAAAGTTACAACCTTTTTAGAAACAAAATCCGATCAAATTCTGCGAATAAGGAAGCAGCAATAATAAGTTACAGTACGAATTCGGCAATTATTAAAATGACAGAAAATTAATCCCAAGTGAATTGGGTTGTGCCCTAGCTAATTGTACATAGCTAATGATTCTTCCAATATGATGAGACACTGTTTTGGGGGTATCATCTCTTCCACCTTTTTGTTCATGTAGCCGATCACCTTTTTGAGCTTGGCATTTGTATCAATCAGCTTTAGCACTGTCACGTATAACTCATGGCGGGAGAGATACAGGTCCGCTATCTGCCTCCAGTCGAAAAGACGGCGCATCTGTTCGACGTTTAAAGGCCGCTTCTTCATCTCTTTTATCAGCAATTGATTCACCTGAATTCGGTACCTGGTGCTGGTACGACGACCAACTTCGAGAACCTCTTCAATGCTCATCGATGGCATCTCGTCCAAAATTGGATTCCTCGCGCTCTCCTCATACCAATCCCGATACCTCCTAATCATCTTCGTATTCCCTTTTCGTTTTCGAAACCGAAACCAAAACAGAGTTACGGTTTTCAGTTTCAATTTCATAGCGGCGAACCCTATTGCTTCTGCGGCGGCTCGCTGTCTTCTTCTTAAATAAAACAACAAGGTTTGTTAACTCCCGTAAAAGGTTTTTATTTCTTTGGCCCAAACTTTGAATTTCTAGATGATGATTTATTCCTCTTCTTCCTTAGCAGGACGGTGTTTATAGAGATACATATATCTTTCCTGTGCACGTACAATAACAATTCCTAATTACACAACAATTCCTAATAGCTCATGCTAACACGAAACTACAGAGCAAAGATATAGAGCCATGTTCCAAGTTCCGGCCAATAAAATAAACAAAAAGAAATATCACGAGCACGAAACAGCGCAAAAAGATCAGCCAAGAGCAAAAGTAATCACAAAACATAAGACAACCTGCAGACAGTAACTCTAAAATAAATAATATGTTTTAGGATATTCAATGTTGTGTGTTTGTCAATCTAGAAGCAATTCTTCTAAGATAAGGAAAGTAAATCCTTCTAAAATATGGATTGTATTTAGAAGAAGATTCTTTTTACAATAAAAATTGTATCTTGTATTAGTCAAGAGGGTTCTATATGGCTGGTAGAAAATCTTGAAGGTAAACACATCTTCTAATTAAGTAATCCATCTTGTTTTGTTGTATTTTGTCTTCTTGATTACTTTTACAGATGGTTTTGTACCATATATAAGTCCATGAGTTGACGTAATGAAATGTTCAATGTTCAATCTTGCAGAGATGGACCAGAGAATTAATCAAATGCTTAAGCTGATAAAAGAAGAAGGTGATGCTTTGCCTAAAAATGCTGCAGCATATTACCATAAGAAGCCAGAGTTGATTGAGGAATTTCAGCAAATGTATCGATCACTGGCTGGGTGCTATGGTCACTTGACAAAAGAAGCACATATACAGACTCCTGATGGAAAGGTGGGTTTGCACCCTCATGGAAAATGTGAGTTGCCGTGATGAATCAAATTAGGGAAATGGAAGGACATCTACGCCGGTTACATACAGAACATGAGGATCTGATTGCTGGGTCTGAAAGTGCACGCAAGTTAGTAGATGAACTGGAATCGAGAGTGGAGGAGTTGCAGGAAGAGGTGAACAGGCAGAGAGTAGTGATCTAAGATGGGGCTGAGGAGAAAAGAGAGGCGATACGACAGCTTTGTTTCTCGCTGGAGCATTATAGAAGTGGATACAAGGAACTTTAATTAAACTATATCCTACCCACATGGTACCTGCTGTAGTACAGAATGGAGCCCTGCATTTCTCTCTCATTTCTCTTGCCCCTCCCCCCCCCCCAGTGCCCCCCCCTCCCCCTTTCTCCAGTAACAAAAAGAACAAGAAGCTTTATCGATGTGATTTTTGGGGTTTCAAAGGGAATACTAAAGAACTTTCAACAAGAAGAATGGACCACGTCACAACTCCTACAAGGACGCCCCTGATTAAATTGAAGGGGGGGGAGTGTGTTTGAATAGTGTGTGATTTGTGTTCTTCCTGCCTCCCCAAAAAAGGGTGGGGGGTTTTTTTAGTATTTATTTTTTTTTTTCTTTTTTTTTTTTTTTTTTTTTTTTCCTTTTGGTTTTTGGTCTAAAAGAGATATACAAAGATTTTGGGTTTTAGGGGGTTTATTTTTAATCTTTGTTTTGGTAGCCGTTTTTTTTTTACCAATAAATATTATTTTTGTATTGGTCTAGTTGATACATCATCATTGCGCTCGATGTTGAAGGGATTTCAGTTCTCAAACCTTTCTTCATCAACGTTTTCATTCAAAGATTTGGGGAAATAAAAAATTTTTGGAGGTCTCCCGTTCAAAAGCTTTTTTGCCAACGAAAGTACACACTTCACATTCTCCAAATGTGGCTCTTCCTTTTTTTTAAAAAAAAAAAAATTTTGGGGTGGTGGAGTTTGTTGGGGGGGGGGTGGGTGGGGGGGGGGGGGGGGGGGGGGGGTGGGGGGGGGGGTGAATATTCTCTTGACTCTCCACTAGATATTGTACACCATGTATAGAGATTTCTCTGTCTCAACGTATTCTTGTATATATAGATATTCTGTATCAATAGAACACAACTTGAATGATTCATATATTCAACAGCTCCCTTATTTATTTTACAACTTTGTCAAGCATTTGGCGGGCACAAGTGGCGAGCAGTTGCTGCTGCATAAAATCAGCTTCTTCTATAAAGTGGTCTAGTATGTTTCTCCGGCTCACTCGTCTCTTTGCATGATGTGATGTGTTTGTGATATTACAATAGAACTTTTGTTCATTTGTTGAGAGTATTGCATATTATTGTATCTTGTTTACGGTTGTGATCAATCCAGGTCTGACATTATGTTGCTGCCTAGGTAATTTTGTTACTAAATGTTTCCTTTATGCTCAAGCTTTGTTCATACCTGTCGTGTTTGCATCTTATTCTCTTAAATCCTGAACTCAAAAAACTTGGCTGATTTTTTGATTTTCTGATTCTTAAATCTTGATAGCATGTAGCATAATAAGCATTGTGTGCCTATGTTTTACTCAGTCTTCTTGAAAGGGAAAGAAAACTATACCTCTGTCACTGAACTAACTAGGCATTTTGACTTGGTCCTAGTTCAAATTGGGAAGTCCTATACTCCTATGTCAGTTGTTGAGCCACAGTTTCAGTCAGCTATACTTGGCTTCTTTCACATATGGTTCCTCAATTGGGAATTTTTTTTTGATAAGGTATCTTCCTCAATTGGGAATTACCGGTATTATTCACGCTTTCCTTTTTTTGTTAGAGACTTAGAGTTGGCATCACCTTTGACTTGGTCTGGAAGACTGGAACTCAGTGTTAGTTGATTCTTGATACCCACGCTTACGCCACAATCAAAACCCTTGACCAAGTCTTGTTCTATATAGAACAAAGGAAAGCATTTGATTACTTTATATTACACAAGAGCATCTTTCATACACGAAAGAGTAAAAACACAAGGACATCAATGATTATGTCTGAGCGTGCTTCTTCTATGAAAGAGGTAAAGATCAGACATCTCATTTGCCCTATACACGCCATGCTTAGTTACCAAGAAAGACAACAAGACACAAGTCACTTGAGGAATAAGAGAGGAAGAACAAAGCAAAAGGGAAAGCGAAAACGAGGAAGATACCACGTTTGACATTTGACCTTAGATGCTGACGTAAAATGAACTGTGCCACTGTGGACTACTGAAAGTAAAATGTCAGTAAACTCCCTGGAAAAATATTGATGTGCGTCACGACATCGGTATCACAACGTCATCTGAATTTTGTGGTGCCAATGAATCCATGTCGTTTTCCCGGCGGCAGAGCCAGTCTGTTTGGCGCTAAAATAAATAAATAATTAGCCTAATGTGATTGGATTTGCTTTAATAATGGCCTCATTTGTCAAAATTTGGACCCACCCCACTAATAAAACACACCTACTCTCCTCAGCTCGACAGCTCGTCCTAGTATCACCTGGAATATTGAATGCCACGTTACCACTGACAGCTACGAGAAAAGTCCGAGTTTGACTTTGAACAACCTGTTATTATTGGTTTCTTTTCTCAAGCTTGAAATTTACTCTTACTGGGAAATGGGAATTAAACCCAAAAAAAAAAAAAAAGAGATAAGAGGGTGGTTGACTTGGATAACGGTCTTTCACCGGCAACGAGGGAAAGCAGCTACAGAAATAAGTTTGATTGATTGTTTTCGATTTTGAATTATGAAGAGAGAGAGAGTGAGAGAGATGATGACACGTCACCACTGACGCTTTAAATAAGGTCGGCGGCGAGGTCACTTTTCTCTCTGTATTTCGTCTTCCAGCTTCCCGTGTTTCCCACGGTCAGGAAGGAAAAGGTTGACCGAGAACCGAGAAGCTTCCTCAGCACGACAAAAAGACCAATTCCAATTCATAAACCCCAATTTCTCAATTCCTCGACTGCCTCTCTTTCTCTTTCCGGCTCCGAGACTTTTCCGTTTTGGTAAACGCTAAGAATAAGCTTCCCTCTTCCGACATTTTATCTCTGCATTTTTGGACATCTTTCGCGATTCAGGTCAGTCCTTTTCGCTCCTAGTTTATCGGAATTCATGTTCTCTGAATGTCCTTATAGATCTAAATACCCGGTTTGCATTGCAGATGGTGTTTGAAATTGTATAGCATAAAGTTCGCGACTTTGCGTTGGAAGATCAATTTTCGTTGGTGGGAGAAATATGGCTGCTGAGTTCACTACTAAGGTTCGACTAGTTAGATGTCCTAAATGTCGGCTGCTTCTACCGGAGTTGCCGGATTTTCAGGTGTACAGGTGCGGTGGATGTGGTACCATTCTACAAGGTAAATCACTCTACTTTGTTTAATTTTACTACAAACTATTAATCATATATACTTGGTTGTCTCTTTGGTTCTGCTCAATTTGTTTAATATAGGACATTGCATTAGTAACTAGATAAAAGTCTTTTATGTGAGACCATCATTTCTGTCTATAGATTCAAAATTCTGAGTAATTGAGCTCAATCTTTTTTATGTGTCTTTGTATGGATATTAATAGCTTTCACTCCTTGCTACTCGGTTTTTAAATTCATGACTGGCGTTTCTTATACAAGTTCTCCTCCTTATCGCAGCGAAAAAAGGTCTAAACGGTCTGAGAAGCAGGAGCTCTGGCTTGAATGGAACTGTGGCAGCTCAGATGAATGGATTGGGTCATGGTTCTGAAGATAACGCATCCAGCGGCTCAAGTTGTAATACAACTCTTCCCGACTCTGGTGAATGCTCTTCGGACCAAATCAATGAGAAGAATCAAAGTATGCCTTCTGAAGACACAAAATCTAGCCTCTCAACTCTACCTGACTCGGGAGAATGCTCTTTGGAACGAATCAATGAGAGGCATGAGATTAAGTCTTCAGAAGGCATTGAATCCGGCAGCTCAAGTCCAAAGGCTATGGCTCCTGATTCGGGAGAATGCTCTTTGGAACGAATCAATGAGAGGGATGAGAGCAAGTCTTCAGAAGGCATTGAATCTAGCAGCAAAAGTCCAAAGGCGATGGCTCCCGACTCGGGAGAATGCTCTTTGGAACGAATCAATGAGAAGGATGAGAGTAAGTCTTCAGAAGGCATTGAATCTAGCAGCTTAAGTCCAAAGGCTACGGCTCCTGAATCGGGAGAATGTTATTTGGAACGTAACAATGAGAGGGATGAGAGTAAGTCTTCAGAAGGCATGGAATCTATTAGCTCAAGTCCAAAAGCTATGGCTCCTGAATCGGGAGAATGCTCTTTGGAACAAATCAATGAGAGGGATGTGAGTAAAGCTTCAGATGGCATTGAATCTAGCAGCTCAAGTCCAAAGGCTACGGCTCCTGAATCGGGAGAATGCTCTATGGAACGAATCAATGAGAGGGATGTGAGCAAGTCTTCAGAAGGCATTGACTCTAGCAGCTCAAGTCCAAAAGCTACGGCTCCTGAATCGGGAGAATGCTTTTCGGATCACAACAATGAGAAAAATCAGAATAAGTCTTCTGAAGATAGAAGAATCTAGCAGCTTAAGTCACAAGGCTATTCTTCCAGAATCAGGAGAATGCGCCTTATATCAAAACAACAGGAGCGATCCTGATAAATCTTCTAAAGATGACTGTGGTGCTGAGCTGCTTGGAAATTTAAACTTACCAAATGAAGACCAAAACAACCAGATTGATCAAAATGATTCTGTTGACCTTGATATTGAGCAACTTGGAGTTTCCAAAGAAATCTGTTCATCAGAGGAGTTTGCAAGTAATGAAACTAAGGAGTCATTATCAATAGCAGGAGCAAGTTCAGAAGCATCCATAAATGATGAGAGTTTTCCTTTAGCACAGCCAAATGTAGAAGTAGACATCAAGATGGAGATTGAATCCGATTTTAGGAGTTCAAGTGCTGTCAATGCAGTGGCTACAAGGGGAAGTAGTTCAATAAATTCTGTTCATATGACCCCGAGGGAGAGCATTTCATCAGATATCCTTCTATCTTCTCCTGATGAACAATCAAATGCAAAAATAGACATCAGGAGCTCAAGTGCTGTCAATCCAGGAGCTACAAGGGAAAGTGATGTTACTGCTCACATGTCCGCACGAGAGAGCAGTTCATCAGATACCCTTACCTCTTCTCCTAATGAACAACTCGAGGAACTGCAGAATAGTGTTCTGAAAGGCTTTGACCGTCTCAACTCTTCGAACACATATGAAAATACAGACTTTCTCAGCCCCAGATCTGAGTTTAGTGCTGCAGTTAGAGATGCATCGAAGTCCCCAGCAACTAGAAGCCATCATGCTTATGATGGAAGTGTCTCCTCTTATGATGGTATGGATGATCAGTTCTCCAGCCAAAATCTACATACATATCAAGAAACTTATAAAGCTGCGAACTTTGTTCGGCATGAAGAAAGATACAGAAGAGATAAGTTTCTGGTGAAAAGCATGATGAATAGAGATTCTGAATTGCAAAATCATGCCAGGACTTCCTGGTCAAGTAGGTCTGATAATAATGATCATGCCATTAAATACAGAAATCGGGATCCAGATGAATTACTGCCACCTAGAAGACAAGGTCATCCAAGTCGAGATTATGCAAGCGTGCAGAGGGATGATCAATATATGTCTAGGATGGCTTATCTTCAAAGAGGTTCCCTAGGTGGATATGGCAATGGAAGCTTCACAAATCAAATGCATAATGAGTTCCAACGTAATTCAGGCTATCAATCTGACAAGTCTGTGCGTACTGAACCGGACAAGATGACACTACTGAGAATGGTTTACGAACTGCAGAATCAAGTTAACAATTTAAACGTGAAGGCAAGTCGGCAGGAAAAGCATATTCCCCAGTACCACAATTATGAGGCATCTGAGGAGGAACTTTTCCATGGCCTAAATCATCCTAGGGATCTAAGAAGAAGCAGGGCGGGAAGCCACTATACTCGGCAGCAAAGTAAGTTCACGCGAATACCTTTCTCCAGTGAGGCAACAACAAGTAGACACCAAGTTGATCCGTCCTATATGCATGGCTATCCCCAAGACAGGCAGTACTCAGCACCAATGCCTCTACCCATCCGTTGCAATACTAATGGGTTATGTAGGGTTCATCCTGGTCAAAGTTGTTATGCCTCAAGCCAATGGGACAGTGAAACAATGTCTGATGATCAGAGGCATAACAGTCATGAGGCGAAGAAGTATTTTGGAGAGAAACAACAGATGGCTAAGCGCCATTTCAGGCCAATAGCAGGTGGAGCTCCTATCGTGACTTGTTATAACTGCTTTAAACCGCTGCAGATACCTGCAGATTTTCTGCTTTTCAAAAGGAAATGCCATAGACTTCAATGTGGTGCTTGCTTGAAGGTGCTTAAGTTTTCACTCCATAAGAGAACTCACATTGTCCCTTATGGAGTGAATGCTATAGGCCCTCCACCAAGTGAGGTTGAGGACCACAGCTATGGTGTAAATGCGGATCCTGTGTCGTGTTCTGATGATTATGGTTATGGTTATGGACTCTCTTACTGCAAAAGTGGCTCTACTGAAGGAGGAGTTGCTGGGAATGTTGCACCCTCAAACTCTACCCGAGGTAATTCAGTTCATGAGAGAAATATATCATATGGGTCAAACAATCCAACAAGAGAGAGAAATGAGATTGTTTTGAGACGCTCTCAATCTCAAAACAAAGATAAGAATCCAGTTGAAAGATTTCTGTCAGCAAAGACATCATCCAATATGTTGAAATCAAAAAATATTTCCTCAGAAATTGAGGAGCTGCCAGCAAAGTCAAGCTCACCACTTCATCGACTCATGGGTTACAGATCGCCAAGTCAAGTGATAAGAGGGATCGATTTATCTCGCTCAGGGACAAAAAGCTCACTAAGGAATTAGAAGACACTTCTCAGGATATGTTGCTGTGAAGCACCGAATGATAATGCTGCAACTCCTGGGGGCTTTACTCAAATGGAAGACCTTGGTGGAAGCATAGATTTCTGGTAAAGCTTTTCAATGACAAAACATTGGCACTTGGAACTTTCATTTTTCGTTTCTAATGAGACTAA
The DNA here is from genome assembly GCA_030142095.1 of Rubus idaeus. Classification (NCBI taxonomy): domain Eukaryota; kingdom Viridiplantae; phylum Streptophyta; class Magnoliopsida; order Rosales; family Rosaceae; genus Rubus; species Rubus idaeus. The sequence goes on from CM057971.1 coordinate 3,486,736, forward strand.
TACGGTTGCCCATAGTGAGATATGTTAGATGCAGAAATCAGGTTTTCAATTGTTGTGCATATATAAGCTCTTTTTCATTCATATTTGATTTATTTGTTAATGTATACTGTATAGTAGTATATCCTGTGCAATGGTAATACAAATTTCTTTTGCACATATTGTTTCTCGTTAGCTTCATCTCAATCCATATGATTCACTTGAACCTGAAATATGAACATGAAAGTGTTGTCTTATGACTGTTACACATCCTGCATATGAGGAATTGTTGGGTACATCTTTAATGTTCAGTTCTAATTATAAATCCAACAATCTTCGAGCTATGACACACCAAACCAAAACAATTCAGTCGGTAATTCATTGGGTAAATAGTGGCACCCCTAATAGCCTTACCAATCAAATTGTTTGAATCCATAATCTTGCATAACAAAACAAAAAATTCGATATTTTTCAATTTTTCGGTAACTTCTGCACATTCATTGTTTTTCGTTTGCAATGAAATGTATAATACATGTCTATTTGGTGTCACTATAGTATTGCGATGCATTTGTGAGGTATGAATATTATGACAAATCCATAACTAAAACCGTAGCATGCTTTGCGCGGACACAACTCCAATCTTGGAGCAATCTTTATTCATATTTACACAACCTAGAAGAACCTGCATGCACCTCTATATTCATCTAAAATTGTCCCTGTAGTTGCTTCTTCGATTTGAAACAATTGAAATCCTTTGGTCTTGGAGCATATTCAAGTTTGGGGCCAACAGACGGGTGTACCGATCAAAATACAAAAGCTGCTTCATGAGAAGTGCAAACTCTCGGGGAAATCTCAATCCATAAGATTCACTAACCCGAACCTGAAATATGAACATAAAATGGCTGGCGGTTATCCTTTGAAATACCAAAATCACACACTTTAACTTCTACTAGATTAAAAAATATCCCCATTTTCATTATAAAATGGCTGGAGGTTGTCCTAACTTTACTGAATGACTAGTATGAAACTTAGTTGTCACTGACCATATAAATAGCTTTCTTATAGAGTTATCAATGTGATATTTTCAAGAAGAGCCCACTTATTTGAAATAATTTGATCATTTCAATTGCTCCTATTTTGTTTCACTTTTATTGTCTCCCCCCAAGCCCTGTTTTACTTCATGATTGCTTTTCCCTCTCAGAAGCTATTCTCGGAATCTCCATGTTGAAATGCAGTATGCACCAATTGATTCTTGTATTCAGAACTATTATGAGTTTAAAGGTATTAAAAGGCTATACAAGAAGTGAAGTTTCATTCAATCATGCATGCAAGTAACCTAAAGCCAGTTAACAGCTTACCACATCTAGAAAAAGTGCATTCATTTGTCTCTCATCAACAACTAGATTAGCAGAGACAGCAGTTGCATTTGTAGCCGGCTCCCTGGCTGTTGCTATGACTATTTCTGTATCCAAATCCTGCATATGAGGAATTTTTAGATACAATGTGAATGTTATTGCTAAGCAAGGTTCAGATTCGTTCAATACTAATGCTTATGCGACTTCAGTTCTAAATTCTAAATCCAACAACATTCGAGCTCTGATACACCTCTTCCACTTTCCATCTTTTCTAAAGCAACACTTTTTTTTTTAGCAGCAATTATATTTTAGGGCAAAAAAAAACACACATCATCTTTTGGTGGCACTTTCTGTTAAAACCATGATTTTTCCTTGGCTCCTAACTTGTCTCAGAAGAAGCACAATCAAAGTTGCCAATATAATTTTGGAAAAGGCCCTTGATTCAAGCAAAATATAATTAGCCCAAGAACAAAGTTTAAAGCTTGCCTTCATTGATGAGAACATTTTTTCCAAGTCGCTTGCGAAGGCCTTAGCATCAACAGTTGTTTTGGTAGCGCCCATTTCAATCAATGCAGATGCCATTGATTCATATTCTTCATTTGCAATTGATGCCAAAAAGACTTCCATGGCAGCCCATGTTTTTGGCTTTATACGACCTACGATTCCTGTGAATTCGAGTCCAATGAAAAAATGATTTCAAAATAAGTGAAAGGTAAGAACCAAAAAAGTAATTCAGCATTTGAAGGTCGGACAAATGGACAGAACTTCTAAAAACTTTCAAGCAGATGGTGTGTACTGCACCTAGGGACATACACTAGTGAACATAATTTAAAATTTACTTTGATAAAAATAGTCTTTTCATTTTTTGCCAATAAACATCAAGTCATGTACCATGTATAAACAACGGAAGCAATGAAAACAATGCTGACGACAATCACACTTACAACTAAGCCATGGGTAAATGTGATAGATGAGGATATACACATACCAAAATCAAGAAACCCAATGCGGCCATCACGCAACAACCACAGATTTCCAGCATGCACATCTGCATGGAAGCTTTCACAGGCAAGTAAACTGCCAAACCTGCAGAAAAATTTAATCCAAGAGACAAGATCAAAGCTTTTTTCTTTTTGGTGAGTTTTAGATCAGAACTTTGACACATAAATGAACATATTGTGAATGAAATATTCAAGGCCTACCACACATTTAGGGCAGTTATGAGACTGGTCTCCGGACTAGAAACAAGTGAACTTATAGAGTCTAAGTCAGTAAGAGGAACTCCATATAGCCTCTCCATTGTTAAAACTCGTTTGGTGCTGCATTGGTGATACACTCTTGGAGCTGTAGCCTGCCTTGTGAGTCCCATGGCTTCTAAATATCTCCTAAAGGACTCAATATTTGCAGCCTCCTTGTAGAAATCAACCTCTTCAAGCATAGATTCTCGTATGTCCTTCACGATACCAACCTACTGAAAGGACGAACAGATTACAATGGAAAAATCTATCCATAACCACTTCCAAACATATGAATGAATAGAACATGGATATTAATTCTTTTTGCGTGATGTAGAAGACAGGTAGAACAAGAAGAACCAAAGATGCTGGCATCACACTAAATGATGTCACATGTCACAACGTTCAACGGACAACAAAACTGGATGATTGGATGAACTTTTTCTACTTTCACTAAATATAGTTTGCAACTAAAGAGATTGCCAAGTGATTTCTAGGAGTATTTAATTAGTATGTTTATACTTTTCAAATTGCAAATATAGAAATTTCTGTCCACAGTACCAGTGAAGCACGGCTTACGTCAGGACTCAGGAACTCCAAAATGCGTGCAACAATGTAAACAAAATTCAGATCTGCAACCAACATATCTTCTATTCCGGGTTTCAAGACCTTTATAACAACATCTTCTCGGGAGCCTCTTAGCCTTGCACCATGAACCTAATCAAAATATGCCACAATTCTTACCACTAAGCAAAAAAAATAAATGGACTAACGAAATGTGAGAATGGAAAGGAAGAGAACAAACTTGTGCTATTGAGGCTGAAGCAATTGGAGTTGGGTCAACATACTCAAATACGCTTTCAATTGGTCTCCCCAATTCCTGACGCAAAATTTCTTGAATCTTCACAAAGGGTATTGCAGGAGCTCTGTCAAAGCAGTTCTGAAATTCCTCAACGTAGTCTGCTGGGAACAATGTTGGTGCGGATGCAATGAACTACCATTTGCAAGTAAGCTAATAGTTAGTGATTATGTATGCTACACGAAGAAAGACAGTGAAGATAAGCAAAATAACAAGATGGTCTTTTAATAATTAAACTTATGGTGTGGCCATACTCATACATTCAAAAGGGTAATAAATACCCATTTGGAGCTGTTTGCTTGCCATCAGAAAGCAGGAATGCAAACAAACAAGACATACCTGACCCAACTTTATATATGTTGCCCCCATGCGCTCAAACAATCTCCTCAAGTAAAGGGGGGAGAGCAATCCAAGCTGCAATTGGGTCGGTAAGCCAGCCGATGAATTTGCTGACTACAAACAAATGGTAGGGTGATTAGAAGTGATTTGAAGTTTAGTTTTGATGATTTTCACTTATTCAGGTACAAGGGCTACCCATATCAACTCACCACAAAGGAAAAGACTAAACACAAACTAAGAAGTAACAAAGCACTCGTCACAGTGAAGTTTTAATCCCCAAATTTTTTGAATTGGCCATATAAATTCGGTTTTCCATTCAGCCCTCTCTAGAGTTGTAGATAATAACTGACAAAAGCAGCACCAATTAGACTTCCTGAGCCTGAATAACCTATTTATTCTTTTCATGTTCTCGGACACCGTAAGCAAGACAATGTGCTTAAGAGTGTACAAGGTGTCAGACAAGCAATGCCAACAATCAAATGTTCATGTTTGTTATGAATTTAAAACAAACATCCCCTTGCTTGATAATATGTCAAACGGAAAAAGATAAAATTTTGCATATTTCTCAGATACAGAATACAATTACAAACTGATTCACTCTTGTGAAAACAGCTTTAGCAATGAAAAAGAAGAAAGCATCACAATGAAAAAAAGTTCCTGTTACCTTTGATGCCTCGGTGAGCCACTCCCCACCAACCCCAATAAATGCTTGAATACCTTGAGCCATCCTTAGAGCGCCACGTGGGCCTGTACTTATTGATGTCTGGACAATATCCTCCACCAGTTTAGGCAACTCTTCGATACTATCTGATAACAGCAAGAATTACCAAGCTTCAGCTTAAATCAATAAAGTGCTAGGAATGAAGTTGATTATATCTGTTTTAAGTTTTAACAGTTTTCTAGCTACTACTATAAAAGAGAACAGCTAATGACTCAACCATTAAACAAAACACCAAGAAATTTGTTTGTTGTAAGACATATGGAAGTGGTTCTGAAGCTTATTTTAAATTGGTAATTTCCAGTGATCTCTCCATAATTTAAAACATCAATATATATAATTCCAGAAAAGACTATAAAAATAAATTTATTATTCTCCATCTTGGAGGTATTTATAGCGAATACAATGAATCAAACTAGGATTAGGAACATAACCCAACTAGAAAATCATGCAGCTGTGTAATACAGCTCGAACTTCTCAGGATCAGGCAGCTGAAAATCAAGCTGTATTGTTGCACAATGAGATTTTTTGTTCAATGCATTAGGTAGACTGATATCTATCTTTGGTCCATAAAATGCCCCATCCCCTTCATTTATCTGCCAAGGCTTGTAAAACTCATTTAGTGCTTCTGTAAGAATAGCCTCAGCTTTCTCCTATGTTGCTAATTCTCCATGGTAACTTTCCGGCCTTGTTGATAACTTCACATCAAAAGAGAAGCCGAAGATATCATACATATGCTTGATGAAGTCCAAGACACCCTTCAGCAATCAAAGCTTTCAAAGCCAAACTCTATGAAATCTCCCCGGCAATGTCCAGTGGAGAAGTTCTCCACTTCTTCCCCTCCTTCACCTGCCCGTCCCACAATGTAATCTTGGGCCTGGATGGACTCTAAAAGCTTGATTCTTTTATGGATAACAGACTCCCTATAGGCCTCGTCTGTCGCTTAGATGAGGATGCCAGTAACTAGTGGTGGTTGCGAATCGATTTCGGGATGTTCCTCCCTGGAAGTCACTGGTTGTGGCTGATCAGAGACTACTGTAATCATATCTTTTCAACCTCTGGCTCTTCCAAAGAAGTAGCCTCCTAATGTACCAATGTACCAACTCCGCAGAACAAAACTGACAAAGGAAGGATCACCATGTCCTTATTCATACTCACTGAATAAGACTGTGACGAGGTCTTGAGCTAAAAATCAAAAGTTTAAAGCTTTGCTAGAACTAAATGCCTTATGTCAAAGTATACTTTTTTTTTTGGTCTGACTATCAATCTTGCGGTGGTGCCACATTGAATTCTATACCTCTAAATTCTTCTCTATGATTGTATATACATAGAATACAATGAACCAAACTAGGAAAGTATATATAAAACCCCAACTAGGATTAGGAACACAATCCAACTAGCACTAGAAAACCTAATCAAACTAGTAATACAAAACACAATCAAACCAGTAAAACCTCAATTGAAATTGAGAAATTGAGTACCTTGGAAGCGTGAGGAGAAAAGGTCCTGTGCTTGTGAGTAGCGGGCCAAGAGAGTGAAGCGCTTTGAGCTTGAGCTAGAATTCAGCTGCTTCCATGGTCTTAACGAACCCCAACTACCCGCTGATGATGACGACGACGATGAACCCAGATGATGATGATGTAATGATGACGTTAAACGACCGCCTCTCACAGCTGATACCAAGGCCATCTCTGTACTCGGAGAAAAAGAGGAGACCTTTGGTAATGAATTTGGGAATTTCTTGTCACCGGCTGACTTCAAACGTTGTACTTTCTGTTTCTACTTTCGTGGAACGTTACGCTGTACACAAGAGGTGAGTGAAACAGAAAATGCCACGTGGCTCAGCATGCAGTTTTAGACTGACAATAACAATTACTTGAGGAGTCTCTCCATATGGAGTTCTGCATAAATGCCTAAACAATACATGGAAGATTAGAAGGTGAAGCTGCGTTTGTATTTTTAATACATGATTTGCGTAAATGCAGAGTCAATCCAACAAAAATTACACCCACAGATTTGAAACTGTCATCTCTTCATTCCATTCTATCGTGGATATATCTACAGTTATTTAAGAATAAGTTATATATGGGAATCCGATTCTATATCTAAATTTAATTTTGTATCGGAATCTTAAATTCTAAACCTTTTTACGGTTCATTTGTATTTTTTCGAAGTTTTTATGAGACAAAAAATTTGGATGCATTTGCTTAATTTTTATTCCGAATTTACTATTTTTAAAATACTACTCCAAATTATGATACTATAAGACTAGTTTACGGAACAATTGAGTTTTCAGACGTTCATATCTGATATATAAGCTTGGTGGCAACAAGCTTTACTTTCAACCTTCTACTACATGTTGCAAACTTCGAGACAATATATCGTAAGTTTGAACCGGATACTTGAGCATAGAGTTATGAAAACTAAAAATTTGACATTTCGACATCCTCCTTTACATGTTTATAAATTTTGTTGGAACTTTGATCATCCATAACTTCTTGTAGCGATGTCCTTTTTGGGAAAATAATACACCGTTTCAAAACTCTTGAAGAGACTAAAATTTAGAACACGTTTGCTAATTTTTTTTTATTAGTGAGTTTTTATTTTTCAAGTTTCTCTAAATGCAAATACCGGAAGATAGTTTAAAAATAATTCAGCTTTCAGACATTCAGATCCGATATTTAAGCTTGTTGGCAACAAGCTTCACTTTCACCCTTCTACTACTTGTTGCAAGGTTCAAGATGGTATATCATAGGTTTGAACCGGACACTTGAGTAAAGAGTTATGAAGACTCAAAGTTTGACATTTTGTTATCATTCTTTACGTACCTATCAATCTTATTAGAATTTTGATCGTCCATAACTTCTTGTACCAATGTCATTTTTGGGAAAATAATATATTAATTTCAAAGCTCTTAAAAAGACTAAAATTTAGAACACATTTGCTTATTTTTTTTATTAGTGAGTCTTTATATTTCAAGTTCTAATCCAAATTTAGAGAATGGAAGATTAGTTTACATAATTATTGAGTTTTCAGACGTTCAAATTCAATATTTAAACTTGGTGGCAACAAGCTTCATTTTCAACCTTCTCCTACTAGTTGCAAACTTTGAGACAATATTTCATAGACTTGAACTAGATATTTGAGCAAAGAGTTATGAAGACTAAAAAGACTAAAAGCTTGACTTTTCACCATCCTCCTTTACATGCCTATCAATCTTGTTACAACTTTTGATTGTCCACAACTTCTTGTAACAATGCCCTTTTTGGAAAAATAATATGTCATTTCAAAGCTCTTGACATGACTAAAATTTAGGAAATTTGCTTACTTTTTATTAGTGAGTTTTCTATTTTTAACCGTTGTACTACTTGTTGCAAGTTTTGAAATGATATATCATAAGCTTGAATCAAATATTTGAGTAAAGAGTTATGAAGACTCAAAATTTAGACTTTTTCTATCCTCCTTTACATCTTTATTAATATTGTTAGAACTTTGATCGTCCATAACTTTTTGCTGCGATGTCTTTTTTGCACAAATAATATACCGTTTCAAAGCTCTTGACGGAACTAAAATTTAGAACAAGTTTGCTTATTTTTTATTAGTTAGTGATTAGTGAGATTCTATCTTTCTAACATGTACTTGTATTATAGGAACACTGAAAACGTACCATATTGCCTTTGCCTTTGCGTTCACAAATTCTCCAACTTTCTTGCTTAAACCCTCCTTTTATGATTCATTTCAAAGTTTAATTTCTTCGGATGTTTACTTTTAGTCAAATGGAATGATTGATAGCAAAACCAAGAACTCAAAACTGTGGGGTTAGGGACGTAGGGTTCCCATATATCTTAGGTCGACAAAAAGAACCTACAGACAGACAGACAAGAGCTAGCCCTACAAAGCAATCATCGTCAAAAATTATATCACAAGTTCACAACCCACATGCCAGTTAGGTGTCGTGATATTGCTCTTGATGCCATCCAAATCAAATACGAAATTCATAAACAACTTGATAGGATTAATGAACCTCTGCAGACAAGCAACCCCCGGCCAAGAGAAAAATGGACGACTTTTACGCAAGTCTAATACACATAACCAGATACCAATACCAGCGCGAGACACAAGACTCAAAGAGAGCATCAATGCGTTGCTACACAGTTCACTATTTTTATGATACAAATTAGAAAATGATGTGACATTTTCGTATCAGACAAGGGAATACAAGTATAATAGATACAAGAGGTGAAATGAATCTTTAGTTTCAAGTTTTCAACCATCATTGTCCTTCAACTTGAGCAGTGAGCGCACACCAAAATCAAGACGAAATTAAATCACATTAAAACAAGGGAAAAGATATTGTATATTTGTTGGTTTGCAGATGCTGGATATACATATATCAAGTAATCAGGTCAAACCACATGGTCTGAGATAATCAGTATTTGTTTAAGACCAGACCAACAAAACCAAACTCACCAAATTTGTACACAACCGCTCGTTTCTCTTTTTTCTTTGCCCAAAATCAGATGGAGAATTTAATTGGAAAATGAAAGGCACATATTGTGGTCCAAGTTAACACAGTAACATCCTCAAATTAGTTATCTAACACCAGTGCATAACAACAATAGTACAATACCTATATTTAGTGCAAACATCGATCAAATCTGACAGAGCATGTAACATTACATACATAATTACATAGGATCACTTCACTGCCTGGAGAAATACCATCTTGCAAATGATGGAAGAACACTTTTCTATATAGAAAAATATTCAAACGCCATTTAACTTCTATTTCAAGTTTCATACGACTTTCTGAACTGATTTTAAGTGGAGAAAACTCTCCCCGAAACTGAATACCAGTATACAAAAATACATTACTAGATTTCAAAACAAGAATAAACAAATTCACCTGCTCAGAGGAAAAATTCTAAAAGGTGGAGCAAAGACATCAGACTGCACAAAGCATCAATCATTTGTTTTACACCCGTGTTCAGCTGCTGGCTGGATCACCAATCACATTCACCGGAGGTGGCTAAACAGAGCAATCAGCGTCAATTTTCTTCAATGCTGAGACAAATTAAAACAACCATATACTTTACAAGTGTCACGTTTCTGTATCCTCGGGTACTGTAGGTAACTCATCGCCTTCAACAAATGATGAACTAAGAAACTTCGCAACAAAAGCCCACATCTTATACACATCTTCAAAGTTGGTCAAAAATCCAAGTGATGCTGTAACCACCTCAACCCTGAAGAACATATTCTTACCACCTTGGCGGCCATTAGCCATTGGCTTGCACAAAGATGTATCTTCAAGATCAAATGCTCCACAATGTTGCTTGGGGCCATCTACGATTCGCACATGACTAAGGATACCAATACCAAGAGATATACCGTTTTTTTCAGCCAACTTCTGTACCACTTCAGGGTGAATTAGCCCTCTTCCACTGCTCTGTCTCACATTGAAAGCTACAGCTGCCCCCCTTTCATATTTGATCTTAGGACCATAAATTTGCACAAGTGGCAATCCCACACCTTCATCTGGACCAGGTAACCGAAGTTGAAGTAACGACGTAACAAGCCAATTGATAAGATATCTCAGTCTGAAAGTAGTTTTGTTCAGACCCAACATATTAATATGATCAAGATTCCGACAAATTATCTCAGGCTCCCTCCTCCCCCACTCCTGCTCATCAACATAGTCTCCTTCACTCATAAGCTCGTCATCACCAGGGGTAGTCATAGATGCTTCTCCAGGCTCAAAAATAAGGCTTGATATTCCTCTATGGTTGTCTCCCACGGTAAAAGACACCCTGCGACTACTCATGCTCGGCTCTCGATCACCCTCTTCTAAACCAAAAAATCTACTGCCAGAAAATCTATTTGTTTCCCTTCTTCCTAGAAGTCTAAAGTCACCTTCTGTCTCTCTCCTTATAGCAGCACTTTCTTTTGATTCTTGGAAAATTTCAGAGGTCGAGGGACTCCCACCGCCACTGTGTTTAAGTCCAGAAGTAGTAGGCATTGAATCTTCCCTGATTTCAGGTTCTTCTTGAATTTCCCCAACATTGAGGGAATTTGAGTACGTTCTACTATTTCCTGACACAGCATCTGTTTCAGTAAACATCTCTTCTTCAGGAATTGCCTTAACACGGTCTTGCTCATGAGACATTGATAATACAGCTGCATCAAAAGACAACACAGGATCGTCATGTTGTCTGAGCTTTAACCTTTTATCATCATATAATGGGCTCTTTGGAATTCTAGACGAAACTTTTGGAGAGGGGAGCTTGCTGTTTTTCTTGCCAGAAAACCATGATGGTGGCAAGGGCGGTGAACCTGTATTTTGTCTCATGATATTGCCAGAATGATCAGAACCAAATGGACTCTGACCCAAATCAATCCAGTATGAATTGTCTGAGGACTCATCTTCGCTGAAAATTGGACTCTTCATAACTTCCCCAACTGAAATGCTCTCCACTTCTTCAAAAATGGTGCTTGCTCCATCCCTATCCGAGTCCTGATCCATTTCTGTCTCAAAACAATCCCTCACCTGATTGGAAGTGAATACACCTGAAAAGGCAGGCATCTGTGACCCCCCATCTATTTCAGGCAACAATTCTTCATCACAGTTGACTGCATCATTCTCATTTCCAGCCAATACATCAAGACCATCCACAGAATCACTCAGGTACTGTGGAAAAACCGGGAGAATCCTCACCATTCCAGTCCCAGTGCGCCCACCTTGACTTTGCAGACTCCCCATTACGGATTTTTTGATCAAAAGACATCCAAATCCAGTTGGGTCAGATCCAAATACTCGGTAGAAGGATGTAATAATGAAATCCGGCCGAAAGAGAGACAACCCAAGTGAATCCATGTCCTTAGGACCCAAAGACCCAGCATCAAGCAAAACATGCCAATTGTTTTGCTGAGCAAGTGCCATCCACTGGTAAGAGTACTTGGCCCCAGTTACTCTTGACTGAACAGGAAATACAAAAAGCCCGGTTGCAGAATCCTTCTTCCTCCTTTTCTTGTTTGCAATTTGCTTTTTCAGCTCCCTAGAGCAAAGTTTCAAGGTTGGCCATTTAAACCAGGAACTATAAACCTTAGCACCTTTCTCTTTAGCACTTTGAGCCATCCAATTCACAGACTGGCTTTCATGATCAAACATAGTCAACAACTTCTTATTCGTTTGGAAAGGGTAAGATTCAGCCAACAATTTAAAGGCAGACCCTCTGCTAACAGTGAAAACAAGACCATATTCATTTTCAGGGATGTTCAAGTAATCCATAATCCTAGTCTTGATATCGTGTTCAACGGAGCCTTTCTCGGCACCACCATAAAGAGCATGGTTACTCAAATTTGCAGTTATCTCAGACAACGTAAATGCAGATGATTCCCAATGTGCTAGAGTTTGAAGATACGAAAACAGCCCGAAACCACAGTAATCAAGACATACCTTGGCAAAAGACTCTGACAGGTGACTGTACTCGTCTGATCTCAAATGATCAATCTTTTCCGAAGACTGGAATTTGGGGTACATTGTGAGGAACTTGTTGAATGCTTCATTGAATTCAGGAATGGAATCCTCTGTGGAAAATGTACGGTCAGCAGCAAGTGCTGTGGCTCGCAGAAACTCCCTCTGGGCATGGAGCCTAGCTAGAGATCTTGACCGTCCAAAGCTGCTGCCGTCTTGATTTGGTGCCTCCGAGGAATCAATGTCCTGCGATTTCGAAAGAGAGCCATCTTCTGATGCTTCTTCAAGAGCCTCCCTGAGTTTGTTCTCTTGCAATTGACGAAGAACGGAAGGCTTTCTCTTGGCCTCCACGGATAAACCAGAACCGTCTCTTCTTCTGGTCTTCTTCTCCATTAGTAGAGCAGCACAGTGGGATATAGGCTTCCATACTGAAAGATGCATCAAGGCCTTTTCAATCTAATACCAGTCACTCTTACAAAGGAAAAAATTGAAACCAGATTTCGAGCTTCAGAGACTGAGCGAGTCAAGTTTCAAACTTTGGCTGAGGAGCCTTTACTTTATTTCCTAAAGCATTCAAACAACAAAGCCAAAGATTCTTCCATTAAAACCCAAAACTTTAGTGAGATCCATAAGGATATGACCAAAGAAAAAACACAAAGAACTGACCTTTAATAATTGCTTCACAGAGAAAACCCCAACTTTAGCATCCTCCAATCAAAAGCACCATAATGAATGATTGGTTCAGTTCAAACAGAAACCTCCTCAGAAACCATCAATTCAACAAAACCCAGATCTCTATCCCCACAAAAGATTCAATAACGAGATTCAAGGACACCCCAATACAAAAACACTCAAACTTTAAACCAGGAACTTGGTTAGTTGGTTTTTATAGCATTCCCCAGAGATATCCTATTGGCACTAAACCCAGTTCATTTAAATCTGGAGAAGGATATGACATGAAAATAGTGATCAGGAAACAAGACCCAACAGAATAAACAAGATGGAAATAACAGCCAAAGAAAGAGGCCTAACACTAAGAAAAGGAAAGAAGCCTAAACAGCTCCAACAACTCCAACAACCACTCGGACTCTCAGCTAGTACTAGTAATAGTAGAGTGATATAGCAGTGCAAATATAAAAACAACAGCTTTGAATTTTGCAATTGCAACCCATCGATCAGTCCCTCATTTACTACCAGTGTCAATATAGACATGTCTGCATTGAATGCTTTCTGTTTCTCTTACCTCCCACATTATTGCACCACCCCCCTCCCTCCCTCTCTCCTTGTTTGAATTTCCAGTTTTGACCCTTTTTCACAGAGAGAACCCCACTTTTTTTTCCTTTTGTTTTTTGTTTTTAGAGAAATCCACTTGTTTAATCTCACAATTTGGCAACTTGCTCCTTTTAGACACCTTTAGATTCGGGCACTAAATCATGACCTGTCCTAAAAGTCTAAAACTAGTGCTCTCTCCATTACCACCAATTCGAAGCAGAATGATTGAGAAAAGGTGATGCATGGATTAATAAATGTCCAAGTGCTATTACTTGTGTTTGTAGTTTTGGTACATAGTTTTGAGTAAATACACAGTCAATCCAACAAAAATTAGGTTCACAACTTTGAAACTGTTACATCTTCGTTTGATTCCATCTTGGATATGTCTACAGTTATTCAAGATTCGGTTTCTCTGTCTCTGAATCTGAATCTGATTCCGCATCTGACTGCCATTCAGACGGTCTCATCCTGTTCATGTTGGCTTCTAATGGGGGAAGTCCGTCATCATCACTAGAGTCATGCTCATTCTCAGTCTCTTCTTGCTTGGAGGTGTGTCCCTTCAAACTTCCACAGGGTTCATCTGAAACCGTGGATTTGAAGATTTCTGGCCTGCAATTGGGTGGTCGCAAAGGTAAGAAAAGAAACACCAGCCAGAAAGAGCAGCAGACATGGAGAGAATCAGATCAAATGCAAGTGTCTGTCTCTTGGAAAATACATTAGGAAACCAAGTGCTACTAGAATGCAGATTCAACTACAGTACACAGAATTGTGTTTAGACATTTTTCAATTCTATTAAGTTTTAATCCGATGCTCATTTTTTTCACCAGGAGAAAATAAATAGTACACCCTTATCATATGGAAAAAACAAAAAAACCCAAGAATGAGGCACCTCTGGGACATTTCAAAGTTGATATACAACAGCAGAAACAAAAAGGCCATCGCTGCTATTGAATGTTTAAGCTACAACTAACATTTGGAAGGGTGGCATATAACAAGGCCACAGTTAAAAAGAGTTAAGAATGCCAAAGAAATAAAATTTGGGGGGGGGGGGGTGAGATAGTGGCATATGACATCAATTTGCTCATGTGAAACTCATTTTCAGTATCCTTAGGGTGCAGATTCTATCACATTGGTTTGTTTATACATCCTTGACAGAATTATGCGTTAGGCATGGCAACTACGTCAGCTTGCTGGATTAAAACAAGCCACTTTTGACCTTTTTCTACTCTATTAAGTTTGAACCAGCAACCTCGCCCCGATAAAGTCTTTGATTACATCAATCCTCATGCTTTCACAAGGGAAAATAAACAGAAAGCCTTAACAACATGAAGGAAAACCCCCAGTGAAAATTGATTTTCCTAGGGGAACTTTCGTAGTTTGAAAAGCAAGTTGCAAAAAAAAAAAAAAAACCCATCAAAAACTCAAAATGCCGTCACACTATGAAATGTTTAAGCCACAGCTACAGCTGCATCTTAAATGGTGGCATATGTAAAAAGAAAGTGGTAAGATAGTGGCACATAACAGCATTTTGCTCATGCCAACTCATTTTAAGATATGAAGAGAATACACACCATTCTGGAGACTTCCGAAGTGCACGAACTTGTTCGAAAAACAGAACTTGAGAAACAATACATGCCACTTTGCCGCCGGATTCAAGAACCTTGTCCTTTTCACTTGCATCAACTACAACAAAACTCCCTGACAATTGAAAAAAAGTAACCTAAAAACATTGCCTTTCTGGATACATTAGCAAGAATTTGTTGAAACTAGTTGAGCTTATGGGAAGAAACCTCGTTTTATCCACATGCTCTTTGAAAACTTAGCTGGAAACAACGCCAAAGATTTCTCTCCTTGTGCATCCATTACCTTCAAATAAGTAGAGCACAATCAAACTTAAGCTAAGCTGGTATTAACACATTACATTGTGCAATACAATAAACTTCAATTTACCCTCAGTCTACAAAGTGAAGAACAAGCACAATTTTACTTGAGCCCAAACTCACCTCCACAAGCAACTGCTTGAAGAAAGACATAAAATTGGAAACTGGGTTTGGACTGGACCACCAATTTTCACTAAATTGGAATAGTGTTTATCTTAATTCCCCAAAAAGACTTAATTTTGAGCTTAGAAAACCCAATCTGTGAAGAACTCTAACAAACCAAAGTAACAATTTTTACAAAACAAGCTGTAGAATTTGGACAACTCTGCTGATTGATTACCTCAATGAGATTGGAACCACGGAGAGAAAGCACTTGCATTATAGAGTGACCGTCGCTGAGGGTCAAGCTCTGTTCCTCCACAGCCCTCTTCAGATTCTTCCTTCCTCCTTTCATTGCTTCTTTGAGATTTGGGGAATTAAAACCCTAGAATGATCAAATTCTCAGCCTCAAAAGGGTCAAGGGGTTTAGTCGTGGCATAATTGTAATTTCGTAAGTGAGTCCGGGGGCTTTTTGGGTTTATGCAAAATTCTTCGCACGGTCGCGCACCTATTTAAACCCGACTTAACCGACCATATCTGTCTTTCGCTCCGGTTCTTGATTCGAGCTCACACAAACAACGAAATTCCCAGGTTCAAATCCATACATATTCTCTTTGCTTCTTTCAAATACTTTGATTTTGGCTTTGAATTCATACATTACATAATTGTATCGTAGTGCTTCCAACTTCCCACAACACAAAGTTTCGAAATTTCATTGTCTTGGATGACAATTCTGTTACGTTTCACAATTGCTATCGTAAATGCTTCTCCTTTGTTTCTGAAATAAAGAGAAATCATTTAACCCAACTCATGATTACTATAGTGAGTGATAAGGCAAGCAATGTTCTTGTTAAAATTGTGTTTGAGATATAGATTTTGAAGGTCTTCCATGTTGGTACAGTCCATATTAAGCTTTAAGCTTTAGGGTTAATAATGATTATGCTAGAAGCTTTTGAATTCCTAGTGTGTAATTTTTTTTTCTTTTTGGTTTATAGGGATGGGGAGAAGGAAGCAAAATCGGCCTCACCGATCAGGTGGGATCATTTTGGAAAGTCAGGCAACTGCTGGCAGGGCAGAATTGGAAGAAGAGAGACTTTTAAACGGGGAAGCACAGAAGAATGACATAGATGAAGTTGATAGACCATATTTTGTGGAAGTTGATCGGTCTAATTGGGTGTCAGATGAGCACCTTGACATTGCTGAAGTTGTTTTAACAGATTTGACTTTGGGAGAAGGGTTTTGCGGAGATGTTTTTAGTGGGGATTTTAATCAGGATAGTTACTCTTTAAGGTTCCGGTTATCTAATGTAAATGAGTTCATCGCCCGTATTAAGCTTGGTCATTGGCCTGTGTTATCCTCTGCTGATATGTCTTTGGAATTCGTTAAAACATGTTCGAGCGGGGATATGGACACGAACACAGACACGATCTCAGTGATTCTGTCAGGGAGTTTTGATGGACCAGATGAAGGTATTTCTGGTCTGGTTCACTTGGCAAGTTTGAAGTTTATGACACTGAGGCCAACTCTGTCAACTGGGTTTATGAATGATATGTCAACCATCAGGGTCAGGGTGGAGATACTTAAGAGTGCATTTGATGCTTGTGAATCACTTCTGGACAATACTAGGCAACTGTGGAAAAAGAGTATGATGAATGTTATGGCTTGGCTACACCCGGAAGTAATGACTTCGGAGGCAAGGTATGGAGACAGTAAATCAACAGCAATGGAAATTGATTTGCATACTGACACCGGACATGCTAATTCAAACCCTAGTAAACATGCAAGGTTTGATGTTGCTGGGTTCTATGAAGCCATTAAACCCTCAAAGTAAGTATCATCACTTTTGATTGTCACATTCTATTCTATTTCCAACGTTTAATTTTGTTTTTATTAATGCTTGAGTTTAATCTCTAGTGCATCTCGTCTACAGAGCAGATGCAATGCTTCAAGATGTCATGCCTGATTTGCTTCCTGAGTTGAAACCATATCAGCGCCGTGCAGCTTACTGGATGGTACAGAGGGAGAAAGGCAATGCAGAAAGTCTGACCCAAGAGGCTAAAAGTCAGTGCATATCTCCTTTATGTTTGCCCTTGGAATGTCTTGACAGATGTTCAAAAATGTTCTACAACCCATTCAGGTATGACTTTCAAATGGGTTTATGAATGTTGTGACAGTAAGAGTAAAGGGTTTCTTCATTTTGTTGGTTTACCTTTACAACAAGTTCTTTCACTCTCTCTCCTCCCTTGTCAGATGCTTACTGTAAAAGTTATTATGTATCTTTTTCAGTGGAAATGTTTCACTGCACCAAGAGCATTCTTCAACGTATGTCTATGGTGGTATTCTTGCTGGTAATCTCATTGTCCTTCAACTTCTTTTGTGTGTCGATATGTTTTCTTGAAATGCTAGTTTGGATTTGTTTTCAGATTTTGAAAATATTAATTACTTAATCGTAGTAGAAGCTAGCTTTTGCATACTATTGCCTGTATTACTTTCATACAATTAAATGCTTCCACTACAGCTAATTCTGGATTCTTATAACGTGAATTCTGTGTGACTTACTCATAATATATAAAACTTAGAGTAATGCCTAGTCAACGGAACAGGTGTTGTCTGAGCTTCTATTTTTCTGAAATAGCTTAACCTTATAGCCCTGCTTGAATGAAAACTAGGCGTGAAACAATAACGAACATTAAAGGAAGTTCCATCAACCAGTTCTACAATGTCTGCCAATACATATTTAGGGAAGTCACTATCAACTAGTACCTTTGCTCTCTCAAAATTTCTATGTCTGTGTTTCCTTCATTGAGGGAATGAAGGTAATGGAAAAATATGCTTAATAACATGTTATCTAAAATAAGCATCATTTTCCAATTCTGTCTACTGTTGTAATTGAAAAAAATGGTTTTCCGCATTTGAAGGAAATGATTTTTAGGTATTTATAATTTTATATTATACCAGAGAAACATCAGAGGATTAATGAAGGAAAGACTGATGCTTCTCAATTGATTTCTATGAAATGATCTTTTATGATTATGACAGATGAGATGGGCATGGGGAAAACTGTTGAACTTCTCGCTTGCATCTTTGCTCATCAGAAGTCAGCAGATGAAGACCCCATATTTGCTGATGCTGAATTTCAAGATACCGAGGATCTGAAAATAAATCTTAAAAGATTAAAAAGGGAGCGAGTTGAATGTGTATGTGGAGCTGTGAGCGAAAGTAGCAGATACAGAGGACTATGGGTACAGTGCGACATATGTGATGCATGGCAACATGCAGACTGTGTGGGCTATTCAGCTAATGGAAAGACTACTAAATCCAACAAGACTTCTAACGGAAAAGAACATGATAAGAGTTCAGTGGTTAAAAAGTATACCAGAAAGAAGAATACAACCACAATAGATGTGAGAGATGACGAATATATGTGCCAGCTGTGCTCAGAACTGATACAGGCCACTACCTCTCCTGTTGCTACTGGTGCCACTCTTATAATTTGTCCAGCTTCTATACTGACCCAATGGCATTCCGAAATTATGCGGTATATCTATTTTCGATTTAACGATCCTGCATTTTAAAATTGCATTAAAGTTCAGGCAAAAATGGAATGCATTAAGATTGACTTTATGTGGAGTTGGTTTTGTTAAACTTGTATTTATCCCGAAATTATAAGTCTATTAAAAAGTAGAATATTTAGTAAATTTTTCTTTACTATCTGTGGATGGTTGAAGTAAATATAAGTAATAAAATAGTGCATCCATTATAAGGTGTTTGAGCATGTTGGCTAACCTAAGCATGCGATACTATATCTTTGAACTTTAGTATAGCTTAAATAAACTTATTAACATCTAGGTAGAAAAGCACTAGCAAAAGTAATTTTAGGCCTGGACAGGACCGAGCCACCAAATTAAGTTGATATGGGCATAAGCAATTCATGTTAGTGTGGACATTTCAAAAGTGACTTCGTTGAGCTAGTTATCTGCTATAAACCCCAAAAAGTGGAACTGGAATGGAAACCCCAGTATTGAAAATGAAGCTGAAAAGTATGATTAACCCTTAAATTTTGTTTTCTCTAACTGCCGGTAGGTTGTTGGTCGTAAAGGCACAGGCAGTAAGATTTACTTCCTTGTAAGTAATTAAATCAAGTCAATATTCATGCAATGCATGTGGGAGCATCATATGTGCGTAATGCTGAACCATATCTGTTTTATATGGATGAATTTCTCATAGTTCTCTTGAGTGAAGGTTTCAGAACTACTTAGGTGGTTCATTTTTTTATTTTTTGGATTGTATTTATTATTGCTTAGGATGGTTGGAGATGTAGTTTCTGTATTTTTTTTTTGTTTCCCAGAACATGCTGACTTTTTCGTATTATCCTAGCCATACCCGTTCAGGTTCTTTAAAGACTTGCGTCTATGAAGGTGTGAGAGAGGCATCTTTTTCAAACACATCTGTAACTGATATCAGTGAACTCATCAGTGCTCACATTGTGTTGACAACATATGATGTGCTTAAAGCGGACCTGTCACATGACTCTGATAGGCATGAAGGGGATCGGCGCTTAATGAGATTCCAAAAGAGGTTCCGTCAAAACTTATGGCATTCATTATTTCTGCTTTCTTTGGTCAAAGTTGGCTACATTGATATGCATTGATTGTTCTCGGATTCTGTTAAGTTTTTGCCTAACTGCTTGTAAGGATGTGGCATAGCATATATCTTTCTCCTTACTTTAGGTTGAGTTGTATGTGTCATTTTACTCATTTATATGCATGAAACTGTCTTTGGTGTGGAGAGGGAGAGGATTTTTTCAGCTTTCAGCTACGTCTTTTATTAATTGCTGCTCCATCATCAACAGTTTCTTTAAGCAAATGTATAAGAACACGATAATTTAATTGTAAAAAGCTGTGTTATCAAGCTGTTAAGAATCTGCTTTTATTTTCTTGGTTTCTTTTTCATTTTTTATTATGTTTACATCCTTCAATGCTTTGCTTTAGAACAGTATTCGGTAAGTTTAGATGCAAATTTCTCTTGGACTGTTGTCAAGACGATGACCAGCCATCTTGTTGCAGATACCCTGTTGTTCCAACTATTCTTACCAGAATATTCTGGTGGAGAATTTGTTTGGATGAGGCTCAGATGGTGGAGAGTAATGCTGGTGCTGCAACAGAAATGGCTATGCGACTATATGCTAAACATCGTTGGTGCATAACGGGGACTCCTATACAACGTAAACTTGATGACTTATATGGACTTCTACGGTTTCTTAAAGCATGCCCTTTCAATGCTTCTAGGTGGTGGATTGAAGTTATTCGAGATCCATATGAGGTATAGATTGATACATTCGCTGCTGTTTCAACTCTCCAAATATTTTTTAAAGCTCGAGGGTGCTTGCCCATGTCAAAAGTTCAGAGATTCCAGATAACTAGAACCATCATCGCCTTTCTTTCTTTCTTTTGTTTCTTGAAAAAAAATATATATATACCGTAAGTGTAGTTACTAGTTAATATTTAATTGAGACGACACTTTGATCTAAAAGAATGTGTATATTAATCAAGAATACGTCTTTTTATTTTTCCAAATGCTTTTTATTCATGTTTCTTCATGCTTTTTCATCCAGTTGTTTTAGTGAGTCCTTGTTAGTTCAAGATCAAACCACTAAATTATTTTCCTTGCCTCGTCAGAGGAGAGATGCAGGAGCTATGGAATTTACACATAAATTCTTCAAAAAAATCATGTGGCGATCTTCAAAAGTGCATGTTGCAGATGAGTTGCAGCTTCCACCTCAGGAAGAATGTCTCTCTTGGCTCACTTTATCTCCAGTTGAAGAGCATTTTTACCAGAGGCAACATGAAACTTGTGTGAGTTATGCTCGAGAAGTCATTGAAAGTTTGAAAGATGATATTATGAAGAGAAAACTCGGAGGTTGTTATTGTTTGTTTTGAAACTTTAGTTAACAGTCATTCAAACACAATACAATAATATACCATAATTTACCAGTAGGAAAAGCAATTTTAAGGTCTCACAAACCATCATGCTTATTTTCCCAGGATGCTTAGCAGCTAACAAATCCTCAGATCCTTTCATCACACATGCTGAGGCAGGAAAGCTGCTGAACACACTTCTGAAGCTTCGCCAAGCCAGCTGTCACCCTCAAGTAGGAAGCTCAGGCCTGCGTTCTCTGCAACAGTCTCCCATGACTATGGAGGAAATATTAATGGTGTGTTCATCCTAATAAATTTGTTATTATGTTATTTTAAAGTTATAGCCTGTGTTCTTTCTGTCTTAAGGGATCTCTTTCTGCAGGTTCTTGTAAGTAAAACGAAGATAGAAGGAGAGGAAGCGCTCAGAAGGTTAGTTGTTGCTCTTAATGGGCTCGCCGGGATATCGATAATTGAGCAAAATTTTACTCAAGCTGTATCACTTTATAAGGAAGCGTTGACTTTAGCTGAAGAGCACGCTGAGGATTTCCGCCTGGATCCTTTGTTGAATATTCACATTCATCATAATCTTGCTGAAATACTCCCATTAGCAACAAACTGCTGCCCCTCAAATGGAGAACGTATTCCTGGGAACTCTGGGGAAATGGGCCCCTGTGATGAACATGTAGCGAAGAGGCGAAAACTGAGTGGGGAAGACAACTCATCAGAGAATGGCCATGCATCATGTAGTTCCTTTACTGACGTATCTTTGAGGACAGTCTGTGACAATATTAAACAAAAGTACTTATCTGCATTCAGTTCAAAATTATCCATGACTCAACAAGAGTTTAAGAAGTCTTACACCCAGGTATATTTCCTCTCTGCTTCAGGTAGCTTTGAGCAGAACAAAAATAAATTTATGATTTTTTTCTCTTTCCTTCTTTTTATTTTTCTTTATACTTTCATATGTTGACATTTAGATAAACTCTTTTGAAGGTTTGTAGCACAATTAGTGAGAGAAAAGATGCAAGTACAGTCTGGTGGTTGGAAGCCCTTCTTCATGCTGAAAAGAATAATGACATCTCTAGCCAGTTGATTAGAAAGATTGAAGAGGCGCTCATAGGAACTCTAAACAATTCAAAGTCATCTAGAATTCCATCTCGGTGAGTATGCATTTTGGTTCTCTATATCACTTCTACTGCAGGGAATAGAGTTGACCTTTAGCTCTTTTTCTAGAGTAGCTTGTAGTTTCTGTACCTTAGACCAAGATATATTGCTCATCTCAAGAATGGTGCTCCTAGTTTTCTTGGCATATTTTTAAGTAATTATAGTGAATGCTGATGCAGATACTTTGAGCAAAATGTTATGAAGTTACATGGACATCAGAATCTTAAATTAATTAAAAATTCATCCAGATAAGGAAACATATTATGGTATTTTCGTACAGAGTATATGAGTTAAATATCTAGGAGTTTAAAATCAGTGGCTAGATCCCATGACAATAGAATGTGGGGTTGTTTATATTTTTGTTAGTGACTAACTTTTAGTCTCTTTGCTCTAGTTTCCGAAGCATAAGTGGTCTAAAGTATCACATGCAGACTGGTTTGGACCAACTAGAAGAATCTAGGAAAACGTTACTTGATCGACTTTTAGAAATTGATCAGACGATGGAGAAGCCGAAAGAGGAGGATATCCAGCGTGTGAGATACTGTCGAAATTGCAAAGCTAACGATGGTGGTCCCTTATGTGTTCTATGTGAAGTAGATGAATTATTTCGGGTTTGTTACTCCTGTTCTTTAGTAGCCTTGTTGATATCCAAGATGACTTGAAGTTGTATAGTCTTTAAGATTTCTGATTTGTCCACCAGGGTTATGAAGCAAGGCTCTTTCGTCTTGGGAAAGTATCTGGAGGGATCACTACCTCTGCTGAAGAGGCTGTGGATTTACAGAAGAGGAACTTTGCGCTTAATCGTTTCTATCAGAATTTGTCACAGCCAATTAAGGATTCAACGTCACCTTCTAATCAAGAATCGAAGAAGAGAGATGTTGGAAAAGTTGTGGTCAGTTACTTTATCTCAGCACTACTTTTATGCATCTTAAGAGGTGCTAAAGTGCAACCATTTTTTGTTTACAGCATAAAATTGGTTTTGGAACCCATTTTTCAGTCACAGATTGAAGTAGAGTAGTCGAACGGGTATTCTTCCCGGGTTTTCTCAAAATATGGTGCAATTTCCTTTCTAACCTAACAACTGTAAATGTGTATTGGTAATATGTTCATACTTCTGCTTCTGCTTGTTATTTATATATGTAATAGTTTGTCCTTCTCAAAAAAGAAAAGCAAAGAAAAGAAGATAATCTCTCCTAACTTAATCTTTCATGTAATGAAGGTGACTAGTTCATCTTTCATGTAATGAAGGTGATTAGTTCACTGAGGTTTTTCGTATCCATTCCCTGTAAGACTTCCTTAGTATTATAGACATTATGTTTGAATCAGAATCCAGGATCAATCACCATTGTTTTAATACTATTTCCTCCAAGGGGTGAAAAGTTTCAGTATCTAAGTTTTGGTTTGGCAGATATCTTTTTAAACTGGCCAACGATGCTTGTGTAATGTCCTGTTTATCTTATTTGTTGGTAGGTTTCAAAATCCCCATCTGAATTAGAGGTTGTTCTTGGAGTTATAAAAAGCCATTGCAAGGTCCATTTAGGAAAGGAAGGTTTATCAGAAGCTACCAAGCACCTACACATTCTTGAGGTAGGTCGTGAACTGCTATCTACAAATATTCTTTTAGTAGCAACTATTGGACTTCAAGTCTGCAACAAAGCTGTCTTTTAGGAATGATATAAGGAAGAGAGTTTACTCTTTCTCTAATTTAAATTTCGTTTTTATCAGTTTAGATCTTTTTAAGAGCTTTCAGCTAAGAGTTGCAATCAAGGATCCATTTTGTTTCAATCTGATCCTTTTTTTATTACCTGGTTAAGGGCATGCGCAAGGAGTATGGCCATGCAAGATCCTTGGCAATAGCTCAAGCTCAGATTCTGCAAGCTTATGACGAAATTAATATGGCGACTACAAGGTTGCGCCTGAGTGAAGATGAGAATGATAAATCTCTTGATGCTCTAAGTGAAGATGAATTACCTTCAGCTAACGTTTTAAACACCAGTGAAAAGTTCACATCCTTGAGCTTGTTGTCTTGTATAAAAGGGAAACTTCGTTATTTGAAGGTACAAAGTCCATCTTTAACCATTCATGATTATATTTATAATTAGTGGGTGTCTACTCAAGTGAAATTCAGACCCAAGGCAGCACGAAGGATGGCAACATTTGTGTTTCTTTATTGATTCTTATAATGAAGAAAGTGGTATTCGCCCATAATGTATTCCGCATGCTGGGTCTTAAATGTTAGAAAATATTGATAAGTTGATAACTGAATCAGTATTTCCTTAATAGGCACCTTTCATAATTTACTATTTTTTTTTCTTTTTGGTGCTATGCTTTGCCTACTAAGTTACATTTCAAAAGTGAATTAAATGATGAAAAGTAGCAAAAGTTACCATTTTTAATGACCTTTCTCCTCATATTTTTTTTTTAAACAATATATATTATATAATCTCCATTACTGTTGCAGCTGTTGGTACTGATTCTATTTGAATTTTTCCTAGGGTTTGGTAGAAGCTAAACAAAAAATTCCATTCAGACGTCCAAATAATTCCTCAGTAACTGAAGAGGAAGCCACCTTATCAACTTCTATAGAACAGAAAAATGAATGCATACCTACAGGTGATAAAGAAACGTGCCCCGTTTGTCAAGAAACGTTAACCATTCGAAAGATGGTTTTCCCATGTGGACATCTTACTTGCTGTAAATGTAAGTGCTCATCTCTCACTTCCTTGACATGACCATCAGCTCGACAAAACCTGTAATCAGTTCAAAAAGACTCTTCAAATAGAAAAATGGTATATCTGATAGCCTTTAAAGACCTAGAGTGCAAGTCTGTATTTTCTGGTAAAATCTCCGAGACACCTCCATTTGAACAAAGATTTCATTCAACAGTAAATTCCGGAATCCGTTAAGTGAGACATAACTGGCAATCCCCCATCTATATCTATATCCTGTCTAATATTTTGTTCTCCTTTTGTTGTTGTTTGTTTTGAGTATCTCCTGCCTGCTACTGCCTTATGTTCTCTGATATAAATATCATCTAATTTCGAGTGCACACTATTCCTGCTAGGTTTATTTGCAATTACTGAGCGACTACTCAATGGGAAAAAGGTTCAAGATAAGTGGGTAAAATGCCCAACATGTCGACAGCATACTGATGTTGTGAATATTGCTTTTGCTGATGATGGACAAAGTGAATCTTGTGGTTCTGCTGGGCTTCATGCAATCCAAAGTCGTGAAGAGTGTGAAGCATCTATTATAGTTCAAGGTTCATATGGCACAAAGGTATGCTTTTAATTTTGCCACAATATTACTGTTTTCTTGTTCATCCTCCTCATATGAAGATGGAATGTTATTCATGTGTGGCCCAAATTTCTTAGTTGAGGCATGATTTCTATATTGTTAATCTAGCATGTATAGTTCCCTGACCTGAAATAAAAAGTTATAGCATAGCCTCTTTCTCTCCTGGAGAAAAGAAATTCCCTTGGATAAGACTGTAAATAGAGGAAGTCTGTTAATTCTTCTGTGACAGTCGGATGTTTTTGGTATAATTTTTTGTCAGCTACTTTAAATTATTATGATGCTTATTTCCGGTGGGGTATTGTGAAGATTGAAGCAGTCACAAGAAGAATTCTGTGGATAAAGTCTACAGATCCAGAGGCTAAAGTTCTTGTTTTCTCAAGCTGGAATGATGTCCTTGACGTATTGGAGCATGCCTTCATTGCTAATGGCATTACCTTTATAAGGATGAAAGGAGGAAGGTAAGACGATCTATAGAACAGCTAGTTGAATTCTTTTTGTGTGACTTTGATGGGATCAAACACTTCGAATAGATTCCAGACTATAACAACACTTAACTTCCCCCTGGGCTGCATCTTAAGTTTTGTTCCTGCAATTCATCACGAAGGAAGGAAAAACTATATCAACAATCTTAGAGCCAATAATAGGATTTTAAGTCGGATACGAATTGTTCGTGCTTCTGATAATATTATTGAACTTGGAATTGCTTAACTTAATTTTTCTTAAACATTTGGCTTTGTAACTATAGGAAATCACAAGTTGCCATTAGTGAATTTAAAGGAGAAAAGAGAAGCATAACGGGAAATCACAAGTCTCATGGCCAAAACCCAGAACAAAGATCTATTCAAGTGTTGCTGCTCTTAATTCAACACGGAGCAAACGGCCTCAATCTGTTGGAAGCGAAGCATGTTATTCTTATTGAGCCGCTTCTCAATCCAGCAGCAGAAGCCCAAGCAATCAGCAGGGTACACCGAATCGGACAGAAAAATAAGACCCTTGCTCATCGTTTCATAGTATGTGCAATCTCATCTCTGCATGTTGGAACCTGTTGATGACTAGTGAAATTCACATTCTCCACTAGCACACTTCTGTAATGTCTCTTATTGTTTTTGTGGTGCAATTAGGTTAAAGGCACGGTTGAAGAGAGCATATACAAGCTCAACAAAAGCAGGAACAGCACTGCCTTCATTAGCGGGAACACAAAGAACCAAGATCAACCCTTTTTGACACTAAAAGACATCGAGGCCTTATTTTCAACTGTGCCATCATCAACTGTACCAGAGACTGATGAAAGGCCAACTGAAAGTGAAACTCTAAGACATCTGCCACCTTCCGTGGCTGCTGCTATAGCAGCTGAGAAGCGGCTCAAGGAGCAGCATTCATGTTCTTTATGACAAGTCTCTTATTCATTACTTGGTGGTAGATACCTGTATATATAACATATCAGTGTAGGCAGCCATCTTCATCAAAAGCAGGCTGACACAAGAAAAATTGACATTTTTTGTAGGCTTTCTAACGATTCTATTTTTGAAACTAATTACCTGTGATTTTGTATAATTCTTTATTATTCATTATTAACTTGTTGATGTCTGTCATGTTAACGTTAGATACTATATATATATATATCAGTATTTTTCATGTGAATCAGCTCTCTCACTTCATTTCAATACATTTTTCTAAATTCAACAGTAACACTTAGAGTCCATATGTCTGTTTCTCTGATTTAAAGGTTTCTGTGGGTTCAACGTTCCTCAGTTAACTAGAATCCTTTGTGATTCGGAGTCTACTTGTGAAAGGGACTAGATTTAGCATCATCTCCATTTCTTCATTCTTGACAAGAAAGGACTGGTGGTGACGTGGCACCTATCCATGTGTCCGAAAGTTTTTCAGGTCAGATCTGTGATGAACCATATCTCTTCTGACACGTGGATTGACAGAAAAAATAGCTTAGGCTCTGTTTGGTTCTCCCCTTTTCTCTTCTTCCTCTTTCTCCTCTGCCCAGTTCACGAACCACGCCCAATTTTCTTCTGTTTGCTTTTATGTTCTGATTTTCAATTTGCTTCTCAAGTTCTTCCCCCTTTCTCTTCTTCTTCTCTCTGTAATTCTTTAATTTTCTTCTCTGCCAGTTCAAGAACTACCACCTCCCATCGAGCTCGTGCCCAGCCGCCGCACAAGCTCAGTACCTTCGACTAGGATTAATCAGATCCGACCCGAAACCCGATAACATCCGAATCGCCGCCATCTCAAACGTCATCCCCGCCGAGCCTCTCAAAGCCGCCGACTGTCTCTCAATGGTACACCGTTTTAATCTTTTGGGTGAGTTTTATATACATGATTATTGTCTATACAAATTTTGTAAAATCCAAATTGGGATTGATATGGGAATTGGGTGTGTTTGCTTTTGTGTGATAGATCATGTACACTAGGATTTGGATCAAATAGCAGACCTTGGAGAAGTTTTTGAAGCAAATGATCCAAACGTAATGAAGCTTGCTCTGGAAATCTGGAATGCTTTTCAATGGTTCCAAAAGCACAGTACCTTCTATTAATATGAGCTTGAACCCAAAATCTTCAACTCTTTATAGGCTGAATTCCCTTTTTCATGGTGAACAACCGCACAAAGAATTGGAAGAAAATTGGGCGTGGTTGTTGAACTGGGAAGAGAAGAGCAAGAGGAAGAAGAGAGAGGGAGAACCAAACAGAGCCGAAGCAAATTTTTTTTGTCAATGCACGTGTCAAACGAGAATTGGTTCGTCACAGATCTGACATGGATTAACCGTATTATAGAAAAATTTCTCATGGAGTCGTAAAAAATATTTGGCCAATCCTCTTTGGGGGCAATCCCGTTAAACTTTCCCCATTTTCCCCCTTTTTTTTTTTTTTTTTTTTAGGAGGGGGGGGGGGGGGGGGGGGGGGGGGGGGGGGGGGGGGGGGGGGGGGGGGGGGGGGGGGGGGGGGGGGGGGGGGGGGGGGGGGGGGGGGGGGGGGGGGGGGGGGGGGGGGGGGGGGGGGGGGGGGGGGGGGGGGGGGGGGGGTCAAAACAAAACTTTTCTCAATTTATTTCTACTTAAAAACAAACAGATTATTTTTGGTTATTTTCCTTTAGCATTACACATGTGACATTTTTCTTAGTACCTTTGCAATCTACAAATTTTCAAAATATAACTCTTCGTTGAAATCGCCCGAGTGGGTTCGATAAATCTGATCGAATGACTCTTACAAAGTGAAAAAAACATAATTAAAGGATAAGATGACACGTTGACAGAAAAGAAGAAAAATAAGGTTACATGCCTCGCACATAGGAACCTTGCTCTTTAGTATATCACAGACCACACGACATCTTTTTTTAATTCACCTCATTTCTCCTCTCTTCTTATGAAGGAGATTACAGAGAGAAGCTGAGGTGAAGAATCGAAGATGTCGTTGTCGTCAATGCTACCAGAAGTAAAGTACTTTCAAAACAAGCCGCCTAGCTGTAACAACCGCTTGTTCCAGAGTCACCAGACGAAGGATTGATACCGTCATCTCCTCCTCCACTGAAAACTCGTATGTAATTTTCTCCCTTTGTGATCTTTTGTATTTTCTTTTTTCTGTTTACGTTTCGATCATGAGAGATATTGAAATTGTATACAAGGAATGTGGATTTTATGTCTATGGTTTTCAATTATTGAAACGCTAGGGTTATGACTTTGTTTGTGAAATATTTTAAGGTTCAATTAAAAAGAAAATAAAATGAAAAAGTTGGTGAATGAAAACTTTTACATTTTTTTTCTCTTTTACAAATAACATATGCATCGCACGGATATAAAATTAGTATATAATGTCAAAACATAAGTTTTGGTAAACTTTCAAAAACTCATATTTTGCCCCTTCAATTATATATCATACAAATTGAAAAAATTAATAAAATAAGGGAAAAATAGTAAATATCATAACTAAAATATCAGTAAAAATATATGAATGACCTCACACTGACTTGCCCCCTTTGTTCAATTATAAATTTATTAGTCTTTATTAATTTTTTTACTCAAAATATTTGAACATGCATTTGTTATTTTATTCAAAAAATAGTATAGAGCCAAGTCAAAGGGTAGTTTGGTGTCAAAGACTTCATGAATTTTTTAATTGCCACAAATACCCTTCAGAATAAAAAATAATTTTCATGATAATAATTAAAATGTTGTAGGATAACATTATTGTGTGTCTTGTCAAACTAAGACTCTTAGTATAGGTTATCCTTCTAGAATATGGATTAGATATTTTCTACATCAATACGTATTGTATCTTGTATTCCTCTATATATAGAGGCTCTTATTCATTAATAAAGTTGATCTTATTCTGAGTATTCTCTACTATTTCTCTTGTAATTTACGTTTCCCTTAAACACGTTATCAGCACGAGTTCTAGCCCTAGCTACAAAAACCTAAGACTCTAGTAACTGCCTGCACGAGATAGCCAACTTTCGAAGCAATTTTCTCTCTTATCAGCCGTTGGATCAAGCTGCAATTTTGTCGAGAGCTTTCTCCGTGTGTCTACTACCCCCGGTTCAAATTTCAACCTGTTCAGACCATTGGATCTCCAGATATTCAATTTCCAAGAAAACCAAGTAAGTCTTTTATAAAAGTTCCTGCATTTGATGCGTTGTGTTTTTCTCGGGGATTTAAAAACTTCCATTCTTCTACATCCCGACCCCTCTTATGGCGTGGGACTTTCATGGTGAAATTTATGAGCAAAAATACAATAAACTATACCTACTTCGAAAGATTATGAGAAGTATTAGGGGAGTGATTGAGCTTTATATCGCTTGCGGTATATGTAAGTCATGAGCACCTCTAATGTTATCATTCTCTAGTAAAAGTTAAAGAGCTTTAAATGAATCCTGGGGATTCATATTATATGCTATGATAAAGTAATTTCATGAGCATCCGAGAAAATCTTTGTGATAAAGTAAGTTCACAAAGGCATCGAATTCGACCAATTTTTTGGTCATGGCTTATTCATTACTAGACTCACCTACGTAGGTGTGATTTAGGTGAGAGATTGGAATCAGTGGTATTGAGAAAGCTTTGCTCCACCGACATTCCTCTTTCTTATCTGGTCATGCTTACGTGGAGCTATCGAACGGTTTAAGCTATGGCCATATCCATCTTGGTCTTGTTCTAATCCGAAAATACTTGGAAATTTTATTTAGTGTACGTGGATGTCTTTTTAGACTGCGAAACTAAGGTATCTTCTTATTGTGATAAAGTAATTTCACAAGTGATAAAGTGATAAAGTAATTTCACTATTGCTGAATATAATTCAGATATGCTTCAACTATGGTTATGCTTCAATTTTGTAAAGATGTTTCTTACAGAAGCAGAATTAATAGAGAAAAGTCTCTACACCTTCCTAGCTTCGGCATTTATATTGTACAGATAACATCGATTAATGTATATTGCCAAGCGACTGTCCATCAGCTTATCAATTCTCTGCAAGTAGCTGAAAACATGACACGATCATGATGAATAATTAGGCCTGCCGGAACAAAGAGAGTTCAAAAAAGTAAATTATGGAAAAAATGGCCAAAAGTGGACGAAACCCTAATGTCAAGGGTACGTAATTCTAATGGACAATCTGGTTCATATAATCGTCCTAATAAGGAAGGAAATTGCAACAACGTTGCACAAAATCGTGGGAACTATTGCACCACGTAAAAAGGGGCAAGGAGGAAGAGGCATGGGCCATGGAGGCCATGCCAACGCCGGCAAAGTAACGCGTGGCAATAAGGTGTCAAGAGCACCAATTTATTCTCCAAAAGCACATGGTGCCGAAATATATTTTCCCGACGAACGGTTCGTCGCAATAGCCCTTTACCAACGAACGGATCCTCGCTATTGGTAACATTTCCTTTACCAATCAACGGATCACCAATGAAGCATGTGTTGATAATGAGTTATATATACTCCACCTTATAAGAATCATTCGAAGATACTAGAGATGATACAGACGTCAATCTCACAATTGCATATTTTAAAGTCGACCAAAGTAACGAGAAGACTACGGAAGTTCTAGACTTCAATAAAATTGCAATTGTTTTTCCAAGTTCATTATGTAATGGCGTTTATGCCTTAATTAATTTGACAATGGTCATAGTGTAAGGGCAAGATTTCTTGCATATTGGCTATTTCCTAATTAGACAAAACCTATTCCCTGTAATTGCATTCAATTGTATAGTTGATAGGGTTTTATAAGTCGTGGCATTAGGATTGATGATCGTTCGGCTTCCTTGAAGTTCATCTCTATGGTTCGTGGTGATTTCCTCTACTTCCTCAAGGTATGGATCATGCATTTGCATCTCATACATATTTGGTTCTCTTAGGAAGTCTTTTCAATCACCTTAGGGTTGCTAGAACTTAAAATTGGTTTTATGTGAAAATTGCAAAACTTGATTAAAAACCGATTTTTACTCTGGACGATCGATCGTCACCTATCGGGCGATCGATCGCCCAAGGTCAAAGGTCAGAATTATGACCGTTGTGTTTAAATCTAGTGCGCTTGAGTGCGGAATATTTCCGTTAGACTTTTGCCTTTGAACGATCGATCGCCCCTGGTATGCGATCGATCGCCTTTAAGGTTTGCAGCTACTGATACGTGCGATCGATCGCACCGCTATCGGGCGATCGATCGCCCTTCATGTTTTCTTCGCTGAAAACTTTTGTTTTTGTCGTGCGATCGATCGCACCCCTTGGGCGATCGATCGCTTAATGCATCAGGTCTATATAATCAGATTTCTGTTGCTTCATTTGGTAACTTTCTATTCTATAACTTTGAGAAACGATTCTGAGAAAGTTCCTTTGATATTGAGTGACCCTAGTTCCATGCTATAGGTTCCTCCTTTGGTGCTCCACATATAATCCACATGCTAAACCTTTGTTTTGCTTGATACAAGCTTGTTTAGCTTTCCATAGGATTAAGGAGAGTTTTGTTCATCTCTAGCAAACATTAATTGTTGTTTTGCTGAGTTGAACGAATCCATACACAACCATTCATACATCATTGCATAGCCGCTGTTCTTGGGATTGGAGGTTCACACCGGTGGAGTCCATTCGAAGAAGCTTGAGGAAGGTGCACTTGAAGAAGCAATTGGAAGCTTGAAAGGTTAGAACTGCCACTAGTCAATAGGTTGATAGTGTTTGAGTTTGGAATTGGATTTCCCCTTGTATGTGCTTGCCGATTGGCTTTATTCATAGTGTGATTCAAGAGCGTGGGGTACGGCTCCCCTCCGGTTTTCCTCTAGAGGTAGAGGTTCCGGGTGACCATATTGTGTGTTGCTTGTATGTTTGCTTTGCCTATCTATATTATGCTTAATTGATTGACAAGTTGCATGCTTAATCATTCATTGATAGATATAGTCCGTGGTGAGCTATTGATGATGCTCACTTTGGGATCCTAGGTTGTTCAATTACTTGTTAGTGATGCATAACTTGTTTGAGTTCAATTGAACATTGCTTGAGGTGTGTAGTTTTTTGAAGTATCGTGTATCCGTGTTTAGTGTTTAAAAGCAACGAACAATTATTGGGACTATTCCGTGAACTCGGAATTTCACATAGTTATTTTGGATTAGATCTTCTGGACAAGACCTCGATGTAATCGTTGACACATTATTAATAAATTTTGAATTTTCTTCAAAGAATGGCAAATATTCTTCGAAATTTTATTTATGTCATGGACATATTTTTCGAATTTTCTCTAAGTACTGAACAAATTTCGAATTTCTCCTCAATGTAATGAAGGATATTAGTGTCAACGGTTATTATTGGAAAACGTATTGTAAGAATGGACAAAAATACTTATGTATTATTTCTAATAGTTGCGGAAGTAAGCGCATCTTAGAAAGACTTATGTGTCGTTCTAGTGGGTTATATTTAACCACTATTCGTATTATTGAATCCAACAATATTTTTAGAGATGATCTCATTGGATTCCGACATATATAGGCTTTGGCACGACCACTTGGGACATCCAGGTCATGATATGATGATCCGTATATTGAAAACCTCACACGGACATCCTTTTTATCGAGTTAATAGAAGCAAGAATCAAAAGTTGATTCAAAGAGATGAGACAGTTGAAAGCAAGTACAAAATTGCTTCTGTCCGACGCACGTCGACCGGTCGAGCCACCCGGGCCGAACGGTCGACCACCCTTCTGGATGAATCAACTTGATCCAGTGTGTGTCGTCGACCGATCGTTGGCATTGTCGAACGGTCGACACCCGTCCAGAGAGCATCGTCGAATGGTCGAGCCCCCCGTCGACCGGTCGATGATGCCTCTTATGCTTCTATTGCCTTTATGGCCAATGGCTCATTTTGCAAAGCTTGTTTCTTAAGCAAATTAGGATCGAGACCATCCTATGCTAAGGACACAAAAGAAATTATTCCATTCTTACATCGTATCCAAGGAAAATTTTATAGACTCATCCACTTATATTGCGGACTTTTGAGATATTTTATGATTTTGGTGGATGCATCGACATACTGGTCACATGTCGTTTTATTGTCTACACGCAATGCTGCAAAATTTCTAGCACCAGTTATATGCTTCAGGGCTCACCACCCAGATCATCCTATTATGTCAAATATGTCTTGACAATGCTAGAGAGTTTACATCTCAGAAGTTTGATGATTATTGCATATTTATTGAGATTAAAGTAAATATCTCATACCCCATGTACATACACAAAATGGTCTCGCAGAAGCCACCATTAAGAAATTTTAAATGGTCGCTTGGGCATTGGTTATGCGCACCAATCTCCCATTATTTATTCGTTTTCCGACCCACTACCAACCAACCGTTTTATGCGGACCAGATGGTAACTGGATATAAGCAGGATGTCTCACTTTTTACGCATATTTAATTGCGCGGTTTATGTGCCAATTGCGCCCCCACATCGCACTATAATTGGGTCTTCCAAAACGTTTAAGTATTTATGTTGGTAAAGAATCTCCAACTATTGTCCGCTACTTGATCCTTGATAGGCGATCTCTCACCCGCTATATTTGCGGATTGTCACTTTGATGAGACAGTCTTCCCGTCGTTAGGGTGAGATAAGAACAAAAATGTTCAACAGGAACGACAGGAATTGTCGTGGTCTGTCCCCACTATGTTTCATCTTGATCCCCAACTCAATATTCAGAACGTAATAGATTCGATGCCTGATGCGTTTTCTGATATTGATAAAGTGACGAGATCAAATACACCAGCTGCACACATGCCTGCAAGGTTGGATATCCCCTAAAGGAAAAGGGGATATGACGCCGATAATGGTGTCACAACCACACAAAGTGGAGGTGTGGTTGAGGTCGTGGTTCCTTAAAGGAAGAGGGTGAGACCACTTGGTTCGATGGATACTCACCAAAGGAAAGAAGTGAGTTTGGCACAGCCTAATCCATTCATCATCAATATCGAAACCCGTCTCATGAGATTATCTCTGATTATGTCCATGAATCAATATTGGGAGACGCCTCAATGATTGAACCAATTTCAGAGAATAATAAAATTTCGATAAATGCATGCATGCTTGAGACAACATTATTTGATGATGTATTCAAAGTGAAGTGTCCGTGCTACAGAGGTTAGAACTAAAGCAGCAGTATATACCTAGCGAATGAGAATTTAGAAAGTGGTGCAAAAGAGGGCCAAAGAGTCAGGAACAAAACTCAGTATAATTCGTATCAAAAAAAAAAACTCAGTATAATTTTGCAAAGACTAGAGCTGCCAGCAAAATCAGTAGCACGAAACTCAGGAACAGCCTCATGAGAACACTCTAGAATATGAACACCAGAGCCAACTTCATGCCCCAGGGAAGCAAGCCCGTCAGCTACTCGATTCAGCTCCCTATGAACATGATTTAAACCACAACTCCAATCCTGAGCAACTAGATCTTTACTAAGCTGAACAGAGGGTGACTATCAGAAAGAGGGTGCATGTTAAGATCAATAACACATTTCGAGTCACATGCATTCCACGTCAAGAATTCGAATGGAATGACTCCAAGCTAATTGTAACCCATAGAATACACACCAAAACTCAGCCTCAATGACATCACCAGCTCCCAAATTAGCAAGAAAGCCAGAGATCCACGCCCCCTGTAGAGTCCCTTAAAACACCACCTCCACTTAAAAGTACCATCACTTTAAAGCAATAGACGCACCAGGGGGTTTCGATGGAGCTAATCTATGTGTTAGAAAGGCTACGTTTTTGGATGAACTTGTTGTTAGAAACTGCTTACTACTGCATAACTCTGATTCCCTTTCCAGGATAACTTCAATTCCCTTATTCCTTCTGCTAGATATGGAATTGTTTTGATTACCGTTAATTTCCTACATCGCTCAGTTCATTCTTCATGCAAATTTGATATCATACGAGAACAGACAAACGCAGTTGTACGTGTCAGATGTTCATACTAAGCAAAGATTTTCAATCAAGCTAAGCAAAGAATCTTGGATGGCAAAAGAAAGATGAACATCTTTGACAAGCAACTTTGAAACGCGTGTTTGCGGTACCTACATCCACTGTGGCTACAAAATGGACACGTGGATAAGTGAGGACAATGTCATCTTCATCACTCAAACCTTCTATATATATGTGGATAATGCATCCACCATCCAACAAGAATAACCATGGAATTTTCTTTGAATACACGAACCTTGTGCTCCTCCACCACCATACCCAAAACCAAAGACTCTTCAACCCTACTGTGCCACATTCATCCTCGTCAGAATTTATCGGTGCCATCCTCGACCAGTCCGGCATCAAGCTTAATGCACCAAAGAGTGCATGACCATAAGAGATCAGCTGTGGTAGTAGGGTGTGCAAACAAGGGTTGTTCAACCGGGTCAGCCAGCGAGATAGAAAAGGAATTGGAGGCTGAGATGCGGCCGGAAGAGTGGATGAGAGACAAGTGTGGCGGAGGCAGAGGAGGAGCCGTCGAGCTGTTGGAGTGTTTGGAACGCGAAGCAATCATGGGTGGAGATGAAGGCAAAGAACCCAACGACTACAATAGGAGGGCTCAACTCTTCTACAAAAGTTCCAGAGTTTTCCAGGCTCTAAAACAAAGTACTACTACTAGTAATGAGTAATGTACCAATTGTATTTGCTAATTGTAGTAATCTTTCAATGTCAAATTCTCAATCACAATATTTCCTTTTGTAAGATCCAATACAATGAATCAACGATGTTCTCTTTTCTAAGTTGGGAATTATAATCAGTAATTGAATGGATTTGAAAGAAAGAGATACCTACCTCCTTTGTTTACTCGGAACACTAATAGCACCACCTCCACCTAAAGATCAATCATCAACTGTAAAACATTGGAGAGTTGATGATCATGTCACAATCCCTGGAATAACATTCACATAAACACGGGAATATGAATTATCAATGCAATGTGAAATAAACGCTTCAACAATTCATTAAAGTTGTCCAAACAAATTATGCCTAACAAGACTAGAAGAATATTAGAACATGATTATAAAAAAATCCTACATATGACAGTACTGAAAATGGGAACCTTCCCGTTCATCGACTGCCCCTAATGCTATTGCACAACCGCGGTGAAAAAGAAGCTTTAGACCCTTAACTTACGAAGTCAATCGGCAACAAAATGACCTACAAGACTCACTAACAGAACTTCCAACGGTTATTGCAGTTTACACATGTTACATATGTTGTCATAGGTTCATCGGCACTCCGCGTCTGCATCTGGTAGTAGGTGGTCTTGCGTTTCCCGCATCGACCACATTTGAATTGATCAGTTGTAGCTTTTGGTGGACCTCCACGCTCACACTCAAACAATGCCTTCTCTTCAAGCTTTTTATTCTCTGATTGCCTCTGATCACTTGCCATTTCAGCTGTGGACATGTCTACAAGCCTCTCTGCCTCGATATCTCCGAGAAGAACTTTTCTGCGAAAATCTGGGTTCTTTTGGTCCTTCAGGTTAAAAATTAGTGATCGGTACTTAGCCTTCTGAGACCCATTGGAACCACCCCAATTGTCAAACAGCACAGACTCCACTGTAACAGAAACTCTAATAGGGTCGCATGCATTCACCGAATCCGCAAATCTTTCATCAGCCTCAGCCTCCTGGGAAACCTTGGACAAAGCGTCATGCAGCATTCCCCTTACTTTGTCCCTTGCCGGATCATTAGACTTAAGCATAGATGTTAACTTTGGGGGACCAGACACAGGTTTCTTCACTTCTTTGGAAATCTTTTCAACCTTGACATTATCTGCTGAGGGAGCTTTCTCAGTCTTGACAATATTATGATTTTGAACCTTTCTATCCGTTGTGACACTCTCAGAACCATGTGCTTTCTCTGAGCTTGATTTGACATCACGATCAACCTTCTTAACCTCACCCTGTTCAGCCTTGGGGACCTTCTCAACCTTCACAGCAGATGTCTTCTGAACCTTCTCAGGCCTCGGACTATTGGCATTTGGAGAATCACGCCTTAGAGAGTCTTTTCTTTCAAACCTGCCATTCTTCACATCTTTATCTGTTTCCTCAATGACCATTTGTTTCCATGTATCCATCAGGGCAGACGCAAAAGTCTGGATTTTCTTTCTAGGGTGTTTTGTGAGATTTTTAAGACGCTTTCCAACCTGAAAAATTGATATGAAAAGTTCAGAACAAAGCTCAAATCCTATTTTTCAAGAGAGCAAGTAAAAGTAGTTTCAGTACAGTGAATTCGACATGTATTTTTAAACAATGCAACATTACCAACCTAATCACAGCCATCACCCAGACAAGAGAAGTGCAAAGGTTTAAATAACTCAAATCCTAATACACACACAGACACTAGTTCTAATGAGGTCAAAGGCCTAAAAACTAACAGAACAACGAAACAGAGTAGGGTTTATGGCCAGGCAAAAAGGTGACATCT
Organism: Rubus idaeus; assembly: GCA_030142095.1. NCBI lineage: Eukaryota > Viridiplantae > Streptophyta > Magnoliopsida > Rosales > Rosaceae > Rubus > Rubus idaeus. Next base: position 3,525,245 of record CM057971.1, read on the forward strand.
TGATAGAGAACTTCAATTTCAATCTGAATGCATACTTCTCCCTAAAAACTAAAGTTGCATAGAAGCTCAACAACACAAAAAGATACTAGCTTATGTTTTACCACCAATCAATGAATTCAAAAACCAATGTGCTACTTAATTAGAACACTGAAATCCAGCTTGGTTTGAATGGCTCCTTCCCATGAATTTGTTATTTAGACAAAAAAGTTAAAAATAATTATAAAAAAAAAAACTCAGATCCAATTTAGTCCTACAATAAACAAGTCTTTCAGAAACCAAATTGGGCAAAATCGAACATACAGCAAACCCATAATAATCCGATAACAACGATAACGGTGACCACAAACTTAAAAGAAACAAAAAGACTTACTTGGGTTGAGACGAGGAGTTGATAAGAGACGGGAAAATTCTTGAGCCGCTCCAAGGCCTCAAGGCATTGACTTTCCTCGGCGCCTCCGTCACAGGATTTGGCGGCGTCCGCCGCCTTCGTCACCTCCTCGAACACCTCCAACAGCTCCTTCTCCATCTCCCCCAATTCCTTCAATCCCTAAATTGAATTCCAGAGGGCTAATGACGACGAGAGAAAGATCAACACTTTGAGAATCACTGAATTGAAAGGAGGGACTGAGAGAAGAGAGAGAGATCGGTGGTGTTGAAAACAAGGAGAGGGAGACGGAGACTCTGTCAGTCTCTCTCCGATAAATTTTCCAATTTCTGTTTGGGAGGAAGCGAAAAACTAGGTTTAGACTAATTTATCAGACTCCCGTCGGAGATCACACGGCTGCTGTGGACGCACGTGTACTTTTTAAGGATAGATAGCATCACACAGGTGAGGAGGAGAAGGACTGGTCTCCGAGTCTCTCTCTCTCTCTCTCCCCAATTTCTATTTCTATTTCTATTAGGGTTGGGGATTTCGTATTTCTGTATGTGGGGCTACCTACTTTCCCTTCTGTGTTCGGATTTCGCGCGTCAACTTACGCGCCTTCCTTCTCCAACTACCGATCTAACGATAGATTGAGAGTTGTTTTCCTTGTCAGAATCTGTCTGTACTTGTTTGCTTTTTACTCTTTTTACCTTATCTACTCTCTTTTCCTTTTTTTAAAACTGTGTTCATTCACCTATTCTTGCAAAAAAACAAAAACAAAAACAAAACTTTACTTTTACCTTGTGGAGTTCTGAACTCTGATTTCTGAGTCGAGCTTCAATTTGGAATGGAACTAGATACTTCGTTCTATACCATCTACCATTTGTGGAGTTCTGATTTCTGAGTCGAGCTTTCAATTTGATTTGGAATGGAACCCAAGGGTACTTCGTTCACCATTTGTACATATCACTGGGATTTTTTTTCTAAAGTTTCTTGTTGCTTGAAACATATCCAAACCCAAAACTTGTAGAAGAAGCCCAAGCACATGAATAAGTTTCTTTTCTTTTGGAAAAGGACAGCAATAAAGATTTTGGAATCAAGGTTTTGCTACAATTTAGAGGAGAAAATTTGAAGATAAATTTTGGATAATAAAATATCGAAGAGTCTTCTGTACTCCTAGGAGTATATACTCCCTTCTACTTTTTAGCACGTGAACAACACTCGATCGTCAGCGTTAGTAGTCTACATCGTTAGTCAACGATGGTCAGCGTTACTTTTTGCCCCCGCCCATCGGCCCAAAATGACACTTGGTAGATCCGATCGTAAGTGACGACGCTAAACCTTCTACCCTCCCGACATACAACATACGAAACCAAATTGGATCAATGATGGACCGGTGCACGGCTCTGGGCTCTGGGCATCTCGACGGCGTCGGCGGCAGAGGAAGATGGTCGGCTCGAGCTAAGGTGAAACGGTGCAGGAGGCACGACCGGGCTCGGAGAAGACCGGAGATGTCGGCGAGTAGATCCGGGAGCACGTTTGGGGCCGCCGAGGAAGTGATGCGGCTCGATTTGCCGGAGTTCCGGCCCGGCGAGAGGAGGTGAGGAGGCGCGGTACCACGGTGGTGGCCGGGCCGAGGGTGGTCACGGCTTGGTGAGTTGCGGCGGAGGAAAGAGATCGGTGGTCTCGTGTTGCCGGCGGCGGTGCTAACTGGGATGGGGACCTGTGTGGCGGCATGGAACGATGAGGTGAGCACGGGCTTTGCCGTTACCCACTGTGACGTCCTTACAAGCCGTTACCTCCCAAAAGGACGGTCAGATGCATTGTGTGGTCATGATTTACCCGTGTGGTTCAAACCATGGTACACGCCTGCAGGAGTATATACTCCTACAGTACAGAAGAATGTTCGAATAATATATAGACGGGATTGTATGGTATAGCAGCCAAATAGGCAAAGACAGTGAGAGAGAGATGGGTCTATTTCCCTTCTCAACATTGGAACACAGGACAATGCAATGATGAAATGCCCACAAAGTACGTAAAATAGCAAGTAAACTGCAAAAATGGCGCAAGCAGTACTCGGGAATTAGTGCAAAGAAGGGCCTTTTTATGTCATTAACAGCGAATACCAGTACAAAAATACATAATTATTCCCATGAACTCTGAAAATGTTGTCTCATAAAAAGAGTATTCCGATGGCAATCTCATACCACAAACAGAAAAGTTTGACCATAAACGTTCAACTCCCTTCAATTAGTAGGCTCTGGAGTCTCGAAAAAGGTCTTCTTTATCCAGTCGAATGGCTGCAAAAGATTCGTAGAATTACAAAAATATCAGACTTAAGAAGGTAAAGAAACACACATGGAATCTGTGACAGTGCAAAACACCACCAGAACAACTGCTGATATAGCAGGGGAGTTTTGATATCAAAAATTTGGTGACATTGTCAACATAAATCTCTCCAAAGCTCTCCATAAATGAAGCACATGTATCTTGTGTGTGTGTGTGTGTGTGTGTGTGTGTGTGTGAGAAACTATAAACAGGTTGTAATTCAATATATTGACAAGGAGAACAACATAAATAGCTTGTTGAACTCAATCTTAGATGGAAATTTTCATCTAAGAGCAACTCCCAGAAGCATTATCCATCACTCAAAAGCCAAAGACAAGGCACTACAACGGCCAACATATCTAAAAGCTTATTGCCCAAGCACAGCTGCTGAACATGTTACCATTACATCTACTACGAGAAGAAACACACCCAAGACGTTAGTTTCTTATTCAGTTTCATTCCAAAACATCTTTGGTTCTCAATTTGAACGATTCCACCTACACAACTGGACTCAAATTTCATAGTAATTAAAATCATCATCCTACTTAATCGATTCTTATATATTTTTCTATCCACAAAGGGAATTCATTTACTAACAAAAGAGAATGGGCTCCTTTGCCAGCCAGTGGAACTATGCAGTCACCTGCTACATCAGACTGTCGATACGGAATGTCGATGAAGACAATTCAATTATGCAGTTCCACATGTATGTATCCTCAACATAGGCCCTAATGGCAAGGTGATACTAGCCGCAATTGGTGATATCATCTAATTCTTAAGAGAAACAAATACCCAAAATAATCATAAAGCCAATCAAAGTTTCAGCAACAGAAAAAACTACTCATTAGAAAACCACAGCACACAGCCCTGAACCCACCATTAAAAACACGCTGTAATAGTAAATATTCATTACAGATTGTACCTACTGCTTAGCCTTTCTCAGAATCGATTTCTACAGCAATAAACTAGAAATTCAAGCACAAACGATTCACAACCCCAGAAAACACCCACAACTCTGTAATTCAATCCTTGCGTTTTCATGATTCAACATTGTGAAAAAAGATGCATACTTTAATTATTTCTACGAACAAGAAATGGTCCATCTAATTCAAAAGGCAAAAGAGCAAAAAGGCGCAGATCTCAGATAGGCAAAAAGATGAGAGATTTATTGACCTGGACAATCCAAAGAGCCGTGGTGCCGCCGGCGACACCCCACAAGACAGCGGCTTGGATGTCCGTGGTGTGAAGACGACGCATTGGCTTCATGAACTTGAGCAAACCCACTTCACCAGCCATATCTGATTCTTCTCTTCCTCAATTTCTCAACCCTAACCCTAATTCCTCAATTAATGATCGGATCTTTGTTTCTCCAGTTCGCACAAATGTGTCAAATCAGTAGATGTCAAATTGTCGATGTGCGAAAGATATAAATCGTCTGTCTTACCCAGTACTTTCCGCTGCGGTCATGGTCTACTGTAGTACAATAAGCACGAATCTTCTACCGTTGATTACTCTAGTTGATGTGACGTTGTGGGCCCCGCTAAGATGATCTCCCACCTTTTTTTTTATCAGATTATAATTCATTTGTCTTTTAGATTTTGATTTTGTAAATAGAAATACCGTTGATTATTCTCAGCTTGGGAACATGTTTTTCATCATGATCAGTTAGGTGTTGGTTGCGTGAGAGGGGTTTTCGGTTGCAACTTGCAAGTGTTTGGTTTGCGTTTATTTTTGTAATCGAACAAAACAAAACTAGAAAGCAAAGTTTCGGCTACAACCCGATACAAGACAGTCAAACGTTGAAAGTCGAAGGCATCCCCAGAAGGCCAGAACTTGGTTCAACCGCAAATGAGTGGAACCATCATACAAGAATGAAATTGCATGGAAGTGAAGTGAGTGTGATTGTAAGACTAAGGAGCAGTGGGTATGGGTGTACATTGATAATTTGATATCAACCTGATCACAGTTAGCATCAAACGCAAGCAGGTAAGACCGACTTCTTCTTTTTTTGTGGTCGAAAAGGTAAGACTGACTTATCATTAAACACTCCCATGAAAATTCCTGGTCAAAACATGCTCGCATACCCAACTCATGGAATTAGAACTGAATTTTCAACAGATCATTCCATTTTACAAGTCTCTCTATCTAGATTGAATTTGAAAGCTGAGTAGGGCTCTGTTTGACACTATCCGGCTTACGACCCTTGTCTGGACCGCCAATGATCCCCCATGTCTCGAATTGCCTTTGTCGAGCTCTTGCCCTTTCCTTCTCTTCAACGGATTTTGACGAGTAACAGTAGGGACAAGAAACCCCACATTCCCACTGAGGGGACTCCATATCAGCATCACTGACTGGTTGCTTACACCCATAGCATAGCTTGTGATTTCCCTGCACTAAACCATGCTCAACTGAGACTCTCTTGTCGAAGACAAAGCACTCCCCCTCCCACAGGCTCTCTTTCTCAGGAACTTCCTCAAGATACTTCAGAATCCCACCTTCTAGATGATAAACCTTGGGGGGAAAATAGATGTACAAAGATACTTTAAAATCAATGATCCGGTGACTTAAGGTTTTAACTTTCAAATTAATAGAGCTCAGGCCTCAGGAGATATTCACCTCTTTGAAACCTTTGCTGAGGAGAAAACTAGAAGCTTTCTCACATCTAATGCCCCCAGTACAGTACATGGCAACTCGTGGAGGTGTTTTTGGTTTTGAAATCTCTAGTTGGTTTTTAGTGCTTTCATCTGAACTGTTGACATTTGCCTTCGAATGACCATTCTCACGTTCAGAAGGTTGGAACTGATCCTCTACCCAAGACGGGAACTCCCGGAATGCTTTAGTACACGGATCAACTGCTCCCTTGAACTTCCCAATTCTTGTTTCATAGCTATTGCGCACATCAATCACGACCTGGATATGTGCAAAAGTTGAGATGCTGTAATTTAGTACATGCATTTATTTATGGAACCCAGTTTCTACAGGAATTGTATGAGCTCCAATCCATTCCAGCCAAATGTATATAAAACAAACACTTCATAGAATAAAAGGCTGCCATATCATAAAACTAGTACATTTAAATTTCAATTGAAATTATGTAACATTGTAGAAACTAGAAACTAAGATGAAAGCCAGCTGTCAACAAAGCTTAGTACAAAGACTTGAAATTATTGGGGTGTCATTGTGTCAATGTCAAACTGTAATAAATCACAATTTTTTTACAAACAAGTTGTCAGGGTCATCTTATCAAATGTAATCGGCAGAGCTAGGCAATAATTAGTTGTATCTATGAGATAATGATATAACATTGCAGAAACTAGAAACAGAAAGATGAAAGCCAGCTATCAACAAAGCTTAGTACAAAGACTTGAAATTATTGGGGTGTCAATGTCAAACTGTAATAAATCACAACTTTTTTACAAACAAGTTGTCAGGGTCATCTTATCAAATGTAATCGGCAGAGCTAGGCAATAATTAGTTGTATCTATGAGATAATGATATAACATTGCAGAAACTAGAAACAGAAAGATGAAAGCCAGCTATCAACAAAGCTTAGTAAAAAGACTTGAAATTATTGGAGTGTCAATGTCAAATTGTTATAAATCATTACTTTTTTAGAATAAAAACAAGTTGTCAGGGTCATCGTATCAAAGGCAATCAGAAGAGCTAGCCAATAATTAGACGTGTTCTATGACTTACGATATGCTAGAAGATTCAGATATTTCTTTCTACAATACTATCCACACTATCTACTATTGTTTAGTGTCTGGTTTCCTATACAGTATAGAGTATTCAAAACAACTCAACTCAAAAACAAAAAGACATAATTAGTCTGTGGATCTTGATTGCATCCTAGGTAAACCACATATTTAGAAACTAATATACCAAAGACATTACTCACTGTATCTGGATCACTAATCAGTTCATTCCATTGCCTCGGACTCACATACTTTCCAACCTTTTCAGTGGGTAATACAGAAGGCATGCCAAGAGTAACAATCTGCTTAAACGTGTGTAATGAGAAAATTAGCACCATCTCAAAAGAGAGAACAACAAAATGTACACCACAAATAAAGCTTGTATATTCAATAACCAATACCTCCTTCTTCAACTTCACCCTCACATGATCCCATCGAAAGGGTGTATCTTCCCCTGCTGCCAGAGGAGAGCTGCTAGAGTGTCCATGATGAATTGCCTCCTCCTCGGGACTCACAGGTGATTCCAGTCTTCTTAGTCCCGTTAGGCGGCTATCACTTTGGATGGAGTCAAGAACTTTCTCCACCGCCTCTCTGCTGCCGCATATGCTGCCATTGATCCCTTCTGGTGCAAGTATAATACCACCTGAAACACGCTGAACAGGATCAGCTTAGTGAGCTACGAACTAGACAGCACATCAGCTTTCGAAGATCAAAACAGACTCAAATAAGAGTCCATGGAGTGCATTATAACCCATTGAAAAATGCAATTGATGAGAATTTCCAAACTTAAACAAATAGCAATCAGCCAACAAAGCTATACTTTCCATAGTCCTAGTTCATGATATGTATGACATATGAAGCAATTCCAAACCCAACAATGCCTGAAGATTCGAAATTTAACACCTTGACACAAAATACTGTTGAGAGTTAATGCCTCTAGAAAAGTCTTCATCAAGGATTGAAGGACACGTATTCTAAGATGTGATCATCTTTCTAGTTAAAAAAATAGACTTGATTGATTCTGAATCTTTTTCATTCTCTCTCTCCCGTAACAAACTCAAAGAGCTTGTATGCCCTTTCATGGCTTCTTGTAATCTTCCATTATCAATATAATGATTTCTCCAAGGTTTCTTATGAAATACCACATAAATTTTAAGTTCATCGAATTCAATAATTCACACTTAACTTGCTAGAATTGAACAAATAAAGTGAAAATTGGGTACCAGTTCTTCGCAGAGCGACTTCAGGGGTTGTCGCAAACGAGCATGGTCAGGAAAATCAGCGAACTTGTAGAAGGAGACCACCACGAGAATTTGCGAATCCGAATTATTCGATTCGGGTAAGCTCGAAATGGGGACTGGATTGGTGGACCCGGATAAGCACCTGGAAAGAGTCATGCTTTGAGGGTTGCAGTGAGAATCACGCTGAGAAATCCCAACTGGGTGTGAAATTGGAATAGAAAAGAGTGGAAAACGGCGATTAGAGGACTCGGAAATTGAAGATGCGGGGTGTAATCTAGGGTTAGGGTTTAGGGAATGCAGTGAGGGTGAAGATAGCATCCTCAGGGAGTGTAATGGAGGTGCTCCGTACCTTAGCATAGAGTGATGCTACAGCCTACAGGGCACGGTTCGCATACGGCGCTGCCTATTTTAGAGTGGTTACCGTATTTTTCAGGGAGTGTGAATGTACTATTATGTCCCGGAGAATCTGGCTCGAACACGTGGCGGGTGGTCATTGCTCTAGCTGCGTGGCTTATCCAATTATTTTTGGCGGCTAATGATCAAAGACAACCAAATTATTGGTATGATTGAGAACCCTAGTTTCTGTTTTTTCTTTGGGTGTTGTTATTAACACACCAACACACCCTAGTTTCTATTTAACCAAAAAAAGGAATCTACCCATATGTGGTTTAAACTATAACCAACGAACAGTCATTATAAATTCATTGTGGTGATAACAATTCATGCTCCGGCCCTTATTGTGTTGTTATGATTAAAATTATAATTTAACAAATCTAACACGCGCATGATTAATATTAAGTCGACATGATTAACCGCTTTGATAATTACGTGAGTCAAATTTAGTATTTTTAATGGTTAAAATATAAATTTTATCTTTTAGCAACTTTGTTTGTGATTTTCTTTTACCTTGCATTACCATACATATAATTTGTTGATAGGTTAAAAGGCAAGGTTTACATTGAAAGCGATGACCTAACAAACCGGCTTGTTGCAAAATTTATACTTTTCTATAAGTTACCAGCTAAGGTATAATTGGTCATCGAAAAAAAAAACTAAGGTCCAATTGCAAATTGCAATCATATTTATTTGTTCTTCTCTTTAATTAACATGAAAAAGTACAAGACAAATTGCCTAGCTAACTAGTCAATGGGAATCCATTAATAAGAATATAAGATATTAGATAGGGTAAGTTGATGCATGTGATGAGACCACATAATTAATTAGTTAGAAACCAAGTTGTTTGTAATTAATGCACAAGTAATTATTTAGCTTGTTGTATATTTATTCTTAAATTAAATCAATTTAAAGAAAAAGGATCATAAATCAGTTTTATACAGTATACAACTTTACACCATCCTCAAGAATCACGAGTATGGCTCTTGAGCAATATAATAATCATGCAGAAAATTTAATTAATTTCCAGTACTATGTATGATTGCAAACAAGATAACAAAGGATAACAAAGTTGATGATTGCATATATGAACAAAGAAATCGAGCATTGGGTGCAGTCCAGTTGGACTAGGCAGTGGCTATCCTCGCTCACAATCCGGGTTCGAATCTCCCTTACCCCACAAATTTCGAACTTTGGAGCCATATTCCCCCTCCCCTTAAAAAAAAATAAAAAAAATATATATATATATATATGAACAAATAAATTAAAAGTTTATGATCGAATATTGAAAGAAAAGTGTTGGGTTTTATGATAGAATTTGAAAAAATATGAAGTTATATATAGCTAGGATTCAAACTCAGTTTATTACAGGCTACAAATTCTTCTTAATTTGCAGCTTAAAGCTGATTCACAATTTTTGATTTACAGATGTATGTTTTATTTAAGAAATCATCAAGTATCATGCAAAATTAATAAGTTCATATAAATTAGATAAATTTAAGTTCATACATCATAATATCATCATCGATCATCGATGATAACTTATAAATTTAAATCATCATTATTAACAAATTTGTATTTGATTTTCTAACTTTTTATCTCATATAAGTTTCTTTGATTATGAATTTATCTTGGTTATGTTAGAATAATTTAGTAATTTACATTACATAATCTACAACATTACAACGAACAAACGAAGTGAGGGCATACATATAACTCGATCTTGTATAAGTTTATAAATTAAAATACATTATACCCAACGATCTTCGCTGTAAACATGTAATGTATTATACATAATCATACCAAATTTAGAAAATGAAGTAACTAACTAAGATAACATATTTTAATAGAACACCAAAGCTAGGATATTCTCCAAACGAATCAAAGTATAAAACTTCATTTAATTTTCCCCCACTTGCCAGATGCAATGCATGATATGAATTTATGAAAGTGAAACCCTATGCTGGCGTAAGCCTGGCATCATCACATGACGTCGGCAGAGCCATTGTAAGCATTTAAGTGGGGAGTTTTCTATCCTTGCTTTTTCTATTTTAATAATATAATATAAAGGGATTTAGCTCCTTCCTCTCTTCTTCCATAGAATTGCTCCACCCTTTCCTATCCCATAATTCATTATCAAACTCTTCAAAGCTTTACCCTAATAAAAGCCAAGTTAAACCCCCATTTCAGATTCTCACTCAAAAACTCACCCAAACAAAATTCAGAGCATGGCTACAACTTGGCTCGAAGCACTGCCAGCCGGTCACAAAAGGGCCATCATCAAGGAGCTGGTTCATGGCCGGAAGAGGGCGACTGAGCTTCAGACTCTGCTCAACAACCGCGGCGATGGGTCGTCGTCGCTTTCGCCGGAGGAGCTTGTGAAAGAGATCCTGACGTCATTCACGGACAGTCTCTCTGTTCTAACTGACCATTCCAAGTCGTGTGGTGATGATGATCATCAGTACTCTGGTACTGGCTGCGGTGAGGTTTATCCTTATGGAGAGGTGAAAGCGGAGCCGTCCCACGTGGACCATTCGCATTGCGATGACCGGAGTTATGAGGATTCCGGCGAGAGCAGGAAGAGGCCGGGTTGCAAGGATCGGAGGGGTTGCTACAAGCGAAGGTAAAACACTAATACTCTTTGGATCTAATTAATTGTAGATCAGGGGATATATAGGTATTTCATTGTTTAATTTGGATTGTTTTGTGTCTTTTGATTTGCAGAAAGAATTCAGAGTCATGGATAGTGGTCTCACCCACAATTGACGATGGTCAGGCTTGGAGAAAATATGGCCAGAAGGAAATCCTCAATGCTCCATATCCAAGGTCTGTGTTTTTTTCTTCAAGAAAATATAAATAAATATATTGCTCCTTTTTGCTTTAAGATTTCAGTGAATTTCACACAGCTAAAGTTCAATCAGATAGGGAGGAACTTAATTTAATAAAGGAGGGAGCCCCCCTTCCAACTGCAAAGGTTTGGTTCACATATAACTTTTATGAGATGGACCCAGCAATTATTGAAGCAATAGTTTTTCTATTATATTATAGAAACAAATAAAAAACATGCACAAATATCTTTACCTGCAAAGTTTCACACCTAGAAAAAGTGAAAAACCCTCATACTATGGTGCGAATATGTAATGTTTTTAATTTTTGAACCGTTAAATTTATTTTCATCCAAACTAATGATTGGAAAATTCAGAAGATGAACACTGCTGAATTTTCGTAACTGAAAAAGAGAAAACATGTTGAGGTTTAAAATTTTCAAACATAATTTAGCTGCGAATAGCGTCTGATTGATTTTGGTTCGCAGGGCTTACTTCAGGTGCACCCGCAAGTATGATCAAGGTTGCCAAGCAACCAAACAAGTCCAACAATTCCAAGACACCCCAAAACTGTACAGAATCACCTACATTGGAAAACACACGTGCAGAAACATAGTCAAGGGTCCACAAATGATCATGGGCACCTCTGGGGAATCTCATGGTCCTCAAGCTACTACTGTTAGCTCAGAATCTGGGTCGACCCCAATTTACAATCATGGTGATCATGGTGGTCGTCTCTCATCGTCGATGATTCCCTCGACTCTGGTGAAGAAAGAAGAGTACAAGGAGGGGAACACGTCGAGCGATCTAACGGACAACCATAACGATACCAGTGATGTGTGGCCTGATTTCAAGGATCATCACCGTCATGATTTCGGATTCACTGAGACTACTACTGCATTGTCTAATGAGGATGTGGTTTCGAACATGCAGTACTTGGACATGGATTTGGTTAAGTCCATTGATTTTGAGAGTGATTTTCCTTTTGATGAAGTCGCATTTCCTTTAGACCCCTTGTAATGATGAATAGCTAAGCTAGGCTGGTTGTTAATCGATCTTGTCACTTTTTATATGTTGTAGCTTACCTGTATCATTTGAAAATTCCCAATAGCATAAAATTAAGATTGTAATGAGTTAGGCGCCATATCTTCAATACTACATCAAAGTACTAATAGGTTAATATACAAGTAGTAGTAAAAAGCACTAGAGTGCATTATGGCACGAATTCTTCATTAAAATTCGAGAACTACCTCAATTCCAAGTTGTTAAGTACCTACTGAATCTAGCTCAATTTGTTTTCTAACTTTCATATTAATTAAGTTATGAATTGTCATTTTTTACTATATATTTAGTTAGTATGGAGTACTTTCATACTCTATATTTGTCGTCGTTGATACATCTACCTTTTAAAAGAAAACAAAATTAAATAAACCAAATTCAAAATTTCGCAATTCATGTGGTGTCAGTCAAAGATTCTTAGTTTTAACCATTAGTTAATCGATCAGAAAGTAAAGTTGATTTTTTCCTCGATCTTAAAGATTGGATCCCTTAAAGAGTTAAAGTACATTAATTGTTAATTATAACTATTTAGTATTTACAGTGAGTGGGATAGGATTGCAACATAAATATTCCAGACTTTTCTGACCCCAAAATTAACGGGTATATATATTACAAAATAATTAAACCAATCTCAGGTGTCTAATGATCGAATTTGAGATTAATTGTCCTAGCCTATTGACAAGTTCTCAAGTAAAGAATATATAACAGAATGATTACAAATACCTACCAAGCTCTAGTAGTTAACCTTTCATCTAGAAGTTTAGGTGGTTGACTAGTTTAGATCGATTGGTATAATTAGCACCTTAAGGAACTTCCATATAATTCACCTGCCGGCTATATGCAGTCAATTTTTCTTGTCCCCGGACTCCCATTTATTTTCCACAGAAGTATTGGTGAAGATAAAATCCATACTATTACTGCTGCTACTGCCTGAATTAAACATCGCATCAGCAAAATCCACCACCGGAAACTCAACTTCTTTTCCATAACGTGTGGTAGTCGTGGTTGATGTACCTACACCATCACCACCACCGCTACTGCCTCCGACGCTCATGTTAAAGTCCATGGAGAGCCATGTTGATCCTAAGGGTTGGGTGGTTGCTGCATGATTTTGGGTCATGTTATCTTGCTTAATTTGATCCGGTGGTGGTGGTATAGTTGAGGGTGCAGTGGAAGACATGTGACATGTATGATCACCTCTGTACATTACTTCAAATGTTAAGGGATCGTTGTCAAGCCTTTGAACTTGCTTCTTGGCTGGGCAGTTGTATAGCTTTTGGTGGGTGCACCTGTAGTAACCCCTGAATTAATTGAAAGAGATCATATGCATGGTTAATTAATTTTAGGGTTTGTAAATTCAAAGTGAAATATACATAGATGTAAGTAACTAAAAAGTAAAAATATATGGCTTGCATGTGGACGGAATTAACTAAATCGATAATTACAGGATTCCTAATACACGCATCAAATTAATTGACAAAATACATACAATAAATTCAATAATATAAGACAAGAATAAACAGATGGATCAAATTGGCTAAAGAGATCAAATACATGGACCATAGTGCATGTAACTATCCCATTATCCCTTGATTATATATAAGTTAGCTAGTTATAACCCAATTAAAGATAACTAACGAATACATATGATGACTATGACATTGAGGTAGACATTGTCATTTGGCCAATAGAACATTAGAACATTAATGCCTATCTCTGGACAGGAGTTTGCCCATTGACTAAGCACCAACTTGTGAGTTGTGACCATGGGAACTAAAGATTATTTGCCAATTAAGTTCCAGTCAAAAATAATTGATGTTATTGACTAGGTCAATTTCTGGTCAACTGTTGAATATTTCTTATGGTAAAAGCTAGAAGGAATAATATGACACTCATACCAACTTGAATCAAATTGCCAAGAGCTTAATCTCCTAGATAATCACTCAAGTTAACTATCACATATAGCTTGCCTAGCAAAACCCAGAAAGTACGTTCTTTGAAAGATTAAGAAGCTTGCTAGCTTAATTAGTTTTCAATTGAAAATGTCAATTTTTTTTTTAACCAATTACATTACTAGTCAATATTAATGAATCATATATCTACATTTCGGGTCAAAAATTTATTGGTAATTTGTTCTAAAATAAATTACGTACCTTGGAAACCTGCAACCCATAATCTCCTTCTGGCCGTACTTTCGCCAAGTGAAGCCATCTTCCGGTGGGATTTCAGTATTCCCAATCCGAGGTGCTGGCACGGTCAATTTACGGATTTCCCCAAGATCCTTCCTATATATTTAAGTAATTAAATGAATGTAAAACACCCATTAGCCCAAACTGTTCAGAAATGCAATTACAATTATGTACACACATGAACTTGCTAAGTAATTTACAAGCTAGCTCTTCTTGTACAGTAAAAGACATGAACGTAGATGTGAACATGCTTTATATGTTTGACGTCTTTTTCTGAGAAGCAGCATGATTATGCAGCTAATGGTTCTATACTTTCCCAACACTTTCCTGAATTCTTCTTCGCATTTTACTAAATTAATTTAGTTGTTCCAAAATTAAGAAAACCAAACATCGATCACTTTCATAATTAATCAAAATTGTGAAGTTATTTTAGTTTGATATATAATATATACCTTCTTCTGGGTCTGCTTTGTGAGGATGAGGAAACATTCATGTCATGAGAAACTACCGTTATAATACGATCCATTGCCTGAATTTGGTCTCCTCCTGAATCCCTCATATCAGAAGGAGTAGCAGCACTACTCTTTTCAGCTATTAAACGCTGCGTTTGGATGTAGTGATCCTCCATTGCCGGTGTGTAATTACACCTCAGCCATTCTTGCAAACTCGCATCAATCTGCTGCTGCTGCTGCGCTACATGAACGTATGAACTCAATGGGTCTTGATGAGCAGCACTACTACTGTGCAGCCTCTCCCTCGCTTCCCGAAAAATCCTCATGATCTCGTCCAACGATTTCGAAATGGGAAACAAGTTTTCGGGTTGGTTTGCCAAGTTGGGTAGGTTTGATTCGAGGTCTCTAGCTAAGTTACAACCATGATGGATTAAAGAAATGGTTTCACTAATATTATCCATGGTTTGCTTGGTTTGGCTTGTAGTATTTTTGAACATGTTGTGGTGAAATTTAAAAGGTAGTGAACGTAAGTTGTTGGAATCGAGGCTTCTGTGCTGGTGCTCCATTAAAAGATAGAGAAAAAAGGTTGAGGGAAAAGTATTCAAAGTATTTATGTTTCTTTTACACGGTACACATAAGATTGGAATCTGGAAAGTATGCATATAAGACTTAGTCATGGTCTACTTAAGGGTTTCAACCATTCTCTCTCACATGCACTTTGGTCTAGAAGAAGACCTGCTAGCTTCTTCTTAATTTCTTCTTCTTCAATTTCAAACTCATTGAAGCCAATTTCGTTTGGACGCTTTTTAAGAATTTTCCTAGCTAGCTTTGGAGCTTTTACAAATAATTAGATGTACGTTGAGGATATTTTATTACATGTTGTGTGTTGTTTTTTTTGATAAAACATGTTGTGTGTTGTTAATATTACTTGTATTGGAGGAAAATGTTACTCAACAACTGTGTCTGGAAAACCCTTGCCCCAACGTCTAGGCTACTCTGACTATTGGTCAACCTTTCTGTGATGGAGAATGGATACTGCCCAATCATCATGGTCAAGATTCGATGGAATTCTAAGATGGAGTTCTCCGTTATTACCATGAAAGAACATAGGACAAAAACTTTTTGCAAAGGGGGATTAATTACTTTGTATTACCAAAAAATGTACCCAATACACCCACCAAGGTTTCAAACAATCTCCTACAAACACAACTTCTTATATATGTTGTAAACAACCTCATGTCTCTCTTAATTATCTATGAATCATCAAATACTTTGGCAGCTGCATGCATACTCGTTTAAAAGATATCTCCCTAGAAACTTTGTATTGCCGGCCACCCCTTGAATTGGTATACAAAAAGCGAAAATTATTCCCTGCACGTTCCATGTATATGCACGGAACATCTCAACCACCCATGCATCTCAGCCGTCCGTGTAAAAGTATCAAAATAGGAAATTACGATTTTACCCTTATTTTGCTCTACGTGCATATGCACGGAACGTGCAGGGAATACCTTCCGTACAAAAAGAGGGATAATATAACAATATGTCTGGCAAAGGATTTTTTTTTTTTTACCTTTCTTAATTGATATCTTGTTTTGTGAGGAAATGTCTTAGGTGGTGAGCTAGGATTTCATGTTTTCGTTGCACTTCCAGTCATGGCACTAAGGCTATTTCATTGCTCCACTTGTGTTGCTTTTAGTAGTTTTGTCGTTCTAATTAGTATGTGGAGAGTTGCTATCTCATGTAATATCGTCAATCTGAACGAAAATTTTGACGTTTCTCCTTAAATATTGATAATTTTTTTTAATAAATTAATAATTAATCCCAGTGTTGCTAACACTAATGTTTATAAGCAATTTGATGAATACTAAAGATCGAGTTTCCCAATATTAATTTTCCAATTACATGGATCGATCGGTGAAATGCTAAACAAGAAATTGATGTAGAGAACTAGAAGAGATCGATAATTAGGTAAACTACGTAAAATAAAAGACAGGGGAAATGGCATTTTGTCTCTATTTGTACATGATATTTCTAGGAAACAATACTTGGTTTTCCTGCTCATTCAGAAACAATACTTGGTTTCTCAACTGTTCATAATTCTAATCCAATTAATCCCTTTTGGACCGATCAAACTGCTGGTAAACAATAAACTGGCCGGTAATTAACTTGTAGACCTGATTGTTAACAAGAGCTCCCTATCACTAATTGTGGGCTTGATGAGAGGAAAACAACTAATCCATCCCGTGTGCAAAATCAAGCTCTTTGGTCTTGGCCGGGGGGTGTCTCAAGTCTTTTTCCTTTTTCTTTTGGTATATCTGCTGTTTTGAAAGCCAAGATATATACATATATACACATAAAGGAAGAGAAATTTGGTTAGAAATATTTTAGATGTATTTTAAATTATTTCCGGTTTGGAGAAGGAAAAGTAGAGAAATCCGGTTAGTACGTCTTCTTTGTTTTAGGATATCATTATTGTGTGCCTTGTCAAACTGGGACTCTCTATATATAGAGACTCTTATTCATTAATGAAATACATCTTATTATTTGCTCATTCTCTCTATTATTTACGTTTCCCTTAAACATTCATTTATATATTATGTACCTTAATTTGTTTTCCCAACTCAACTAGTAAAAGTAGGGTGCATCATCGATATATATATACTGTAACTCTAAGACCTTTGTTTGATTGATCCCTACGTAGGAATAGTGAAGATGGCGTGGACCGAGATAATGAGGAAGTACCGCATGCGCAAGCAGAAGAAGGAGCTCGAGACAAAGTCGTTGGTGGATCTACCCAGAGATATCTTCATCGACATCCTAATGAGACTGCCACTAAAAACACTTGGTTGCCTCCGATGTGTCTCCAAGACCTTGTTGAACAAACTCGACGATCCCCTCATTAATGCTACAATTCACACGCCATTACTTACTGCTGCTTCCGAAGTACCACCTCAACTACTGTCGATCTGTTACCAGAATCGAACTATTGGGTCGTGTCAAGATGCAGTCAATGAAATACGATGGCAACGTACGCCTTGACAGCAGATCAAACCAAGCGTGTCTCGCTGATTTTTCACCCCAAATGAAATACCATTTCGATTTTTGTTACTACAACTTGTTCTTCTTTAAGGAAGCTACTAGAGAACATCCATGCTTCTTGTTCGATCCTCTTCGCGGAGAAGTTCTGAAGCGCCCAACGAATAGCGTTCCGGTTCGAGAGAATTTTCATCGCTTGTACGGTATGGGATTTGATACTATAACCAAAACCCACAAGATTGTTTGTGTGTCCTCAAATTTTGAAGAAGACTGCCTAGGGGTTCAGGTTCTTGTATTGGGCACAAGCTCATGGAAAGAGATAACCTCTCTGCCCCTCCTTGTTATCCAGGTGAAAAGGTATGCGCATATGGAGACATGCATTGGTTGATTCATCTCTCAACGCAAGAAAGAGATTATACTAAAGGAAAACAGATCATTTCTTTCGACTTGAAGAAAGAGGATTTCTATAGGACTCCTCTTCCCGACTTCAAGAAAACAGATCATTTGGCCGATGTCGATGTTTGCATCCACTTACTTACTTGGAGAGGATCTATCGCCATTTCGTATGCTTCAGATATGCATATTGAGATATGGGTGTTGAAAAATTATGATACCAAAGAGTGGGTACAAGAGCTCGACCCAGGTATATCCCTTGGTTTTTATCACGCCCGGAGTATGAATTTTGGCCTGGATTAACGAGATATAGTCCGACTTGTTGTGAATGGGAACATGGCATATTTTTCATGGATAAATTTGGTGAACAATCATTTTTTATGGATCTAAGTCTTCGTGATTCCATGGAAATACGAGTACGTAGTATATCAACCGGGCGATATCCTCTGAAGCCTGTGAAGATTGTCAGCTACTCTGGGAGCTTTATTTCTTTAAAAGATTATGGCCAGTTGGTTAAATTAGAAGAAGAAGCAGAGAAGTATCGGATGCAACCTAGTTTCTTACAAAACTTACGGCAATGTTTTGTTGGTTCTAAGAAGATCAAAAGGGGAAAACAACAGTTATGGCGAATTGGCGACTCGGATAAAAACTTCAAATTTGATTGTATTAATTTATGAACGTGTACATATTAATTTTTTTAATAGTAAGATTTGACTTGGTCGTGGTCTAAGCCTAGGGTTTCAACCATTCCTCTTGTTCAAAGAAAAAAAAAACGAGCCTTATTTCTTCAATTTCAATTCACTAAAACCAATTTCGTTTGGATTTTTTTTTTCCCCTGAGCTTTGACGCTTTTGCTATATGGAGAATTATAAACTGAGGAAAGTGTACGTTAGTCAATAAGGTGTGGTTATTTGCTAATCACTACATATATTGGTGAATTGTGTTTGAAACCCTGACCCCCATGCACTCTGACTATTGGTCAACCTTTTATGTGATAATGGTCAAGATTTCCATGCAGCTCTAGATGGCCAGAGACCCAGAGTTCTTTGTTATTTCCATGAAAGAAGTCTCCTGCCATGCCTCCTACATATGGATGCTCTTCTATCTCCGGCGCGGCATTACAAAATAAGTCATACTATTCCATATCAAATACTTTGGTATAAAGATCGATAGCTCCATAGCAACAGTGGATTACCACCCCTTGAATTGGTGTACAAAGAGGTCGAATATTACATATTTACATTGTATCCATAACAAAATATCCACCCTATTTAACAGCCAATCCATCAAGCATGAAGGGCAAGTAGACTCCCATAATTTCGCATCGATCCGTTTGATTTCGTATATTAATTATAGTACAAAAGAGCGTACTCCGATCCCCTCCCATGCCCTCCTACATATGGAGATGTCTCCCGCTTAACTTAGAAAAAAAATTAGCCATACTATTAAATATTAATTAGTTGCAAGTGATCAAGTCTTGGCTGAAGTAACCAACCATATGGGATAATGATAATTTTGGCATGGACACCAATGACAAATAAAAATGTCCATGACTAATGTTAAACAACGCACTATGAAGTAGCCAAGTAGGGTATGCGAAAGTGCCCTTACCAAGACTTTTTTCGAGCTAGCAATAAGTGACTGGATGGGAGTTGGGCGATGGGTGGTGATGATGGCGGATTCATGGCTTTTGTGCGGTTGGTGCTAGGTTCTTTGGCACCAAAAATGGCTCGGATGAGAGGCTAGGTATTGTGGAGTACTGATAATACGTAGGGTAATTGCGATCATATATTGGGCTTTCTCTAGTATTTATTGTATTTGTGTTTTTGCGTGGTAGACAACACTGAACTGTGCGCACTTGGAACCAAATAATGAAAGTTCCACCAGTTGGATTATTCTGAAATTTGACTTGGGGACACTTGACATCCACTTGCATCGTGTCACAAAATTACAGCTTCATCCAATGGTTCAAGTAAGAAAAATATATGTTTAGTGCTAGCTAGAATTTCATGTTTATATTGTACTTCTAGTCCTGGTAGTGAGGCTTTCATGTTTATGTTATATTTCTAGTCGTTTTACTTAGCAGAGAGTTTCTATCTTATGTGTTATTGGATTTGTTTGAATGAAAATTTTGACGTCTCTTCTTAAAAATAAAAATAATATCATGAATATTAAGTTGAGTTTTTTAAATGATGAAATTTAATTCAATGAATACTAAAGATTGTTACAATATTTCGTTTCCTTGTGTTACAATATTTCTGTTACATTTGTTCAAAAAAAAATTGTTAAATGGCTTAGGTGTAAGGCTAAACAAGAAATATCCACAAAAAAAAAAGAGGCTAAACAAGATATTGATGTAGAGAGCTAGAGATAAATTGGGTAAATTAGGCAAAGAGAAGAGACAAGAGAATTAACATTTTGTCTTTATTTGTTCAAAAGATTAAGACTTTTCTATACCTGACCAAAAAAAAAATCATAGCATGTGATATTAGAAAATCTGGTAAATAAAACTGAAAATGGTAATAATGTCTCTGTTTCACCGTGAGAACCAAATCTTAAATTTGCGAATCCTTAATCAGATTATTCTCCCTCATCATTCCTTTTGCTTACACCTAGTCAGAGAAAGTGACAAAGAGCCAAAGACAAAACATGGGTGACATTGAGGGCATCAAGTTTGATCTTCATTCAAATGGGTTTATAATCATTTTGATGCTAGTGTACTTAAACACCTTGGTGGGTGCTTCGATCCATGAATACCAAGATGACACCTTTATTCGTCGTTCCAATTCATTCTTCTTCCATGGCGGAAGTGAGGGTCTCTATGCTTCCAAGCTCCACTCTGACCATGACAAGCTCGCTTCTGAAGACAAGCTCATCGATGGCAAGTCCTTTATTAGGTAAATCAAAGCTGCCCATTTTCTCTTTTCATTTTTCTGTTCATGAGCCAATTGAGTATTGATAATTCTTGATCTGTTTGTTAAGGGGAAAAGAAAGTTGGGATTTTTCCCCCCTTGTCGATAATAATTTAGATCGTGAAAAATTGTGTTTTTAAGTTCCAATGAAATTTGGTTGTGTTTGTATCCCTTCCAAGCTTGCATTTAGGATCACATGTGCAATGCCACATTCAGTGATTCTGTGATTGGTTTCACATATCAGTGGAATTTGATGGTATGCGATGTAGGGTAAAAAGAGTGAATTTTGATGGTGTATTCCTTTTGTTCTCTTTGGCTTTTACAAGAACATAATGAATGTTACTTATGGATGCTCCATTGGATCGAGTTTCATCTGTGTAACCATGTTTGATCAAAATGAGGTCTTTATAGGTTTGTATGTATAAACGAAACAGTTCAAAAGGGTTGATTCTTGCTTCCCATATGTAAATTCAGGTTTGAATCGATCACATTCCGAAGAACCAAGGAATCTGCTGAAAAGAAGAATGAGATGCAGCAGAGGACTGGCTTGGTTGAGGCTATAGTACTTGATGTTAGAGATAGGGAGAAGATTGGGGGTTCTTATTTGAACTCTGAAGCAATATGCTGTACCCCTGAGCTTTCCAAGGATGGTTCGTGCAAGGTGGGAGAGGTTATCATCCAGCAAAACCCCGGCAACCCTGATGGGCCGAAAAGGATGCAGACCTTCTTTGAGGGGAAAAATGAAGAGACGAATATGGAACTTCAAACTATAGAGATCAACAGCACTGGAATGTACTATCTTTATTTCATGTTTTGTGATCCAGAACTTGTGGGCACATCAATCAGTGGAAAGACTGTTTGGAGGAACCCAGATGGTTATTTACCTGGAAAGATGTCACCGCTTATGACATTTTTCGGCCTCATGTCTTTGGCTTACCTTGTTCTGGGTCTTTTCTGGTTTCTCCGCTTTGTACAGTATTGGAAAGATATAATACAGTTGCATTACCACATCAGTGCAGTTATTGGTCTTGGAATGTGTGAGATGGCCCTCTGGTATTTTGAATATGCCAATTTCAATTCTACTGGAAGCAGGCCTATGGGAATTACTATATGGGCAGTAACCTTCAGTGCTGTTAAAAAAACTGTTTCCCGGCTTCTTCTTCTGGTGGTTTCAATGGGGTATGGTGTTGTGCGGCCAACCCTTGGTGGCATAACCTCAAAAGTACTTCTCCTTGGTGTGATATACTTTGTGGCATCAGAAGCACTAGAGCTTGTTGAACATTTGGGAAATATCAATGACTTTTCTGGAAAAACAAGGCTTTTTCTGGTGCTACCGGTTGCTCTATTGGATGCCTGTTTCATTCTTTGGATCTTTTCGTCGTTATCTAAAACTTTGGAGAAGCTTCAGGTAACCGTACTTTTTCATGTTACACCTTTCCTTGCTATCACAGCATTCACTGACAGACTCTGTCTCCAGCAGTTAACAGTTGTTAAAGGGAAGGAAATATTTGTTATGCTCATTTAAACTGAAGAGTTATGTAGGTGCATATCAAACACAGTATGTTATACTCTTGTGGTGCATATGCCAGTATTAAACTTAAGAAAATCTTACCAGCTACATGAACTTTACAGTTTGGCTTGACGTACATTCACACATTCAATGAATAATAGGCATTGATGTTCCCTATCTTGGATGTCTGTGCATCAGAGAAACTTGCCCAAATAATTGCATCCATTCCGTATTTTACTGCCTGAATGCCTCTGAAAACATGTATTGGTTAAAAGGTATTTTAGTAGTTAGGAACAGAATGACATCTAATTCTATGAAAAATGGACCCAGTTTTTTGGATGGAATCTTCTGAATACACAACTTTGTATTTACTATTTAGTACTTAGTCTGAAGGAACCAAGTGAATATCCCCCTTTACTGTGTGAACAGATTCGAAGAAGCATGGCCAAACTTGAGCTCTACCGGAAGTTTACCAATTACCTTGCAGTATCAGTATTGCTGTCTGTCGCTTGGATTGGTTACGAGGTTTGTTTTCACTTCCTCTACTTTTTGTGCCTTCGGTCCTTTCTTCTTCTATCCAACTGGCATTTTAACAGTTATCATTGATCCACAAGTAGTTCCTATTCAGTAAGGATGCCCAAATCTCTTCACTATCTTTTGCTAAGCAAAGTTCATAACATTTTATTGTTTTACTGACGGCATCTGGCCAGAGGAATTAGTACGTTGCATAGCATTAGACCACTAAGGTTCTCTATTTTCCTTTCCTGCTGTCTGAATTGCACCACTTATTTAACCCAAAAAAAGAAGAAGAATTGCACCACTTATGCATGTCTTCAATACTGAAGAATTAAGCTTCTGATTTTCGTCTGTTCAGTTGTATTTCAATGCGAATGACCCGTTGAGTGAACTGTGGCGAAGAGCCTGGATCATCCCAGCTTTCTGGACTTTGCTTGCGTACTTGCTGTTAGTAGTGATATGTGTTCTTTGGGCTCCATCTCATAACCCAACCGGGTATGCTCTAAATTCATGCTTCCTCTTTATTGAATGCACAGAAGTTTCTGGATTTTGTTGCCACCTGTAGAACTGTTGACATTAAGCCAATTGTACTTGATCATTACAATGATTTCCAAGAGAGAAGAAAAGAGTTCTAATAGGAAATGAAATTTATATGCTTGTATGTACTTGATGCTCTTACAATATAGAAATCTATAGGAAAACATGTCCAAAATATTTAGGTGGCAATTGTTTCCTCATATAGAATGTGGCAGCTTCAGCTTTCTTCAGGAAGTTTTTCAGGACCTGACGAAGGGGCTTTGAATTTTGATTTGATATGGGGTTTTGCAGATATGCATACTCAGAGGAGACTGTGGATGACTTTGATGAGGAGGGCATCTCGCTCACTGGTGGAAGCAGTGTTAAGGTGGCCGGCATTGACTTGGCAACCAAGCTAGAAAGAAAGGAAAGGAAGCTATCAAGTTCAGCAGATCATCATGTGTTTCTTGGGGAAGATGAGGAAGACAAGAGAGAATAGTGACCCTCTTATTTTCTTGATATATACCATCTGAGTCCCTCTGGATATATCAACATACATTTTTAGGAATTTGTCTTCACTATATTGTCATACCACTTGTGTCTCTTGTAGAAAAGCCTAGAGAAACAAAAGGGGTGGGAAAAAAAGAGGAGAAAAAAAGCTTATGTCTTCTGCATTAGAGAAACCTGAATGAATTAAACCTAGGATGTAGGGTTTTTTTAAATTAGAAAAAGTTCAGGTCCTCATATGATTTACATTGTTCTTGCATATAGCGTTAGACCTGTTAGCCACAAGTCTTAGCTGAAACCTATCTTGTTAACCACAAGTCTGTGCTGAAACCTATCCTGTTAACCTTAGATGGAACTAACATGATGTGGCTATCATGTTTAAGTCTTTAACTGGTGACAATAATCAGGCACCTCTCTTTTTTAGTGTGTTTGTTTGCTTGGCAGATGTTCAAAGAAACAAAACACCCTTGCTCAGTTGCTTGTCTTCTTTGCAATAGGAAATATAAAAATATAAAAATATAAAAAGCAGGTAAAAAGTAAAATGAAGAGTGAGGATCACCAACATAACCAAGAATGAGAGTGCAACCGAAGCAAGAGCATTTTTCTTGCTTCCCAAACCTACTCTTCTGAATTAAATAAGAGAAAAATGGCCTAAAACAATACTCCCTACCTATTAATGATTTGATCAATGTCTATTTGGAGATGCTTTAACAAATAAGTTAAACCTATGCCTGTTCTATTTCTACCTCTAACTGGAAGACGGACTTTCCACATCAAAAGCTTAAAAAAACCAATAATTCAGCAGTAGAAAGTTTCAGAGAATAACGCTGTACCACTAATACCAGTCCACCAAATTACGTATCTAACTATCACGCTGAAAACTGAAGCCTTAATCTCCCATGGATGACATGCATAAGAGGTAACCTTTCCATTTAAGTAACACACAAAAGTCTGAAATACCTGCCCATTAACCTTCATCACATGGTTTCGGTGTGAGCTTCTGGACAGGTGTAGTGCTTTGCTCAAAGCCACACCAACTGCCTCTATGCACCGAAAGCGAAAGAAACAGATAAGGGACTTGGCTACAGAAAAAAAAAAAAAACCCAAAAAAAATGCCTCACCAGAAAAATGAAGAAGAAACGACTCCGAACCAAACCCAGAACCCAAATCGAGTGATTGACAAGAAAATGCCTAACCAAGAAGAAGAAAGAGATGAGACAACTCCGAACCAAACCCAGAACCCAAATCGAGCGATGCACCAAAACATGTGTATACAAAAAGAAGAAGATGAAACAACAACGCAGAATCCGAATCTGGATCTTCCGGAAGATATAATCACCGACATACTGAAACGGCTGCCGGCAAAGTCTCTGGTTCGATTCAGATGCGTGTGCAAGCCCTGGGGCGCTCTGCTCACGGATTCCAACTTCATCAAAGCGCATCTGAAGCGAAACCGATCGGCGTTCCAGTCCAATCTGAAAACCAACACCCGACTCATTCTGGCCAGGTACTGCGATACCCTCTTGTCTGCCACCGACTCCTCCGAGACCAAAAACGCTATCCAAGCAGAGGAGCTGGACTTTCCTCTGGTAAAGAATCTGCCGTATTACGTCAAGGGTCACTCCGACGGGTTGCTTTGCCTGGTCATCAACGATGGCTACGAGGGCATGCTTGTAATTTACAACCCTTCGATCCAACAGTACAGGAAGCTACCTAGCCCTGGGAATTTTCGGAGCACGAGGGAGGTGATTGGTATCGGTTATGATGAAACCTGTGACGATTACAAGGTTGTGAGGGTGCCATCTAACTATTGCAGGATGAAATGCCCTGGTTACAAGCCTAAAGTTGAGGTCTTGACACTCAAGTCCAATACTTGGAGGCAAATCCCAGATCAGGACACCCCTCCTTATTTCGTCGAGCACATTTTTCAGGCCACTGAAGTTAACGGCGGGCTGTATTGGCTTGTCGAGGATCATCAAACCGCCAGGTGTTTGATTCTGCGTTTCGATCTGGCGGGGGAGAAGTTCAAGGTGATTCCGCCGCCGCCGGACGAGAGTTCTAGGAGCATAGCCTGGATTGGGCCGTTGAAGGAGTGGCTGTGTGTGGTGCACACTAGGAGGTTGAGTGATGTGCATGTGTGGGCTACTAAAGATGACATGACTTGGACAAAGATCATCACCACTTCCCAGTTTCCCAAAATTCCGGGGAGGGATCCATTTCTGGACTCGTTTCGGTATATGCCGCTGTGCTACACTGACAAAGGTGCTGTGCTGATGAGTGTTAGAGGGGAGAGGTTTCTTACCTTTGATCAGGGGAACAATGTGTTTGAACATGCTGACATCCGCGGCGCCAAGCATTGGCTGCAGGAGATTCTCTACTGCGAGAGCCTTGTTTCGCCGGGTCTCGGTGTCCACCAGACTGAGGCGGCGGGGAGTTCCGGCTCCGGTGTCAGTGTTGTTGAAGATGAAGACCAGGCAGAGGAGGAGGCCGCAAATAACAACAGCCTTCAGAGGATGATTATTAGTTTGAAGAGGGAACTCTCCAACTTGTTGGCTTGTACGGTTGGCCTGGGGAACGCAGAAGGATGACAAGACTTGTTCTTCCTTGTTTATGAGTAAGACCACCTCAGTTCCAATTGCTCTCTTACTGTTGTTTCTTCTGTGGTTCAAGAACCTTAGTCTTCTGCTTTTATAAGAAACACAAACACCTGATGGCTCAATAATTGAGTCAACGTGTAAATGGTCAAGTCAACTCTCACCTAAAGCTATGGATGCTTTACTGCATTCATCTTCATGTGGGTTATATATTGTCAAGTCAATTTATATTGTCAAGTCAATTTCATATATGCTATAAAAATCTTTGTTGCTTAGTTACATCTTCATGGTACTTTAAAAATCATGGCAATAAGATAGCCATGGGAATTGTTAAATTCAGAGACCAACTTGTTGCACCTGAAAGTCATGAAGCAGATAATACTGCCAACGAATTCAACTCTAGATTTGGAATCTGATTTGTGATTTGTGGTTGGTAATGCGAATACATAAAAAAGAAGATGAATACCTTTCACTTAGAGAAGAGAGAAAATACAGGCTCAAATTTTCAATTTGCCCATTCATTTAAAAACTCTTGTAAATTCAGGACTTGAGAAAATTCAAACCCTACTTTAAGATTTCCTCAATCTGACAAGTTCTACACAAGTATAATCAATGATTGACAAAATTTCTCCTGCTCCAAGTTTTAGGAGGGTATATGACTACAAAAAGAATGAATGTCACTGTATGCTGAGCTGTTTTGTTTGTGCAAGACCTATCTCTAATTCAAGCAGTCCTGAGGTTCAGACTTCTTCAACCTACAATAGAAATGTAAAATCCTAATGAATAACAAAACCAAGAGTCAACTTTTTAATGATATCATATTTAATCGGGGAGGAAATGAGGACCTGAGGGAGGCTCATCAGCTCAAAAACAGCTTTCTTGGGGGTCAGTTCATTGTCAATAATCCGAGCTACTGCAGTCAAAACTGGCATCTTCACCTTATATTTCTGGGCTAGCGCAATCACAGCTCCTGCTGTTGATACACCTTCTGCTACCTAGTAAATACAAACATGCAGTTACCACAACCATCTTAGCATATTTCAATTTCTTCGCAGGTATATCAAAATATTCTTAGGCACCTGATTCATGGAACTTAGTATGTCATCAAGTTTCTCCCCAGATCCAAGACGTACCCCAACTGTTCTGTTTCTTGAAAGGTTTACAAAACACGTAAGCATAATGTCTCCAATTCCTGATAGACCAGTAATTGTTGTCGGCTTTGCCCCCATCTTCAGGAGAAAAATTGGAGAGAAAAACATAGTGAGACAATAGCAGCTAAACCCAAACAAATTATACCAACAGTATGGAATTACAACACAAAGGCAACTGGAAAATATGGGAACCAATGCAAGAACCAGGTGCATAAAACTCTCCATGTCAAACCAGTGGGATAGTCACCATATAGTTTCCACATAAATTATACATAGGTCAATAAGTATATATATACCAACAAACATTAGGGTATGATACCACATCCCAGAATGCCACATAAAGATAATATAATGTTATTGTTTCTTGTCACTGTCAGTCTTATAGTGAGCTTGAAAAGGAAAGGTACCTTAGTTGCCAGCCATCTTATCTCTGAGCATCCCTGTGAAACAAGAGCCGCCTTAGAATTATTACCGAGATTCATCCCATCAACAATACCTGCGGCTATCGCAAGCACATTCTTGAGAGCACCTGTTACTTCTACCCCTGTGACATCACTGGAATTTATCAGAGGTTATGAGTCGGGTCCGTCGACTTGAATGTATAAATTGCACATAGGACCATGGCTATGTGAGATTTGAACACATTGATATGCAAATTGACTAGGCATTGCAACATCAAATTGCAGACACAGAAAATATTGGAGTTGATCCCAACCTTGAAGTGCTGATTCTTAGATAGCTAGAAGCTAGTAACTGCTGAACTGCATTTGCCAATTTTTTGTCTTTTGAAGCTACCACCATTGCTAGAAAAAAGCATAAAATTAAGAGTAGAATATGATTAGTACCCTGAAAACATGAATCGGCCTAACTCAAACGTGTAAATTCACCACTCTTATTGCTTACTTTTAACTCACCTGTTGGTAATTTATTCATCAGCTCCAGAGCAAAAGAAGGCCCAGATAGTGCAATGAAAGGCTGGCGAGGATTCTTCAGTGCTTGGGGGATGATCTGAGACATGGTCCTCAATGTATTGAGCTCTAAACCCTTGCTAACCGATATGAAAGGCAAGTCTGGATATACATATTCTGCAATCCCTTCAAGAAACAATGCGCTGAACTGCAATATCACAGTCAAAGATTCAGGTGCCTATCGCATACTAGAGCAACTTCTAAAGGTCGAAACTTTAAACAGTATACCAATCAGTCATTCACTTATATACTCATAGAAACATTATGCACTAGGATTTCTATGAAAATAGATACCAATTGGAAATAAGCAGGACCAAAACAGAGGAATGGGAACCGAAAACCTGCACGGGAACTGCATGAACGCAATAGTCAGCATCAAGCAAAGCAGCTTTGGCATCAGTGGTTGCAATCACATTTTCTGGTAGCTTGTGTTCTGGGAAGTACTTGCTGTCATCAAACAAAAACCCAATTAAATTTCTAAAGAGATGAATGCTTCCATGCTTAAAAAGTTAATGCTGGACTTTCAGATAAGTCTTACCTGTTACAGTGGTTCTCATTAATAGACTGACAAACTTGAGCATCACGCACCAGCATGTTAACTTCCAGTTGGTCTTTTCTATTTGCAACATGGGCAGCCATTGCCGTAGCAAAAGACCCACCTCCAAGCACCACCACCTAAACAAAGTTCAAAAACCCAATACTGAAAAAGCTTGATTCGAAACGAAAGACTAAAGCTTTGGCAATTCTACGACTGCACAACGCAGAATTGGGAGACAAGTGTGGACCTTGTTCGTGCGTTCAAGGACGTCGGTCTTGGTCTTGGAGCGCAAGGACCTGGACCACCGGACAAGCTTCTCCCAGGCCAAACGGACAGCTCGGCGGCGGTCCCGGGTCCGTTCGGAAGCGTATTCCGGACTCGGGTCGGGGAATTCGGGAGTGGTGGTGGTGGTGGTGGGTTGGGAATGGGGGATGAGAAGGAGGGTGGGGTTGTTAGAAAGGTTCAATCTTTTGAACTTGAGAGTGTGCCGAAAGGGACGAGTGGGATTTGAGTTGGAAGGAAGGAGTGGGTTTAGATATGGTGGCCGTGGCGGTGGCTCTAGCAGCGCCGCCATTGTTTCTCCGGAGACTCAGAAAATGGTTTATCTCTATTTATTTTATGGTTGGTCCCTCAGCTTTGGAACTTTTCTATCGACCATTAGTGTGCATCACCTTTTTCTTTTCTTTTTTAACCAAAACAAAGGGGCATGGAATCGTGTGCATCTAAATTAATTTAGACACGAGAGTTGTCCAAGATGTGATTGCCATGTGGAACATTCTGTTAAAGGCTAGATTAACTGTTTACAGAGAGTTTTGTACTGGAACAAAATGTTGGGGATAGATCACAATATTGGTCTGTGCTTCACAGAACAAATTGAGACATCGAGTCATTGCTAGCTGGAGCATTCCAATTTTCATTGGAACAGAAATCAAGTGATGCAACATAAATACCAAGAGCCAAACACGTACACAACACGCAACCAACGTCCTTGGATCAAATGTGCTTTTCTCTTTTGATATTTAGCACCGATTAAACAAAAGGAATCAAACCCTTGGAAATTCTAGAGAGCTTCTTGGGTACTCCTGGAGCATGTGCTCCACAGCATTTTTTCGGCGCGTGAGTGACACGCTCCATAATTGTTTTGGACTTTTTTTTCCCTCTTCCTCTTCTTCTCCTCTCTCTCCCCGTGTCTCTCTCTCTCCTCTCATCGGCGCCGTCGTCAACCACTTCCAAACACCACAAAGTTTATATCAACGTGTAGACCACATCTTAAGGATGATATTTAGTATCTATATCGAGGTCCAATTCAAAGTGGATCGGGAGATATCGACGACGGAAGTTTGGAAACTCAAAAAATCAACGATTCGAAACTTCTTAAACGGTAGCTTTCGGGATGAACTAAGGTTATGAGAAGCTTCCTGTGATGTAGAGGAGTCGAAAGAGACCATTTTGAGGTCTTGAGGTGGCCGGAGTTGGCAGGACGGAGGATGTGAAAATCCTTGTATTTCCGGCGAAGTGTACGGCTGGGGTCGAGACCGCTTGGGATCGATACCGCCTGGGCTGAGTTCGCCGGCCTCCTTTGGTTCCCTTGGTGAGGGTGGTGACGTGTAAAGGGGACCTGGAGCAAGAGATGCTCGACGGACACAGTGAGGAAGAAATGGAGGTTGTGCCGGAGGGAGAGGGAGAGAGGATAGAGGAGAGAGAAGACAAAAAGAAAATATGACAAATAATGAGGGGTAAAACCGTCATTTCGTAAGGGTAGAGCACCTACTCCTGGAGCACACCAGAATCCCTGGAAATTCTAAGGTAGAAAAATCTATCTTGTTATTCCTAATTCCCAATCTTAATCCAAAATCCAAATCCTTATCTAGTGCCACCCATGTTGTGATTGAATTCTATTCTCTCCGCCGGCCAATCCAACCTTCCTCATCACCAAGAACTTCAAGGTACAATTTTTCTTCCCTCAAAGTTAGAATCTTTCTAGCTCATTTTTCATTTTCTAGCACTTGGGCTATCATGTTTTTGATATATATATATATATATGTATGTATGTTCATGAATTCTGGGTATTTTTTGTTTTCTTAGGTGATCTGATTGGTTGGGGCCTTGGAGGAGGAGGAAGAAGATCATATATGGGGAAGCATCGACGACGTGGTTGTGGAGATGATGGTGATCAATCCCCTAATAACAATGGAGGAAGAAAGTGCCCACGTAAACGTAATCGGAAAAGGGCATCATCATTGTGTCATTGTTTTGCAGTTTCTTCAATATTTAGAGGGATAGGAAGATGTATGTTTGTGACTTGTTTCCCTGTCATACAATGTTTTGGATTAGATGAATGTAGACACCACCATCACCACCATCCCCATAAACATTTTTCAGAGTTTTCGTGATGTAGCAATCTCAATAAATTCTTTTAGTATTAGATTGTTTTGGGATGGTGTAAAACTGTAAATTGGATCATTACAGAAGCTTGGCAGTAGTTATAGGATCAGATGATCTTCATGTTCAGTTCTTTGTAAATATACATGTATGATTTACCTAAATGTTGGATTTACCTTGGAACTTTTGTTTGCAATGATACCCAACTGAAGATCAAAGTTGGGATCCTTGATCGAGAAGCACATATTTAGAAATGTGTAAGATTTTGGAATTTTAATACATTTGTCAGAAGCAACAACAATTCAAACATAGAAATGAAATGCTGCATTTAGCTCAGAATTTCGAATCGACATGAGGATATGATTGTTTAGAAGGTATCTTGCCTCACGCGCGACTTTAGTCTTCTTTGCAAACTAAAAATGTAGTTCATTGATATATTGTAGACTCCAACTTAATTATGTCCATTAAGGCTATCATTCTCAATGATTCTGAGTATAATAACATCTGTATATATGAATCACTGCAAGACAATATATGATGAAATTATCAGAGGAGAAGCAATGGAATAAATTTCTCACACTTTGTTTTTATGTTAAATGAAAAGTTCTACCTCATTCAAATATATTGGATTTTTTTTTTCACAATTTGCAACAATAGTTTAGTACCTTGATTTTCTTAAGGAGTTCATATATTCCCTGTCATTCTTGGCATACAATAGTCTGTAATTACCAGATGTACCTTTTGACACCTGCATATAAGTTTAGCACCCCAGACCCTCTTGGTAAAAACTTAAGTAGTGAATAATGATTATAAAAATTTCCAACAGTTTCTACAAATATCAGTTTAGTTTACCTCACATTGCTATGGTTTTGATGATCTCCCAATCCCAAAAACTCCAATGCCTTTGGCCCATTTTCAATATGTCACAAACTTGTCCAGAATCATTAACTAGGGTCCAATATAGTACTCAACTGTCATAGAGTAAAACTAGAGACTACCTATAGTATGATATTAACACAAAGCATACAGAGTAAAACTGTAAAACCAGAGGCACCTACTTACCTACAGGCTACAGCATATATATATGAGGTTAACAGAATAACAGAAAGCAAACAGCTAGGGTGAAAGATTAAGTTTAAATAAATTAAGTTTTCTAGCTTGAATAAGGTTTCTTTGCCGAGTTTGCAAAGGAATAGGATTTATGTTTCCTTATTCCTTATTGTAGTAGGTTTATTTTTATTTCTTTTAGATTAATATGGGATCGTGCTCTATATGGTAGGTACAAATATTCTTGTCTCAAACTTTGAATGTTTTGTTAGACCACTGGCATGAGGACAAGAAACAGCCGCGAGAAACTGATGTGGAGAGTAATATGCCGGGCAATCCGAGGGCAAAAGTGTGCAATATGCTTGGAAGGCCTGGAAGCTCGCAGCGCAGCCGTGCTCCGGCGGTGTAAGCACGCATACTGCCTCGGATGCATTCGCAAGTGGAGCAATTTGAGACGAAAATGCCCTCTCTGCAACGCCAACTTCGAGTCTTGGTTGTACCGCTTCAGCCTCTCTAGTCGAAATTTCCACATAGAGGTTTTACCACCTCTCAATACTACTAGTTCTTCTTCTAGAAGCTTGATCAACCTTGAAGCCGAACGTGATCCTCCAAACAATGAGCGGGGCCGGCGATCAAGGCCATTGCCGTGGCGGAGATCGTTTGGACGGCCGGGGTATGCGGCAGCCGATGTGATTGCCGAGAGGAAGCTTCATTGGCGTGCCAGTATATATGGTAGACACTTGCAAGCTGTGCCTTGTGCTCCAAGAAACCGTGTCGTTCAAGTGAGTAATGTAAACAGGGATGGTGTAAGAGAGAGGATGTTGCAACCGTGGATTCGAAGAGAGCTGCAGGCTCTTCTTGGAGACCAAGATCCGTCTATTGTTATTCATGTGGTCAACTCAGTCTTCATTGCAAGCAAGCTCGAAAATAATAATAATAATAATAACTTTCTTGAACCGTTGCGCCCTTTCTTGCTCGATCGAACCGATATGTTTTGGCATGAACTAATATGTTTTGCAGACAGTCCGTTTAACATGGAAACCTATGATGCCGTTGTTGAATATACAAGCTTAGGCTGAGTTGAATTAATTAATGCAGTGAGAAAATTAAGACTATATATTTCTGGAACGTACCCTGGTCTTTCTCCAAACTACAACCCCTCGAGTATGGATGAAGTCAAAGATGGCTTTATTTCTGGAATTGGTTACTCTCATAGTCTCATGTACTGTCTTGTGAATCTTTTAATTGATTTTAGGACCAAATGAAATTAGATATTGACAGCAATAATGCTAATTAACCAAGCCCTTTATTTTTATTTTTATTTTTAATCTAGCATGATGTATATATATGTTTGCGACTAGTTTCCCTGTCATGTTAGGATTAGATGAATATGTAGACACCAGCAGCATTACCATAAACATTTTCTCTGGGTTTTCAGGCTGAAAGAAATTGCATGATATGGATAATAATTTATGTTTTAATTTTTGAAACAATATATCAAGAAATCATCAGAGAAGCAATGGAACATATTCTCAAACTTCTCTAGGCAGGCAAAATTGAAAATGTGAAGATTATAAGGACGTCTGAGCAAACAAAACCCAAAAGTAAACCTAGCAGTTAATATTCTTGGCTTCTCATTCAAAATATTTGCCTCATTCAATATGTGTGTTGAGCACCTGCAGTTCATCAGATGACATCTCCTTCAATCACTTAATCACCACTGGAACCTGCTCCTTCATGACTGATGATAAGTATGTATTGGTCAGAGCTCAAAGGGGTAACAAGGCATGAACATAATAAATTAATAAGAAATAATGGAGAAAAAAAAAAGGATTTTTCACAATGTGCGATACCTTGATTTTCGATCTTAAGGAGTTCATAGACTGTCATTCCTGGCATACAATAGTCTGTAATTACCAGATATACCTTTGAGGCCTGCAAATAGGTACATACAACACCCCAAGACCCTCTTAGTAAAATCTTAAGTAGTGAATGATTTTTATAAAATATCTACGACTCTTTATAAACATATTAGTCTAGTTTTACGATTGCTATGGTTTTGATGATCTCCTAATCCCAAAAAGTCAATCCTCTTTGCCCATTTTCTTCAGTAGTCACTGCACCCAGTAGAGAATCATACTAATTATATTTGTCAAACTGTATTTTACCAAATTCAGTTTTATAGATACATTATTCCTTTTGTATGGTTTATTTAGTTTTATATTTTGTTTAGAAGCAAGAGTAAGTTTAGGGCAAGTTTTCTAGCTTGAATAAGATTTAGGTTTCCTAGTTTGATTGTGGGATAGTGCTCTATACATATAAGACAACCTTTAGATTTTCAAATCATTCAATAATCAGAAAACCCAAAATTAGAGAAGATATATTGTTCTTCAGGGTGTGCTCGTGCTTTTAGGCTTTTAGCTATGCTAGTTGTTTATCTATGGTGAATTGCTTCCGAAGTAAAGTTAACCCTCTTGTGGAGAGAAAACAACTGCATGAAATTTTACAGTTGTTAGTTTGATAATAGCAAGTTAGCAACACAAGCAACGCCTTGGACAGCAAAGCTCTCCCTCGAATTGAATATTCTTTCTCATCATCCATCGCAAAAGGAACCAAGCCCTTTTTGAATTTTTAACCTAAACAAAACGTCCTAAATCCTAATCCTATTCCTAACGTGCCAGACATGTTGTGATCGAGTTCTCTTCCTATTCTCTCTGCAAGTAAATCCACTCTTCCTCACCACCAAGAGCTTTAAGGTACAATTCTCTCGAAGTTTGAGTCTTTCTAGCTCCTTAATTATTAATTTTCAAGCACTTTGTTGGATAAGTATGTTCATGAATTCTGTCTTGTTTTGTTAGGTGATTTGACTGGTTGGGGGCTTGAAGGAGGAGTAAGATCATATATGGGGAAGCATCGAGGATGTCGTGGTGGAGGTGATGGTGATCAATCCTCTAATAACAATGGAGGTGGAAAGAGTCAGTCCCCTAATAACAATGGAGGAGAAAAGAGCCAGTCCCCTAATAACAATGGAGGAAAAAAGAGCCCACCTAGACGTAATCGGAAAAGGGCATCAATATTTAGAGGGATGAGAAGATGTATGTTCGTGAGTTGTTTCCCTGTCATGCAATGTTTCGGAGTAGATGAATGTAGGCACCATCACCACCATGATCACCCTAAACATTTTTCTGGGTTTTGATGATATCAATATCAATTAGATTCTTATAACTATTTTTGGAGGGTACTTGATTTTTTTTTTTGGCAAGGAGAGGGTACTTGATTTGGTACCTCTTTTTTTTAATTTGGTTTAGATCCTAAAAGAGATCACAGCAGAAGTTTGGATTTAGACTCCACTTTCCCTATGTCCATCTATCCTGAATTGCATAATATGGAAAATAATATGATAAAACAATATCATCAGAGAAGCAGATATATTCTTACACTTTTTAAGGGAAAATTGATTCTCAAACTAAATGAATATTAATTCAAAATGTCAAGATAGCAAGTTCTGAGGAAACAAAACCTAAAAACAAAATTTAACAGTTGATTTCTTTAGCTTCTCTTCACTTCTCCTCCTTAACAAGGTACGTGCTTTAGCTCCT
The DNA here is from genome assembly GCA_030142095.1 of Rubus idaeus. Classification (NCBI taxonomy): domain Eukaryota; kingdom Viridiplantae; phylum Streptophyta; class Magnoliopsida; order Rosales; family Rosaceae; genus Rubus; species Rubus idaeus. Next base: position 3,561,466 of record CM057971.1, read on the forward strand.
GCAGTTCATCAGATGACATCTCAGTTGCTTTATGTCTGACTGTTTGATAGGTTTCAGCATGAACATCTGAGCTCCCTCCTCCAAGCACCTGTTTTTCACAATATTAGTGAAATAAACCTCAATGTAACAAAAACAAAGAAAAGGACCAAAAGAAAGTAAGCATAATCAACAAGAACTATTAACATTATTAACTTGTTAATCCGATTCGGTATGTTTTCAGATGACATAATCACCACTGGAACCTCCTTCATCACTGATGATTCCTATTGATTGGTCAAAAACTCAAAGGAGTAAGAAAGCATGAGCATGATATTTCATAATGAGAAAATTGATTTTCTTTTCACATCTTCAAAAGTAATAATACCTTGATTTTCTTAAGTAGTTCATAGCCTGTCATTCCTGGCATACAATAGTCTGTAATTACCAGATTTACCTTTGAGATCTGCAAATAAGTACAAAGCCCCAAACCCTCTTAGTTAAGTAGTGACTGATTATTGAAAAACTACAACAGTTTATATGTTAAATTCAACTCACATTGCTATGGTTTTGATGATCTCCCAATCCCAAAAACTCCAACGCCCTTGGCCCATTTTCTGCAGTAGTCACTGCACCAAGTAGAAAATCAAAGTAATTTTTCAAACTGTATTTTTACCAAACTCAGTTTTATATCAACATTATTCCTTTTCTTTGCTGACATTAGAGGATCAAACCCCTAGCCCCACCCTAATCCTAACCCACATACCTTGTTCCCTTTAAAAGGTCACAAATCTGTTCAGAATCATTAACTGGGGTCCAATACAAATCATCAAGCGTAAAATGTAGCTTTTCATAACTAGAGACTAGCTATAGCATGAGATTAACACAAAGAAAACAGAGGAACCCGGTATTCATGGCATGAGATTAACACAAACCAAACAGAGTGAAAACAGAGTGTTCTGCTTCTGCAGGAAGAGAGCACTGTGTGTTACCTTTGCAAGAGAAATTCTTCAGCAGCTTTTCGATTAGTTTTCGATCAATATCGCTGTCATCCACAGCCAAAACATGGGGCTGATCCACATTTTCCATGAAACCCTTTGAGGAAGAAGCAAACCCAGACTCCATGCTTTGCCTCCTTTACCCAAAAATAATAAAACCCTCACCCACCACAACACAAAGGCAGTAAGTGGTAGCAGTACTAGTACTACTCCTCACTCTAATAATAACAAAGGAAACAATGAAAGATTGAAAGCTATGGAACAGAAAAGACACTAACAAACGCAGTTGCAATAAAAGAGATGGCAATTAATTACACAAGACCAAGAAACCAAATGACTGACTACACAGTTTCTCTGACAATACCAACATTAAACATACATGCATAAAACAAAAACATATAACTCAATGAGTGAGTACATAGAGATAATGGGTTGTTATATTTATAGTCATGGATACAAGAGAATACTAAATGCATTACAATGGAGACATGAGAGGTTGCTGTTGTTGTTATTGTTTGGTGGGGCGAGGAATTTTAGAAAGAGAGAATCAAAGAGGATAATAAATATCCAAGGTCACAGATATTATGTGATCTTTTTTGGGTCTTACACCCTTTGATTTGATTCATTTTATTTCTCTCTCTCAAATCTGCTGTGTGTCTATCTCTGCAGAGAGAGAGAATCGATCAGTATCTGCATGTATATAGCTGCATTGTTAATCCTTATATTTTTTCTAAGAGATTCTATTCCTCACTCATGAAGGATTACCAAAAAGGGTCCAAAAGATGTATAAGGATTTTGGTTTCGGAAGGAGTGGGGCATTGTGACATAGTTTTTGTTTTGTTTGGTGAAGACGACTTGTGACATAATGCTCACCTAAATTGGGATTTTAAAATCTTTTAGGTTCATGTTTTCAATATTTTGTTTTTATATCTGATTTGAACCCGCTCTTAACATTACCTAAAACTTCAAAGGAACCAAATGGAAAAAATATCTTTGGGAAAATTGAATTCTTTCTTCCATTCCAAGAACCAAACGGTGTTACTGCTACCTCTTGCACTACTGGTTTTTTTTTTTTTTTAAAGATTTGTAGTAGTTATTTTCATGTAGTTTTAAAAGGCGACTTAAAAGTCTGAATATTGCACAATGCGGCTTCTACATTTGTGGTAAGAGTCCCGATCCAAAAAAAAGAAGGGTTTTGTGGTAAGAGTGATGGTTATCATATTGTTGCTGGTGCTAGAATCTTGGGCAAAGCTAAAGTTCTTTAAGCTCAAGCTCTTAAAGAATGGTCTCAATTGCATGTCGGACAAGGGTTTCGCTTAAAATTTATCAAGGGAGATTCGAAGGTTATTATAAATTGCTTAGTAGAATAATGTTTTGTTCCCCGGAGAGTTAACATAATTGTTCAAGATATTCTAAATCTTGCTAGGTTTTTCTATGAGATTTTGTATTGCCATGTTCTGGAAGACTAATTTTACAGCGGATAACACAGTTCAATCCGTAAATTAACATTGTACTTGAGATTGTCGGCTCCTTTTTTGTGCGTTTCATGCCTTTAACATGGTTTTTTTTTTGGCAAGGGTGCCTTTAACATGGTTGAGTACTTGAGTTAAAGGATGAAAGGACCATAGGAAAATTAAAATTTCCTCCTCCAAACTAGACCCATCAAAATAGCATTTGAAAAAAGTAGCACTAGGTCAAAGAAAAAACGAGGGAAATACAATGAAGATTGTTTCCCATTTCCCCACTGAGTAGCTGGTCAAAGAAAAGATGGGTGATGTGGTGTTACTTTCTGCATAAAACAGATCAAATATGGCACCAGAAACGTCTAAAAGATTCGGAATCTGACTCTTTGAAAAGATGGAAGAATCTCAACATACTAATGAGCAGGCATTGAACAAAACGATGATATAAAACTAGACCCCATTCCCCAAGCCACAATCAGAATCTTGACTTGTGCGTTGTGTTCGACTGTTCTCTCTGGTCTACTCACCTAGTCACTTTGTTATTTTGTCAATGACAGATAACAATCCGTAGAACGAAGTAAAGACTTTCCAGCTATAGAATCTTTATCTTCAATTGGATTAACATCTCGCCTGTTTTCAATTCATGATGTAATCGAAAAAAAAAAATGCTAACAGAAGCTTAGTGCACTTTAGCTTTGCTCTGTTTCATAAAGATTACCACTCCAAAACTGTAAAACAAGTGATCATGGTATAGTAAATGTAGCATTAGGATAAAATACCATTAGTTGGTGGATAAGGATGAAAAGTTCAAAGCCTGACAGGACAAGGCAACAAATCGCAACAAAGTACAAAAATTAAGAATCGACAAGATAGGTATATTTAGGACAGTCAGACTTGGGCAGAGGCCATTACAACAGCACTGAAGCGAGCAAAGCAGCTTCCAAACCAACTTGTTCTGTTATGTTGTAAAAACTTGTTCTTTGATGTTGTAAAAAAAAAAGAAACATTACTCCTAATACGTTATAACAGGCTACTGTTTGGTTAGCAGAACAACTTATGCATTCTTGGCTAAGCCTTCTGGAAAAATGTGAATGATAGCTCAGTGAGCTTAACCCTCTCTTTTGTCCAAGTTAATGTGATAAAGGAGCAACATGAAAACCACTTAATATGACAGCGAGTAGGACAAAATGCCACATCAACACATTACAAGGAGAGATGACCCTAAATTTTAGTAAGATATCTTTTCATCAAATAAGTAGAGCAAAATGCTAATAGTGAGTTACATTGTTTGTATTGGAACAAAGATCATCACTTGACAGTTCCCTTAGAAATGGATGATGTGCAAGGCCCAGCAGATGTCATAAAAGGAATACCCTTGAATGTAGCCACACCCTTGTCATCAGTGAAAAGATGCTGCACAAATGAAACACCCACGATCACATATATGCAAGAACTGATTCACAATCTATAGAAATACAGACCCATGAGTTAGGAAAATCATAAAGACCAGAACAGCAAAATCATTAATACCAGAACAGTTAAATCATACCGGAGTAATCTTATCCAACTGCTTCTTTTTTGGGTTGAGGACATCTTCTGGCTTTCCATCAATCCTGGATAGAAATAAGCGCATGTGAGAGACAGGTAGTCAAAATAGATTCCAACCCCAGCTAGAGAACTTCCCATAAGTGGAAAATACCCTATGAAGCGGTTGCAACACAAAACTTTCCAGTAAAAGAACCCCTCATTGATAGACTAAATCAGGCCATGAGGCCAAAAAGAAAAGAACCTATACTTTTTCTTGCTAACTAATAACTATTAAACTATTAATAGGCTAATAGGACATGATATGGAACACAAAATAATAAATGAATGCTTAACACATTGATAGCTAGCACTATATGACTTACCACATTTACCAAAGTGTAATTATAATATTTACCTTAATAACTTTTAAATGTGTCTATCAAGATAAATTGGCAATGAAAATGTTTGTGCAAGCTCTCAGTAATTTCAGAAATCTTACCCAGAAAATGAGACACGTTCCCCAAGTTTGGCCCCTTCTGGGGGGAGCAAAGGCTCTACAATAGTGTGATCTTCACTAGAAGCACACAGCACCTAAATACATGCACACAAATTAAACCAATACCATCATATTTGTTTAGTAAATTAGGAGTAGCTAATTTACGAAACATTAAAAAAAAAACTTTTTCATAATCTGTAACCATATTATACAAATTCGGAATCCTATACAAGAGAAATAGACAATGAGGTTGCAAACATTTCATCCGAAGGATTGGAGTGGAAAACTTGAAAATACTTCCTATCCATGAACTAAGATTTGGAACACAAAGTACAGACATCATCACGATTACCAGTTAAGCAGTGAAGAAATAACAGCAATATTAATATTAATGCGTATAACCATGTCAGCAGTGAGCATAATATGATGAATTGACAAGAAACACTGAAACACATACCAGTCCTTCAGACATCACGTCCCGTAATTTCCCAGGTTTCACGTTTGTAATCAGTACAACACGACGGTTCTGATAGTGAATACAAAATTGCAAACACAAAGAAGATACATCAGAACGTGAGAATATTTTCATCTGTTTGACAAGTATGAAAGTAAATCAAATCCCAGAAAGAAAACCAAGTAAAAAACTATCTACTCCCAAAAGAGATCCTACCGTCAACTCTTCTGGACTGCAGTACTTTGCCAGGCCGCTTACCACTTGGCGCAATTTAGCATCTCCCACGTCAATCTCCTCAACCAGTAAACTGAAGCAAAACAAATGTTATAACTGATTTTGCATCCTCCCAAGTCTAAAATAACATTCAGCATCCAAAGTTGAGGTAAATCGGTTGATTTAATGAACTAATGGGCTTCTAGAGGAGAAGAAAGAGACCTGTCAGCAGATGGATGCTTCCAAGCTTTTCGAATGAGGCCAACCTGTATATTCAACAAACTGACACTAACTTCTTTGTCTTTCTCAACTGCCACTACCTCTGGTGATTTTTTCTTCTCTTGAGTAGCTTTCTTATCTCCTGTAGTCTTTATCTAACATTGTTTCAAATAAAAAAAGTGCAATATCATTGGGCAAGAACTGTCCACAAAGGAAAAAATAAGCATTGTTCAAAACGTAGTAGACTCATGCAATGAAGTCGAAGATTAAACCACCATAAGCTGGTTTCAAGCCTGATTACAAATAGCTATGGTCATTCAGCCTCACTCCTTTTAGTACTATTACAAACAATCAGAGGTGGCTGTGGCCCCTCTAAAAGTTTAAATAATTTCATAAGCAGTTTACGTAAGGCCAACCTAAACAGAATAACTAATTTGTAAAAGAAACAAGTCATTTGGCAGTCAGATATTTGATTGCACAAAATAGAAAGAATAGAGATCTTAAAAGAACGTACCCCTGTGTCACTTTTCTTTGTGCTTGGTTCTCCCTCATGCTTGTCAGCACTCTTCGTGCTCTGAACAGTCTTATTTGCATTTGAATCTACTTCCACCTTAACTGAACTTTTTGGTCTCAGCAAAAAGTCTAACTTCTGCATACATGACAATCAAAGGATACGACGCAATTGTAAGTCAAGAGTAATAGACGTCAACTTTGAGAACATTTTCACTATCTTTCACACATTTACTTTTGATTCTCTTGATTTGCGATATCAGGGTTCAGAGGGTATAGAGTTGTGAGGAATGAAACCGAAATTACGGAATAACATAGTAAATTTTACTCACATGGAAATCAAATTCAACCTCCTCTACCACTATCTTCTCAAGAATGTTTCCGAAATCCACGTTGTGCTGGGAAAAAAAGAAATTGTGAGATAGTCTGACCACAATACTCATGAAAGCTCATGTTTCAACTTTCAACAAGAGATAACAATAACAAGTAGCTCATACGTTTGCATCTCATGACACACTTTTATTAAGCATTGCTAACAAATACTAATAAGTTTAAGTTAAGAAATGCCTTGGACACCTTTACGCACAGTTGAGATCAAATGTTTGGATGCATAATCACAATTTAAGATAAAATAATTTATCAGCATAAGGTGTACCTGGATGTAAGTCGCCCATCTAACTACATGCTGAAACTTTTTCCTATCTGAATTCGAAAGGCCAATCTGCATATGAACCAATCAATAAGTTACCAAACTTTCAAGCCTGCTGGTACTGCATGTAATACTCTTCTAGAAAGCAATTCCAGAGTAACTAAACATTTCTGAAACAATGCACTGTCAAAGAGACCCAGTTTCCAACTTAACAGAATCAAAAACCCAAAAATTACATAGAATGACAAAAGTGAAGAACAATCCATACCACAGAAGAATGCACTGCAGCAAACACACTAACATCAGCTTCAGATAGTGTGAACCCATCGCCCAAAAGCACAGCCACACCAGCCAAGGTTTCATTCAACTCTTTGAGAGCTAAAGAGCATGCCTGGGGATCACTAGGAAACCCCTCTGCGTATTTAATCCAATTAAGCACCTACAATCCCAAAAAAGATCGAACCTTTACTTATTACTGATATAAAAGTTACCACAAATCCAATGTAACTGAGTGTTAAGAGAGTAAAACTTCACCGCATCATTCACTTTCTCTGGGGCGTCCTTTTTGGCCGACCTCAAGATGGTCAAGTATGAGCTCGCAATTTCATCTTCTGCAATGTTTTCTGGGAATGTTTTCTGCAGAAACCAACAACAAGATCAAGAAATTGAATTGGCAAACAAACAAGGTGACAATTTTGAAGCTTTTAGTTGCAAAAATTTGAAGAAGATATAAGCTTGCTTACAGGATCGATGGCAAAGTATTTGCATAGAGCTGATGATATCAATTGCTTTCTGCTTAGGCCGATGCTTCCATTAGCTGCCATTTTTTTTTTCTTTCCTTCACTGTCAGAGCTCGGAGTTGAGAGTTACAAAAGGCAATTCGATATAGGGTTTTTGGGTTTTACATATGTTGAGGTTGTTTGGGCTCGAATGGGTAGAAGAATAATCCCGATCCAACATACATTGTGGCCCATTAAAATGTGCAAACAGCCCAAGTTCCCAAAGGGGCTAAGGCAAACTAACATCCCCAAGTTTTACATTTCGCTTCTAGAAAGAAAATTCTCTGAATTTACCATAGTAGAATACAAACATGGTTATATTTTTTTTTGTTAACACACACTCTCACCCCATTTCATTTTGGTATCTGGTATTCTAAGAGAATCGAATGTAGAATTATTTATTAAAAACTGCTATTCATATTCAGACAAAAAATAACGACTTCTTCCTTTTTTCCCCAAAAATAGTGTTTCTTTTTGTTTATTTATTTCATTTTCATTTCTCTGTTCTCCTATTTACTTATTTAGTAGAGAAAATTCAAAGTCTAACAAGTATCCAATGTGGACTATGGAGTCCCTCCAGTGCAAAATTCAAATAACTGGTCCCACTGCCTTATTGTCCTCTTCCCCTTATAATTTTCCTCTTCCATCTCTTCTCTCCTCCCCAGACTGCCCAGGATAAATTCCTGCCAATTAACTATATGCAATGTCTGGAATCACCAAAGCACACACCAAACAACACCATCACCATAGAAATTAATTAAAGCAGGTTAAAACACCAAGGTAAATTGCAAAAGCTGCATGCCTGCATCAACCCCATGTCGTTTTACTGTCCATTGTCTATAGTATTAGTCCTTACTCATTGTACTTGGGATAAGAGCAGATGAATTACCCAGCTGGCATGCACAGTTAGAATTCTGAATTCTTCTTCTCCTTTTTCCTTCTTGAAATTCCCAACCTCTTAAAAAATTACCCTATACTTCACCTAATCTTGTTTGTGAGCTTTGGATATAGGTGTTTGCCATTTAGTCACCATCACTGAATAAAAGGGTCATGTATTTATGCATGAAAGGTTTTGGGATTACTTAGAAGGCCAATTTACATTGCTGAAGAACATGGGTGATGCTTGACAGTGTAGAATTTGTAGTGCAGAATGGACTGTTCTCCATGGTAGTATGGTAAATTCCAAACAAAAACTCAGCTGTGTATATGCCTCAATGCAAAAGGACAACATAAAATGCTGCTTCTAAAAACTTCACGGGCAAATCAACTCCTTCATGAAAACTCTGCTTGCTGATAAGGGTATGTAATATTGTAAAGCAAGGGTAAGGGGTCCAATGAGCTTGAGAAATACGAACAAGCAGCAGCTTAAATTTCATTGGTTCATAATCAATTGACGCAATCAAACATAGATTTATAAAATTCCTTTAATCATCAGATTTAGCCTCCCCATCTTCTGTTTTGTCATTAATCTAAATCCCAAACCAAGATTGCTTTGGAAACACATAATCCACCAAGCAGAGGAGTAGCATGTCCATGAAATTTTCTTCAATGAAAAAACTAATATCTTAACTCTTTTTGCTTCTTCGGTTGCTCTTTCATTAATGTCAAATAAATTGCTTTAATTTCCTTGAACACTCTTCCTTCATTTCCTTAAAAACCAATTAAGAATGAAAATGATTTTATGAGATAAAAGTGGCAGTAACATTCTGAATTATCAACCAAAAATTAGTGAACTGGTATGTTTTTTCTTTTCATTGGCATGTGTTGCCAAGTAGTTGATAGGTTCATTTTCCTGAATTTCCAATGTCCTTCTCATGGTTTAATTTGCTTGCCATTGAAGCATATATATATTAAACACAGTGACAACCTAATTGGACCTAAATTATTAAAAAGGGAAAATTAAAGAACTTATAATAAGAAGACAAGGGTTTTCTGAAGCATATTATACTTGAAGGGAATCTTCCATGTTCTCAAGTAGCTCAAGTGATGAACACTGCACACTGTGCAAGAGGGGGGGGGTTGGCTTTGAAAGCTGTGAATCAATATAGTTTGAGGTTTTGAATGTTTGTGAGTTTGAAAATTAATATGAAAGAAAATTGATATTTTTAATTGTTTGGTTATTGTTTGATAATGTATGTATTTATTATTTTTATGGTTAAATTAATTTTTTTCTATAAATAAAATTATTTTTGAAAAAATTTTGTAGACATTATGATATGATTTTGTTTATAAAAATATATTATCTTCTTCTCTTATTTAAAAATTATTTAAATTTATGGTTTGTCAATTTTTATATTTTAAGGTTGTAGAATATAATTAAATTAGAAAATTAGGTGTATATAATTGATTTTAGGATCGTTACATACGGTTGATTTCATGTAGTCGATTTTCTCTCTGAATCCTTTGTCGTTTTTAGGGAAGGATCATTTTCCTCCTCAGAGGTGTTATCTAATGAAGATGAGGAGGGAGAATGAGGAAATTGTTTGTAGTTTGGGTTAGTTGGGTGGGGTGTGTTTAAAGAGAGATTTGGTGTCTCGTTTAAATGGATGAAAGGAGAGAGAGAATCGGGAATTCATGGTTTTGATGTGGTTTTCGATTCGGCAAAGATGAGTCGGAGGTTTGTCTCGGCGTAGGGGATGTCTCGTGGTGTTCGTTTTACGGCGACCTTCGATAAGGAAGAATCGTACACCTCGAGTTAGTCTTCCTCCTCCTCACCAGACCACTCATGATGGCGGGGTAATTTTGGGTTGTAATTTTGGAAGAAGGTGAGGAGAAATGGAAATTTCAAATTTTCATTAATAACAGTTACGGTAGGTGTTAGAAAGGATAAGTGGGTTTATTGGCGGTTGCTTAAAAGCCCTAGCTCCATCAAGAGTTTTCTCATTTAAAAGTAGTGGTGTGGCAGCTTCTTCAAACACTAAAAAACTCAATGCCCTAGGCTGCCTCAAAAATCAAAATGCAGGGTTTAAAAAAAACCCTGTATGGGTGCATTTAAAATGGATGTGAGGGACAGAGTAGGGTTGGTTGCCCTTAAAAGCAATGGAATTAAAAGTTGAGAAAGATGGAAAGCAAAGGAAGTTGAGTCTCTGTCACATCCCTGCAATGTGCACCACTCCCACAACACCGAGCTCTCACCTTTTCTTTATTGCACTCCACCCACCATCGCTACCCCCAACTTAATTTTGCCTTTATTGCCTTTTGCCTTACCTTTCCTTCCTTCTATGTACACTCTGTTTATCCACTCACTCACTCACTCAGATAAGCCCTTCTCTTCTCTTTTCTTTTGCTTGCAATCCTGCAAATTACAACTATAACCCCAATATGCCATTGTCCAATTAGTTATGCTGGGTTTAACGGTTTTGTACTTTTTGTTGGCAAATGAACTTACAGATTAGATGTATTTAACGTTTCTATTAAGTTTAAGAATTTTTAAAGCAAAAGAAAGAACTTATTGCATATGCAAAAAAGTTTTTCTTCAATTCCGTTGTGGATTTAATATTTTTTTTTAAAAAAATAAACTATTTTTTTAGACAATTTATTAAATTATTACCCAATTAAACAACATATGAACGATTAAATTCAGTTGCTGTAAAGCCTGTAACATATTAATGGCACAGGAGCCATTACATAGATTCACCCATTTATGACATCTTTGAATGGTCGGTCAGCACTCAGCAGGTTGGTCTTTCTTCGTCTTCAACCGAAAATTAACGTTCATGTTAAACACCGTTTAATTCGTTAAGTAAAAGATGGCAGAACCGTAATTCTATGGAATTTCAGGGGTGTTTCCGAAGTTGGCTCTTCAGTCACGTTCGCCACTTGTGCCCTCCACGTCAGACACCTCCACCGTAGCGATTACGCCACGTGTCCACCACGTAATAAATAACCTCCACAGTCCATCCACCAGAACCCGGTCCCGGCTTTGCCGTTAATAAGAAAAAAACGCTTTAATTAATTCCCTTCTTTTCAGAGTTCAGAGTCCTCAGAAGTTCACAGTCAGAAAACAGAGGAGAAAGAGAGAGGTGAGTGAAATTCCTCTACAAATTCCCCATTTTCAACCTACAAGCTTTTATCTTTTCCTCTCAAGCCTTTCGTAACCCTAGCTCTCTCCCCAGCCGACGGGCTTGTCTTCCCGGCAATTTCCGGCGGGTTTCCGACCGCTAATTTTTCCTCCGGCGGAAATTTGTAAATGCCAGTTATAGAATCTGCTCAAAATCTCTCAATTGACTTTCCTTTCACTGTTTGAGCTCTGAATCTCGAAATGTTCGCACTCGGAAGAGACTTCTAGGGTTCTGTATACACTTCACCCAGTCTTGAATCTTCCCCCATTTCACCCAATTAACCCAATTCTGGTTTCTAGGGTTTCTCATTTCCCAATCATCATTCCTCTAGCCTTTAGACTCCCTACTTTGACTGCTTAGTTGTACTCGCAGCTCCAATTCTAGCCGTTACAGAAAGTTGGCTTCTTTCTTTTGGCTGAAGCTGAAGTCTTTGAAGCTCAAAACCAGTAATTTTGATCCCCCTGGTCTTTTGGGTCAGTTGCAAATTCTTTATGGCTTTGTAGGGCGAAAATGCGAGCGCATTTAATCATGAAACTGCTGCTTGTATTGTTCATCGTCTTTGCTTTGGCTCCGATTCTGGGGAGATCTCTGAACCCGTCTCTAAACGACGACGTGTTGGGGCTGATAGTGTTCAGGGCGGATATTCAAGATCCAAAGGGGAAATTAGCATCCTGGAACGAAGACGATGATATTCCGTGTGGATGGGTCGGTGTGAAATGCAATCCGAGATCCAACGCCGTCATTGAGCTCAATCTCGACGGTTTCTCTCTCTCGGGTCACATAGGCCGAGGCCTTCTCCAGTTACAGTCTCTCCGGAAGCTTTCCCTCTCCAAGAACAACCTCACGGGGAGCTTAAGCCCTAAGATTGCTCACATAGACAATCTCCGGGTCCTTGATTTGAGTCAGAACAGTCTCTCTGGGCCTGTACCTGAGGAGTTCTTCCGGCAATGTGGGTCGCTGAGAGTGATTTCTCTGGCCAATAACAAGTTCTCCGGGAAAATTCCGGAGAGCTTGAGCTCTTGCGCTAGTCTTGCCACAATTGACTTGTCATTGAACCAGTTTTCCGGTCCGGTTCCAGCTGGGGTTTGGTCCTTGAATGGGATTAGATCACTGGATTTGTCTGGGAATTTGTTGAAGGGTGAAATTCCAAAAGCCATTGAAGGATTGAATAATCTGCGAGCAATTAATTTGCGGAAGAATCGATTTTCTGGGCTGGTTCCTGATGGAATTGGAAGTTGTTTACTTTTGAGGTCCATTGATCTTAGTGAGAATTCATTCACGGGGAATCTACCTCAGACAATGCAGAAACTTGGTCTGTGTGACTCTCTAAGTCTGCAGAAGAACTCATTTTCTGGTGAGCTTCCTGAGTGGATTGGAGAGATGAAAAGCCTGGAGACGTTGGACCTTTCTAGCAACCAGTTTTCGGGTCAAGTTCCAAGTTCATTAGGCAATCTTCAAGCTTTGAAGGTACTGAATTTTTCTGCAAATGGGTTCACTGGGGGCCTGCCCAAGTCTTTGGTCTATTGTACAAACATTTTGGCTTTAGATTTCAGTAAGAATTCTATGGAAGGTGACCTTCCTGCGTGGATATTCAAGGCTGGTTTGGAGGCGGTTTTAATTTCAGAGAAAAAACTAAGCGGAAATAGCCTTTCATCTTCCCCAACTGGAACTGCGCTTCAAAAACTCGAGGTCTTAGATTTGTCTGGCAATGGTTTTTCTGGTGAGATTACATCTGCCATTGGGGCCTTAAGCAGCTTACATGTTTTGAACCTTTCTGGCAACTCTCTTGTTGGTCCTGTTCCTGTGACTATTGGAGAGTTGAAGGCTCTGGACATTCTTGATATGAGTGAGAATGGACTGAATGGAAGCATCCCTCTGGAAATTGGAGGGGCATTTTCTTTGAAGGAATTGAGATTGGAAAAGAACTTTCTCACAGGAAAAATTCCAACTTCAATTGAGAACTGTTCTTCTCTTACTACTTTGTAAGTTCTCTCAGCTCCTCCTTCTATTCCATTTCGTAATATCCTGCGTTTGTAATTTTAACGGATAGTCTGGATTGCCACACAAGTTCTTATTCCATATAATTGTTCTGGAGTAGCCTTATTGAAAAATTAGCTGCATTTACCTTATTCTAGAATTGACAACTACTAAACACAGAAAGCTGGTCTGTTTGTAGAAACTTCTTTTATGTTGTAGAACGTTTAGGTCATACTGAAATGTGGAAACTTCAGTTACATGATAAGTATGGGGATATGCTCTTCTGTTGTTTGTGATGTTTTATGTCAATGAACTGCATTCTGCTTTTCTGGAAAATAATGAAGATATGAAATCCCTATTTTCTGTCATCTTTGTTTATGATCCATATTAGTGTGGATTTTTGTGGTTTCCTTATGGAACTATTTACATGATTGAGGGTTCGTTTTCACTAATGAGATTCCTTTCCACTTATTCTGCAGAAAAAAAAAACAAATAATCTGAACCCTTCTTTATTTTTAGCATTTGACATGTGTGCCTTGTTTTTTGTATGTTCTTTTGGTTGAAATCTGCAGGATTGTATCACAGAATAGACTGGCTGGCCCCATACCTGCTGCAGTAGGCAAACTTACCAACTTACAAAATGTAGACTTGTCTTTCAATAACCTCTCGGGAGGTCTTCCAAAGCAGTTGGCTAATCTTCCGAACATCCTTTCCTTCAATATTTCCCACAACAACCTTCAGGGCGAACTACCTTCTGGTGGCTTTTTCAACACCATCTCCCCTTCTAGTGTCTCTGGCAATCCATCTCTTTGCGGCTCTGCAGTTAATAAATCTTGCCCTGCAGTCCTTCCCAAACCCATTGTCCTCAATCCCAACTCCACTTCTGACCCCACCACAGGTGCATTGCCTTCAAAATTTGGTCATAAAAGAATCATCCTCAGCATTTCTGCTCTCATTGCCATTGGTGCAGCCGCTTTCATTGTCATTGGTGTTATTGCCATCACTGTACTTAATCTCCGTGTCCGGACTTCCACATCTCGTCCTGCAGCTGCCATCACATTTTCAGGTGGGGATGACTTCAGCAATTCCCCAACTACAGATGCTAACTCTGGTAAACTTGTCATGTTTTCGGGTGAACCTGACTTCAGCACTGGTGCACATGCTCTGCTCAACAAGGACTGTGAGCTTGGACGTGGTGGGTTCGGAGCAGTCTACAGGACAGTTCTTAGAGATGGACGGCCTGTTGCAATCAAGAAACTCACAGTTTCAAGTCTTGTCAAGTCTCAAGATGAATTTGAAAGGGAGGTTAAGAAATTGGGAAAAGTGAGGCATGATAATCTTGTGGAGATTGAAGGTTATTACTGGACTCCATCATTACAGCTCATCATATACGAATATGTTTCTGGTGGTAGTTTATACAAGCACCTTCATGATGGATCGGGTGGAAACTTCCTTTCATGGAACGACAGGTTCAACATAATTCTTGGAACTGCAAAAAGTTTGGCTCATTTGCACCAAATGAACATTATCCACTACAATATAAAATCTAGCAATGTTCTGATTAGCAGCTCAGGTGAACCCAAAGTGGGAGACTTTGGCCTAGCTAGGTTGTTACCAATGCTTGACCGATATGTTCTGAGCAGCAAGATCCAGAGCGCCCTTGGCTACATGGCACCAGAGTTTGCTTGCAAAACAGTGAAGATAACCGAGAAATGTGATGTTTACGGGTTTGGGGTTTTGGTTCTAGAGGTGGTCACAGGAAAAAGACCGGTCGAGTACATGGAAGATGATGTTGTGGTGCTTTGTGACATGGTCAGAGGAGCATTAGAAGAAGGCAGGGTAGAGGAATGCATTGATATTAGGCTCCAGGGAAGTTTCCCTGCTGAAGAAGCTATTCCGGTCATGAAATTAGGGTTGATATGCACATCACAAGTGCCATCAAACAGACCAGACATGGGGGAGGTTGTCAACATATTGGAGCTGATCAGATGTCCTTCAGAAGGCCAAGAGGAGTCGGGATGAATTTAACTTTATCGTAACCGATATTCAGTGAAGGGATTTGCAATGGATTATCCGGCACAGAAGAATCAAGTTAGTTCAATATTGTTGGAAGCTTTTTTTGCTTTTTTTTGCCTTGTACTCTTCTGTTTGTGTATTTCCTATTTATTTGTTTAGGTTCTCTTCCAATGTTACAAGCAGCAGCTAGGTCACTAGATTCTGCTTTGCCGGATTCTAATTCAGTAATTTGGGTCCCTTTCAGATATTTTGACTGCTAATTTTTTGTACTCCTCAAATTTCTGTCTTCCACTCTTGGTCTTGTTTCTTTCAAATAGCTGATTCCATTCTCAAACTTCTGATAGCCCCTTAACTTATTTTCAATGAGACCAGATTCACCAGAATGTCTGCAGCTACTATAAATAATTGAACACTGATGATTCATCTTCCAAAAAGACAATGAAGGGCAGAATTGACTTTCAGAGACCCATGTGCTTCCAATGATACCAGACAATAGAATACAATTTCTTCAAGTCAAAAGGTGAGTTGAAAGCCTGAGGGAGACTGAAGAATCTTAGTGCCCACTTTAAGGCAAGAAATCTAAAGAGCAGAGTAGAATAATGCAAGAGGAAGAAACCAAAATGAGAAGGAGTATTATATGGGAGCTAGTATCTTGAAGATAACAGAAGGTGAAGGGTAGTGACTAGTGAGAACTGTGAGAGAGATAAAAAATAGTAGATGATGATGCCTGTCGGAATAGAAGCACTCTTTATAATATTTGGTCACCCATGTCTTTAGGTTCCAATTTCAACTTTGCTTAACCTTCTCCAATGTTTCTTTTGCACCCTTTTCCTTGATTCTCTGTTAGAAGAAAAATAAGGCACTCTTAACCACTACATTGCACAGAAAAGAACACCCATTTTCTTTATAATGTCGTCAAAGAATATGAGTTTCCATAGCCATGTGCATAGATCGAGAACAATGCCAAATGAGTTGTCCCTACTAAAATCCTAGTGCACTCAGCCAGGAGATTAAATATGGTGTTGGGCCCTAAAGAAAATTCATATATTTTCAACAAGCACATGGCTCCTTAATAAATTAGATTTTCTGGGGATATGGGTGATTAGGATCATTAATTCAGGTGAAGAAATTAGAAACAAAAGGTATTTCTTTTGTAATTTCAGAGAGTACTTGTTCTTGGAGCCTTGGATTGTATAATCTGTTGCTGTATCCAAAATGTTAACTTCATTAAAGACTGAGGTTTCAAATCATAATTTTTTCTGGAGCTATCAACACACAAAAAGGGGGAGCACAGCACTAAATTGAAAAGCTGTAAAAGCTGTTTGCTTGGGCATATATATAAAGTGAAATAAAAAGAACAGAGAGCATCATTGAGAAGCGTTTTTTGCGCATAAAAGAAGTCTTCTTTTGGTATTTGATTTTCTTGCTTTGCTTGATTGAGGGACAAAATGATCCTTAGCCTCTCAGTACATACACCTACCAACACATGCGGCATGCCCACTAGGATTTGCTATGATTTGGTCTTACACATTGTGAGGTGGCATTTGAAGCTCTCAGTTACAAAAGCTATGAATATCTCAGCTTTGAGAGGAAGAAGCTTAAACCCAAAACCTTAAAACTATTAAGAAGGTTGTAGGGGACCTGCTTCAGCCTTAATGATGATCTGTTTTGTCCAACCAAGAGAAACAAGGATTGGGTTTGACAGCCTCAGCAGGAATATGGACACTAGTGATCGTTGAATAAATTGACTTGGAAACTCATTAACGTTAACTTGATATAGATTTTTTATTCATTATTTAACCAACTCATTAACATCAACTTAATAAACATTGTTAATTCATTTTTCAAGTACAATTTATGATTATACAACAACTAGATATATCAATTGGACAAAGCTGGAATCAAACCAGGATGATGAGGCATTGAGGCTATGACATTATTGCCAAAATTCTGGCTCTTTTCTCCTCCATTTAATAAAATCAGTATGACTGAAGGAATGTAAACTTCAAGTCCAAACATTCTATCAGGATCAAAAAGAAGATGATGGGCTAGTTTTACTGACCAAAATTGTTACATCCTCTGATCTTGCACAGCCATGAACAATAAACACTCAAATTCTTTCACTCTCCAGCTTCACATTTCTGTAGATTTATAATTCCTTACATCTGTAAGGCCATTAACTGGTTCAAGAGTCTCCTTCACAGGCCTTAATAACAACTGCTTTTCTTGTTATTAGCAAGGCCTTAATAGCAAGTTTAAACATAAGAAATATAGACATATAGTGGAAGAGATCGAAGTGTATTCGTAAATCTTCAACTTTCGGAACATTTTTCGTCCATTGATCAATCGGTTTGATCCTGTAACTCCTTAATGAATCAGCATAGCGCTCATCTTTCACATGATTTGTTTCCATTATGACTGAAAAAAAGTCCAGTCATGCTCTACAACTTATATTCCTTCTAGCTCATATAAACTTAATTAGGAGAGAGAGATAATAGATTGATCCCAATTCCCAACTTAAGGCATACCATGAAACAAAAACCATTTTACCAATCCAAATGACTCTGGTTAAAACTAGTTTAACTTTCATCTTTGATTTTGTATGGAAAAACTTGAACTAAAAGCTTTGCTTATCAAGAAGTTGGAATCCTAACTAGACTGAAGGACTGTTGACTGGAGTCAATTCAAGGTCAACGTCAATGTCAAAGTCAATCTGAATATATGTCTGTTCTTTCTGTGTATATGTGAAAGACGGAAACTTTGCTTTTTCTCTGATAAAAACACATCGTTTTCAACTCATTCGACCAGCAGTACCAAGATGACATGACTAACTGGGTCCAAAACTCCAAGGCTGAAAACCTCAACAATACTGAAAATCTAGCTAAATGTGTACATATTGCAATTTTACAATGGCTTCACTGCAATTCAAAAATTTGATATTTTGACCCCAATTTATTTTCTTATTTCCAGCTGAGCTCCCAATCTCAAAGCTTTACACTTTTTAGTTTTTACTTTCCCAGAACAAACCCTCAAACTCTCACAGTCTCCTTCGCCGCCTTTCTCAGAAAAAATAAATAATCAAAATAAATAAGCTCACTTGTCCAGTTGTCCCTTTCTCTACTCAATCACTGCCCTAAACCCTAATTCACTCTCCCAAACCCTCAATTTTCCCCAAAATCATGCCCAATTCCCAAATTAGGGTTTTGAGCTTCTAAGATGTCCTCCGAAGAATTGGGTCTAGCTTCCGCACAGAACGGGCTCAACTCGCAGCTAGTGTTCCACCAAGACGAGACCGTGCGGTTCAATTGCGGGGCACCGCCTCAGCGCCGGGTCGGCGACACGGGTCCGAAGACCCGAGAGCTCAGCGGTTTCATTGACGATCGATTTTTCCCGCATCAAAACGCAGACTTCCGGCGGAGCTTGTATAGCGAGAACTCGGAGCGGCGGGACCCGCCGGAGCCCCGAAACTGGAATCCGAATGGGACCATGAGGACGCCGAGCGGCGAAGGATCGGACGACGATGAGGAGGAGGATGACGACGATGATGACGTGGAGGACGATGACGAGGACGCTGACGTCGGAGGGTTATTCGGTGTGGAAAATAGGAGCAAGGGAAATGCCGGTGGTAATGCGAATAGTGGGGAGGACAAAATGGGAAATGGAAATGTCAAGCATCAGCAGCACCATTCTTCTTTTGGTAAGAGTTTTTGGCGGAAAGTTTCAAACTTGAAGAGCTTTTATAGTGTGGAAGTATTGCTAGTTTCTAATTTTGGAAAGCTTTGTTGATTAGTAGAATTTTTGGCTATGTTTGTTGTTCTTAGGTGGGGCTCTTATATTAGGATCAAGTAGAGAGGTCTTGGAGAAAGACCATAGTATTAGTGTTGGGCAGCAAACACTGAGTAACAACACCAGGGCTAGTCCCAGTAATAATCATGATCAGTTGCCAGGAAGACTTGGGAGTTATCAGAATGCAGTTCCGGTGGCTGAGTCATCGGACGGCGACATGTATTATTCTCAGTATT
Source organism: Rubus idaeus (assembly GCA_030142095.1). Classification (NCBI taxonomy): domain Eukaryota; kingdom Viridiplantae; phylum Streptophyta; class Magnoliopsida; order Rosales; family Rosaceae; genus Rubus; species Rubus idaeus. The sequence continues at coordinate 3,580,826 of CM057971.1, forward strand.
TGCAGGGCTCTGAGGGCTCTGCCGCTGTGCAAAAGGATTTGGTTGTGGAAAATGGTTGTGGGTTTAGTGGAAGAAAGGATGCTTTGTGTTCAAGCGAGTCCGGAGACTCTTTGAGGGCTATTCTCTCTGATCCTGTGACGTAAGTTTTGTTTGTTTGCTCATATGTTGGTTTTGTATTTGATTTTGTTGACTGTTGTTAATCTTCTTGGTTTTGAGCTTTAAACTGAGATGGAATTGGTGACTTAGAATTTTGAGGTATGTTGGATTCCAGGGGAGCTCTGATGGATGACGCAATGATATTGCCTTGTGGGCATTCATTTGGAGGCAGTGGAGTACAGCAAGTTATTAGAATGGTGAGCTCCTAGGATTAGGGTTGTGTTGATATTATATGTACCCTGTCATTTTACTGTTGCTAATTGGTTTTCGTGTGCTGGCTTTCGGCAAAGAGAGATACCAGTTTTATATGGTTTTGCAAAGAAAAAATTTGCGTGTATGAGATCAATATCCCTTTGTTCTGTTTTGATTGTCAAATTGAATATTTTTTCTGTTTTTCTTAATGTTTCCAGAAAGCTTGCTGCACCTGTTCTCAGTCAATTTCAGAAGACTCAATTGCTCCAAATCTCTGTATGTCAAAATATTTTCGTTCAAGATCTACTTCTACTTCTTTACAATTTCTAGGTTAATATCATGCCTACTCTTAGTACTCAATGTAGATTAACTTGTACTGTTGCACATGCTCATGTAATGAGGACAGTCGTTGCATTATTTTCCTTTGTCTTGGTTCTGTTTCTTCCATACTGAACTCCTCTATGCCAAAACCAGCATTTCAGTACCCTTATTTCGTCTGGCATGGCATGTCTAAATGTTCTGCTAAAGGCTCCACAAGGGGAAAAAAGTAATAATGTTTTTGAAAATATTTTCTCACATAAACCTTATTTTGTAAAACTGAATAAGCACTAAAAACTTGGGCAAAATAAAAACTCAAAAGGTAGGGGAAGAGAGAGCATCCTAAATCCCAGAGTGGAATACCAGCATTAACTGTCCACATAAGTAGGTGATGATTTCACTAAAACATTGGCATTTAAGAGGAAAGAATTAGGGTTTCTGCCTCTCGTAGCTCGATAAGAAGGAAAAATAAATTAACTTCCAGATGTTGAATGGAGAAGGTTCATATGTTATAGAACTCATTTAGTACTATTTTTCTTTGTTTTACATGTGCAGCTCTTCGAGCTGCTGTGCAGGCATTCCGTCGTGAAGAAGAGTTACAATTTTATCGCTCATCCAAAAGAAAAAGAGAAAGGTTTGACCAGGTTTGTGTTTCAATGCTTTGAATCGTGACATAAGTAGTTTTCCTAGTTATAAAGTATCAGTCTTGGAACTTTGTTTTTTTTTTTTTTTCCTTATCTTGTAGGACAAGGGTGGTTATGGTGATTTAGCACTCACGGATCCCCCTAGGGGTAGAGGTGTTCAGTTTCCATTTGCTGTGACAGATCGAGTTATTATAAAGGTTGGCAGAATCCTAAGCTTGGCTCTAATTGTTGTTCAATTGTTTGCTCTAACTAATAATTGAGTGAAAAATGTAACAGGGTAATAAGAGGACACCACAACGCTTTGTTGGGCGTGAGGCAGTTGTGACAACACAATGCTTAAATGGATGGTTAGTCATTCTACTTTTTATTCCAATTTTATATAACAGTTTTAGCATTTATCAAGAAAAGCTCCATCTTAATTAATCAACTGTTTCTGTAAATGTGACCAAAATTTGCCACGGAATGAATTTATTGTGTGAATTTTAAAATTTTGCCATTAAACTTATATGCATGAACAGGTATGTGGTAAAGACATTGGATAATGCAGAGAGTGTAAAGTTGCAGTATCGCTCACTTGCCAAGGTATCAGATGATCCATCGTCTAAGGAATTGTCAAGCAAGATGGCACCTAACTGGCTTTAGGCCTTTATACAGAATACGACTAATAATACTACTTTGTTGCTGATAAGTTACCATCTCTAGTTGAGTTGTTTTTCCTTACAAGCAAACTGGTGATATTCTGGCCTTGTAAATTATAGAAGCCTTGTCACAGCTGCTTCAAGGAGAACCTAGAATGTAAATTTAGATTGTGAAAAGAATATGTATTTCTTTTTCCTTTATATTTGAGCAGCATTGAATTCTATTCGAGCTGGTATGAAAAGTTGGTTTTTTGGTCCATGGAACGCCAATTAGTACTGATGTTCAAGTTTTTTCCAGATTTATGTTGTCAACTTTTTGGCCATTAATATTAGATTTTACAAGTTACCTCGGAAAGAAATTTGAGTTTCACTTCATAACCGCTCTGATTTTGGTAAACGGTCGGATTCGATCTGCTATATCAATGTACTGTATTCCATATATCATGCTCCTATATTTGAGTTTCTTGCTGTTTATACTTGTACAATTCCTTGCAACACGTACATTCTCTATTCGAATACTTCAACAAGAATAAGCAGGCGACTGAACTCGGACCAATTTTCTTTATAACAATCTATTGATTCGAATACTTCATCACATCGTCTCATACGGGAGTTCAATCATAAATTTTCTTTTAAGGTCTTCTCCCTAAGATTATAAGAGATCTTCTTAATGAATTATGTGAAGCAAAAGAGATGAATTCGATTCATTTTCTTCCGGCGCAAGAAAGATTTCTAACTAGGGTACAATAGTCCATAAACCTAATAGTGGTATCACTATTTTATCGCTCCTCCAAAAGAAAACGAGAACGGAGAGATGAGGAGGGACAAGAGCACTGTGAGACCCGAAGAGAGAGACTTGGCGATCTACATACCCGTTTACACCAGAAACCATCCGCAGTGGTGGTGGTACGTGATTGAGGAGGACGTCGCCGGCGACAAAGTCACAGAACTGTTTCTTCCCGGATTACCTCCGGTTGTGTTGCCGGTATACGATGAGATGCTTTGCAACAGCCTTGTGGTCTTCAACTCCCGCTTATACCTCCTTGGCGGAGATGATAGGGAAAGATCAGAGTCATGCGAAAAATCAAAAACATCCACTAGCTTAGAATTTCGCTACTGGGACTTGAGAAAGCAAGGTGAGGGCCGTTGGGTGGAAGGTGGCGACTTGTGTTGCGCTCTAGATTGGGCAGTGGCTCATAACGACGGTTGGGTTTACACCGGCGGAGATTCTAGCGGGGAGTTTTACCTCGTCAATCTTAACAACAACCACAGCACTAAGTTGCTTCCCAGCCTTCCCAGAAACCTAGACCGGAGTCCATGCATTCTTGGCGTTTCTAAGAAGAAGAAGCAGCTTTTCGTCTACACCCCTATCTACACCCCTATATGTGGTGAGTCTGATAATGGTTTCGAATTTGAGAGTGATGGTGGTATGTTGATGTGTTATGATCCGGAATCGAACAAATGGGACGTGCTTCTCGACGTGGACGAGTGCAGGGGTAAATGGTCTACGGGCTTGGTGCTTTACGAGGACCGCTATGTGTTTGCCTATGGACGTCCCCAGGACTCAGCACAAAATGGCATTGGCATATACGTACTTGATATTGAGAGGCGTAAATGGCTGTCCACATCAGTTCAGGGCCTTGACAAAGTCCTTCCTCCCGAGGAAGGACGTTTTTCCTACTTGCTCAACATCCGAGATGACGACGACCACCCCAAGTTGGCCTTGGGGTGGGTACTCCCATGTCCTCTTGCAGTTGAGCTTCATTGGTCCAAATTCACACTCACTAATTCTACTCGACAAGGAGAAGAAGAAGAAGCAGCCTTCTCTGCCCAAATTGTATCAACTTCATCCCATGAGGTCCAAGTCAAAAACAAAAACCAGAGGAACAGAATCAGGGTGTGCCGATGCACAGCAGGATTGTAAGCAATCCATCTCCTTCTATCATATCCAATTTTTTAATTAATCAAGTACGTTTTCCATCACTGTATGCATTGGGACTTTGCCTAGCTAGGTTTTGACAATGTATATATGCTTCTTCATAGGTTATGCGGACTTGAATCTTAACAATGCTTTGTTCTATATATTTACAGGGAAATTGGACCTGATAAATGGCCAAAAGATGTCGACGAGGGTAATGAAGATGATCGATGTACAACAGATTCTGGAATAAATGATCGAATCTAAAAGCTGAAATTTGATCCGTGTTCTTTAAGGACACATATGTCGTTTTCAAGATTATAATCAAACATCGTTAATTCGTTACTGTTTTTTTTGTTTTTGTTTTTGCTGAAAAGCATGTAAAATGAAATGTTTTGCTCTGCAAAATGATTTGTGTTTTACTTTTCATCATAAAGCAAATGTTTCAATTAATATTTATATGTTTATGGCATAACATTCTCTTTCTCACATCCTTGTGGGTGTATTCAGTTCTTCTAGCACAAAATTACAATTCCCATTCATGATCTTCTTAGCAATTTTTTTTTAATTGTTAAATTTCAGTATGAAAGGGAGAGTGGTCCTTAGTTCCTTACAACTCAACCACTATCCAAAATACTGAAAAAAATATGACTCTGTGGCCGCTTAGACTGGCTTTGCTTCAATTTGTACGCCCTCATATCAATGGAGTTCATACTTATGATGAGGATTATAGACCAAGCAAGCAGAGGGGATTTAAGCAGTTAACTAATCAGCTCTTGCAGAGAAAGGCCAAATGAGACCATCACTTCTAGTATAAGACTTACAACTGCTGTTAAACAAAGCTGTCACATGTTACAAATGAAAAAGAGAGAGAATGGAACTACAAATCATTGGTAGCAACGAACTGAAATTTTTTTACAACTAATTGTCCTACTCAGACCAAAAACAAAGTAATAAACCTAAAGACCTGTTAATTCAACAACGGAAGTCGTCGTAACAGTTGGATTCTGCCACTCTTGTAAACGACCTTCATGTCTATTGTTACAGAGTCTGTAACCAACACAGACTCGAACACTTGGCGAAGCTTTTGAAGCTAATCAGTAATTTCCTGGATGCTCCAGAAGGTCAACATATTCAGACAGAGATTGAAGGAAGGACTTGTAGTTAACAACAAGGCGATGCATTTGCTGACAAGATAAAGTTGCACGTTGCATAAATCGATGCTGCAGCAGCCCTAACAGCTACTTCCCTCTCTGAGCTATCCATCATATGTGATCTGCAAGACAAACAAAACGATAAATGATGAATTTTTTTTTTTTACCAATTCCTCACATGGAGATGGTCACTTTTGAACTACACAGTATTATGTCTCACAGCATATACGAGTTTTGGTTAAAAAGATAAAGAAAAGAGTTGGACTGAATAACAAAAAAAAAAATTAATTAACAAGCCACTGCATGGCTTGAGGTGAAAATCATGACTTAGAATTAGACTTATGAAACGTAACTACAAGGACAGTGGATTCCAATAAAAGGTTTACCTGGAATCATTTTCAGATGTACCCAATGCTTGACTGCCAGAACTCCAGTTGATAAGTTGCAGGCCCTTGTTACAGTGAACTTGCATTTCTCTTACTTGGTTCAACCAGCTTTCCTGAAATTTATAACTAGTATATATTAGGTTAAGTGACCAAGCTCTAATATTATTGCACAGTTAGCAAAGAAACTTCATCAAACTAAAACACCCGGAATATATCATGTACTATGAAATGAATTTACAGTATCTTTTAGCACTCACAAGTTGACCCTCTTCTTCTGAAAGTGCTTTATCCATTTGATCAAACCGTGGGCCCCATCTAGCTCGATGCATGTCTGCACAAGCACGGCTGGAAAGTTCACCCACAGTACTTTTCATGATAGAAGAATCAATATCCTTATCAGATGAAAACTCTTTTGATAGCAATAAGGGCAAATCTGTACTTATTACATTTCGAACTCTCTTCCTGCTACGTTGCAGTGCTGCAGTTACAGAATATAATAGACGTCAGAATCTGTTCTACCTCAACAAGATCCACTAACGATTTAACAGACTGAGCATTACCTGAAAGGCGTCCTTGAATATCTTGTTGAATAAGTTCCAACCATTGCGAAGCAACGGTAGCAGCTGGAGAAGAAAAGAACAAAAACATTCATATCAGCTAAGTTGAGACTAGCATAGTTTTACACAGTTGGCACCTCCACTTTTTTTCAAGAATGATTGCAACATGCGTGATCCTCCCCTTCCCTCCAAGCATCTCTAAACTACTACCCTTATCTCTGACTAGTTGATGCATTCATAATATAGATGGAAGAAATCCTAATGAATAGCATGCTTAAAGTAGTAAACAAATATGATAAATAAAAAAAACATCTAAATAATCACCTTTAAAAGAAAGATATGATGTTGTTTCCTCTTTAGACGACAAAGGGCTATCCTCCTCAGGTGCTTTAGTTGACGAAGCCAGCTTCAATGCTAGCGTCTCTTCCTCACTTACAAGGGTGGAGTGTGATGCAAAACTTTTTCCGCCAAAGCTCTCCTTTGTGGTTGGGTCACCCTCTATACGGTTCTCCACTGGAACCAAAGAAGGTTTATTCATTAAAATAGTGTACCCTTGTGTCTGCATTTCCTCGAAGAACGTATTTGGACGCCAACTCTCATTCATATTTTCGCGATCCAGCCTGTTTTCTACAGTTCCACTCTGCTGATGGGTTGTCTGTTTGTTTTCCATACGGCTAATTTCAAGCCTTTCAGATCTTACAAGAGCCTCTATTATAGAATGGACCTGCTTTCTATTTCTCACATGGTTGATAATCCCAGGGTTCAGTTCATTCAGCAGTCCACTTGGAGCAGCAGTCTTCGCAAACCTGTCCACTTGTTCCTTCTTTGCACGTTCTATCTTTTTCTTCTGCTCTTCACTTTTATTTTTCTTGGGGCGTGGTTTTGGCATTGGTATGCCTCCATGCTGCTTTGACATTGGTATGCTTCCATGTTGCTTTGACATTGGTATGCCTCCATGTTGCTGCTTTGGCATTGGAATTGCTACCGGTTGCTTTGGCTTTGATATGCCTCCATGAGAAGATGAGAGGAAACCATTTTGCTTCATCTCCTTCCACACTGTCATTGGATCTTTCTCTTCCAATGGGCCAGTGCAGCTCCCGCATTCAGAGACGTCTCTTGACTTTAAGTAATTGAGATTTTTATAAGGATAAAAAGGATCTTGATTTTCTGAGCTTGAAACACTTTTGGCATTTAGATCCAACGCATTGCCTTTTGCACTAACGCGATTAGTATGGCATTCTTGATCATGATCCCTAGGCACTGTGGTCTTTTCTAAATTCTGAGAGCATTGCTGACTGCCATTCTGAACCGTATTCTTGGCACTGCACATGTCAGTATTGAGATCTAGTGGCTTGGGAATAGGGTTGACCACAACTGGAATTGTGCTTCTCACGGATTTTCCTGCTCGAGAAGCATCCAAATCAGAGGTTTTAGGCACCTCAGTAATTTGATCCCTAGGGGATGTGGTCTTTTCTGAACTCTGAGAGCATTGCTGGCTGCCATTGTGAACCGTACTCTTGGCAATGCACGCATCAGTATTGAGATCCAATGAACTCTGAGAGCATTGCTGGCTGCCATTGTGAACCGTACTCTTGGCAATGCACGCATCAGTATTGAGATCCAATGGCTTAGGAATAGGGTTGACCCCAATTGGGAATGTGCGCCTCACAGCTTTTCCAGCTTGAGAAGCATCCAAATCAGAAGTGATGGGCACCTCAGTAACTTCATCCCTAAGTGATGTGGTCTTTTCTGAACTCTTAGAGCATTGCTGACTGCTATTCTGAACCTTATTGTTGGCAATACACGCATCAGTATTGAGATCCAATGGCTTAGGAATAGGGATGACCGCAATTGGAAATGTGCTTCTCACAGCTTTTCCGGCTCGAGAAGCATCCAAATCAGAGGTGATAGGCACCTCAGTAACTTCAGACATCTCTTCATCATCGAATTGAAATTGACCACTGGGTTCTCTTTTGTTAATTCCTGTGGCATGAATAGTAGGAGTGAATAATTGAACCCAAAACCACTCCAACAGAAAACCAAAACAACATTTTTACTTTGAATTTACAAATAACCCAAATTTGAACCACATGAAGGTACTTAGAGTCTTGGACATCTTTTACTGCGGTAAATCACATTTTCGGTTGGCTTTTAACTACATACTGAGAACACAAGTTCTATCTTAAGAGAGTGCAGGAGTATTTTCAATAGAGTATAGCATAAACAATCAACAAAACCTGAAGATATTTGACATTTAACCATTTCAAACCTAAAAAGAACTAAAACGATAAAAGATACTACATTTGACACCAAAATAGCCCATAACAAATGTAATGCTTCATTAGCCAATTGAAAATTTCACTCTATATAGTATATACTCAAAAATTCATAATCCATAAGAAACCCAAAAACAACAAGAAGAAGTTTCAAATAATTATAATAAGTACCTTCAGCCCGGCACACGGATTCAAGATCTCGCATCTTAATCCGTTTCCGTGGACCAAGTTCATGTTCTTCTCCCAATCCAGTACTAATCCGCTTCTCGCCCAAAATCTGAAACAACCCAACAATAAAAAAAAATCCAATAAAATGAATTAGCCTCAAAGCAATCAATTCCCATCAAATTCAAACCGAAACTAAGCCCAGGAAAACAGAACCCACCTTTGAATCCGATCTGGGCACCGACCCTCTTCCCGAATCGCAACGATTTGCCATAATCTTCAAAAACCCAATTCAAAAACACCACTTTCAGAACTGACCCTTTTCCGAGAACCGCCAAATATGGGTCATGGGATCGAAAAGATGCAAACTTTGGAGACGAAAACGAAAAGGGTATTCGGAATTGGTGAAACTGGACTGTCAATCGTGGAAGGTTTGGGGTTGGGGATGAGATTTGGAGAGTGAGAGTGAGAGGGGTTGGTGGGGTTAGGGTTTTGAAGGGCGCGTAGGGGGGTATCAGATCCGTGGGATTTTATTATTTGTGATATGGTCTTTTTTTCAATTTGAATTTTGCTGGGAGAGAAAAGAGGAAAAGCGCGCTTATTACAAACAAACGTTGTTGGGTTGAAATTGTAATTTAAACAGGGGCTGGCTTAACAACGTGAGGAGTGTTTTTGAATTTGAATTGGTTGGAGGGGACTGGGGCCCCGAACGGGAAGCGGCGAAGCGCCATGCTTTTCCCACGCGTACTATTCTTAGGGCCTGTTTGGTTGCTTGGAAATATGTTTTATTTTATTACCTTTTGTGATTAATTCGCAAATCTTTTTTCATTTTGATAGATAATTACCCATGTCTTTATTGGGTTTGCAAAATTATGAACATTTTAAAAGTTTACTTTGATGATAAATAAGGGAAATCATATAAATGTTTTTTGTCCCCTATAAGTCGCCCTCTCGCCCCCCCCGCCGGCCTTCCCGTGCTGCTTATTTTCTCGCCCCCCCCGGTCCGCCAGGGTCCCCCTCTTCCCCTAGTCAAGCCCCCGCCCGTTGTCCGAAGTCCTTTCATCTAATTTTCGCCTCCGAGTTAAGGGTTGAGCGGGGTGTATTGTTGTTGTTTCGGTTTTTTAAACATGGTGTTTATGTCGCTGCACCTAAGTTCATTTAGTTCTCTTTTGGAGGTGTTTATTGGTTATATTGCGGTATCGGTGTCGATTGTCGTTGTTGTTTTTTTTTTACGATCAGTACATGCTGAGGGTTTGTACCTCCATTATAGGTGCGTGTATACCTATGTTTGATGTTTAATTGTTTTTTTTCTCCACGATGGATTTTGCACCTCCATTATAGGTGCTTGGATGCCTTTGATATCGTTTGTTTGTTGTGATTTGGTTTTTCTAGTGTTGAGGAAGTAGATTAGATGTATTATCTCGTTTGAAGGTAGATTTGTTTGATAAAAAGTTGTATCCAATTTTACACTATTAAATGTTAGGGGATTTGTTGTGTAGTGGATTTACAATTTGATGTTGCTGCGGTTAATTGGTGTCTTGGCTATATTCTGTAGTAGTTGGTAATCAATCTGTTGGTTGTACCTCCAGTAAAGGTTCGTGTATTTTTATGATTTCAATTCTTATTGTGTTATTGTGCTTGTCTGCTACAAAGGTAGATTTTATTGGTAACCTCTATTGAAGGTAGATACCTAATGTGTTACCTAATCTATGTTGAAGGTTCTTCATGGCCAAAAAAGAGTTCTCCTATTTGGAGTACAGGTGTGACCTACTGAAGTTTGCACGTGTTATGACTGATGAACTTAGGGAAGATATTACAGAAGCAAAACTTGATTTGTTCCGAAAAACACCATTTGGAAGCTTGTTTGAAGCTTACTACAGTGGCACATTAATTGAAGCTGCTTGTAAAAAATCTGATTTGGAAATAGTTGCACTTTTGAAGTGTTTTGACAAGGAGAAAAAAACCTTTCAATTTGGGGCAGTCAGTGGTATTATAACTGCTGAAGATATTTCTGGGTTGTTTGGCCTGACCATTGCTGGGGAGGAAATCAACCTAAACCAGAAGAAGAGGAAAGGGAGAGAAGATTCCGGGTTCATGAAAAGACAACTGTGTGGTGTTAAAAGGATGAGCAAGGCAATATTAGAACAAAAAATAAAAGATGTAGCTAAGTTGAGGGGGAGTGAGGATGAAAGAGATTTCGTAAGGCTTGTTTGTCTCTACTTTTGTGTGACATTATTCCTCTGCAATAGTGGTAATGAGCTCGGCTGGAATGTCGTCTCATACATAGAGGATATAGAAACAATGTCGCAATATGCATGGGCACCTTTAGTTACTGATCATTTACTGGAATCTATTTTGCATATGAATGGCCGTCCTGAAAGTGCTTGTGGGTGTGTAATTTCCCTGCTGGTAAGGTTTACATTCTTTTATTTATTTTTTATTTTTTATCAATACAATGACAAAATTTTATGTAAATTTTGCATCAGTTTTGGTTCTGTGAGCTTACGCACTTCATTGAGCCGATTAGAGGAAGGGAGCGTTTGGAACCCAAAATTCTTAAGTGGAATTTGCTTGAACTTTATGCACGGATGAAAGTTGTGTCTATCCATGAGATAGAGGTAAGTTTTTGGTATGAGTTATATTTACTTGCAATGTCTTTTAATATTTAATTGAACGATATAATGTTTTAGGTAAGCGAGAAAGATGAGAATCGGAGTACAAATAATACACCTTATGGTGTGAAACATTCTATTGAAATAGGGACGACAAGTGATACAAAATCTCTTGGGGAGGCACAGAATATTGAGGATGATTTTGACCCCAGCAAGATGTTCCAATTGTTACCAAGCCAATTCTTCTTGGAAGAAAGCCAAGAGGGACCTTCAAATAATGAGACTGATATACCTGAACTGGAGAGAAAGATTCAAGAGTTTGTTGATTTGCTAGAGATAGAACAAGCTCGAAACAAGTCTCTGTTTGAGGAAAATTCTGAACTCCGCAGGGAGATTGTATTGCTCCGCCAAACTAACCCAAAGGTTGAGATCCCTACTGAGAATTTAAGGAAGTTGAGGACGAAAGAACAATGTAAAAAACCATCAGTCCTTGAGGATTATATCGTTGACAACATGAAGGGGAAACGAGGTAAGGAAAAGATCAAAATTGATGACACTGATGATGCTTCTGGGCAGGAACCACCTTCCAAAAAAGAGAAGAAACAAACAATTGTGCAACAAATAGGTGTGAGAAGGTTAAGGGTTGGCAAGTGTATGACAAAAGGAGATGCAGAGAAGCTTAAGGAATCTTTGTCCAAAAATAGTGGGTAAGTGAAACACTGAGGGTAGTAGTGGGTACTTCTTTATGTTACCTCATATTTGGGTGGCAAATGTCATACTGATTCCATGTTAGTATTCAATTATAACATGAACACATAAACTCAATTTTTGGTTGGTTTCCTACTTTGGTTACTTTACTGTTATATTATTTACCTTGTAGTTAGGTAATTAAGAAGAATGTAGTTTTATACCTTGTCACCTGACTGTAGATACATGGATAGAATAAAGATTGTATTCTCCTACATTCTACCTTTGACAAGTGAAATCATTGTGATTGTAGGAATTGTTTGTGGATTGGTGCTATGCGGTTTTAGGTTTTAGAAGTCAGTATATGACGTCCTTGCTTTGCATAGTCTAACTTTTTTGGTGGATTAACAGTATTATTAAGGTATTAAAGGAGGATGTAGGATCGGATCCCAAAAGGGGTATGAAAGAAGAAGGCATACGGGAGTATGGTAAGTAATTTACAGTTCTATACTGAAAGGACACGGAAACCAATTACTAGCGCAAATCCTAATAAGGGGGAAAAATAAGGTGAGTACCATTAGTGAGGTAGGGTAACGGCTTCCATAAACAAAGTGTCCAACAATTATGCGGTGAGATATACAGTTGATAGTAATAGCTAAGGTTTTATAGAGAACTGTGAGGTGTTGTACGGGTGGTGGGGGGGTGATGTGTCAAGATACGGAGGGGAGTGGTGGATTCTACCTTCAAAGGTCAAGACGAGTATATTTTTAGGAAGGTTGATAAAAGCATGTGTCTAGGCGAAGTAAAGTTTAAAGGTTTTAAAGGTTTTGTTATTTATTTTGGTTAATAATTCCCCTAAAATGAAGGTAATGTTATTTGTTTTTGGATTTCTTTTTTTTTTTTGAGTTTATGGTTTGAGTTTATCCCTATTTTTGGTTTCGAACCTTTTTCAGTAGAAGGTATAAAATGGTTTGTGCCCATTTGCAAGCGAACCTATATAATGTAGCGAAGCAGTCTGTAAATCCTAGCGTGAAGGTAGAACCCATAATATAGGGTTGTTAGCCTAGAGGGGTGTGTTTGTAGTGTTATGTTTTCCTTTTTTTTGGTTTCTCGGTGTCTGGTGGCGGGTTACGTTTGCCTCTGTAGAGTGTAAATATATATTTAGGTGTGTGTTGTTTTATTCAAGTGTAAACTCTTGATAGGGTATATTTATGGGTGGTGCTTATCTTTTGTTATTTTCTTTTGTTTTTTTTAATCCATCTGTGGCAATTTTTACTTTTGTACCGTTGTAGCTAATAATAGGTAGTTGTGGTAGAGGGTTTAGTCCTAGTAAATCAACAAATGCCGTAGTATCACCCTTAAAATAATACAATCAAACAGCAAAAGTATACCAATTAACTAACAAAAAGCTCTAAGAGTAGTATTCCCGGGGTTTATTGAAGTGTCCCTATCTTCCATTCCCTCCTCCCTTTGGGTCGCGGGCACCCTGTCCTCCGTCAATATTAGCAGGGCAGCGAGAAGTCCTGAAAAAGGTAACGTAAGGGGCCGCAAGACCGGCCAGATGACGGGCCAAGTCTCGCAAAATATAGTCGCCTCCAGTTTGTTAACAACTCTCTACAGGCTAAACTCCCGGCCCGCGCTAAAACAATTCCCCATCTATCAATCTGGAAGTCCCTCCTGACAGTTGAATTTTCCAACCCTAGTTTAAAATCTTAAAATTATTAGAAATTGTAAAAATGGTTTTCAAGGTAAAATAATTTATAATAGGAAGAAGCTGCCTGTTCTTGGGTTCTTGCAATTTCTTCGTTTTCCCTTTTGTCTTTGCTATCAAATATAGTTGGGCTGCCTCTGAAGCTTTACTCCGTCTTTTCCTTGCCTTTGGTGTTTACTTGTTTCAAGACAACAAACCGGCAAAGAAGGGTACTTTCGTATAGTTTGCAAAACAATCCTATTTTCTTCCAACATATATATACCTCCAAAAAAAAAGTTTACATTTTGACAAGTCATAAAGTAAAGAGAGTGCCTAAACCAGTATGTAAAATTTTCTACCTTGTTCCTTTCCGTTGGTAGGTGTCTTTGATTTATTTTGAAGGGTCAAGAAGAAAATTGAACCTAAGTATGATAAAATTGCCCCAGATACCCAGCTCAAGCAACCACAGTATACGCTCCTCCCAGGCATTTTCTGCTCCCATAGTAAGGTATCCACTATAGTTTGAATTAACATCATCGTTTTACAAGGTTTGTTAATTTGCTACTGTGGCACAATCTTGGCCCTAAACTTTTCGTCGGTCGCGGGCTCTTTCAAACTTTTAATGTAGAAAATTCGTTCAAACATGAACACCCCTGCCTCCCCATGAAATCCGTAATCGCCCGTCATTCTTGATATATTTCCCTAAAACCTTTTTCAAATGCATACTGCAGTCCTTAACGCAACACCACTCAATCACGACTTGAATAGGTTTTCCATTCAAGAGACAAATATGTTTTACCTTTAGGAGGGCTACTCCCAAAATATCATTCTCATCATGAGTCGTCCTCGTTGTGGCGCCTCATCAGTATCTTCATCCTCTTCAATATCTGTGGTCTCACCATCAATGGTTCTAGCGACATTTACGTCTATATCAACAAAAGCTTTCCTTTCATTTGATAGAGATAAAAGTAAAACCTGGACATCCAAGTCAGTTTGCAGAAGACACGATGGATGATTGTCAATTGAGTATGTCAACTCAAAATAACAAACGTCTAGCTCACTGAATCGTGAACAAATTTCACTACATATGTATTCATATGTAGATGATGAATTGAATAATGGAACTGCCACCGTCTTAGAGTGTAAACGGCATCTAGCAATGACAGCAGCCTCCATTCACTACACAAAGGAATGCAATAATGATGTGAATACCTACATGGTAGGAAAATATTGAATGTAAGACAATTAATCAATTACCTCGACTTAAGGTGATGAACTCACTACAAATAAGTTTTGGAAACTGCTTCAATTTTGTATCGGCATTGGAGGTATTGCATGCATTTCAATTTCAAACTGGTTACATATATAGAACATAGCATAATGAAATCCTCTATAATTATAGAACACAAATCATGGAATTAATACCTTTATTTATTGCTACTTTGAATTTTGAGAATCAAGTTAATTAATTCACGTTTTACGTTGTGAAATGATAATGGATGACCCATGATATGTGCTATTTCTTTGCTCTTGTAAATTGAATGCTGATACCAAATTCAAACAGGCAACTAATAAGACAAAAACTAAAGTCAACTTTTGATCACACTTGCTAATGTTATGTTTTTACAATAATCACAAGAAAATAATTACATTAATTTGCAATCAATGTATTCATTTTTTCTATTTTTTGCACTTAATATATTTAATAAGGGCATATTTGGAATGTAAAAAAATTTAATTTTGTCAGCAAGATAGAAATGGAAATGTATCCAATGTGGCAGATGAGTCATTGGACGAATTAACAAAATATCTTGTCCGGACTATATGTAAAAAAGAGTGTGATTTCTAGACTAAAGTCTAATTTTCTCAATATTTAATTGGTGTCAACCCACAAAGTATTGGGGGTAATAAATTTATTATAAATAAATTATTATTATTATTAAAATTGGAATACAAAAATTTATTCATAAATTACATATAATAATTTGTCTTTATGAGGCACGACGAAAATGAGTCATTAGTCGTTACACAAGCACACTCAACCATCGAACAAGACCAACTAATCAACATGGTCTTCCCTAATCTACTGTAAGCCAAAAATAATAGATGTCAAAAACAGTCTCGTTGTGAAGTAGAGAATTGAGCATAGCGTGCTCGAAGTACTAGCATCGCATTGAAGAGGACTTCACTGCCGATCTCAAAGTGTTGCATACAAGACTCTAAGACTAATGTTCAACACTATGGTGTGAGATCATGTGGATGAAATCCTAGAGTATGTCATCACAAATTGAGAGAGAATTCTCTTGACATTCTTCGTATTTGTTAATGTCCATGTAGCTAAATAATTAAGATAATACAAATAATTAGAGACACGGATAAAATGATTTGTAAGTGGACACTATTGTTTTTTTTTTTACAATGAAAAAAATGAACAATTGTTTTTGGACACTATTGTTCCTTAATCGAATGCACAATTAATCGTATTTATAGATTAATTTAAACTAAATATTGAGATAGTGGGGTAATCTACAAAAATATGCACAAAGTAGTCATTAATGGAGTTGAAAGGCATGTTTGTAACTGCTTATGAAATGCATAAAAACACTTTTCAAATTTGGTAAAAGAGCTTTTATACAAGGAAGCATTTGACAAATGCTTATCAAAACCACTTCTAAGTGCTTTTAAAGCTCACCCAAAACATATTTTAATTTTTTTCAAAATTTATTATTTTTTAATTAATTTTTTTAATTATTTCAAAAGCGTTTTTAGATCTATGGAAAGCAATCACAAACAGCCCCGAAACCATCTTGGTAGTTGTTAACGGAATTGAAGTTATCATGTTTCTGCATGCAAGTTGAAGCACTCACCATTTTCACATTCAAATCCTATCAATTCTAAATTCCAACATACTAGAAGAATAATCCAAAATACTAAAAGCTAATTAGATGGGAAGGATGATTCCATAAACTTAAGCATCAAAACTATCCACAATTGTATGATTGAGGATAAGCTAGATGGTCGAGTCAATATCTTATCATAAAACGAACTAAGATGCAAGTTAATTTCATGCCTCACACTTGCCTATTAGCTAATGATATGCATATCGATTGACATTTTTTTTACGTCAAGATTCTAATTATTTGTTGGGGATTAGTATCGATTTATAATGTTAGCCTTATATGCATTCGAAGTTGACTCATCGGAAATATAATTCATGTATAAATCAAACTTAATGACAATTAATCACACCTGTCAAAAGCAAGCTATCTTATGATATAATAAACAGACAAAAAGGAAAAAGAAAAAATGGATCATCCGATCATGTTCAATGAAAAGCTTCACTTTTGTGTATCATTACTGTTACGAATTTTTACATAATGAACCAATATGATTCAACTGAACATCAATAGTCAAATTGGGTTTGGTGCTTCGGTGAATGTTTCAATTAATTTACAAATGAGTTTTGGATTTCCATGGCCAAATATCATCTTCCCTAACCTTGAAGCTGTGCCTGCAACAGCCAACTGTTCTTGAGCTGCGATTGGGCCGATTCCCTAAAACTCTTGACCCGAACCAAGCAAAAATGAGTGCAACCCATGCCCATACCCAACCCATAACCCGACCCGACATTAACTCTACTCGTCTTCAACAAATAACAAGCTGGCCCACACTCCTCCGCCTTCCCCTGCACCACCAACCCCCACGCCCGCGTAATTCCATCACCGGAAGAAACTCCAGAATCTTCGTCACCGTCGTCCATCAGTTCCCCAACGAAAATAACGCCTTCCGGCGACGGAGTCTCTCCGGCCTCCCATTTCCCCTTGAGCGCGTCCCAATTCTCTTCCTCCACGGCCTTCTCCGTCTCCAGCCTCGGCTTATCCGTACTATTCCCGTACACGTGGACGAGCAACGGCCCTTCTCTTAGGTTCTTGACGATCTCCGTCACCGAATCCCTCATCCACGCGTCCAGCTTCTCGTACGCCGCCGTTTCGCTCCCATTCCGTTCGCCGTCTCCGCCCCGGAGACGACGGCCCCGTCCCACCGGTTTCCTACTCTTCGTTCCCGCCACCGCCATAGCCAACGAATTTACAATTTTGCCCCTCGGTTTGGTACGGACCGCCATCGAACGACAACACGGCCGAGCACTCTGGTTGGAGGAAGGGCTGCAGAGAGTCTGATCTAGACGGCGGCGATGATCAAGAACATTGCTCAACGAATGATTCCCTCCGATGCCCAGCGACGCCATTCAGTTCGCGGCGAGGAGAGTCCAAACGACGACGTTTGCTTTCCGGGAAAGCTTTCTTGTTGCGGAGGACTTGGAGCAGAGAGAGAGAGAGAGAGAGGTGGATGTGATCTTGGTTAATTAGAGAGCAGAGAGAGTTGTGGAATCCAAAAGTGACTGAGATTGGGATTAATAGGTACTGCGTTTGGACGGTGAGCGATTTCAGTTTTCCGAATACGATTGGAATTCCGAGTCGGTTTTTAAGGGCAACGTTTACGAAACTCTCAGCTGGCTTTTGCCATACTGACGAGGCACGAGCTCGGATGCTTCGCGCACGAGCCTCACACGAAACGCGCGTTGCATTGTTTGAATCTGGACCGTTGATGCTGACGATCGAGGGTGTTGTATATTTTAAACGTGGTTGACGCACACTTTAATTGTGGGTTTCGTTGAACGCTTGGTCCCGTTTGCCGACTGCGAGGACGTGGCGCGTGTTGACACGGGGAAAGTGCATGGAGTTCGGAGGCTGACGCAAGCTGGGCACACGGTGCGCGGGAAGGATAACCAATCAATCCAGCGAAAATTGACACGTCAGATGGGTTGTCCGGGCTTGGGCATCCAACGATAAATCCAGCTGTGTATTTCTGTTTTCGGTTAGAAATCCACGTGTTTTATGGCCCATGGCTGGCGGGGAAGGGAAATGCGTGGCGACGTGGCGTTACCAAAACGGGAAAGAGCATATGCGTTTCAAGAGTATACACCTGAGTTTCAAACCTGATGAGCAAAGCGTGCCAGTTTCTTTGGAGTTTGAACTCAAGAACAAGTTTTGTAACAACATGATAATGAATTGTCAAGTCATCTAATGCAGACTTTGTGTAATTGGTTAATAAAATAATTAAGGAGTAAGATAATTATTGTAATTTGCAACATTATCATATCATTTAGACATTTAGTAAATAGCCATCCTTATTGTAAAAAAAAAAGTAAATAGCCATCCGAAAAAATAATCATTATATTTTAGATTCACATAAACAAAATTCAGATAATCATAAACATGCTTATCATGTGAAGTGGTCCAATAAAAATTGGACGTATATCTGATATTCGATCTCTTACCAAATCAAACACTCTCGATCTACACTTTTGATTTTTCTTCTTGTTATTTTGACTTGATATCTATTTTATTTTTATCCCCTAAAAAGAGATATATTTATGCTTTTCATGGTAAACATACATTCTTGAGTAGTTGAGTGCACCCTAGACATAACCATACTCATCATGTCTAGCTAGCTAGATTCATGGCCACCAATTAAAACGTACTGTAGTTTAATATGACAGAAGAAAGAAGGAAACTTGCTATTTTCCCCACGCATTGTTCATATGGTAGTTTTATCGTCCCTTTGGCAAAGCTTGACGGGAAGTCCCATCGCTGGATAAGGCAGGGGTTCACGTCTCAGAGGCTCATCCTTTATCATATGCGTCCATGAATACTTTGTTATCAAATGATGAATTGTAAGCAGCGCTTCAATCCTTGCAAATTCTGCCCCAGGACATATTCGCGGGCCTGCTCCAAATGCAATGTATGCGTATGGAGGAAATGATTTCGTTGAGTTCTCGAATCGTGATGGATCAAACTTGTTTGGATCTTCAAATATGTTGCTGTCCATGTGTGTACCAGATGCCACCCACAAAACCTGCAAGTGATTGTAATTAACATTCCGTAAACTTTTGTCTTGAACCCTAATTAAGTTTGTATTGAACTAACTTCGATCACTTATAACATGGTATCAGAGCCGTGTTCCATATATATATATACTCGATCAAGTTCAAAAATTAATATTGAGTAATTTGAAGCTAGCTAGCTACGGTGCGTTGGGGTTAGCTAGGGTTAGGGTTACATATAGTCAAAAATATGTAACTAGTACCTTCCATCCCTTGGGGATATCATAGCCATCAAAGGTAGTGTCTCTCCAAGCACATTTAAAGTTTCCAAATGCTGGAGGAGTCATTCTCATGAGTTCTTGGGCCACTCTCCATGTGTGCTTCATCATTTGGATTTCCTTCCATGCAATAACCTTTCCTTCACTTCCTTCCACAGCCTTAACCACCTCCTTTTGCTCTGTAATCAAATACAATAATTAAGTAAAGTTGAACATCAAACAAATTAAGTGACATCTTTATAATATAAAGTCATAGTAATTAATTACGTACAATTACATTGATTACCTTGAAGCACCTCACTGAAAATCTTGGAATCTGTAGAAAGATGTCTCAAAAGAAGACTCAGTAGAATTGAGGTGGTGTCATGGCTAGCAACTATAAAAGTAATGAGATTATCAATAATCTCTTGCTCCTGCAAAGGCTCACCATCTTCATCTCTCAGAAGAAGCAGGGCTGAGATGATGTCATTATTCTGAGGGGTCTCTATTTTTGCCTTATTTTTCTTATCCTTTATGAGCTTCGTGAGAAGCTTGGCTATCCTGCCACGTGCCTGCACTGCTTTGTAAAATTGGGTGTTGGGAATGTTTAATGGAATTGCCCACAGACCCTTGATGGCTATGGTGAAATCTTCAAACAGTGCATCTTTGTCTTTGCCTTCTGGTAGTCCAAAAAACATACTGCAAGTGACCTTGAATGTTAATCTCTTCACCACAGCCACCAGTTGTACTACATCCTTGCCATCGAGTTCCTGCAACCGATATATATATTAGGATTATGTGGCTCGATCGATGCAAGTTATCATTAAAAAATAGACATAAGATATATAAGACTATAAGTATGTATGTTATCCAGTATTTAATGCTACAAGCTAGAGTTTTTGAGATAAAACGCTATATCTGGTGTTGTTATAGGGATACCTTGTCAAACAAGATAGGTTAAAACATGTAGAGTTAACAAAACCCTAGCTTACCTTGAAAATTTGGTCCTTGACTAACAAATCGATTTCGCCCACGATTCGCTGAATGTTTTCTGGTTTTAGAAAGTTGGTTATGGCACTCCTGACAAGTTTATGCCTGGACCCAGAAAGCTCAAAGATGCTGTGCTTTCCAAGAATGCTGGCTACAGTTGCTACTTGGTTACCTCCAATACCAGTGTCACCTCCACCGAACACAAACCGGTTTCCAGCTTGGCCGGTTATAACCACCGCCCTAGACCCCATGAGCGAGGTCTTGAACACAGGTCCATACTTGCGGATACGGGACCGGATCCACTCATCGGATCCGTCCTGTTTTTGTGCCCGGATGAAGCTTATAGACTCTCCGATTAACGGGAGACCAAATGAACCTGGTGGAAGCTTCTTGCGCACTGATGTTTTTAACGTGAAATACCCAGCAAAAAGTGCTACCAGGGTCACAACTAGTATCAACAATGAGATATCTTCCATTGTTAATGTGATCAATTAAGTATGAAGAAAATGGTATGAGACATGATGTATTATATAGAGATCTAGTTGATGCAAGACCAAAAGGATAACCATTTTCACAAGAATTTGAATTTCTAGTAAGCTCCAAATTAAGTATAGTTTAATGTTCTTATTACAAAGTTAATTAGGTATTCCAAACTAGAACGTTACAAAAAGGAAGTACTTTTATGCTTGTATTTTTGGTATGTGCTCTATGGGTAAAGTTGTAATAGATGCTTTGCTTTGGCCAGAGATACCTATGCAATTGAGACGACACTCATTTCTTGTCCCTGTTGTTTGTTTGCCTCAGATAATGGTCACCACAATTGCTATAATCATGAGACTAGGTACCTTGTTTATATCACCGGTGAACATTTATAAAGGCCTGCCATTTATTATGTAGAGGAATGAAGCAGGATGAATTGATGATATATTACATAAGAAAGATAAGACTTCTATAGGAGAGATTATATATCTTTTCTTCTAACTAATTGGTTTTGAGTTAGATTTTTTTTTTTGTAGTAATGTCACATGTGAGGTACAAATGACACACATATTTAATTTGTCACATGGTATGAGTTGTATACATGTTTAACTTGAGTCTCGCCACAAGTAAACATGATGTATAACAAAAAATTAAAAACAATAATAATAAATAAAGAAACATATATGACGTGTGAGAATATATATGGAATATTATTCTGTGGGAAAAAAAAAAATCAAACATGTTTTATGTTTAAGATGTAAAGTTCGTTTAACCACTTGGTGTGGTCAAGTTGGCAAACTTGTACCATTCAAGTTGGGGGATAACTGTTCTTGCATCCTGATAATAGGAGGTCAGGAGTTCCAAACCCAACTTGGGCAGGTTTGAGGGGCCTTGGGTTCATGCACATGTCAAGCACCAGTGGCCAGCGGCAGCCCGTTCAACAAAAGGAGATTAATCTCCTCGGCTTACCCTCCGAGGGGGGGTTGGGGGATCCTTCATGGGGAGGAAGTTAATAAAGAAATTAAAGCTATTCCCCTATAAAATCCTCTCTTAGGAAATCCTAAATGAACTCTAGAAACCAAGTTGACAAAAAAAAAAGTGTATTGAATTAATCATGTTATTTTTTTTAAAAGAGATCGATCATTGCCAATATTTGTTTTTTGAATTTTGAGTGAATGAAGAAATAAAGCCATTCCCCACAAATTCCCTCTTAAGAAAATCGTAAATGAACTGTAACCACCAAGTTGGTAAAAAAAAAGTGCGTTTTCAATCATGATAATTTCTTAGAAGAAATTCTTAGAAATTGCACACGTTTTTCTGGATTTTTTTTTTTAATTTTCTTAGACCTAGTATAAAAACAAAATTTTATGAGCATATGAAAACAACCTGTGCAATTTCTAAGAATTTAAGGTAAATAATAATCAATCTTTTCCAAAATAACAACAAATAAACAAAAAAAAAATTGATGGGAGACCTTTTGCCGACGAATAGTTCGTCGCTAAAAGTGCATCTCTATTTTTTTATGATTAAATTCAGTTTACCTACCTGGGTTGCTTGTGGTGGCTGGTAGCGTTGGAACAAGATGGGCATGGGAGAGAGGTAGATCTAGAGTTGAACTCAAGAGGAAGAGATCGAGGGTTAACCCGGAAAGAAAAGAAAAGACATGAAAGAGAGGGGTAGATCGGGAAAAGTGAACAAGGTGTGTGAGGCCACGTCAGCATTAACGTCCAATTTGGACGGAGGGTGTGAGTATGGACACGGCTGATTAAAATTGAGAGTGTATGGATGTTACTGATTAAATTAAAACTCCACTAACATATATGATTTTTGACCTAAATCTCATGGAGGTAAAATGAATTTAATCATTTTTAAAAAAAATATTTTAGTTCATAGCTATTCCCCAAAAAAATCCTCTCCTAGGAAATCCTAAATGAACTCTAGCCACTAAGTTGGCAAAAAAAAAAGTTTTGAAGCACATTAATTTTCAAGAAAAAAATATTTTATTATAGCACACATGTTTTAGAAATATTTTATATTTCTTAGACCAAGTGTGAAGCGAAATTTTATGAGCCTATGAAATCAATTTGTGCTATTTGTAAGACCCAAAGGAAAATAGTAATATATCTTTTACAAAATAACAACAAATAAAAAAAATTGATGGAGACCTTGTACTGATGAATAATTCGTCGCTATAAGTGCATCTCAATTTGTTTTTTTTTTCCGATATTTTAGTGAATGAAGAAATAATGTCAATTCCCCACAAAAATTCTCCTTCCAAATAAATTTTAAATGAACAAATAAATAATTCGTCACTACAAGTGCATCTATAATTATTATTATTTTTTGAAATATTTGAGTGAATATAAAGAAATAAAGTCATTCTCTTACAAAATCCCCTCCTAGAAAATTTTAAATGAATTCTAGCCACCAAAAATATGCACGTATGGGTACTATTCATTGTATTCGATTATTATTTCTGAATTAATTAGCTAGTCGAAATTTAATTAATGAAATAAAATTATGAAGACAAAGGAAATGGGCCTGGGAACCAATTACGTAGAGGCGGTAAAGAAGACATGGGTAGGTAGATGGAGTGGTGGTTACAAAGCGGGTACTGATGACCACGTGGGTAGTTGAAGGCCTTCAAATATATTTTTCAACCAAAATACAAATAAAATAGATGTTTCAGAAATGCCCCTATAAATGGAAGTTAAAACCGACATTTTGGATACTAATTAAATGAAATGAAAATCTTAATTTGTTCAACAAAATTTGGTAAAGAATAAGAAAGTGGCAATCTTTGTGCCTCGCACAAATAAAGTGATTTTTGGCGTGTGAATGTATCGAGAGAGTTAATGATAAAGTCGGTTAGTATTTTATTTTCATAGAATCTATACTCATAATATTTGATTTTACAGCTTATCTCATATTCAATATTATTATTAGAGTTTAATATAACAACAATAAATTGCTAGTTAACTTTGAGTTGGATCCAAATATAATTATTGAATTGTAATAAACATTTGGGGATCTTATTGGAATTTTCACAGCGCAAGATTGAGTTGAGGACTTAAGGGAAGGTGAGATGAAATCACAAGCTTGTCAACCTCCACAACCTACCACCTAGGCCAAGACTGGAAGACATATACGAGTGTCAGCTGAAGTAACACACCCCAAAATATATATAGAGACTTAAATATCAACTCCACCCTCATTATTTATTTAGACAAGTTCTTCAATCTCAGCATTTCTAATTTGCTACTAGGATCCTCTCCTCCAAAACAGAGTCAGTAAGAGCTCTATTTCTCTCATATATAGTGTTCATCTTCTTCAATTTTTGTTTTGAACTGTACCAAGACTAATATATTTTTTTTCTCTGGATGCACCATAGTGGGTGCAGTGGGTACAGAAGCAGTATTGGTGGATGAAATTCCTTTTCCTTCAGTGATCACAACCACCAAGCCATTATCTCTTCTGGGTCATGGTAAGCCTTGTGTTCCTGTGTTTGATTTTATCAAAGAGAAATGGAAAAATTACTGATGGGTTTTTTTTTAACAGGAATCACAGACATTGAGATACACTTTCTGCAAATCAAGTTCACAGCAATTGGGGTTTACTTGGACCCTGAAATTGTGGGACATCTACAACAATGGAAGGCCAAGAAAGGAACTGAGCTTGCAGAGGATGATGACTTCTTTGATGCTCTCATTTCTGGTAAAATGAAAATACAAGTCATATATGATCTATCTGAATAATATGAAAATTACCAAATTATCTACCAACCCATTTGATCAAATTATGTACCATATGTGCAGCTCCTGTTGAGAAATTTATAAGGGTTGTGGTGATCAAGGAGATTAAAGGGTCTCAATATGGGGTGCAGCTTGAGAGTTCTGTGAGGGACAGATTGGCAGCTGATGACAAATATGAGGAAGAGGAGGAGGAAGCCTTGGAAAAAATTGTTGAATTCTTTCAATCAAAATATTTCAAGAAGGATTCCATCATCACATTTCATTTTGCAGCTACTTCCCCCACTGCTGAGGTAAGAATAATCAAATCTAATGCTAATAATGTATTACGATATAACATGCCACCATATTTGAATGTTATGTTGTGGAACGATCGCTTTGAACCAATGATACTGTTGCTTAATTTGTTAAAATATGTGGTCGAGATTCATGGTTTAAATCTTTCACAATATAACATGTCATGATATTTGGCAAGTTAAATGTTTAAGTGTTTAACACTTAACCGGACATGTGTGCAGATTGTGTTTACTGCTGAAGGGAAGGAGTCGTCAAAGATCAAAGTGGAGAATGCCAATGTGGTTGAGACAATCAAGAAATGGTATTTGGGTGGAACAAGAGGGGTGTCTCCTTCAACCATATCCTCATTGGCAAACACACTCTCAGCTGAATTGACCAAGTGAACCTTCACTTAGCCATTGTTATATGGTTGTAATGGGTTTAATCTAGTGGTTTGCTACTGGTTTTGCTTATTGTGCTAGCTGTTCAATGTAATAAATTGATGAAGATAATGAATATAGAACCGTTAAGGTGCCTGTTTGCATGAAATTCACCCAAACATCACTGTTCAAAATGCTTCATTTTTAGAGTTCTTCAGAGGGAGGCAATTGCCATTGATGTGTCCTCTCTAGGAATGAGGCTTGAAAGCCTCATTCTAATCTTGGAGCTTGTATGGTAAAGTTGAGTTTTGACATATACGGTTGGATTGGACCTAAGCCCAGCTTAGAACGTTGACCCCATTTTACCATTCCAAATTGAGATCCTAGGATTGGGCCAACTGAATCTAATCCAATTATTGAGATCAAAGTGGCCCGAAAAGAAGCCGAACATTACCCGAGCTCAAATCTCACAACAAAATGCTTAAATTTAAAATACGCTTCACTTTGTACCTCTAAGCTTGTGGATACCAAAAATATATATTATGCAAAAACATAATGATTTCCTTCCTTAGTTGTATTTTTATTCTTATCACTAACTATGGAATAGCTTTCAGGAGAAGCTTTTCAACGTAGCACACAGTAACACATGTTTTTTTTTTTTCAATAATCATCTATCTTGTGTTCTACCATTTAGTTTCAATTCTAATGTCATTTTTCCAATAATCCACTTCAATATACTATGCGATTTAACAGCTGGTGACTTAGATTTATTTAGTCTCACAATCATTTTCTTGTGTACCCTATTCGTACGTTCAAGTACTATTACAAATTTACGATATAGTCGTAGGCTCGTAGCTAGTGGCACATAACATAGTAATGCATATTTTTAGTGGACAAATTGTGGAATGATTCTACCAAAAGACATTGTAGAACATGACTAAATAGACTACCTACCTCCCCCACAAGAGATCAACCCAGAACATTATTCCACAAGTTTCACTAGAAAAATGTCTTTGCCGCAATCTTTGGAATCCAGGAAAAATCGGGAAGATAGATATAGATCAATTAGGTTCAAAAGAAAGAGAAGGGTGTGTGGTCCAACTGATATATTATATGCTTAAGATAATGTCCTCAATCACACCAGAGGTACTGATCCTCACCTTAGAAACATGGTTTGAGGTAGTGATGCAGGAATCAAATTTCTTATTTGTGGACCAAGAAAGGTTATGGAGGTGAAGAATGGAAAGGAAAAGAGTTTTGAGATTCCATTCTGTGATGATTCCTTTGCTCCTTTTTCAATATGCTTCTGGCAATATATAATTGCCCATCAAATCAAACAGGGGAAAATAGAAAAGTGCTTGGATATATGATAAACTTGTTTATATGGCTGATATGGCTGCAAGGAATCATCTACTATGTTTATATGGCTGCAAGGAAAAAAGAGAAGGGAAAATCACATGTCCTGGTGGAAATTGTACAGAACTATGGTGTGGAATTGGGATTGAAACTTTTCCATGAACTTGTCCTAAACATGGCATATACACCATTCAGCTACCATTGAGTATCCTAAGAGTGCCATGTTATTAAGGGGCGGACGGGACAGTATGTTAAATGTCAGAAAAAAAAAATTTGGGTCGGTGCAAAGAGTTTAAGATAGTGTGCTCGATGAATTGTCTTACGTTAAGACAACGGTAATTGAGTAAGAAAAACAAGTTATGATATGAGTTTTTTCATCTCGTTCATCTTGTCTTGTGAATTTTTTTTTTCACTCAAAATATATAAAATGTGAAATGTGAGACGTAGCTAATTGGTTTGCATTTGAAGGGTTCAACATATTCATTTAAGTGGATTGAAGCAGCTTTTCTGATTGGTGTCTTGGAAGATGGATCTTCACCTTCCAAGTTAAATACCACCTCTACAGAAATATATAGAGGATAACATTATCCATCATTTGGTGCACAATTTTTAGACCCATTTTGCAAAATAAGCAGAAAAACAAACAAACATTATCAACCTCAAAAACCTCATTGGGCATTGGCTTATAGCACCTCAGATACATCTCTAATCATAATTACATATATGATAAACTAAAAAACACTTGCTTACTTCTAACCAAAACAAAACATACCCACAATTCTCTTTTGCCTAATTTCAAACCACTGTGATGAGCTAGCCAGCGTCATCAGCAACAGCAACCACCACATCCCCTTGTCCTTCTGAAGAATCTGAACTACTACTCTGTGGCAGTTGTTCAAGCAATGACTGCCTACAAGTTGGGCAAGAAGAATGTGACAAGAGCCATGTGTCTATGCACCTCACATGGAACCCATGGTTACATTTAGGCAAAACCCTAACTTTCTGCCCATCTGAAAATTCCGCAAGGCAAATTGGGCAGTCAGTGGCACTAGGAATGTTCAGTACCCCAGTCCCATAGGCCACAATGGGTATCTGCCTCAATGTGCTCTTCTTAAGCCCTGTGGCTGCTAACCTTGCTGCAGCCTCATCTGGGCTCTCAAAAGAAAACCTCCTGCTGCATCTGAGGGCACACCTCACAATTGAGTTCAACCCTAATGCACATATCAAGGCACAGAGAAGAGCTGCTAGTATGATCACCATGTTGGTGTCGAAATTCGCTTCATTGGCGTATGATCCACCATGTGTTCTGCTTCCATTGGCTGGTGGGGTGTCGAGAAGTAGGCGGTGTGGACGGTGGTGATGGAGAGTACTTACCATTGATGAGTGGTATGATGAAGAAGAAAATTTTCAGAAGTAGCTAGTCTCGAAAGTTTGTACCTTTTTTTGTTGAGCTTATGCAGACAAGCTTCTCCATGGTTTTTTGGCACCAAATCGAACCACAAAGGAGATTGAGAGAAGGGAATTCATCTTCCCCATGTACAGAGCTACACAGCTTTCTCTTTTTAGCTCCACTTCTAGCGCTTTTTTCGATGCTCAAGTTCTAAGAAAAACTGAAAGGACTAGTTGTTTGAGATGGGCCTCAAGACTTTGAAAAGAGCATAATATGGTCTTTAATCTTTATGATGAGGTAAAGGGTGATGAATAGTAATACCCATAAAAGACTATAAAGGTTGAAACAAATCTTAATTATCTCAAATCTTCAAGACTCCACCTTTATAACATAAAATTTTGTAAGAGGGACAGGGAAGAAGATAAAGTGATGCAGAGAGAGGCTAGGGAGGTGATTGATATTTCATAATTTCTGTGGAGTGTGAGAGGGACATATATTACGAAGTCTTGTGGCTAAGGGCATTGCAGTTGTAGATAGGAGGATACCAAATGAGATTAAGATAGCTGTCTTTTCATTCTAGTGTGCATTATTGTTGAGATGTTACATACTTACAGGATTAAAGTTTATAATCATGTAGAGGAAAAGAAAATGGTACTTAATTACAAACCCAAAAAATAATAGATGGGGAAAAAGAGTGCCAAAGTTTTGGATTACGGCACCTGATCCCAACCTTTTCTTAAGCATGATCGAGTTTGTAAGAAAAGGTTATTCCCAGCACAAGTCCTTGTTCCACTCTGCACTCTTTATTAAACAAGTCAAATCATAGTTTCTCCAATTTTAGCCAAATGTTTATTGTTTATTTAAATCCCAACAATATTGAGATAATGCTGATGTTTCCACAATTCAATAATAGTTCTGGGTTTGGTCTTTGGTCCCATTGTAGCTGATTAAAAGGACCCATTTGGTAGTTTAGACCAGGATGTTTTGCCAGCAGGCAGCAAAGACAACTAGACATGTTACATTACTATCATAGGCTAAAGACATTTATACTTATGGTGTAGAGCCTACTCAAAGAAATTAGAAAATACAATTTTTGTTCGAGAAATTGTGTGCTATATAACATAACATTGTGACACAAAATGAGTCACATTTCGGATAATTATCAGTACTTATTTTCGTACAATGTTCTTCAAAAGCTAAGATGAGTGCTATATAGGCATAACGTTTTGATACAAAATGGGTGCAATTTCGAAGAATTGCTATAACATATTTTTGTTCAAATTTTCGGTGATCAATAAGGTTCCTAAAGCTCATCCAATATATTTGGAAGAAAACTTATCCGAGACATTTGAAAGATACTCCAACCTCCGGAGTCCGGACATTCAAAGCACCGACTTATTAAGTTCGGGCCGAGGCCCATGTTCTTGACCCTTGAGCCCAATTCCTTATCCCAAACTGGTCAACCAACTCGATACGACGTCGTGGGGTATAACCTCTCATTTTCGCTCCAAAGGTCCCCCAAGATCACGAGTAAAGGTAACACTCACTGTTAAGTCTTAATTACACAAACTGGTACGGAGACAGAGAGAGAACGAACGAACGAACGCGGAGAGCTCCAGAGTGGACGAAAATGCAAGATCCGGCGAACGTGAAACCGGATCCGAACCCGACCTCTCAGGACTCTCAGCGGCCACCGATGACGACGTCGTTTCCAGACGCGAGTCCGAGCCTCACCTTCCGAGGCTCCTACCACCGCCGCGCCCAATCGGAGGTGCAATTCCGGATCCCCGACGACCTGGATCTGCTCCAGGATCCGTTGGAGGGCCCATCCGCCAGCTTCGAGGAGCTTGGCTCCGAGGAAGACCTCTTCTGCATCTACATGGACATAGAGAAGCTCGGTTCCAAGCTCGAAGATGGACCCGCCGGCCAGAAACCCGAGAATGCCGGCAGTTCCTCGCAGAGGGAGACAGGCGGAGAGCTAAACGCGAGGCCGAGGCACCGGCATAGCAACTCCATGGACGGGTCCTTGGAATCCATAGAGGCGAAGAAGGCCATGGCTCCTGAAAAGCTCGCTGAGCTTTGGGCCGTCGATCCCAAGCGAGCCAAGAGGTATTCTTCTATCTCTTTCTGTATCAAATTCGATTACTTATTTAATAATTGTAGTTCGAATTAGCATGTTGTTGATTGTGGTAGAGATTTGCATATAATCAGGCTCATCAGCTTATATCCAAATTTGTAAAGCATAGATTTTTCAAGGGATTTATGTTTTGCGTAGCCATGATTTTCACCATAAATTGCAGTAAAGCTCCCATGTCTTCAGTGAAGACTTCTACATACGTAGACTCTAGAATGACACAGTCTAATTAATGCATTTGAATTTCTATCTTTCTTAATCAAGCCATAAAACTATAAAAGTGTAGTTTAACACACTCGGACTTAGAAGGCAACTGTTTAATAACCAAGTTTTTCCTGGTGGAAAAACTTATTCTTCTAGAAGAGACGTTGTTAAAATTATCAAATAGATTAACTTAGTCTATGAGATAAGAAGTAGATCTCATAATGATATCCACATGATCTGGCATAAATTTTTTAGGCTATTCCCAAATTTGCCAATCAAAAGACCAATAATTTTTTCAGTTATTTAGTGATGTTTAGTAGGAACTAGGAACATTATCATTTTTGTTTCTGTCTTCTGAACTACGAAGTATATAGATATCACAGACACACACACACATCTATATTCAGTCAAGTATTTAATAAGACACTCACCACACTTTAAACAATGGTTGAGAAAGGCTCAAAGCATTCAACTTTGGGTTGTTGTCTGACGGCTATGCCTGATTGAAATACTTTTCCATGGGATTTTCGGTATAAAGCTTAGCATACAGCATGTTTCTTCTTTAATACTTAATGGTGAACACTCACTCTGACACACAATCATGTTTGGATATTTATGAAGTTAGTTACTTGAATGAAATTCATGGTGATGATTTTCTAAGAAAGTTCGCCAATTAATACAGGATTTTGGCCAATCGGCAGTCTGCTGCTCGGTCAAAGGAGAGGAAGGCCCGGTACATATCAGAACTTGAAAGAAAAGTTCAGACCCTTCAAACAGAAGCTACTACTCTATCTGCTCAACTCACTCTATTCCAGGTTCTTACTGCAATACTCAGCTTGTTTGGCTTATCATATTATAGTAATTTAGTTCATGTAAATGTGGCTTAATGCTCATCTGGCATGGCCGCATGGACATTCTACTTGCCACCTCAGAGAGAGAGAGAGATAATTGTAAAGAGATCATTTGACTTTTAATAGAACTTGTTTGTCCTTCATTCACGCTCCTTGGTGTAGATTTAAGAGATTATTTATCTTTTCTAAATTTGCCTAAGGAAAGTCTTAAGTAACAGATATTCAGCCATTTACAATTCGTACTTGCGTGTTACTTGTTTCTCTATATATCTATCTGAGAGGTTTATGTCTTTTCTTGCCCTATTTTTTAGAGAGATACAACGGGATTATCTTCTGAGAACACAGAGCTTAAGATTCGGTTGCAAGCTATGGAACAACAAGCTCAGTTACGCGATGGTACGTCCTATGCATACCTAACTTTTATATTATTGCGATGGCTAGATCTTAGTTTCATGCTCCTTTTATTGAACTTTCCTGTTTTCACAACAAATGGATCATTATCTGGATACTGGTCTAAGCTGGTTCACTAATATTTCTGGTTATTCCAGTCATGAATGCACTGAGTTTATCCGCTAGTCCAGAATACTAGTGTAACACTCCTCTTTGATTCTCTGAGGTACTAAAAGTAGGTGCTAACATCTGTTGTCTTACACACTTAATGATGTGGTCACTCCCAAGCATATTAGTCTGGTCACTATAGTTCTTTGAACTGGGAAAATATACCTTGCACATTTCCTCAAAATTACTATGGCAATTGCTAACCACCTATTCACTTCTGCTACTGTTTCCACTATACAGCTCTCAATGATGCACTGAAGAAAGAACTTGAGAGGCTCAAGATTGCAACTGGAGAAGCATTAACACACACTGATTCGTACAACCTGGGAATGCACCATTTCCCATATTCGCAATCCTCCTACTTTCCCAGTCAGCCACAGTCTGGGCCACGTGATCCTCAGAACATTCAGATGCCACAGTTTCATCAATTCCAGTCTAATATGCCAGATCCCCATCAGCCTATGCTTGGTGCAGTAGCCCAGTCACATGCTTGTTCAGAGATGTTGCAGCAGGATTCAATTGGCCGATTCCAGGGGCTCGATATTAATAACCGAGGAGGTTCTCATATAGTGAAGCCCGAAGGCCCCTCTATATCTGCTGGAGAAACCAATAGGAGATTTTGATTGCCGGCCTACCCACGGTCCACCTTATTTGTTGAATTGTTCATAGACTGACCTCAGCCAAAGGTATGGTATAACCTTTTATTGGACTTTGATTCTTTGAATTGATTGCTCTTGCAATTTTTGGTAGCTGATTTAGGCCTCAAGTTATTCGTAGATTCTTCCTAGTCCATTCCTTTGGGTTGCTCATGTGGGAATAGAGCATTGTTTCTAATTTCTTGTGATTTAAAGAGATACATGCCAGGGATCCCTTCTCCCTAACTCTAATGTATTCTGTGCATTTGTTGACCGTCGGAAATGTCATGCTGTGGATAATCTGTGTTGTTCTGTGAAGTGTTGTTCTATTTAGTTGATGAACTCTCCGTTTCTCTGTTAAATTATATTAACTTTCTTTTAGTTTTCAGCAATCCCCCGTCATTAGAAAGATTGTAATGTATATTGTGGTGGACTAATTACAAAAAAAAAGTGCAGCCCCGAAACCATCGTCTTTAACTGGGCATGATGCCGTTTCTTCATGAATAAATGAGTACTCCTGCAAGCAAGTTAGCTGCGGTTTTTTAAATGGAAGTGGATGTTAATTTGCTCATGTTACTGTTCATCATAATTTTAACTGCAGATTTTATTCTGTGATAAGTAAGAACATCGTTGCCGCAAAGTAATTTGGAATGAGCTGAAAAACAAAATGAAAAAGAGATACTCACAATCTTGTACATAACATAGTGAGAATACAAGCTGTTATTTAATAACGTTTGAATTCGTAATTAAATCCACCACACCTTTTTTTCTAGTGTATTTTTCTTCATCTAATGAAATATCTTTTCACGACCAAAAAAAAAATCTCACTCATTTATTACGGATGTTAACAAGATGTGCAAGTTTATAACGTTTATGTTCATACATCTTAATCAGTCTGCAACGGTGTCAATTCTTATTTTTGCTCATCTTTTTTCTTACAAATTTTTATTATCAATATGGTCTAAACTTTGATGTACTGAACAGAAATGTACACAATTTTCAAAAATAATTAATAAGGTACGTGAACTTTTAAAAACACATTATCGCAATACTTCCGTCCATTTCTCGTTACTTTTCCGTTAATTATGAAGACATAACAATCATTTAAACTATCTCAACTTTCAAAAGTGATAAATAAAGTACCTGAACTTTTAAAAACATATTATTAGAATACTTCCGTCTATTTTTATCATATCTCAATTAAATGAAATATGTTGAAACACATGCATGTCTTTTCCCTCCTCTCACGTTATATTTTCTCTCCAAAATTAATAATGCAATTAATTATTTTCCTTCTAGATTTACCTTTTAAAATTTCATCTTTATTCTCTTCCCATAATCAATAATTAAGTACTAACTAATTCAAAAACTAGATCATCCATACATGATATTTTAAACGCACTTTATGTGCATTACCCATACATGAGAAAATACCTCGGTGACATTAGATTTTGATACGAAAATAAGAACATGTGATTTTGGCCAAAAAATCGTGTGTTATAACTATTGTTCTAAAAAAATTACCATTGGTAAATCATGTTTTTCAAAAGGTGTTCCAATTGACAGAATTCAAAAAACTTGAATCGTTTATTTTTTATGTATTTTCTAGTTTTTTTCGACTTTGAAAAAACTCAGGGGCATTCTTAACATGTGCATATGCATATTTAGCCTTACTAGCATGTGCATCGCTAGTTAGCCTCTCTAGCATGGACATCGCTAGTTAGCCTCTCTAGCATGGACATCGCTAGTTAGCCTCGCTGGCATGGACATTGTTGGAAGTGTCAGGGGCACCTCGGGATACCTCCTTTTGAACTGTAGTTTTCTCTTCAACTTTACCTCTGTCAAAACTTCATCAATGGTTAAGCATGATTTTTAAAATGTGTGTCAACTGACTTTGCTCGAAAAGCCCGACTCGTTTTTTAGTTATGATTTTTTTAGTTTTCCGATTTTGAAAAATCATCTCACAAACGACGGAGCTTTTCTAGCAAAGACAGTTAGAAAAGTTTTAAAAATTATTTTTTAACAATGGTGAAGTTTTGTCAACGACAATGTTGAATGGAGAAGAATGTTGACATGGTATGACATGTTTACAGATGTCAAGGGCATGTCAAACCTTGCCAATGTCGTTTTCTCTTTAACTTTGCTTGTGCCAAAACTTTATCAATGGCAAGACATGATTTTTAAAAGGTGTTCCAACTGACTTTGCAAAAAACAAAAAAACACTCGAGTCGTTTATTTTTTATGAATTCTCTATTTTTTCCGTTTTCAAAAAATCGTAAAAAATAAATGAATCTATATTTTTGCGATTTGTTAACTCGAAAAGTCTTTAGAAATCA
Organism: Rubus idaeus; assembly: GCA_030142095.1. Classification (NCBI taxonomy): domain Eukaryota; kingdom Viridiplantae; phylum Streptophyta; class Magnoliopsida; order Rosales; family Rosaceae; genus Rubus; species Rubus idaeus. Next base: position 3,615,699 of record CM057971.1, read on the forward strand.
TGATTTGAGTGTGAGAAGATTTTGGTGCGAAAATAAGAACATAAAATTTTGGCCCAAAAATCATGTGTTATAACTTATAACCCATGATTTTGGGTGAAAAATCATTGTTTCGGCTAAAAAAAAATTCTCAAAACTTCACTACTAGTAAAATATATTTTTTAAAAGGTGTTCCAATTAACATAACTAGAAAATCTCAAATTGTTTATTTTTTATAAATTTTCTAGTTTTTCGACTTTGAAAAATCGTAAAAAATAAACGAATTAATATTTTTGTGTTCTTGAACTCGAGAGGTCCTTAAAAATCATAATTTAAGTGTGGAAATATTTTGGTGTGAAAATAAGAATATGCGATTTTGGTCCAAAAATTGTATATTGTAACCTACGGTTTTTTTGTGAAAAATCATGATTTTGGCAAAAAAAAAAAACATCTAAAAAATTCACCATTAGTAAAATCTTATTTTTTAAAAGGTGTTTTCAATTGACAGAACTCGAAAACTTCGAATCGTTTATTTTTTATGAATTGTCTAGTTTTTCGACTTTGAAAAATCGCAAGGGCATCGGAGACATCCTTAGCATGGGTCTAGGCATATTTAGCTTTGCTAGCATGTGCATCACTAGTGAACCTCGCTAGCATGAGTATCGCTAGCTAGTTACCCTCGCTAGCATGGATATCGTTAGAAGTTTCGAGGGCACCTCGAGATGCCTCCTTTTGAACTGCTCTTTTTTCTTCAACTTTACTTATGTCAAAACTTCATCATTGGTAAAATATGATTTTTAAAATGTGTGTCAACTGACTTTGCTTGAAAAACCTGACTCGTTTTTTAAGTTTTCTGACTTTGAAAAATCATAACTCACAAAAGACTAAAGATTTTTTAGCAAAGTCAGTTGAAAAGGTTTTAAAAACCATTGTTTAACATTGGTGAAGTTTTGTCACGGATAATGTTGAATGGAGAGGGGGGTTGGCATGGTATGACACATTTGGAAGTATCCCGATGATGTGTTTTTGAAAGTTCAGGTACCTTATTGATCACTTTTGAAAGTTTGGTACATTTATGTCCGGTATACCAAAATTTAGATCCTGTTGGTGATAAAAATCTTTAAAAGTATTGAAACCTAAATGTTTGCAAACAGTAGGAGGAAGAATGCTAGCTACTCTTATGTCCTATATTCCTATTTCTTCCATCAAAACCGTTCATTTTATAGATTGTCATATAACGACTAATATGTAAAATATCAACTAATGATACATTTAATCAACTAATCCATGAGCAATATGGGTGTGGCTGGAATGTATCGTGGTTAAACGTATGGCATTTGGTACAATAAAACCATGGTAGATTCCAGAAAACTCCGAGCAATAGTACAAAGGTAGACATTTTTACTCCGTGTCACATCCCACAGCGTTCTATTCTATTAGGGACATACAGTACATGAAATGATGAAAGTAGAGCTAGAAAGCGCGCATGTCAACTTACAAGGGCCTGCATAGGGTGACCTACATTGGCTAGTTCATCCATTTAAGAGCACATGCTAGGGTTTGGACACTGTAATCCGTTGGTCTGAATTTTGCACTATATATTGGAAACTGAAATACATGTGGGTCTGTTTGTGGCTGCTATAAGTGACCATGCTATTAACTACCTATAGAAATTGACCCTTCAATACCCTATATCCAATAGCCAAATGGTCCATTCTCTGTTTTTCTTATCTTTTAAAACTCCATGAAAGAGTATCAGACAACCCCTAGTGAAGGGCACTCTCATGGGTCCTGCACAGACAACATTTCGTATATATTATCCACATGCCTTCTGTGGATCTCAATTCTAGCTTCATCAACCTTGTCCATGAAGGTGGCCTCAGCAATTCTAGGATCACATATTTTCATAGGAATTATGCCTCCTTTCATTATTATGATTCATGAAAGAGAGAACACATTCCCCACCAGGGTTTATATTGCACAAAGCTTGTAATGCCATCGCTAAACATATAATAAATAAAACAAAAGTTATGGTCCAAAAGTTTTATAGTTCTCGACTTCTCGGGACAATACTACAGAGCATTATAATTTATAAAACACCCTTGTTATGTTCACGTTTTGCTTGAAATTTTTTCTCTTTGTTGTTATGAATGCATGGAACTTTCTGGTCTCGATTCTCAATCAACAGAAGACTATATTATTAAAGAGAAGAACTTCAAAGTCATTAGTCATGAATATATAAACAGATTTATATATGTTTATAGTCTTTTTTGTCCTTTACAACATTTTCCATGAATTCAACATTGAAGCCACAAACTTTGACTGAGCACCGAATTCGGTGCAGAAAATTCAGTTTGAACCATTGTCATTTATTTGCTCACTCGAATATTAAAATCCCAACAACAGAAACAATGGAGCTCATGAAGTTTAAAATATATGAATATGATACTTGAGGAACCATAAGGATTTTGATTCCATATATCCATCTCCCATAATATTCCTGTGCAGAAGAGACAGATATGGAGATTATGGTTTTGGGGAATTCTTATTGCTCATGGTATGGATGCTATATCACCCTTTATTAAAAAAAAAGGAGGTAGCTATAAATATTCTCAATGATTCTTTGTTTTTATCTTCCATATATACACAAGTCATCATGGTCACAGTTTTATCTGTATTCTTTTCCAGTTTCATTTCTGTGTTTATATATCATATCTTAGAAGCCGAAAGCCTCGATCACCAAATTTTTCTGAAAGTGATGCATGGATTTAAGGGACCGGCAAGGGCGGGATTTGCATGTGCCCTAACATGGTAGGTCCGTCATCATCAAAATAAATCCAATTTTTCTGAGTCCTCCGACTAGTAGATAAAGAAAAACTATTATTGATTAAAAGAATAAAATGTTGATTTGAGAAAAGGACATACTTGCCTCTAACTAACGAGGAGGAGAAGTGACTTTCACTCCTCACCGTTGACATACAATAAGAAGAATTGGTAAAAGTAGTAATGTAACCCATAATATTTACAATAAGTTAGTTGGGTTTATTTTAGTACTAGTGAGTTGTTGGTAAAGGCAACCGTCTCTCCCATATATATTTAGCTATGAGAAGTCTAGTAATTGCATGCGTTTGACTTCTATCCTCATGGGTCTAAATGCAACATGTTTCTTCGAATGCAAGGCAAGAGATCTAAGAAAGTGATGAGTGTGCAAATAGACTGATAAACTTTCAAAGAATTACTTTAAAGAAAATACAACAGGATAAGAAAACTAAATTGGTTTTGTGAGTTTCATTGTGTCGCCTCGAAAAGAAAAGATGAATCCCTCATCGTGACATTAACTCATTGTGCCGAGGAATCAATTCTCTCACTATTTCACCAATAAATGAATGTTTAGGACGAAATTGCTTAGTCACAAGCTCACTATAAGACTCGGCTCGTATTATTTATGAAGAGGTAAGCATTTAATTAGAAAGAAGTTTTAGTAATCTCGATGATCGATTACACCGTCAACAAGTAACATGGTATTGTTATTTTAATTCTTCACAAATCGTCGTATTGAAGTTAACAAACGTGTATGAGTGATACTACATAAACCCTAATTATTTTTTTGGGTTGACAATCACTCTACCCATGCAACTAGCAATTTGTTTATACTTTGCATTTGTCTCAAACGTTTTCGTTTTTTAATTTCAACCGACAAACTATTCTCGAAATCTTTCTACATATTTGGCCATTTGCTACAGTTTGGGGGATCATATCTAATGATTAAAATTATGTTCATAACTTAATGTAAGAAATTAGATTTACTTGTTTAATTAATTGGACTCATGTCTAACAAATCAGGCGTATTTTCCGATTCTCAATCTCATGCTTATAATGATCAAAACTCACACGTGGAACTGATTTCTCAATCTCCTCCCTAAAGATGCTAATGATTTTCATGTCGGATTCCCTCGTAGATCCTCTCCAGAACAATCTTCATTCATTCATTGCATCCTTCAAGCATGAAATGATTCCTTCTTCAATTTATGCCTTTTGGGTTTGTAGCAAAAAATTAAGCAAAGAAAGAAAAGGGTAATAAGTTTGCTTCTTTTCTTGAGCAGAGGGTAACTAATAACTTGCCCAACTTGTAAACAAGTAATGCAGTGGGGAGCTACATGTAGGCTGGCCTAAGGTTTTGATGGCAACAAGGTAATTCTTCATTTCTCGAGTAGATGATAACTAATTAGTTGTCAAACTCGTAAATAAGTAATGTAGTGGCGAAACTACGTGAAAGCTTAAAGTTCCGATAACAACAAAGAATATTACATTTCCAACAAGTGTAAATTATAAACACTGTTGAATCACCATTTGTTAAGAGTGTAATATGAAATCAAGGATTTAAAGATGAAGATAGGGCTAGCGGCTTGCCCACCAAATTGGACTTATGTGAGCCTAAAGAACCCTAATCGAAGGGTTTAAGTCATTGGCTTAATTCCGCAATTTCAGGGAAAACTAAATGAAAGAAGGAAAATACGTATATACCCATCTCTACACGAAATAAGCATCAAGTCAGATAAACAAAAAGAATGGTTAAAGTATTTGTCTGTTGAAGAAAACAGTTGAGAAATGCATGTGCAGGTAGGGTCCTTGGGTTTTGCAGTTGGTAGTCTAACTGGAACATTTCCATGTGCAATTGATTCTTTCGAAATGACCTGAAAATGTGAATCTACATGTTTCTGTGGTTTTGGCTCTTTCCCTCTCAAAGCTCAACCCTCTGCTTACTTGCCTAGCTTGTCTATTTCTGGTTCATAAACCCCACCACCCTATGCCTTTCTACCTTTCTAGTCCCCTATATAAGTAAAGCCCCAGTTCCCCAAATTCTATATCACTCAAACACTTGAGAGCAGTCAATACTCAATACTACTCTCCACCTTCTTCTCTCCTTTTCTTTCTCACTAAACATACACAATGGCTTTTACTTCAGGCTTAGCCATTACTCTTCTGGTCTCTGTCCTCAACCTCTGCATCAGAGGCACCTATGGCGACTATGGAGGTTGGGTAGGTGGCCATGCCACGTTCTATGGAGGAGGTGATGCATCTGGCACAATGGGTAAGTCTCATTTTTTACTTTGAGTGTTGAAGTTGAAAACTTTAATGTGTAAAAGTAAAACCCAGAATGCCCAAAAGTGCAAATTAATAGTGGCCAAGTAGTTCAATTTGACTAATTAGTATGTTTTTGGGTATTGCAGGAGGTGCTTGTGGATATGGAAATTTGTACAGCCAAGGGTATGGAACCAACACTGCAGCACTGAGCACAGCTCTGTTCAACAATGGCTTGAGCTGCGGGTCTTGTTACGAAATGCGATGTGACAATGACCCCAAATGGTGCCTCCCCGGAAGCATTATTGTCACCGCAACAAACTTCTGCCCCCCTAACTTAGCTCAGTCCAATGACAACGGCGGCTGGTGCAACCCTCCCCTCCAGCACTTCGATTTGGCTGAGCCGGCTTTCTTGCAAATCGCTCAGTACCGCGCTGGCATAGTCCCCGTATCCTTCCGAAGGTAAAAAACCACCACTTAAAATTATATTCGAAAATGTATTTTTGTCAGATAGTGTGTGACATGTTATGTTACGGTACAACATGGTCTAACATGTTTGTGGTGATTGTTTTTTCAGGGTTTCTTGTGTGAAAAAGGGAGGAATAAGGTTCACAATCAATGGCCACTCCTACTTCAACTTGGTTTTGGTCACAAACGTTGGAGGAGCAGGAGATGTGCACTCGGTTTCGATCAAGGGCTCAAACTCTGGGTGGCAATCCATGTCAAGGAATTGGGGCCAGAACTGGCAGAGCAACTCACTACTCAATGGACAGACCCTATCTTTTCAGGTCACCACCAGTGACGGTAGGACTCTGACCAGCAACAACGTTGCTCCTGGTAACTGGCAGTTTGGGCAAACATTTGAGGGCAGTCAATTCTAGACTTATACCGAGTTACCATTTGGGTCTGGTGAATGGTGATTGTATATGTAATATTGTGATTGGGAAAGAGGAGGGTGAGACTTGTGAGGGTAGATTAGGGAAAGAGGCAACGCCACGTGGGCGTCTATTGCTGAGGTGGCTCATTGGCACCCGCTAGCTAGGCCTATATATAATTATATATATATATATGATATAAATATATATAGTGGAAATTGTGGGTTTATAGTTTTTCTAAAAACAGCAATTGTCCATTTAATGATGCATTTTGTTTGAAGCAAGGAAATGCGATTAGTATCTTTGAAGGTTTGTAGATCTATTACTGCTTGGAGTTGGTAGCAAACCCAGTTGGGGCTACGTTGTACTATCACCTTAATCATACTTGGTTCGATTTCATGGTAACTCTTTTCTCAGTAATTTTCCATTTTTCTATAACAAATGACAATTACCAATCTTACCTTACCCAACTACTCTTTTCCCAGCAATCACACAACTTAAAGAGATATGATCATCATCGCTGTAATTTTGTGTAAATGGGCAGGCAGCATATTATATTAAATGGCACAACATTTGATTACAAAAGCCTCTGAACCTTAAGAGCAAGTTCACCCGTGCTCTTCTCTCCACTTGTCCAAGTGGCTTTGTAGTGTGCCTTTTGGGGGGGGGTTTTTTTTTTTTTTTTCTTTGATTAGACCTTTGAGAAGTACAACAGTGGAAAAAAAGCCTCTGAACCTGAAGTACAGCCAGCATTGGCTAGAATTTACACCAGTTAATAACTAAAACATAAACCAGCAACTAAACTTTACTTTCACTTGAGCCTCTCTCTTCTTAACCTCTCCAGTTCCTTGACCATCTGCCAATGTTCTAATGATAGGCAGGTTTCGCCGAAGCTCATAGACATCAGACGACCCATTGTCAGCAATCTGCAAGCAAGAAAACTAATATGATTAACAAAGCTTATTTTTGAATTTGAAAGAAGATTTGAGAGAATATTCCAGTCTCTAACCTGCTGAAGTCTTGGCTGCCCAGACTCCTATCTGCTTGCTTTGCTTCCACCAAGTCATTTTCTATTACCTGTAAGGTATTGAATGATGCAATGAGATATATCTACTATCCTAACTCTACTATACATTAAAGTAGGAAAGCAATTTCAGGGCAACAAATTTTAGCATAGAAGACACCCTCAAGTTTGAGAGCTAGACTGCATGATGCATCTTTCTACCGGTACAAAGATGGTTGCAGATTGTTTCAAAAAAAAAAATAGTAAGATCATGCATAACTGCTCAAGTTACTCGCAACATTTACAACAAAGCAAAGCGGGAGCACTTTTTTTTTTTTGGTAATAATATGCAGGTTCTTACCTTCTGCATTTCTGGCTCAATAGAATGTGGCAATGATCTAATAGTAGCCAAGTACCATCTCCAAGCCTCTAGTGCTTGTGCAGTGGCTTCAGAGGAACCGACTGAAGAAGGTTGGAAAGGTAAGACTATGTCAGCTGGCAAGATGTTTGATTTGCCTTCAGAAAGAACAAGCAATTGGACATCAGCTTCCATCTCCAACTTATAGAACTGGAAATCATATTCCACCTGAAAGTTGAAACAAACAAATGAATATGTTTCAAGTGCTTTAGTAGAATACAGTGCTATGAACTTTGATGCAATAACAATCTCATGGCAGAAATAGTAGTAAAACCATAAAACTCCCAGGATGGAATTGTTCATCAGTAAGGATGAAACCATGCAGAGTTTGATTCAGTAATACAAAAAGATACATAAAAACTACAGCATAATGCGAAAGAAAAATCACCTTTTGCATCTCCATTAGAGTTTTAAGCAACCTTGCATTTTCAACGCCAACAGAGTTGAGAGTCCCAGCTTCCAACTGGGTCTCATCAAAGATCAAGTGTGAACCCTCAGCCAGCTGCAGAGCTCCAGTTATCAGCCTGGAGCAACGTGAAAAGTTAGAAACTATAATTAAATTTTAGTTTTAAATTAAAAATTAAAAACTCCAAGGAAAATCGCACTTGGTTACATATTTAGAAACTTGATCACCTGTTTGTCTCATAATTCTTTTTTGGCGAAAGAGAAGCAGTGTTAAGATAATCCACTGTCAGGGATATACACTGTGTGAAAGGTAAAAGATTCTTGATAGCAAGGAGAAGCTGAGGACCAAACACAGACATACTTTCTTTGTTAAAACAATTGAGATTTAGTGAAAGCTTCCCCACAGCAACAGCGCCAACTCTAGAGTACACCTGAAAATAAGAAAGACTATCATATACCTCATAGGTAAAGGAGATGAGGAGCAACAGAAACAGCACTAGTTTAAGAGGTTGAAATAAAAAATGCAATCATAAGTGATCTTGATGCGCAAAAAACAATGAAGTGTCGTCATGTAGATCCAACACCGACAATCCTGATATTAGCTTACCGTGGACAAAAGATGCAAGAGCATAAATTGAGCAGCTACACCATCATTACCAAGAAGAGCTGTAAGATGCCTCAACAGAGCATCCCTAATCTCTTTCACCAAGTTGGGCTTTAGCTATAAGATCAGACAGTAACAGCACTGTTAAACACTGAAACACTATCAAAAAAAAAAGGAAGGAAGAAAGTGCAAGTGATAATTTTTACAGATCCCAGATAACCAGAAATACACACAGGTAAGGCACATCAATCCTTCCTTTTGAAGAAATATGAGACTAAAGTGAGCACGGAATCACCTCCAATGTGGGGGAGCTGGGAAGGAAATCATGAACTGCAAGCTTCCTGTGGGTAAAACAGTGTAGACGTGGCACCTGCACCAAGGAAAGAACATGGGACCAAATACATTAAAAGGGGATAATGTTCTTGTAATCGAACAAACTAACACCAGATTCGAACCAGCAGGCTGTGAAAGTCGAGTCCTTGACTACACCCAATCCATGGAAATACTTATTTGGCAACTAAATTTGCTAATTCATAAATGAACCACCATATCTTCTTGTATTAATATTGTAAACTACTCTATTTGTCATGGCAATGCACAAGTAGGCCAAGCATAAGTCTCCTACAGAAATTCACTTAGGTTCCTACATGAGCAGAGGAAAACATGCAAATGTGCTTGTATATGGAGATGCACATTGTCAAGCAGCGAGAAAGAATCAATACCTTATTGGGGGGGTACTGAACCAACACATCTTCACTAAAACCATTTGCAAATTCATCACAATCATCATTTTCCACCTTAAACTCAGGATCAAAAGTGAAGACTCCAACAAACTCAAAAACCTCATTTAGCTTCATGTCAGACTCTGGACAATCATATATCTGATAAAAAAATAATAAATACTTCATCAGCTCTGAAGAATAAGCAAGAGCCAATCTCAGTTAATCGTATTATTAGTGTAACTGTATAACGAACCTTAACAAGACAGGGAAGCGAATTCCTATTAACATCAGGCACCAGAATCAAACTAGAGCTGGTGCCCTCAATATTCAACTCCCGAGACTGAGACTGGGAAGGATGTCCATCCTCTTTCTGGAAAGGGGAAAAAATCTAATGAAGATAAATTCTTGTTCTATCAGATATGTAAAATAGTAAAAAAAGAGGAACATTTAATCGAAATTGGCTCCTACTAACCAGTTTTTTAGTGCAAGGAGAATCTTGAAACCCATCATCTGAGACCTGCCATTAAATGCAGTATGTCAGGGTCCAAAACAAAGTAATCAAGTCGAATGCTTCTTAACCTACTAAGTCAATTACGACAATCCAATTTGTCATTTATAAGAAAAAAAGGTTCCTACTCAGTTTGCTAAGCGAAGACATCCTAAATTTAGATAACTATCTGCTTTCAGCTGCTTTGGAGCCCAGCACAAAGATAAGCATAAAGAGCTTTTGCATTGTATGTGCAGTTGCCCTTTTCCACTTAAATACATGATTATCCTTTAACTGAGAGTTGAATTAAAACGAACAGATAATATATATTATGGGGATCAAAATTACATCAAAATCCATGTTATCTGTAGATTCAACATCCAATCTCTGGCGCTTTTCTCCATGTTGAGTTGCCGAATCCATACTTCTATACACCACTGCCGGAGGTTCAGTCCATGAATTCTGTCCAGGAACCTAAAAGAAATACAAGACACCAATCCTAGATGAATCAGATCACTCTACCTAACAAAAGATGAAAAGTTGCATACAACCCAACTCAAAGCCAATAGAGAACTCACCGGAATGCAGTAGAGCATACGGCGTTCCCATATCCGAGTTTCGGAAGAAGAATCAATAGGGTATTGAGCAACATCCATAAATTTGTTAGTTCTCCAAATCGAGCCATCCTTCAAAAGAGCCCAATACATTGATTCAGAGCTACACAAATTATCCTATATCGCCGTTAACAACGGAAATTAGGGCATAATATTACCTTATAAGCACCCACATAGAGTTCATTTCCCAACATGTCTTGTATCATCCCCCGAAACCGAACCAGAGTGTTGGGCTGAATCCATCTAATGGTTGCAGAGTTCAAAATTGGGACCTAAATTTGTCATAAAAAATAATGAAATTCAAACACACATTTCACATAATAGACTATTTCAAAGAGAATGGGGAAAATATAGGATTAGGGTTTTCAATCGAAGACGGAACTCATAAAATTAGTAATGCAAAGGTTAGGGCTTTGACCTGAGAGAGGCCGCCGTCGTCGAACAGAAAGCGGCGGAAGAGATCAACGACGCCCCAATCGTGGCCGGTGAAGGAGGCCGGGTCGGATCCTGAAGAGACGGCCTTGTCGAAAGTCGATCGGACGGCACCGAGAGGGTTGGCCAGGCAGTCATACGCTATTCCCACCATTTCTGATTGTTCTCCCTCTCTCTCTCTCACTCGCTCACTGGTTCTCTGTGTGCCTCTTGGGATCGGCTTCCCGCGTTTTTAAGTGAAATGGTTGGATTTTCCCGCTAAAAGCTGTTTGCTCCCGCCATTTTTGGTCCTAGAACACCACTTACAAGAGAAGGGCTCCGTCAATAGTTTTTGGGCGGACCCATGTATTAAACTAACTATGGCCTCTGGGTTGCAACGCAAGCCCAATTATTCAGTCCTCAAATGAACAATATGCCATTGTTCTAAACAAAAAAAATGGTCCCCTCTCAAAGTTGTGTCCAATTTTTAGAGTTTAGGGTTCTAGTAGTTGATCCTTGCCTTCGCTCATTCTAGTGGCCAAGCCTCTGCTCTCGTCCATTCTTGTGCTCATTCCAATGATGTTGTCCATCAATTTAGGATTAAGAGAATGTACTCTTTGACCTAATTTGTGTCATTTTCATGCTAACACGTACTTTTTTTTTTGGGTTTGTTCTCAACGGTAATAATTTCGAGACCTTGGTTTCCTCAGATAAAATTGTGGACTATAGCACACGGTTTTTTGGCCAAAATTGCATGATCTAATTTTCTCACCAAAATCTTGCCACCCTCAAATTATGAGTTTTAAGTACTTCTCAAACTAACGAAATGCAAAATCTCGACCTGAATTTTTTATTTTATTTTTTACAATTTTCCAAAGTTGGAATTCATTAAAAAATATATTTGAGCTTGTCTAATTCCGTCAATTGAAACACCTTCTAAAAATTAAACTTTACCAATGGTCAGTGAGATAATAGCACAGACAAAATTCAAGAAAAAATGGTGTTGAAAACGTTTATTTGCTCAAATTCTAGTTAAAAATAAATGTTCATTTTGAACAACCTATAGCATTGAAATATTCGTCGCTACAACAGTTTCTAACTTTCTTTCTTTAAATTTTAATTTGACAAAATAAAAAAGAAGCACTTATATTACTTGTAAGGTCTCGCGTTAGGTTTTATTGAGACTCTAAAATAATTTTGGACAGTCGCATAACCAGGCCTCGAGAATCTCTAAGATATCTTCTTCTTCTTTTAAGAAATCACCCAAAACTCTCAAAACTGGTGGACTATAATGCATGGTTTTTTTTGGACAAAATCACATAATTTTATTTTCTCACCAAAATCTTCTCACCCTCAAATGCAAAAATTTCAACCCGATTTGTTTTTATGAATTTTCTAAAGTTGGAATACAAGAAAATCCGTAAAAAAAAATTGAAATTTTCTAGTTATGTAAATTGGAACACTTTTAAAAAATTAAGTTTTACCAATGGTGAGATTGTGGCACAGACAAATTTTTTTAAAAAAAGTGTTGTCGAGGCTTATTTGTTCAATTTCTAATTAAAAAAATATTTATTTTGAACAACCTGTAGCGACGAATAGGTGTTTCTATTTTTTTATTTATTTTAATTTGATAAAATTAAAAAAAAATTATTAAAAAAATACTTCCCGTGCTTGTAAGGTCTCGATTTGGGTTTCATTGAGACTCTAAAAGAATTTTGGACACTCGTGCAAACCATCCTCTAGAAATTCTAAGGTGCAATTTTTTAAGAAAATCAACCAAAATTGTGGACAATAGCACACTTTTTTTTTTTTTGCTAAAATCGCATGATCTTATTTCCTCACCAAAATTTTCTCACTCTCCAATCATAATTTTTAAGCACTTGTCAAACTAACATGAAGAAAAAATCTCGACCCAATTTGTATTTACGATTTTCTAAAGTGGGGATACAAGAAAATCCGTTAAAACAAATTCGAGATTTCTAGTTCTTTCAATTGAAACACTTTCTAAAAATAAAGTTTTACCACCGATGAGATTGTGCCACTTGAAAATTTCAAGAAAAAATTGTATTGACAAGGTTTATTAGTTCAAATTCTAATTAAAAAAATGTTCATTTTGAACAACCTTTAGCGACGAACGATTCGTCGGTACATGTGTTCCTAATTGTTTTTCTTTAAGTTTTAATTTGAAGAAATAAAAAAGAAACACTTCCAGTATTTGTAAGGTCTCGCATTGGGTTTCATTGAGTTCTAAAATATTTTTGGACACTTGTGCAAACCGGCCTCGAGAATTTCTAAAATGTAATTTTTTAAAGAAATGACTTAAAACTACATGGACTATAGCATATGTTTTTTCGCCAAAATCGCATGATTTTATTTTCTCAGCAAAATATTTTCACCCTCAAATCATGATTTTTAAGCACTTCTAAAACTGACAGAACGCAAACATCTCGACCTGAATTTGTTTTTTACAATTTTATAAAGTCGGAATACAAGAAAATCCGGAATAAAGAAAAGAAAACACACTTTGAGATTTTCTAGTTTCATTAATTGAAAAACCATCTAAAAATCAAGTTTTACCAATGGTGAGATTATAACACATGCAAATTTCAAGAACAATCGGTGCTAATAAGGTTTGGAATGTTTTGGCATGCCTTGGCACCTCTAAACACGTCAAGCCCCTTTATTTTTGAAATTTTCTTATACAATAATCGCACAATTAGTAAAGTAGGATTTTTAGAAGGTGTTTAAATTGATGGAACTTAAAAATCTCAACCATTTATTTTATTTTATTTTCCAAAATAGAAAAACTAGTAAATTTATAAAAATACCATGCATAGTTGGCCTCCACGTGTGTATGGTAAGTTAATTCATAAGAAACAAACATTAAGATTTAAGAGAGAACCATTAGGATCTTCTAAAATGAGAAAAAATAATAATAAGTTAGGGATAACTATTGACAACTAATTTTTCTTAAGCAATAGGTGGTTTTTTTTTTCCAAATAATTTTAATGATCCCCCAAAGCATTTTATTAATTATTTTGTTTTAGTTTTAGCACCCCGTACTATTGAAATCAAATAAAATTTTAAAACTGCAAAACGTAGTTGGTAGAATTCATTTTTATTTTTTATTTTTTTATGTAAGTTATTTTATGGTTTACGATATTTAGTCCCTTAAATAGACTTTATGCAGAAGAAATTCAGAATTAATAATGGAAATCTTCTATCAAATATCGGCTTTTAATCAAGGTACGATCACTGCTCATGAATTACTGTTGCAGACAAATCTTCTCTCAAACATTGGATTATAATTTGTATATAAAAATGATGATACCATCAGTTAGGATGTGGGATACTTGATATACAAAGAAATTTCCACCATGCTATCTGTCATGCACCAATGAACATTTGGAAACAATTCATTCATACTGTTCATCGATCAACTTGAGAATAGTCTGGTAAAGAAGTTGCCGGATTTGGATTTCCCCAAACACGCCACATGAACGTATCTTCCGAGCTTGTCCACTTGCCTCGGCTCGCCGCCGGTGTCCTTCTTGCAAACCTTGCACGTTTTGTCAACCCACCCATCTTCCACATATTGCCCATCCACTAATTACAGGTGAAAAATGATCACCAAAATTAGGAAAATCACCAAATTGAAAAGGTCTGTTCTCCAAGGTCAGTCTTCTAGCTAAAGCTGTACTGTACATTCTCTTGCTAGCAACCTAGTACTAGCTAGAAGTATTCTTATTTAATATCGTGAGATATGAAAGATATGAACATTAAAATTCTAGCAGTATTACTTGGATTTGGAACATGCATCAAAATTATGTAGCAACGTTGAAATTCCATTGCTTTATGTTTTCCTCCTCATATCAGCTGGTTTGTAAAATTATGATGATGCTTTCTCCTATATGCTCCCTTAGAGTTAAATTATACACACAATAATTAAATTTCAAATGAAGAAGTCTCATGAACATACCATCAACATAGGATTTGAAGAAGTCCTTGTAAGTTCCTCCAATTTTCCTTCTGAGAGCCCCATACTACACGAAAAAGGCCGGGAGAAACCCTACTTAGCAAGTTCAACAACACAAAAACAATGGATTTGAAATTTCGAAAGCACTTGAATATTACATACCTGTTCCTTTGACATCTTCTCTCCAGACTTGGTGGCTTGTCGCGCATCTTCGAGAAGCAGAGCGTCTTCTTCAGACCTGGTTTGAGAAAAATCAAGGGCTTCTAACAATGACTGCTTCCATTTCTTGGGCTCTTCCTCTTCTTCCTTGTCACCCTTCTCTGTTTTGGCTAAAACTCTAAACTGGGACTTCTTGTTGAACTTAAAGTTCGATTTAGATAAGCTCTCTGCAGCTCCAAAATTTGAATAGGAAATTTCCATGTGGAGGTGTCACAGGAAGTGTTCTTAGTACTCCCATGTCCGCTTTACTTTGCATGATTAAGGAAGTTGATTAATCTTTATATTTGGGTGTGTGGGTGGATGTGCTTTGCCTATGTGGACCAGTTAAAGACAGAGCTACGTGTATATCTAACATTGCATGACTACCACTCAGGCACTCAGAAGAGCTGGTGGAGGATAATATATACTACGTGGCCCTTTATCATAGCAGTCATTTGGTTTTCCTCAAAGTCATTTGAATAGTTTTAGTATCTAATGGAATCTGAAACTCATGGCTAGTTTATTTCCGGATCAAGTACTCAATTTTTTGATGGTGACTTGGATCTGAGTCCTCAGAAAATCAGTCAGTTAGACAATTCTACTAAGCGCAGTGTTGATCACTTCAACAAAATTGAGTCACAACACTCCCAACGGCCAACACAGACAAAGCAGCTGAAATGAAGAGGAATGTTAATTTGCTTCGTGCATGATTCATATTCTGGTTGGTTCATGTTGCACCTCAATTTTAACTCTACTGAGAACTAGAGAAGACATATGATCATGAAAAGTCGAGCCTCATGTGGATTAGACTAAAATTTGTAATTTTTACACTTTCTGATAGTAACTTCATCTTGCCAAGTGATGGCAAATGCAAACCTCTTTAAACTACACAATCAACTTCCTCTGAAACAAAGACAAAAACTATTTGGTACTTACATGTGTGGCCTAAACAATATAAACCATGCCAACCTCAAGAAGCGACACTGGTGGCACCTTGAGTGCCACATCCGCCCCCCTGCAGTTCCTCCTCATGACGTTGTATCCGAAGTTGATGGCCAGTCTCTTCATCACAGATGAACCTTGCTTGGCTTTAACATGTGAGTGCCCAAGTATAAAGGCAGTCCCGGCTTGTTGAGCTTCATGCAGATCGTGGAGCTCTTCTCGTAGCATGTCATTCTCAGTCAGCGTATCAGCCTGAGACTCGTGATCATCAATTGCAAACCTCACTCTTCTTTCTACGGGTGCCATCTCAATAACATCTGTCACACTTTCAACAGTTGCGGAACCAACAGATACACTTGTCTGCAGAGTCTCCTCAATCTCATAAGCTGGCACACCAGAATATGCCACTGTTCCAATCACAGCCAATCTACACTCGCTCATATCAGTAGAGCGTGATGCATCGTCCTCAGTGCATGAACTAGTTCTATGTGTTCGATACCAATCATATTGGATGAAATCAGACAGCTTATCAACTAGCTCAGATTCAAAGGAGTCAACATCCTGATGAACATCACGGTATCCATACCGAACAATGCACCTGTAGGAACGATGAGCTGCAGGACCAACTCGACCCACTAGGTACCGCTCTGCAGGAGGCACATAAGGGACAGGAACTGACTTTACACACACAAATACTAAGATGCGATGGAAAGCAGGGAGGTTGGTTACAAAGCGGGAGAAGTTAGCAGGAATGCCAGAGGTGAGATCGGTGAACACGAGGCCAATTCCAGGGACTCGAGCTATTCCCAAGCTTGGACCCAAGGCTAAAAGCCAATCTAATGAAACCTTGTTGTGGAGGTCATATTCGTACTTCTTGATCGTTGCATAGTGCCAAACATACATGATAGTCATGAGGAACAGGGCGAGAAGAATGGGGAGCCAGGCACCCTCCCGGAACTTGGTGAGTGAAGCTGAGAAGTACAGCAATTCAATTGAGCCAAAGAAGAGTAGGAAGCCAAGGGCTAGAATTGGTGGCTTGTGCCAACAAAGGATGATCACCAAGGAAGTTAGGCATGTGGTCACTAGCATAACCGCCATCACAGCTAACCCTGCAACAAAAAAGAATTACCTTTTAGTCCTTCCGAAAACACAAATGATCATCTGCTTCTTTCAGCATCAATAATCTAGAAATTTTAGGATAATAATCTGGCATTTACACATGATAAGAGTTGCTATTATAAACTGTGGGGAAGCTGGTGGCAGACTTCCTTAGAAAGGCTAGATGTGCTAGAGAAAAAATTTCATATAAGATGGGACTTTCAGGTATTGAAGTTTAGGCCCTCTAATAAAAGTGTGACAACATGCATAGTATAAAAAAGTGTTAACTTACCCGATGCATTCCCAATGTGTTTTGTGTCCCTGAATCCAATGGTCACCGCAATGCAGAGGATCATGAGCATCCAATTGATCTCAGGGATATAGATCTGTCCGTGTATCTTGTCAGAAGTGTGAACAACCTTGACTCTTGGAAAGCAACCTAGGGACTGGCTCTGGTTGATTATAGAAAATGTTCCACTGATGATTGCTTGGCTTCCCACAACAGAAGCAAGAATGGCTAGTATAAGGACTGGCCATCGCACAATTTCTGTACAGAAAACATTAAGCCATTACAGATTCCATAACAACTATATAAACTAGTCAACTACAGTATGACAGCTATCCTAAAAGATCAAGACATGAACATTTAGCTAAAAGCTTTGATCAATCCTGCCTGATTCTGTAAATGTCTATAACAATCCTGCCTATAAAAATAAATATGACATAAACACACCTGGGACTGAGACATAAAAGCTGATATGGTGGCTGCTGTTGTGATGTTGCGATAAGTAAGCAGCTTGACCCATATATGCCAAGATAAGTGCTGGATAAACCAAAAAGGTAAAAGCAACCTGTTGCAACTCTACTTATTAGTATGCAGATCTCAATACATAGAAGAAACTAATAGGGTCTAGGAATGTAAAAATTACCTGAATGGCAGAATAAGAGAAGTGGCCAAGGTCAGCAAACATTGCCTCTGAACCTGCATGTATAGTCACACATATCATTAGCAATTACTTGGTTTCTCTCTTTCTATCAGCATTCCTTGGCAGTCAAATTACTGAAAAAGTTCAAAGCTACTCTAGGGATTTCTGTCTTACTAAACTATCCATCAAAAAATAGGTATCAGAAAACAAACTGAAGTTAAGCCATCGTTGGCAACTCAATTAGAGGTAGACAAGATAGAACTACTGAACCTCAAGTAAAACAAATGACAAGGAAATCAAAATAACTTAAGTTAATATATAAAACAGTTGTGGTAAAATAATTTCGCAATAGAGTTGATTCAACAATCGAAACAGGGCATTCATTCTGTGTAGACGGGTTAAAAAAATTTGAATTAACTTTTTGAGTGGTATTGTTTCAGTCTATCAATAACTATATACCTCCTCGTTTCCTATATACTTAATTGCAATTTTTGCTGAGACTGGTGACTTACATCAGAACCAGATTATCTGTAGACATGAATATCATTACCCCCTTGCATAGACATTTGAATAGTAGACTGTAAGCAAAATAGAATAGATACTATCATTGCAGTTCAGGTTTTCAAAGACGCAATTTTGGCTATGCTTATGCTTTGTACAAAGCCCATAAATCAGAAGCATGCAGGACAAACAATACACCATACTATATACAAGAAAGTGATATATGCAAGTATTTTCCAATATTACCTGTTATGCACAGCAATATTCCACCTAAAGACATCCATCCGCTTATCCTCGTCTTCCTCAAGAATTTGAACATGTAATATGGAGAAAGAGCTTGATAGACATGCCGATTCCAGTGGAATATGTTATATAAACCAAGAGCACTGATGCATAGAAGCCATGCCACCACCACTGGTGCAAAAAAGAATCCAACTCGATGTGTTCCATAGTGTTGAAGTGCAAATAGACATAGCAATATGAAACAAGTAATCGGAACCACTGCATCTGCAAAATTGCCATATAACGTATAGATGTGTTCAGCAAGAGTCCCTTGCCCCGTACTAATTGGAAATGAAAAATCAAGATATTAAACAAAGCAGAAGATAAGAAGCTTACACTGGTGATGCTCCTTGGACATGTATAATTCCAGGCCAGACACTGCAGAAAAGACTGCAAGAAAACAAAGGCTCATACTCGGGAAAGCAGAAAGAATTGCTGCTTTTTTATTCTAAACTGGAAAGATGTCTACCTGAAATGGCTGGAGTGAGCACTCCATCACCAATTACCATACAAGTACCAAGAAGAACAAGAACCAGCAAAGCTGTATGCAAGGTCTTGCACTTCTCAAGTACCACTTTCAACCAGGAACTTTTTTCCTTCTCAGGTGGGTGCTCCAATTTATACGTAGAGACCGCCTCATCAGCGAGCTGACGATTGGGGAGGAGGCTTACTTTGGCATGCCTACATATCAATGAATAGAGTGCAAAAGTACCACCTGCAGAAACATAACCAAAGGTTACAACTGAAACACAGCTTAGACAAGAGAACGTAAGAATTGTTCGCTTCTGTAAAAGTACTTACCCTCTCCATTATCATCAGCTCGAAGGACTATAAAGACATACTTGAACAGAGGGACTAAAGTAAGAGTCCAGAAGACAAAAGAAAGTACACCATAAATCTCTTCATTGGTCTCTGAATGTTGAATGTCTTCTGCAAATGCACTCTTGTAGACATAGAGAGGGGAAATACTCAGGTCCCCATATACTACACCAAGGCTCTGGTATGCTAAGAGCAGAATATTCTTCCAAGAGTTCTTCTGAAATGTTCAACCGTACAATACAATTTTTTGAGAATTGGGCTCAATTCCAGAAACTTACTGAACCAAGTTGGTAGAATTAAAACCCGTGAGCTAATGAAGATAAAGCACTAACCTTTGAAGTGTCCCAACATTTGGCCTTCTCAAGATCCATGGCGCTCAGCTCACCTCTCAACTTTGAAACTCGATTTCATCTGTTGAACACAGTTACCCTGCAGATCTGCATTGACACAATACAACTTTTATTGGTTAACTCAAGCGGAATCTAAATCGTTAAAAAGCCAGATAAAGCCATTTAATGATTACACTTCCAAGAACACCTATCCAGTTCCCTACTTTCATAGAAATAGAGGAAAGATGAAGGGACATAAACCGCACCGCATGACCTCCATATCTCTACCACATTCCCACCAAATTTTTGAAAGCTGAGCGAATTTTTTTTGCAAATTTCCAGGAAAAAAATGAAAACTCAAAAGGATAAACCCCCAACCTTGAACCTTCGGTGGAAAAAGTGAATAGACCAGAAACAAAAGAACTGAACATCACCTGCACAAGAAATTAATGAGATAAAGACTCATAAATGTAGAAGGGCCCTCATTCCTTCTCTATCAGTTCCTTTGGTCACTGTTGTCTCCTCAACTTTTTATGGCTAGTAGCGTAGAAAGAGAACCGACACCTCGCTCTCAAAGTCTCAAATCTCAACCTTCTATGGGACAAAGATTGAGGGAATTTCAACCTCCAATTTAACTGTGTATTGCAATAATGCAACTGACCAAAATTCTACAATTTTCACGAGAAAACATAACCAAATAGGAGGATGAAATTCTCAGATGGGTAAACCAAAAGTTTGACGAGTAATGGTCTAATGGAAACGAAAAGGCACAATCACGTGTATCAAAGAACAGTTATTTATACCCAAAACAGAATGAAAAAAGAGTGTATATACTATAATAGTATAATATCATCCAGTGATCCAAATAGTGCTCACGCAGATAAAGCTGATTTCAATGACCATTTATCCCAGACCACACTTTCTTATCCTCAGTCCCACCCACAATCTTTCATTATTTTAAGTAGGATTATGGTGAGTTCTAAGTTTTCCAAATTCCCCACCTAACTGTTAAACTCCTTCATTTAATGGCAAAAATTAAGCAGAAAACAGATAAGGGTAAACTGTCACTGTCACTGTTTAAGAGTAAAACCAAACGTAAATTTCCAGCAACTTGAATGGTGAAGAATTCAAGAGCAAGAGCACCAAAAATGCCTAAATTGCTAACAGGGACTATCTAGTCTAATCAATCTATGTGAATTATAGGCAAAAGCCATGTGAAGCACAAAGGACGGTTTCAAAAGCCGACTACTGATGAACAGGGTAGCTATATACTACCCAGTGTACTAATTGCTAGCTTTTGCCTAACTCTTTCATTCAAAAAAGGCTGAAAGGCGCAGTCTTTCTCCATCACCCATTTCAAACCCACTTGAGCGGTTGGGCCACTTTGTCCTTTTTCCATATAGCTAAAACCCTTATAGATTTCCTCACCTATTATCACGCTGTGCTGAGCTTGAAGATTGTGACCTCCATTTTTGTCCCAAAGCCAGCTCCTTTCTTCAAGATTCTGCCTTGTGAGACCAACTAGTCATACAATCACATTGTGCTTCAACATCTGAAGTTAAAAGTAATCAACTTTATAACACTAGAGAAATTAGAAGGAAAAAAGAAGAAGTTATTACCGCTACTTGTGGCACCAGAAAATGGGTGGTGGATTTGGGTGTTCATGAAAAGCGTATATGACAGTGAGAGTGAATCAATTATGAGGGATTTGGTTTACATATGCGAAGATTCTGGTATACACCAAAGTGTAAACACACTTGACATAAATTATATTATTTTAATGTCAAATATTCAATCTCAGCCGTTGAAACAATCCAGCCATCCATTTAGAGACTAACGTCTGAACT
The DNA here is from genome assembly GCA_030142095.1 of Rubus idaeus. NCBI lineage: Eukaryota > Viridiplantae > Streptophyta > Magnoliopsida > Rosales > Rosaceae > Rubus > Rubus idaeus. Next base: position 3,637,214 of record CM057971.1, read on the forward strand.
TAACGGTGAAATCATCCAAAAAAAAAAGTTGTTGGTCAACGAGGTAGATACACAGATGGGTAAATTTTAAACATAATAATCAAGCTAAGGTAATTTCTGGAGGAGGCAAAGTCGGCCATGAGAGAGGGTCACCGTGCTCTGGCGATCGATCTACATAGGTCATGGAGGAGGGAAGGGTATCTGTCATGGAAAAAATCGAAGACCCAGAACCCGAAGGTTCCTGGAATCAAATGGAGCGAGAAGAGAAGGCGATGCAAAAGGAGGAGGACGAGGAGGTCCAAAAATCAGTCCCCCCCTCCCCCCGGAGATTTTTCTTCCCAGAAGCTTGTAGTATATGGAGGTTGAGAACTTGAGATCGGCAACAATGGTGGAAAAGAAACCAGCCAACAATTGCATCCGTGGAAGAAGAAGAGAAGAAAATAGCCTGGGCTTTTGTTATTTTTATCAAAAAACAAAACTCTAATAAATACTTAAATATAAACTTTATACCACAATACTTAAATGGTGCAGTGGAAAAGTCACTTTTTTGAACCTTGAGATCAGAGGATCGATTCTTGACATCAGCTTCATATATATTTTTGCCTTTAAAAAAAAAACTCGAACTAATAATTAAATTATTTTTTAAAGGAATTAAATATAAACTTGCATAAAATACGTTGTCAAAAAAAATTGCATAATATTTTTAGTATTTTCCAATTTTTGAATTTTTTATTTAATTGGACCATACCATTTACACATTTTCTTCTAATTTAATATTTTTCTGAAGGGCAACGAAATACTTATGATCTTTTTGCTCCACTTTTTTTCATAGGTAGAGAGAGATCGACCTCTTGAAAGTGTGGGCACAAACTATGCTCCCCCAAGATTTATGACAGAGAGGTTACAAACGGTTTATTTTATTTTCAATTGACCATTAACGTTTAAATATGCTCCCCTAAATTTATATTTCTCTAATGAGTATAAATGTCGAATAAATCATTAAAAATTAGTTGCTTCCTCTAGTTTATTAACATGAATATATAGAGTTCGATATCGTGAGTGTGTGAAAGCGAATAACTTTGCAACATGAGCTGTTACAAAATGATTACGACCATTTTAGTGTGGAGACTATTCATGTCACTAAGGTTGATCGTGATTGTTAATCAAGGTTTATAGAAATATGAACTCTAATACTTTTGCCCCCAACAATCATAGTCAACGATGAGATTGACCTCGGCCACTTTAATTTTTTATCCACCTTGTTGGTTTTCGAATAAAAACTTTTCTATGTTTAACAATGAACAATTTTTCATCCACATTATTGGCATTTTTTACATTAAAAACCGTATGAGTATTCACATTTCATCTGAAATTTGACGGTTTTTCAAAATTATGCAATTTGGTTGCAAATAATACATATTATTGGTAAACAAATAAGAATGTTGTATATTCTGAAAACTAAAGACAAAAAAAATAATTGATATATATGACCGTTGGATGTGTTAAACTCAATGTAAACATGCCTATGTTGAAAAAATTACATATTTTCATAATAGTTTAACCAATAGTCAATATGGACAACTCTATTATGCGTCGATAACAATATAGTCAACCTGTAATGCTTAAACAACTATAACATTTTTGTTACATTGTCAATTTATGCGTTGCTCGGTCCTAATTTATACTAAAGTGAATAAAATAATTTTAATAACTCATCGTATTGTTATTGTCACTTAATTCGACGCCACACTCTCGTGTAACCCAACTCTATCTATTCTCATCATAAGTTTAAAGTCGATAAATCAAAAAATTTCAGTTGCTATTTGAACAAATATGTGTGACATTAGAGTTTAAAATTTTAAGAGGAATATTTAAATTAATTTTATTTAAATTAACGGTGGGACATTAAATTTTTTAACAAATTACCCAAAAGACCATTTTGGGTGGCCTTATGCTTCAAAAAGCCACCATAAATTTTTTACCCAAATAAGGCCACCAATATTTACAAAAATGCCACTGCATCCATATTTACAAAAATGCCACCGCATTTTTTTTTTGCTATTATTTACAAAAATGTCACTACATACGAAAACAACAATAAAGCTACTGTCAAAACACACTAAAGTTACTGTCTAACGACAATAAATCTACTGTCAAAGCACACAAACTATTGTCCAACGACAATAAAGCTATTGTCCAACGACAATAAAGCTATTGTCCAAAGACAATAAAGCTACTGTCCAACGACAATAAAGCTATTGTCAAAACATACTAAAACTAATGTTAAAGAACACTAAAACTACTATCGAAAAATAATAAAGCTACTGTGCAACGACAATAAAGCTACTGTCCAAAAACAATAAAACATCAGTGGCATGAATCGTAATTTTGAAAAAAATTAATGTCAGATAGAAAGAGTTAAAGCTACTGAGTGGGCTTATTTGGAAAACAAAGCTATTGTGGCATTTTGAAGAATACAGTCACCCAAATTGGCCTTATGGGTAATTGGCTCTAAAAATTTCTATTTTCATTTTGGAGAAAATTTTAAATTGTTGTGAGTAAAAAAATTGAACAGATTTCTCATAGGAGATGGTTTATAGTTATTAATTTTTTAAAAGAATGCAATTTTTTTATATTTTAATTAAAGGCGGGACATTCAAATTTTCTATTTTCATTTCGGAGAAATTTTTAAATTGTTGTGAATAAAAAAATTATTAATTTAAAAATAGTTATTAATTTTTAAAATTATTATATTTTTTTAGTTTTGTTTTGTTTTTGGGTAATCGTATCGATTACATGCGTTATTTGCTTTCCCATGTGAGTTTATCTCCCTCCCAGACACAGTTATTTGCTTTAGTGTATCTCCTTCCAAGACACATATTGCGCCCACGGGAAAGAACTAAAGACCAAAAACAGCATCCCTCATCTTCATTTTTGTTCTTGGTTCATTTGTTTATCTGAATATATCCCGGAGCATCTCTCGTATCCTCTTCGACACCACACTTCTTCGACACCACACTTTTTCGTGGCCATGAAGGATTAGAAGAAGAAGAAGAAAAATGATGAAGAAGAAACTGGAAGCACCAAAAAAAGGAAACTGAGTGGAGAGAGAAAAGAGGAGAAAAAAAGAGAGTAGTCAGACACGATAAACAAAGTTGCCATAGTGGCAACACCACGTGAGGAGGAGGGAGAGAAAAAGAGAGAGACCAGTAAAGAATAAAAAAATGGATAGAAAAGTTAGAAAATAATAAAAAAATAAAGAGGTTGTGTTTGTTTGATTTTGCCGAATTTCTGCCACTTTTGCCGAATTTCTGCCATTTTTGCCGACCAACGATTTTGGCCCTTTTCTGCCATTTTTGTCGATTCAAATCTCTAATCCTCCATAATTCATATGGATGTAAGGAAGAAAAATTAAGGGGGTGACTTAATATGAGATGAATAACAAAACAAAATCAAGCCTACAAAACAGAAACCCGAATACAAGAGAAGAACAACAACAGAGCAAATTCAAGCCTAGCAACCCCCGAAAAAAAAGTGGAAGCATATTGCTCGGTTTTCAAATTCAATTGAAACAAGAAACATGAATTCAAATTCAGTCCTACAAAACAGATGAATAACAATAATTGGGGAAAAAAACATGAACAGACCATTTAAATTTGAATTTAACGCCACATCTCCAAGATCCGGTTGGAGATGATTCAAAAAGGTAGAAGAACCAAGAAGGCTCTCGACTCTGAGCCCCATCGGTGTCATTGGATCTTTCATATTTTTCTGGGCAGCTCTAATGCTGCAAATGGATGGTTACTCAAAATAAAGTCTAGATCTGTAGTACCACGTGCTTGTCATGTGCCTGTGGCTGTGTTTTTTTTACTCCCCATCACATCTGTTTTGGTCTTCATAATTTATTGTTGACTAACTGACCATAAACCAACGTTGGCCAAAACTAACAGCCGCGTGTCTCTCACGCGTTACTCAATGCTCAAGTATGTCTACACTTTGGTGTATGGAAGACACTCTCTTACATATGAAGATTAAATGAATGGACCAGAGAATGTGTGGAGCACCGACCATCGCGAATGTCACTCTTTTCATTATTCTATAGTTAAAGAGAGATTTGTATGAAACATTTTAATAACTCGGAGAACGTGGGTAAGATTAGGATATTGATTCTGTCTACGAATTAAAAGGATTTGTATTTTTCTTAAGACATGAGCGGGAATCTGTCACTTTTAAAAAGTGTCGATGAATCAGAATGGGAATGTTTAGTGCGTCTCTAATTATTTTAGTCTGCTAATTCAATTTTATAGTATTACTTTGTTACAAAAGGATTAGATCAAACTCCCGAGTAAACATTGCTATCATGGAGCGGCCAAACCCATCATAGTGGAACGAGCCCAAATAAATGGATCTCTATTTTAGACTTTCGAGTATCAATACATACATACATGTATGAGTACAAATACTAGTATACAATCGAATAATACACATACTGCATGTACAAACGAATATACATACATACATGCATGTATTGATTGGACATTTAATAGTACACAAAAAGCCTCAATACCAAGCGTGCAATTGAATGATACACATGTACTACAATTGAACAATACATACATGTGATGTATGTATAATCGAAGACTACGTGTATAATCGAATGATACGCCTATGAGTTTGGAAAAAAATACGCATCGGTATTATATGATTTATTCAATGTGTTTTGAAAGTACATATAAAAATGCATAATTTGCTTTAATATTGCTCCTAAAGAAATTCCAATCTCTAATATTGTTGAACGTAAGAGACTCAACCATAGAATATATCATCTATGAAACAAAGGCTAGCCTTCAACATGAATATATTACAGATCTTTTAAAGTACTAGCCTTGGTGAGGTGCGCCAAACCCATAACTAAGCACAATCAAACAAAGTGCTAAACCCATTTATTAAGAACAATAATTGGTTGAAAATTGCTTTACTAAGACCCTTGAATTGAGAACATTTCAAACAATCGGTTAGGGTTTACCAAGACCCTTAATTTTTTTTTGCTCTATTTCAATTCGTTTTGGAAGATATATATATATGTATATATATACATGCTTTCAAAAGTGTATATATACAATTTCTTTCGACTCTAGCTGCTAACCTAAGCTAGGATTCACTCAACAGTTTATTGACAAGCTGCTAACGTCGATCACACTGAATATATAATTGTCAATCTAATTTTCTTTCATACTCAGACGGATCTCTTTTCTTCCATTTAGATTATTTAGGGTTTATATAATCACGTCCACATCTATTCTTGACTCGACGCTAGCTTTCTCATGGAAAACTATACTAGCTTAGAGACCATAAATTGTTCAACTAGATTTGTAGGGTGCGCCAACACCATGCTATAGTGCAACGCATGGCCAACGCTTGAAGACCTCAATAGCAAGCTATTGTGGCAGGTCTTCCCCTTGAAAAATTAATTTAATATCATGTGGATTTATAACCCACATATCAGATATTAAACTGATAAGAACAGATACTACACTTGATCTTAGCCAAGAGGCCGAGAAAGGTATACTTTGAATCTCCTTAGTCTACCAATTTATAGTAATCTACCCATTCATTCTTACCGCGTTCTTCTGATGTGGGACTCGTAAACTTGTCTTAATTAAACGAGGAAATATCATATAATGCGTTCTGTTGAGAACTTAATTATTGCTGATCGAATTCAGGCAAAAAAAAAAGCTGAATTAACGAAGGCAAACTATTACTTGAACCAACTTTGAAATCGATTGGTTAAGAAGGTATGTCCGTATGTGCTTTCTCCTGCAGGTTTTCTAAAGTAAAAGCCACACGATATATACTACTTTTATATCTTACATATATAACCCAAATTGTATAATTGATTTGGGGCTACAGCTAGCTTTAATTACAAGGTTGTAATTTGCTTTAGAAGAAAACATGTAGCAGCACTGCAGCAGTAAGAAGAAGAGGAAATTCTAGGAAAGAATAAAGCATCCATGTATGTATATAGGGGAAATATTTTATATGTGATATGTATATATTAACATGCAAGAAGGTTCGAGACCAACAAAAGTAAAAACAAGAAGGTACTTACATATCTAACACCGGGAATGCAGGAAAAAAAAAACAAGAAAAACACAGGAAGCTAGGCACAGCAGATGGCCGGAGATTCGATAAGTTTCAGTGACCAACACCGGGGCTTGGAACATCACCATACCGTCGATAATAATCATAGTCTCCACCACCATAATTAGCAGCTTCTCCAGGATCATCATCTTCTGTATCGACTAAACCCTTATTCGTTGTTGTTCCTGTAAATCCATTTCCGGTAAATGTTTCTGCGCTGTGAAACCCCATAGACGAAGACAGATCAAGAACCAGCAGTAGTAGCACAACAATACTCATGAAGCAGTACTCCCTCCTCTTAGCAATATTCATCATTTCCTATATAATCTAATAGATGAGAGTCTTGAAGATATATATCAGTGGTGGAGAAGAACAAGTTTAAAAAGGAGGCCAGGGTAGGACATATATATATATGCATGCCCCATTAATTCTGGTTTTTATTTAGTGCATGCAATGATCATAAATGGTGGTGGTGTCAATGTGTCAACAAATCTAGAGAGAGATATGCATATATATATATACACACACATTAAAGCTAGCTAGTTTCATAATTGAAAGTTGGTCCAGATAGAGGACCAACAAACATGCAGTTGATGTAGAAATTAACACGACTACTTTGTTTATTTGCTTTGGTAATGAGCATGCAGTATCATAAAAGTCTGAATTTTTTAAATATTTTTCCTTTAGTCTTTGACCCCAATTATCTATATCCATTATTACAATTGGGGCCATATATCAACCATGCATGTTTAATTGTCTAAACACTTAGAACATACGAAATTAATCGTATGTAGAAAGCTTTGCTAATATTAATTTATTACTTCTTTACGCCAAAAATTACTTGATTACCAGAACGTGGACTAAAAATCTAGCTCAGACAGCAAATCTGCAGCCACTGATCGATAGCCCGACTCATTTTTTTTTAATAGATGCATTGATTAGTACTGGGTATAGGTGGTGATTGCATTCAGTGTAAAAGTAAATTAACCATATATGTCTAGCTAGCTTCAATGTGGCAGCATAATTATTGCAAGATGCTTCACTTGTATAAGCATCTAACTGAAGAAAGGTGGACGATCAAAGAAAAGTAGGGGAGACATTCGATCGATTACTGTTTGATATATATATATATACACACACATACATGCAAGCATTCATAGGATCGATCTTGTGCTGAAAACTATGCATTCTAGCTGCAGGAACTGATTACCAAGCCTGCCTAGTATGTCGCTCGCTCTTAGTCTGTACGTACGTGTCTGACGGATCTAAGAGGTTTTAGCCACCTAAACTACGGACGTGTCTGTATATATTTAGGGTATGGGATATACGCATTTTTGCACAAAAATTTGATAAACAAATTTAGAGACTCGGTTGGTGTAGTACGTGTAGCTGTGTACGTAGGCAATTTAAGTGTTCTCCCAATCGAATTTCTGGTAAGAAATAAAACTTAACCTATGTGCTCGTGTAGGAGAAAAATACTCGTAAAAATGCGTCAAAGATATATACAATTAGGAGACGAGCATTATTTTAGAGGCTCAAAACTATACGATCGAGAATGTATATATGTGCGCCGGCCTCTTAATTTTAATAATGTGACTTGTAGAAAATGTCCTTAATCCGCTATTCCCTGCAGGGGTCATGCACTTAGGCGTTAAGCTGCTAGATACATGAGCATATGGGCCGGATGCGAAAACAGCAAACACAAAACGTACATAAATCTAGTGTAAAAGGATGAACATGCATGCACTTTCTTATTATTTACAATGCATGAAATGAAGATAAGGTAGAAGCGTTGAGTGGAGGGACATCATGACGCTAGTTTGTCTCCTTCAAAATGTCTAACTAGTCATGGGGCTTTCCATAGTTCCATTCTCCAATTCTTCTTCCTTTAACAAAGGTACTTCATTTGATCATGATCATCCTAGCCAAAAAGGCTACAATGCCATTCCAATACCCAACTACTTTCGGTCACCAGTCCAACCGATTAATGGCATTGATCGATTGAGCCATTCAGTGATCGACTAATGGTCAAAAGTTCAAGCCATTAGAAAAATTAAGTACTGCTGACTCTTATAGATAATTATTCTTCACTGATCGATCTCCCAAAAAGGCTTAAAGAAAATATATATATATGTAGTCCCAGTTAATTTTAATACTTTGAGTTCGTCATGCATCGATCTCACAAATTTGCCAATGCCAGATTAATTACCGTCCGACATAAACTTTTAACCGCCCCATTCACCATTTACTACAACAATGACGCAACAACTACGAGAGAATGACATAGCTAGATAGCCCAGACACATCGATACACAAAATTAATTAGGGCCGGTCTTTAGATCGATTTTACACAATATGAATAGTTTGCTAACTAGCTAGCTAGTTCTCGGAGATAAATTACCGGCCGGTCAGCGGTGGAGCCAAGGGGTGGCCAAAGAAAAATTGAATGCTAAACAAGTGCAAATATTGGCTTCATTTGGAATAGAAACAAAAATTAGCCCTCTCCAATTAGAAAAATTAATAATTTAGTCCCCCCCCAACCCAATCAAAATTCCTAGCTAACCGGCTATTTTTAACGCGATATCACAAAAATGCACATACGATTTAGATTCGGATCGGAGGTCGATAGGTAGGGCTAGCTTCTCATTAGTCGTTATCGGTTTGATTGTACATAAACATGGCTACAGCCTACGGTACTAGCTAGAGGAACTGAAATAAGCTTGGTCCGGCCAATTCCAGTAATGGTGCTCTTTTGAAGATGAATACAATTAATACATAGCTAAGTTACTTGCCTTGAATTGAATTTAGAGTAGAAGGTGTGACATCAACGCGGTTTAATCCATTGGCTGTCAACCCAAACGTACTTGTTTAATAGGAGTAGGTGAGCCTCATCCTCATGCATCATAAGGTCCAAGCTAGATACCTTTTTTCTTTTTGAAAAGACATAGTCACGTACTCACACATAGAAGGTCCAAGATATTGGTCTCAGTTGGTCCAATGAGACCAATCAAGTGTGACAAAATTCAATGGTACCCTCTTTTAATTTAGATGAAACCAGTCCAATTTGAAAAAACGTAACTTAAGAAATAAACAACTGTACCTTTTAAATTTTAAGCCATAAAATATCGTCATTTAAAGTTAATTTTCTATGTATGTTTAATGGTATTGCAACTAAACAATTTGTATACAGATCAGAACTATCATTCAGTACAATGGGAGAGGCTCTAGTGAGGACCAAACAATGATGACTTGTTGATGACTTTCAAACTCAACCGGTATATGAGTATTTTAAATGTTAGTTGATATTTAAAAAACTCATTAAAAGTTCATCCAACGGTTGAAGTCCTCATTGTTTTGCCCTCACTAGAAAATTTCCCTCAAGTAGCTAGAGAATTATATAATCTTGATAAAAAAAAAAATTATATAATCGATCTCAGAAAATGTTACAGTGGTTTTTACTGTCGGCAGGCCAAAATATGAGAAGAGAAATTCATGACGGTGGGTTAAAAAAAAGGAAGAAGATCTAACGTGCGTGACAAGCATCGCGTAGAGTAGTTTACGCGGACTGTCTACGAGAGTCCACGTTGGACTAAAGGCTGGCAACTTTTCAATAGGTCAAACCTCTGTGACGTGTGTGTGGCCGATCCCATCTGCCTGTAATCAACGGCACCTTTCCCACTCTCAATCCTCCCCACGCGCTTCCACATCAAAAAGGAGAATTTTAATTATGAACCATAATCTCACGTACAATTTAATTTACAATTAAGTTCATGTGTATTGGTCTATGAATTTGATCCCTCTTCAATTCAACCGAGCCAAATTAGTTACCTCTAAAAGTATGTTTGAAGGCTAAAACATCGTATAATTATTAATAAACTCGTATTTGAAATTTGTATATTTGAAGTGAATAATTAAAACAAATTTACAAGCCGCTTATTTAGATGAAGGCGGTCTCTAATATAATGTGTATTGCCATAGAGCATAAGAATTAGATCTTCTTTGATCAATTTCGCTAACATATTAACGTTACTCGATCTCTAATTCAATGTGTCATAAAATTAATCATGTATACGCTTGAAAATTGGGCGCACAAGAAAAAAAGACAATCAACCCAAACACAGCATGTAATTCCGGACTCATTAAAATGTATGCGAACACTTGGCCTATGGAGGTATGGGAGTCGATGCAAGTAGCTTAGGTAAGTGGTAACAACGTGTCCGAAGCAGTGCGTAAGTCTCTTCCATTTTTTGGTAGATGGGCCTCTACGACTTTTATTAGCTTCTGACTTTGTCAACGACGGTTTGAGTTTAGAGCAGGTTTCCATGCTTCTTCACTCCTCTACTCCTCCCTAGCTGGCTTCCCATATAAACCCCAGTCTCTCTTCTTCAACACCAAATTACTTCTCTCATTACAAAAACCCTATAAACCTAGCTAGCTAGATCTCAAAATATTCATACCAGAAACTCGATCGAACCCGAAAAATTAATGGCTCTGCTGCAAATACTGTTCCTTTTCCTTGTAGTGTCTTCATCAACATCTGCTAGGCTCCTGAACGACAACGTTTCGCAGAACCCGTCTATCTTGGTGTTACCGTGCCACACACACGACGGCGAAACTGGATTTAGAGCTACTCCGAATCCGAGATTTGGTGCAGCGGCGGCGAACAGGAAGTACGGGCCGCTGGTTTTGAATATGCTTCCGAAAGGGACGACGACGCCATCTGGACCCAGCAAAGGAACCAACAGCCTCAACAACTAAAACCCTATACAGACCAGATTCAGATTCTAGCTAGCTTCAATTCTTCTTCCTTGTATTCGCTAGCTATAGCTAGTTAAGATTTCATCTCAGGGATGTGTAAATACTAAATACTGATCACTACACCAATAGGGTATCGATTCCTTTCATTTTTATTTTTCTAATTATGGTTTATATAGATTCTGTAGTAGATCGTAGTTTCATATATATATAACAGATCGATTTATATACAACTTCTTTTTAATTAACTTAATTTTCAGTGGATTGAGTTCATGTTCCTCTAGGCTTCTAGTCTCTTGTTTTCTGACGTCGTTTTTTGAATTAATTGGTTCGAATATAATTTGATGCCTTCAAACGGTTGAAGCTAGTCAACGAATTAATTATGTTTTAGATTGTGTACAAGGAAATACATTAAATTCCCTAATTAAGTGTAACGATTATTGTAATAAATATTGCGTTTGTTGTCATGCATGTCACGGGTTGAAGCTAGCTGGCTCTAGCATACATTCAAATTTGCTTCTTCTTCTTCTGTAATAATTAATTATCTTTGGGTGCTGCAGCTAAAAGATTAAAAAAAATGAAAATGGAAGTCATTCTATCTTAATCACATCTATAAGATTAAGCGACTCAAGTATGGGTCCATAAAAAAAATGAAAATGGAAGTCATAATTAAGACTAAGAAGTGAATTTGATTGCCATCCTTTTTGACTTTTTATTTATTTATTTAATTATTATTATTATGATCCATTTTTTACTCTCTTTTTTTAGAAGATCCATTTTTGACTTTGATAGCTGCAGAAATAGAAAAAAGAAATTTTGAAGAAAAAAAAAGGAAGAATAAATGGTTGGAGATAAAGACTCGATCTTAACCAATAAGAATACGTACTGAAAGCTGAAGAAGGTGTAGCTTTTGGCTAACTACCAAAACGGACGTAATTAATACCCTAAATCTGGTCACATTGGTCCATTATAATTAAAAATTAAGAACCTAGCTACTAGTCAACTAATTAGAGTTTTTGGAGCTAATTTTGCAAGTAATCTAGTTTCCACATTACGTGCGTGGCTCCGACATATGTATTGTCCTAACATTAACTTCGTACCATCATATGATTTATATCAATAAATTTATTTATTATCTTAAACAAAAATTACGTGCATGGCTCCGCCTTCAGCTTCTAATTTGTTACATTCTTGAGATTTTTCTCGTTGGGATTTTGTTCGGACCTCACTGTCCTTGTTCTCGGGATTATATATTCTCCTATCAAGCTTAGCTTCAAGCTAGGATGATTATCAAGCCAATGTTATATTTGAGGTAATGATCGGTTGTGCATATTTCTTTAAGGTTCAATGACTTACTCCCCCAGTGTATTTGAGATAGAAATTTCGACAGCATTTGTTAGCTGACTTGCTTAAGTCGCTTAAGAGGAGAAACTTTTGGGGGTGGCATTCCTAACATACTGCTTTTTAGCTTATGGAATACGAATTAATCATGCTGATCGATCATTAACAAGTAGGTGGACTTAAGAATTGTCCTTCTCAGTTATTTACAAACATGATTTATGCACCAATTTTGTAACAAAAAATTAAATGCCAACTCTCGATTTTGTCTCAATAAGTTCGTGATACATATCGAATCGGAGAATTGTTACTTCATTTTTAAGTATAACATTTTTGGTTTTTATAGATAGAACAATGTTCTTGTTATAATAAAGTATCATTACTAATAGAGTAATACTTAAGATTTAATAATTTCATTACTGGTTGAAGATAGCTTTAATACGTGTGATTTTTTATTTTGCTTTACAATGTATTAAATTAACACATCGCTTCATACATGCAGACTGCGGGTTTAATGTTGTAGTTAATTAGGTTTCATATTGTGATATGCTAGCTAGGTTGATAGCCGAATTTTCAATGCGCTATAATTACATGAATTTGACCTATATTAACGTATTGATGCATTATGATACCAAATGCATCAATGAGAGCTCGAGTATAAATAGCGCTGCACAAATTTTATAAATACTTTTTTTTTTGTTCTGAAAAGAAATTTTAGAAGTAATATATTGTGTGTATGTGTGTGTATATATTTTTTGTTCTTTATCAATTCTTCAATTTTTTTTCGATAGGAAATTCTTCATTTTTGTTATTTGCCGAACTACACACATAACTACATAAGTGTGATTCTAAAAAAAAAAAAAGTAAAACGAGTACGTGTACAACCAAGTACCAACGCTATTTTCGATTTTTCCCTCTTCCTCTCATCCCAAATGAGAAAACCCTAAAACGCTCTACGTGCAAAACCCTGCTGTCTTCCCCTTATCGCACACAGTCTGTAGCCGCATCAGCACTTGCCAGTCTCTACAAATCGAATCGTTCCAGCTTCTGTGCAAGGGACCCGTAAGTTTTCAGATCTGCTCTTTGAGTTTGCATTTAGTTCGATTTCGGTGCTCATTTCTTTGTTTCTGATCCGAACCAGGCATTTCATTTCTCGTCCAATTTAACCTAACATGTCGGACATCTCGAAACGCCTTCGTCCAGAATCTACTGACTTGTCCGGCAGCGATGTCCTTGTTGACATACTGTCAAGGCTACCGGTCAAATCCCTAAGACGGTTTCAGTGCGCGAGCAAGTCATGGCATGCTTTAATCTCCCATTCTCATTTTGTTAAAAAGCACCTGAGCGTCATCAACAACACCACCAACAGCTTCAAGCTCCTTTTCGAAACCAGGCCGCTCCAGTCCCTAGACTACCAAGCATTGTTGAAGTATTTGAAGGAAGATGATGGTGCTCCTATTGCACCCACAGAGCTTGATTATCCGGTAATGACCCCAAATTCAAGATTGCTAATCTTTGGTTCTTGCAATGGCTTGATATGTCTACAATTTGACAAAACTGACATAGTCCTATGGAACCCTTGTACCGGAGAGTCCAACTTGTTACCACAAGCTACCATTTTTGATGGTGTTCATGATTGTGGTTCGGTTTTTTACGGATTTGGTTATGACTCCGAGGCTGAAGATTACAAGGTGATGCGAGGTGGTTTCAAAGGTGAATATGCAAGTGACGGGTATTCGTGGAGATTGGAAACCATCGTTGAGGTCTTTTCACTGAAAAATGGTTCATGGAGGAGTACACAGGTCAGTGATATGGATTTGGCCATTGAAGGTCAGGGGTGCTTAGTGAACGAAACTCTGCATTGGGTAGATGATGATAATCATGCGGCAATAATAATGTCTTTTGATTTAGCAGAGGAGAAATTTAATGAGACTGTTCTATGTCTCTGTACGATTCAGACAGACTCAGAAATTTGTATTGGGGGAGTTTTGAATATTAGAAATTGTGTGGGTGTGTACTCTAGTAATTCTGACGACTTTGGAATAGTAAGTGATTCTGGAACAAGTAAGAAAGAATATAAAATATGGATGATCAAGGAACATGGGGTACATGACTATTGGACTGAAGTCGCAAATGTAATTTCAGAGGGATTCTTTAATCCATTTTGCATTTCAGAGGGTGGCCAAGTTCTTGGGATGCTTGGTAGCATTGTAGGATGGTATAGTCCCAAGGAAAAGACATTTAAGAACGTCACTGAGATACTTGATCGTTGGTCTGGAGCAACTAAATATGTAGAGACTATAGTTTCCCCAGTAACCGGCAATGGAGCAGGTATATATATGTATATAATTATATATACATGACACGTACCTACTTAATTTTAGTCATTTTTGGTTAAAATTCAAGGGTATTCTTTTCTAATTTGTTTCAATTTTGTCAGCTGCCAGGTGAAAGTGCAATGGCAAGCACGTACAGTGGAGAAGGAGGTGTAAAAGATCGTGGAGGTTGTGTCCTTAGAAACTAGCAGCTTCTCCCGGTTGGATTAAGAATAAGGTACGTTAATTACTTGATTTCTTTCTGTTTTGCTTAATTGACTTTGTCATTTACCCCCTGAAAAGTGTTGGATTTGAAATGGCCGGATTGGAAAATTCAAAGCTTAATTTTAGATACAACCAATATTAAATAAATACTGTTGGTTGTTGGATTTGAATAAAGAGACCAGCTATAGCTAGCACCCACAACTTTTTTACTGTATGCATGTTTGTCAAAATTCCTCGTTTATCTTTCAGGCAGAAATGACGTATTTGCTAGCTCTACGTACTCTACTACCACAATTGTATGTGAATGTTATAGTTAATTTTGCTTAAGCTTCTGGCTAGGGTTCTTATATATTGTACGTACGTTTAGTAGATCAACTGTATTGGTTGGTATGTGTTGATATGATTAGAACTCCTGCTTGTAACTCTTATATGGTTTCTGCATTATTTCACATGTCTGATAGAGTAAATTGTAGTTAATTATCTCTATACCCCGACTTTTATTTGAGTCCTTGAGCTGAATTCCTAAATTGAATATATTATTATGAACTTTCTAAAATAAGTAGCACAAGTCCAAAGTGTCAATACCGTTAACTTATTTGTCAAAAAAGTCGTGTGATACGCATGTACAACTAGTAATTTGCTTGATAATTATTAAAACATGAAGTCACCAGTGTCCTGTTAATTTTGGCTAACTGTTATGCGAATAATAGCCTGTAGCTCACAAGAGGCCACAGCCAACAGCGTAGATCAAATCCAGTACCTAGCTCAGTTCCGTCGTCAACTTCACAGCCAGCAAGTACACAAGAGGTAGATCGAGTTAGAGGTAGAAGCAGCCAAGACACATCCAAGTTAGTTAGGAACTTGGTTCCTCTGATTTGCCATAGGAATGGCGACTCCTACTCAAGATTTGATCATCTTTTGTGTAACTTAATTGTGGGCTTTATTTTATTTTATTTTTCATCAGTCATCTGTCCAAAAAAAAAAAAAGACAAAACAAACTTGGGAGTCCTTTTGTACTTTGTGGCTTTGTGCTAAATTTGGTTAGTTTGAGTAGATTTGGAACTTGTGTATGTGAGTTTGGGGCTTTGGGCAGATTATTGTCAAGACTATAGTTTCTCAAGTTATATATGTTCAAGTGTTGTTGTGCACTGTATTGCTGAGTTTATTGTTTGTGTCTTTGTGAAAGAGTCTTAATTTCTTGGTTAAAATAAGAGTTTGATTGACTCATGAATGTTATAGCTTCAGATTTTTCTATTACTTCTAATAATTGAGGTTCAGATTTTATGCCTCTTATTGTTATATTTATTCATTATTCATTATTCGATTACTATTTCCCATTAATTGGGCCTCTCCTAAAAAAAACAAAAAAAAGAGGAAAAAAAAAGTCATATATTTGTATTTACTTATTTATTATTATTATTTTTTATTTGCATAACTACACTTTATAGTTTATACAAGTGTACAACCAACAATTTTTTTTTTCAGTTTCCCCTCTCCTCTGATCATCCCAAACAAGAAAAACCCAAACTGACCCCTACAAGGCTACAACGACCTCCATTCGTTCCCTCCAAAATCCCAGAGTTTCGCTCCAAATTAAAAACCCTCACTTTCTCACCAAATTTAATGGAAGAGGAGGACCTAACAATGGAGAAATTTTCGATCTGTTCAGAGCCAAGGTTCCAGAAATTTCAATGTCTCTGTGCAAAACCAAGGCCCAATGATAATGAAGTCTAAACTTATTAGCTACCAAACTACCAAAATATTTGACAGAAGAAAAGGACAACTACCAAAACGGTAATGCATGCCTCTAAAGTCTAAACTTATTTCATTTATCTAATTAGTTAATGAAAGATTTAGAACCAACAAGTCAGCTAATTTGGAGACTTTGCAAGTAATTAATCTACTCCCCGTTTTACGAGAATATGTATGCTTATCAAGTGCCTTCTCTTTGTTTTGCTAGAAAATGCTTATTAATTTCATAGTCAAGCATAGTCTTTACAACTATTTTTTATATGCATTTATTCAGTCCAAAAAAAAAATTATAATATGTTCTGGAACATTGTAAAATTTTTAATCGGAAATAATATAGCTAAAAAAAGAATTGGGATTGTGTGATGATAATAGTGTCCATGATCCATAGAATCAAAAATGAGATCATGACATGTCAATCAACAGCAAGCAAGGCTAGTAGACAAACATGCTCGATTCTTGAGCATTATCCATCAAGAAATTACATTTTAGGAAACTAATCAATAATGAATTAAATTATAAAAAAAAATCAATAATTAATTGAAGAGGGAAATGCTGACGTGTTATATTTGATTTTGATATTCTAAACTGGCGTGTAATCCTAATCCTCCTTGTCTAAAATTCTCTGTTGCTTCTTCTACTTGAAAGACTTGAGAGAGTTTTGGCTTTTACAGAGAGAAACAGAGCATTCAGTCATGGCGAAGAGGAACATCATCACTCTCTCTTTGTTTACGCTGATTCTGCCTCTTGCAATTGCAGGCAGAGCAGTAGTGCCTCTCTTGCAATTCCAGGACAAACCCAGTTTTCTAAGACCAACATTTAGTCGCATTTACGATACTTCAATGTATGGCACTCTCCAACTTAACAACGGCTTGGCTCAAACGCCTCAAATGGGGTAAGTCCCAATTTGTAGATTCTTTTGTTTTGTGTTGTAGTTCATAAAGTTTTGTTCTTTTTCGGTTCGACACCTACCCATGTTTTGGGATTCACTTAATTCACGATCAAGTGCAATCTTTGGGGTTTTTCAACTTTGAGGAAGTGGGTTTGAATGAGAATTGCAGTTATGTTAATACCCATGAGCTGGTTTTGCAAATATGAATGAGAATTTTACTTGATTGTTTATAGCTGTTGTTGCATGATTGCTATATCAGGTTGTTTTAGTTCTTGAATACATTTTGTAATGATTTTGTGTATTCACACTGTGACTATATATGGGCAGGTGGAATAGCTGGAATTTCTTTGCTTGTGATATTAATGAAACCGTGATCAAGGAAACGGGTATTGATTTCCCCCCTTACCATTTAGTCATTTACATTAATATTTATCAACGGTTTTGTGATGATGATTGTGTGATACATGAAGGTCTTATTATATTTGGTGAATACATGTTTCTATAATTGAAAAGGTTACTAGCATGTTGAATCGGTTCAAAGAAGCATACATTTCTTCACCCCATGAAAAATATCTGAAAGTACGGACTTTTATTTTGATGTTGGACAGCTGACGCGCTCATCTCAACTGGGTTAGCTGATTTAGGTTATGTGTATGTCAATATAGGTATTATTCTGCCATACCTTTAAGTATTCGGTTAATTTAAGGCTTTGTATATTTATGATGTAACACACTGTCATTGACTGCAGATGATTGCTGGTGTCCAACACGAAATTCTGAGGTCGGTTGAAGTCCATTTCTTTGACCAAAATATAGTTCTCACCATATTTATAATTTGTATCAGCATTTGTTGATTTTGTGGTCTTGGGGAACAACATCTTCATCTTATTTGAAGAAATTTGTTATTGGAATAGCTGCTTCTAATGTGAATTGTCTAAATTATATTTGAGTCCAATAGCTGTAACTTCATGTGGAACAAATATTTGCAAACTTTTCTTTTTGAAGAAATTATTGGCATTGATATCAACATACTTGTGAGAATCATGAAATGGATTTATATTTAAAGTTTGGAATTCCTTAGAGTTCTTGTTTGATCGAGCAGGGTCAACTGGTCCCTGATCCTAAAACATTTCCAGCGGGAATTAAAGCTCTTGCTGATTATATACATGGGAAGGGCCTCAAGCTTGGGATTTATTCTGATGCCGGGTAGGATGAAACTTTTATGCGTTTCTACTTTTTAGTTGAATATTAAGTGTTTATGCACATTACGATTTCCTGCCACTCATCTCAGGTAACCAATTACATTTTGTAGGGTTTTTACATGTCAAGTTCGACCAGGCTCACTTTATCATGAAAGTGATGATGCAAAGCTCTTTGCTTCTTGGGTTAGTTTCTGTTTACTTGATTAAAATTTATATCCAAGTATATCTTTGATTTGATTTGGCATCCTTCTATACTGTTTCTGCATTTTCAACTGCGGCCTTTTGGTCATATAGAACAGATTGACCTCAATGCAAGTAGTGGATCATTTCTACTGACAATTAGAGCATTCTTCTAACTTGATTACTCACAATGTTACTATATTTTTTTTTTGTTTGTTGATGCTTGCAAACAAAATGGAGTTGCTTGAAGTGTTATTTGGAGGGTCTTTGTTATTTTACTCCTTGTCTTGGATATTGCTAATAATTAATAATGATAAATTCTAGGATGTGGATTATTTGAAGTATGACAACTGTTACAATCTGGGCATCCCACCAAAAGAGCGGTATCACCTCCTCTTAGTCTCATATTAGTTGCTAAGGAATCACAGAGTGGCTCTATATGGATTTGATATGGTTTCATATTTTCCAGGTACCCACCCATGCGTGAGGCCTTAAATGCATCTGGACACACAATTTTCTATTCAATTTGTGAATGGTAATCCAGTTTATTGATCTATGTGTTACGATGTCTGGCTTAATTCACTATTAACTAAAATTATTAATCCATAAACTATGACAGGGGTGTTGATGATCCTGCTTTATGGGCCGGGAAGGTTGGAAATAGTTGGCGTACAACAGATGATATCAATGATTCATGGGCAAGGTTACAACTCTTTACTACTCTGGTGTTTTATCATAATTCTGCATGCACACGTTAAAACAAATAATTTCGTACAAAACACTCTGGTGAATGATATCACCTCTGAGGATCCTCTTTGAAAAGGTTTACAAATGCCTAATTAATTCCATGTTGATGGTACTTACATGTGCACTTATTGCAGTAACGGGTTACAAATGTTTCACAGTTGTGTATTGGTTCTTGCTGTTCTCATTTGGTTCCGAGATCTTATATACGTGATCCTTAGTTTTACTGTCATAAAATGTTGATTTGAAATTAATTGGCATACTGATTAGTGTGTTTTTCCTCTGTTATTAAGCATGACTACAATTGCTGATTTGAATGACAAGTGGGCTTCGTATGCAGGGCCTGGTGGATGGAATGGTATAGAGTTGACCTTTTTGAATTAGATTTTGTGAGGGCATGGGTATAGATTTAATTTTTCTCACTACTCCATCTTATTCTTTTGGACAGATCCGGATATGTTGGAAGTTGGCAATGGAGGCATGAGTTACCAGGAGTACCGTGCTCATTTTAGCATCTGGGCTTTGATGAAGGTCCTTTAAGTTCTTTTCTCTCTTCCTGGTCTGGTATTGGGATATATCAGTTAATTTGTTGGATCTCCCATCCAGTAATTCAGATTGAACCGTCATTTAGTTTTAGAGTTGTGAAAAAAAAAAAATCTTATAAGGTACTTCATAGAAACTTATTAATCTTCAATATTAGTTTCCCACCATACTGTCCAGTCTGATTGTTTGCCAGTGGTTGTAATTGAACCTTATTCAATTCAAGCTTGCACAAGGTGCAGCATGAGACATGATACACATAAACTTTTGTGTCATTGACCCATATTAATTTACTTTCTTTAATTCACATACTGAAATTCCAGATTTCAATTTTCCAGGCCCCTCTTTTGATTGGTTGTGATGTAAGAAACATGACTGCAGAAACATACGAGATTCTAAGCAACGAGGAGGTTATTGCTGTAAACCAAGGTAATGGTGGTGGTGTCTGTGTGTGTGTGTCTAATTTCTCTGAAGCAAGATTTTGCCGTATCTTGCACTTTCCATTCTCATATACAATTGCATGTCACATCTTTTCAAAGTACCAAGTTGTGAAAACTAAATGAGAGAGGAATTATTTTGTTTTTGCAGATTCACTTGGGGTTCAGGGAAGGAAAGTGAATGTTTCTGGAACAGATGGGGTCTATCAGGTCTTTCCTCCTCAATAGATATAAAATGACTGCTTAAAACTTTCTTTGGTCATATGTGACTATTACACGCTCCCTACCAACCTATGTGGCCATGTGTGGGCTTTGTCAGGAAGCGACTTTCTTTCTTCTCCCACCCTCTTCCTTGCCCCAACAATGCCATAACTCTGCTGAAAATATGGGCGAGAACATATGCAGTCCACTTGTGCTCTCTTGACAGTTATAACAGTTGCTTTGTTAGAGAAAAATTAGTTTTTAAAACTTGGTACCTATGCAGTGAGTCAGTGAAATATAGTATTCTGGCAGAAAATATCTTCCACTGCATATAATTTGATTGGCAAAGTTTGTTGATATTTAATGGATCTGCCTATTGTGTATCTATTAGTTGTTAGAATTGGGTGATTAATTGCGATTCATTCTTCCAGGTTTGGGCAGGTCCTCTATCTGAACATAGATTGGCTGTTGCTCTTTGGAATCGGGGTTCAAAAGCAAAGACTATAACTGCTAAATGGGAAGCACTCGGACTTCAGTCCAGCATTACTGTCTCAGTGAGGGATTTGTGGCAGGTGAGGAAACTGAACTCTATGAACATCTACCATTCTAACTAGTCACAGCTCTAGTTGGCTTTAGTTTTTTTTTTTTTACCTTTTAACCAAGTTTATCTGTTCTATGCATATTTCATACTGCTTGCAGCACAAAGAAGTTGCGGAAAATGCAGTATCATCATTTGGTGCTCTGGTTGATGCTCATGACTGTCACCTGTACATTTTCACTCCCCAGACTGAGTCGCTAAGAAATGTTGTTTAGCCATCACTTAAAGTACCCTTTTGGTTACGACAGAAGACGATGCCCATTTGTTAGTGCACCACAACCATTTTCTGGAAGAGTTTGTGGCTGTAATCAGTGCTTTTACCCAAACTTGAAAGTTATCTGTCATCTGTGATGCATTGCGCATATAAAAGTATTTTGAATCTTTGTCAGTTCTGAGTTCTGCCCGTCGTGTTCTAGTATATATATAGAGGGTTTTTATCACCAATAGGGTATAAATTTGGGGAGTGAAATTGGCACTCCCCACATTACAAACCACACTCCAACTACTACTTTTATTAGTTTTATATTACTTTTTACATTCAAACTCCTAATATACCCTTATATTTACTTTTCACATCATAATTTCACTCCCCATAAATTTTGATGCACAAGACAAAAATGTACCAAACTTTCAAAAGTGATTAATAAGGTACATGCATTTTCAAAAGCACATTATCGGGATACTTTCGTCCATTTTTTGTTACTTGTTCGTTAATTATGAGGGCATAAGAGCTATTTGACCTATATTAATTTTCAAAAGTAATCAATAAGGTACCTGAACTTTTAAAAACATATCATCGGGATACCTCCGTTCATTTTTCATCATATCTCAGTTAAATGAAATATGTTGAAGTACATGTCTCTTCTCTCCTCTCACTTTATTTTTTCTAAAAATCGTGTGTTATATAACCTACGGTTTTAGGTGAAAATGTCTTAAAAAAAAAATTCTTAAAACTTCACCATTGGTAAAGTAATGTTTTTTAAAAGGTGTTCTATTTGACATAATTTGAAAATCTCGAATCTTTATTTTTATTTTTTATTTTTATGAATTTTTAAGTTATCTAACTTTGAAAAATCGCATAGGCATCGTGCGCATCCTTAGCATGGGCATTGTGGGCATCCTTAACATGTGTATAAGCATCGTTAACCTTGCTAGCATGGGATATGCATCATTAGTTACCCTTGTTGTCATGGGCATCGTTGGAAGTTCGAGGACACATTATAATGCCTCATTCTAAACTACACTTTTTCCTTCAACTTTACTAATGTCAAAATTTTATCATTGGTAAAACACTAAAACATGATTTTTAAAAGGTGTGTCATTGACTTTGCTTGAAAAGCCGGACTTGTTTGTGAGTTATGATTTTTTAAGTTTTTCGACTTTGAAAAATCATAACTCACAAACGACTCTAGCTATTCGAGACAAATTAGCTATAAAGGTTTAAAAAATTATTTTTTAACGTTAGTGAAGTTTTGTCACGGACAAAGTTGAAGGAAGAAAGTGGTTGGCATGGTTTTGCACATGCCCTAGGTTGCCAAACTCTTTTGCCCTTTAACTTCGCTAGCACAAAAACTTCACCATCGATAGGACATGATTTTTAAAATGTGTTACTACTGACTTTGTTAGAAAATCTCGAATCGTTTTATTTTTATTTTTATGAATTTTCTAATTTTCCGACTTTGGAAAATCGTAAAATATAAACGAGTCAATATTTTTATGTTCTGTCAACTTGATAAGTCTTTAAAAATAAAAATTTATGTGCGGAAAAATTTTGTGGCGAAAATAAGAACATGTGATTTTGACTAAAAAATCGTGTGTTATAACCCACGGTTTTGGGTGAAAAACCATAGTTTTGACAAAAAAAATTAAAAATTTCTCAAAACTTTGCCATTGATAGAACGTATTTTTTTAAGAGGTGTTTCAATTGATATAGGTAGAAAATCTCGAATCGTTTATTTTTTTATATAAATTTTCTAGTTTTTTGATTTTATAAAATCGTAAAATATAAACGAGTTGATATTGTTGTGTTCTGTCAATTTGAGAAGTTGTTAAAAATTATAATTTGAGTGTGGAAAAAAATTTGATGCCAAAATAAGAACATGTGATTTTGACCAAAAAATCGTGTATATATAACCCACGGTTTTTGAGTGAAAAATTATGGTTTCAACAATTTTTTTTTTTCTCAAAACTTCATAAATGATAAAACATATTTTTTAAAAGGTATTCTAAATAATATAGCTTTAAAATCTCGAATCGTTTATTTATTATTGTTATCACTGCCAATTTTAACATGTGGCATTCAATGTAGGTGCAACATGCATGCGTTTCCTGGATAGGTTGCCACGACACCAGTCCTTGCTTGTCAAGAATGAAGAAATGGAGATGATGCTAAATCTAGTTCCTGTCACAAATCAATTCCGAATCACAAAGGATTCTAGTTAACTGAGCAACGCTAAACCCACATAGACCTTTAAATCAGACAAAAAAATCCAAGACAAAAATGAAAAATGATAGAATATACGTGCTACTGTTGAATATAGAAAAGTGTATTGAAATGAAGTGAGAGAGCTGATTCACATGAAAAATACTGATATAGTATCTAACGTTAACATGACAGACATCAACAAGTTAATAATGAATAATAAAGAATTATACATATTCACAGGTAATTAGTTTCCGAAATAGAATCATTAGAAAGCCAACAAAAAATGTAAATTTTTCTTGTGTCAGCCTGCTTTTGATGAAGATTGCTGCCTACACTGATATATTACTACTACGTACCAAGTAGTTATGAAGCAGCTCAATAAGAATAACATGCTTCGCTTCCAATAGATTGAGGCCGTTCGCTCCGTGTTGAATTAAGAGCAGCAACATTCGAATAGATCTTTTTCTGGGTTTTAGCCATGAGACTTAGATCATAATAATATGATTTTTTTTTTTTTAGGGGAGGGGGATTTGGGGCTCCAAAGTTCGAAATTGTGGGGAGGGGGGGCTTCGAACCCGAGTTATGAGGGGGGTAGGCACACTGCCTGTCCAACTGGACAATACCTAGTCCTCGATCATAATAATATGATTAATATCAGTTTTACTGTAACAATATAATAACGAACAAGAAGATATCTAAATGCTCGATCCATTATTCATCGACTTTCTCATTAATAAATGTAGTTAATGTACCGCTTAGCGAAAGTTATTTATTTGTTTGTTTTGGATTTTACAGTTGAAAAGTGATATAATAAATTTGAGCCACACAAATGATCGAATGACTATGAATATCCCACGTTTTCACTTAAATGCGTAACAAAAATTAGATAAGGTGACACGTTGTGCAAGAAGGAGAAAGATAATGTCACGGGAGTTGCACATGAACCGTGCCCTTGCTCTCACAGACCACGTGATATGTTTTGCAAATTGCATATGTTTTAGTCTTATAGACCACGCGGCCTCTTTCTAATTTCATATGTTTTGCAAATTGCAATTCGAGCCCTCCCCTCTTTCAAACCCTAAACTCATCTTTTCTCTCTTCTCCTCCATATGATTACAGAGAGAAGCCGATCGAGGCGAAGAAGCGAATCGATGCTACCGGAGGGGAAGGACTCTCAGAGCGAGCCGCCTAGCTGCAGCAACCGCTTGTTCCAGAGTCAGCAGACGAAGGATCGATACCATCATCGCCTCCAATCTTGAAAACTCGAACGTAATTTTCTCCCAAACTCCTCTGATATCTTCTGTCTTTTCCTTTTTACTCTTTGTTCTTGAGCGTGTGTGAGGGAAATTGAAATTGTATACAAGGAATGTGGATTTTTGGTCTGTGGTTTGCAATTATTGAAACACTAGGGTTTATGACTTTGCCTGTGAATTAGTTGTGTAGGTAAGAATTGTGCATTTTAGGGTTGTAGGTTCGTAATGAAAACCCTAGGGTTTATGATGTTGCCTATGAATCAGTTGCTATCGTGTCAGTGTGCTACATTTCAGATTGAGATTGGAATCTAGGGTTACCATCCTTTCTAGTGCATCTAATAATCGATTGCAAGAGGTATTTCTTTCCGTCCTTGTTTTGCCGCTTTTACAAGAATTATCAATTATGATAGGTATAAGTGTTGCACAATGTGCGTTGTGTAAGGAGTATCTACTCGATTATCATATTTACTTGGACGAGTGAGCTGTTGGAACTAGGTATCTAAGTTGTTCATTGTTATACATTGAAAGTGAAACAAAAAGGATTAATACTATCTATTATATATTTCCGGTGCATTACTTTTCAGGGGGTCAGGATGTTACAGTTCACTAATGCTGTTGTGAAATGTAATTTATTCTAGTACCTATTAATGATTTGGAGACTTCAACCATGATTGGCCATCCTAGTGACTACAGAACATCATTGGATTTGCATATATGAGTTTCTGAAAGTTACTATGCTTTAGAGACCAATTTTTTACAGATAACTTTTGTTTATGAGGATGAGCCTGAACTGCCCTTGGATTTAGGATCTTAAAGTACAGAATTTTTCTTGCAGGTTGAAATTGTAGTCAAAGAGCATTGCCGGATGGGCAAGGTGAAAAAAAGGAATTGAGATTCAAGAAAGTTGTGAACAAACACTTCCGTAGTGCAAAGGATGTAATTGTCTCTCTTTCGCTTGCTTCTTGTTTTATAATGCAAAGATTGAATCTTATAGTAATAGTATTTTCTAATTTTTTTTTTCTACAGAGTTATTTTCTGATCATATTTTCTAATTCGCTTGCTTCTTGTTGTATAATGTACAAGTCCTCATTCTCCCTCTCCTCTCCTTCATAAAATTACAGAGAGAAGCTGAGGCGAACATGTCGTCATCAATGCCACTGGAGGAGAACGAACTGCAGAACGAGCCCTTTGTTCCAGAGTCATCTTGTCCCCTATGGATCGATGACATCTCCTCCACCACTGAAACGCTCTTGTGTAATTTTCTTTTTAACCCCTCTGCGGTTGTGTAAGGGCAAAATATTTGCTATTGGCTATTTCCTATTTGACAAAACCTCTTCCCTTGTATTAGCATTTTATTGTATTCAATGCTAGGTTGTTTAAGGGATTAGGATTAGTGGCTTAGGTTGTTCTTGCTCGAGATGGTTCGTGAAGACGCCATTCTTATCCGGTCTTTTCTCCGGACTTCGATTATTGTTCATCGAAGGTTTCGTTCAAGCATCTCAAGGTATGAATCATGCATATGCATTTCATACATTTTGTTTATGCTTAAATTGTAGCACAAATATCTTAGGTTTGCTAGAAATTAATTAAATTTCATTTGGTTAAGCAAACATTTATTTTTAAGATATTTTTCTGTTTTGCTACAGTGTACTGTTCATATGAACAGTGTGATCGATCGTCAATAGTGTCGTTGGAGAATCTGCCCGTTGCGATTCGAAAATGTGACCGTTGCTACAGTACCATTGTTCATGAACAGTGACGATCGATCGTGAATAGTGACGATCGATCGCCCGAGCGTCTGTTTTGTTTTCTATAAATAGAATCCTTCGGTTTTCATTTGTTAGAACTCTTTCTACTCTTTGATATTGTCCAAAACGTCTTGAGAGAGTTTTCTGGTATTGTTGAGTGACCCTAGATCCATGTTATAGGCTCCTCACATCTTTGATGTTGTTGATTTAGTTATTGTTCCTTGTGAATAACTAAATCAACCCTTGAATCATATTCAAGGTTTGTCAATTCGGTTTGTTTGATTCTAGCAAGTGTTCCTTGTTTACTTGCTTGTGTCAAACGAATTGAATTCATTTCATTCACTCATACACACACACATTTGCATTGTTGGTGCTGCTTGCGGTTGGAGGATTCACGTGGTGGAGTTCTTTCAATTGGAGCGGCTTGAGGTGGGAGCACTTGAAGAAGCATTTGGAGGCTACACAAGGTTAGAGCTGCCACTAGTCATAGGGTTGATAGTGTAGAGTTTGGGATTGTGATTCCCCCTTGTATGTGTTTGCCAATTGGCGTTTTTCATAGTATTACACAAGAGCGTGGGGTACGGCTCCCCTCCGGTTTTCCCTCTAGAGGTAGAGGTTTCCGGGTGACCATATCGTGTGTTGTTTGTGTGTTTGCTTATCTATTGTATTATGCTTAATTGATTAGCATATTGTGTGCTTGTTCATACATTGATAGATATAGTCCGTGGTGAGCTATTGATGATGCTCACTTTGGGATTCTAGGTTGTACAATTGATTGTGCTTGTTGCATATATATTTATTGTCAATTGTGAATTGCTTGTGCAATTGTTTGAACCTAGGTTGTTAGGTTGTGGAGAGATTAACTTTTAATTTGTTCAAAGTTGTGTATGCTCTCCGATTAGTGTTTAGGACGACTACCGTTTATTGGGACTATTCCGTGCAACCGGAATTTCAGGTTGTTCATGTATTTCTTTTCCTTTTTACTTGTCGTCTGTGAGTGCATGTGCCAGGGAGAGATTGAAAATTTGTGTACGGAATGTGGAGTTTAGTTAGGTTTGAAATTGTTGAAACCCTAGGGTTTATGATTGTGTGCATGATTTAGTTAGTTTTGCTCTCATATTGAGATTGGAAGGGTTTACTGACATTTCTAGTGCATTTCTTATTTTCTTTTGCATTTTGTTTTAGAATATAAAGCAGTTATAGTTCTTATAATATTAGTTTGTTGACGAAATTATTAGTGGGAAGTCAACTTGACTCTCATTTACTTATATAAAAGCGAGTCATCTAGCAATTTTTGATCTTTTAGGTGTTTGAGCTTCCTGGGGGTTAGAATGCTATAAATTGGTTATGGTAAAGCCTACATTTTTCTGAAACATGATCAACAGTGCAATCTAAATTTGGTGTTGCTTGGATTATAATTGGCCACCTACCAGTAATTCTTGTTATGTATGAGCATCAACAGTGCATATGTATGTATATATGTATATATTATATACATGTCAGGCTGGATCTAGAAAGGACGTCCAAAATATTTTCAATCATATAATTCATTTTTAGCTTTAATTAGTACAAAATTAGACATCCTCATCTGTGTATTTTAATGAGTGCAAGATTTAATGGGCATAAAGGAATAGCTGCAGGATCCTCATGGTGTGCTAGATGCTTTGGATGCCACCTATCTTCATCCGCGTAGTTTGGATAATATGGTGAGTTGACCTATGGTGGTTATGGGCCTGTAAGTCTTCACTACGACTCATTTTTTAATGTTTGTAATTCATGTTGAAGCTACAATTGTAGAAAATAAGAACTATAATGAAGTAGTTAAAATGACCTTTTTTTGTAGAGGAAATCCTAGTAAATTATTTGTCCCACTTTCTCCCATTGCCAACTCTCTTTTGTTAAGTACTCATATAATTGCAAGCATTTTGGCTTTCAAGATGGTTGTGAATCTATTAATCCTTTTCTGTGTTCTCATAGAACAACAACATAAGGAGTACCCCCTAACCCCCAAAATCCCTCAGGAGATTGGATGCGCTCTTTAAACTTGTAAGCATTTTTATCCATCCAGGAGATTGTATTATCTATTTGTTTCTAAATCTAATATTGAGTTGGTAATTTGATTCAGAAGGCAGAATAGCATTTCCAATGTCGTTGGGTAATATTGAGTTGATCACTTGCTGTACATTTAACTTCTGTTCACTTTTTATTTTATTTTTCTAAATTTTTACTTCACAATGTTCCGTTATTTATTTTATTCAGGACATCCAACACCGCATGACCTGAGGCAGCATTTTGGGACATATAACTTGTCTTTTAGTTTTATGTTTTATAGTTTTGGATTGTATCATTAGTCAGTATATGTCGTTATGTTTTAATGTTTTTTTTTTCACCAAATGTTTTAATGTCAATTAGATGCGATCAATTAGGACTCGGACATATAGTAAAGAAAATTGCCCAATTTAAAGCCGTATAAAATTGGCTATAAAATTTATCAACAGTATGCTTTTAATAAGTTAATCATCATAAAGAAAACACGTGCGCCGCAAAATTCGGACAGAATGCCCAGCCTTAAGGCCCACTTGAGAAATTCTGACTGAATGTGCTAACTTTGGCCCAATCTGTCAACCTTAAGGCCCATACTCGGGCCCAAATAGTTCTCGAAGACCCAACATTTAAACCCAATCTGCAAAATTCGGACAGAAGTCCAATTGGTAACTGAAAGCTCAATCTTAAGGCCCAAACCGAGGCCCAACTTTAAAGCCCAAATTTTGGTCCAATTGGAAACATTCAGACTGAAGGCCCAATTGGTGACAAAGCTCAACGTTAAGGCCCAAATAGTGACTGAAGACCCAACTTTAAAGCCCAATCGGCCCAATTGATGAAGCGTCAACGTTAAGCCCAAACTCAGGCCCAAATAGTGACTGAAGGCCCAACTTTAAAGCCCAAAATTTGGCCCGATTGGCAAAATTAAGGCTGAAGGCCCAATTAGTGACAGCTCAACCGTAAGGCCCAAAATTAGGCCCAAATAGTGACTGAAGGCTGAACTTTAAAGCCCAAACTTTGGCCCAATCGGTAAATTGCGGCCTGAAGGCCCAGTTGGTGATAGAAAGCTCAACCAAAAGTCCAAAATCAGGCCCAAATAGTTCGGCCTGATTGGCAAAATTCGGACGGAAGGCCTATTGGTGTGACCCAATCAGTGATTGAGCCCAATATTCAGGCCCAAACTTTGGGCCCAATCGGTGACTGAAAGCCCAAAAGTTGTCGGTGACTAGGGCCGAACCACTTGAAATTTTCGTACAGAAGGTCCAAACTTTAGTCCGAAACTTGTGCAAAAAATTCGAACTGAAGCCTCAAACTCTGACTCAATGGGTAAAGCTTCGTGTGTTATGGCCCAAACTTTTGTCAGGATTATTATACAAACATTACAATTTTTTTTATAGAATTTTTGAATTAGATTGGAAGTTTAGACTTGCACTTTGGAAAAGGGCAAAGAACATTACCAAAAAGTTATACTAAATGTAATCCTATTCAGGCTGAATTTAGAGCATTATTTTGGTTTTTAAACTATATTTGCTCAGTCCTATTTCGCAGCTTATTTTTTAGTCAAGTATGATGATTTATGATTTATCATCTCCCATAAAAATAAATAAATAAAAAGACAAATGAAAAAAAAAATAGTTATACAATCCAGGAACATAATAATTATAAAAGAAAAAGAAGAAAAAAAATATCTTGAAGATGCCTCAATCCCTTCGTCTCATGTTGGATCCTGGAGGAAATTAAAAAAGCAAACAAATATGGTTCACAATAAGCCAAAGAATTTGAACAAAGTTGGATACACAAAATTAAGGGGAAAAAGAAAAACAAACAATATAGAGCTGTTATTGGAAGACTATATCGTGACATAATGGGAGAAATTGATTATTTATAAGTTAAACACCTTGCATGTCAGAGTCATCAGAAAAAATAACAATTAAAATCACTAGACCACCACTTACTCCTCATGAAGCTGTAACCACGATGATGTTCCAATGCATTTTGTCGATACTTTTACTGCCTGAAACCAAAGAGTTGAAGCACTTGAATTAGAAAATTAAAGTTCCTCACCTTCAGAATAGCTCATTAGTCAAGGCCTCCACTATTAAGGTGAACAGAAAGGGGAGATAAAATCAACCTTGTCTCAACCACCAAGAACCTTTAAATCTAGTTCTGTATACAATGGATAATCAGGGAATGCACAGAACTCAAATAACCTCTCATTCAGATCTTCACCTCAGTGAAAAACACAGAACTTATATTGCCTCTTATGCATAACCTCCACCTACTACCAAACCCTTTCCTATCTAACATATGATCAAACAAGTAAAGGCTTTTTCATACTATGCCAATTAACCCAGTAAAAGCTTTCCAATCCTCCAGCTTTAACTAAATAAATAAAGCACAATCAAGGTGATTAGCTTTCTCAAAGTAAATCTAAAAAAAAGCATCTTCAATTTTCCACATCCATAAATAATAAATATTCAAAAACTTAATAATTTATGCCACATCTTTGATTTGTCTTTGACTCTTTGTAGGCCTGGAAATCCTTACTTTGTCCTGATAGGATAGAAGTGCCTAGCTGATAGGATAGAAGTCCTTACTTCTAAGAACTTAGTTGCCAATGATTATAAATGAAAACATTAAGCAAAAAAATAATGATATTGCAGAGTTGCTAATCTATAGCAAGAATCACATGGCAGTGACTGCAGTTGAGACAAGAAAACAAAGAACAAAATCTAAAGTTTGGAGAGTCACTGATTTACTTTTGTGTAAAACAAATGGGAAAAAACAATAAACGAATGAACTTAGAGACAGCATAAATGGACATTTTACATAGACCATCAAGAAAAGAAACGGTTACAGAACAATCACCTTTGAAACGAGAAGCCTTTATGCAGGCTACAGTACCACATGTCTCAGAGTCCTGATGAAGCTGATGCCTGACAGGTAAAATAAAGAAATGAGCTAGCATCATTGGTCTTGAACAACAACAAAAAAAAGGAAAAATAAAAAGGAAAAGAGAAGAAAGAAAAGAAAAAGAAGCACCTCTTCAATCTATCATAAAATACAGTGGAAACATTGGTCTTTGGACTCCTGAACATGTGCTCTTTTCTGATTCTTATTTTTGCCAATCTTCTACCTGATCATCTGCCCTTGCTCCTCAATCCAGTTTCAACCTGGTACAGAACCTCCACACTTTAAAAATTTAAATCCAAATTGACATATGAGAGACATGACGATCATCTAAATTGAAATACATGATAAATTGGTCTTTGAATTAAATTTCGTTCAGAAATATAAACACTACAAAGATCATATATATCATGAATTACAAGTATGGCCAATTACGATTTCCAATCACTTTAAGGTATCATAGTAAGTTCAGTTGCACATGTAATCTTTTTTCTGTAAAAAATTAACCTTAGAACTAGTGAATTACAAATTATAACCCCAGAAAATAACTCTTAAAATAATTATATCTCAAATTAGAAAATAGCAAGGTAATATTAAACCTTTTTGTTTCACTTTTAATGTAAAACAGGGAAAAACTTGGATCTCTAGTTCCTACAGCTCACTCATCCAAGTAAATATGGCAATCAAGTAGACTCTCATTGAAAAAACGCTCATTATAGAACACCATACCAATCAGAATTATCCTGTATGTAAATTCTAAGACAACTAGCAAAAAGAAAGAGAGAAAGAAATATCTCTTCCAATCTATTAAAAAAATGCACTAGAAACGTCAATCTCAATCTGAAATGTAGCACACTGACACACGATAACAACTGAATTATAGGCAAAATCATAAACCCTAGGGTTTTCATAATTGTGAACCTGCAGACCCAAAATCCACAATCCTTGCATTAAAAACTCATTAGTAGGCAAAGTCATAAACACCTCTTTCAATCTGTCATAAAATGCACTAGAAACGTTGGTAACCCTAAATTCCAATCTCGATCTGACATGTAGCACACGGACACACGGTAACAACTGTTTCGTAGGCAAAATCATAAACCCTAGGGTTTCCATAATTGCAAACCTATAAACCTAAAATCTACAATCCTTACATACACAAAGTAATATTGATTCACATGCAAAGTCATAACCCTAGCGTTTCAATAATTGAAAACCATAGACATAAAATCCACATTCCTTCTATACAATTTCAATATCTCTCACGATCGAAAAGTAAAAAGAAAAAAGAAAATACAGAAGATCGCGCAGAGGGAGAAAATTACATACGAGTTTTCAGTGGTGGAGGAGATGATGGTATCGATCCTTCGTCCGGTGACTGTGGAACAAGCGGTTGTTGAAGTCCGGCGGCTCGTTTTGAAAGTACTTTACCTCCGGTAGCATTGACGACGACGACATCTTCGATTCTTCGCCTCGGCTTCTCTCTGTGATCTCCTTCATAAGAAGAGAAGGGAATTGGGCTCGAATGCAAAAGCGGTGAAATAGGTCTCGTGGTCTGTGAAATATTAAAGAGCAAGGTTCCTATGCGACCGCATATGAGGTTATCTTTCTTCTTTTCTGCCAACGTGTCGCCTTGTCATTTAATCATGCATTTTTTACAATGTAAGAGCCCTTTGATCAGATTGATCTAACCCGCTTGGTCTGTTCATGAAAATTAATAGAACACGATTTCAACGAAGATATTTTGAAAATTTGTAGGCTGGTGGAGGTAGAGATTGTGGAGGTATAATTGTAAATTTGTACATGCTAAAGAAAGATAACTTAAAAAAGTATTCTGTTTGTTTTGAAGCGGAAATAAATTGACTCCTGTAGATCTATCCAACTAATACTATAGTTTTTTTTTTTTGAGTTTTTCTATTGGAATATCAAATTTTCCTCATTTGACCTCCTATACTCTTTGGATCTCCTTTTTTCTTTTAAAATACAAAATTTACTTAGTAGACATCCTTTAAATTTCAAAAATAACCGGTAATATATTTAGATTCACTCACTAGACTTTCATTAATTAAAATTTTGTTGACTAAAAAAATATATTAATTCACTCAAAGAATTAATCATGATAGATTGATGATTCAAGTCTGAGGCATGAAGTTAATTTGCTAGTGAAACTTCACCACTCAAATATACTCCAATTTCTTGGAGATGTCATGGAAAAGACACACTTTCGAAGATTGATATTTTTTTTTCCATTATATCTCCATAAAAGTTTTTCTTTGTCAATTAATTAAAATTAAGTTGCTTTAATCAAGTGTAAGTTCTTATGTTTAATTTATTTCTTCATTAGTTTTTGTTTTTTGTTTTTTTTAATCATTAAAAAAATCTTATGCATAAAGAAGTGTAATATAGGAGATTTAGGGTTTATCCCAAATCTATTTTGAAACAAAATGTAGAGGTCTGTAAAGAAAATATTTTAATTATAATCTATTATCCATAATTGTCATTTTACATGACGATAAATATGTAAATTAATAATAATAAAAAGATGGAGATCAAGTGTGAAAATTTAGAGATCTTAATAAAAAACACTCTAGTTTTTTTTAGTAGCGACAGTATTTTCCTTTCAAAGTGTCAGTTTCACTTTTTGTTCATCATCTGAGTCCTATTGCAGAGTGTATATATATAATTCTGTTTCTGTCACTCATTGGGGTTCAGTAATAGCACATTGGCATTGCAATTTTTTTTACCTGTTTGGCTGTTATTAACCATGATCAATGGAAGCTAGAGGCTCTTCTATCACAGGCATACAGATTTTCTTAAACCGAACAAGTACCAAAAAGAAAGAGACAAAAACGAAACTGAGACAAATAATCAATGGAAGCACATGAAACAAATTTTGCATAATCATCCACAAAAGGTAGGAGATAAAACTTCACCTTCGCAATCAGTTACAGGCGTTTTTTCTTTTCTAATGTTTCTAACCTGAATTGACTTCATCAATTACCAAACCAATGTTACATATCTCATCCTGGAGAGTGGAGAATAGGTAATAATCATGAATGCCTCTCCTCTATCCATACATAAGTCTCTACACAGTCCAAAGGGTGCCGTTGAAAACTCTACTTGGATCTTGCAGCTTGGAACTGAAGTCTCAGTGATCTGTTTCCTATACCAAAGGTGGAAAATCATTTCTGTCCAACTGGAACGGCTCTGCATTGATCTCATTAATGCTTGAACATGTTTGTTCTTTTGGCATTCCCATTGCAGGGACCCTTGGCGTAAAGTCCCGAGTATATGAAATGCAAGTATCTGCCTGTTTGCTTGCTTCAAGTGAAGGCATCCCCAATGGCAATGGTGCAGGCCCCAAAATACCACGCTTAAGATCCCCATTAGTGCGTGAGGATCCCGGAGCTCGAAGAGATGCCCAGCGCTGACAAGATTGATAGACTTGTGCAGGTGGGGGCCCTTGAATGCCTGGAAGATGTGGAAATTCTTCAAGTGAAAGACCAAACCTGCTTACATGTCCACCAGTATTTGTTTCTGAGAAAACCTCAACCTGGTTACCCTTTCGGGGTGGTTTCATCATCACCTGGCAAGTTCTAGAGTCAGTCCTTCCCCTCACACTTGAATGCACATAACTGTAATGAGGAGTCTGCAACACACAAAAGCATTCAAGTTTTAGAATGAGAAAACCAGTCAGTTACCAAGCATATGACAAAAGTCAGTCATCTTTGACAGTCCACAAAAAAAAAAAAAAAAGAAAAACAGGTGTCAAATTCTGAAGGGAACAAAGGGTTGAATTCGATATACCCCATCAGGTATGAATGTGCCAGTTCCTGGCACAGTCCTTGTATTCTCATCCCAAGCATCAGCAGTCTGTTGGGAAGCACTATGATGATAGAAAGGTAACGCATATGCATTCATTGACATTCGATCAAAGACATTCCAGTCGTGCTGATCCACTGACGGAGTCCTGGCATTCAATGTGGTGTTATTCCGGACTTGAGAAGGTGAAGGACTGGGGGTGCGAAGAAAGACGTAAGCTTGGATCACGGAGCGACAGCGCATACAACAGGCCACCATAATAATAGTCATAGTTCCCAGTGAGGTTAGATTGTACAGATCTTCCACTACCAAATGCAGGGACAGGAGCTTGCAAATCTGGTCTTTGTCCCCTCCCATTCCTATATAAAGCGACCTTAAAGAATAATTGAAGTCCCCGGCCAATTCTTTCACCCGGTAGAGCTAGTTTCCCTCTAAGCTGTTTAAGCCCCAAGGTAAAAGCAGATTTTATGCGAGAGAAGTTTCCTGGAGAGAATTAGTGGTGCACCATCATTAGCTAATTAACATACAAAACTAGTAAGAAAATGATATTGAATACACAAGGGTGGAAAGTATGCAACATGAAGAAGAGAGACATTTAATAAAGCGTAATCTAAAATGGATTAGAGATTGTTTAAAAGATACCAATTTATACCTAGTCAAGTAACGTAATCTTCTTAATTATTTCTACATATAAGAATCCTCCAAGAGTGAGTTATTATTATTAAGGACAATAATGTGATTTTTCAAGATGTCTATCACTATAATATATTCTGTAACTTTATTCAGCATAAGGGCCATGGTTTGGTGCAATAATGGGAGTGAGTACTGACAAGCACAAGGGCATAGTTCAACTCTTAAAACAGAAACTTCACACAGTAAAGCTAATAGTATGCTCTATTCAAATCTCTCATCCTTGAGCCTGCTTTGGTGATACAAACAAATAATTGCTGGCTTCTTTATTATCCATAATATTCTGCTCCGAGTTATCATTGTAACTTTTGAAACCAAGGAAGAAAAGATTTTCCCTCTTTCAGAGTCTTAGGAATTGGACGTAGTTTGAATATTGCAAATTCAGTGCATCTCCGCTTCCCCTTAGGGAGGGACCAAACAATGATCCAGCAAGAAAAAGTGATCAAGTACCTTGATTAACACTACGGCCTAAATTGTTGTTGTCTTTTAGAGGATCCACTATGTTGAGGTGCTTAATTGGGAATTCCTGCAATCTAGCTTCATGCATCCTTCGTGGGTCTGAAAATGTAACTCTGCAGTTTTTCATAAACTCCTTAGTGAGCAGCAACTTCTCCCCTTCATTTTCTGGTGTCTCTATTTCAAGCAATGCAGTTAGATGATCCCCATTAAATAAGTTAACAGATAAATTACACATTTATCTTATCAAACATACCTTACCTCTGATTTTAGGAAGGGATGATAAGGAAACTGGACCATTTATACTGATACAATAATTGTTCCAATCAAATGTGCTATAGTATTTCAAGAATCTATGCAGAACCTGTCAGCAGAATTTAAAATCGCATTTAAGCTTCACAAATGCAATATCAATGCTGAACTGAGAATTAGACATGCAAAAAAAAGAAAAGGAAACACCTCTAGAGGTCCATGGAGTGATGAATGAAAGAGATTGATGATATACAAGACCAGCGTTTCTAAAGCATATGTTGAAATCAAGCCATGGGGCGCACCAAGGATTCGGCTCTCATAATAGCACCAAGCTTTGATCAAGATTATACTCTTTTTAAAAAGGTGGTCTCTTCCAATAAATTCATCCACCTGAATACAAGGCAACACCAGGCATGTCATTTGAAAAAAAAATATTAAGGCAAAAGAATTTTGAAATGATCAAGTGAGAGAAAGAATTGAAATATATAGAAATAAGTCTACTGCCAAGTGTTTTCAGCAAGGAGAAAATAAGTTTATTGCCATGTTGAGATATTAAGATTGTTGGGTTCCAAGTTCCAACTTACTGAAGATAGAACTAAATATGATGAATTGGAAGGTTGCAGATTGTACAGATTCGAACTCTGATACTATGTCAGTATCTATATATAGATAATATATATATTTTTTTTGGCTTTACCACTGTTCCCAAAATATTAGATGCTTGATATGGAACAACAGTTATTTATAATATAACAGTAGAACTAATTTATTCGATAACTAAGTAAAACTGCACCACAAAAAAAAGGAAAGCAAAAGGAGCCGGCTGCATTTCTTTTAGAACCATAAAAACATAGTCCGTTTATGTCAATGAAGAGATAAAATTATTGATAAAGTCAAACAATGGGGTCCAAACCTACCAATAGATTGTGATATAAAGTTGAAATGGAGGAGGTAGCAAATACAAAAAAGAAAGTCACAGGTAATGAAATGTAAACATTAATAGCATATCTAAGTTTGAATTTGCAGTTACTAGTACGAAAGTATCAAGCTCTTATAAGGAAAAATTCAAGCCACTTGAAAGAAAAGTATCTTGAATATTACTTTAAAGCTATTTTGTGTGGATAAAAACTGAGTTTGATATTATATGCGTAGGGTTACGATTCAACCTGCTCAAGAAAGCACAGTGTACATAGCCCGGCCACCTGGTTAAAAGAGATGTCCATTGCTATGTTATTCACAGTGCATTTTATGATCTTAACCTGCCACACAAAATTTCAACAAAATTCAAGATGACAAAGATACAGGTGAGCCCCCTTTTCTTTTCATCCAGAAAATTAAGAAATTGTAATACCTTCCTTTATGCAACATGATTGGTTATAGAAAAAAAAAAAACTGAGGCATTGAAAATGCTTCCTTTCCGTGCACATAATGATGCAGAAACACAACTGTGATGGACAATGTTAAGCCCAACAAAATTTCACACAATACAACAACCATCTTGCAAGCTAGGCCAGCAAAAGACAAACTTCCACATACAAAATAAATTCAAACAGATTGACTTAGCTGGGCTTATCAATGTATTGTTTAGCCTTGGCCAGCAAAAAAACAGCAAGTACACAGTGTGGCCTAGCCTGAATCCAGACCCCACGATGGAACCCAGACTAGCCCTTGAGCATCCCTGCATCCCAACAAGGGAAGCGCAAAACTATTTTATGCATATTGCAAAAGAAAGCATGAGACTGAGCCTCATTAAGAGCGGAAGTGGGAAAGTGATTATCTATAATAAAAATAAGGACGAGGTAGAGCTATGGACCAACTTGTCTCAAGGTTGAAGGATATGAATGGCTGCAAATTTCTGGTTTTCCTTATGCTCATTCCCCAACTTTTTTTTCTTTCTCTCTCGAACGCATTAAATTAAGTTTTATTTAAAACGGAGAAACCATCCACACTCCATGCATTTCCAAACCCTGTCGCTATTTCCATATCAGCCCTGAGACATTTATGGTTCAGGATCTCAGGGTCATCAACACGTAATTCACTTTTTTATCGAAAGTTCTCACAAAACACCCAAATAAAAACTTCGATAATCTGAGATTTGCAGACACCAAGATCATGTCATGCTCTGAAATGACAGGCAATCTCAAGACACAAAAGAGTGAAAGACCCTACTTCAACATGGACATGGGCCTAGATTTCTATTTGGGTGTACATGAAGCTGCTATAGTGAACATTGTTAAAGCATTTAAGAACCATCGGAGAAGGGAGTAGACAAAAAATCGGCGAGGCACTGTACTGTATATTCTGGACATAAATTAAAGTGCCAGGTGCAGAAGGTACTAGTTGGGATGATGGAGAGATATTTCTTACTTTGTCAAATGCCTTTTGAAAATCACTAGTTGTCAAGATGAAGAAAAATCGCACATAATACAGGTCATAAACTCATAACTCACTTTCTGAACACTGAGAAGGATCTAAAATATTAGGGTTCGTCTCATATGATACAAGGGGTACAGATTTTCCTTATTAACACTACAAGACATGGAAGAAAGGAAAAGAATAGACAAATCTTAGCTTTTGAACTTTTCCATAAAAAAGTAAAGAGGTAAATAGACCTCGATGAAACAACTAAAATGTGGACAACTAAGAATGATGTAAATAGAGAATATACTTGACCAAGATTATAAAAAAAAATGCAGAGCAATTATAGGTAGGAAAGACCAAAGATAAGAAATCTAAACCTTTGCATAAACATAACGAACATCTTTAACCTGGAACCCAGATTCCTTTGGTTCACCTTCAAGGACACTGCAGACAGCTCTAGCTAAATCCTCCTCCTCGTTTTGATGGCAGAGGACGGTCAAATCAATATCTCCATCAGGAAGATAGGCCTTCAGAGGGACTGAACCAAAGGACAAGACCTGTAAGGCATGCATATTCTGATGTTAAATAACCCCGTAAGTTTTCCTTTTGAAAGGAAATATCCTCATATTTATTAAGGAACATTAAATAAAAGCATATAACTATTGAAATGAACCAATCATTGACTACCCTCAGCAGAGGCTAACAATGTAGATAGGCTATTAAATTTCAGGTCCACCGTCCACAGGATGAAACACGTGGATTTCAAGAAAGTGACAATCAGATTCCTATGAATGGCAACTTAGGTAAAGTTCTAATTGAGAAAGAACAGCACATGGATTTCAGGTCCACATCCACAGGATAAAACACGTGGAATCCACGCAAGTGACAATCAGATTCCTATACAATGGCCACTTATGTAAAACTTTTAACAAGAAAGAACAAACACATGCACTTTAGGTCTGTTTAGCTAGAGATCCCAACCGATAACGGTAACAGCAGGAATGCTTGAAAGTGCTAAGGATGGAGCCCTAGTTATCAAGTCCAGTACTGAAGTGATTTCATTAACTACAATTTTATTCTCATCCAAAGACTCCAAAGAAGCATGGATTGCATGTAATAAAAGTTTGCACAAAAAAACACCCCCCCCCCCCCCCCCCCCCGAGAGAAAAAAAAATATGCAAAAAAAAAGAGAAAGGAAAGGAAACTAGGAACTGGCGGGAGTCGTACCTCAGTTCCAAAACAACCTTTGATAACCCTCTGAATATAATCAATAAGCTCCCTCCGTCTCCACTCAGAAGCCACATTTGGTTGAATAGCCGATAAAATCTCTTTTGTCCTTTGCTCAGCTATCAACCAGAGTTCCGGATCCATGGATAATTCAGAGGAATCAGAGCCAGAAGAGACCTTTTGACGATCTTCCATAAGTATAAAAGGTGAAACTTTGAGCTCTTGAAGAAAAACCCAGCAATCCACACACAGTTCCCAGTGATGATCTTAACAAGTGATTGTATGCGCAGTTCTAGAACCCTGGGAAATTAAGAAGTTTAAAATTACAGAAAAGAAAAAAAAACAAAAATAGTTTGGACCTGGGAAGAGGAATGAAATGGGTTGGTCAAAAAAGATTCTGAGAACAGAGTGAGAAGGATACCAAAACTTTGTGATCCAAGGTAGGTTTGAATAGATGAAATCGTAAAAGAAATAGCTGATAGATCAGTACAGCTTAATCCAGGACATGAATATTCAGCAGAAATTTGAAACTAACCAGCAAATTGGATGTTTAAGAATTCATCCAGAGTAGGTTCATATCTTCTATATCCTTAAACTCTGTCTTATATGGCATTGGACATGCTAATAACAATCATGCTCAGAAGAGATATATTGGGGCTATTGTGACATGTGTGATATGAGGATAGGGAAAGTAACTTGTGAAATAACTAAAAAATAGAGAAGAGATTTAAGTCCTCAAGGAAAATAGATGAAAAAAAGGCTCTGCAAAATATGGGAAAAAAAATAAAAGGAAAGGACAGAAGTAATATAAACAATAAAGAAAAAAAACAAATGTCTTCCTTTCTCCCTTCATGGGGAAGCTCCAAACTTGAATTTAGAAGCAAAGAGCAGAAGAGAAGCAACATAGTGAAAGGCAAAGAGATGCAATATGACAAATGAGAACACATCGTTCTGCTAAGGGGACTCATGCGAACAATGGAAAGGTCTTAATCGAGAGTCTCTACCAAATAAAGTTCAGTCTCACTCTTCTCAAATTTGCAGGTTTCTCTGAGCACTGGATTTTTCTCCATAAATGAGTTAACAAAAAAAGATAAATGCAATAGGGTTCAAAATGTAAATTCTGCAGGCTTCCATACATGGTACTAAAGACACCATTAGTCCATGCTCGTCGATCTCT
Organism: Rubus idaeus; assembly: GCA_030142095.1. NCBI lineage: Eukaryota > Viridiplantae > Streptophyta > Magnoliopsida > Rosales > Rosaceae > Rubus > Rubus idaeus. The sequence continues at coordinate 3,678,873 of CM057971.1, forward strand.
CATTGTTGCCTCTCCAATTTTACCCTAACAATAAATTAATGACTCATTAATAATGAATCCTATCCATTCTCCCCCAAATTAAATATTAATTGCAGTGGTGAACAAAAATAAAAATTAAACTGCACTGGGGTTGCAAAGAGATTTAAAATTTGTTGTCATACCAATACTAGAGTCACATATCTTCCTATTAAAGTGTCAGTTACAACCTACAGGGGTACTCATTAAATGCCATGAGGTCTCCAGGAAACTCCATACCATTTTAGAGAAGGAAATTGACTCTGCTACATTGACCACACCAAGTAACTCACCCTCAGGTGTGTATATCAGCATGTCTACATTTATTTCGAACTCATACCAGCAAAAAATATTCAATGCGCCAGCAGACTGGGTCTGGTTCTAATGAAAAAGTGGTGGGACCAACCACACTGTCATTAGAGCGCCGGCAATGTATCTAAAATTTTCTCCAGGGGACAGGGGACTCATGGCATACCTGAGTCCTATAGTTTTCATGTTAGTATCGAAGAGCACATAACTTGAGTGTGAATTTTGTGACCGGGGAAAAATGTGAATTTTGTAACTGCGGCAATCCAACAACAAATTGCATCAGTTGGAAGGTGAACCCCATAACCTACTTATCAATCATTCACTGTAAAGAAAAGAATAACTAAATTTGAACTTTAATAGAACTTCAAAACCAATTTATCCAAGCACAAAAAGATTGAACAGAAATTAAATATCGATTCAAAAGGGCTTAAAACCCATCCAGTATGTGAAAAGCAGATTTGAGAGGCTCTGTCTTTTGATCACACGAGAAAATTCAAAAAAGCTATAAAAAAATCCACGACATTGTCCTTTTGTTGTAAATAAGCCATTTGTCCTTGACCTAGGTGGTAAATTCTAAATAGATATTTGAGATACAATAGCCCTTTAGAAAAAAAAATCTTTAAACAAATAAACGCTGAAAGACAGACAATGCACGATAGATATCTAATTGAGAATTCCATTTATTACATGAATCTCCATCTATTTGCAAAGCTATATAATTATATGTCATGGCCTATGGTATATGTCTAAAAACCAAATCTCTGGCTCTAGACCACTCCCATTTTGTCCTATAAAAGAACTGATGAGTTTGGATACGGTAGCTTTAACATAAGTTATAAATTTGTCACTTGAAACAAACCATTTCCAAAAATCACTTGAGACAAAACTAATGGAGATTGAACCCTTTACATGAGTCTCCCTCCCCCTCACAAAAAATAACACACAAAACATTTTTTTTTTATAAAAAACCCCCCCTCTCCCACCCCTCCTATTCTTTTTCTAAAATTTTTTAAAAAAAAACACCTTCCCCCCAAAAAAAGTTGGGGGGGGTAGAAATTTTTTTTATTTTTTCTCCCTTTTATAAATAAAATAAAAATTTGTCACTTGAAACAAACCATTTCCATGCAACGAGTACCAAATTGGTAATCGAAGAGCATACCTGACGTGTTCTCCCCATCTGTTTTCCTTTTGCAACTGACTATTATTAAGAGGAAAATGATCCAACGATGTCGAAGTCAAGATTGAGAAATCAAATACCAGTTCCTACTTTTTCCAATAGACAAAGGATAAGAATGTTGGGAAGAAATGATTTTAGGGACATTGAAGTATTTGTTTGGTTTGGGAATTTGATGAACTAGAGACTTGAATTCCAGCTGAATTTGGACTGAAAAGTTAATTAAAGGTTTAACTAGCAATTAATTTGATTAACAAGTTGACTAAGGGATTTGATTTTGATAACTGTCCTTGTATATATAACTCTTTGGAGCAGTTGAATGATGAAAAATTGAAATCTTAATCACACCCTCTCGTTCTTCTCTCTTCCTCTTGGTTATATACCAATCAATTCCATTCTTGAAATCCCTTAGATTTTTTTTAGGCCATGTAGAGTCATATTTTATTGAATATGGATCCATTTTTACAACACAACTTAGGGCCCTAGGCCATATGCCATCACCTGTATGGACATATACTAACAACCTTGCAAATCCTCCCATACAATTGAACCCTAACATACTTCATAATTTTATTTTAACTCAAAAGAATGGGCAAAAGATTAGTCTTTATTTCCAAAATTGAGGACTAACTAAAAAGACTTTTTGATTTGAATAGATTGAGTATATAGAACTTAGAATAGGAGACAACCCTGGTTTTGTAATAAAAGGTTTAAACTAAAAGTCTAGTGAAAATATGACAAGTAAAGGATCCATATCCAACAAAATGCGACTCCTATAATGCACTCAGTAGAATTAAAGGGCTTTCAAGATAGAAATTTATTGATTCAAAAGAAAGTACGACTCCTACTTTTAGGTATTCTTGTTATCATGTCCTTGACTTGCTTGCTATATTTGGTTGCTTAGGTGCTTCAAGTGCCAAGCGTCCAAGATGTTGCATTATTCAGACACTAGGAATATTAACTCTTCTATAATTTTTGCACTCCAGAGACATTACAATATCCTTTATTTTTCTGCCTATCTCTTTAAGAGTTAATATCATGATGTCGATTCCTTAAATGACAGATCAAGGCAGATATGTCCAAAAAATAAAACTTAATCACAGATGTCTGGCATAATTAGAAACAAATATGATTCTATAACTAAATCTGGGGAAGCCAATCCAAAATGTGTAGGAAACAAAAATACCAAAAACCAGCTATTATGGTGGTCCTAATAAACTTAACTTCATCAATAACTGCGTATCGTAAACACATTAGAACTACTGCAAATCACTATACAGTCCCATTTTCTAGAAGAGCTAAATTGCAAGTGACATTCTCTCAACCAAGATAAATATATCAAAATAAGCAAATATGAAAAGCTTTCACTACAATAACCAATTTAAAAATTCACGGAGCTTTACAAATTACCTCTGATGATGCCCCAGAGGTTTCTTCATTCTCCTGCGCTTCATCTTCTTCCTTCGGCTAAACCTCCCTTCTTTGTTAGACCCACCCGAAGCCAGCAATAACAGAATGCGCAACATCTTAAACTAACCTAATCAAAACCCTAACCTTCGTACCGTACCAGACCCAGAAGCCAACCCAGCAAAAATAGAAATGCCCAAAATGAAAAGTCCTACGGTTCCCAACTAAAGAATGAACAAGTATAGGAGGCGATGGTATGGTCGGTCCCACATTAAGATCAACCTGACGACGTGTCAGGATCATACCGATTCTAGGTGATCAAAACGACCTCAATCCAACGGTGGTTGTCCATTGGAAGGTAAATCAGCACACGTGTTGCTGCATAGAATCACACCTGTACAATAGTCCATGGATAACCCATTTATTAAGACCCGCCAAAATTAACCCCAACCCAACCCAACAAATTCCCGCCATGTTAAGTGTCACTCCTAAAACCCTATCCCCTTTCTCATTTCTCTGCAACCCCAAATCAAAACCCCAGAACCAAAACCCCAAATTCGCAACCCTAAACCAAAATTCAATCCCCAATTCAGAGCCGATACTCGATTCTGATCACAAATCTGGGTACCGTACCGAAAGGGGTCTTAAATTCGGCACCGGCGAGACCTTTTTCCGCCATGAAAGCGCCACCGGCCGAGACCTCGGCGTGCTCGCCGCGTCGCTCTACAAGAAATCTAAAGGAAAACTGCGTGTTCTTGATGCATTATGCGGCTGTGGGATTCGGTCTCTTCGGTACCTCGTGGAGGCCGACGCCGATTTTGTTTTGGCAAATGATGGGAATGTTGATAACAGAAATGTAATCACGGAGAACTTGTCGCAGGTGGAGAGGAGTTCCGGCGAGGAGCCGAGGTGGGCGGTGACGCTTTTGGATGCGAATCGGATCATGACGGAGTGTTATCTGAAAAGGGATTTCTATGATCTCATTGATATTGATTCGTTTGGGAGCGATTCGTCTTTTCTCAGGTCGGCGATTAATGCTTTGAGGATGGATGGGTTGCTGTATGTTACGTCCACGGATGGTTTCTCTTCCGGTGGTCGCCGGCCTCAACAGTGAGTGTTTCTCAGTTCTGCCTGAATTAAACCATAAAATTGTTTCTATTGATCATTTTATTAGAATACTATCTTGCATTTTTCATTGATGGGTTGCTATCTTACTGTGCTTGTTGCCCCCTTTAGTATGAGAAATGTGATAACCTTTTCACTCTTTCATACCATAACCAATTGTGGCTTTTGTAATTGGTTCTTCTTTTAGAGTAGTGTTTAGTGTTAGCGGCTCCTAGAATGCTTCAATGTCATGATCAAAAAGGTTTTGCAACTAAATGACAGCTTTATACTCTGAAAGTTTTATTGATTGATTGATTGTATGATATCTACTGCCATTAGTAGGACTGATGATTGGTTATTTGTGTGTGTAGAACTTTAGCTGCATATGGAGCTTATGTTCGGCCTATGCCATATTCGAATGAGCTTGGTTTGAGAATGCTTATAGGCGGGGTTGTGCGGGTAGCTTCTGTGATGGGGTATCGTGTTACTCCACTATTTTCATACTATTCATATCATGGACCCGTTTTCAGAGTCATGCTACGGGTCATTCGTGGAAAGCTCCCTGATAGCAGGTGATTGTATGATTTTGTATTTGTGAAAACTGCGTGATTTATTATGCCTTTTTGTTGACGCTTCCCATTTGCTTTACATTCACCACAGACATTATGGTTTTATCAGCTACTGCCGCGACTGTGGAAATTCTGTAGAATTTTCATGGGATGAACTTGGTCGGATCAGTTGCCCCTGCAATGATTCAAAGGTATAACTTGGTCGAACTTGGTCAGATCAGTTGCCACATGTTTCTTTAAAACTTTCTCTCTTCCATTCCTTGTATGATTGTATTTTGTTAACTTCCCTAGTTTTTGTTCTATCTTTCCTGAGTAGCTTTCATTTTCAGCATGTATTGCTCTTGTTAAAACTCAAAGAGAGTTATTCTTACTTATTTCATTTAAGCTTGAATCCATGTCTGGTCTTAATCTCATATGATCTCTGGCCCCTAAAACATTGTTTGTTAATACTTCACCATCCAGTCCTTCCATAATTTTTCTTTCCTTTTCCCCTTTGTAAGCATCCAATCTAGGGTATAAAATGGATAAGAATAATAATGATTGGATCCTTGCATTAATTTCTTTGGAATTTGATTAAGTTGTCTAAATCTCAAATTTCTGAGTAGTTTCTTTTGCTGCATGATTCGGGAGAAGGGGTAGCTATTTGATCTCTCTTATGGTTTTGACTACCTACTCAGCTATGCCATTGGGAGACAAATCCAAGACCTCTCCCCTAATAGAGTGGAAGAGGTCATCATTATCATTATTTTGCTTTTATTTCGGTCTATGCGGTCAACCACATGACTTCTCATCTTATATGTTTTCAAATTATATCATATCTCATGAAATGGAATCTTATTAAAGGGAGTTCGAACAAAAACTCCTGTACATATGAGTGCAGGACTGCTCTAGGCGTGTATTCGTGCTCCCCTATTAAAATTTCATTTTTATTAGAGTTATTTCATATTAGTTTTTCTCATTGGCATGTTAATTGATGTGAAAAATACTCTGTTCCTCATAGGCACAAAGAGAGTAAGAATTAGACGTACTAAGATCTGTTGGTTCTTTCCAGGTTTCTATGTCACTAGTTGTTTCTGGTCCCCTCTGGACAGGACCTCTTCATGATGCTGCTTACACAACAGACATGTTAAATTTAGCAGAGGAATGGGGATGGGCTGGCAGTGACACAAGAACTGATCTTGACAAACTTTTGAATATAATGGTGGCTGAGAGCGACCCCAGATTACCTTTTGGCTTCATCAACTTGGACGAGGTCCAAACTTATTTTCATTGTTTTTTCTTTCAGGAAGTTGTTGATCTTCTGATAGATGATGACTTTTCTCTTTATCTGTCCCAGGTAGCAAGCCGTGCAAAAGTAAATTCTCCAGCGCTCAAAGCTGTTGTGTCCACCCTTCAAAAGGTAACCCCACAGGCCACAGTACTCTAGCATTTTTTTGGGGATAGCTAAATAGGGATCATATCAGTCCATGTTGGAGTTTGGGGTTGTTCAGGAGTATTATGGGACCATGCGAGCCTTAATAGTTTGTCTCGGTCCAAAGCCTAATAGTCTGGTCGGTTATATTCTTTTGCAGGAGGGATATGCTGTGAGTAGGTCGCATATCGAGTCCAATGCACTCAAGACAAACTGTCCAATGTCAGAATGCATTCGAGTTGCCCAAGAACTTCAGCAGTGACACAGTTTCACTCCCAGAACACTGGCCAGTTTAAGTTGCATCTAATTGCCCAAGAAATGTCGTCGCTCTCAGGCAAGAATGTAGGCTCATGCAATAATATGATTTGGGGTCTGAAAGTTTCACAGCATTTCTCCTTTGGTTGTCCATGATCCAGAAACTTTATTCTGCGGACTGATAGAATTGGTCGGCACATTCATGACAACCAATGTTTGGAATATTCGTGAAACCTTGTAAATTGATATAGGAAACGAAAATTGATGATTGGCTGGGAAATTAGAGCTGCCAACACTTCCATTCTTTGTATCAAGTTCAATACGAATCAGTTTAGCAGAGAAGTTTGTGGCCAGCTGTATCAAGTTCAATTTGAATCAGTTAAGCAGAAAAATTTGTAGTCAGCTGTTAAAATCATCTTTTTTTAGTGAAACTAAGGAGCTTCATCACTAACATACCCTTTCCGAGTTAAATTTTTATGTTTATCGGGCCTATACAGTTTTACCTCAAAAAAGTCGGAATAATTAACATGAGCATTTAATTAGTGGTTTAGGACATAGCACCACTAGAAAGGGGGCTATTAGTATTTGATGCTCAACTGGATATATGAAACAAAATCATAATTAACTAACTTTTAGGTTGCATTATCAGCAAATCAAAACATCCATAATCCAAAAAAAATAGTTTAATCCTCAAGTTGAAAGATAAACGATGACGAAAAACTTGCTACACGAAACTCAGTTCCAGCAACTTGCTAAAGGGAAATATCAATAACATATGACGCTTCAAATCCTCATTCAAGTACGAGCAGGAGCACCAGCTCCAGCAGGTCGGGGACCCTGACCAGGTGCACCAGGCCTTGGGGCATCATCCTGAAAAATCCAAAAGTTGAACATACTAGATAAATTAACAAGGCGAACATCACACTTCCACACACATGTTGCAAAGTAAACAATCGGAAGCAATAACCGTCTAATTATCAAATAACAATCTCATACCAGATAGGAGAAATAAAATTGATATATCAAAGAGGAAAGTATCGAGAATTTAGAGATGAAAAAGTTTGCATGCATAACATAAATCTAAGCACATCATTTGCCACTTGTATCACTACATGAAACTAAGAGGGAATATGACTAACCAAACCCTCTAATGACTAGCACAGAAGTATGGACTAGATAGCCACATGAATTCAAAACAAAATAACATCCATGTTTCAAATACATCCATAAAAACTAATTGGAGGAAAACCTATGGAAGTGAGCTAACACTATGGAAGACATGGTTCTGAAAAATGTAAACAGTTGAGAACTTGAGGAGATGAAATCTCAGTCTAAATTATTCCATTCTCAGTAAATAGTTATCAACACCACATATCTAGCACAGGCTAAGATACTGTCATTGAACAAAATGAAATTCAAAAGCCACAGGAGAAGAATCAGATGAACAAATAAAACATCAGTAAATCTCTGACAAAAGTTGAAGGGAAAAGTTTCCATGGCCATATATACTTATCCAACAGCATCAATGAGCGCTTATATTACAAGGGAGTTGGCTGTTTTTGGTTTATATTGGAATTCAGAAACAGAACAATTTAATCAACAAGCAACCGATACAGCATTAGCATCGATAAACCATAAACCGAAAACAAATAAACTAATCAATGAGCAAACATTCGATTTCTATAAACCCGAAAAAAGAAGCTTACCCTGCGTCTGATGAATCTCTGTGGTGGCTCACGGTTCCTCCTGTTGGTGCGAGATCGCACCCTCACAACGTGAGAGTGGATAGCACAAGACACACAGTACTGCATCTTAGCATAGAGCTTTGGCAGAGTGTATTCTACATATCAAAAAACACAAAACACTCATTTCACATATTCAAAATCTCACATCCAAATTACAATTCCACCACCGATATATAAATCAACGAGAAACAGAGGGAAAATGAAGCTTACGCTCATAGACACAAGCCTCCTGCACATCTCTGACCGCAGCTTGCTCAACGATGTTCCTCACCAAGAACCTCTTGATGGCCTTGTCCTATTTCGATTTCAACACTCGAATTAAAAACCAATCGGCCACAATTATCAGATGCTCACACACATATAGATATGAGAATCCATTACCTTAGGGCAGCACTTGCCGCAGTTGGAGCAGCGGATGAACTTGGTGTGGCCACGGCCGTGCTTGTTGCGACCCCCATTCCTGCGCTTGAAAGTCTGCGAAAACAGTGAGATTGATTAGACTAAATTGAAACGGAGGGCGAAGAGATGGAGGATAGAGAGCGACGGAGGCGAAGATCTACCATGGTGTTCGGGGAGAGAGAGGAGCAAGATCTGCAGCTCTGGGGTCGGCGGCTTAGGGTTTTCGCTGCTGCTGAAGCTACAAAGTGAGTGGTTTTGGGAGGTCTTGTGTTTTATATGGGGAGTGGCCTGATGCCCTAGCTAACAAAACGGGCCTTCATTTGTTGAGAATTTGTAATTTCTGCCCCAAGTTTTTCAACATTTTTCACTTTTGTGTATAATTCTCCAACAAAAAAATAAAAAACAATTGTAAGAGAAACCTAAACACAATTGAACTACTGGATAACTGCAAAAATAAAATAAAATAAAATGAAATCTCTAAATTTTAAAATTCTTTAATTAAGCAATGAGAGAATTCATATATCATTGAATCATATAACGAGACGAATGCAACTCACAAACTATGTTGTATTTAAGCTGTTTCATACAAAAAAAATTGTTTATGGTCTCAAGAGATGTCTTATTTAGGAAAGTATAGCTATTTTTTTTAACAATGAGTATGAATGTTTTTACCAAAAAGTAAAAACGAGAGATTTATCCAAGAATAAATTTTCGGTAATAGAAGTATCTTGCAAATGTTTGTATGATTTTAGGAACCACAATGTGACAATGGCACGCAAATATATTTTGACACTAGTTTCGACTACGACCAATTTTATGTCAAAATGTGTTGGACCATCTTTTCCATGAAAAATCATTTTTTTTCTTTTTGATGTAATGAGATTTCATGCATGGGTGCTAACGAAACCTAACCTCGTTTTCCCATCTCATATTAAACTTCAGTCCCGACTCAGGCACGTGTGTTAAAATAATAATTTTGCTTAATGCATAAGATAATAATTTTTTTTAACTTTCTTTAGGGCTCATTGAATATATAAATTAATAATTCATTACAATACATAAAAAAATAGTACATAAAAATTCATAATGCATATGATGGAGAGCTAATACTTTTGTTGAACCCATTACTGCAAATCTTTATGAGTAGAAGAATGATGCGAATTTTTATACTCACATAAGATTTTTCTCATTCTCATCAGTTAATGTCAAATTTTTCACTCCTTTCAAATGACATGATTTTGAGTCTCATATATTATTTATATAGAGATCATGTTCTATGTATATGCATGAGCATTAACTGATCTAAACCACTTTATCTGTTAGTTATAAAAATATGTATGTACATGTATCTTTAAAACCCTTATATATTTTTATTTTGAATGTCCATTAGAAAGTTTGACTAATACTTGAATCTATGGCTATGATTTTTTATAAGATTCATGCATATATTTTTTTTAAACATAAAATTCTTTATAAATGAATAAAATATTATTTTATCGATAAATTAATAAATTATTTATTTATCGATAAATTAATAATCTCGCTAAGATAATAATTTGTCTTATTCAAAAGTATTAATTTATCGAGATTTTACTGTATACACATGTCAAAAGATTAATAAGTACTAGCATTATACCCGACCCGTGTGATGCATATATTATTGGTGAATAAAGGAAGAACGTGAAAGTTTTCTTGTTACCTATCTTTTCAAGTTTTTTTTTAGTTTTTTCATAATTATATGTTTTGCTTTTTACCAAAATAACTTTTTAAAATTATTTTATCATGATTTTTATTTTATATTAAAAAGGGTATTATAGACACTTCATAATTTGGTGAAGCCTTGACACCAAACTTTACGCTTCCAATTATAGTAGTAGAGATATCGAAAGTAAACAAGCAGCTTATTTCAGCAAGTAAACTGATAAACATAACTAACTCCATCAAATCGTTTTTGTAGTATCGGGTTGATCCAGGGGGCAAACCCTCAGATGATGGAGCACATAGAAAAAACAAGAGTACATAGCTCATATACTATCTCCTTTTCATACATGGGATGTATCAGCCTCATTTGTCGCATAGATCGTTTATTTCATCAGCAGCTCAACTAGTTACAACGTCACCCTTGTTTAGCTCAAGCGCTTTCTTTCTCAAACACTTCACCGGCATATTTCCAATTGATCACCTTCCATATGTTCTTTAGATAATCTGGTCTCACATTCTTGTACTGCAGCATGAACCGCATACATGTATTAATTCGTATCACATCATACATGATAAGGAAAGCTGGAAAGCAAATTACTGATACGGACACAAAGATAGGAAGAGCAAACACAACAGATAAGTAACCTTAAAGTTTCAATTATTGGGACTTAGTTGAAAAAGTGACGATCACGTTGAAGTTTATAAGTGAATAAATGACAACCTTCTCAGATGCTAATTCAAGTTTTTACAGATAAAAGGCCTGCATGCTTCATATCCCGGAAAGCCCATCCCCACACAAATAAAAGGAGAACAGAAGTAATCTGTCATTAAGAACCCTCCACTGTCCCAATCCACTTACACTCCACGCAGATAGATATATTTCTTAATTTTCAAGGATGTGTGGCTCACTAATTGAAACAGTAATCTTCAAAACTAGTGTTGTAAGTTGTAACATAACATATAACTAGTTGATGCCCAACATGAGAATAACTAGGAGTTTCAACTGTTGTTGAGGATAACCGTAAATGCATAAAGCTCTGTCCTTTCACGGGTTGATAATGCTAATAAGCATAACTATGAAAATCTAGGGCATACAAGTTGACATAAGTTAAACTTTACCTGTAAGTAGTATGCATGCTCCCAAACATCAATGCCAAGCAAGGGCACTAACGATGCTCCTTTGGTAACCAATGGGTCCTGTAATAAATTAATCAGAATTACAACTACCGATGAACAAGAAGCTGTATTTCTATATGTACTCTGCATAATCAGACAACTATTACAAGTCTTAAGAAGATAGGCATCTACAAAGAATTTAAGGAAAGCAAGAGATCTTTAACATGAGTTCTATGGTTCTAGCATCATAAAGTCAATGGCAACAATAGTGAGGCCTATGTCTATAACTACAAAAGCAGGAAGGAGCTGCGCAATTTGAATATGGCCTGAATAACTCTTAAGCAGACATAGAAGGGTATACTATTGATTACTACTAGAAATAGATGGGTTATATGGTAGATCTTGTGAGGTTACCTGATTTGCAGTGGTTTCAACCACAAGCTTCTTGAATTCTTTGTCTAGAGCCAGCCACTACCATAAAGAAGCATGTGAACAGATCAGCAGACATCAAGCAAAATGAATATAACAGAAGCATCCAGTTAAATGACAAGTAGCGAATATTGGAATCACAAGATGCAAAACTTACCACCCATCCAGAGCCCTGCAGAGCAGCACCTTCTGCATTGATCTTTGCCACTAAAGCTTCCACGGAACCAAAATTTTGGTCAATAGCCCAGCCCAGTGAACGATGAGAGGGCTCGCCACCTCCTTCCTGTCATGCATAAAGAAATAGTGATTAGATAGATGAATACTTAAAGACAGGCTTGCAGCATAGAGAAAACTTACGAACTTAGTAACTTACACGAACAGGAGTTAGATTCTTCCAGAAAATTGAGTGGTTGACATGACCTGCACGAAAAATAATCCATCCCACATTAAGTAAAGGGCAGTAACACTAGTTTTCAGAAAAAGTGAAAAACAACGAATTACAGAATGGAACAAAAATAGGTTGGGTGATAATTATTGCTTGATTCTCATTAAGATCAGATTACCTTCATCTGTTTTCGGGTGAAAGCAAAGAGTAAAATCTAGGAGATAAACCAAACAGGTATGCAAAGATAAATTCACAACCAGTGTATTCACAATAAAATTGGTAACTACTATCAATTTACTGCGCTAATGTGCAATCATTTCCAGAAGCAGCATTCGGAAGAATAATTAATTGAAGGGGCTAAATTGAACACATATTCCTAACCTGAAATGCAACAAAGGAAGGAAGACAATTACAGAACGATGAAGAGAGATCACTAACCTCCGCCGTTGAACTTGATGGCGCTCTGCAATTTCACCACCGCAGAAGCGTCGCCCTTGGCGATTGCGCCGTCCAGCTGCTCCAGAGCCTTGTTGTAGTTGGTGACGTAAGTCTGGTGGTGCTTCTGGTGATGGAGCTGCATGATCTCGGCGCTAATAGCAGGCTCGAGAGCGCCATAGTCGTAGGGGAGGTCGGGGAGCGAGACGGTCTGCAATCCACGAGCGCCGAGGATTTTGGCTTCGCTCCGGAAACCTAATCCACCTAGGGATTTCCTGGCCACGAAAGCTCGTAGAGCCATGAGGATGTCGCCGGCGATGAACAGAGTGAGTGAAGATTAGAGAATGTGAGAAATAGACGAATGAGCTAGTGAGGTCACTGAGGTGTGGACTATGTTATATTATATATAGGTGAAGAAGCCATGGTACAGTGACTTTCCCGAATCTGGGTGCGGTAGCCACAGGTCAGTAATTTTGCTGTGTGTCATAACAAAAAATCAACACGGCTCAGTAGCACCATTCAGTGGCTTACAGATTCATATTGGGCCTGTCGGCTGAGATTCATATTGGGCCAGTGGGCTTATTACAGCCCACAGTATTTTTTTTCCTTCTTGGTATTTTATAATTCTTTCCTGCTATTTTGAAAAAAATCATGCACATTAACGTATCGATACATAAATATAGACCGACTTTATTGGGTAGACCAGTTCTATACAATGATAGATAAATCTACCACTGCGTGGAATTGGTAATGCATTAACAATGGTAGTGCTGGGGTGTAGTTTAGTAGCGAGAGATGTACCAGCGAAGATGTACATATCGCTCCGGTCTTGTAAACATATAATCATGATAAACAAACCCAGGATGGAGCATAGTTTGTGACTGACAGCAAAGGATGTAATTTCTCTTTTATGTAATAGACAATAAAATATCATTACAAATGCTTACAAAATTGAACCATATTCTCCTGGCCTCTAGGAACAGTAACAATCTCCACTATAGGTATTCCTCACTTGAACTAATTGTTGACATATCAACTTAATATAATTCTTAGTAAACACAGACGAAGAAGAGGACCCGCACCTGTTCAGTTGAAGACTGAAGGGTGAAGAAACTTATACACCAAATATATTGTCATTGCTCTACCAGCTAAATATGCTGCTATTAGGTGTGTAAATCAACTAGATTGAAAACGCCATCACGCGTGAAGATCTTTGTTCGTCTTCCATGCAGGGGGGGACATCTGAGTAACAGCAAGCTTTAGCCCACTTCCATTTTCCACGCTCATTAGAGGATCGGATTCACCTTCACCTGCCTGAAAACCCATCATAAGAAAAACAAAGGAGTTCACAGAGTCACTTCATCATGCAGTGTTAAATAAAAAGAATTGGGAAAATTAACTAAACCGGCTAGAACCTTAGTTAGCTGTGTTGCTTCTTCAGCAACTTTTTTCTGACCCTCCCGAGTGCAAAAATAAGAATATAAAACCATCCCCATAAGTGCAACCATAATTCCTAGGATGTTCCTCCAGTCAAATGGATCGTGAAGTAAAGTATAACCAAACGCAAGCACAAGGCATGTCTTCAGATGTCCAAGAACTTGATAGGTGACAGGAGATGTCTTTCCAATCACAAGAAATGTGCTAAAATTTACAGACACAGATATCAGGCAGGATATAATAATGAAAACCTGCATTTCATAAGGTGAGCACACAATCAGTAATGCTTTCGAATCACAGCGACAGAGATAACCGTTCAAATATTCTTTCCAATTCTCACCAGCACTTGAGTTGTATATTTGAAAGCAAATACATTTTGATTAGTCAAAAACCAATCCAGAAATGGGCCAGAGATTAATAAGGTCCCCGACTGATATGGACATGATTGATACAGAAGTTGTGTTGAAGAAACCTTATACTTCTTCTGGATGGTATTGGTCATCTGAAAGAAACTGATTAAGGATATCAAACAAAATTGGATGCCCCTACATATAATAATTATTTACCCTCCATGCATAGAATACAGAAAAGGCATTTGACAAGGACGTGCGTGCCCGACTATTTATTAAAATATAAACATCCAGGACTATGAACTGTAAGACCAAACAGAAGACTACATTCTCAGCTAGAGAAATCAAATTTATGCAACTCTATTATGTAATGTAATGCCTTGGTGTGTTCTCCATTAAAGACTATTGAAGTAAGGTTCACAGACTATGCACCCGACATTACACGATAACATTAAGAATTGTTACGTCCAAGTTTTTTCTTGCTTTAAACTTCACAGTGATGCATGTATAAATGATTAATTTTAAATGTGAAGTAGACACTTATGAAAAAAAAAAACACAACACAACACAACACAACACAACAAAACAAAAAAGGCGACTTTCTTGAGGATACAATTTGAGCAACGCATGTTGTAAGAACTGCAAGTAGAGACAAGATACTTCCTAGAGCATTAAGTTGAACATCAGTAACTGTTGCAATCCCAACACCAAGAAGAAGGATAAGGAGGGCAAACTGAATGCTCCTACTGCAATAACAATAAACATAAAGACAGTATCATTAACAATTACGAGGTAAGGGATACAGAAACAAGAATAAAATATTATTCATTAACTAATCAAGCTCCACCTAAAATGCTTTAGACTAGAAAAGGCAAGGGTGATGGTGATAAATATTGATTGCCCAAATGTAAGGGTAAGACTATAATTTTTTTTTTCTGAAATGCTTTTTTCTTAATTGGTACATGTCACTTTAATATGACACTTCTATAGTTCAGCAACAAATACACAACTGGATCTTTACTGGATCCAAATTATATACAGATAAAATTCAATATCATGACAAAGTAAAACTAAGCATATATTATAAACAATTGCCTTTGTAGTGGTTTTAAATATTGGATATGTTTCAGCATAACAGTAAATAAGCATCTTAGTAAAAAGAGGGGAAGTGTTTTCAAGAGAAACCTGAATTTCTTCCCAAGAAAAAGTGTCTCCAATAGTACAGTACAAGGGATGATTGCCAGCTTAGTCATCTAGAATGAAAACAATAGCGTAATTCAGAATTCTAATCTTGAGAAATATGCTGAAACACAAAACTCTAATTTAATTAAGAAGTCAAAATGAAGTCAAAGGCAACAAATGTACCTGATAAAAGCCAACGGAATTGAACCCCAAGCTCAGGTTTAAAAGTCCAATGGAGATCCCATTCAGAATGCCAAACCCAGTAACAGTCTTTTGATCCAGAGGTTTGTGTTCAAAGAATCTCATACTCAATGCCACATGAAGGGAACAAAAGGTGACTAAAAGATGCCAGCTTGTCAAAGTTGTAGCTGCACAAATATGTATAAGAACGTCATACCAGCAATTTCCAGTAGAGCAAATGAACACGAATAGGATAGTAATCATCCGCTGCATATTATACATTCTACATTCCCATAATTCCCTTCAAAAAATAATGGAACAAGTCCAATTGAATTGCCACGAAACTGGACTGATCTATTTAAAAGCGAATCAAACTAGAAGTACAATCAAAAGCTTTAATAATTTAGGCGCACACCATGAATAACCCCCACCAAACCATTTTTTTTGTAGACAACAACTCCATCAGTTTCCAACGAAACCAAAAAAGTTGAAAATTACTGTTTCCAAAATTAAATCTTCAAAAGAAAAAGCAACCCAGATGCATTCCCAAGTGAATGAATACATCCATATATAGAAAAGCACAAAGCCATTTAAGGCAATAAGATCATACAGAAAAAGAAAACTTACCAAAAGTGAAACCCAGAGAGCTAATGAGGGCCTTGTTGCAAATGACAATGGAGACTGATGAAACCACAGAGAGAGTCAACGCCCCCACTGTCCCAAGCTGAAACCTTTCGCCCTCACCCATCTTCTGGCTCCGACCCAACTTCAAGCCGAGCCTACAGAACAACCCAGAAATCAAAACCATCAGAAGTGGATAACTTTTCCATAAAATAAGAACAAAAACACAGAAAATGAAAGTGAAACTCACTGAGAGTGGCAAAAATGAAGAGAGGGCAGTCAGAGAATCACAGGTGGGCTTTGTTCTTAGGGATCAAAGTCCCAGATCTGATTAATGGATGGTGGGTTTTGACAATGAGTCAAAGGCTAAAGAATGGTTAGTGATTTGGTGCGGTACAATTGCGTCAAGCATAAAACTTTCCTCTTAATTCATGAATCACTATTTACACCTCAGACTGTTTACAGCTCAGGGAGAGAGGTCAGTGGGTTTCGCGTCTCTTTCGTTCTCTCCTAGAAAGAGAATGTAGAGAGGATACGGTCGGTTGGTTAAAAAAGCTTTGGTCTTTGGGGCTTTATATGCGAGGTCCTGTAGAATCACCCAGTTAACGCACCGACGTCGTTTTTCTCGTGTAGTCCATAGAGTCATGGACACACTAGACAATAATCCAAAAATTGACCTATGGATTTGTAATTAGACAAAAATTACAGCGTTGTTGAATGATGTCTTTCTTCTTCTTTTTTTCAAGAGGTACGATTTTGGGTGTATGTTTTGTATAACGGTTAAGTATACTAACTGGTTTGTGTATTCACGAGATTCGATCTCCATCAAACTTATTTGTAAATTGTAACTATCATTGTGTCTCTTTCTAAACCAAAAAGAGTTACGATTTTCAAAAAAAAATTTCAACAAATTTTGTGATGCATTATTAAAAAAAAAAACTGAGTTAATATCTTAATAAAAAGTTATCTGGATCTCTAATCCACTAGTCCATGGTCATCAAGTTTATATTTTAATATCTCATCCTACGTACAGCCACGTTTTATAAATTTCCGGTAGATCCAAAAATTTTCACCTCCTTATAATTGTTTTGGTAAAATCATATTCCCTTAATTTAGCTAAAGACAGAAAAAGAGTAAAAACTTTTAACACCCAAATTAATCACATTTATGGAAAAGTTTACTGTTTTTTTTTTTCCGTTTCCTTTTCGGCTTTTAATAGCTGCTTTTTGTCTTTGGTCATTGGACAGATGTCCTTTATCAGAAACCCTGACATTCCGAAGTCTTCAAGCGTCCGATCCCAACTGGGAATTCTGTCGTTTCTTCAATAATTGAACAGGAATTTAAACCCATTCACTCTATTCACTCTTTAAAGGCATTTCAGTTTCTGCAAATTTTAGTTGGGGGGTTAAAGTTGAAGTCTTGGTGTGGAATTCATGGAGAATTCACACGATTTGTGCAGCATAGAGGAAGAAGATGGGGATGAAAGGAAGGCCATGGCTTCCACTTCTTATGCCACAGGCGGCTCTGACTTCCGATTGTTTGGCCGTCAAGGGTCTGTGCACGATTGCTTTGGTGGTGGCCAAGGTGAGGAAAGATTGAATCTTTAGGCTTTTTTTATCTTTCAGTATCAAACTTGTATGACATTTGGGTCTCTTTTGAGCTCTTTGCCCTCTTTTGAAATTTAGGGTTTGGTACTTGGAAATGTTATGCTGTAGCTTGTGGATTAGCTTAAGATGATGCTGATCATGGTTGGCTATAATTGAATGGACTAATGTTGAGTGGCATAGTTAAAACTGCCCAAGAAAAAGAGATGCCTGAAAATCACATAGGGGGGAAAAGGTTTCTTTGGGTATTTGTTTTCATCGTCCTGTAAGCAATTAAACTATATGATATAGAACTTGATTTATATCAATGCCATTGTGGGCATTACTTGCATTTTAGGGAAATTAAGATGCAAGCTTCCCTTTGATGTTTCGTTGAGTTAATTTACATCACAATGATTCTAATATTAGATTTCCTTCCAAGAGAATTAGTATCGTGATGGTGAAGAGCAAGTGCCAGTGTGCCGTTGTTTTGGGGTGCAAGGCTTAGATACTCCTTTTTTTTCATGAGTTGATGCATGCAGAAGAAATTGAATCAGATAGATATACTCTGGGCTTAAACTAATGGATAAAACCTGTTATTATTACTCATCACATTCTCTTACCTGCTACAGTTGATTTGCATATATACCTTTCCTCTTTTTTGAAAATCATTCTGCTTAATCTTTTACTTTACTTCTTTTTATAGCTGCTGATGTTTTGTTGTGGAGGCGGTGGCGTGTTTCTATTGGTGCTATTGTTGTCGCTACAGTCTCTTGGCTTCTATTTGAGCGGTCTGGATTATCATTCTTATCAATCTGCTCAGATGTCTTGCTGATTTTGGTTGTATTGTTATTTCTTCGGGCCAACTATGCTGTTTTTCAAAATAAGTATGAAATTCTACCCGCTTCACCTGTATTAAGCACTAAAACTTTTTTCAATGTGGATAACCATCCTATTCTTTGAGTAGGCAATTGCATACATTACCGGAGCTAGTACTATCAGAGGAAATGGTTAACAATGCTGCGGCATCATTTCGTGTTAAAATCAACAATGTGCTGCTTATGGCTCATGACATCACTCTTGGGAAAGATTTTAGGCTGTTTTTCAAGGTCAGTAATAATATGCATTTTATCATACAATACAAGAACTACTGAGGTCATGTTGCCATCTTGCAAGTTGCAAGCCTGGTGAGGCTTTGGCTTTTTAAGATGTTGCTAGTTAATGTTAAGCATTTCTGTTCGACAAAGTGCCATCTAGCCAACTGTGCCTTATATTCTCTCTGATAACAATACAGTTCCCAGATGGAGTATGAAATTTGTTATAGTTGGTTTGCAGTGCAGTTAGTCCGAACAGTTGTATTTGGGGCCCGAACCCTGCTTTCATTCTAGTGGTCTCCACAATTATAATATATTTCTTGTGATTCATTATCAGTAGGACTGAGACCAAAATTAGCTCTCTTTTGACTTTGCATATTTATCAATTACTGATTTAAATGGAGATCGTATCTAACCAAACTACTTTGCATTTAACAGGTGGTGGTTTGTCTGTGGCTCGTGTCTGTTATTGGCAGCCTTTTCTCGTTGTTTACTCTCGCTTATATTGGTATGTTCATGCTACTCCTGGTATGTCAAATGAATGATTTGTCTGATGTCTAATAATTGTGAACTTTCCTTTGTTCATTCTAATTTTCACATTTTTTCTGTATATTGACTGTCACTACACATCCCCTGTGGCCTATCGCATTTTCCAGACTGTTATTCAAAGACTGTCATGCTTATGAGTTGTGATTAATTTGGTAATTCATGCACCTTATGCAATGTTGCTAGTGCAGTCATGAGTTCTTTCATCCAAATATTGCATTATTGGTCAAGGTCTGGAGACCTCTTATTTCTAACAAGTTTCTTGCGAAATAAACTGCAGAATACATGAACTTTCTTGTATGGTTTCATATTTATACTTGTGCTTTGATGGTGGCAGGTTCAGTCCTATCCATAACACTTCCTGCCTTGTACAGCAAATATGAAGAGACTGTGGATAAGTATTGCGGAAAGATCCACCTGCAATTTTCAAGGCATTATAAAATTGTTGATGAGAGTGTTTTTAACAGACTCCCCAGAAATACTTCCAAAGACAAAGATTCTTAATCCAGATACTTTAGATTGAGACTCCCAAAGTAATTGATACGTTTACAAGGCCTACGCGGAGTTTCCATCATTTTAGGTGCTGTTGTTCTGGTCCAGTCATTGATATATTGCTTTGTAATTGTTTGACAAGGATGTAAAACTTTATGGTTCATTGCATATTCTTGGTTTCCTATCTGTAAATCCGAAAATGAAATCCTCATTCACCTGGTGAAATGTACATAGATCATAGATGACTAACCCTTTGACTAATTACCTTAATAAATATGAAGTCAAACTCAGAACCTCTTTATGAATCGATTAACCAAAAGGAAAAACGAAAAAAGCGAGTACATTGTCAACTAATATATGCTTAATATCCCCATTTAGTTGTACACATGAGATGTCATACATCTACAAGCTCCTTGCTCCTTAGTCCTTAAACTGTTATACATATTAAGCTTTCAGCAATTCCTTTGCCTTGTCTAACCAAACATTGTAAATATCTTCTGCGAAAAGAACAAAGTGCACCTGCATCAAAAGTTGAATGCAGCTGCCGGTGAGTTTTCTAGAATATTAAACTGTTCTGTATAAGTTTTGTAAGCAAAGCTTGTTAGACGGCATATTAATTGATAAGATCATGCTCCAAATAGTTTCAAATTTGGGAAAGACAATGTTTGCCACAAGAACAAAGCATGACCTATCTAAATAAAGACACTGAAAATGTGGAATCGCATGAAGAAAGAATGGAAATTTAGAATGGAAAAGAAAAGGCCCACATTACTGCCCTGTCAAGAAGCAAATATAAGCATACCATACCTCCTTTATGTCATTCACGGATTCTTTAATTGTAGATAAAGCCACTTCGGCAGCTTCATCATAAGGATATCTGGAACAAAATGACAAATTAAGAAGAGATTAATCTGTCAGTCACTTGTTCTCTTGTTCACAATTTCAATACAATAAATCATATGACAAATTAACAAGACTCTCTTTCGACTTCAAGTGATGAAAGGCATCAATCATAACTCAATCCACTAATCCAACATGATCAGAAATTCAGAATGTAGTGTGATTCCTATCCTTCAAGTAACCAAGGAAGTTCATTTGTGAACTTACCCATACACACCACAAGATATGGCAGGAAACGCAACATACTGAATGTTGTTTGCTTTGGCCATGCTCAAGCTCTTCCTGACAACAATATGCATTAAAGAAAAAATTAAATAGCTAGCAAACTAGCAGCATCAAGAAACAAAGTTACTACTCACCTGTATGCAGAGCTCAGATAGACTTCCGGGTTGTTACCAGGACGGTAGACAGGTCCAACAGTGTGAATTACATGAGACACAGGCAACTTACAACCCCTGCATCATTTAAAATGCATATGATTATTAATGTGCTGTATAGATCAAAAACCAAATTAGTCACAAGTCTAATAGAGGTCTAATCATGAGAACTTACGGGGTAATCCTCGCTTCTCCGGTGGGACATCGGACTCCTGGCCTGACTTCGGGAACACTATAGCATGCTTGTCGAAGATCTGGACCAGCAGCCTTATGTATAGCTGCAAGGTCCATAAAAATTAGTAACTAACAGTGGTTTAATTTCCAAAGTTCAACATTAGAAAACCATTATTACCTCCATCTGCACCACCACCTCCAAGCATTCGCTCATTTGCTGGATTAACCTACAAAAAAGGCCCATCATTATGCAAGATTGGACTCAAATTGATGGTATTGGATATGAGATTAAAGTAATAAATTGCACTAAACCAGACTGTATTTTTCAAAATGCTCAAGAATTCAATATGATCCATAATAATGCTATTAGTTAAGGCGTTAAGCACAGAGAAGTACAAGCCCCAGAAGATATCAATGAAAAACTCTATAAAGGAAACAAATGGACACAAAAAAGGCTCAAAATTTAACATCATGTAATATCTCTGAACCCAAATAGAGGACTAAAGAAGACGATACAGATGGTGAAGACCAAAAGAAAAATTCACAGAGAGAGAGAGAGAGAGGGAAAGGTTGAGAAGATTAACAATGGCGTCAGTGGAGCCGTCGACGAACCACTTGGTGATATCCCCCATTTGGATTACGAGAGTGCTTGAATCAGACAAAGGAAAGCGAGCAGCTCCTTCACCATTGGCCATGGTCGAAACCCTAACAAAGCTTCGAGATTTTGCAGTGCTCAACTTGATTGGGCTCAGAAATCTTGCTGCTGTACACAGGTAGCTCGCCATTGGCCATTGCCTATTTGGAAGAGTCAAAATCAGAGACTGAACGAGGAATTTACAAATCACTCGACAGCTGGCACAACCTGATTGGCTCGTTATGTTATGTTATATTGGGCCAGAGCGCAGGCCCATAATTATACCCGCTACTCTCTCTTCGTCTTCTTCTCGGATCATATAATCAACCGAAATCAAATCCTGCATTTGCAGAGAAGAGATGAGTAGGTCTCGCGTGGATGCGATTCTGTCCATGTTCGTTGCGGTGCACCCTCACGAGACCTCAGCTCTGCTCCACTCCTCAGCTTGCTTCTTCTTCGTAAGCACCGCCTCAGCCATTTCTTTCTTCTCCCTTCAGCCTAATTTAATTGCAATAATTTCTCGTTCGACTTTAGCTCAGTTCTGATTTCATAACGCAGATTTTGTGCGCTTACTTTGTGGTGCTTCCTCTGCGCGATGAAGGTGCGATCTCTTTAGGCCTATCGAACCTGCCGAGTCTTTTCATCGGCTCTCTGGTTCTGACTTCCATTGCCGCACCACTCGCAACTCTCTTCTTCTCCTTGCCTAACGTCCCCAAAGGCAAGGTGTGTATCCGCCGCTCATTCGATTTTCATGAATTAAAGTAGCCTTTGCTTATTTTTGGACTGAATTTCAAGAACGGAGCTAAGAAGGAAATGGAATTTGAACTCTCTCTTCTTCTTTTTTGTTTATTTAGTGGTGAAGTTTGATTCTTTGATCATTTTTCTTAGAATGCAGAAGGCAATAGCTGATTGTTACTAGATATTGTTTGTGTTTCTTTACGTATCGCCCTGTAATAGTTGCTTCTTGAAATTCCAGGCTTTGGTTTTAATGCACAGGTTTTTTAGTGTATCACTTGTTGTGTTCTTCATTCTATGGCAAACTTCATCAGCTGGATATTCACAATCGCAGTTGAAGGTGAGATGAAATCTAATTGGTGATACTATGATTTGATTGCTTTTACACTCTAGAAATATGATTCTGGACTTTATATTGCTCCATTGCCTGTATCTAGGGTGTGGCCTCCACGTCAGTAAATGAACCAAAGGGTGATGTTAATCAAGCTAGTACTGCATTTCCCATAGGTTGGGAGAACCTTGATTGGTTCTATGTCTCTGTTCGAATTGGATTGTTCCTTTGGGTATGAATATATTTTATTTTATTTTCTTCTTTCAAAATCTACTGGAAGCTTGTTCTGAATATTGAAAAATATATATCAAAAGTTATATATTGATGATACTTTCTGTCTTTTTGAAGATTGCTCTACTTAATCTAATTACAATTTCTTCAACTTGGGCCAGAGTAATCGATGTTATGGACAGTGAGGTATGTATCCTGCCACAAGAATTTGCTGACAACTACAAATTTTCTGGTACGCATTTAACTGTTCCAGATTCAGTCAGGTTCCAGATTATTTGGTTTTATTGGTGCTGGAGCCACACTTGGACAGCTTTTTGGGTCATTGTTTGCCACAGGAATGGCATTTTTGGGGCCATGTATGTTTGCTTAGTCAATCTTTATGAATTTCTCAGTCTCTCTCTGTATGATGGATTTTAAACCATGAATTGATGTTCTGCAGTTTTACTGCTATTTTCTGCTTTGTTGATGGAGTTTGCTGCACAGTCATCAAAAGGGATAACCCAGAATGTGCCCCATCTCCATGAGGAACTAGCACCCATCAGGTTAGTTATATTATCAAAATTTCTTTCAATTGTTTAGCATGAAACTCAACCAAGATTTGGTATGTTGGGTTTAAATTTGGATCTATTTCTGTCTTTATATGACCTATAAGGTTTATCATGAATCCTTTTCACTGGGTTCTGGGACCTTGTTGCATGCTAAAAATAAGTATACTGTGCAGACAAGACTGATAATTCTCTCTGCTACAATTTTTTAATGTTTCCAATTTCCCATATCAAGTGCTTTATGAGCTATGACTATGAGCATCTAAATCAGACTTCCATACATGCTCTTGTCCTGAAATGTTATTTCGTTGGTTGCATGGTGTGCAGCGAATTTTCATATTGCACCATATATTTTTGATTTAAAAATTATCCAATAAAGAAAGAGAGTCATTTGAATTTTAAAACTTGTATCAGCAGTGTCATAGGTATGGTTGAACCTTTATAAATGACAGAAGTTACCTTTATAGGAATTTTTTTGTAGTGTGGTAGTTGGTTTTGTTTTTAGATTATTTTAGTTTTGCTTTCAAATCATTGCCTGTCCAAGTGCATTTGAAATCCTGAAGATCAATAAGCTTTCAATTTTTAATCTAATGTGTTTTTTTTTTTGGTATTAGAGAAGCTGACCCTGATCAGCAGAATGAGCCTGATAAGCAAACCATTCAAAATATCAAAGGAAATTCTCCCAAGTCCTCTACTCCAGTGGGGAAGCCTCAGCTTTGGGTCATCTTAGATGGATTTCGGCTTATATTGTCATCATCTTACTTGTTGTATGTGTCTTTGTTCCTGTGGCTGAGTGCAGTTGTCTCTTCATTCTTTTATTTTCAGGTAGGACTCACCATCTATTGTCACAGGGATCAAACTTAATTCTAGTCAGCATCTCTCTCTCTCTCTCTCTCAGCTCACTTTATCTGTTTTTTTTTATAACTGCAGAAAGTGAGTGTAATTGCCATGACTGTTACTAGTTCTCTTGGAAGAAGAAAATTGCTTGCCCAGATAAACAGCTTTATTGCTGTTTTTATCCTTGCCGGACAACTTACCATAACGGTATGATGTTCTTTGGATGAGCTTTGTTTGTCTTGTTTTCAATGTTGTAATCATTAGAATGCTATGCAGAGTTTTTTGCTTACTGAAAGCATATATTGCTTAGCTGGTTTCATGTTTGCAGCTGTTCTTGAGATCGTCACTTTTCAGGTCTCAGAATCGAATTTTGGTATTCTATTCTTTTAGATTTCTGATGTAACTAAAGTAAAGAAAGAAACATAGTCTCAGGCCTGGAGAAGGACTTCTGTTTGATTGATGGCGTCTGTAAAACCAAATAAATTGTAACCCTACCATGTGGCACTTCTTTCGTAAAGATGCCCAGACTGAATTAATGGTTCTGATTCTACGAGTCTTAATAATGAAAATTAAAGATTCTTGAAACAATTCACGGCTTTTAGAATCCTCAATTGTTGAATTTTGGTATTAACACCATGCAGTTATTGTATTTTGCTTTGAAAGTGCAATGCAAGTGATCCAATATATGTTTGAACTGTGCATTTAGTTTCATGAAATTCCAGTAAATGTTTCCTCTAATGCGTCTATTTGACATCACCATATATTGTATATATGTATAATCACTTTCTTGTGTTCTTATGGCACTTTCACAGGGGCGGTTTCTTACTGTTGTGGGAGTTACTACAGCTATTTGTTCTGCCCCAGTTATTGCCTTCTCAAATCTGGTTGCAACTGCTATTTGGCCAACTTGGGTTGCCATTGCTATTTCTGAGACCCTGCGGAAGGTTTGTATTCTCAAACTTCCAGATTCCGTTTTTGCCTTTTACAGTGTATCTTAACTTTTAAAACCTAATTTGCCGAAGATGTTTGCATTCAATTTCCTATATATGTGCATTTTGTTGCATTTCTGGAGAAAGACAGCCAGTCTCAATATGAGAATATATTGTGAAGGTGGATCTTACACTGTTTTTTTTTTTTTTTGTATTGTGCAGTTTGTTACTTATGTTGTAGCCAGGCCTGGCAGAGAACTTCTATTTACTGTTGTCTCACAGGATGAGAAATACAAAGCAAAGGCACGGCATCCTAAATTCTTTTTCTCCGTAAAATCTTTTCTGATTGGAGATTAGCTTAAAATTGCATGTGACGTCACGTTGCGAATGCAATTGATGCAATTTCACGGAGTACATGCTACTGCAGGTTTGCATTGATGTATTTGTTCAAAGACTGGGAGATGCTACAGCAGCAGGAATGTACAAGCTACTATTCAGCACTCTTAATGGGAGAGCATCAACTGTCTCTCTCTACGGCCTGCCTGTATGTGTGAATTTTTATATATTCATGTTTATTTATATCTTTCCTTTTGGAGTTTTGGGTATAAAAACACAAATTGTGACCCTTTGAACTTATATTTCCTCCTCCCCCTTCAAGTACAATGGTAGAGGGTGAATCCTGGGCTCAATTCCAGGTGGGTTTGTTCCCAGTGCCAAAACAAAGCACCCTGTCCTGTGTAACTCTGGTTTGGGATGTTACAAATTGGAGTTTTATTTGACATTTCGAATGTGCAAAGCATTTGTATTATTCTCTTGATTTTTCTCTCCAATAAAGAATAATGAGTGTATCCTATTTCTCTTTGGTCTTCTCCAGGTCTGTTTGTTGTGGATAGTGATCGCCTTTCATTTAGGGCGCCGTCAAGCAGAACTTGCAAGGCTCCGGACTCACTCCACTTCTTAATGTTTCCCTAGTATTTTTTTTTTTTTAACTGTAAAGATCACTATTTACGAGATTTTAGGGATTTTACAAGTAGTTCTGTTAGCTCTTGTAGACGTGACAGAAAGGGCAGCATGCCACGCTTTTGTTCCCCTGAGATGTATAAACTATATAGTCGGTATTCAAATACATAGAGGATGTTTGTTTCCCCACTGTTGTTAATATCCAGAACCCAATTACAGAGTAAATCAGCAAGCAAGAAGAAAATGTTTTCAGAGTCACGTAACGGTGGTTCAGGGGGCTTTCTCCTCCTCTTAAAGAATATTTAGCTGTGGTTTACTATTTTCATTTGCTATAGGTATGAAGTAAGGTAGCCAACTCCATCACTTCATTCACTTGTAGTTTTCATAATAAAGGCAGCTAACTTTTATCATCATCATCATCATTTGGAACAGCTAGCATATTCCATAGATTGTTCAGTGGCACCCGATGGAGTGGAAGAAGATGCAGTTTTGAAAAAATATACAATCAATGTCAAGTTCAAGCATATATTTTGTTTTAAGACCTCTAATGCCATATTTTAACCATTCGTCAGCCATATTTTAATAACCAGAATCTAAGCTATCTCAACTTGAACTTTAGATTAGATAGATATAGATTGGTCATCACATGCTTGGCCACATGACATGACCCTTTTATTTCTGCAGGTATTCTGCTGGCCGGCTTTGCCAACCCACCAGGGATTTGACTTAAAATTCAATTCCCATTTGCAATTGTTTACCCAAATTAGTATTCAAGGCAAGGAAGGATTATGAGAACTAAGGAGCAAAGCAATGATTGAGCCCACCTGGATGTTATTTTATTTTCCTCATACAGAAAATGCTTAATTAGAGGAGAGCTCAGAGAATAAAGAAAAAAATTAAAATGGGTTCTTACTGTCCCATTGAAGATGGACAAAGCAGACATAAAGAAAGAGATAATATTGGGATACATAGAACTATTATTAACTTGCTAAAGCATCTATCATTGATTTGAGTCGATCTCTTATTCTTCTTCTCCTCCTCCTCCTTCTCCTCCTCCTAGCTTCCAATTTCTGATATGACATCCATATATAATATCACATGAGCAGCTTGAAGCATCCTCTCTGTGTTTTTTGTTCTTGGAATTGGGAAAAAAAAAAAAAAGGGCCATGCCATGAAAGTTCACCTGCCTGGTGTGACATATATGCTTTAGTAGAATTGGGGGTCTACCACTTTATTGGATCTTTTTGAGTGCATGATTCAATTAGAGGCCTAACTTAGGCCTAGCCTAACTTCCCTTTTCCTTTCCAACTAAAACAAAAAAAAATCTAATGAGTTCCATGATGTGCATTCTCTTGATTGTCATGTCACTCGTGTAGCTCTCGATCATTAGCTAATGCAAGTTTGAACGAACTGCTATTCTAACTTCTAATCCATGAGAAAGCGTCATTGCCAAGCAAACTCCTGCCTTCACACATCGAAGGGAAAGCTATATGTACGTCTCTCCATTCCTAGTCACACATAAGACATGCATAAACACTTTTCAATGCTAATATATTCCTTTGAGAAATCTCTCACCTAGCTCTTGTTGTTATATCGATTATGTGTACGAGTCTAATGCGGGTATTCCACAATTTTGGCTGGCTTTGAAACACCCATATTGAGCTTTTATTTCACTCATATTTTTGTCCGTCTATATATGTACTAATTTATCTGTGTACCCATCTCGATCAACAACAAATTAACAACTGTTTATTTATTTGAAAGAGAGGCTAGGAGAAAAGTTTGGATCTTTTGGGTGTTTTATATATATATATATATAGTGGAAGCAAGAAATGCGAGATTGATTGAGAGAGGTTTGGGATATTTGAACCAATTAATTTGTACTTGCACATCAAATCAGCTTTCACTAACCAAAGCCACAAGGAAGGCCGAAAGAGGCTTTGTCCTGCACTGCATGCTTTCAAATACATATATGTTTGTTTATATATAGAATTATATACAGTATGCAGAACTGTGGAGTGGAGTGGAGGGGAGTGGAGTGGAGTGGAAAGACAAAACAAGACGACCTAGTTCTTCCTGGCCGTTCAAAGTTGAAAGTCCCACACCCATGGATGAATGAATGAATCAGATAAAA
Organism: Rubus idaeus; assembly: GCA_030142095.1. Taxonomy (NCBI): domain Eukaryota; kingdom Viridiplantae; phylum Streptophyta; class Magnoliopsida; order Rosales; family Rosaceae; genus Rubus; species Rubus idaeus. The sequence goes on from CM057971.1 coordinate 3,707,599, forward strand.
AGTTCCACACTAACCATATGGAAAAAATTGATGTGGGCTCCAAAAAATAATACCAAGAGATTTGTTTTCTCTTATTGTCTCATCATTTGAAGTGCATTCTTTTTCTTTCAGTCTACAGATTGTTGGGAATTCAGTGAGACTAATCCTATCATTAAGGACTAAGAAATTAAGGTTTTTCTTTACATTAAGCAATATCCCACTTAATCATGTCTGAACATTGCTTTGAAAGTAGGCTTCATTACTCGATCAAGATCCATGAACATTGTCGAGAGTTGATCGATGTATATATACATGATCCACCTACAAGGCTACAACCACGATATATTGCTATTCATTATTCACACTAATTGAAAGCAATTGATTCATGTGTAATGAACACCATTGAATTTAAGAATTAAGTAAATTCCTAAATCATTCGATCATTAATTTAATATTTATTAAAACATTCATTTGTATCGTATATAATAGAAAGAAACACCTCGTGAACTCAAATAACTGGTTAATTTTATAACACTAAATTCGGACATAAATGTGAATCTCCAAACGTGCTACTAGAGATGACATGATCTATTATACAGGTGGACAAAAAACCCGACCGTCCAAGGTCCAGCTAGCTACCTAATGATAAATTGATATACCATAAATTTTATATGAAATTAATCAATAAAAGCCCTAGCTAGCCTGCATATATTATTCAATAAAAGCCCTTAAATCAACATATAATTAGAGAAGTTAGAAGCCGACTTTTGTCTTGAATGGTTTTTGTATTATTGCAGATCGATCGTAGGGCAGTGGTGGCCGACCGGCCTGTTTCAACAATTCAACATAAATAATAAGAAATTACTGCATATTCCGAATCCCTCTGGATTTATTCCTTTAAGTTTGTGGTTGTCATAATCATCTAAGGGAAATTTTTACATTACCTATATATATATATATATATATGTATAACCAAACCCACACCAGGCTCACCAGCATAAAGCAGCTAAGTGAATTTATGTAATGCTATCCAGCTAAACTATCCATGCATCTCAATTAGTTAATGGTTAATTTATATCTTTTTACAATGGAATTAGGTAAATATCAATTGCCTGGTGGAAAGTTTTCAAGGATCAAATATTTTAGGTCACTTTGGGATGGAAAGTCAGTTGTGTTTTCAACATCGATCAGAACTTCAGAAGGAAACAAATTTAAAAAAAACCTGCAGAAATTAATATACAGAAAAGAAGACACCAACTCGAGCCAAGTCTGAGGCCAGTCCATTTACGATTCGATCTGTTTGGGGCATATTTAATATAAGAGTACTGAGTACGTAGCCATATATATGCATGTCTAAGAGCGCAGATGGAGCTAATTAAGCTAGTAATTAGGGTTTGGCCATGTCTTGTTCCTGTCTCTACGGAAGTGAGTAGATGCAGCATTCAATATTGAAAACCACTATGCCCTGACCAAGAAGGACACTCCTCTCGTGAAGTTGTCACCACCAATAATTGAAGGGCTTTTTACTTACAAGCAAGCTATGGATTATTGGATTTGAATATTCCACTAGTTTGCTAGGCAAACAAAAAAAAAGAATATTCAACTAGTTTTTATCGATCTGCTAAGGAAACAAGGATATTCAATACGTATATTACCGACCTCGAATTTATATATATATATATAGTATGCTATTTGCTGATTTCTTTTTTGGCAAATTATGTTATTTGTGATTGAAACCGTTTGTTTTCTGGCTCTCGATCTGTGCAAGAGTTTTTCTTTCTTTCTTTGTTAGTATTTTTTTAATAAGCTCTATTTGCAAGAGTTATTTAATTATGTGAAAACATAGTCGGATATATATATATATAGGAAATTTCCGGCTACCCTTTCTAAGAGAGAAATATATTATATATATATATATGTACGGATTAACTATATTTATTAACCTTAATCTGCATGAACTATCATGATGTATATGTATTAGTATGTGAAATTTGACAGACTAATACAAACTAATTAATTCAAATTTGACAGACGGGTTTTGTTAATTTATTGACAATTTCACAGCTTGCATGGAATTACATGGCTCCAGCTACAAACTATGGCCCTTGTCAACAAGGCACCAAGGTGCATTATTAAGCATGCCAATGGGAATTAAAGATTCTTATATATGTGGGATAATTGAGGTAGATTCGTAGGTAATTTGGTCTAAATTACTTAATTAATCTAGGGTGGTTGTTGAATATAACTAACTCTACGTATGAGTTAGAATATCCCAATTCCCAAGCAAGTTTTTTAAACTGTGAATGTCTACTAATGATTAGCAAGAGAGTGGTATCGAAGTAGGCTAGCTAGTAGCTTAAGAAAAAATCATATAAATATCTCAGCAAGTTCGTATTCATTTTCAACTATAATTGTTTGAAGAAAAAGTCAACTTCGAATTCGATCGTAGGCATTGTGGTGTAGAAATTTGTCTCTATCAGGAATCAGTTTTAAATTTGGAAACAATCAGTTTCCAACTTGCTGCAGCCTTTCTCGCCCACATTTTTAATCAAATTTATGAAACAAAATAAACAATTAATTAGTTGCTATCATCCCCTGGAAATTAGCAAGTATCTTGATCAATTTTGCTAATTATTAAGATGAATTAGGTCATATATATTAACTTCTGAAAATATAATTTAACCCCGGAGGTCTTGGAGTACCGATTACTTACGGGTCCAAGTGGCTTTGGTCTCTATTTTCTAATTCATAATTCAAAGTTTTTGAAAAAAAAGCTCAGCATTGTTCGCACTACAGTTCACACACAAACCCTAAAAATGACATTTGCATTACCAAAGAGGTCGTCATGCATACTTCTAGCTTCCACCAACTTTGCTTTCTCAATTAACAAAAAAGTGACAGCTCTAATGTGACCACATATGAATTCAAATATCCCATGCCTATGAATTCAAACATTCATAGCTAGCTTTTCCATATCTTTTTGGCATCTGCCTAGTAATTATTTGTTGCCATGACTCCATGAGCAAATGGGAAAGACTGATAATAACAGAATGGAAATGTTGGCAAGATGATAATTGAAGTAATCAATATTTTGTTATTTTATTTCAAAGAAGAACATGCAAATGTTGTAATGTTCATGTTTGTTGCTTGTGGTTGGGGCATTTGGCCCTCATTTAATGTGTACCAACAAAAAAACATGCATTGCATGTTCCTCTCCAGTAAGTGTCATAAAATTACAGCAATGGCCTAATTTGATTTGCAGAGTAAAATTCGTGAGAAAACTATTCCGTAACTATGAATTTTCATGCCAAATTTTGTTCAAATGAATTTTGTTAATGCCATATTTTCTTTGAAATTGATCAATTTTTGTTAGGTACAATTTAACTTGAAGAAAATAATAAAGTCGATATAAGAATCATAGTGATATAGATACTTTTCAACATTAAAAAAGAAGAAGATCCCTCCCTCTTGGAATCTGTCCCTTAATACGCAAGTAAGTCAGTAATCCTCCACTCTTTCTCATCCCCTATCCTACTATATAGACATATATATATATATATATACAAAAACACTCTCTCACAGTCATATATGAAGAAGAAGACTCGCAACACCCCCGACCAAACCCACCATTAAAGCTCTGAACAAACCTCCATCAAATGGTCATGGAGGCTCCGCCGCCGCCCAGTAGTAGTCCCTTAACTCGCCTCAACACCTACGTGGCCAAGAGCCGAGTCGGCAAGCGATTCAAACTCACCGAGCGCAACTCCACATTCACCACCGAGCTCCGCGCCGGCACCGCCACCTTCCTCACCATGGCCTACATCCTCGCCGTGAACGCCTCCATCCTCACGGACTCCGGCGGCACCTGCTCCGTCTCCGACTGCATCCCCCTCTGCTCCGACTCCACCCTGTCCGTCTCCAACTGCACCGGGGCCGGCCTCCGCGTCATCCAGCCCGACCCGTCCTGCAAGTTCGACCCGGTCAACCCGGGTTACGCCGCCTGCTTGGACCGAGTCCGGAAAGACCTCATCGTCGCCACCGTGGCTTCTTCCCTCATCGGTTGCCTCATCATGGGCGCCTTCGCCAACCTTCCTCTGGCCTTGGCTCCCGGAATGGGCACCAACGCTTACTTCGCTTACACCGTCGTCGGGTTTCACGGGTCGGGTAACGTCTCCTACCAGAGCGCCCTGGCCGCGGTTTTCATGGAGGGCCTCATTTTCCTCCTTATTTCCGCAATCGGGCTTCGGGCCCAGCTCGCCAAATTGATCCCCAAACCGGTTCGGATCAGCTCCTCCGCGGGTATCGGACTCTTCCTGGCCTTCATCGGGTTGCAATCCAATCAGGGAATCGGGTTAATCGGGTACAGCTCCTCCACCCTCGTCACACTCGGAGCCTGCCCATCTTCCTCCCGCGCATCTCTCGCTCCCGTCATAACGGCAGCTAACGGCACCGTCACCTTGCTCGCTGGCGGCACCGTCTCGGGGGACATTTTCTGCACCCGAGATCGCATGGAGAGCCCCACATTCTGGCTCGCCATCGTCGGCTTCGTCATCATTGCGTATTGCTTGGTCAAAAACGTCAAGGGCGCGATGATCTACGGCATCGTTTTCGTCACGGCCGTTTCCTGGTTCCGTAACACCAAAGTAACGGCGTTTCCCAACACCGACGCCGGGGACGCGGCCTTCGAGTATTTCAAGAAAGTCGTGGACGTACATACGATCAAAAGTACGGCGGGTGCCCTCAGCTTCAAGAGCTTCGGCAAAGGGTATTTTTGGGAAGCCCTGATTACGTTCCTATACGTAGACATACTCGACACGACGGGGACACTCTACTCCATGGCGCGCTTCGCCGGGTTCATGGACCAAAACGGTAATTTCGAGGGGCAGTACTTCGCGTTCATGTCGGACGCCACGTCGATCGTGGTGGGGTCCCTCCTCGGCACGTCACCCGTGACAGCGTTTATCGAGTCGTCCACTGGGATAAGAGAAGGCGGGCGTACGGGTTTGACGGCGTTGACCGCGGCGGGGTACTTCTTCTGTGCTTTTTTCTTCACGCCTTTATTGGCTTCCATTCCGGCTTGGGCGGTGGGCCCGCCGTTGATCTTGGTTGGGGTGCTGATGATGAAATCGGTGGTGGAGATTGAGTGGGATGATATGAGGCAGGCGATCCCGGCCTTTGTGACTTTGATACTGATGCCGTTGACTTACTCTATTGCCTATGGTCTGATTGGTGGGATTGGAACCTTCATAGTGTTGCACCTGTGGGATTGGAGCAGAGAACTTTTTGTCAAGCTTGGATTTCTAAAAGGGGATGAAGCTGTTGGGGTCAATGGGGTGCATGATCAATCCAGGGAAGACCCAACAGCAAAAGTACTTGAACTTCAAGTCTAGCTTTTTCAAATTTTTTGTTTTTTGTTTTTGTTTTTACCATTGGTCAGTCATTAATTTTCAATTTTCAATATAGGATATTGGGGAAATGGATTCATAAATGTAAATACTTACATATTGTTTAACTTTGCTTTCATTCTCTTGCTCACTTCCATTTTGTTTGCAATCCGTGTGCATATTTTGCCGGAAATTGTATGGTTCTTTTTTACTATAAACCGGTATATGACATAATTGAGTGTAAGTTTGTCCGTCAAGAATTTATATATATCAGTGTACGACATACTTCACGTTTTAAAATGTTACATTTTATTCGGTTAGTTTCTTTTGATGGGTTCCTGTGATGCTTTTCATAAACTATACAATGAGAAGTGGAAGAAGCTCTCATACCTTCTTCATTTTTCGCTCCGTGTCTTTTTGTTTGTGATTCTTCATTCTTTTTCTCAATACCGGATGTCATTTTCTTCTTTGTAATTGGTTATGGTAGTAACTAACACTAGACAATGGAAAGAGAAAGGGCATAAAGTATACATTTTTATTGCCATGAGATAAGATCAATGAAATAAAATACGGTAAAGCTAAGCAAAATGGTACATTGGTACCGGCCCGTATCCACTCTTAGAGGACAACCAGGACATGAAGTAAAATCAAACTTGAGATTCGGAATAACAAGTGATCCTCATGCCAAGGTCTGGAAAACGTTGCATAAATCTACTTCTGGCTTTGAATTGCCCTATGAAAACCACAACTCACAAGGTTCTTCAAGGGGGCAGGATTTAGTGGGGGGAATTTTGAAAACCAGCATAGACCAAACACCTGTCCTTTTGTGTTGTCTTAGTGGGGATTTAACTGATTGAACACAAAAGCACCAAACTTCGCGAGAATTCTAATCTGGTTTTTTCTGTGTACACAATAATTGGCATGGTCAGAAATTGATGGATATCATTGGCTAGTTTAGCCGTTCTAATTGACACATGATCAATATTCTTTTTGCTATCGTAACCATGATTCTGCTGTGAAATTTAAAAAAAAAAAAAGCCAAAAAGAGAAGGAGCAAAGCTGAGTTGATCAGTTGAGAACAAATTCTTGCCTCGGTGTTGATCTGACATGAAACATCAAACATGGTGGTGCATGTGTCCCCTAATCCTAAAAGCCCCAATTTGGATTTGTTTTGAACACACAACCCAGGAGTCACGAGACAAATAAGCATAGGATTAGATAAGGGGCACCTATTCGATCAGGTTCTCATGTGAATTGACACCAGTTTTAGATTATGTCATTGAGCTAGCGTGTCACCAATTTGATGGTCTCCATTCTTCAAACTCATAATAGTATAATTATCATTGTGTAACTGTGTAAGTGTGTAACATTGAAACAAGCAACTGAAAAAGGTTTTCTAATGAAAACACTGTTTTACCCAATAAAGAAGAAAGTTGTTTTTTATTGAATCAACAATAGGGTCCATATCAATCTGTTGCATAAAAATATCATCTTGGAGCTTGGAAGATTCACTGGCCTGATAATAGGAATTTTGGTTGAATGCCAAGGGCATTTTGGACAAACCACTTGTATGGTTTATAATTCTGGTTCCCATATTTTAGTATCTCTCCAGTGGGAAAGGAGGAGAGAAGTGAAGAAATGGCTATTGTTGGGAACAGTTGTTTTAGCTCAGTCTTGATAGCTCCTCTAGAAAAAGATGTGTTTTTGAAGAAGGTGAAGAAATCTTCATGCAATTGTGTAATGGGTTCCAACAGTTCGTTGAAATCGAACAAAGTCTATTGTGGATTGCCTGAGAGTGGAATTGAAAAGAAATCCACTAGCAACACAGCCTCAAATTCAAACAAAGTGGTCGAGGATTACAACACAGCTATGAAGAGGATGATGAGGAACCCATATGAGTATCATCATGATCTGGGTCAGTTATCTTTTCCATCACTATATTATTTTATTCATCTTCGCCGCATTCACATTTGGGAATTGAGAAGAAGTCCAATGTTTATTGATTTCTAGGTTGTTTAATTTGATTATCATTTTGTTGTGGTGGACGTCAGATTTGTCATATGGATTGAAAATGGATGGATTTTTAGGAAGTGGGTAGCTTTTGTTCTGATCTTTTACTTGAATGTGGTATACTAATCGACTTTTCTTCGCAACTTTTCTCCACAAAAATTGGGCTACTTTTTAAAGAAACTTTACACCAGTATTAGAGGTTGATAAAGTTTAATACTTTGGGAAGTGGGTGCCACAGAACATTATACATTGCACTGTAGAAAGTATTTTTCTTGTTCCTTTTTGGCCCAGAAAGCTGTATTTCTTTAACAGAATATTACCTAATTAGTTTGAAATACCTTTTGATTATTCGAACTACTTAAGCAGCAAGAACAGCTATTTTGGTGAATTATTCAGGCTTAGGGTTTTTCGATCAATCATTAATGAATCAGAACCTTATGTTGCATTTTCTTCTTTCCAAAATCAGAATAACTAGGACAATGGTATTGCGTGAAGTTTGAGCTAAGGGAACTGTGTTTTGCTTTTGGGATAAATGATAAGAAAAAATAACTTCTTGCCATTATCATTTGCTACTAGAAAAGAATGGTACTATGGAATTATTATGGTTGTTTCATCTAATGTGATTGCTCCTGTCCAATATTCAGGCATGAACTACACACTGATAACTGATAACTTGATTGTGGGATCCCAGCCTCAGAAACCGGAAGATATAGATCACCTTAAAGAAAAAGAGAATGTGGCATACATTCTAAACTTGCAGCAGGACAAGGATGTTGAATATTGGGGAATTGACTTGCAGTCAATAATAAAAAGATGTAAAGAACTCGGAATCCGTCACATGAGGAGGCCCGTAAGCAATTACTGTATTCGTTTAACAGTAAAAAGTTTCCTGGATCTTACAACTTTTGTGCATCTGCCTTACTTTGTTTATCAATACATTTCAGGCAAAAGATTTCGATCCAGATTCCTTGCGAAATGGTCTACCTAAAGCAGTTTCATCACTGGAATGGGCCATATCTGAGGGAAAAGGAAAAGTGTACGTGCATTGCACTGCCGGATTGGGAAGGGCCCCGGCTGTGGCAATTGCTTACATGTACTGGTTCCTTGGAATGAATGTGAGTGAGAGTCCTTGTTTATCTATGTATTTGGTTCCATCAAGAAAATGCATGGTGCCAAAATCCTTTTGTTGAACTGTTCAGCATTCGAACAATGTAGTAATAAGGCCTTGATGAAGTCTAAAGTACTATGAAATCTGAATTCAGCATGATCATATTTTTTGAGAAACTCAGATGTTCATTGCTTCAGTTTAGGTTTATGACAGCTATTGAATTATGGATATGTGCAGCTGAATGCAGCATATGATGCATTGACTTCCAAGAGACCCTGTGGACCCAACAAGAGGGCAATTCAAGGAGCTACTTATGATCTGGCCAAAAATGATCCATGGAAGGAGCCCTTTGAGAATCTTCCTGAATATGCATTTGAGGATATGACAGATTGGGAAAGGAAGTTGATTCGAGACCGTGTCATTACTCTCCGTGGAACATGAACACTTTAGGTAACCAATTTTTTTCTCTCATTAAACTTTAGTCCGTAGTTGCAGGATAGTCTATTCTGAAATCTCAGGCAGTGTCCAAAAGTACTGTACTGAGATTTCTAAGATCCATGTCTTTGACTGGCCAACTATACATGCAGTTGATCTGCCAGCATGGCATTCAATTTGGCACTAAACTAAATGTAAATACTGATACTTCTGAGAAGTGAGAACCTTCTAAAACTAGTTCCAATATTGAAATCTCTTTCTCAATCCAAAGCATGACTGGCTTGTAAATACCATTCTGCCCCAAAACTGCCCAAGGTTGCTCTGAAGTACACTTCTACAGTTTTACTGTTGTATGATCTTCGGTTTTAGGGCCTAGGATCCTAACAAAACAGTTTCCTTTTTCTTTCCACATTTTGAGTAAAACGAGTCGGGTTTCGATTTGTTTATAAGCATAACGCATTTGCTTTTCAGCTTACCTGCAATTCTCTAATTCACAGGTTTCCATGACCTTCAAACCATTGTTGATCAACGTGGAAGAGCAACAGTGTTGGGCACAAAGCCAAGGTATCTGGGGCATGCCTTTCCAGCATGCTCATCCTTTTTCCACCTACTCTCTGCGTTCAAGAAATATTTAGCTTAGGTATATAGAGTATATGATTAAGAATAATGTGCCCAGAGTAAATAAATGTGGCACCGAGATTGCAATCACGGTATTTAAGCTGTGTATGCAAATCTGATACAATCTGTATAGATATGCAACTTTTTAAGTGCAAATTTATGTCGGATCCTACAAATTAAAGTTTCCGTGTTTTCATCTTGTTTAACAAACGAGTAGAACTTGCTATTAGATTGTTTTGAGTTCTACAATTTGATGGCATAAAACACTAAACCACAGTACTTATCTTACCGCAAAGACTTAAAAGCTCCCTTCTTTTCCTTCTTTATATGATATATGGGAAGCATAAACCTGAAGTGCCATTGTTTCCAAGTATTGTATGAAAAATGCAGAAAACGTAAAACAGTTACTGAATATGTAGAAAATTTCTATTGATGTTGAGCTCAAATACAAGTATTGGTTACTTAGTAAACAGCTACATTACCATGTAACCATTTACAGACGATCACTTAATAAAGGTCTAATTGAAGAAGTTAAAGTAAGACGAACACCACAACAAGATGTATGCAATCACATTTTACTTGAAGACAAACTTCATCAAACTGTAGTTGGGAGTTTCGAAGAAGAACACGCGCTGACAATTCGAACCAGACAAATCTTGAACAAACCAGACAAATCTAATCCGCTTGAAAGAGATGTGATATCGACAAACTCATTGTTCTCACTGTTGACACGATCATCAAACCCTACATCAGCATCCAACAAACCCAGGTCTTCTACTTCTGTTATGGTCGTAATGGATTTGGAGTTGAGCTCTTCTCTAAACCAGCAAGTTTCCATTATCTCTGAAATAAGAATTCTTTTATCTGGATTCGGGTTGAGGATTCCAGACAGGAGGCTCTTCACTTCATCTGGAAACCAGCTCGGGCATATATACTCTGCTGCGCATATTTTTCTACACATGAGTGTCTGATTTGGATCATAAAATGGAAGTTCACCTGCCAATAGTGCAAACAAGATCACCCCGCAAGACCATATATCGGCTTTGACTCCATCATAGGCTTTCCTGCATAATACTTCAGGAGCTGTATAACATGGAGTGCCACAACTTGTATGCAACAAACCATCTTGCCTCTTAGATTCAGCAAGCGCACTCAACCCAAAATCCGAAACCTTCAACACTCCATTTTCGTCTAACAGCAAGTTCTCAGGCTTCAAATCGCGGTGGTAAACACCTCTCCTGTGGCAGAAGTCAACAGCAGTGATCAGCTGTTGGAAGTAATTTCTTGCTACTTCCTCCTCAAGCTTTCCTTTTAGTATTTTGCGAAAAAGCTCCCCGCCTTTCACATATTCCATGACAAGGTAGATCTTGTTTCTGGAGGGTATGACTTCATATAGCTGCACTATATTCGGGTGTTTAAGCATTCTCATGACAGTTATCTCTCTTTTGATCTGATTAACCAATCCATCTTTTACAACCTTGTCTCTGTTGATTACTTTAATTGCCACTCTCTTCTTCGTTTCGAGGTTCCTTGCTCTAAAAACCTTTGCAAAGGCTCCTTGACCTAAAAGTTTATCAACTTTGTACTTCTCCATCAACACTGTCCCCTTCTTCTCCATTCCAACTTGATCGATCTTGAACCTTAATGCACAAAAATAACAACAAACTAGTCTCCGGCACCGAATTACTCAACCCGGCCTTTTCAGCAATTTCAACACAGTTAGATCACGCCAAGACAGGTTTAGCATCCAAGAAAAACACCGGAGATGACACAGAAAATATCTAGATTACATTGATAATTCGATACCCTGAAGTTTACAAGCCTGCAGATCAAGTGGTTTTATACAGAACAAATAGGACTAGACCAACAGAAAACGGGAAGTAACTATAACGAACAAAATCTTAACTGAATACTAAACTTGGTTTACAAGACAACAAACCTAAAGAAAACAGTAAACTAGAAAAGAAAAGGAAAATTCTGAAAAATTGGATTTCCTAAACCTTCCCGTTTTGTACTTTGTAAATTAAGAAAATCTAATCTAATGTAGAAATCCCAACTGCTAATAACCCTAAACCTTCGCCATAGGAAAGAACTTGGAAGATGCCATTGCTCTAGCTTTAGGGATGTTCGAAACCATTCAAAGACTACTTTAAGTTAAGTTTTCGATGTTACAAACTGTTGTGCATGACTATGAAATTTGAAGCATGACCATGTTATTTGAGAAACTGATGTTCATCGCTTTAGTCTAAAGAAATTAACACTCCATGATAGATATACTCCCGAAAACCTTCTAAAACAAATTCCAATATTGAATCTCTATCTCAATCCAAAGCATCGGCATCCAACAAACCTGGGTTGAGCCCTTTTCTAAACCATGCAATAACTTTGCACTGTCTGGATTAGGGTTGAGGATTCTGTAGAGGAGCTTTCTCACCTCACGTGAAAACTAGCCGGGGCATTTATAATCTGCTTTGCGTATTTTTCTATACCATGCTAACAGATTTGAGTCATGGAATGAAAGATAACCAGCCAATAGTGCAAACAAGATTACCCCACAAGACCATATATCGGCTTTGGCTCCATCATAGGCTTTCCTGCATATAATTTCAGAAGCTACATAACAAGAAGTGCCACAACTTGTATGCAGCAAACCATCTTGCCTCTTAGATTCAGCAAGCGCACTCAACCCAAAATCCGAAGCCTTCAACACTCCATTTTCGTCTAGCAGCAAGTTCTCAGGCTTCAAATCTCGGTGGTGAACACCTCTTCTGTGGCAAAAATCAACGGCATGGATCAGTTGCTGGAAATAATCTCTTGTGCTACTTCCTCCTTGAGCTTTCCTTTTACTATTTTGTGAAAAAAGCTCACCGCCTTTCGCGTCTATTATTCTATATTTCTATAACAAGGTAGATTTTGGTTTTGGTGGCCATGACTTCATACAGCTGCACTATGTTGGGGTGCTTGACCAATCTCATAACAGTTATCTCTCTTTTGGTCTGATCAATCAGTCCAAATTTTTCAACCCTGTATTTCCTTAATGGCCTAGGAAAATAAAATAAATAAATACCTTGGCTTACAAGACTAGAAACCTAGAATAAAACTGAAAAACAAAATAAATATATACCTTTCCATTATTTTGGTCCAAAACATATAGAAACCCAATTGTGTATCATACATTCATACTCTTCATATTTCATACTTGCTTGAATACTGTGATCGTACGTACATGCTTTATTAATCTTAATCACATAATCATGCATTGGACGATGGCTAACGATTCACCAATAAAACAAAGCACGGAAAAACTAACCGGTGCTTATTATTGGAACTTATTACAAAGAGCATTAATTGGTAGGTGAACTGAGCTATATGTTATCTGCATCAACAAATTATAGAGAATATACTTTAACAAGGAAGAAATAAGGACATAAATTGGAACACAAAATTACAGAGGAAATAACTCAACTAAGCAGAATATTCATTCAAAATTTTCAATATCTAATGTCTTTAGCGACCTCAAAGAAATGAGCAACATTCTCCTCAGGTGTACCTACTACAATTCCATGGCCAAGATTCAAAATATGTTTCCCTCTACCAGCTTTCTTCACAGTATCATTTATTCTGCTGGTGATGAACTCTTTTGAACCGAAGAGAACACCAGGATCCACATTTCCTTGAACAGCTATATTTGGTCCCAGTCGCTTTCTACCTTCAGCCATATCAACACTCCAGTCTAAGCTAACTACATCTACGCCGGTCAAAGCCAGCCTCTCGAGCAAACCCCCAGACCCGCTTGCATAAAGAATCAAAGGGAGATCTGGATGGGTCAGTTTCACTGCATCCACAATTTGCTTCAAGTATGGAAGACTGAATTCCTCAAAATCCACAGGGCTGAGTTCTGTGGCCCATGAGTCAAATATCTGAACAGCTTGAGCTCCACTATCAGCTTGGTATTGAATATACTTTGCCATTGAAGTTGCAAATTTCTGAAGTAACGCATGGAGGACCTGAGGAAGGAACCATGAATCCATGAGTCAACAAAGTGGATTCAACAGGCAGAAAAGGGGGGGGGGGGTAGAAGACATTAAACAAGAAAGAAATTAAGGTGATTTGTGGACTAGAAAAAAAAAATTCACATCTACTTTTACACTCCCAGAAAGAAAACAGAACAAAAAAAAACAGAAGTATCAGTGACATATCAAGAGATGAATTTGAAACCAAAAGCCTCACAAAAGTAGCCTAGAAGCTAAAAAAATCGATGTTAAAGTAACCTCCTTATTGGCTGTCTCACAATGCATGTAACCATGATTGAATAACAAAAGATGAAATACAATGACCTTCTGATCCAATTTTCCAACCCCCGGCCACAAAAACAAAAGACACTCAGATAAATAACGCTGCAACCATTAAGGGTTCAATGATCCAGAACACAATAAGCTCCAGTAAGTAGTCATAAAGTTTCACGAGCAAAAGCAATGCTAAATTGCTAATAGACCTAAAAAAATGGTGTAAACTTGATATGAACAGCATCAAAATTACCTTGGGTTGAGAGAAAGCTAATCTCTTTATTTTTGAGAAGTGCTTTGATGAACCACCTTCAACCACATATGATGCTAAGGTGAAAGGAGCACCAACAAAACCTAACACTGCTGCCTTATTATCTACCTGGCAAAGTAAATATATGGGTTAACATACATAAGGTTATAATACTGGCTGAAGCAAACAAGAAATTCAAATTTCATTCAATATCAACTTTATAATGTAAAATTACATAATGAACTAATAATGAGAGGTAAAGCATTCAATTAGATAATGTGAAACAAGTGAAGACGTGTTTATGTTAAATTTTGGCATGCTCTTTACTTCAAAGTCTCCAAAATACAATGATCACATCACATGTAGTAAAGCTACGGTGTGCTACATAATCACAAATTTCCAAATCTATCAGCAAACTACGGACACGATACCAGCAACTCAGCAAGACACTGTTATTAGTGGTCCATTCGTATAACTGGCTCTATTTTACAATGACATGAAGAAGATAAAAAATATAGAAATTGAATAAGGAGACATAGGGTTAGACCTCTTTTCGCAAGATTGTCAATGCTTCCCCAACATACGGAACTGACTCTTGAGGAACAAATTCTCTCACTTCATCAACATCAGCAGCACTACTCAAAGGATTAAATATTACCGGGCCCTTGCCTTTTACAATGTCAAATGGTATATTCATCCCAGAGAGAGGAGTAAGAATGTCTGAGAACAAAATGACCTGTCACAATATGAGAAACTTGTGAGATACGGATACAAACCACCTAATGGAGAAGATAACATATTGTATAAGATGACTAAATTCCAGAGTATGGTGGCATCTTACTCCATCAGGCTTGAAAACCTTCCAGGGCTGCAGCGAAATTTCGACTACAAGGTCAACATTTTCGGATCTTTCTCGAAATGAAGGATGCCTCTCGCAGAGATTTTGATAACTCTGTCAAATCAAAACACTGAAGTAAGTCACTAGACTGTATACACAAAATTAGACCTCAGCTAGGAATAAATTAACAGAGAATGTGATACAGTACTAGATTCATAAACCTGCCTTCATGTACCTCCCTGCTTGCCTCATGAGCCAAACTGGGGGTCTCTCCACATCTTCCCCACGAACCGCATTAAGCAAAAGTGGCTCAGCAACAGAGGTAACTTGGGGCTCAGCCACACTCCCTGAAGCAGAATGTGAAAATTGGGCATTTATCAAACCAGGAAAGTAACCAATTTTGTACTTAAAAATCCCAACTTGGCAACCACCAGCTTCAATTAGACTATATCCCACAAAACCCAGTTCTGAAATTTCACACAGTTGTTGAATTACCCAGAAATGAAAATGTAAATGTTGAATTACCTCCGAGGGCACAGAGGATTCGAGGCCTGGGAGCGAAGCTGGATCTTCTTGTAAAGGAAGCAGATGAGGGAGCAGAGAAGCAAGCTACGGAGCCATAGCTGTGAATGCAGGACATGTTTGAAGGCAAAAGAAAAGCTATGTGTTTCTACGAAGAAGAAGGTCTTTGCATATCTGGGCAGAGAAGAAGAAGTTTTGGTTTTGTCAGACGATGATAATAATAACGATAAGGGCACTGATTTTTGCCATGTCACAGCCCTCCAACAGTCAACGGTACAAACGACTGTCGTTTATTCATTTGAGCCCGACAAGTCGTTGCTCATTACTCATGGCACTAGGCAGCTTGGACAGTTGGACATATCCATTTAACTTCTGTGGTCTACATATAGTTTTGCTTCTCTTTTCTGAAAACAAAGGCAGATTGAAATTGGTGGAGTTTTGAGATATGAGTTTGATGTGGGCCTTGATCACATGAATGGATTTCACTATAATCAATTCGTATATCAAAGATGAGAACTAATTATGAGGTCAAGTACAAACCAAGAACCAAAAAGAAAAAAAAAAGCTGCTAGATGGCCTAGTTTACAAGGAAAGAAGAAAAATGAATCAGAAAATAGTATCAATTGTAAGCTTCCTCTTGGGTGGAGATTTCTCTATAATCTGTTTTTGCAAGTCCATGAATGTGGAACCCTTGTTTGCAAACAGTCTTCGAAGATTGATTACAGAGAGTTCATTAAAACTAGCAACTGCAAGATCAGCCTGCACCAGATCATACCTGCGTGTGCAACCACGAGTCTCAACCTCAGTATACGCAGTTATTTTCAATTGCAAAATTTCTATATTTATGGGGGACAAGACTACATACGCAGGGTGGGCGCCGATCAATCCTACAGCCATCATTGTACAGTTGTGAGCAGCAGTAATACCTCTAGGTTCATCCTCGAACACTACACACTTGGATGGCTTCCGATCCAGCTGCAAAGAGTATAATGAATTGGGTCAGAGAGTGCTGCTAGAGAAATTAATCCAGTAGGATTTTGCTCTGTGATTAAGATGTGAAGATATAAATAGGGACAGACCGACTCCAAACATGAAGATTGACTTGGATAGCAATACACATTTGTGAACTAATAATTGCATGTTGCGGGCAATACCTTCATAGCTGCAGAAAGAAACCTATGAGCTATTGAATCCATGCCATCTTCCTCGGTTACAATTGCCTATTAGCCCAAGAAAATGACAATCAGTTGAGGAAAGATGTGTTATATTTCAGTAAGAAACAACAAATTGCCAGTTATAAAGGAACTCCACTCACTAACAATTTTCATTAGAAAAAATGTTGTAATTCAAAAGGACATCAACCTGAAAATACTTCTCGAGTCCCATTCTTTCTAGGGCTTTGACCATGCTTCTGCGATCAAGACTTGAAACAACAGCACAAGGGATGCGTGCTGTGGATACAGCCTCTAGCCATTCTTTGAGCCCCTCCATGGGTTTACAAAGCTGGAAAATAAAAGAAAAACAAGAAAAATAAGAGCAATATCAGTTACATCTAGGATAAATAGAAGCCCTTCAAATAGATTACAAGCAGTTTAGCACTCACCCTGAGAAGATTATCATAATATAGTTGCGAAAACCTTAATGCCAGTCTAGCCAGTTCTGTCTCTGCTTTATCCCAGAGTAAAAGCTGAAAGTTTTGGAGATATATATGTCATAAATAAAAACCATTAACTTTTACTATAGTGGAAAATATGGACGGATAACGCAAGCAAACAATAGAAGCTATAGATGAAGAAGGCAGATTGCCAAAACAACAAAGATGAAGAAGGCAAAATTGCTTTTAGAAAAATAGATCTCAATTATGAAAAGCAGCTTATAAATTCCATATCTGCAATTGTTTTCCTCTATTTACTCTAGGAAATCACAGTATAAAGAAATGCCACCATCTAATAAAAGATGCATTTAATAGTCAAAATCCTGCATATTATCTGTCTATTTGATAACTGCATATCCTAAAATGAACATTAATCCCAACCTTCCAGAAAAAAAAATATCTCTAGTTATTCAAGTTATAGTACTTTAATCCCAACCTTATGTAATACATGATCAGCACCTGCATAAAGCATTTGTCCTTGCACATCAGCCTCTTTGGGAATCTCCTTTCCTGACCAAGCATAGAAAAAGATAGTTTATTAAGGTAAGGTAAAATATATAGAACAAATTGCTTTTGAACTATATGCCCAAATATATATCAAATATCTAAGCCTCTGGACTACCAAGAGGAAGAAGGTTTTGAAAGCACACAAATTCACAAGACCAGTCCAACATTTAAGTCAACACTGAGAATAAACTGAAGGCCCGGCAGGAGATATTAAAGGGGAGAAATGGCTACGTACCCTCTTCTGCGGCAAGTTGCTTCCAAGCATTTAATTTCAAAGTTCGAGTATCAGCCTGAAACGCATTATATATGCAATTAAATCATTCAAGAATCACACATGTAATTTCCAAGCTTTTCTTGATCATTAAGATATGTCATAAATAAAATTTTGCACATTCAGTACCATTTTCTTCTCCAACTACCAGAATCTTAAGTAAATTTGAAACAGAAAGCTAATGAGAGCAATAGAAACTTACCACAACATTATCAAATGCAAAAATAAGCCCATATGCTTCATCTGGCTTCATGGCATATCTTATCCGTTGAAGAAAACCTTCTTGCAGTCTGTCGTTCAAAAAATCCTACTTGGAATAAGAATGAACACTGGTAAGTTACAGTATATGCACTAAGAGCATCAAAAATGTATAACAAGTAAACTAATTTTGACATAACTACAAAGAAAATCGATTTGATTACGACACACATAGCTCATAACTTCCTTACCACATCAATCTTAAGAGGTCCATCTGGTCTAAATGTCTCAAACCCTTCTCCATATTCAGCTCCAATCGCCTAAAACACCAAAAAAAAAGAGAAGGGAAAACATTGATATTTACAGAATTGGCTACCAAAAGATAAGTTGAAGCAAAGCCCGGAATTCAAGACCGAAACTTGTCAAGCTTTCCATTAACAAAGACCCAATATTTAAACAAAAGAGTAGGGGGTTAAGAAATGAGTACCTCTTGCATGAAAAGCTTGTTGGGTGTGATGGGAAACCCATTAGCAGAGCTACTTTCGTCAGACCCACAAGCCTTGGTGGCCAACCGGCGAGGCTTAGCCAGGTTCAAACGCTTTACTCTCTGTGAAATAGAAGCAATCAGCAACCAAATTGAGCCAAAACGAAAAGAAGAAATTTAAGAAAGTAGTGGAAGAAATGAAAAGGGGGTTTACCAATAAGGTCTTCGATGATAACAGACAGTGCGGAAGCGGAGAGGGAGATCGCCATTGATGAAGCAAAGAAGAGCTTCTGAAATTACTGCAACCGCAGTCCATCACAGACGAAATGAAGAGGTTAGAACTTAGAATAGAAGAAGTTTGCTTTACTTCGAATTTGTATTTCGTTCATTTTATTTTGTGTATAATCAATTTATT
Source organism: Rubus idaeus (assembly GCA_030142095.1). NCBI lineage: Eukaryota > Viridiplantae > Streptophyta > Magnoliopsida > Rosales > Rosaceae > Rubus > Rubus idaeus. The sequence goes on from CM057971.1 coordinate 3,726,558, forward strand.
TGGGTAGAATATTATAAAAATCTTTAAGGTAGATGGGAGGCTCGTTTGAGATTGGTATGAAGTCCACGTGATCGTAGGTTGTTCCTTTCGTGGAAAATTGGAAGTCACGTGATACGTTTTTTCTTTAGTAATTTTTTTTTAAATTTTTTTTGGATATATTCTTTAGTGAATTTTTATTTTTATTTTGATTTATCTCAGTTTTTTTTTTAGCTAAAAATTTTGATTTATCTGTTATGAGTTTAGCCATTACATTTTTGAATTTAAAAAAAATAAATCATTTTTCTTCGTCTTCATAAAAAATGTATATATTCAATACATGTCGTCTATGAATAAAAGCATATTCTCATGTAATTTGCACTAGAAACAATATTGATATTTCAATATTTTCGCTGGAATTATTTTGCACAAAATGGATATTCTTTCATTGTTTCTTTTTTTTCCTCTGAAATCTCTCTTTCAGTTTTTCTACATATTTTTGTTGTTTTCTTGTTTGAGTTTTCTCATATTCTAAAATGTGCCTAAAATTAAGATTGAGGGATAAGTGAAATAGTTCTAAAGTTTTGATGCCATTTTTTATCATAAGATTGTGATATAGTTGTTATTATTGATTTATCAACCAAAATGTTTTTTTTTTTTACAGAATCATGATAATAAAACCCGCATGGTATTAATCTCTATTTGCATGTGGTATTAGATTGCATATATCTATATACGTCTTTATACAGAGAAGTCATTTTACAGTTAACATGTTTCAATTGTATTGTTTTTGAGATATTGGAAGTAATTAAACTTATTGTTACTTTATAAAAAGCACAATAGTGGACGTACATGAAAGTATAATACGACTAGTCGGCCAATTTGATCCATTGGTCATTCTATCTCATTTTCCAAATAAAGAGAACATAAAAGTGATAAGAAAGGAAGAGAATGAAGATGCACACAGAAGAAGAGAATTAGAGTCAAGAATAGAAAAGCAGGAAGATGCAACATAAAAAAGATAATTAGAAGGACTTAATGTTTATTTCCTACATAATGACATTGGGATGTTTGACTTGTTAATTGGAGATGTTCTCTTTCGTGACTCAATAACCCATGGCAACAAAATTGTTCCTCCAAATTGGACTATTCTCTTACTCAAAGCAATTTGAACACACCAACAACAAACTTTGAAATCGAAATCTGCTCACTTAATCTATTTGAACTTCCTAAAATACCCGGTCAATGTAGGAAGCAAAGTTCGCAGGAAAGTTGTTCTCTAAACCCATCATTCTTAAACATTTGAACCTTTGTTTTAGTTTTAATAGAAGTTCCAGCTGACACATTTTCCAAACAAAATGTCTGCCCTCTCAAGTCTCTAAAAATCAAGAGTAATATAACTAGCATTTGCTTAGGATTCACAACCTCTACCATTACTATACAATAGCCAAATGACTTGCCTTTGAGAACATTAGAAATGAAACCAAAAATGATATAAGCATATAGGTTTTCCATCAATGCCAATGATCAGCCAAAAGGGAAACCTTGTGGAGGGTTTCTTAACTTCATAGAGTTCTCAGCAACCATACACCTTGTCTATTTCATGAGGTAAACTCATGAATCATTGGCCTGTTTCATGAGGCAAAGTTTAGGAAATGCAGAACAAAAGAGCAAACCAGTAAAAAACAAATGTAGCCAAACAGAAATAAGAACACATGTAGGGAAGAAAGAGATAGAGAGAGAGACCGATGGTAGGTGTGCCAAGATCCAGTTCTAACAGATTTGTCCCAAGACTCACCAAGGCAATCAGAATTCTCATTTTCTGAGTCTTCACAAAACTGTTATTGAACCATATTATAAACAAAAATAAGTAACCATCAATGAAGCTAGAAATGTATTCTGAGCCTTAAAGCAAACATACCTCACTAAATTTCCCATTGTTCCCAGTTGTATTTGCTGAATCTGCCTCATCATCTACCTGCAAGCAACCAATGATCTCATTATATATTCAATTCCGGGATGTGTGTGTGTGTGTGTTGGGGGGGAGGACTGAGATTTGTACACTATGAAGATAAGTTAGAGGATTTAAATGGGTTATTATCAAATTCAACATATGGAATGCAAGTACAGTAAGTAAGTTAGTAAAATCAACTATACAAAACCTAAGAGTATATGTGATTTTAACTAATTAATTACTCAGTTCAGTGAATGTGGCTATGCAAAACCAAATCTCTTCACCTCTAAAACTCTAAATGAAGTGTATAAAAACATAATGGGCATGACCTACGAATACCTTTTATATTATGAAGAAACTTTAATAATAAGCCTACCTAATAAACAGAAAATCCTCGCTAGAAATTGGAAACATGACGAGTACCAAATCACAATTTAGCAATTATACAGCTCAACTGACAAATTTAATAAAAGAAAGAACAATAAACTCATCAAACTCTATTTTCAGCAACCATTAATCAATACATAAACAGTCGCCAGTATCACTACAAAAATGAACACATTCCCCATCAATCCTTGATTTGCATTTTTTAACACTTGATCTATAATCAGAGCTTAATTGGCATCCATTTACCTTTAGCCCATCATCTGATTCTTTGAGCAAAGCTTTCTGATAAGCCTCATCAATCCTTTCAGCTTCTTTGACATATGGTTGCCTCTCCTAATAGTAATAAAGTCCAATCCAATGTGATTAATCATATGAATTCCCCAAAATAACAACTGGGTAGGCCTAATAAGCATTGAGGTTCACTTTTACAGTTTTACCTGCTCGGACATTTTCTTCCACACCTCAAACCCTTCTCGGTTAATCTCAACCCAAATTCCAGCCTTGCTTGTCTTTGTAAACTCTTTCCTGAAAACCCCACAAAATTAAAGGTCAACTCTTTCCTGATAGTAACAATAATAGAACCCAGAAAGTAAATATATTTGAAAAAAGTACATGAAGAAATGAAAAGGCGCCATGACTATGAGTTGGTCCCAAAAGCTCTGCGTCTTCTCAACATCAAAGCCTACACCTTTGAACCTCTTCACCTTCTTGTTGGGCTCACACTCGTGCATCCCAGCCAAAGTAATCGGTACCGAAACCTCACATTTATTGCTGCAAATTACTCGTACAAGAAACCCCAAAATTTTACCCCAAATTCCAAAAGAGAATAAAATTAAACAAAAAACAATGAAATATATTGTCCTTACCATTTTTGAAAAGCACTTCCATCTGGAGCACGAGGGATTGCATGAACTCTTTTCCGGGTCCTCCTCATATTCACCATTAAAGCTCTGCTCTGCAACTTTTCAATTGTTTTACTTTTTTGGTTCAAAACTCTCCAACTATTAATAGGACTCCCTATTAATTACTGCAACTCGAAAAGACGAGGGCACTGTTAATCTTTCCCCTAAAATGCGCCGAGTGTTCATTGCACACGCAACGCATTTTAAGGAACAACTCGTTTTCTGCGCCAGCGTTAAAAGACGTGCAGGCTGAGTTCTATGTAGATTTGCTAACTTGCGCGCAACAGTTTTGAGCGGGACGGGTGAACGCTGTAAAATTGACAAGGGGTAAAAACTCAAAAAAGGTCATTTCCCGCTGTAATTTAGTAAACGCGCGAAAGTAAATGGCGCCTGATTTTTCACTTTTCAATATCAATTAATTAATCAAAAGACATTCCTCCTACCCCGTACCCTACTTACTAATGGACTGGTATACGTATACACCATCTTCAATTCTCATACGCCATACCCTAAACGGGAAAACGGAAAACTATATTCATACATCGTCCACTAAATAAAGTTTTACAATATAATTGAATATTCTATCACACCAGGTATATGTTATTCGAGTATTTAACCTAATAAATTATGCCTGCAAGGAGGACTGGTGATTGGTGAACATGAATGTGGACGGTGCGTTAGTTTTGTCTGCTGGTTTGCATGGGTTGGGAGCTGTACTTCGTAACGAGAAAGGGGAATTATTGCTTGCTGTTTCTAAATGGATGCGTGGCCTTTTTAGTTCAAAGGCAACAAAGTTTTATGCTGCAGCTATGGGTTTTCAAGTTCTTTTTCATGCTGGATTTCATTCTTAAAGCATTATTTTAGAGATGGATGCACAATTGGTGATTCAAGATTTGCTTAATGAAGATTCTGATTTGTCGGTGGAAGGTGTTTTAATAGAAGAAGTGAATGCCTTATTTTGCTTCTTCAATTCAGTTATTTGTACATATACTCATAGGAAATGTAATCGGGCAGCGCATGTGTTAGCTAGGAAAGCGCTTATATTTCCTGCATTCCATGCTTGGGTCGAGAAAGGACCACAATGACTTTCCGATGTGTTTATATCTGATGTAAACTTTTCAGTTGCTTAATTAATGCAAAACTTTATTTTTCAAAAAAAAAACCTAATAAATTTGATGAACAAATTAGATATCACGCCAAACTAAATACTGAAATCCTCATTCCAATAAATAATATAGATCAATCAAATACAAAACCACCTATACAAACTTTAACACTAAAAACCCACTCTTCAAAACACTAATAAAACCATAACTCAATACCAAGGAACCTGAAATATAAAAAAAAAAATTGGTACCAAATCACTCTAGATCAATGTGTCACATTTTCATAGACCTAATGTGTCACACTGGCGTTCAAAGTTTGCATCTTTTTCTTACTTGGCCTTGACAAGGGAAGTGAAATCTGGATGAAACCAAACTTCTTCCTCTGTCGATCACTCCCATCTTTCTGCTCACATTTCGAAGGAAATGTCAAATCCTCCCTAAGTGCATGAAGCATCTCACTCAAAGCCACTCTGTGAGTCTCAGCGTGACCACGATTCATTTCCTTTTTTGCAACAAAATCTTCGGGGAGAACTTGCTTCCTGTTGAGCACCTCTCGCAGTGAAACGTTTGGCCTTAAAAGAGGTTTCGAACGATGAAGATCGTTTACTAGAACTGATGAATTGTTCATCTCATTAATTGGAGAATTCCGAGTGTAATCCGGTGGCTGGAAATTGTTTAAGTTGCTTGTGTTATAAGCAACCCGTCCCTTATCATGCTCTGGCACCAAATTCTGTAGAGCCTCTTCAGCAGCAAGTTGCTTCCAATTTGCGAGTTCTACATTGTTCAATGCCTCCTCCAAAAATTGCTTGCTGTGATTGACTTCTTCTGTTGCTTCCTTCAACTTCTTCAGTATGGCCAATTTGGAAGCATTAGCTTCATCAATTTGAAACATGGCATCTGCTAGCTTCTTCTTGAACCAGCCATGAGCTTCTTGAGCTTTCGAGTTTACAGGACATTTCATTTTCGAATTCAAACTCAATTTCTCAGGCTCCGGAAGGACGTACCCTGACGAGCTCTCACAGCAGCTCGTTAGAGCCTTGAGGTCAGCAAGAGCAACAGCTTCAGCTGCCTTAGCAGCTTCTTCCATTTTCTTCGCTGCAATCCATCTCATTTCAGCAGTCTTCTTCATGCTGGTTTTGGCTTCGAAATTTGAAGCTTTGGCTAGTTTCTTAGTCTTGGTTTCTGCATCACCAGCCACTCTTGTCTTCACTTTTATGCTCTTCATTTCCTCCTCTAGTGATGACACCCCTAAAAACTGTGAAGTCATCCTCTCTCGGGTCTTTTCGAGCAAGATTTTCTCGTTTTTCATCTTCTTGTTCAAAGACTCAACAGAAGATTGAATCACCCCGAGATCGTTGATTGTTTTTCCGAGGTTCAATTTCGCTTGTTTCAGCTCCATCAAGATCAGATCAGGAGAAGCAGGGTGGTAGGGACTTGAATTTCCCATCATCATGTAACTGTTTTCCTTGTTCATTTCTTTGATGGCAGGGGATGGTGACATGTGTTCTGCTTCTGAATTGTAATCTGGTGGAACTGTCAAGCATTTCAATGCTTCTTTCTGCAGCTGTCTCTTTAGCTCCTCCACAATTCTCTTTGTTGTTGCTAATTCTTCTAGAACATCAAGTGTCTCTAGTTCTTTAACAATCAGATCCTTCTCCAACTCTGCTGCTTGTTCCTCCACTTTCTTTAAGTCAAACTCTTCAACCCCATTCTGCTTTTGCATGTGAATTCCAATCAAACCAAGAAGACACCCAAATTACTAATTTTCATTCAGAAATCACCATTTGAACTACTAAATGGTGGCAGAAATATCATAATAAAGTTGGACAGCAAGAAATGTATATCATATGGTGTGCGCAATCATCTGCTTAAATTTGACAACAGCTAAAAATTACAGTGGCAAAACAAGTCATAGAATTGTTCTATAATGAAAGCAAAGTTACTTTTCCAGCTATGAGTTAATTTGTGAACCATTACAAGTATATCAAATCACAAGAACGCAATTGGCAGTGTAATACTACAGAGTCTACTCTATACTACATTGTTTAATAGTGTAAAAATGTTGAATGAATTGACTGAAAGAAAATGACTTGCTTGCATAATAAGACAAGTCCTACTTCACTTACGTAGTTTTCTCCAAGCTTGTAAAATGGTGTCCAAGACCCGCTGCCTCCAAAACGGGTCACAGCCTCCTTGACCGACCCGAAAGGCGGGGACGTATCAATCTCCGCTCTCAAACTCACCCTCCTTATCCCGGGCGGCGGACTCGGCGACAATGAACCTCCTCCATGCCCGTGACCCGAATTCGTTTGAAAATGGAAAGTTTCGGACCCGGACTCGGACCTTATTTCCTTTATACCGGGCGTGCCCGGAACCGGTTCGGCGGCCATTGCAAAACCCAAGTCAGTCCTTCACAGCACGCAGCGCTTAATAAGGAGCTTGGGGACAAACCCATCATCGAAATCAACCACCTTCTGTGATTTTATGTGGTACCGAGGATGATGGGTGCGTGATGATGATGATGATGCCGCCTTGGGTGGGGGACCGAGTCACCACTCGGTCGGTAAACCGGGTCTTCCACTCGGCGAGAAAAGCAGAAAGCGTTTTTGGGTTTTCTGTGTGGGATGGGAGTGGGTGATGGGATACGTGGTAGACGGGGATTGGAGCAATAGAAAGTCGTTGATTTTGCGTTTGACTTTTACTATCTTTGAGCCAATGGGAATGTCACACGCCAGGCTCTGAATGGTTGTGAGAAGGAGCGGATCCATATGTTGACTAGTTGACCGGTCCCTTATTTGCTGAATTTGTGAGCGTGAATTGCGGTCTTTGGGAAAGCCATGTTGCGGTTATGATTGACATTTTAAAGGCACGAGGGAAAGTTCGTTTGGTAGGTAACTTTAGTTTGGTATGTATGTGTATTTTACATGATCAAAGTGATTTTCTTTTGATTTTTGCTTTGTGGTTGCAAAGTAAAGGTGATAAAAGTGAAAAATACACGCTTTGTCTTTATGATTTTTCAAAATTTAAAGATGATTCCTCATGTGTCAAAACATCAATTAAAGTTTTTTTTATCTCTTCCAATAAGGATTAAAGTTTTAGAATCTTCTTCGATGCTTGATTTCAATCGTAAGAAAAGACCACATAAAACTTAAGACGAGTGCTATTTTTTATGTTCGGAATTTTGTCCCAACAAGCCTTTCACGGTTGTTAATGCACATTTAACTATGTAAAACTTCGTTATGATCAAATTAGTTATTTTAATCAAAAAATAAAATTTATAAATTATGATATACTTCGATCATTCACCGATAAAATTTATAAATTATGATATACTTCGATCATTCACCGAGTTACCCATTTTATATTCTAAAATGGTGAAACTCAAATATTCTTTAGGAATTGTGGATCCGAATAGTTAGTATGGAGTAGTTTGATCACCCTAAACACGTTCACGTACTTAAAAACTACTATGCATTCACAATAGGGAAATATCATAATTCGAAAATCAGAAGAAACAAATAATGTTTCCTTTTGTATGTATATTTTTCTTTCTTAATTGTAAGATTCTGCCTTGATCACTAAGGCGTGCATGTGATGAAACTCCTATGAATTTGCATAACATCCCTATTTGATCAAATATCTGTTTTGACGAATGACATTGTCAACTGCTTGATCGATGAACTACTTCTGATGGAATTTTAGGTTTATATATATCTTTTTGCTCCGGCGAGGTATTTATGCTTACATGTTCTTACTTGTATTCGTATGGAATATGCTATATACAGGGAAGACTTTAGCTTATGTTAATTGGGTTTCTTGGTTTAGGTTTTGCTTCAGTGGCTGCCCAACAGTACTGCTAAGCCTTCGGCGGTGGTTCCGGCAGCGGCGATTCTTGTGCCTTCTTATGGCTTTGGGCATTGTTTGTTATTGGCCGTTGGGTTGGTGGCCTTTTTTGTTGTCTTTGTTCTTATCCCTCCCTAGTTGCAAATGATGTATTCTGATTATTGGGCTTGGTTTGGGATAAGCTATTGTCTTTGTTTATTTGGCTCCCCTCATGCATGTAAAGGGATGAAAAGAGTAAACTTACAAATAATTTTTCCAATGAATTAATATTTCTCAGTTTGCACCCATATTTTAGATCATTTTTTTTGGTTCAGTTAGGTGAGGTTGTTGACGAATAAAGAGATGAATTAATGTCGAAGAAGAAAAGCTAACCAACAATGCAAGCTTAAGGGATTTGAGAGATTTACCTGATGACCTTCTTCAAACCAAAGATGCCATTAAAACCAGCACATTATCAAGAAGCTAGGTGGGAACACCTATGGACATGCATCATCGATCCATTTCTAACCTTGACTTTACTTGTAACAGACTCTAATACCATATATACGCTGCTGCATGCACTTTTCTGAACCTTGTGGATAGGGCGATTTTTGTTGGAGATTCTCGAAACTTCGTAAAGAGCTCTCATCTCGAATGTAATTTCGAAGTTGTAGCGTGCAACAATGTTCAAGACACAACTCTCCAGAATTTTTCATTTGATCAGTTTAATCCGCTGATCAAATATGATGAACCAAAACCTAATTGCTTCTTTTCTCCCATCAAAACCAAAAGAACATGTCTCTCGTCTAAAGTGTGACCAAAATTCAATGATGGTACCTGAATGAAAATCTTGGGAGGACTAATTATCAAAGTAATTTATTTTTAACAAATCTCGCCGATATGCGAGTTTTTTTTAAGAACCTCATTAATAAATTTTTATTTTTTATTTTTAGACCATTACACCAAACAATCAAATATTAAAGAAAAAAATAAATACCCCCAAAATGTCTTTTTCTACATCTCTTCCCCTTCTTGTTCCTTTCTCTCTCTTTCTTACTGTTTTATTTTTTTACCAGAACCTCTCCATTCCCAATATGTTTCTCTCTTTGACTCTTTTATGCCCAATCCAAATTCCACAGCCAATTCTCTCTCTCTTTCTCTCTCTTCTCCCTCTAATTTCTCTCTTCCTTTCTCTTCTTCCCTTCCCTTTCTTTTCCTTCCTCTTCTTGCCTCCATATTAGATCTGCAAATCCCTTCCCTCTTTTTTATGGAAACTATATATAGGTAATTTTTTTTTTTGCCAAAATCTTAGTAGGGCTCGAGCCCACCCAAGTCTGTACATAGTTCCACCAGTGCCAAGATTGTGTCATCCAAATGCCCCCTAGTCTAGCTTGTCACCATAGCCAGACCTAAGGTAAGGTTCACCCCATTTGTCGAGAAATTTTTTATGGTATCATCATGCCACGTGGCATATATGACGGTGTCATGTGATTAGTCCATTAAATATTTTTATATTTTATGTATTTAATATTTTATTTTTTTCACTAACTGTTTAATTGATATTTTATATACACTTACCGATCAAAGTGGTCCGTCACATATGCTACGTGACGTGACGGACTCATTTAAATTTTTTTTTTTTATTTTTCTGTTTTTTTATTTTTTTATTTTTTTATAACCAGTTAACCACCCACAATCTATAGGTAACCATCCAATTTGACACCCATTGGGTGTATGGAGATTTTCTAGTTTTATTTATTTTTTCTTTTGGTTGGCTACTTTTTTTGCTTTAATTTCTAATTCATTAACACTTAAGCTGATTTGCCGTGGATTGCGCGTCTCAACATGGTTTACGTTGCTCGCTTGAATATACTTGGTTACTAGTTCATCGTAGTAAATCAAAACCAAAACCGTCCTTCCACAACAAACAAACAAATCAATAAAACCGTGGTGATTTATACATCTATGATCTACCTACCCAAGAATAAACTGCCAACGATTTCATGCAGATATTATGCGTTCGGCGAGGAAGAAATTGAAAGAAGCCAAGACAGCATATTCGTCATTTTTTAATGTTTCCAGTAAGTACTCGATCAGTGCAGATCTGATTTAAAGCCGTGGGTCACAAGCTCATAAATTAGGGCACAGAAACTGGTGAGAGGTAGTTGAGAAGCTTACAGATTGGCAACACCGGCCAGTGCGCGCAGCTAGTTATATATTTGTTCCCATCCATGCAATAATATATATTTGAACTTGGGTTCCACTGGACCAGAATTTCCTTTTATGTACGTGCAAATTAAGTGTAGCACTGTAAAAGGTTGGTTAAACATTGTGGCTGTGAATTTACGAGAGAAATAAGGTTGTCTATGCCATATATAGTGCGTATAGTACAAATTCAAATATCCCACCCGAAAGTATTTGACAATACGTACGTGAAGATCTTATATATATATTTTTTGGAAGGCGTAAGTTTTTAATTTCCGATTTTGTCATCTAACATACCTCCCAATGCACACATACATCACACAAAATTAGCTTATGGAAAATCCACCTTGTAGAAACCCAGGTATTCAGTTCAAATCCAATTAGCTGTGAAGAGACTTAAGTTCTTATACATTATTTTGAAATGTTTGATTTTCAGTTTCCAACATATGTAATAGTAAAGCTAGAAAACAAAATGAAAACAGTTCCCCAAGTATTAATGGGTATTAATTCTTAAAAAATGCATTGAACATGTTTTTGAACCAGCACTTTCTGGCTTCCTCACAACTCTGCCATTAAAACAGCCATGGAAGGATGAGTACGCATATGGATCAGTACAGGGATCGATCTCATTTATGATACAGTGATCGTTCCTGACCAGTTCCCACACTTTCTCAACTGTTTTTTTTTGTTGTTATGACGATATCATTACTTGTATATGGTCCTGCTAAATCCGTGTCATCGATATCAACCAGCCATATAAATGAATCTTCCAAAAACTATTTATTGATTATGTAGTTGCACACTTACATACTACTTACATCAATGATTTAAGGAACAAAAAAATGAGACAAAAAGACATGTATTATGTATAGGATCTTTTGCTAATTAATCTTTCGATATTTATCACTAAGTTGGGATGTTTCCCATCTTCCTCTATTTACAAAAAAAAAATTATCAATTTTGCGTTTGTGTCAAAAATATTGTCAATTTGATATTTGAAGCTATTTTGTGTTTATGACTTACAAATGTAAAACTAATTATAAGGTTAAACGTATAATTATTTTTAAATAAATAATGCGCGACATGCGCCACAATATTACACTACCTAGATTCAGACTTATAAGAAATATGATTCAGTTTTTAGCCCCTAACCCTATTGCAAAGAAAGCAGCTGTTAGCAAACTTAATCACTTCTCCCACAGTCCTACTTCATTAACTCTAACCTAATAAGCTCAAGTCTAGCTATGTCTTATTAAGACAAATTCCGGAAATTAGTCATCACCATTTATTATATACATATGCCCTTGTATTATTATCTCGTTCGTTATATATACATCATTACATCTTTTATAAGCAACTCTACAGTAGTGATGTGTCATGTGTGGAACCTTAAATTAATGGGAGAGAGAAAGAGAGAGAGATAGAAACTAGTAATAGCTAGCAAAGACACAACTATCTTACCCACTCAACCATATCAACTAGTCTTTCAAGATATTCTATTCAATTCAAAATCTCCATCTTCGGATCTTGAACTTTCAGATCTGCTATAGCTAGCCAGGCAGACCCAAGAAAAAGAAGAACCTCCTCGATTATAATCAAGTTCAGTCCCCCAAAATGATGAAGCATAACGATGACCACAAAAACAACTTTAACTCCAACAAGCTCGTCTCCAAGGAAACCTCCGTGGCCAACTCGTCTTGCCGTGTCTACTACGGCGCAGCCGCCGGGGCGGTTCCGTTCATGTGGGAGTCGCAGCCAGGTACTCCTAAGCACACTCTCTCGGAAACCTCTCTTCCTCCTCTCACTCCTCCTCCTTCATATTCCGTCAATGCAACTCCCAAGCACTCGTCTTCTTCGACCATGCAAAGGAGCGGCTCAAGAGCAAAAGCGCTTCTTGATTCAATTTTGCCTAGGGCGCTGAAATCGAGGAAGCCCGCCCGGAACATGTCGCCGTCGTCATCGGTTTCGTGGTCGTCGTCCTCTTCGTCATCTTGGTCGTCTAGTTCGTCAAAGGGCACCCAGAAACGTCATTCCGTTTCGAGGATGCCCTTTGGCTACGACGACGAGGAAGATGAGGATGAGGATCTAAGGAGGTCTGGATCGCCTACTTCGACTTTGTGCTTTGGGATTAAACGCAGAGGTAGTGATTACTTCAGAGGCTGCAATTCGGTGCGGAAGATCAAATTTGCCTTCTTGTCCATTGCTAGCCATGACCAATCACGCCGAGGTCGTACTGCTTAATTAACATCAACATATTCTCCGTATGATCATCGACTGTGTACGTACGTTATATCTTTTTTGTATTAATCTGTGGAACGATATGTGTGTCCATTAATTGAATGTCATATCTCTCTATGATCAATTAATTCTCGAACATAATCCATGAAAATCAGTTTTCTGATTTTTGTACTTACTGATTCTATCGCGATTCTCTTTTCTGTTAACTGACGACCTACAATGGAATCGAACTCTTGCCATGAGTGCGTGTATATATATATATACATAATTCAAGTTCGATCAAAAGCATTTGGTTAAAGAAGACGTACACTGTACGTTGCAATAACTATATATATTATTGTAAGGTCCTAACTAGAAAGAACTCATGTATAACTAAGATGCGAATAATTTAATGCATACTAGCTGCAACTGTTTCTGTTTCGTTGTGTACATGGATCTGTCCATGCCAAGTAACCCAGAATCCCAGATAGTAAATATTTGATTCTAGAATAAGCTAGCTAGCTGTACATAAAACCTATAGATTGCACATGGACTTACATTGAAGTAGGAGCGTAGATAGTTGTAGTTTATGGTTCATGTGCTTACATTGAAGATGCACATGGACTCATGGAGTGTTTGTACGTACGTACTCCCAGTTATTCACCTCATCCTCAGTAAATATGGTGGATTAATTTGATAGTGCATTTATTTCAGTTATTAAGTGGTTAGTTGTGTTTTTAATGACGCTTCTCCATTTTTTTACTGTTACCCATGAAACCTAGTTTAAGCCCTAATTTTCTCAATCCTATTTGGAGTATTATATCTTCTCGACCTAGATCTTAGAATTTCAGTACGTCACCTCAACCTTCACCCTGTGCCACTCTTCTCCGCCCTGGCTCGATCCGCCTCCTCTATGCCCTCGTTGTCTTCATTGAGATGGTGGGTCAGGTTGGCTCCTTCAAGCCTCGAGTAGGGGAACGGTTTTTCTTCTTTGAGTTCCTTAATTCATATATATATGTCTGTGCAATCAAACCGAACATGAGGTTGTGGACACACTTTCCCTTCCCTCTTTGTTTTTCTTTTGGTGAAAACGATGGAATTTGATGCACTGCGTCATAGAAATATAGGTAACACGAACGCGGCGGAACGCCTACGATAAAACCTTAGGTGTTTGTTAATTCTCAAGTCAGAGAATAACCAAGAAAAAAGAGGCTCCATAACCTTGTGGATTCCAAAACCAAATTGATAGAAAGTTGAAATAAAGTTGACTAACCTTGTTTTAATCAGCAAAATATTAACTCAAGACCCTAACCAAAACAAAATATGAAAGGTGCAATTACCATATCTCAGTATAGTGGTGAGTACTTCTCAAATCGAAGAAGAAAAGTTGTCATTGTTATGAGAAGGGTGATGAAGCGTTGAAAATCAATTACCAAGATTTGATTGGTGCAATACTAGTGTTGGTGAAATTTGAACCCGTGACTTTCATAGTGTTGATTATTCCATATGACCAACAAGTCATACTCACCGGCCGGCAGGTGGAGGATTTATAAGCACCATTTTTTAGATATCAAAATCAAACTAAGACCTCATTTGACATAGCTATTATTCAATCAATATTTCAAAAAAAAACTATGATGATTCGGTTTTAGGTCTCTCTTTTTTTTTATTACATCGGAAGATAATTGAACTCTAAACCTAGCCTAGTTCTAACTAAATTCTTAACCACCTCCTCCCCCCAAATAACAACCCCTCTCCTCACCACTTGGGCTAACCCCCCAAATGGGTAGTTTTGGACTTTTGGGCCTTCTGTATTGGCCTACATTGAATTTCCTAACATTATCTTGTCTCAAAATTTTGTAGGTGTAGGGAATATGGAAGACTAAAAGAGAAAAGCTATAGATTGTCACAACTCACAAGTCATAATTGAACAAAACTGCTACTTAAATTCGACAACTTAAGTTCATCCTCAGGTTATATATGGTTGTTTTGATATGGGCATGTAATTGGAAACGAATGTTTGTTAGATGGTATAATGAATTGAAAATTAATGTGAACTAGGTTTACATTTGATCTAATATATTAGAGGTATGTTAACTTTGTTATATAGCTGCGCGCAGGTTAGTTATATATATATATATATATATATATATATATATATATAGGGTACCCATATATATATATATATGTATAAATGTAGGGTTTAAACCTATTGGCTCCAAAATGCATGGTGGAATTAAGTTGTGGGTTTTGTGGATAATTATATATGCAGTGATAATAATTGGGAAGGGAGAGAGAGCTGTGAAAGTAGCTAGGTTGGGGATGAGAGAACATCGGGGCGATTTGTTAGCCTTAAAATACGGGTCAAACAAGGGTAATTAATCAACAGATGGTTTTGCCATTAAATTCCTTGCAATCTAAGCAATATATAGCATTCATATATATATATTACTGTTGTTACACATAAATAAACTACAATAATACTCTTTAAATAATAAATAATTTAGTCTATATCAGCATGTAGTAGTATTATTTTTCATTTTCCAAGAAGTGCGCGAACACTATGTAATCTATCAATCAGTTAGACAACTTATGACTGATGTAGTCTTAAATTTTTATATTAACCATTGTTGGTTAAGTATTGCTCCTGTTATTGTTTAGGATGTCACTCTAAAGACAACTAAATTATTGCTTATGTTATTTTTAATATATTTATATTTATCTTTAAAAAAAATAATAGTTCTTTCCCTCCCTTTCACCACCCACTTTGACATAACACTTCTCAAAATCACAACTAAGAAACTTCCCCCATCTCTACGGAGAGTCGGAGACCAAATTAATTAATCGATTGTGGTCATTTGAGATTTGGCTTAATTATCTGCAGTTATATTCTTTGATTTTATTATTTAAATAATTTAGTTATATTCGCTGTGCCTGTACTTACTACTGATGAAGCTGCATATATGCATGCAGTTTTCGTTATTCAACCGAGAAATTAATTGAACATGCTGCATATTGTACAGTCAAGCATGAGAGTGCCATGTATAATGGCACAAAATTCGAAAGGCATTGGGGTTTCATCTTCAATTACGTTTATTATTAATTAGGGCAAAAGGAAAATTTGATAGATGATCGAGAAGCTTGCATTGAACAAAATGTCATAGTTTGAGCTGTTGACAGCACAAGTTAAATTTGGATGGTTGAAATAAATTAACAGCTATATATATATAAATTTTCTGTATTATTCAGAATGCTCTTTCCTTCTATATATGAAAATTTAGGTGAGCTGTCCCAGCTGAAAGAAAATTGAAGCACCTGTATCAGTCAGCTCTCAGCTAAAAACTAAAGTCACAGCAGCCTACGATTGAAGGCTAATAACTTATCTGGAAGGGTGTCCGGTCTTTTTCTCATGTGGACATCGCAGATGGATATACATATCAGCTCCTTGAAGACTTAATCGATCAAGTGGAGAGAGCACAATCTTTGTCAAACAATTGCCAATGACTTGTTGGCATGATGGTACATGTACCCATCCTTAAGGAATATATCACTAGTTTGAAGAGGACAGAAGAAACAAATTTTCACAAGCAACTTTGAAGAATCAGTTGTAAAGTCATAAGTTAATGCCCTTCACCAAAAAGAAGAATCATACATATAGTTAATGCTTGCTTAGTGTAACTGTTTTAGTTATCTTACTTCAGGTGCATGCTAATTATTAATTGCGGTTTCCAAAGGAGTAACGTAGTGATGTTGATCATATATATATATATGTGTGTGTGTGTGTGTGTGAAGTTTTCGTTTTGGGAGCTAGATCCCAGATATGGGTTTTTAATATATCAAAGGTGGGTTTTTGATATCGACAAGAAACTAACATGTCCAATTGCCTGTAAGATTACAGCTTAACGTTATTAAACTTCGTGTTATACATAAAATGAGTAATTCTCGAGGTCTCCTCTAAAATGGTTAATCGAATTGTTGAGTCTAATTATGGATACAATTAATTGGAATCATGTTGATAGCAATCAAACGGCTTCATAAACTTTTTTTTCTTTGCATTTTTCTCATTTCAATTAATATCTTGTATGATTTTGTTTAGCATTTTTTACTTTAGAGGTTGTCTTAGCTAGCCTCTTAGAGTCTTAGGGTCTAAAATGTTCATAATTTCACTTTATCAATATTTGAGCGATATTCAAACTACTTTTTAAAACCTAGCTGGCTTATAAGTACTAATATTCACACAATTTACCAATATTTCAATCGCTATTTGACACTATCTTCAACAATTTTATAAATATAATTTATCGATACATCTACCTCTATGGCTCTATCGATATTTAAAAACTTTAGGTAAATCATGTTAGATTAATGTATGGAATTCCTGAGAATGAAGCAAAGACTAACATGCACCACATGCTAGGCATGAAATTGATCGAAATCAAATGCTCAAAAAAGATTCAGAAAAGTCAAAACCCATTTAAGTACTCACACGTGTGAGATGGAGCAGTCACAGCTATACTACATTACTACTCTTCTGAGTCTTCTCTCACAGTCTCACCATCTCTCTCTCTCTCCATTGATATTGCTTCATGATGTTCTCAGGCTCATCAGAGCTCTCTGGGGAAGACCTATAACTTCTCAAATCCTCGTACATCAACCTAACAGATCCGAACCATCATTTCACCACCAACAAACAAACCAAAAATCAATTCGTGACTCCTTCTCCTAATACTGCTAGCTCTGTCCCTTCCAAATTTTCAATCCATTTTGTCTCTTTTTTACTTTTAATTATATAAAAACTTAATGTTAATTTCACACTTGCTATAGAGCTAGTGGACCACTTTTTCTCTTCTCATATCTTGCCTTTGAAGTACACTCTATTGTACGCCCTTATTTTACAATTCCTAATTTCCTCTAGCCATATAGCTCTCTTCTTTTTAATCCCCTTCCCCTCCTTCTCTTTCTTCTTTTGCAACTCAGACACCAGAGCATGCCTGAATGTCCAGAGAAAGGTAATAACTATTATATCTCTCTTTTTCATAATGATCATGATGTTGAGGATTTTGCTAATGGGTTTTTGTGGGTTTTACTTGTTTGCAGGGAGAGATTTGATTTTGATGAGATAGGGAAGAAGTTGAAGAGAGAAATAGATGCTTCGAATTCTTCTTCTTCTTATCACCATCATCAAATGGGAAGAAGACACATGTTGGGTCCTCCCGGAACCCTAAACACGATCACGCCATGTGCAGCCTGCAAGCTCTTGAGAAGAAGATGCGCACAAGAATGCCCTTTCTCTCCGTACTTCTCTCCCCACGAACCCCAGAAATTCGCCTCCGTCCACAAAGTCTTTGGCGCCAGCAACGTCTCCAAGATGCTCATGGTAAAATACTGCCACATATATTATTTGGTAAACAAAATTAGTTAGGATTGTGGCGGTGTCTACATACTACGGTGATTAACAAAGTTTTATTTTTTAGGAGGTGCCGGAAAGTCAAAGAGCAGACGCGGCAAATAGTCTAGTGTATGAAGCGAACGTGAGGCTGAGAGACCCGGTGTATGGATGCATGGGAGCGATTTCGGCTTTGCAGCAGCAAGTTCAGTCTTTACAAGCTGATCTTAATGCTGTGAGGGGTGAGATACTTAAATACAAGTATAGAGAAGCAAATCTCATGGATCCTTCTTCTCATCACCATCATCAAGTGGCTGCTTTGTTCTCTACTACTTCCGGGGGAGCTGTTTCCGTTGCTTCCCTGCCACCGACCACACAGCAGCCGCCGCCGCCTCCGCCGCCGCCTCCTCTACCTCCTACTTCCTCCTCCTCTTCTATGTACACTCAACCCAACAGTGCCGCCGACTATAGCACCCTTTCAAGTGAAAATGTTTCCTACTTCGGTTAATTAAGATTCTAATTAACTAGACTGATCAATTGAATTAAGAGATCGATCCCTCCATTTAATTTTCTTCTTATAATGATTCAAGTGGAATAAAATGACATGGCAGAATTATATATATTGATATTCGTTAATGCTTTTGGGGTTTTAATTCTTAGTTCCTTGCTTGTCTTAATCCTGTTTAATTTGTCTCTAGACTCTAGATATTGTTGGTTGTAATGTTCCTCTCTTCATGTTCTTACATATTTATTAACTTCTTTCCCCTACTTTTCTTGTACTTATTTCTATATATAATTATCGAACAGCTACTAAAATTAAAGTACGGTTCTTACAGTCTTACTCTTCCACGCAATTACTGAGGCTGATCTCTCTGTGGCGATGTTAGGTATTTGGGATTAATGCCGGTACTGCATTTTTTGGACCAAAACTTATAATGGTACTTGGAAATAGTAGTAATTTAACTTATTTTTAACTGTTCTTAGATAAATATTAATGTCTACAGTATTCAATGGTTCTGCTTCACTAGTACATTGGGGAATATATAGTACGTATTCAGATAATGTATCAGTAACACTTACCTATCACGATTTATATAAGAATCTAATTATACTTTGATTAGATAATTAAGTTAATTTAGTTTTGGGTAGTGATCGACCACGAGTTAATGCCTGCTGGCAGTGGTAGCTAGCTAGTTGGTATTGGTAGCTATACCTTTTTAGTTTGATTTATTAATACAATTAATGTATGAGTTACCCAACAAAAGGGGTTCCCCATTGTCCAAAAAAAAAAACAAAAGGGGTTCCCCAAAAACAAAAGGAATTTAAAAAAAAAATTAACACTGCAAAGGAGAAGGAGTGTTAATCTTCCTCATGATCAACAAAGCTAGCCAGAATTAATATTGCCATACAAACACCAAAAGAAGCACTTAGAACCTTGAACTTAAGACCGGCTTCCAAGTAAATTATTGTATATAGAGACAAATTTATTAGGTAAAAAATTAATGTCAGGTATTACCATTAACGGAATTGGTAGGTAAACCCAAAATTAGACAAAAGTTCCATTAATTAGCTAGTGAAGAGAAGATTGACATATATAATCATTCTAATCGATCCTCTGTAAATATTTTTAGTTTTTTACCAACGATATATATTCAACTCATGGTAGGACGACATTCTTGTTAATATATGTAGTTTATAAACTTAGGGAACAGATTGATCAAGTCAATTGGCTACCTGATTGAGACTTATTTTTTTATTGATCCCATTTTTGAGTGTTAGGTTTGCTAAAGGTCAGTTTTGTAAAATGAAATCCTTATAATCGAGACATGCAATGCATACAGATATGTTGCTATTTAGTGAAGTTACAGCATATAATTTGTCAAGTAGATCCATGTATGTATTTGTAATTTGTTGGATGGTCAATGATCTTGCCAGCTAGCTAGCTTAGCACCAGATTAATATTTTCTCAAACACCTGCAGTTTTTGGTTTCCTTAGCTCGTGGGGTGAAAGTTATAGGAACCTGAATTAATCATATAATTAAGCAAATTAATTAAGAAATCCCACAGAATTTCAATCATCAATTATTCAAAGAAGTATTATTTGTAATAAATACATCTATATAAATTATACTCACACTCTTAGTTATAAATATGTACTGAATTTGGTCTCCCTCACTCAATTATCTAGCTAGAAGCCAAGATGGTGATGGAATTTGGTCTTATGTCATGGTTGCTTAGGACAGTGGCATCTTATTTTGTCTTCATGCAACTCCCTTTGATTTCATTTTCTATGTTGAAAATTATTCCAAGGAATGTGATCCAATTTCCTAATTCTATTTGTTTTAAATAATGATTATATATATGTATGCCCTCCTTTTTACAGCAAGATGCTGAAAATAGTTTTGAAACTAAAGGGAATAATCAAGTTAGTGTTTTGATAATGAATTGAAGTCCACTATTGACTATCGCAAATGGATCAGATTATTATGGTATATATATGAGAGGCTACAATTGGGTTGTTTATATCCCTGATATATGATGATCGAGAGGCTTGATTTCATTTGTTAATTTCAAGTTTATCAAACTCGAATCTATCAATACGCATGTGAGTAGAGGATTCCCAAGATCTACTATATATTCACTGGCATGGCCATGCATGCATGCTATTGTATGTTTAGATCTCACTCAACATCTTTGCGAGCAATTTGATGCATGTTATTCATTAACTAATAATCGAGGAATATTTATGGGCACCCTTTCGAATATTTGATAACCTATTTAAGAGGTGCGTTTTTCATTCAAATGTCGACGCATTGATCTTAACTAACTATTGGTCTAGTTGTATTTTCTTCTACGTTGTTAGGTGGTCCAAACTTTAAATTCCCTACTTCTTTAATGTAAGGGAAAAAAAATAACAACTAAGACTAACAATAAAAGAAGCATGTTAAATATAATCTAAGTCATGAGTTCGAGTCACCATAGGGGTATGAGTGAAATCTTTTGATCATCTAAAAAAAAAAAATATGTTCCATTCTCAAAACATAAAAAATATGCCTACTATGACATAAATTCATCACGAGACCCTTTTTCCAATTTAGTGACTGATTATAATTACTTTATTATTAACAGCCCAATTTAAGAAGTTATGAATAATAAAGCAGATCTATATATGCTTCATTTCAACTTTTAATTGATATCTATAAGTGTTAATTTTTTTATAACGTTTGTAAGTGTTAATTAGTACGCGCATGTCACCGGACCAGATAATATTTACAAGTATTATAAGAATTACTTGAATTGATCGAAGCTGTCAGCCTAGCTAGGCCAGATTTATAAGAATTACTTACAAGTGGTTGATATAAAATAGCTCAGATGCTTATTGGATGGCTTTACAATAACCCTTGAATATATGCAGAATCGGTCTAGTTAATTAATTAGTAATTAAGTTGCAGGGGGTCTTTAAAATCGATCAGAAATTCTATAAAACCCTAGAAATTATTCAGGAGAAATCATATAAATAATTTGACCCATGTTTCCCTCTCTCTATATAGCACATGGTTGCCCTCGAATCTCGAGGGTGAAAATTAAAGGAAATACTAGCTAAACTATAGCTGTAGAAGTCATGCAGAATATTTTTGTACACATTAATAAGATGTTTATAATATATAGCTACGAAGAAAGACCACAAAATAATGGGACTCGGATCCTCTCCTCACCAAGAGGAGAGGATTTTGCCTCACCAAGCAATCTCAGCCCTCCATTTTGAAATGGAGGGCCAAGATTGTTTACATTTTTGGGGTGGGGCATAAGGTTTGGAAAAAGTGAAAGAAATCTGGGCCCTCCATTTCGAAATGGAGGGCTGAGATTGCTTGGTGGGAAAATAAGAGATCCTCTTGGTGAGGAGAGGATCTCATTCCAAAATAATGAAACCCTAACCTCTTGGCATGGGCATATTAGCAAATTAATTGGACTAAAACAGAGTGGACAGCTTATATATATATGTATATATTTTAAGGTACATGTTGATGCACTTTCTTGCACTGAATTTCAAACAAATACACACATGCATGACTTTGGGAAGTTTGAAGAATATATATATCTGAATTTTTTGACTGCCATGACATTTATGTGGGGTTGAGTGGTTGACAACTTCATCTTATCATAATTAGGGATGTCAACAATGAGATTAATTAAATTACTGCTAGCTTAATTAGCAGTTTCCTCATGTGCTCGGATGTACTTGATAGTAATTGAAGTCTTTCTGGGATCATATATATATACCTAATTATTTAACCAATTTTTTTTTCGATTATATTATTTAACCGAAAGTTGAAATTAAGATAGTCATATACTATATGAAGGTCTTTTAAAATGGGGATATGTACTTCAAAGCTAGAGATCATAACGTGAGGACAAACTTTCTCTGTCTACTAGCTTCAATATTTTCATTTCCATGCCAAACGTTATTATCTAATTTATATGTGAGATTCATGGCAGATTCTTATATAATCAAATGATCAAATGATACTCATACATATATGTTGGCTAAAAATTACTTGGAAAAGTTAAGAGTAGCATGATCAAATGATCCCATACCCTAAAATGTACTGTATTGAAGTGATGATCATATTAAAGTCTTAGTGCGTTGTTATACATTACATCGTATTCCTGAAATGTATGTGACTTTTAGAGTGTCTATAATTCGATCATACTCTAAATAAATGTGAAAACATTTAAGTGAATGATAGGCCATTCATTGAGTTATGTGATTGAACCAAGTTTTAGTAGTACTCGATCTAACTCAAATTTATCCAAATAAGGATTATATATATAGATAAAAGAACAAATAAGCTAGAAAACTAAAATTTTATCAAATAATTAAGTACCAACACGTACAAGAACTTAAATTGCCTTTTTTTTTTTTTTTCCTTAAAATGTCTAAATCAATGAACTGAGTCTCAAGATCTAATCATCAAGTGCGGGTGGCAGGATCAGATTGAACCTCCTACAATTAAATCTAATCTCGCCAGATGGACTAATAATAGGGTGCGTTAATGCTTCCCATCTTAAGCCAGCATAGCAGTCACAAAGTCCATGAAGAAGGTTTTCTGGCTTTCGATCACCATAGGTTTTCACTAGTGAATCCGTTTGCCCTCCCCTGAATAACTGCACGTTAATCGGAGTAGAATAACCCCTTTTTTCTGGACAAGATAGGTTCTTGTAGTAATTGTTGTCACACACAGTGGGAGAGAGTTTTGGACAATATGAGAAGTAAAAAACTGTCGAGAATCCATCACTAGCCGGGCTGCCAAAGCATGCAAGCAGAGCCAATGTCATAAAAATTGCCATTATTGGATAAGAGGAAGCCGAAAGCCGAAAGCCGAAGTCATTGCCAAGGTTTTTGTGTGTGTTGTTCTTTTAATTAATTTCTTTGGAGTGAAACCAGCCTCCACAGGACATGCAGACATGCTTGTAATTGATATATAGTTACAGACTTACAGCTACCTATGGAGTCAATACATTGGACTAGCTCAAACACTCGATTAGTTCCGACTAATTAGCAGTTAAACGTACTCTAGTAAAATGAAAGCCAACTCCATGATCGCCCAGAAACAACTTCTTAATTTTGACATATTTTCCATTGAAATATTTTTTTGTAAAGCAGTTGTATAAGTTAATTAATTAATTATAGTTGAAATATTTGGTTATACGAAAATCTGTGATTGCTTGACAATGGTGTAGACTTTTATAGATGTTAATTAACAAGATGAAAAGACACGTACATGGAAGGTTTCAAACAAACTACTAAGTTCTTCCGAGGGCCATATATATGTATATAACTATATATAGTACCTTCTATAGGAGAAACCCAATACATAGTAAAACAAAATCTCTGCGTACAAAACATTAAAACAATTTATTCTTATGGCCGGGACGCATAATATTAATTGGGCCTCCTACAGTTCTTCCTAATCTCTCCATTGGATCCAGTGAGAGGGTTGATGTCTCCCATCTTGATCATTGCGACCGTAAAGTCAGAAGTGAAGGTGCTCTGGCTGTTGCTGTAGCCGCGCACTATAGAATCGGTGGAACCACCATTTAAGAACAATTGCTGATCGGAGTGGAGGAGACCTCTGTTCTTGATAAGGTTCTTGTAGTAGTTGTTGTCGAAGGCTGTTGGAGATTGAAGATCAAGTGGAGCCAAGTTGTTGTCTCCTGAGCCACTAGTTCCTGGGCAGTTTGATTGCCTTGTTTGAGCGAAAGTACTCTCCAAGTTGGTCTCATTGTATATCCTAGCTCTGAAAGACGTGCATCTTGCTTGCCCAATTGTATGTGACCCTGCAGGTTAATTTTACAATAATTGATTAATCTCAAGACTTAAAAAAAAAATTTAGATTGGTTGTTGTCACGTCACAGTTGTACGTATTACTTTAACGTCTCAAAATGTTACTTTTTATAATGATGTGAACAACTTTTAAGATTAATTTTTGAGATCCTCTGAGATCGATTCTATTCACGTACCAGATAAAGCAACCATGTCCTTGGTGGAAAGGCCAAGAGCATTGAATCTAGAGATGAGCTGGTTTAGGTTAGAGGTTGGAGGGGGAATGCTGTTATTAGCAGCGGCTTGGCTCGCAGTTCTAGCATCTCTTCTTCCCAATTTAACGTTCCAACTTGGTCCCCCAAGCTGCAAGAAGACCCATACGCGCGTATAGTTAAATCATGATATTTACCTCTAATTAAACAAAATTAGTGCATGCTTAAGTAATTACGTATATATTCTTATTTAGTTAACTTACGATGGCAACAGAGTCTCTGGCAGTAATGGCCAAAATATCAGCACATGAGACCACGCCGGGGCAAGCGTTCTCGACTGCAGACTTGATGTTATCAATCACGTTAAATCCTCGAATCGAATTCTGATTAGGAACTGCATTTTTCTCTCCAGTAAATTTTGCTGTGTCATCCAGCAACACCGAGCCATCGCACCCCTGCCAAGCAGTGAATTAGTTAGACATATATATATATAGGTGGACAATGTACGTTGCTGACCGATCTTAATTTAATTTGGATGACCAAAATGCGCGCATGTTTAATTAATAACTCTGGAACTTAGGTAAACGAGAAGATATATTTACGTTGACAAAGCAGTCGTGGAAGAAGAGGCGGAGGAGGGAGGCACCCATTCGGGCCTCATTTTTTATTGCGGATTGCACGGTGGATCTCACGGTGGAGAAGAGCCTAGGGCAAGACTTGGAGTAAAAGTTTGTTGAAAGCTGAGCACTGGTCGTGCCCATGAACAGAATTAGGAGAGCAAAGGTCAACATGGCAATGAAAGAAGATGAAGCTGCCATTTTGATAATATGTTTTTGTTACCAGTGGAGTGGAGTGGAGAAAGTAAGTATTTGATACTTTGATAGTACTACCTGTGTTGAATTGTTGAGAACAGGACCAAAGATGGTGGTATTTATACAATGGTCTTCTCAAGGTGATTAGGCGTTTAGGCTCGTTAGGTGACCTAACACGTAGAAATCTTGGTGCATGGCAAGTGATAACTAAGCTCAAAGAGGGACTTTGATTGCTACAGAAATGATTAAGAAAATCATAGAGGAAGAACAACGCGTTTGTGTTTTCAGAAGGATATACCATAAATTAAAAGTGTGCAAATGTAGAAATTTGTCAAAGGGCTCTAGTATATATTTATATGTCCGTCCAAACTCCAAAGTAGGAAAAGCAAAAAGGGAAACATTGACAATTTGACATGACTTCTGGTTTCCCACGCAGTAATAGAAAAACATGACCAAAGAGCTTTAACCGAAAGTAGCTAGCTAGCTAACAACTTTGATTAGCATACATAATTGTGTGCGGCGACTGTTGAGTCTTAATTCGAGTTCATCATATACTCTTTAGTTAGACTTGATTAGACTACGCGGGTTTACTTAATTGGCTAGAGAAGCTTACAAATTTCAACTCGAAACTGTTTTCAACTCTGACCCTATCAGAGAACCTAATGTGTAGTTTTAGTATTTATTAAAGATTATCCCTGTCGTCTATATATTTGAGGTTTCGAATTCAAACACTCCACTTTCGCATTGTTAATTGTCAAGAATATTAAAGGCCTTATAATTAAGCTACTGTTCTTTAAACTTTAGTCAATTTCCTCCTTTTTTTTTTTTCCAGTCCCTCTCTTGACATGTATAGATATCCTTGTGTTATTGGTCAAAGGTTTGATAGTTGATACAATACAATTTTGTCTAGTAGTTTGAGTGGAATTCAACGTCTCGTTTCCTAGAAGAGTCAGAATCATAATAAACATCTTTTGGCAGGTAAGCTACTCCAGACGACCAGACATTTTGAGCACCAGTGATCTTTTCGAGTGTTCCTACTTTGTACTCTACAGAAACAGATGGTGGAGAATTGCGAGATATATTTATGGTGATCATTTGAGTTTTGACTAGGTAATTAATTTTCATGGATGAATGACCTTTCTTTCTAATTGCCATCTATTATATTTTCCTGCACGAACATGCATGCATCAACATTGTGGTCACCATGAAGGAATTATAATTCTGTTACGATTGAATTTATGAGCGACACTCTATCATGCATTCTTAAGAGAGATATACACGTTATCTCTATTTTATGAATATATTGTACTTTCTCCGATCTCCATTCAGTTATATAAAGACCGAAAATAGAGACATATATGTTCCGATTAGTTAGACTGATTCGCCGAGTAAAAAAAATATAATCGATGAAATGCCTCAGTAAATCATTTTGAACAAAAAGTGCATGCATATATCTATCTCATGATACTAGATTTTGACACCAAAACTCAGCCTAACTGCACCAAATTTTGATCAGATGACTTAGCCTTTGATATTAATGTGTTGCAAGTTTGTCAACCTAAAACAATATTGCAGGCCGGAAATCTGGACACATGTCAGGCCTTCCTTGGAAGATTATATTTGACATGCAGGCAAAGAACATATGGCATCTAGCTAGCTAGTATATATATATATATATATATATATATATATTGCATCGATCATAAAAAGGGCATAATCTAAAACATAAGAAGATCGATATATATATATTTGCTCATAAACTGATAATATTTTAGTTTCAATCTCAGCGTACACAAATCCAAATAGTATACGGTGTGTTTGAGTTTTCTTAATTTTCCTAGAGAAAATCAAAGGCACACGCACAACATCGATCTCCTAGAGTTGTGAGATCAAACTGAGATTGAAAGTTTTAAGCTTCCTTAATTACATATTCCTAGAGGCGTGGCTATTGCTTTGGCCTCAATCAAATCAATGCACCCCTCCTTCACTTCTACACATTCCTTCTTGTATATATATTTGCTTGAAGCCAATAAAAACGGCACCAGGTTTAGAGAAGATATGACCAGAAGAAATCCGTAGTAATAATCCAAGTGACAGTCATTCAAGTTATCCCCAATCCAATTTTTACCCCCATTCCTCCCGGTAATTTTATCCACCATCGTCACTAAAAAGCTGTTCAAGAAGTTACCGATCCCAATCCCACTGGTGAAGAAAGTTGTCCCGAGACTCTGCATGTCCTCCGGAGACTGATCATAGAAAAACTCCAGCAATCCAATGGCGTTGAACACATCAGCGATCCCGAGCAGTGAGTACTGAGGCAGTAACCAGAATATGCTCATGGGGACAATTTCTTTAGGCCCCAAAATGTGGTTTACTCGAATGACACGCATTCGATGAACCTCAACGGCATAGGCAATTGCAATGGCTATGACTTGGATGACGAATCCAATCCCAAGTCTCTGGAGGAGTGTGATTCCCCTAGGGTTTCCGGTTCTGCTGCGCATGAAGGGAACGAAGTAACGGTCGTACATGGGCACGGCAAGAAGCATGGAGAGGGTGACGAAGCTCCCTAGAGAAGCGGCCGGCATTTGGAAGTTCGGGCCCAAGCTTCGGTCTAGGGTGGTGCCTTGCTTGACAAAGAGAGTGTTGATTTGTGCCCAAATGGTGCTTGGAATTAGGGTCACTAGCCATATCATCCCCATTCCCACAACCAGCTTTGTTCTTTCAACTTGAGTCACTGTGCATGGTGGCCTTGATGAGGTATCCGTGTTGCCATTTTTTATAGCAGCCTTGTCCAAAAACCTGAAAGAGAATATAATTAGGCAGTCGGATGAAACAAATTAAATAAATAAAATACATGTATACTAGACTACTAGTGATGCATCATTGATAAACAAATTTGACCATCTAGATTTTTGCTTCAAATGCTAATGAAGGTAGTGATAAATTTAGAAGTTTTTCTTATTCTTTGCATTGTGCCTCCTCTTTTAAATGCATCGTACAATTATGTATAATCTTTTTAAGATATTTTTATGTCCCCAAAATTTTACATAAGATAAGAAATTCGACCTGATTCAATCCCGTACGGCCCTACGATTACCCTGAATCCCCACCCAGTGGAGGTTGTGTTTCTTGTATATTTTGTTTGGATTTGAGAAACTGGTAGGGCACCGATCGAGTGCACGTATTCAAAAAAGATGACTGTGACTATTCAAAAAGATGTTAATGGAGTACTGTCAACAGTGCACATGGGGACAAGTTAATTATTAGAAGCAATGGCTAGCAATTCAAAAGCCATGCCATATTGGAGCTAGCCTACCTTATGCCTTTTGACAGAATATATTTCCCCTTTCATGTTTTTTGATCTACTTCTGCCACCCAGGCTTAAAGGACTAAAGGAGTAAAGGACTATGGACTATTCATCTGAGGTCTGAATGTCTGATGGACTATATATATATATATATATATATATATATATATATGTCCCATGGAATAGGGTATCCTTTAATTACAATTCTACCAGTACTTTACTCTTTGAAATCAAACCCGCAAAGTTATAAACTAATTAGTCCAAACAGTAATTAAACAAATTCAATTAAGGTATAGTAGTCTTAATTAGTTACCTGAAAATTGGGGTGTGATAGACTTGGCGTTTTCCGCTACTAATGTATTGTTGTGGTTCATTCTCATGGAGCTCAGACGGATTACTAGGGAGGTGAAGCTTCCGATTTCTAAAGGCGGCAATGGGAACTTGGCTGAAGTCCCTTGCAAGGCTCTTGTTCTTGCTAATAACTTTGTGCCTATATATTGGGGTCCCAACATAGAAGATGAACAAGGATACTACAAGACCAATAGTGGGGATACCGTACCCTAACCCCCACCCCACGTTTTCTTGAATGTAGACAAGGCCAAGCGTTGCAATTAGGGCCCCGAAGAAAGAGCTGAACATCCACCAGTTGAAGAATGAGGCCTTGATCCTTTTCTCGTGGGGATTAAAATCGTCAAACTGGTCTGCGCCGAAGGTGGATATGTTAGGCTTTGTTCCCCCGGAACCTAAAGCGATGATGTACAGAGAGAGATAGAAGAATGCAATTTGTGAGGTAGAGGCCTTGTTGCAAATGCCATTGCTGCAGGTTGGCTTGAAGGTTTTGAGTGAAACAGCCATTGTCAAAAGCATCATTCCCTGTAATTATACAACAACAAATTTAACTGGGGACCACCCTTTTTTTTTTATGAACACAAAAATTTCATTTCTTTATCGAGCAGTTGAGTTTCAGTTTCTATATCTGAACGTTGTTAGCATTGAAAAATAGCAGAGTATTTATCTTACACTCAAAAACAAAATCATGGGGTTAATACAAACCATAATTACCATGTTCAAACCCAACGAACTAATCAAATTTTTCTTTGGTCCCAAACAAGAAAAGAAGAATATAAATGGATTGGCTTGATAAATAAAAAATGGTCCAGACTCCAGACAGATGTTGCAGTGTTCTTTTCGGAGATATTATTATTGAACTTAACGTAAATAGCATGTGGTACTGTCAATCATTGTCTTAAGATGAACGGTAGGTTTTAGATTGAATTATAGAGCTAGGATCATTAAATGAAGTTAGATGTGCAAACATATATTTGTTTAAGAATTACCATGACGTAAATGAGGGATGAGACGGTGAAAGTCCAGAAACGACCGAGGTAAGAGTCAGCTAGGTAAGCGCCGAGGAGCGGAGTGATCCAAACGGCGCCGGACCAGTTATTGACATTCCGGACGGAGGAGACGGTGTCTTCATGAAGCTGTGTGGTCAAGTAGTTCACCAAATTTGAAGCTATTCCATAGAAGGCCATCCTCTCAAACGCTTCGTACCCTGAACCAAAATTCAGATATATATAGATATGGGAACCAAGTTAATCAGTGAGAAGATTAGAATAGGTGGTAAATTAATTAGTTTCGTACCAACAAGAAAAGCACAAGCTTTCCATTTGCCAGTCTTAGAGGCAAGGGCAGGGCGTCCCTGGAGATCGACAGTGCCATCTTCGGTGTAGCCAGCTTTGGCAGCTTCCAGCTCCATCGACCACACTTATAGGTATATACAGAATTAGTTAATTATCTCAGAGTTTGCAATTGATGATGTATAAAAGCAAAGCAAAGTAGGACTATACAATTAGAAAGCTTTGAAGCTGAAAGAAGCTTAAGCAACGAGTGTAGTGTGGGCAGTGGAAGTGGTAACCTTTCTCTATATATATAGAAGATGATCAATAAAGTAATATCAACATCATAATCAAAACTAATTGGTAATAATTGGAGAGACTCAAACTCTTATAAATTATATTACATGATTATATTGTTTCAATATGGCTTTTTTTTCATTAATTTTGGATGTCAGTTTACAGGTTTACACATATACGTGTATTCTAGATGAGTCGAATTCAAGATCTCTCCTGCAACAATTTTGATGTCAAACTACTACACCAACCACCTTAAATTCTAATGTGAAATATATATTCTCGAGAGCTAATTAGAGACGGCTCTCATACTTTATATGTAAACTATACATGGGAGTATGGGACTCAAGGGTCAGTCCGTCATGATGAATGAAAGTGGTAGAGCCCTTAAGTTGAGGTGATAGTGGAACGATGGTGATAGCTATATAGAGAACATTCACAATATGCGCTGCTTAATTAGGTGATGAGGAAAATTTATGTTGTTCAAAATATACACGGGTTTCGTCTATTATTTTATTTGGAGCTACAACAATACACATAGGAAAATACTTATGTTTGACCTAAGTTGGACTTCTGTGTCTAAATTCTCTCTTATTGATATACATTTAGAAGTGTAATATCATAATTTGAATCTTTGATCTTGTAAATCAATCTTTATAGATCAATTCAGCAAAAAAATCAAAGTAAACATAGATCGTTTATTCATGCAATTACATCAAACAAATGGACAGTTCGTCGTGAGAATGTTAACTTTTACCAAAACTGTACATTTGTTTGATATAATTGGATGAGTTAACGTAATTTAATTCTTTTTAATGTAATTTTTATGTATATTTGTGTTTTTCTAAAAATATATATCATAAAATGACCAAAATATTCCTCACATAAATGTCACATGTCACAAATTACACAAAATGTTACAAAAAAAATTACATTAGAAACACAAATATATATTAAAATTACATTAAAAAGAATTAAAAATCCAACTTTTTAATGTAATTTTTAAGAATTTACCTAAACCCTACAAATTGACATTTTAATGTATTTTTATATTTTTCTAAAAATATATATCATAAAATGACCAAAATACCTCTCACATAAATTGGATGAAAAAAGTTAAAATTGAAATATGGGGTTCAAATTGACAATTTTTGCAAGTTCAGGGGGCAAATTGATAATTTTACCAAATTCAGGGGGTAAATTGGTGCAATTGGAAGTTTATGGTGCAAATTAACAATTTTTAACAAGTTCAAGGGATAAATTGACGCAATTACAAGTGCAGGGTGCAAATTGACAATTATGACTAAGTTCAGGGGGTATTTTGGAAATTATGCCTCATTAATATGAGGATTAGAGCTTCACTAGCTCTCGCACTAGCTAGTAGCTAGCACTATATAAGTACCATATATGATGCATGATACCTACCAATCTTGTTTAAATCGATTACCAAATGCCTAAAATCCTTAATTAGTAATTAGGCCAAATCCCTCAAAGTATTGTTTGTTTGTTAATTTTTTTAGCCAAAATTATGAATCGGAAGAACCCCCACATAGAGCACTATACTTAAACCCACATGCACCGACCAGTATATCATTTATTATTAGACCCAAGTAATGAATACATATGGTCCTGAATTTTGACTAGAAGAAAATGGTTTGAAGCTGGAAGGAGAATGAAGTGGAGAGGGATACTATTTGTTTCACTTAAGAGATAAACTAGCTTGTTATTTAATCATTCTCTCATTTCCCTTATATTTGGTTATTTACTAATTTGTCTTGACTATATGAAAATAAGGTAATTAATCTTGTTAATTAGCTAGCACCTCAAAGCTTTTTTGGACAAAATAAGTAACAGTTGTAAAGAAAGATAGAACGACGAGCATATGAAAGTGTATGTCTATTTTCGACTCATGTTGTCGTTGTTGTGCAGGAACCATAAGAATTTTCATCCATCCACCGATTTTAATGATCAATATACCTTATCGAAATGACATAATGAAAGTTTATCTCCTTCGAATATTGGTGATCTTTCATTTCATACTAATGGGTTGAATGAATTTATATATACAGTTCTCGTCATTAAGAAGAATGGTTGGAACTTCTCGTTGAAGTTCAATTCCTAGCTAGCTTACCTATTTTTAGAGAACATATGTAGCCTTTTTTCCTTTTTAAGCTATCTAGTGGTGCATGCATGCCTCTTTTGATATACTAACATATATGCTTCGGTAATTGTTGGCCGGGTTAAATTGAGATTTTAATTCGTGAGGATGCTGATCTCTTTGGAATCTAGAGGACAAGATGATTGAGCAACGTACTGGGGACGAAGAATCTTGCAGCTTTGATGGAGCAGCTGAGCTGGGTCAATGTGAAATGATAAATAGAGCAACAACCTAACCCCAGTACTATGATATGATATCAGTGTTAAATGAATGCTTGATGCTTCAGTAACAGACCCATCCATTACTATAACTTACCTGTCCGAATAGCACCCCCCAATATTTTGAATGGAAGTTTCTGAACCATCCATACACAAATGGCACCTCAAGAGTTAGTGTTTGTTTTGTCCTTAGACTCCTTTTGCTTCATCATCCATGACAGAATAATGTTTGTCACTATTCCACAAATACTCTTCTTTAATAAAAGTATTCCTCCCCTCCCAACACCATTAAATTTTTAGGAGAAAAAATAAAAAAAAAAAAAAAAAGGGGAAAAAAAAGGGAAAAAATAAATAAAAAATTTATAATTAAAATTATTTTAATAAAAATTCCCCAAAATATTTTTAAAAAAAAAAAAAAAAAAAAAAAAATTAATAAAAATAAAAAAACTCAAAAAAAAAAAAATAAAATAAATTGAAGAGCCAAAATATTTATTAACATGTCCCCCCTCTTTTTAAAAGAAAAAAAGAAAAGAAAAAAAATAATTAAAAGATAATAGACTTAATAATTTATCTTACATAATGTAATTAATATTTTATTATAGCTTGATCCTGCGTTTTTGGATCATGGATCGAGCGAAGCAGCCTCTTCTACCCATCCTGTATATTGTCCTTTTCATTCTGTGTTGGAATAGAAACTGATTAGTAGGCGAGATTTTACGAAAAAGGTTCTTTATATTCATAGCATAGGAGAAACAGCTTTTTTTCAATACCCCTAGTTAATAACCCTATTGATTGGATTTATATGCTTATTCTGATCGGAATATTCAAATGATTTTTATCGAATGACTATTCATCTATTGTATTTTCATGTAAATGACTATTCATCTATTGTATTTTCATGTAAATTAGGGGCAAGAAAGCTCTATGGAAAAAAGGTGGTTCGGTTCGCTCTTGTTTAGCGGGGAGTTAGAATACAGGTGTAGGCTAAGTAAATCAATGGCCGGTTTTGGTCCTTTTGAAAATACCAATGTAAGCGAAGATCCAATTATAGATGATATGGATAAAGACATGTCTAATTGTAGTGACAAGTCTAATTACAATAATGTTGATCATTTAGTCGGCAGCGGATCCATTCGTAATTTTATATCGGATGAGACTTTTTTCGTTATGGATAGTAATAGGGACAGTTATTCCATATATTTTGATATTGAAAATAAAAATTTTGAGATTGACGCCGATCGTTCTTTTCTAAGTGAACTAAAAAGTTCGTTTTATAGTTATCAGACTTCTAGTTATATGAATAATGCAACTAAAAGTGATGATAATCGCCACGATCGTTACGTGTATGATACTAATTCTAATTATAGTTGGAATAATCACATTACTAGTTGCATTGACCGTTATCTTCGTTCTCAAATTTTTATTGATAGTTATATTTTAAGCACTAATAAAATAATGACAGTTACATTTATAGTTACAAATGGTCACTTAACTATGATAATTTCGACACTTTGGTCACTATACTTTCAAAAATATCACTTTGGTCACTCAAAGTGAAAAAGATATTGAAATCAAGTGACCAAAATGAAAGACGTATTGAAGTTGAGTGACTAAAGTGATATTTTTCAAAATATAGAGACCAAATTAAGTGTCGAATTTTTGAAAGTATAGTGACCAAAAAATTTTCAAAGTATATTGACCAAAGTGTCAAATTTGTCATGCTTGAGTGACCATTTGTGAAATTTATCTTAAAATAATATAGGAGTTTGGATCAACTTCAAGTTAAAAATGATGATTATTACCTTTTCTCTTTTCTAAATAATTAATATCGCCGGCCATTGCATTGGGACATATTAGATGATTTATATTTGGGGGTACACAGGTTTTGACAAGATTAGCATTTCACCGGCCATGTGAAATATATGGCCAAGGGAGTACTGCTGGAGCTGTGTTGCATGGCTGCGAGGGTAAACAGAAACAGCAACGCAACAGCAACCCGGCCTATTAATTCAAGCTAGCTAGCTGCTTGTCACTCACTGACTGCATTATTTGTGGCCAGAAAGAGACAGTACTACGTACTTAAAGCCAACAAACGTAATTCTGATGCATGGCTCACTTGAATCGATCTTAGTGTGAGACAAAGCTTTTGATATCCCCTTATCCCTAAACCCTACCATGCATTTTAAGGCAATTAAGATGATCGAGCTAATTAGCTCTTTGTAATAGTATTAGCTGGGTATATATAATATTTGTGGAGAAATTGACATGCATGTACAAATCGTTTATATGAATCATGCTCTAACATATTGCAATTGTAACATTGAAATCGTTTCCTTCAGGGTTAATGTGGATGCATGCTTTGGTGGGAAAGGCCATGATAATTATCTTCTTCAGGAATAGAAAGAACATAGATTGAAACTGGCCGGCTTAGGTAGCAAAGGTATTTTCACGTTTGTATTGAATTTGATTCTCAATTGATTATGAAGTTTATACTGTGTGATTGAGACAATGATCGATGATCCCAGATGATTGAGTTGCAAGTTGGGGGAGTAGCATCCATTGCAAGTTGTGAGGAGGAGTACGACTCACAAGTCACAAGTGGTCACACTTCGTACTAATGAACAATTGACATTGATCGAACATCACTGTTTCCAGTTCCCACTCCAACAAGACAACGCATAATTAATTGATCAACCAAACTTTTGTGGAACTAATTGATTAAGACCATTATTCCCTTTGATTAATCACAAGTTATCCCCGCGATTTAGTTAGTCGATCTAAACGGCTCAAGGGTTTTACATCGTACGACGATATGACCGGTATTGAAATAGCTAGATCGTAATTCCATTCAATGATTGGACTAAACACGTTGGAGTCAATCAATACCTTATCGAGGAAAAATTAATCATTTATTTGTGAATCATATATACTTACAATTCTCGACCGGCTCACTGAACAAGGTGGACGGAATGCACCAACTTGAAGAGAGAGGTAACATGAGCTGTATTTTAGCTGTATCACTTAATGTGACTGGTTCATCTGAATCCTCGACTGGCTACCTGAACCAGTTGAGGGCCTCGTGAACGGTTGTATTATTTTTCCTGTAATTGGGCCCATGGATAGCCTAAACCAAGTTGGGGCGGTTTTGCAGGGTAGGTTTATTGGCCCAAATGCACATAATGGGGCCGGATGCAACTTTGTGCAGTTATGATGCGTTTCATGAAATTGTTTTTCTTCTTTCTGATCATATGTTACATGGCATAATTATCAAAATATCTTATGAACTTTGTTATAATTGTTAGTTTGCACCCGAAACTTACAATTGTGAAAATTGACATTCTGAACTTGGCAAAAATTGTCAATTTACACTCTTTCCGTCAATTCTAATTTTTTTAATCCAAATTTTTTACTCATGTGAGGGGCAATATGACCATTTAAACAAAAAACAAATATATATTCTATGCATCATTATAATGCTTATGTGACTAAACCCCTTCTAGAGGTTCCCAAAAGAGGGACATTTCAATCTTTTCTTTTATCAAAGGGACATTTCAAATCTTTTACTTTATTTAAAGTGGGAAGTGTGTACAATAATTCCGGAGCAAAACAAAATTTTGGATAGTGTGTTACATATTGAATTTTGAATGACAAGTAGAAACTGAAACCATAGTAGTCGAGGTAGTATATAAGTATACATATGATCTATATCACACTACTTCGTCCTATATAGTTGGAGGGAGATGATATATAAACTTGTTCCTCTAGCATCTATAATAATTTATTTTCTTCTATCAAATGAATATTTGACACAAAATGGTCTCTAACTGCTCCATGAGGACCATGAAAATGAAAGTGTCCAATGAGTTTAGTGCTTCAATTACCTTTAGGCTTTAGTCCCTTTACACCCCAATGATTGGAAATTCAGACAGATTAACTAAACCCCTCAATACTCACCATATTATTTGTGTTATGAGGTTTTTTGAGTTGGAACTAATTTGATTATGGATTTATAAAATTTCACCTAGCACTAGGTTTAAGAGATTTATAATATTTTCAAAAAAATGTGTGCTTGTAGTAAGGGATTTCTTCTCTAAAATTGATGTAAATGGCTTTAATTTCTTATTCGCTGATTTTTTTATATAAAAAAAATTGGAGATGCACCTTGTGCCGACGAATGAGTAAATTGGAAATGCAATTTTATTTTAATTCCTTGTTATATTTTAAAAGATGGATTATCAATTACTTTTGCTTCTCAAAAATAGCACATGCTGTTTTTAAGAGTTCATAAAATTTCACTTAGCACTCGGTCTAAGAGATTTAGAATATTTTTGGAAAACATATGCTATAGTAAGGGATTTCTCATCCAAAATTGATGTACTTCAAAACCGACTTTTTTTGCCCAACTTGGTGGCAAGAGTGCATTTAGTATTTTTGTTATACTAGATTCCATTTCCATCGGGGAATGACTTTAATTTCTTGTCCACTCAAATATTTAAAAAAAAAGTGAAGATTTCTTTTGCCGACGAATGATTTGTCGGTAAAATGTATCCCATCAATTTTATTTTCACTTCCTTGTTAATATTCTGAAAAATAGATTACTCTTTACCTAAATCACCATATTAGGCATTATCTGTATTTTGACCATTGCCTTTGTAAATGCTGCATTATCTGTATCTTAATTAAGATGAGAGTGCATGATTTTCTGATTGAAATTCGTTCTATCTATCTGGTATGTATACATTAGTCTACAATGTTGGCTCATAGTAATGTAGAAGCAATGTGTAAATGATAAGTTCAATTCTAGAAGAAACTTTCAGTCAAGACCCATAGAACAGAACTTGTGAATATTCCCCTCAAATAATTAATGCAAGTAGAGCTGGAACGTTTGTTAAAAATTGCCCAAGGCCATGGTCAAAATGGGAGAGATCAAGCCTCTCACAGGAAGCCATCAATTGCATAAAAGTGAACTAAAAGTAACAGAGTAGTATTTGAATATGTAATTAGATTTGAACAAAATATGAATATGTACTTAAAAATATTCAGCCACCATTTCTTTTCCAAAACTTTGTGCTATATTGATGTCATGGCCAAGCACAATGACCAATCCGTAAACAGTAAACTATTTTTCTTCCTGAATACTCTGTATGCTCACAGACTTTACATAAACTACATATAACTGTCAAAGACTTGCATAGATGTTAAACTGGAAAGCGGTGGTATGGTAGTTACTTGAGAATCAGTCAACTGCACACTATTCTGACTATACAGGGAACAATGAGAATTGGGTTGCCTTTCTCATCCATAAGATGCAACAATGGTCTTTCATTCATCCAACTCCCAAACTTCAGCCTCCTCTACTGGCAGTTCAAATTTATCGACCTCTGCAAAGTAAGCTCTCTGTTGTTCAAGGAAATCTTGTGGATAAGTATAATTGGGTAAATTTTTTTCAGCTGGTACAGCATGCTGCTTCTGCACATATTACACATGAATCAAAAGTTAAACAAACATCAACTCAATGTTTCAATAAACATAAAGCTCCTTTGGAGTTAGGTCCAAGAATGGACCTTATAACTGTCAGCATTATTTAAACAACTGAGAAGCAATAAACAAACCATCCAATAATGAGGGGGAATAAGTTTCCCTCTATACTTTATTTCCAATTCTTATACACAAATTCTAAAAGATGGAAAGATTAAGACATTCAGCTCCAAAATCAGCGCGTGTATTGTAACAGAGAACATATATCTAAGAATACAGCTCAAACAACTCGAATTTACATTACAAAGAACCAAGCAATCATGCCATAGCCATACAAAGTGTGTCAAGACAGAAGAATACCATGTTATTTTATATTCTAGGGGATGTTATTACTCATAAAAGCACAACGCTGAGAAGGGATAAACACTGACCAAATGAGTGTACAAGTCAGGCGCCAAGAAAGATATAAAGTAAAAACATACCTTTTTGCAAGGAGCCTTTGATTTCTTGGATGGACTGTTCTGTCCATATTCCTTTGAGTTATCCCTGCTTTAAATGCCAGGAAAAAAATATGATCATTAGTAAAGACATCAGGCAAGAGGGAAAGACATGTCATGAATCAGGCAAAAAAAGCTTTCCTCATATGCATTGATATGTAAAATTTCCACAGAAATAGAATATCCATATGCAAGCATGAATTAAGGAAAAGAAAAAACATAATAGGAGTTATGGATACACTAAAGAATCAACGAATTGTGATTTTAAGACTTACTCTTGCAAATAACATAGGGTGTTGCAACTAATAAGTATCTCAGCAGATCACTCAAGTATGCATTATGCCCTTGCTCTCCTACTCTTACATTATCAACCTCAAACACCATCTTTTATAATAAAGGAAATGAGACTAACCAAGTATTCCAGATCTTCAGTGCAGGAGGGCAACTAGAAGCTCCAATGTTTTCCTTCCCTTTGCTCTTCCTTTTTGGGGCAGTCTGTCTTCGATTATACACTGAGTAAGGCTCGTATACCTCATGATCAGTGGTATCTGAACACACAAAAAGCAGACTCTAAGGTCTCAAACCACAAAGATTTTTCCTATAAATGGCACAGAAGAACACTATATAGAAGAGTTGATAGTTGTATCTAAGCCTAGCATCAAGTTAATTTCAAGTTACACAGAGAGTTAACCAACAAAATAAGTAACAACCAACAGCAAATTTCTACTGACTTCAAGAGCTTCAGGCTTAACCGAATACTAAAAAATTCTAAGAATGTCCACTTCCTATGATGAAATACAAAAGTAATTCATAGCTCAAGTTCAAGTTGTAGAGACAAAATCAGAAACCTAGATTTCCCGTTGAAAATGAAACCAGAAAACCCAGACCAATCCAAGTAGAACGTAGAAGGGAATAAAACTCAAGCGAAGCAGACAAATTACCAGAAGTTGATGATGAAATTCGAGGGCGAGGAGTGGAAGCAATTGGGGTTGTGTCCATCTTAGATTGGCGGTCAAGTCCATCTTGTTTTGTTGTTTTTCTGTTTTGAATGCAATGAATACATACAACATCAGTAAAAAAAATATACAACAGGGAAAGACATGTCTAAGAATTGACATGGAGAAAATATTTCTCGCATCCATCTATGTACAATAACATCCACACAAATAGAATATCAATAGAAGCAGAATAGTGGAAGTTATGGAGCTTGCTGATTCAAGCTATACGCGGTGTTATAAACAATCACTAACCCAGTGGGTTACTCAAGTGGCATGTTATAGGATTGCTCCTTCAGAATCAATATCTTATCCTACTCTTATATTAGCAACCCCCAATGGTTTGATAAATAACTCCTTATAACAAGGCAGCTTAGTTATAAAAACTGAACTACCAATAAACCTACACCAGCCCCATCTCATATATTAGCATAGTGTGATAGTGGTGATACAATCCTAGTGTTCCTTTGATAAATACTTTCTATATATGTTTTTTTTTTCCTTTCGCAATCATAATAGTCATACGATTTTTGTTCTTATTCTTCTACAATTGGGAAAAGAGATATTAAACTCCAACGTTTACTGCGTAGCAAATTTATACATACGAAATTAGAGGCTTACCCAACATTCCAGGTCTTTGGTGTACGAGGGCAACTAATTAGTACACCATTTTCCTTCTCTTTAATCTTCCTTTTCATTGTCATTTGTCTTCGACTGTACACTGAAGAAGGCTCTGAAACCTCATAATCGCTGGTACCTAACCTCACAAAACACAGAATTTACTTACTAAGCTCTGAAACCACATGTATTTCTTCTGTTCTTTTTTTTTTTTTTCAAATAGAGTTAATAAACGGCACCAAGAAAATTATATAGGATTGACAGTTGTATCTACGCATGACATCAAATTCAATTCAAGTAACATAGAGACTTAGCCAGAAACTTAACAAGCAGCATCAAATCTCTACTAATTTCAGACTGAATCGAATACAAAGGAATTTCTAAGAAGGTTTAACCACTCGCCAGATCCCAAATCAAACAACTCACAGCTCAATCACAAATCCGTACATTCAATTTCAGAAACCCTAGATTTCGTAATTGAAATTAAAAAACCGAGCCCACCCCATCTGGAAAGGAATAAGAACGAAGCGGAACAGAGAAATTACCTGAAACGGAGGAGAAAACTCGAGGGGTAGAAGGAGTGGAAGCTACTGCGGGTCGCGAAGCACATCCCCAGGGGCTCGAAGCGCCGTCGTTTCGACCAGTCAAGGAGGCGAGGAGTGTCTTGTTCACCGAGGAAAGCGTGGGGTTCTGGCGTTTGAGTGTGCCGGTGGAGGCTGTGGACGATTGCGTAGAGGCGGCTGTGATATCGGTGACGGTGACGGTGTTGCTGCAATCTGAGAGAGGCTTCTGAACTCTCAGCTTTCTCAGCGAGGCTTGCATTTCTTTTTTCCTGTTAGTTCTTCGAATTCCGTTCATTCTGGGTTTCTGTTTGGGTTTTATATGAAGGTTAGGGTGTAGAAACGGAGAGAGAGAGTAAAAGTGTGTTCGAGAAGCTACTCTTGGAATGGCGGGAAATTCCGGACCTGAATGGGTTTGGTTCGCCTGACGAACCTGTGACTCTGTGAGTGCGAGCGATTCGGGTTATGGATTTATGCGAGGATTCGGGTTTGGGCTAAAGTGGGAGACGACTACGGGCTCACTTAAAAGGAAAGGTTTGGGACTACTTTGGGCTATGAAGGAAAGGTTTGACTAGAAACTGTGATCAACAACAATCTTTAAAATGGAAAATTCTAGTATACGGCCATGTATACTATGCAGCTCCGGTATTAACCGTTGGATTAACATACTATTGAGATCTAGTCCGGTCAATGACATAGTATCATCTAATGGTTATGCATAGTGATGTATAACATGCAGTACTGCACATTAGACAAACCGCTTTAAAATTACTCTCTCATTCTAAACAACTTAATGAAACTCATCTCTTATAGAAAAAAAAATTGTGACTAAAACCAACGATATATCAATAGCATTTGAGCTAAGGTTTGTGGACGATAATGTGTTCTTGAATTGACCCAAATACCTTGTATCAAAATTCAAGCTATGGTTTTCAGAAACTTTGTATCAACATTCGAGCTATCGTTTTAAAGATGATTACATGTATTCAAAACTTGTTCATCCAAAAGAGCCTATGCAAGTCCTTTGCTTATATGACATGTTTTGTGACTAAAGCTACTAATATGCCAATGGCATTCAAAATAATGAAAACATGGTTTGTAGGGAAA
This sequence comes from Rubus idaeus, assembly GCA_030142095.1. Lineage (NCBI taxonomy): Eukaryota > Viridiplantae > Streptophyta > Magnoliopsida > Rosales > Rosaceae > Rubus > Rubus idaeus. The sequence goes on from CM057971.1 coordinate 3,768,716, forward strand.
ATTATTTAGTACACGGCGTGTATATACACGTCGTGATCTAAGCCGTTGAAATTGAGTTATAAAAATATATTAATATTTTTTTCAAACATTTGGACGGCTCATATCGCATCGTGTATATACAAGTCGTGTATATACACGCCGTGTACTAAACACTCTCTCGGTTTGTAGATGATTGCACGTACGTATTCAAAGTGACCTCAATGGGGCCTTGCATTATTTTTCTTGGTAAAATGAAAATTTTCTTAATAGTAAGGGAATCACCATAAAGTTTAAAGGTTGATTAAGATTTAATATACTGACTTCTGACAAGCCCTCAAAGCTTTCACTTTTCTCAACCAAATCCAGTGGCTTCGATGGTTTCTTCGGCAAATTCTCAGTTCTTTTGCTAATCAGCCTAATCACACACGTGCTTATCTCCAGATTCCAAAACCTGCTTTATCCAGTAACATGGGGCAGTGAAAATGCTTTTAATACAAACAACTCTTCAAGTGCCTGATTAGCCAATACGTATTTAATCTGATCTTTATCTCTTGGTTTCAACTTTAATTTTCACCAAGGTAAATTTACATAGAATCGGATTTTGTGATTTTTTTTACCTGAACTGCTGCATCATCATGGAGATTAGCTGCTGCCACCTGTCCTTTTGATGATGGGAATTAAATAATCGAGCTGATCAATATTCAAAACCACATTACCAAACACCATCTCAGATTCTTAAGGCTCCTAGATTTTTATTCGAGCAGTAAGTAATATTACTGTACCAGTCCAAAAGGTGAGTGTGAGTGTGTGACCACACATGTTCGCAACCCAATGGAGTCCGAGTCTGAAACACAGCAGAAATCCACTGAAGACTGAAGAAAGCCAAAAACTAAGGGAAGCAGCCTATAGTTTATGTCATCAAAACCAGGATTCCAAGAAAACTAAAACAGAAAACCATCGATACCAGACCGGCGGCCACGTACACCAAATCTATCAAAGTGAAAAACAGAAACCACAATTCCCAACGGCTTCTCCTATATATACCAACCCTCCAAAGCTTTTTTTCTACTCATCTCACTTTTGCTCAATCATTTCAATACTCCATCATTCCTGTTTTCACTTTCGGTTTTATTTTTTCTTTCTCTGCGAAGTACTACTTGGTAAAAAGAAGAAGCTATTCCTAATCAGATGGAGGCAATTCAATCTTGGGTTTTAAAGAACAAGCTCGCAAGCATTGGTGGGTGGTCAACATTCTCATGCATTTTGTTACTTGAAGTTTTTGTAAGTACAACTAAAAAAATATGTGAATTGATATGTAAATGGGTGTTACAGGAGGACTATGGGCATCAGGAGTTGGAGCATCCCTAGCTTATTCAACTGCAAGAACACATCTCAAGCCAAGTCTTAGGCTTATACATGCCAGGTACCTATGTACCCCTACTCAATTAAGGGCTATTTGGTAGTGCCTAATTTTTTCAAATACTCGAAAATGTGTTTGGTCGTTTGATAGAATTAGCTAAAACTGTGTTTTGAGAAGCACATGAAGTATTTCATGCATGAGGAAGAAAATAGAATGTGTTTCTTTTCGACCCCTCCTCAGAAAACAAAAACTAGGAGCACCTAATTGTTTTTTTCTGGTGAAATATATACTTCCAAATTTAGAGGAAGCATTGGTATCTTCAATTAAAAATTAAGCTTTTGCTTAATTTTGCAGTGTTCATTGAACATATTACATATGTTAAGACTTAAGAGTACTAGTACGGCGTCGTTTTCGGATGGTTTGTTCACTTTGTTGCTTGTAGGATGCACGCACAAGCCTTGACGCTGGGTGTCCTATCCGCCGCGGCGGTCTTCCATTACTATGAGCGGCGTGCTGATGAAGAAGCACACAGTGCTGATTAACTATGCAGTCAACAAGCAGCTAGCTAGCTGTGGCTACCTCCACCAATGGACCAGCTCTAGCTATTAAGTTCATCTATCCTAGCTACGAGTTCATTTCAGCCTTTAATTTCGATTTCTTATTAATTTCCCTATGTTTTGTTCCCCTTTACCAGTAGTTCTATAATATAAATATCAAGTATGATGATATAAGTAGACCAATATTGGAAGAAATAGCTAGCAGTAATTTTAAATGTCGAAAAAATTTAGTACCCTATTCAAAAAGGGTGTTAAAATTGTGTCCGCCTAAATCAAAACAGGCCTAGATTACATAAATAAAAGTCATGTATGGTGTACCCGATATATAATTTATTTTTTTATTCTATGGTATGATCAAAGCATTCCGGCCAATGATGAACACCAAGAATCATGAATGAATGTGGCAATCATATTGGCCAGTGGTCTGTACAAACCGGCCAGACTGGTTGATATCATCATAGAGACTAAATTGTGTCAAGTTTATTAGTTAAAGTCAATAGGACGTGATAATTGCCTTGCACATATTTGCTGTTGTAACGTTGGAAAGTCCTTTTCTTCTTCCTAACATTTTGATTCTTCCGTTGGCAATAAGATACTTGTTTGTTTATACATTTGAACTAAAACTCACTCAAAATATGCGGCCCAACAGCTTCCCAAGTTCCTCTAATTGACGATCATACCCCCAACTTGTTCTTTCAAAAGCCTAAATCAAGGTTGGGTTGGTCAATTCACTCGAATACAAAACAGTGCAATATTCTTATTTAAGGCATAATCATGGTGGTGGTTCCTGAAATTGATTAATTAACTAGGGATAGGGTGAGGTCCAACAAACCTCTACCATAAAACAAGAGAAAATGGAAAGCCTCTAATATAAATCGTGTACGCTCACAAGAAGAAGCAGCTTCTCAAGCTCCTCCTTCTTGTTTTCTTTAGCTGTGTTTTCTATCTTTTGGAGATATAAAGCAGCAGATATGGATTGCTCAGTTTGTACTTCAATGCCGGTTCAGTTAAGGCCTCCAAGAAATACGATATGCGGGGCATGTTATGAGGGAGCTAGGAGCCTCATCTCATTCATAAACAAGCTTGAAACTGCTCAAGGAATTGATAAAGCAAATTTGTGTAAGGCAAGCTCTGCTAATTTTTCTCTTCATTTTCACAATATATTACTTCCAAAAAAAAAAAACCATACTTCAAAACTTTTGTGATAAATCATTTTGTCTAGCTCTCACAGCTTTGTTATGGAGAATTGGGGGAATTTTTTTTTTTTCCATTGAGGACCATTTTTTGTATACCTATTGCACGTTCAGATTTTCTGCACGATAGTGACTTTCAGATTTTGGGATTGATACACAATTTTTACTTGCACTTACAAAAGAATCATAAATATTTACTTTATTGCATGTATTTTATGTACTTAATTAATTTTAGGATTTGATATACGAGCCCAAAAAAAAGAAAAAGAAAGCAAGCCTTACTGCCTGGCCACAAGTTTTAATAAACCCTAGCGGGTAAGACTGGGTTTATATATAGTCGCTACAAAATTGATCGATTTTATATATATGAAGTTCTATATATCATTTTCTGATATGTTGCTACTTTCTTTTTCTCCGTGCAGAATCTAACGAATGTGTCAAGATGGGTGATTGATATGAAAGACTCATCACACGAACTCAATGAGAAAATTAAATTCCTAAGTGGGTTCGTTGTAGCATTTAGAGATCAAATTCACACCGACATACAACTTAGTTCTGGAGCTAAAGGACCTCCAATACCAGCACATAGAGCCTTATTGGTAACTCTCTCTCTCTCTCTCTCTCTCTCTCTAACCTTCATGATCTGGAACAATTATCATGCATGTTCAATGTTTCTATTATTACTGGCCGAGGACACATGCATTTACATTATATGTTACTGTAGGCAATTAGATCGGAAATCTTTAGCAACATTCTTGACTCAGACGGATGCAAAGCTCCACCTAATGATGACACCATAACAATGCCTGAATTGAATAACGAAGAGCTCGAGTCTCTCTTGGAATTCCTCTATAGTGGTGACTTGCCTGAAGAAAGGATGAACAAGCATGTCTACTCATTGTCCCTTGCAGCTGATAAGTACGGAATCACATACTTACAAAAGCTTTGTGAACGCCATATGCTCAAGTCTTTGAGTTCCTCCAATGCTCTCGATGTTTTAGAGGTCGCAGATACTTGTTCTTTCCTAACGTTGAAGGAGAATGCCTTGGACTATATTGTCAAAAACATGCAGGAGATAGTATTTTCTGCTAAATATGATACATTTGCACTTAAGAATCCGCATTTAAGCGTGCAAATTACAAGGGCATCGTTGATGGATACTAAAAAAATTTGTGTGGATTAGTACTGCATATATGTACATTGGTTCGGGTATACCAGCACGATAAAATTCTTTAAGTTGATCTAAAATATTAGAGGATGCATCACCTGCAGCAAAACCCTTCACTCGATCTTTTCTTTTGGCCCAGCTAATAATTATTGTTTTTGGTGATTGCTCAACTAATAATTTAAACCCATTGATTGATTAATGTTTATCAACATAAACATGCATGGAAGTATCTCCTATCAAAGGAAGAACAAACAGCTCAAACTGAGTGATATTGATTTCCTTCAGCATCATATATAATTAAGAACCTACCTAAGAGTCAATCCTTGGATATATATATATAGTTTGAGTCACTTGGGAAAGAAATTTCTGGAAATAAAGAATATATGGTACACAAAAACAGGCTGCATCCTATATATGCAATTGTCCTTTTGAATGTGATTGCAATTCAAACTCGACCACAACAACAGGCTGCATCCTATGCAGCTCTGCACGTACAATAGACTTATGGTGTGTATACACACATCTTGTTGCCTTTTTTTTTTACATAAAGAAAAGCAAATAGGAATCCTTATTTATTGCATGCATAATTAAGTCCTCGAGTATTATGTACGGAACTTTGCTAGGGTTTGTAGCCGTGAATCAAGACGTGGTCTCGAGTGGGTTATGGCATGAATATGTTTGGTTTCTCGATCTATACTCGGCTTTGGTGCTCTACAAGGGTTCTGTTTTTCAGGGCTAGATCCATCTTTGACACTTTTGGGTCTAATCGATCCCATATCACTACAACAAATGGACCTTAAGGATCTTCCACGGCTTACAGTGAGTGAACACTACTGTAGAAATAATGTATTTGTTGGATTGCGTTTAGTGTTCCAAGAGTTTGCTTTTAAGTGCATCTGTGTATCTTTCATCTTTATCTTTTCACCATTTGATTTCAACAAGATATATAAGTGTTGTTCTAAATCATCTAGCTTCTTCTTCTTCTTCTTCTTTTGGGTTTTTTTCCTTATCAAGTTCTATGTGTTACGCTTTTGTTTCCTCTCTATTAGGCTGTTAAGGGGGACCTTCGGTTGGGTAATGGTTCTATATATTGAAAATAAGAATTCAAATCGAAGAGTTAGAGAAACCTAATGAAACGAAACCACACATGCTCCAAGATCTTCAAAAAAAAAGTAGTAGGTCGGAGACTGTGTTCATATATATAAGAGTACTGATGACTAGCTAGCTATTTTTATTACTATTTAGTCTTTCTTAATTTGAGCAATCTCTTATGAAAAGAAAATAATAAACTAGGGTCCATTCAAGAAAATCCACAAGAATACGAACTTAGAAGCCCAAGCCTATTACTAAGGAATTCCTACTCTTCACGTACTCTTATGCATCTTTTTCTCCTTCATATATTCTTATAGCTACTCTTCGATTTTGTTAAGTCTAATTAATATACATAATACAAAATGGTGCCATATATGTAATCGCTTGCGGTGCTTCCCTGTTCTAGTGATAGTGTGATACATATAACGTATGCCGGGGATGTTTTGAGGCAGCCAAGAGCCTTATACGCTCCACTTACAAGTTACAAGTCTGGAAGTGCTGAAGGATTCTCCTTAAAGGCAAGTCAAGCTCTCTCTCTCTCTCTGTATATATATATATATATATTATATTCAAAAAAAACCCCAAAATACACGATTGTATTCATATGTTATGGGTAGTCAGAATTGATCAATACAGGGGGGAGTTATTAGAAGTGTAGTTTATCATTTTTATCTTATACAAAAGAAAAATTAAAAGAAAAAAAATTATACGGTCTATTAAATTACATACACTAGGTTTTGCTCAAAGAGTATTCAATAAATCACAGAAAACAAACAAAAAATAAGAAACAAAGGGGTCAGGAAAAATGTATAAGCGTATTTGATGAAAAATATATTAGGTATAGTTAGAGCATCTCAAATGGATTCTCAGTTTAACTTATAAATGTGGCTCTTAGTTTAACTTTTAACTTTTTTTTTAAAAAAAAAAAAAAAAAAAAAAAAAAAAAGAAGAAATGGGGGGGGGATTTTCCCTTTCCTCCCCCAAAAAACACCCACGTGTATGGATGGGGATTTTCCCCCCCCATTTAATATAAAAAAAAAAAGAAGAAAATATATCCCCCCCCCTTATTTTTTTGGGGGGGGGGGGGATTATATTCTATGATGTAACCAAGTTAACACTACAAAATAATTAGTAATGATCAGTACATTAGTTGTCTTAATATATATATAATGAACATTACAATAGTTGGATCATTGAGCTGACTTACAACAACAATTAAAATTTATTTTTATCTCCAATTTCTTTTTTTATTTTTTTTTTTTTTTTTTCCTTTTTCCCCTTTTAAAATAAAATTTATTTTCCCCTTCTACTAAAGTATGTAAGTTTATGAGTAAGGCTATGGTATGTTAACATTTATCATAATAATGAGGAGAAAAAGTATTATTAAGACATATATTACCAAAATTCGACAACTCATGTGGTAACTTCTAAAAAAACATCCCTTAAAAAAAAAAAGGTTATTTTTAAAGTAAAAAAGTTTTTTGTTGGGGAAAAAATTTTTTTAAATTTTAATTTTTATTAGGAAAAAAAAAAAAAAACCACCACCAACTATAGTATTTTTATATGTATATATATATAAATTTTTTGGGGTGTGGGGGGGGGGGGGTTACATATATAGTTGTGGATACTACAAGTATGTATTACATGTATATATATAATGCGTCAAAACATAATTTTTGGTAAAATCAAAAACCATGTTTTTCCTCAAATCATATATCTACTACTATAAATAGAAGCAAGGTTTGGTGTTAAATGCTTCATAAATAAAGCACCTATATCCTTCATAATATAAAAATAAAAATCATAATAAAATATTTTAAAAGATTATTATGGAAAAGAAAAAATAAAAAAAAAAAGAAAAAATAGGTAAAAAATTCAAATAACTTTCCTTTTTTTATATGTGCTAGTATATTAAAAAAAAAAAAAAAAAAAATATATCAGGCCCTTTTTTTTTTTTTATATTTTTTCCTTTTTTTATTATAAAAAAAAAAAAAAAAGCCCGAATCCGCAGACAAAATCGAGGAATTTTTGTATAATTGATTCTGAATAGTATTATTGCGTGATATGTTGATTTTTTTTTTTTAGTCTCCAGGGGGCAAAAGCTTGCGCTGTCATAGAAAGAAACGATCAGAGAAAAAGTCTAGGTTCCTAAGTTTTGGTTCTACGTACATTTAGAGATCAGCTCACCTCATACTATTCACCTGGTAACAATGGGCCTCCGATACCTGCACATAGAGCCTTATTGGTGATTGATTATCTCACCCCTCTTAACGAAACCAGTTCATTACTGTTACTTCCACAATTTCATAAGCAGTATGATCATGTTCAATATTTTTACTAGTTGTCATTTTCTGATCATGAGACCGAACTACAAGGACTCAAAACGTTTAGTTATTTATCGTAGGCAAACAGATCAGAAATCTAGCTTCAACAACATTCTAGACTCATCGGACGAATGCAGACCTCTACAGCCAAAAGAGAAAGCTCCGTTGATGACCAACGTGCACGCCGCCATATCGGTGCCTGAATTGAATCACGAAGATCTCGAGTCCTTCATGGAATTCCTCTACACCGCAGACTTGACTGAAGAAAGGATGAACAACAGTCTACTCATTGTCTCTCGCAGCCGACAAGTACAGAATCCCACATTTACTGAAGTTCTGTGAGCGTCATATGATGAAGAATCTGAACTCATCGAATGTTCTTGATGTTTTAGAGGTTGCGAGTGTTCATGCCGACTTAGTAAAAAGGGCTGCGTTGGATTACATAGTGAAAAACAAGCGCCAGATACTGTTTTCTGCTAAATATGAGTCACTGGCACTTAAGAATAATCCACCATTATGCATGCAGATTACTAGGGCATTCGCTGATTGAAATGAATGACTCAGCTTAATTAGGTATAGTTACTTATTTATGCCATAAATAATTAGTCGATCAAGGACATCATTGAATTATATGGGCTTTACATTTAAAAAATGCAATTGTCATTCAAAAAAATGCAATTGTCATTCTAAAAATGCAATTGCATTTCAAAAAAAGAGCTGCATACTATGCAGCTATGTATATTAGACTTACCCTTATTATAATTAATACTATTACTAGCTTTGGTAACATATATTTTCTATAATATTGCCAGACATTTATTTCCTACTTTAAGTACTTACTAAACTTTAAACATATAATAATGTTATGAATAACATTAATTTTGAGATGATTGATTCCTTAATTCCTTTATCAACATCATTAATTTGTTCCTACTTCCTACAACAAGAATGTGTACAGTAAGAACCTAATTACGTTAACATAAATTGGTAGGAATCCATAATCAATGGCGGACCTAGAATTTTGGTATGTATCACTAAAAAATAAAAAATAAAAAGTTTAGTGATGGCAGCAGCCCCCAATAGCTAGGCTCTTCAACTCTTCAAGTAGGCCCGCATTTGAGGTCTGAAAAACAAGGGAATAATGACATTGATCGACTGTTCCAATAAAAGCACGATTGAAAGAATTCGGTCGAAATTCTTCGAACCTCTTGGCCAAAAAAGAAGAAGAAATTCTTCGAACAGAATTATTAAATTTTTTGGACGATCTGTTGGAGTTCGGCTACTCACTTTGACACCAGTATTTGACTCGGATTTTAGCAATAAGTGGAAAGACCCAAAATTTCATATTCTGCTATGCAAAGCTGAGATGGAAGTCCGATCCTGATTTATGACTCGATCTATTCACTATTTGGTAACCCAAAGTTGATTTTTTGATTACCATGAAGATTGTTCATATAGTTGAATTTTGTTACATGATCGATCAAGTAATCTCGCATAACTCATTTTTTAGAAGCTCGATTCCTTGATCAAGATCATTCATGCCAAGCTAGCGCGCTACACAAGAAATAAGAAGCGGAGGGAAATTGATGATCCCAAATTGAGATATATAATTTGCTAGGTACTTAGATAGAGCATTAACCGAATCTTGATTGATTACTATTGTTCGGTACTTTCACTCCAGTTCTTAATAGCCACAGCCACTGCCTGTTTAACTGCATGAGCATCAATCCCTTCACCTTCTTCTTCATTCTGCAATACGAAAATAAGTTATTTCTGTCGTTAATTGATAGTTCTACTATATATATGCTTATATTTAATGTCTTACTTCGCCTCCAACTGCCTGCAATCTGAAACTTTCTGCACAGGAAACCCTAGCTTCAAGCACATTAAGACCCAAATCTTCGAAGGCTTCCAGTACAGACACGAGCAAACCAGGGCAGCTCTTTTCCGAAAACACGTTTATCAGAAACCCCTTTTCTAGGGTTTCCACTGTAACCTGCTGATATGATTCATATTTACTTCTATCAATTAGTACTAGATATATCGATGAGCATAAAGAAATATTGGAAGCAAAATATCAAATGAGAACATACAAAATGAGGCAAAAAAGAAAAAAAGCAATTGAGGGAATGATCGAGGTGAGAATATAGTAAGTACCACAGGCAATGGATTTTGGTCTTGACTTGAAGTTGCATTTGCAATGTCTTGATTGAGTCTTTCCACTTTCTGTTTTAGCTCTTCAATATACTTTGATGCGTCTACTATAATTGACGTTTTGTTTAACTGTCACACAGATATGCACCAAAAAAAAAATTGTACTGTTAGATATGTATTACATGCTCTCCCATCATAGATTTAGATAATTAAAGAAGTACTGACACGTGTAAGAATTTGTTGCATTGTACAAACTGACAGTTTCCTAATTGTAAGGAAATTCCAAATCCTCTCTTTAAATAGATTTAGTAAATTAATTACAGAAGTAGATAAAAAATTACTCTCTCATTAATACAATTCTTATATTTCTCATCAGTTTCAAAATAAAAAAAAAAGCCTAAAGAATTAATGAGATTTTTCAGAAAGAAATTAAGAACATCAAATAACTGTATTTACATACTAGTCGATCTTGCTAGAGCCTGTCTCTATTAGTAAATTTTATAAATTACACAAACAAATTATACAACTATATAGTATCAAAGGAAAATCATTGAAAACATATAGATAGACAGAAGGAAGATACATATGATGGGGAAGAGCTAGAATTTCAAAGTGTTTTGAGAGGTAGGCAAAGACCAAAAGAAGCAAATCAAAGTATATTTTTGTTAAAACGAAATATTAGACAAAAGGAAACAAAACTGAGAAGCGTGCAATTTGGTGTTTGGATATGGATAAGAAGCTTTAAGCCAATGGAAGCAAAGGCCTCAGGGAATTACAGCATGAGAGTTAGTAATGGAACGAAGAAGTTGCAGCTTCTCATAAAGTGCTGCTCTCTTGTGCTCCCTAGAAACCATATCGGATTCGATATCTTTCTCTCTTTTATCCTTCAGCTTCAGATTTCCCTTTCTCTCTTATGCTTCCCTCTATCTTTCTCTTCCTTACAACTCTGAAATGTTCTGATAGCTGTTTATATATATAAGAGGGAGGGCCGGGGGGGATGAGCTCTCAAATCTATATGATCACCTGTTTGCTTCCCACATGACTGCCTCATTTTTTTTCACAACAAAATATATAATATGAATAATTATATTATGTAGCCAATTACTATACTGCCCTTCTGATTATAGTACAAAATAATTGTTTTTAGACTTCTAGTTTTTACATATTTGTTGCTAGCTAGTAGTAGCTACAATGGCAAATATAGAAAGCTAGTGAAAAACATTCCTTGTTCCTTGGGATGACTGCACCTATTTAATCATCTTTAATTCTTGCATAATTCCTTGCTAAATATAATAATATTGAACTGGCCATACAAATTCCTGGAAAAGTGGAATAATTGATAATAAGAATTACTTAAATTATATGAGTTACTCCAAATGGTACTGAGGGGTTACATGTATTTTATTTATTGTTTGTTATATTGGAAGGGATAGACTTTTGACCAATATCATAACTCATATTTTCACATTCTCATATCACTTAACTCAACCCAAGAGCTTATAAGAATTTCTTTTTATTTACAACAAAAAGTAAAATCACCTTTAATTATATCATCTATAGGTACCGTTTCCAACTTAATTTGAGCTGTTGAGCATAAATTTGATATTTGGAAAGTTGATAATAATCACACTCGTCTCTAGCTAACTAATCAAGCTAATTACTGGTGGGAATCATAAACTTAATTTTGATGGGGCAAAGACGTACACATTCAAATGAACTGTACTTGTTACGCCAAAAGGAAACAAAGATCTCAATTTGAGGGAGAAGTTTTCTAATGCTTAATTTCGACCTAGGTCTAGCATTGAAACCTAAAGAACATGAAAGATTAATTTCGACATATTTTACAAACTATTAACGCCAACAGTTTAAATTTGTGTCTATTTTTAAACGGTGAGATAATTAAGTAGACATTTAAGAGATTTTTAGATGTTGGCTAGTGATCCCATATATAAGGAAATTTTAGATGACACTGTCATTTGATTATTATCAATTTAGTGAAGTGTACCCTAGCTTGTAATATGTGATCACCATTTGACATCCGCATAAAGAAACAAAGCAGATATTGAATCTACTGTTATTTTTCTCCATAATCTTGAATGAGGTGCTAAGTTTGATCAATTTCCTCCTCATATTAGATCAAGAAAAAAATGTACATACATAACAGTGATAACACCATATTTTTGGTCAATTTGTTTCATTTGAAAAGGTTTTTTGTTTTCTTTTTTAATAAGAAGGTGGGGTATAGGGTTAGAATTAGGCTAGGTACGTGGTAATTCATACATGAAACAAATTGATCAAGAAGGTGGTAATTAGGCTAGGTTTTTTGTTTTCTTTTTGTTTTATGTAAAATATGTTGCTAATTATTGATCAAGTAGCTAGCCAATAAATCACACCAACTAATGCTTTTGGATACTAAAAAACTGTAATAGTCATGCAGATTAAGAGTGATCAACTTTCACATGCATGTTTCTGGAGTAATCTGCAAGTTGATATGCAACAAACGTCAAAACAAATTTCTTCAATCAAATGCCAAAAAGTCACTTGATAATGCTAAGAAAAAGTTAAATACAAAGCTAAAAAACAAAAGAGAGTACGCATCTATTCCAAAATCAATTAGCAATAAACAAAATATTTAACACGTTGTATATTATTCCAAAAGGTTATGAACGATCTTATTTTGATGTGAGATTCTATTTTCAAAACACTATGCACGAACAAATTAATGAAATCTTGAGTAATGAGAAGATCAAGATATATATATATATATAGGAAGGGGTAGAATGGGAAATGATGAGGTAAATAAGTACGGGTGGGAAGGGAATAGAAATGGCCATGGAGAGGAATCATGAACTCGTGATGGAGGTTAATAGGCCATCGAGCAGAAAACATCGAAAGGAGTGAAGAAGAGGAGGAAGCAACAAAAATAAAGGATCGATACATATGTATAGTTCTGTGATTTTGGAATGCCTCCAAACACTCCTCACGGGGGCTTTTTTTAGTCTCTCTCTCTCTCTCTCTCTCTCTCTCTCTCTCTCTCTCTCTCTCTCTCTCTCTCTCTCTCTCTCTACACGTGCGCCATTTCGAAAACCTTTCTCATCTCTAGCTCTAGCTATTAACATACAAGTTGAATTTCTTGCTCTTTTTAATTTCTTGGAAACTCAAATAAATATCTACACCATGCAATAATAATAATCTAGGATATCTCTGTGTATGCATGAGGACAGTGGCTTTCCATCATGTTCCATCGAGCTAACTAGCTAGCTAGTTCTATCTTTACCAGTCCAATCAGGCAATCACAACCTATATTTTTTTTTTGATGGAACTAGAAGTAGAAGGCAGTAATTTACCTACCACTCCATAAGACACAACTAAACCGTAATCACAACCTATATATATTTGAGACGTAACTATATATAATTATATATATTAATTATTGCAAACGAGTGAATTACATGGGTGTTCCACATTAGTTGTATATATAAGTATATTCTTAGCTTTAAATTACACGAAAAATGTTATGTTGCATATCAAATAATAGACTTATCACTAATTACAATATCTGATTTTTTTTTTAGAAATGAAAATTGCATTAATTAAGTAACTGAAAAATTTACATCAGCTATTAGTACATCTTACTATCCGATATTTAGAATAATTAAGACTCACCGGCCGCCTTCGTGCATTGATGCATATATATATATATATATATATATATTTGGATTAGTTTAATATTAATTTCCCAAAAATATTACTACTTCCATGGACAGGTAGATTAGGAAAAAGTACTATGTATATCACGAGACCTTCAAATATTATGTATCAAACTCTTTTAGTTACTTGTATGATTATATATATCACAAAGTTCATATAGATATGCACACACCATATATATATATATAATATAAGCAAATTTTGCACTAGCTAGCTAGTCCTTTGTTGCCTCCAACATTGTCACCATTCGACACAGACAAATCACGTACCAAACCCTATTCACATGTGTGCCTCTTAATCATTACAACCAAACAATACTCTCCATACACATACCCTGCTCCAAGCTTTGTCTCTGCCCTAGCTCCATAGAATTAATTATATACATGTAGTAATTCCGGCCCTTATATTTACTTCACACACACACACACACATATACATACTCTTTCAATTTCTAGAGCTGTGTACGTTGAATTATATATGGGGTATACGTAATACACTGATGTGATTTTTCATGCTTAATCGTCACTGATTAATCAGTCTAGGTACGTACTACATGATGAGTCTCTATTATCTCCATGAAATATGCTCCACCTGTAATATGCTCTGAGGCCATGAATCAACAAAATACTCAACTTCAACATTTTGTCGAATGAGCGTGACTTTGATGCTTATCGAAATCATAATTCTGAGCTAGGAAAAGTAGGAAGAAACCAAATTAAACAGATAAGCAATTTGTCTTCATACGTAAATCATAATTCTGAGGAAAACTAGGAAGAATCGATCCTACAGTATGCATTTCTTCATCAAATATTGAAGTGATTGGTTTCCTTTTGGTTCATTAATTGAAAACCAATTATTCTAAGTTACCTGCATAATTTGATCCCGCAACCAATAGCTTAAGCCCCGTACATTTTGATGTTTGTTTTTTGCTTTGTTTTCTTATTCCGAAGACTAATTACAGACATGAAGGGACTTGATTAAGCTATATATATATATTCTATCTTTTTTTTTTTGCTCATAAGTAACATATGGTCTTCTTGAGGTCTTAATTTGTTGGTTGCCGAAAAGTTGGAGGTTGATATATGAAGAAGATTCTTTAAGGATTCGATTGTTCTCCTTCACATGTTTTATGATGACGAGCTAGAAAGGTTTTGGAATAACTATAAACCCTAAGCCAAAAATATATATAATACCTTTTCTTTTTAACTTCTTAATTAATCAACACAAGATATATGTGGTAATAAACGCTATTCTAAACAGAGTAACAGACTGCTTAATTATAATAATCTCATTCATCATGCAGCAAGTGATTAGTGATGTGAGTGATTATATATGGTGCACACCCATGATGACCTGTACGCGTTTTAGTGTCTATGTATTTAGGGTTGTCTATATAATTAAACCGTCATGTGACAAAACAAATCAAAATGAAAAACAAAGAAGCTAGGATCCCCATTGATTAGGGCACAATCATGCAACCAAAGCTAGTATTTCTTTATTCAGAAATGTTTCTCGTGACATTCCATATTATTTGAAAAATGGAATATAAATCTCATAAAATGACAAGCCATGCCACCAATCTCCACATAGAGCCTTTTTTTTTTTACATTGATTCACATCAACATCTCTGATCCTTTCATTAGGGTTTCAAATTTTGGTAATTCACTATAAAAAAAAAACACCCATTCGATTATACAGGATGAGAGTAGTTAATTAGTGTATCGGATGTATACTGCATGCTAACATATATATATGGTAGATCAGTTCACTCAAATATTTTTAATTAATTTTATCGCCATGTATTTCACGGTAATACTTATGATGTCTGATCGCAGCAAATTAAACATTGTCAACATAGTATATTGAATATACATAATAAGTTTTACAGTACATGTAGATAATTAAACTTTTTCTTTCAAATTCCAACTATTTAATTTTTCCATGCAATATTTTCTTCTCCTCGACTGTTTTTTGTTGTTGTATTTTTTTTAAAGATAAATTATCCTCTAGTATAGTATAATAGTATTATGGGATTCTTGTGACTTGCTAGCAAAACCTCACGTGAGCTAGCTGCACTTGGGGAAAGTACATTCACATGCAAATGTGACAATGAAAACAAAACTCAATCGAAATATAAAGTTGAGTGATAAGTGCCTCTGTTGTTCATATAAAGAGAGAGAGAGAGAGAGAGAGAGAGAGAGAGAGAGAGAGAGAGAGAGAGAGAGTTTCTTGTTGGCAATTCATGAAGAATCTTAATCTAAATGCAAGGATAATATAAACATCAATGCCCATTACCAAAATGTTTGGTTGGATATAATTTCATATACTTATATATAATTAGTATATATTAATTAATAAGTTAAATGCATATTGAAGAAGAGCAAGAGCTAGCAAGGTCATTTTCATTATGCATTATGTATCTTCTTCTTCTTCTTCTCTGGGGAATAAAAAGGGTCACTGTCGAATGTCGTCATTCTAGAATTGGAGCTTACATAATCTCTAATACCTACAAATTGCTTTGCTGTAATATAAGCTTGTTGTGTGCAGAGAGAGCAGCACAGAACCCATGCAATACAAAGAAAGAAAGAAAGAAAGAAAGGCCTTGGACTTAATTGGTACAGCTATATTGCCTTGTCCTCTTTCATTCTCGCCAAAACAATTCTTCTGGTGAGATATACTGTTGAAAACGATGGATATCGGCATGTATTGTTTTCTACCTTCTTATATTATTTTCATTAATTCTGTAATATGCATGTTCTTGTATTTAATAATAGAACTCATACCAGCACCTGATTATCTGAATATCTTCAATGAATATATATATATATACCAGATTAATTACATATATATATGTTCTTTGTTACTTCACATAAATGAATAAAGGGTGTGTTGTTTGGTCATGGTCATGAGGCTAGGGGTCAGTGGTCAGTCGGTCTATGACTCTATTCTCTGGTAGGCCATATAACAAATTTAAGTACGCGCGAGTTCTATGCATGCAAAAATATGGGAATTATTAATTGGTAATCAACAATTTAATTGTCGCCCCCGGCGCCCGTTCGTAAGCACTTTGCTTGAATTTCGGACAAACGTTCTTGGCGCACAACGGGAGGGCGGCCCGCGCCCGCGGCCGGGGCGGGGCTTCGTAACGTTTTCCCCTGCCCAAACTTAGGCCTTAAATCCTCCTAGGAACGATTAAAAAACCCCAGTTCCGCGAAAGAAACAAGTCCCCCTCATTTCTAAAACAACCAACCCAACCCCCCCCAAACCCCCCCGCCCAAACCAACAATAAAACAAACCCCCCCTCCCCAACCTTCCCAAAACAAACATCTTAACCTAGCCTTAAAACCAACCAATCGACACAACTAAAAACCCCAAAACAAAACCCTAGCCCCACAAAGTGCTTGACCTAAACCAACCCCCCTTACCCCCCCACCACCCCACCCCCCCCCCACCACCCGCTCCCCGCCCCCCCCAAACCCCGCGAACCCACCCCCAGGGGCACGACCCGCAGGCCTTTCCCGCGACTCCCCCCGCAACCCCGTCACCCCCCCCCCCGTTGCACTTCACCTCAACAACCCCCCCCCCCCAACCCCACGAAGGGGGGCCGGTCGCTCCCAAAGCGGGCCCCCCCATCCAACACCCGCGTCCCGTGCGCTGAGGTGGACCAAAGTAGTTGTTCCCCCACATTGAAGTTTCAAAACCCACGGCGCGCCAGGGGCTTCCAAGCCCGAACCCC
The DNA here is from genome assembly GCA_030142095.1 of Rubus idaeus. Taxonomy (NCBI): domain Eukaryota; kingdom Viridiplantae; phylum Streptophyta; class Magnoliopsida; order Rosales; family Rosaceae; genus Rubus; species Rubus idaeus. The sequence goes on from CM057971.1 coordinate 3,785,990, forward strand.
CGCAGAAACCCCGAAGGGCCTTCACCGCCCGAGACCTCGGATTCCCACTGCTAGGTTTGTCAACCCTCCCCAGAGCCCCGGCAAGCAAGCCCCCACCCCCCCCGGGGAAGGGCGCGGGTGTGGGGGGCGGCAATTTGAGCTGGTTGGCCCTTTAAATAAGACCAACCCCCTCCGGGAAACGGCTGAAGAAAAAGTACCAAAACCCAACAACGTTACCCAAGCAACCAGCAACGGAAACCCCTCCCCCAAGCCACAAAAGGTGGGGAAGAAAACCAGTTGCGGCCCCCAGCCACCAACACCCCCCCCCCAACCCGAAAAGACCCCGGGAACCCCGGCGGAAGTGAACCAACACCCCCCCCCCCCCGCCCCCCCCCCCGCCCCCCCCTAACCCCCCCCCCGCCTTTACTCAAGGTATTTAAAAACTTATGTTTTCTTCACCAACTTACCCACCCAAACCCAACGTTTCCAAACCCCCAAAACCACACCCCCCAAAACGAGAGAGAAGAAAACAGAACCATTACCCACGAATGGCACGCTACAGAGCGACAACAATCATTAAGCCCAATTTCGGGACCAGGAAAGCAAACACAGGGGTTGCCAAAACCAACAAACCTCCCGCCGCGGGAAGGCGCAACCCCCCCACCCCAAAGCAAAAAAGAACCCGCCGAAAGCACGCAAGCAAGGGTCCCCCGTAAAGAACCAACCGCCTTTGCGAGGTTTAAGACGACGCCTATCTTAGGCTGTATTGCGCTTGCAATTACTTTAGAAACTACCCCCAACCCAACTACCCCCCCCCAAGGATAACTTCAAAAATAACCCGACTTATAAACCACCAAGCAAGCTTCTCCGGAAGTGTCCTTTGATAACACAAGCCAATCTTTGGAACGTTTGCTTTATACGTATAAGAAACCTCCTACTCCACCCCAAACTTATACACTAAAAAAAAGAGAAAGCTTTGCAAAACCAAATACTTCACCTTCTTTACCAAACCCTTCCTTTCTGCCACACCGAATACGGTTATACAACCAAACCCCAGGTTGAGTTATACAACAAACCCGCAAGAACCCTCTTTCCCCCGAGTTAAACCCTTTTTTCCCTTTTCTTCTTTTCTTGGGGGTGGTTTAAAGTTATTACATCGAGTTTGGGTATGGGTTAGATAAAGATTATATTTTAAAAAAATCATTGTTTTTTTTAGGTTCTTTCTCTCTTTTGGGGTTTTTTCTTCCTCTTTTTCTTGTTTTGTTTTTTGTTAGAGAAAGTCCTAAGTCGTTTAAGGATGAAGAGTTATATATTTTGTTTTTTGGTTTTCTTTTTTTGTTAATTGAATTGTCTTAATTTGTATTGGTTTGTCTGTTGTGAAATTTGATTTTTCTTGTCGTAATGTCTTTAATTTTGTGATTCTCCGTTTGTATATTGTTTGTGGATTTAGTTGGGGGTTTTCTTTGTTGTTTTGTTTTGGGGGGGGTGGTACATTGTGTTTCTTGGATTGTTATTTAGAAAATTGTTTATTTTGTTCTTTGTGTTTTTTATTTTGAATTATTGTTGGTCGTGGTCTGGTTTAAAAGTTGTTTAATTCTGGGGGTGTGGAAGTAAAGATTTTTGGAGTTTGGATGGAAATATGTGTCTCGATCCTTGGAGAATAAGTAAATTATGGTTGTATTCGGATGTGTCGGGAAAGGGTTTATTTGGAGTTGGAATTTTTTTTTGTTTGTTGGGTGGAGGTGTGGGATGAATTTTACTAGTTTTTCGAAGAAACTTTTGTTTATAAGATTTTTTCTCCTCTGTTGTGTGTTGTGAAAATTAAATAGAGGGTTTATATCAACTTGTTTGTTTTTGGGCCATATAGTGTTAGTTGGGTATATTGGTTATTTGTTGATTAATGTTATGTTTCAATTATTCGTTTTGATCTCGGTTGTGAATGTATTTTTTTTGAGGTGATTAAAATCTTTTGTGTTTATTGATTGAAATATGATTGTCTTTTATTGATCGGGGATGAAGAATGTTTTTTGAATCTCGATTTTCGTGGAGGCGGATTAGTATCTTCTTTGAATTTCTTCGGTGGAAATGAAGAAGTATGATCGGAAGTTTGTAGAATATGTTGAGAAGGAATAAATTAGAAGATTCGGTTAATCTTGTAAAGTGGTGGTGTAAATTTGGGAAGTGCGGAGAGTCAATCTTTTGATGTGGGGCGTGGAAGAGTACGATGATGTGTTGATGGGATCTTGTTTAATCAGTGATTGTGGACGGGAGAGAATAATGTGAAGTTCTTCGTAAAAGTAAACGGGGTTTAGGCTTAAACGTTTTTGTGAACTAAATGATACTTTCTTAAGGTGAGAAGGAAAAAGCGGGAAGATTGAAGAACTAAGATGTGATCTTAGCAAGGTTGAAGGTGGAGAGGTGCTCGGAGAGGTTAGATTGTAAGTGTGTGAGGAGGTTTGAGTTTGAAGTTTGTTGTGAGGTTGAGAACCTTTTCGATCGTAAAATTGTTATTTATATTCGGGGTTCGGCTCTCTTAATACTTTAGGTCTTAAATTCACTTTCTTATAGGAATCGATATTTAATAAAAAATGAATAGTTTTGGATAAGAAAAGAAATAGAAAGATATTTATGAATTGATTAAAAAAAAAAGTCTTAGTGAACTTGTCAATGAATCATAAGGATTTTATCCAGACTATATATTGTTGGGATTGAAAAACCAAATCCATATTTTATTAACATTATTGGATTTGGATTGGATTCAGATCTTAGTCCAATCCATTTACTAGTGTAGACAATTGTCCACACTCCAAGTTCTAATGTTCTGTTGATTCCATTGTATGTTGTAGGCAATAAACTTTTTTTTTTTGGAGGTGTAGAGACAAGATACTGTATTTGTTAAGCAATAAACTGGGCAAGGTCAGACTTATCGAAGTAATGACAAGGATACATTTGCAAATAAATGTAAACTATGAAGAAAAACTTCCAGATCCGCTATTAAAAATAATATACGCATTGTGATGCAATGTTTAGAGTCAATAAAAAGGACCTTAGTAATTTCGAGCCACAAGCACAATAATGGGTCTGGTAGGGTGGCCTGCGTGTGACGTTCAAGGACGTGAAATCTGCACCCATCATCTTGGAGGTGACCGATGCATAAGACAAAAATCCCTATATATAACATCATTATGCATGGCATAAGGTCACAGTGTTGCAGTTAATTGTTCTACTTCGAGTTGAGCAATCTTGTACCCCACTGCTCTTCTGGACAAAAAAGACATCGTAAAATTTAGGTCACGGGGTTGTAGCCATTGAACATGACACAGTTAGATTTAAAATGATCTAGAAAAGAGAAAATATTCAGTAAAAGACGTATGGAGCGCGCATAGCATAGCAAAGAGAACCCGGATGCGTAATTGTCCCAAAAGAAGAAGAGAGAACCTGGCCGGATGATGATCATGTAAGTGACTCCTTTCTTGTGAGTGAGTTGTGTTTTCTTCATCACATGTTTAGGGCTACAAGATCCTACAGCGATGGCAGATCGAGAAGAGGTACAACTCAGCAAGATTGGTGTTTTCAACTGTTGCTGTCTCTTTGTTGATTTTTGGATGCTGAATCAAAGGCACAGATCCTACGTATACGGTCTCCACTTGATGTCCTGCATTTTGCTTCCAAATTTTCTTAGACCCCATAAAGATATACAGGAGACACGTACTTTTCAGATTTTAAACCATGGAATGAGAATAAAAACTAGGGCAGAACGCTGAGATTAAAGTAAAACCGTAATCCAATTTAGCTTCTAGCTAGATGGATATATACACCGATCAAACTCCAAAGTAGATTTTATTGCATGATAAAAAGTGTTACTAGCTTTCATGGTTCTATTCATTTAGGCAAATAGGCAATGAGTTCTCGATCTGCAGCAGTGTTTAGCCGCAAAAAGTTATGCAGTTGCGCATAGCTATGAAAGATGGAAGTTACATTCTTGCATTTAGCATTTTTTTTGTTGGAAAATTGCATTTTAACATATAGTATAAGGTTGCATGAGATATATATATATATATATATATATATATATATATATATATGTGTGTGTGTGTGTGTTACTTATCATATCCGGATAAAGTTTGTAGAGAAATAAGGTCTATTAGAGTAAATTAAGTTTCGTTGAGTAATTAAGTTAAAAGTTTAATTATAATGTTTACGACTGAGAACACATATTACTACTGAAATATGGTAACTAAAAAAGTCTTTAAGGTAAATATGGTCTTATTAGAGAAATAGGTTTAGAAATAGTAAAATAGAATGAGAGAGATAGTAATATAATATATAATGTGTGTAATCAAAAGTATAAATCCCATATACAAGTAAGATCGAAAAGAAGTAGGGATATATAGTATGAGAGTGATGACTTAACGAGGCTCATTCAATAATAGAGACCAACATTAATTGCATAAAGAGTTGTCTCTTCGACCTGATAATGGAACAGAAAACGTTAGAAACAATACAATTATACAAGTAAGATTTCTAAACGGTTGGAAAATTATTAAAAAAAAAGGTCAAGATTCACAAGTTCTTTTAGTTTGTACACTTTCTAAAAATTATGTTTTACCAATGTTGAGATTATGACATGAGAAAATTTTTTTTAAAAAAAATGGACTTCACATGGTTTGAAACTTTTGGAGATGTCATGTTGGCACCCTTGACATGCTGAAACATGGTAAACCTTGTCAACACCATTTTTCTTGAAATTTTACTGTCATATTCTCATCAGTGGTAAAACATGATTTTTAGAAACTGTTCCAATTGTGTCATAATCTAAAGTCGACAATTTGTTCAAATGTACCAAACCGTACCAACCCCCCCCCCCCCCCCCCCTTCTCTCTACAACTTTGTCCGTGAAAAAACTTTACTAACATTAAAAAATAGTTTGTTAAGTTTTTTTAACTGACTTTGCTCGAAAAACTCCAGTCGTTTGTGAGTTATTATTTTTTAAATTCAGAAAACTTAAAAAATCATAACTCACAAACAAATTTAGTTTTTCGAGTAAAGTCAGTTGACACACATTTAAAAAAATAATGTTTTACCAATGGTAAAATTTTCGACACATATAAAATTGAAAGGAAAAATGCGGTTTACAAGGAGAAATCCCGATGTACCCCAGACACTTCAAACGATGCCCATGCTAGTGAGGCTAATTAACGCTGATCATGCTAGCGAGGCTAACAAACAATGCCCATGCAATTTTAAAGTCAAAAAACTAAAAAATTTATAAAAAATAAACGATTCAATATTTTTGAGTTATGTCATTTGGAACACCTTTTAAAAAATATGTTTTATAAATGGCGAATTTTTGATAAATTTTTATTTATTTTTGCTGAAATCATGATTTTGCACAAAAAATGGTAGGTTATAACATACGATTTTTGGACAAAAATCGCATGTTCGTATTTTTGCACCATGATGTGTTTTTGAAAGTTCACGTACCTAATTAATTAATTTTGAAAGTTGAGTACATTTTTATCTTGTGCATCAAAGTTTAGACCTTGTTAGTGATAAAAACTTTACGTAAAAATATGTAATTTTGCTTCACTTTAACGTATTACCATCAATAAAAGAGGAATTATTCATCATATGTGCTCAGTGAAATTGTCCAACTCGATCTTTCAATTTAATCGTTTTTCGTTGCTCAACAAACATATATTGTGTTATTGCTTGTACATTGCATATACCATTTTAATATTGTGTAGTTTCCATTATTGCTTGCAAGTTAGGTGTTTACTTGGCTGACTTGCTACACATGTGAAAACTAACAAGTGTCTCATGGTTGATTTTCATGTAAGGAACTTTAGCCCTTGACACAAGGCCTACGTTGGTCTTGCTTGCATGAGAAACATTAACTTTAAGAAAGTTTCATGCCACAAAATATGTTTCAGGCACAACATGTGGTACTATTGAATATGCATTATTTTTATGCCTTCAAATATGATTTAAATTTTAACCATAGGAAACTATAAAAGATATCATAAGAAATAGACTCAAAAGTATGTGCGAGTCAAAATAGTCAAACAAATTGATCTTGTTTTATGTTTAATTAAATATTCTTGCTAGATTGACATTTTGGAACCAGAAAGTCTCGGTCTTTTTTTTATAACTAATTTTCTTGTATTTCAAATTTGAAAAATCATATAAAAAAATTTGAGATTTTTGTGTTCCATAAGTTCGAGAAGTGTTTAAAAATCATGATTTGAGAGTAAAAAAATATTGGTATAAAATAAGAACATGCGATTTTGACAAAAAAACCGCGTGTGTTCATAGTTTTTGGTAAGAAACTAAGGCTCAAAATTTTCTTTTGTTCGAGAGTCCCAATTGCAAGGGGAAGAATAATGTAATTTAAGGCTAGAAAAAAATTTATAATTTTTTCGGTCTTGAAAGTAATTTTTTTTAAAAGTTAAAAAACCGAAAAAAATCATTAATAAAAAAAAGATAGATACGTAAAAGTTTAGATCATGCTCATGAATATGTTTGTGAAATTTTGAAGTTCGAATCCTTTAAATTTCCGATTGGCCCAAATTTAGACTATATTTTTATAATTGACCTAAAATGGGCGGTAGGAAAAAGAAGAAAAGAAAAAAAACGAAAACTCAAAGAAACGGTGCCGTTTAAATGCAATTCGGAGTTAGGGTTATATGCAATCCATCGAGTGTTTTGAGTCTTGAACCCGCAAAGAAAGAGAGAAAGAAGCAGAGAGTGAGAGAAGAAGATGGGGAAGAAAGCCAAGACCTCTCGGAAGGGAAAGAAGGCATGGAGAGCCAACATAAGCACAGAGGACATCCACGACTTCTTCGAGCAGTCAACCAAAGACGCTCTCTCCGGCGGCAATCTTTCTTCCGCTCCCGATGACGCCCTCTTCTTCGTCGACAACTCCAAAGGTAGTACCTCCTTTCTGCGTGTTACTTTTACCTTCCTGCCCTTTTACTCATCCCATGTCCCGGTTAATATTAGTCGCAACCTGATGCTTATGCTTGGGAAGTTATGGTGAAGACTTGAGCTGGTGGTGGTGTATTGGAGAGCTTCATTTGTTCAATGTTTTATTTCTTTTGGTTTGGTCTATTTTATCGTGGTTGATCAATTTTTATAGTGAAATGGGATACACAGTTATGGTGAGCACTTGAAGTGGTGGAATTTCACATAGTTTTGTTATTGATTTAATGCCATAAATTTACTTGTTTGTTGCATTATCTGTCCAAGGATTTGTTTTTACTTCATATGACTGCCAGAGTAAAGTAGTAAACCTGATTCTTTACCAAGAACTAGAGGCATTTTTTGTTGGGAGCTCAATTATTGGTGGTAGAGAATCTAGAATGTAGTTGATTCGAATAGAAGTAAGCTCGACTTCAACATTCAGGCTTAGTCACTCTATAGAAATCTCATGGTAGGCAATCTGGGTTTTTAATGAATCTATAATCTGGAGCCAGCCAAATAGTCACTGCCTATTATGTTGTGTCAAAGGGTAGAGTTTTGCACCTTGTGATTTGTTCTCTCATTTTCTAATCTTTAGCGTGTGGAAGGAAACTTATTTTCTTTTGTTTAACCAGATCTTTCGGTGAAGAGGAAGATTGAAAAGCATAGACAGAAAGTACTTCACATTGACAGCATGCTACAGAAAAACCCATTTGTAAAAGCAGTGCCTTCTTCAACACTAAAGAAGTCCAAGAAAACACGCAAACAGGTTCCAAACCCGGAAGATGCGACTGAATGCGGTCCTGAGGTCAGATAGTTATAATAGAAAATGTAAAATACACATGTTATCAAATTTCTAGCCAGTTTTAACCAATATTATTTGGCATCTTTCAGGGTTCTGTCTCAACTTCTGGCATGATTGACCTATGGGGTGACAAAGTTGGTGACAACCACATGGTCAAGAAGGTAAGGCTCATCAGTTGAGTTCAAGGATATGATCATATTCTTGTTTGTTCTCGACTGTTTTTGTTATTCTTATTCCAATACCATGAAGAGGCATGTTATATGTCAGTTTCGACCAACAAATCATAAATAATAGGATGCATGGTGGAGCACCAATGAGAGATCAGTAGGAATGGACATGCCCATGGTTTGCTTCCATGTGGTCTGGGGTTTAAACCCCCTCACAGTATCTATGTACGTAGCTATTTGCCAGAGCTTCCTGTCCCCTAAAGATTGTAAGGTGTGGCAGGAGGCCCCAGTTTCAAGCCTGTGTCCATGAAGCGGGTTTGGGGGATTTCTGGTTTCAAAAAAAAGAAAAGAAAAGGGGACACTGGGGCAACACTATATTGATGTTTAGTTGTCTTAATATAGTGCACAGTTTTAGATAACATTCCATAGCTCTTAGTTGATGTATGTTCATTGATTGTTTTTTAAGACGACGAAGCCTTCACCTATTCCTGCTGTAGAAGTGGAGCCTCCAGGATGCTCATATAACCCTACCGATGAAAGTCATCAGGTAATTTCTCAGTCTCTGACACTTGGTATTTCTCTATTTGGTCGAAACATTTGGCACATATGGCATAAATCTTATTCATCTGTGCCTCTTTTGCCAATCCAGGAAGCATTGGCTCATGCTGTTGCAGAAGAAATGCAGAAAGTCTATAGAAATGAGTTAGGGCCTGAACCAGTTCCTCTAACTGTTCCAGGGGAGACTGTTGATGAAGAAGAAGTGAGTGTCTTTTATTCTTTCACGTATCATTTACCAGGAATTTCATGTGCCTCAAGTCTAGGGCTACACGTCATTATAAAATTGTTCCTGTATACTTTAATTACTTCCAATGTTGGCCTAGATTATAAGATTGATTTAACTATTAATATAACTAACATTTTAAACATAAGAATGTTATACTTTACATATTGAAATTGCAATACATAAATATAAACCTCACAGTACCCCTACTTTGTTAGATGTATTTTATTGAAGCAGATGAAGGCAGTGATGATGATATGAATCCAGAAAAGTTGGTTGAGAATGAGGATACTGCATCTGAGAAAAGGTGAGCTGTATTTTGTTTGATATTGCTAGCATTCTGTTCCATGAGTTACGTATCTGTTTGCATGCTTCTTTGATTTCTGAGAAGATATATGAGGTTTCCGTAGCACTAATTGATTGTGGTTCTATGCTAATACATCAAGTACATTTCAATTTGATAAATTTCTTCATGACATCTATTCCATGAGCTCATTGTTTGAATGAAATGTTACAGGCCCTTTAAAACAAAGAGGGTGACAACAGTCGAATTAAATAAGAGAGCTAGGCGTAAAGAACAGCTGAAAAAGGAAGCCAAAGCGAAAAAGGCACAGAAACTTTCCAAAGAAATTGATGGGTAATGTATTTATATGACCTGTTTGCTTCTAGGATACTCTGGTGAAGGTTACATTCTAATAAATTGCTTGCTCCTTTGGTCACAGCTTACCGGATATCCTTCAAGAAATAGCTAAAGAGGACGAGGAGAAGCAAAAAAGACATCTTCGACGAGTTGTAGCTAAAAAGGAAAAATCCAAGTCGTGTCCCCCGCGCTTGGGGAAGCACAAGTATGTTTACAATATTCTCTCTCTCTCTCTCTCTCTCTCTCTAGATTTGATATAATTTGTTTTTATCTTCTTTTGATACAGATTTGAACCTGCCCCAGTTCAAGTCCTTTTGACTGAAGAAAGAACTGGATCCATTCGTAAACTGAAGGTAGAGTGGACTTGTTTTTTCCTCAAGTGTTCCTTCAATATAAAATTTTCATTCTTGTGTATGGCTGAAATCCATAAAACTACAGGAAAGTCTGATTGTTTGTTTTTATTTTTCTTTGTGTGTGAAGGGTTGTTGCACCCTTGTCAAGGATCGTTTCAAGAGTCTTGAAAAAAGAGGATTAATCCCAGTTAAGGCTAACAGAAGGTTTGTCCATTTTCCTTGAAGGTTCACTGGGTTTTTTATGTAAGTGTAATCAAACCTGATATATCTCACATACATATTTGACTGATTCATCTACTTGTTGGATGTGTTCTTGGACAGGAAATAGAGTTTTTAAAATTTGATTTCACAAGATGGCAATGAAAGGTGGAAAGAAAGTCACATTAGTTGAGGTTCCTGGAAGATCACCTGCTGATGCCAAAGATTTTGTCACAATCAAGCTCACTAGTTTCATAGTTTATAACTTATTTCAATTTTTGCTTCTTTTTTCTACATGTTTCCTTCTGCCACTATACTTCCTCTTTCTATTTAGTTCAAATTTCCCTTTTGGAGGGGGGAGACTTCTTAATTTAGAGGTAAATGGTTAGTAAATGAAGTGAAGATAATTTAGTTCAAATTTCCCTTTTGGAAAATAAAGTGGTGGATTAAAATCGACTTCTTACCCCATTTCAGAGGTAAATGGTCTATGACTCAAATGCAAGTGAAGATTGAAGAAGAGAATTATGGTTTATCAGTTTTACCTTTACCATAATCAAATTCTAAGAAAATACCAGTCCGACTATGAAATTTATATTTCCTAAAAAAATGAAACTATGAGAAAAAGAAATTAATCGGCTCCTAACAATTTAGGCCCGTTAGGCCCATTGGGCTAAGTCAGCAATTAACAGTATGAGAAAAAAATAATTAATTGGCTTCGGACCGTGCATTCTTCAGATTTTTTTTCTTTCTAAAACAATGGTTTTTCATCCAAGGTGTGTTGTAACATACGATTTTTAGGCTTAAAACGCATATTCTTAATTTTCGTACCAAAAATTTTTCACAATCAAATCATAATTTAAATGAAATCTCGAGTTCACTGAATGCAAAATATCGATTCAATTTTTTTTAATTTGAAAAATTAGGAAATTAATTTAAAAAATCGAGATTTTTGAGTTTTGTCAACTGAGACACATTTAAAAAAAATATGTTTTACCACTAGTGATTTTTTGAGAAATTTTTATGTCTTATAACAAAACCATATGTTTTCATCCAAAACGGTGGGTTATAACACACGATTTTTAGGCCAAAATCCTAGTCTTTATTTCCGCAGCAAAATCACCCCACACTTAAATCATGATTTTTACGGAAATCTTGAGTTGACCGATTCCAAAAGTATTGATTCCTTTGTTTTTTTTTTACGGTTTTTCAAAGTTGAAAAATTAGAAAATTCATAAAAAAATAAACGATTCTAGATTTTCGAGTTTTATCAATTGAGACATTTTAAAAAAATATATTTTACCAATAGTGAATTTTTGAATTTTTTTTGTCGAAACCATGGTTTTTCACGCAATACGGTGGGTTATAATACACGATATTTGGACTCAAAACGCATGTTCTTATTTTAACACAAAAAACTTGTCACAATCAAATCATGATTTTAAAAGATATGCCGAGTTGATATAATGCAAAAATATCGAATCGTTAATTTTTTACAATTTTTCAAATTTGAAAAATTAATAAACAATTTGAGATTTTCGAGTTATGTTGATTGAGACATCTTTTAAAAAATATGTTTTACTAAGGGTAAAATTTTGAGAATTTTTTTTCTTTGCCGAAATCATGGTTTTTGGGCCAAAACGGGAGAAAGTGAACAATATATTAAAAAGAAAAAGAAATTAATGGTCTTCGGACTGTTAAGGCCATTGAGCCCATTTGGCTTACTTCGAAAATAACCGAAAAAGTGAAAAATATATAAAAAAGGAATTCATGGGTGTCAGACTGTTAAGGCCTATTGGGCTCACTCTGAAATTGATTGAAAAAGAAAAGCTCTATTGGGCCTTTTGTGCTCATTCAGAAATTATTGTAAGAGTAAACAATATTTGAGAAAAGGAAATTAATTGGCTTTAGACTAGAAGGCCCATTGGGCCCATTTGACTTACTTCGAAATGGACAGAAAAAGTGAATAATATATGAGAAAAAGAAATGAATGGTTCCATTAGGTCCATTGGGCTCACTGGCAAATTGCCGGAGAAAATACAAACATCTTTACTCGGCTCCGAAGGAGTTCAATTTCGCCGCAGCGAGCATCGGAGTTGTCTCTTTGCACTATGCGCACATTAGCAGCCAAGCTCACCGGTGTAAGTTGCCTCTCCGAATCCGAATATAAATTCTGTTCCCCATATTTTTTCGTAATTTGAATTGAATTGAATTTTACGATCAGTGTGCAAAGTATTACTGTAGAAGAAACCCAGTACGGAATGCGCAGTCTCGCAATTTCTCATCTTTCAAAGCCAGAGGTCAGTCACTGTTGACGGCTTTGTCTTCTTTGATTCGGTAGTATATTTCGGTTGGTTGCTGAGAATTTGAAGGAAGATAAAATTCTGATATGGACCCAAATTGAATATTGCAGATGAGCTCGCACTTGAAGAAGAAGCCGATAGAAAAATCGGATGGTTGTTGAAGCTGTTATTTGCAGGGACTGCCACTGCCGTTGCTTACAACATCATGCCATATATGGGTCTGTGAGAGAATGTGACTCTGAGAATTGATTTTATTACCATCTTTAACTAGTTTCTTTGGTTCTTCATGTATTGGTTTCTTCGATTTTCTCATTATGCGGTTTCTGCCTGACATTGTTTCCTATGATTTACTACATTTCCAGGGGATAATTTGTTGCAACAGTCGGTGTCGCTTTTGCAAGTGAAGGATCCTTTGTTTAAGAGGATGGGGGCTTCTAGATTAGCTCAGTTTGCGATAGATGGTAACCTTAGTAACTCTGTTCTCTTTTCTGTAAGTAATTCTCAAGTTCAGTCATTATGTATTAAAGCATTGGTAGCTCTGGTAATGAATGTAAACTGCCTTGTGCTTGAGCTGCATAATGCGCTAGGCGATTATTTCTTGGACTGTCTCAAATGGGTTGCGCTCTGTTTGATGTTTCCATTAGGACTTGTTGAATCGGTAGCCTATGAAACTTGCTGGGTTGGGGAGTGAAGTTTGAGGATCTTGATAAAGTGTACAACCTTTTTCTTTTCTCTTTATTTGTAGATGACAGGAGGATGAAAATAGTGGAGATGGGTGGTGCTCAGGAGCTCGTAAATATGTTGGGGGATGCTAAGGATGACCGCACAAGGAAGGAAGCTTTGAAAGCTCTTTCTGCTCTGTCACACTCAGGTCAGATTATTGTGTTGATACTGCATATGCCTCTGCCTGTGGCACTTTGAAACTTTGTTCATTTCTAGAATAGCAATCAACTGCAACTGAGGGCTTTCGATGATGATAAATTTTCCTACTAACAATTATTCTGTAATGCAAGTGGGACAATGGCTAATTGCTATGAGTGGTGGAATGCCTATACTCATTGTTGGGAATGGAGACACTATTACTGCCACCACACTATTGCTTGTTGAATATTGAAATGAGATCAATTTCTGTTTATACTGAATGGAAGAATGGAATTCCAGTGAACTGTGGCTTTAAAATCTTGAGGTGCATGTAGCGGTCATTGTTATATGTCCCATACCGCCATGCTTTGAACCAATATAGTTGTTGCTCAGAATATCACTAATTGGCATAATGAACATTCGATAATTGTGGTAATGAAGATTTGATTGCTTTTGTATGAGTATTTGGAATATAGAGCAAGTGAGCAAAATGTGATGGAAAAACAAGGCATGTCCAGAAAACAGCCTGCACCAATCAGTTCTCTCTTGTTGCGCTTAGTTGTCTAATCTATATTCTATTTACTGCAGATCAAGCTGTTGGAGCTTTGCACCAAGCTGGGGCAATCTCAGTCATCCGAGCTGCCCCTGATTCCTTGGAGAATGCCGAAATTGAGAAATACAAGTCAGGCTTACTCCAGAGATTCCAAGATCTTAGATATGATATTCCATCTGCAGATGTATCAAGTTCCTAGTCTCTAGTTATAGGCTGCAATACAAATTGCCTAAAGATCATTTCTGCATGCGCATGGCAACTGCCTTTTGTAAGAATAGATGAATATGCCTTGTATTTTCCTTCTTTTTCTTTCAAAATGTAATAAAAAGAGTTTGAAATCTCATAAAGAGCAATTGCGTTCAATTTTATTAGTTATGATGATCAAGTAGAGAATCATCTTTGACACATCCACCCTAACACAGATCCTGGTCCAAGCTTGGAGAGTATCTCATAAAGAGAAACAATCTGTTTTTGACTAATAGTAATTAGTAGTCTAATGCATATTCAAAGACTAAAAAATTCTTCAAGGAGTCCATTCACTAGGAAACTACATGATTTCCCATTGCATTCATATAACAATAAATCAATAATGTTTGTACACTATATAGAGAACAATATCATGAATAACACACAACAATACAGGCAACTCAACAACAACAAAAATGGCACCACAGAGAAGGAAATCCAATTACTACTTGTTTCCGAAAAAATTATACACATTGGTGGAAATGGCAATAGCGCTTGTTCCTACTGCCAGGACTACCATTGTCGTCGCCATGATCTTATCCCTTGTTGTAGATATACGATGCACATCCCTGTAATTCGCATACAGTAAAAACGTTAGTGTCAAGTTTTACCATATTTTCTAAAATAAAGAGGAAGAGGAAGAGATTACCTTAGAACAATAGCACCAGGGAAAATGAATGCAAGGCAAACTGCAGAGGTTGAACCCAGAAACTGAAAGAGATACCATATGTTTGGGAATGCTATTGCTGCTATATAAGAGACAACTAGCAAAGCAAAAGTTAGAAGCATAAATCTTCTGGTATCTGTGGCTAGTAGTGATTTCTTAGGGAAAAGAAACTCATCCAAGTTTGCTCTTAAAGAGAAGTTCAAGAGTGGAAACACCAACATCAAGTGAAGTGCATAGCTTAATCTGACCACATCATTGAGTAGTTCCCCCATTGCTGAATCAGAGCTTCTATCAAAATTTACAAGTATGTCTGGCATGATTGAATCCCCAAACAGTAGGTACCCAAATAGTCCTATGCTGAAGTAGATGGCTGCACAAAGTACTAGTGAGATTTGGACCGCCAAGATCATATCGGAAGGCTTCCCAAGCTCGAAACCAATAGGATGAACTGTATACAAAGCAAATTAGAGACCACACTGGTGAGAAATTTTGAGCTTCGACTCGACTAAAACCTTTATATGAATGGTGAAATGATGCCCTTCTTACCATTGAAATGAAAAGTGAAGGCTGTCACAATGACTGGAACAGCAGTGAAAAGGTCAAAGAATGAGGTTTCTTGGTCTAAACTTGGAACCAATCTTGGGGTTTTGGTTTTCCCTTCAAAGATTGCAAGGATCGCCATTGCAGAACTTATCCCAACAAAAACCACAGCAAGAAGAACCGATATCGCGGAACTGAACCTCAGCGATTCTGCAGTTCACAACAAGGCCAAGATTTTAGTAATCCGGCTACACTCGATAGGGCCTTGTTTGGTTCGCGGAAAAGCAAATCCAAGAGGAGCTGGAAATATATAAATTTCCTATCTTTTGGGTTTTTTTTGTTTTTGTTTTTTCCCATTCTCAAGCTTCTAATCCGGAAACCAAACTAGCTAGGCCTAAGATAATAACAGAGTTCAACAATATACAAACAAAAGAGGATTGTTTACTTGTGTTCGAGTACTAACCTACACGTCTTAACAAGACCAATGGTAGCATAATCAAAACTAGAGTGAACAAGAGGGCGATGTCACGTGAGTTCCACCACTGAATTCCAAACCATTCTTGCAGAACACCCAAATGCCCTGTTTTATTTCCAGAAAGAACATCCCCTGACAAAAAAAAAAATGTAACTATTACTGAGTTCTATTTGCATTTAGAAATTACAATTCATAAAAATGTATAATATTGAATCAAGCTTACCGATTATAATCTGGTACATGATTAAGCAACCAAAATTTGTGATCATGACACATACTTGTGCTGCAATCGATCCCACCTGCCCAAACGACTCCTTCATGACGCCGGCGTACGTCCTGGACTCGCCGGAATGCGTGAACCTCATCAGAAACTCTACCGAAACGTCGGCCAAGAAAGCGATGATCACAATGAGCACAAAAGCTGGTATGACCCCCAACACCTTAAGGGTGGCAGGTATGGACATAATCCCAGCACCGATTATGCTAGTCGACACGTTGAACACCGCCCCGGACACCGAGCCATGCCTTACTTTCTTGTGCTCCGGCAACAGTGGCGCCTGGACTCCGGCCGCCGGCGACATTCCGATGAGTAATGTGCTAGAGGGAGGAAGGAGTCAAAATGGTGTTGTCTTTTTGTACATCATTTCGCTTTTAATTCTATTAAAGTATGGGATGGGTGCATTATTGGACGGGTGCATTATTTTACCAAAATATCATTAATACACGTGGGATGTGATTATGTTAAGAGGATTAAAGCAAGGGTAATATTGGAATCTGAGGTTGGAGTGAAGTTACTATGTACATGGACTAAATTGTATCTGGATGGAAAAGTGGGCGATGTGGAAGTTCTTAAAGATCAATGGTGTAGACGACTAGTCGTGTCTGGCATTCTTTTATTATTGCCCAAAACAAATAGACGGCCAACTGTTCTGTTTTTGGTTCATATTTTCCTCTTTGGCCATATTAGGGAGAAAATTAAAGAGGTTAAGACTAATTTAGTTTTATAGTTGTGATGTTGATCCTGCATTAGCTAAGATGTGACATGACAATTGAATTTTGGTCAATCAGTTTTTGTGACTTGAACTTCATGTGCATTTTGCGTTACGCATCAAACTGCACACGATTACCTATTCGAATTCATATTTTTGAAAGTGTTCATATTTGGTATGTTTATTATGAGGTTAATATAGATAGCATGTGAACTTGTAGTATTGACACATGAATTTTGAATTTTGTTCATTCACAAAGAGTGGTATTCATCTAGTCAGTTACTAGGCATGAAAATAATGATTTAGATTTCAAGAGTGGAAAGAATTATGGTTAAATTTGAGTTAATTTTATTTTTATGTTGAATTTAGATTTAAAGGTAATTGACCATGATATCTTCTGTCAGTTATCATCGATTCTTAAGTGTAATTTTGCAAGCATTTTTTTTCCCCTTCTTTGCTAAGTTTGTGTATTAGACTGTTAGGTTAACGGAGTCCCACTTCTTTGTAATTTTACTTTCTAGCTATTGAAAATAGGGGACATTTCACTCTTTCTAATGGTCTGGTGTCTAACATTTTGGTGGCACTTGAGCATGATTGTTCATAATGATGCATGATTGACATAATTGAAGGCCCTACCTTTATGAGACATCTACCAACCCTAAAAGCAAATCATCTTATAAACGTGGTACAAAATCTAGTAAACATGAAGTTTTTCTTTACGATCTTAAGAGGAATGATTTTACTTGTAAATTTAAAGTTTGAGCACGTATATATGGACCAAGGTCTTGTTAACTAGTCTTTCTTTTGCTCATTGAACAAAATACTAATTGCGTTTTGACTGTACAACAACCGATAAACGATTATAAAAGTTAAACTCAAAATTTTCTACTTACAACTGAGATACTTATACCACTATACCAAATAATCGTGGACAATACATTTTTTTATTTGATTGTAAATTTTACAATTTTTTGTATTTTTTTTTATATTTTCAATAGGTCATCCACTTTTTTATTTTTTTTTATTTAACTTCTTAAAATTATTTTTTCTTTTGGAGATAGGTTGTTGAGGGCCGGTCATTTCATTTCAAGAGGTACATAAATATAGCTAGCCAACTTGGAAAAGAAAAGGATAAGCTTCTTTATATGGTGCATCCCTGTATTACGAAGCAAAGGATATCAATGATATTCTTGTTTTATAACTCCATACAAATCTGATAAATTTTTTTTGACCAAAACAATTCTGATGAATTTGATAATAAGTGAGTAGGCCACATATGATAATTCAAGGAAAATATCAAACCAAATTTTGTAGGAAGACAAATTTAGGGGAGTGAAATTTACACCCTCAATTCTACAATCCACACTCAATCTTTTCTTTTTTAGTAATTCAAAATTTGTCTTTTTATAAAGATTTCAACCTAAAAAAAATGTAAATTAGGGAATGTAAATTTCAATCCCAAATTTAATGAATTCAATTTAGTTCTCTTGGAACAAGTAGGTTCATGTAAAGTGTTACACTTGGCATTCAAAAACCTGTGCCCAGTCTACAATATGTAGCCTTTTTCTGGCTTTGCTTAGCTTTGAGATGAAGTGTACAAACTGGTGGATATTGCAAGTGAGCTTGTAACCACAGCCAAAACAATCACCACTACTGCTATAATCTTGTCCTTTGTTGTTGATATCCCATGTCCATCCCTGTCAAGAAATTCGAATCAGAAATCAAGTTCGATTTAGTAATCACAAAAAGTTATGAACTTGCTCGCAAGCTAACCTAGAGAAGCAAAAAGGGTTAGAATTTGTTTGGTACCTGAGAATGAGAGCACCGGGGAATATAAATGAGAGGCAAACCACAGTGGTTGACCCCATGAACTGAAAGAAGTACCAAATGTTTGGGATAGCTATTGCCACAAAATAAGAAAAGGAGAGCAAAACACAAGTGAGGATCAGAAATCTCGAGGTGCTTTCAGCCAAAACAGGCTTGTTTGGGAAGAGCAATTCGTCTATGTTGGCTCTCAAGGAGAAGTTCATAACAGGGAACACGAGCAGAAGGTGCATCGCATAGCTTGATCGAACGATGACATTGAGTATCTGCCCGAATGTAGAGCCAGAGTTTTGATCAAAGTTTACTAGCATGTCACTCATTATTGAGTCCCCGAACAATAGGTAGCCAAAGAAGCCGATAGAGAAGTAAATGACAACGCAGATCAGCAGAGAAATCCGACTAGCTAATCTCATATCAGAAGGCTCACCAAGTTCTGCTCTAATTGGATGAACTGCATTCATTCAGTCACAGATTTGCAATGTATCAGAAATTTAGTGTTACGTATAACATTATCAATATGAAAACCAAAAATTGATGTACCCTTCTCACCATTGACATGGAATCCAAAACTTGTCACAATGACCGGGATACTGGTGAAAAGATCAGATATTGAGACTTGATTTCCGAAGTCTGGAAATAGTCTCAGTTTGTGAGCCTTCCCTTTGCACAAAGCGTAAATCGCCATTGCAGAGCTTATGGCAACAAAAACTACTGCTAACAAAATGGATATTGCTGAAGTGTGCCTTAGTGAATCTGCAATTAATTTAAGCAACAACCAACAAGCAACGAGAGGAAACTACATCAACCCAGTTTCACATTCTTGTTCATCAACCTTAATTTGAATCAAAGTTTACTGACCTACTCGACGTAACAGGACTAATGGAAGCATCACAAAGATTGCAACGAAGAGAAGCGCACAAGGTCGAGAATTCCACCAATGGATGCCAAACCATTCTTGTAAAATTCCTAAATGCAAAGTTCCTCCAGATTGAGTACTCCCACATAGCACATCCCCTATAGAAAAGTATGAAACTTTCTTTGATCAGTATATTTGGGACATACATACCACAATATCACAGAGATTAATTGTTAAAAAAGCAAAAGGGACTTGACTATTCTCCATGATTGAACTTTGCTTTGTTATTTGGATAGGGGTGGTGGGTAGATATATGTCCCTATCAGACACCAAACCAGTAATGGGTGTCTACTTTGTTTTATCAGGTATAGTGGATAATGCAACAATTCGGCACTAATTAAATCTAAAGCTTATTAAGCCCAGAATTAAGAGATGAACATTATAGAGCTTACCAATGATGATTAAATAAATGATGAGGCAACCCAGGTTGGTTATGATGACACAGATTTGCACAGCTATGGAACCCAATGGTCCAAACGACTCGCCCACCATGCCGGCGTACGTTTCCGACTTGCCGGAGTTTGTGTACCTTAGCAGGAACTCCACCGTGACCTCCGTCAAGATAGCCACAAATAAAATGGCTATGAACCCGGGAATTATGCCCAGCACTTTCATGGTGGCTGGGATGGACATGATTCCGGCTCCGATCATGGTGGTTGAGATGTTGAAAACGGCGCCGGAGAATGATGCGCCTTGTATGGATGATGATGAAGAGCTTTGACCCTCCAAGGACTTGAAGTCATGGAGAAGTGGTTGAGTGACCACTCCAGCTTCATCATTGTTTTGCTCCTTCTTCATCATCCTTAAATTTTGGTTTAGCTAGCAAGCTGCAACTTGATAATGCAAGCATATATATATATAATATATAGTTGGTGTGCTCATTATTTTAATGCAGATATATAGTTTATCCAGATATACAATGAATCATTATGGATATGAATTTGCAAAAATTGCCAGACATTTCAGAACATCCAAATGGCACATCAATATTGCAGTGACCATGTCAAAATTTAGCAAATTTTATTTTTTACCATGTACTTTTTTCAATAGGTGGAAAAGTTGCAAATGGCTGAAGTCAAAATCCCTTGCCTCAATGAGAAGATAATGAAAGTTGCCTCAATTGCTTCTCTAGGAAGAATTGCTTCTTTAGGAAGAGACTTCTTCTATCTCTTTTGATGATGTTGTTTCATTAGCCACATAATTGAATTCTCTAAATATATGAGAGAAACAATTTCCAATAAACAATTTAAGATAAAATAAAGAACTTCAAACCTCTTAAAAATAGAATTTGGACGTCATTTCGTGAGCTAAACATCTTTTGAGAGGGAATGAGAGATTTGAATTTTAAACATTGGAAAAAAAATGATAAAAACCCAAAATGGTACCTGAACTATAGCTAAAGGTACATTTTGGTACCTATAAATTTTTTTTACCCAAAATGATACCTGAACTATTGTGCATTTACCCAAAATGGTACATCCGTAACTCAAAATGGTACATACAAATTGTACCATTACCCAAAATGGTACATGAACTATTGCACTATTATCCAAAATGGTACCTGAACTATTGATCAGTACCCAAA
This sequence comes from Rubus idaeus, assembly GCA_030142095.1. Classification (NCBI taxonomy): domain Eukaryota; kingdom Viridiplantae; phylum Streptophyta; class Magnoliopsida; order Rosales; family Rosaceae; genus Rubus; species Rubus idaeus. The sequence continues at coordinate 3,806,829 of CM057971.1, forward strand.
ATGGTACCCAACTTAACTACGGAGGTACCATTTTGGGTAATGTCACAATAGTTCAGGTACCATTTTGGGTAAAAAAAATTTGTAGGTACCAAAAAAGACTTCACAATAGTTCAGGTATCATTTTAGGTTTTTACCCAAAAACAATTACTAACCACACATATTCAATTATATTGTTTTTTTTTTTAGAATTGCAATTTATAATTTTATATAGTTTGACATATTCAATTTACTTACCAAAATTTGTAGTGTTGAACATAAGTCAATTTTTTTTGAATTGTTTTTTTTTGTTAGATAAAAAAAACCTTCTCTTTATGATTGGGTTCAGCGGTTCATGCCAACAGCCTTCCGCAAATTCTATGTAGTTTTATTTTTATTTATTATAAAGATAATCAAGTGTAGGTTTAGGCCTGTTGCTAATCATTTTAGTATCCTCGAATCAAAATGACGAATTTCGACCATTAAACTGCATTGTCGGATCAACGGAACAGGAACGTTGATAATCTAGGAGAAAACGAAGTGCTTTGCTTTAGGTACCACACAACGAGTTAACAGTCAGGGGAACTAACCAATCATCATTCAGACCACCTTTATTGCCATGGAGCTTATTCACATAACAAGTTACTTATTCACAAATTAAGCGCCAAAGTCAGCATTAAATCACAAAACCCATACATCATCGGATTATCAAACCCAACCTCAATAAAATCCACTCTGATTAAACTACAATTCAGTACCAGTACACATTGTTAATCAAGTGCAACTGAATGACAAACCCAGAGCAATGAAATTCAATCTTCATAAACCAATAAGAGAACCACACAACATGTAATTTTATTAGTCTAGGTCAGATCATCTTCCTCCAGCTCCTTGGCTTTCAGCTTCTCCTTCACTCTCAACAGTAAGGTGGTTTTCCACGAATCCTACAGGTGTTCGTGCAATACAATTAATGTAAATGCAAGGAATGAAAATAGGTTTCTAATGGAAGCAAGCATGGTATCAAATTTGACGAGATATGTACCAGTGGGGTCATGCTATCAAATTCCTTCACCACATCAGTGAACTTGGCAACATCTTCTTCATCAACTGAAGCTGCAATATCCTGTCACAATGCACAAAGCATGATCAAGATTTCTAGGTAACAATCACTTTTATGAAACTATACCTTGTTGGCAATTAAAATTATTAACTAAAAGAAGCATTCAAGTTGATAAACACTACAGAAACACAGCATATGAAATTAAAAAACAAAAACGCGCAAAATATTCCCTAAACTGAAAGGTGTTCCAATATAATAGTAACTCACCGCTAAGAATCTGTACTCCCTTGTTCCTGAAAAAGTTGGATCTAAATCCTGCAGAAGTCCAATAATTATGTAATAATTCCGAAAGATAAGGGTATAACATGACAATTCTAAATAAGTCCCAAACTTAGACCTCGTATCTCTCTAATGCATTGGTGATTGCAACAGGATCTCCTCTGCAGAGTTGACATATCCCAGCATTAAGAAGATGACCTTTGACCCCATACTTAAGCAAGTTGTTGTTGAGTGAGTGTCGCGCAATTTCCTCGTAAATTTCAATAGACTTGGGATATCTGCATAAACATAACATTTAATCAGTTATTCAGTAAAATGAGCATTAATAAGAAGCTATAGCCTCTAAGTCTGCCTCCTAACAAAACCTGTAAATGTTTCAAGCTTTCTGGTATAGGGTAAACTACTCCATGATTTGGAGTGTGTTGTAAATTTGTGGTGGTGCACCAGGACACTAACCATATTGATAATTTATTATCAGCTACAGCCATGGTTTACAGAATTCATAAAAGGTTTTAATCAAATAAAAAAGCACATAAAACTGGAGAAGTGGCAAGAATCCACACAAAATGTTGACATTACTGTAATCAAAATGACTAGACTACCAAGTGAAGTTCATTCAATGAAGGATGGTCCAGTTTGGTTGCATGCTATCCTTGATGTATACTTCACTTGGGGGTTTGCACCACAGGAGTTTTCCGGTTTTCCCCAAGGGAAGGGTTTTAAATTTAATTGCATCCCATTTCCCAAGCAGTTTTACATAGTTTTGAATGGAATTGCCCTTTTAAATTATATATATATATTACACCACCAATTTTACATGAATTTAATCGACGACAACAAGAAAAAGAGTTGACTACATATCATTCACATATTCCTTAAAGTCTCACATGAACTCCATATTGATGTCCAAAACCAAGCCGAACCAAATAATGCAGAAAGAAATGTAAATCACATTGATACACATTAAAGAAATGTTCCTAAAGTTTTGCAGGTAAAAATTATGCATTTGAATCCTATGCAAGCTCATAAAAGTGATATCATAATATAAAGATAATATAATAATATTACCAATGGTGCTTTATAATAAAAACAATTAGTTGCAAATATTAATAAAGTACAGTACAACTAGCAGTCACAAGATGATCAGGTAGGCATATTCTTAGCATAAGATCATATTCACCAGCCAGACAAAACCATAGGATTCTCCAGCAAAACAACTTACTGCAAAATATGTAGGATCCCTTGTGAACAAACAATCACTTTGACTGCCAAAATATTAGTAAAATGTAGACGACTTACTGTTCAATCTGAGCAGCAAATTGAGCAACTTTCTGCTTGCACTGGTTGGCAGAAGTTGTTACTTCTTCATTTTGGAAAAAATCAGCTGCCCTTTCATAGAACTCAATAGCCTTCTCAATATTTTGTTCAGATTCATATAGCTCGGCAATTTCCTGCATGGGAAGTAACATATGCCCATGTTACAGAATGACTATAATGGCTTCCATAACATCATATGCTACAGACGTAGACTGCAGAAACATCAAGACCAAGAAGAAAGCAAGATGAACACTTAGATTCATTATCATATGAATATGAGGTCAGCCATTTGAATTCTCATCTTCCATTATTCTTCTACATACTCTATCTCCTATCTAATCTAACATTTTTAGCTCCTTTCCCTTGTCAGTCTCCATCAACTTCTTGATCTTTTACTTTTTATTTTGAGCACTCTTATCTTGGTTATGGGTGAATTTAGTCTACGTTGCATACGTCTATTATCAAAGCCAGTTACCCTTATCTTATCATTAATAAGCGTCCCAAATTTTTGTAAATACTAACCCTGGGAGCATAGGCTCGTGACTGAACCTAACCCGGTGGAGGGTAGTGTTGGTATGTTCACTTTAGAAAAAACACAGTAAACATGCCCCTAAACCCTAGACCTAGTAGGTCATCCATCCCGAAACAGGTTAGTAAAAAAACATTAAAAAAAAATCTATAAAAAATACCTTATAATATCTTGCAGCCATATTAAGCCTTCCAATATCACAAAGCAAATATACACCCTGCTCTAAGCAAGAAATGGCCTCTGCAGAAAACAAGAATCAAAATATATGATTATGGTATCCTATGTATAACTAAATACACAGGAAAGAACAATAGATAATTAAGAATGCAAATGCAAAGAGAAATGGTTTGAGTCTATTACATGACCAAGTTACAGAATTTCATGTCACAAAGTAACATTATTACCATATTAAAACAATATAAACCAAAGGCAGGTCCTGCCAGTAACCAAATTTTTTGTGCAAGTAAGTTATTATTATAAACTGTTAAAAAATGGCCATGTACCAGCTAATAAATGTCACTTATCCCAAAAAAGAATACAGCCGGAAGCTTAATGCATGTGATCTAGCTCTGTTTGGAAAACAGAAACGAAAACGCAGCCTTCCCAAATGATTAATTGATTATTTCCCGTTACCAGACCTTATGAGCCGTGAGCCAAAGGCACACATGTATGATGTAACACAGTACATTACATACCATTTACAGATGTTTTCTTGTAGCAATGTGCAGCATCAACATAAGCTGTGGCGGCTTCATGTTTGCTATCAGTCTACAAGAAAAAGTATTATCATCATGTTTTGTTAGGGACATTAAAAATAAAAGAAATTTCTGAGTCTGAAATATCAAAAGCACCAACCTTCAAATGACAGTTTGCCAACTTGACATATGCTGCTCCAGCTTTATCCCCTGCAACACCATGTCGTAAAGATTAGAAGGCAATAAAAATGGCATTGGAAAAACCTAGTTTTAAAGAACAAGTTTATTAGACATTAACTGTGCATGTCAGATAGATAGTTAAGCATTACTTCCAAATTACTGATAATATGAACCAAGACATGTGAACGATAAGGCTTTCCAATCATCAGTTGGAAACCCTGATAACAAGTCAGAACTGGATTATATGAACACCATATGAAGCGCCAACTCCATTTGTCATTGCAATTTTCTATCTCTTAAAACAACTTTGGAACATCATTTCCTATCACGGTAACAGACCATTGCAATTAAAACCTCTAAGCCTATTCAACCAAGTTCTAAGCCAGCCAATTAAAGACCAACCGCATCATTCAATTCAAGACCTCTAGTTCAAAATCAAGCTCAAACCTTTTCCATAAATCAGACCCTAGAAGACCAATTATATCGAAAATTGACACTGAATATCATTATCAGATCCACAATGAATCACTAACTATCCAGTCGATTGCCAACCAACTGCCAAAAAAAAACAAAGAAGGAAATCCAATTCAATTGAATCAACAAACACATAAACAATCAAATCCGAGATTGATTCGACGCAATCGCCCCAAGACCAAAGGCATCGCAACCCCTCGATCCCCAATTCCACGAAATTTTCGTCAGGAAGCAAACATAGCGATGCAGATGACCATGAAAATGAACGATCGGAACGAAATCTAACAACTAGAACGAGACAAACTCACAGGATTTGGCGAGTTTGTAAGAATTGGCAGCTTTATCGAAGAGTTCAGCAGCGTCTTCGTGTTTGGAACCGAAGAAACCCCACCCGCCGAGCTTCTTCTCTGCTTTCTTTTCGAACTCATCCGCTTTAGCAATGAAATCGCCCATTGCTGTTCGATTTTCTTCAACCTCTGAGTTTCGGAACGAAGAATTCTTGAGTTGAATGAAATGAAAACACACCGAGTCCGAGTCTTGAAAAGTTCTTGAGATTTCTAAGGAAGCTGAGACTTGTCACGCGGCTAAGTAAAGAAACTAGGATTTTTGGGTTGGGTAATAGGCCCAAATTTGTCTAAATAGTCAAGGCCCATCACACATAGTTTCCTTCTAGAGACTCAAATTTTTTTTTATGAACAAAGTAAAATTACAAGGAAAAATCTCTAACACATCCCCCTCCCAGCTGATCCAAATGGAACGCTGAGTACACAGAAAGGGGAAGACAATGCGACCAAGCGGCAACATTATCCACATCATGACCTAAATTAGCAATAACATCAGTTACAAAGTTTGCTTATAGAGACTCACTTAGTAACATGTATGATGTAGTAATATTTCTCTTTCTATATTTTGTTTGTTTACAAAAATGGTAGTCCAAACTCCAAAGTGGACAATTATTCCGGAGTCGGGAACAATTTGGGTATGTCCCTTCCCCAAGAAATGTTTTTCACAAGATGGAGTTCTATATTTTTAAAATATTTAAAATTCAAATTTCTCCTTTCCTTCTGTTTAATTGTGTACAAAAGATCTTTAGCATACGACATCCAAACTCAATTTTTGAGAGGCTTTGTTTATTTGAAATTGTTTCTGTAGGATCTTTCTACTCTCACATACTCACAGCCCGGTCAGTCTCTTGATTAGAAGTTGGGCTAATCGCTCCTGGCCTCTGGCTGGTTTTAACGGGTCCTGAACTTGGGGAATGGGGACTGCCTCTCCCCTACCGAACTTTTTGGATAAAAAAAAAATTGAAATTGTTTCTCTCTAGCCTCTATCATGTGTTTAAGTTCAATTATGTTTTGAAACACCATCATCAAAAGAGAGAGAAGTCTCTTCCTAAGAAGCAACTGTTCCTAGAGAAGCAATTGAGGCGACGTGCATTATCTTCTCATTGAGCCAAGGGATTTTGCAACTTTTCCACGTAGACTTTTCCATCAAGTTGCAGCTTGCTAGCCAACCCAAAACTGAAGGATGATGAAGAAGCAGCAAAACAATGACGAAGCTGGAGTGGTCACTCAACCACTTCTCCATGACTTCCAGTCCTTGGAGGGTCAAAGTTCTTCATCATCATCCATGCAAGGCGCATCATTCTCCGGCGTCGTTTTTAACATCACAAACTCCACGATCGGAGCCGGAATCATGTCAATCCCAGCCACCATGAAAGTGCTGGGCATAATTCCCGGGTTCATAGCCATTTTATTTGTGGCTATCTTGACGGAGGTCACGGTGGAGTTCCTGCTAAGGTACACAAACTCCGGCAAGTCGGACACGTACGCCGGCATGGTGGGCGAGTCGTTTGGACCATTGGGTTCAATTGCTGTGCAAATCTGTGTCATCATAACCAACCTGGGTTGCCTCATCATTTATTTAATCATCATTGGTAGGCTCTACAATGTTCATCTCTTTATTCTATAAGCTTTAGATTTAATTAGTGCCGAATTGTTGCATTATCCGCTATACCTGATAAAACAAAGTAACACCCATTACTGGTTTGGTGTCTGATAGGGACATATAACTATTAACTACCCACCACCCCTATCCAAATAACAAATCAAAGTTCAATCATGGAGAATAGTCAAGTCCCTTTTGCTTTTTTAACAATTAATCTCTGTGATATTGTGTTATGTATGTCCCAAATATACTGATCAAAGAAAGTTTCATACTTTTCTATAGGGGATGTGCTATGTGGGAGTACTCAATCTGGAGGAACTTTGCATTTGGGAATTTTACAAGAATGGTTTGGCATCCATTGGTGGAATTCTCGACCTTGTGCGCTTCTCTTCGTTGCAATCTTTGTGATGCTTCCATTAGTCCTGTTAGTCGAGTAGGTCAGTAAATTTTGATTCAAATTAAGGTTGATGTACAAGAATGTGAAACTGGGTTTATGTAGTTTACTCTCGTTACTTGTTGGTTGTTGCTTAAATTAATTGCAGATTCACTAAGGCACACTTCAGCAATATCCATTTTGCTAGCTGTGGTTTTTGTTGCCATAAGCTCTGCAATGGCGATTTACGCTTTGTGCAAAGGGAAGGCTCACAAACCGAGACTATTTCCAGACTTTGGAAATCAAGTCTCAATATCTGATCTTTTCATCAGTATCCCAGTCATTGTGATGGGTTTTGGATTCCATGTCAATGGTGAGAAGGGTACATCAATTTTTGGTTTTCATATTGATGATGTTATACGTAACACTAAATTTCTGATACATTGCAAATCTGTGACTGAATGAATGCAGTTCATCCAATTAGAGCAGAACTTGGTGAGCCTTCTGATATGAGATTAGCTGGTCGAATTTCTCTACTGATCTCCGTTGCCATTTACTTCTCTATCGGCTTCTTTGGCTACCTATTGTTCGGGGACTCATTAATGAGTGACATGCTAGTAAACTTTGATCAAAACTCTGGCTCCACATTTGGGCAGATACTCAATGTCATTGTTCGATCAAGCTATGCGATGCACCTCCTGCTCGTGTTCCCTGTTATGAACTTCTCCTTGAGAGCCAACATAGACGAATTGCTCTTCCCAAACAAGCCTGTTTTGGCTGAAAGCACCTCGAGATTTCTGATCCTCACTTGTGTTTTGCTCTCCTTTTCTTATTTTGTGGCAATAGCTATCCCAAACATTTGGTACTTCTTTCAGTTCATGGGATCAACCACTGTGGTTTGCCTCTCATTTATATTCCCCGGTGCTCTCATACTCAGGTACCAAACAAATTCTAACCCTTTTTGCTTGTCTAGCTTAGCTTGCGAGCAAGTTCATAACTTTTTGTGATTACTAAATCGAACTTGGTTTCTGATTCGAATTTCTTGACAGGGATGGACATGGGATATCAACAACAAAGGACAAGATAATAGCAGTAGTGGTGATTGTTTTGGCTGTGGTGACAAGCTCACTTGCAATATCCACCAGTTTGTACACTTCAACTCAAAGCTAAGCTAAGCCAGAAAAAAAAGTCTATATATTGCAGATTGGGCACAGGTTTTTGAATGCCACAAATCTGCTCTAAGTGTAACACTTCACATATACCTACTTGTTCTAAGAGCACTAAATTGAAATGTACACACTCCCTAATTTACATTTTTTGCTCTTTTGGTTGTAATCTGTACAAAAAAAAATATTACAATTCATACTCCCCTAAAAAAAATTTCTTCCCACAAAATTTGGTTTGATATTTTCCTTGAATTATCATATTTGGACTACTCATTTATTATCAAATTCATCAGATTTGTATGGAACTATTACAAACAAGAATATCATTTATATCCATGGCTTCCCAATACACCATTAGTTTCATCCTATAAACATGCTTTATCTTTTTCTTTTCAAAGTTGGGAAATTCTGTAATATTCTGCCATGCTCGAACACATGGCACCTTAAATCATTGGATCTCATCTCTACCCCCCTCATCCGACTCCCCGAGTATCCTTTGCCCCCGTGCACTGTAGGTGCACCCTTCAAAGTTGGCTAGCTATATAATTCAAGAAGTGAAATAAAAAAAACGTGGATGACCTATTGAAAAATTAAAAAAAACAAACAAAAAATATAATAAAATTCCGTAAACAAACGATATTTTTTTTGGCCAAGAACAAAATATTTTTTTTAGAGGATATTGTTTACCTTTAAGTTCTAACCCAACAACCATGCCAACCCTACGCAAAGGATAAGCCAGACAACCCTAATCAAATAAAAAAAGAACATGATTCTATTGAGGACGCACCAAAGAGCAAAGGGTCCACGCGGCAAAATGGGATTAAAGTCGAATCTCATCATGTTGCCACACGTGGCTGTCTTTTCCCTTAAAACGACGCAGCATAATGTTCGGAACGACGACGTTCAGAGGATGTCGGCCTCTTCCTGCCAGCCACTTGAACGCCTTTGTTTTGTTTGACCCTCTTTGTAACTTGCAGATGACTTTGTCGCTTTAGCAATTGAGCAACTGCAGCTTCAATGAGAACTTCTTCTTCTGCTTTCTTATGCTTCTCCGCCATTTTTTAGGTATGTCCAAAGCTTTGTTTTTTTCTCTTTAATGCTCTTATTTCTTCATTTTTTACTGCTCTTTTCTCTTTACTTTCTGGGTGTTTGCTGGTTAGAATTCTGGTGTTTTTTAAGTCGAATCTGTAATTTTACTTTCTGGGTGTTTCTCAATTCTCTGTGTAACCATTCTTATAGATGAAAGGTTGGTTCTTGGAAATCAGTTTCTGTTTTGCTTAGCTAGTAAGGTTTTGCTGTGGCAATCTACCTTGTTGTTTTATCTGGGGTTTTGCTCATATTTTGTGTTTTATGAACTTGGTCTAATGCATGATTTCTATATTTGAAATTTTTAGTCTGGGTTGATTTAGGATTTTGGTTTGTTGAGTTGCTTCCTGGGAGTAATTTCTTCTGTTCCAATGTTTCTTTTACTTGTAGATTCCTTGCTTCAATTCTTTCTGAGAGGCACTTTTCATTTGCTTTCCGTGCAATCCATTGAAGAAAAGATAAACACCGCAACCTTGATGTCACAGCTCTTATAGTCGTTGTCAGTTTTTTATTGATTCGAGAATGGTTTCAACTGATAATGGAAACCAAAAAGAGGAAATTGAAGACTCCAATGGTGGTGGAGTGAAGGCTTCAGTTCCCTTGGACAACATTTCAACGTCTAGGAGGAATTTGTTAAGCAATGAAAAGCCTCAAAGGAGGTTCCATGATGCTATTTCTGATAGAGTTAGGTTCCTAAAATTTGGTTCTGCGTCTGCCAGATTCAAGCGCATAGCTCTCGATAGGGATGAGATTTCACGATCTGTGGCTTCTGCAAGTGGCCATGGTTTCAAAGAACGGATCAGTGGGGTCTTTTCCCATAAAATTGATTGGCCTTCGCTCATAAAAATGAGTAAACAATGGATTAGAGATCCAATGAACATGGCTCTTTTTCTGTGGATTGCCTGTGTTGCTGTTTCAGGTGCAATTCTGTTTCTTGTCATGACTGGAATGTTGAACCGTGCACTACCAAAGAAGTCCCAGAGAGATGCATGGTTCGAGGTGAATAATCAAATTCTCAATGCACTTTTTACTCTAATGTGCTTGTACATGCATCCAAAGCGATTTTACCACCTTGTACTTCTGTGTCGATGGAATCCAGAAGACATTTCTAGACTTAGAAAGATTTACTGTAAAAATGGGACTTATAAGCCACATGAATGGGCACACATGATGGTTGTTGTCGTTCTGCTCCATGTGAATTGCTTTGCGCAATATGCACTTTGTGGTTTAAACTTGGGTTACAAAAGATCTGAACGACCAGCCATAGGAGTTGGAATATGTGTAGCTTTTGCAATTGGTGCACCCGCAATTGCTGGTATATACAACATTGTCAGCCCCTTAGGGAAGGATTATGATTCAGACATGGATGAGGAAGCGCAGGTTCAGCTTACCGCTGATCAAGAGGCCGAAAAGCATAGATTAAAACGATTAGAGAGAAGATATTCTTTTGCATCCAGGGATGAACATCGAATCATTGAGAATAACCCAAAATGGAATGGAGGTATACTGGATATTTGGGATGACATTTCTCTTGCATATGTCTCACTGTTCTGTAGCTTTTGTGTATTTGGGTGGAATATGGACAGACTTGGGTTCGGGAACATGTATGTACATATTATGACATTTATTCTGTTTTGCGTGGCTCCTTTCTGGATCTTTAACTTGGCTGCTGTTAATATTGACAATGAGATTGTTCGGGAGGCTCTTGCAGTTACTGGTATTATTCTCTGTGTTTTTGGTTTGCTCTATGGTGGCTTTTGGAGGATCCAAATGAGAAGGAGATTCAACTTGCCCTCTTATAACTTCTGTTTTGGTGAACCAGCAGTGTCTGATTGCGCGCTGTGGCTTTTCTGTTGTTGGTGTTCTCTTGCTCAGGAAGTGAGGACAGGGAATTCCTATGACATTGTAGAAGATAAGTTTTGTAGAAAAGAAACGAATATCGGCAGCCAGCTACCAATGTCACCTTTGCCCCGTGAAGATGGAGTGGGTCAACTTAGATCTGGTCCAAGTTCTCCTCTTGGGAACTACTCAAGCCCAACTAAGATTGGCATGGTTGGTTCTCCAAGTCCTAGCAGATTTTCAAAGGGACTGTATAGTCCGGATAGGGCACTTTCTTCAGTGAAAGAAGAATCTCATCCAGCAGGTAAGGATGAAACTATGACTGCACCTGCACCCTCATTGATACAAAGAGAAGCCACATAGCACCACCGACGGGGCATAAGATTTATATTGCATTTTGATTTGTATATGAATTTCTGTAGATTTATTTGTGAAACTTATACGAATCTTTTGTGTGTTGAAATGCATCCTTATTTTTTCTTTTGAAATGTTTTCACCAACAGATAACACCGTGATAATTGATAGTTAAATAGTACTTTTATTCATGGAGAAATTATCTGCTTAATTATTTCTACTGTGCAATCTCTCTGTTCTGAGTAATGTAATTCATTTTCCTGCTTTTATTTTTCTTATCTGACGTGGAACTCTGGTTAAGTTCCATGGTTGAACTAGTTTGCCTGCTTACAGATTTTGTTAACTTTTGCATTGTTTTTGTTGGGTTACGAGTAATAGCTTAAGACAGTTGACATGTTGATGCAAAAGATCAATAGCTTCTTTTCTTCTTTCTCATGGACCATAAAGATGGGCAAGATATATAAGGCTTATCATAGAATTAGAGCAGATTGAAAAGCTTAGAAGTGCTTATTAGATGTGCACAACTATCTGCTGATGAAATCAGGAAGGATGCTAACTGCAAAAGACATAATGCTTTTAAGAAGCAGAGTTTTGGACAATATTGGGGGATTGAAATGTTTTCTGCAATGTTTACCATTTGGCTTGGTGTGGTAAATTGTTCTTTTTTTACCATTCTTTCCCTATTATGAATTTTTGTTTCTTTTTCCAATTTTGTATTTGTCAGTTACACACAGGTCGTACATAGTACGTGCCCCTTGGAATGTGTAAAGATTGATTAGTTTGGATTTTTGGCATGCCTACACAGTTGACAGTATGGACTGGTAAAGCTCATATCATCATCCAGTCAAGATTTCTATATTTAGTTGCTTTTGACTGCAAGTTTCTAGTAAATTCCATCGTTTTGGTGTCTGTAACTGATGACGCAACAAATTGTAAAAACAAATAACAAAAAAGATAATAGTGGTGCTCAACATTTAGGCTTGAAAATTACAAACAAATTAGTGAAAAACAATACTGTTGGAACTTGTTCTTGTTTCTTTCGAGTTTTGACCACGAGAAACAAGACTTCTGCAGTTCAATTCTGTATTATTTTCACTGTTTAAATTGCTCTTTTAGGAGGGGATTAACATTTTCATCCCACCAAGGATCTTTAGATTTTGAAGATTTAACCTAACAAACTTTCTTTTTCTCAAAAAATTTGTGATGGCTTCCCTCAAAGAGAAAGTGGGAATGTTCAAAGAATGGATCCGAAAGCCATTGAAGATGCTTCAGCTTCTGTGGTTCATCAGTGTTGGCATTTCATTTGTAGTTATGGTTGTTCTCCTGACCGGAGTGTTGGAACATACAGAAATAACCGAGTCCCAGCAAGATTTATGGTTCGAAGTAAATAATCAAACGCTCAATTTACTTTTCACCATTCTGAGTTTGTACCAGCACCCAAAGTGGTGCCACCACTTTTTTCTTCTCTGCAGATGGAGACCAGAAGATGTTTCCAAGCTTCGAAAGTTTTACAGCAAAAATGGGACAGAGAAGCCGGATGAACGGGTTCACATGATGGTCGTTATCATTCTGTTCCAAGTGAATTGTTTTGCGCAATACATTGTTTGTGGTTTAAACTGGGCTTACAGAGTTTCTGAACGACCTATGGGAGCAGTAAGATTAGGTATATTGATTGCTACTGTTTCAGCTTCAAGTGCCGGTCTATACAAAATTTTCGGCCCCTTGGGGAAGAAGGACCACGATTCAGGCGGGGATGAGGAAGCACATGTTGCACCGTGAGCCAACTAAAGTGCTTCCTCATTGAGATAAACAGAAGCTACCATTATTTGTGAAGCTTTTACTTGCATCTTAATTTTGTGCCACTTTTTTTCCCTCTAAACCAAGTTATTCCATCTGTTTGTATTCTTTAATTTTTTTTTATTGTCCAAAAGAAAGATTCTTTCATTTTTTTTTGTCCATTTTCTTTTTCTTCTAAATTATACCATCATCCAGTCTCTACAATAATTGATGTTAAATGCCATTTGGGTACTGCGTATAAGATTTTGTCACCATCAACCTAAATTCTGTATACTCTTGGACCAATTTGAAAAGTATAGTTAGTATTGGGGAAACAATTTGAAAGCGTAAAACTGCATTTATGACTTTTCTCGATCTCCTAGCCCAAGGGGAAGCTTCGAACTCTGGTTTTAATGGGGGGGGGGGGGGGAGGGCTAAAGAGTTAAAAATAGCACAAAATAGCCCTTTTTCATGCTAAAACAAAATTTGTTTTGAAGAGCTATATGGGTCGGCTAGACTCAATTTAGCCCTTGTAGTACCCCATGAAAGCCCTTGGGTGGGGAATAAAACATGTGAAATGAAGAAAAGAGAAAGAAAATTCTAGTCTAGATCAATTTTAGCCCCCGATCGGTTGAAGACGATTAAATTATAGTATATAATATTTGAATGAATAATGAATTTTAGGAGGCTAAAATTATAGTCTGGGTTAATTTTAGCCCCTCTTAATTGGAGATGGCCAAGAGTTCGCATATTAGGTAACTGAGTTAATGACCAGTAATGAAACCCTAAACCTACGTTACCTACCAAAACCCAACCTACTTACGAGGTCCACAGTATGTTGATTAGGTCATGGCAACTAAATGATTAACCCTAAATTTGCATGGATCCAATAAGAACCTCCATAATTGATGCTATTCAGGGAAGGAAAGTGACAAGAATAATATCTCAATCCACTTTGATATATAATCGCACAACTAGTGCGAGTCCTTATCATTTTCCATTCCATTGCAATATATTAGAGACAGTGGGAAAAGACGTGGCATATCCTTCATGGACTCGGATGCCTCTCCTCACCAAGAGGAGACAGAAGTAAACTTTGGATCTCTTCATACCGAAATGGTAAGGGCCTGTGGTTTTCAAAGTGCAGTATAAGTTTTGGAAAAAGTTAAAGAATTGGGGGTTCATCTGAACTGGAGGGCCAAGATTTGTTGGTGAGGAAAGGTGAGGAGAGATTGGTGAGGAGAGGATCTCAATCCATCCTTCATGGGAATGGATGAATATATATGACGTACAAAGTAAACTTTGGATCTCTTCATACCTAAATTAACCTGTGGTTTTCAAAGTCACAGTGTACTGTCGTGTATTGAAGAATTTTTTTTTAGTCCATAGCTAGTGATCTCCAATGAGGAAAACAAAATCAACTTGTCATCAATTACTACCTTGAGAGCAACCCAATTTTGATAGTCCGATGTGCCAACAAGAGTGCTTTGCTGTGCTGCACTGACTCTAGCTTATAACACTTATGGCATGGGGCCTAGGGAGTCAAAGGTTACATGCAGAAGAGCAATTGTTTGTATCGCACAAGACACTGTTATATATGGAAACTCGATTAAGACTTAATACGTGATGCAAGAGATAAACACATTTAATCAATATATATATATATATATACTTAATAAAAGTTTGTTTTGAGCTCCTCGACTCAACTGAACTGATCTGATAGTTGAATGATCTGATATCCTAGTTCAACTAGTAATTGTAAAAAGTTAAAGAGGACTACTACACTCCATGTTCATGAATACGCCGTCCGGGATATATTGGTCTAGAGACATCAAGCTTTGAAACCATCAATGGAGAACTACTAGTCTACTAGTTTGGTTTCAACTTTGAAGAAAAGCACTTTTGATTATTGCTGTACGTGACTATAAGAGCAACTACCTAATGAAAAAGGGAATAGCTTCCGTCACATAATGACGTGCAAATTGGCTAATTTGTGGACCATATATCATTATATTGGTGGCCAAGCTTTCAATTTCAAGTTCCACTTTTAAAGGCCTCCCTTTCAAGTATACAAGGTTATTCCTTGCTTCGTTTCCCGTTGCTTCCACAGGAGGACTACTTTAATGTGTAAAGTTGAAATCCTTGGGCTTCAGTTTTCATCCTAAATTTTTTTATATGATTCATTCTCGAACTAATAACGTGTGCGTAATATACATTTTATATACAATATTTTTTGTTAACCTTAAACTATTATCACCCTAAATCACAGAGATCATTCATAATTTTCAACTAATAGAAAAATTATTATCGTATAGTAATAAGTGATGGTGGGTCTAATTGTCTAAAGGCGACTGACCGCACCGGCCAAAAAGAAAGAGGCTACTGACCCCGAAGCCATTAGCGTAAGGAAATGAATTTAAGAATAACAAATAGACTTTGTTGTAAAGCCAAAACTCATAACCCACTAATTACAGTAATTAGGTGTAAAAGGTGGGGTCGTTTTGTCAATAAAAGTTGGCTTGACTCCTCACTCTCGGCCCCGTGCCCCCACCTCACCTCTCACCTTCCTCACTCCACGCGCTACGCGTACGTAAATCGTAGGAATACGGCGTTGCCTGTCACACGTTCCCTCCACTAATTGCCTGTCATACGGCATTGCCATTCACAACACGACACATCGTCATCACAGTCCCCTTTGGGAATTCAACTTGCAAAGGGCTATTCTCATTGGTGGGTGAGATTGAGCGAGACCGTAGGGAATCCCAAACCCATCATCCTCATCACCCATCCACATGGCTATAAAATCCAGCCTCATCTGCACCAAATGAGCTCCAAACCTTCTCTCTTTCTCTCTCGGCATTTGCACCACCAGGGATTTCTCTCTACACCTCTTTGAATTCCTCTGTACACCCGCCTCGTGGGCTTAGGCTAGAACTGGCGTTATCTGAGGAAACTGACGATTCCAGTAGTGATTCCAGCAATCAACGGCTGGTAATTCTCAAACTCTATGAGGCGCTGAGCTCCCGTGACGTGGACACCGTGCACACGATTGTGGCTCCTGACCTCGAGTGGTGGTTCCATGGTCCGCCCACCCACCAGTTTTTGATGCGCCTGCTCACCGGCGACAAAAGCGACACGTCGTTTGAGTTCAATCCTCAGTCCATCGCCACTGTCGGCCCCGTCGTCCTCGTGGAGGGCTGTGATCGAGATCAGGAGATCTCCTGGGTCCACGCCTGGACCGTCACGGATGGGATAGTCACCCAGGTCAGGGAGTACTTCAACACTTCCCTCACCGTCACCCGCCTCGGAAACTCCGCCGCCAAGTCCAAGTTCTCCGAGATTACCTCGTACCACTGCCCCTCCGTCTGGGAGAGCTCCAACCGGGTCGGCAAATCGGTCCCGGGTCTCGTCCTCGCAATCTAGGCGCGTGGTCTCATAAATTATTATTATTATTATTATTATCGTTATCAATAAGAGGGTGCTTAGGTGTCGTGCTCTGAGTGGCTCCTGCGGATGGGCTGAAGCTACTTAGGATCACGGAGATGTAAGGCCCGTTTGGTTCTGGTTGTTGTCTCCTAGTTTGATTCGTTCTTGTGTGTGCTGGTGTTGGGTGGAATCATGGGGTCCAGGCCCTTTTGGTCATATCCTGACGTGTCTATGTTATGGTATTCTCGGTTTGCAATAAAAACGTGTGTTTTCAATAACCTTTTGGAGTTTTACTATTACTATTCACAATGAGAACCAAAATGCAACCAGCAGTAATTAATTCTCATTAGCCACCTAATTACAAATACAGTTTGCACTGTTAAATTAGATATGTATCTATAAATTGAACAACGGATCTATGAATCACCTAATTGTATCCTTATTTGGTACAAAGAAATTTATCAATAGTACTGGTAAAAGGGTGCTTAGTTGACTGTAGTACTGTACAAACTTGATTTATTTTACTATTTAACCTAAATATTTACCATTTGGCTCTTCAATTAGAGATTTTTTTTTTCTTCTTTTCAAAATTAATTAAAGATAATCTACTTGATATAATGTTCAAAAGATCAAGTCCAGATTAGTAGTACTTATCTTTCAGTTACATAAAATTCTATGATATTTCATCACATCTAACAACGATATATGTAAATAACCAGATCTAATTATGACGTAATAGTTGTCGGGTCCGCTTCTCTCTCCTTGAGACTGGCCATACAAAAATTACAAATCATACAACAACAAACCCTAAATCAATAGTCTCTAAAGATTTTTCACTCTGTCCGAAGAAAAAGCTCTTACATCTCAATAGTCTCCTTGAGGAACTAAAGAAATTCTTAAGTTCCCACAAAGAGCTTGAATAGCTCCCTTATAATTATGTGAAGTCAACAGTCAAAATTATCACTCATTTTCAAGTGGCAATTTTTGACTACTTGACTCGTCAGCATTGGTTGGTTCTCAAATAAAAGTGATAAGAATTTGAACGAGGAGATAGGGGTCGGAAAATTAGAGGTAATAAAATGGTCCAAATTCCAGAGGTTTTGGGGTAGAAAGTTTGATCAGATACAGATACAGGAGCTGATAATGTCCACATAGATCGACTGTGAAACATATCAGATCGTATGTCCAATCTCATCATGTCGGATCACAAGGTTCAAATACCGAACGAGAAAAACATGATCATCATGCTCTTACTATGTGGGACCTTATCACGTATGATTATGTCCGTCTATCTCATTGTTTATTTGGGCCCCAACAGCCTAATAATGCTCATGGATTTATGTCATATTATCCCCGAAAACCCGATTCGATCAATCCGACCCGATTAACATGATATCAATTTTTTTTTATTGAGTTTCATTACCACCAACCTCGAACTCGATCGAACACGATGATGTATGATGCCCCAAAGCCAAGAATTATCTTATATTCTGATCATATAATATTTATAAAATATTTGCTTGATAGAGTCAAATTTTTTTTTATATAATTGATAGAGTCAAACTAATACTAATCAAATAATTATATTAAATTGTATCATCACATGTTGTAAAAAAAAGTATAATACTTGATAATTCTTATGTTATAATTTGTTCACATGTTGTAAAAAAAAAGTATAATACTTGATAATTCTTATGTTATAATTGGTTGGACAAATTAAGAATCGTTCATAGGAAAGATTGTGAACCTTAGGCGGCTCCCCTCTAAGGTTCGCCCCTACTATTGAGATGAAAGTAATAATTTATGAAATGCATGCATGTATCTTACATGGTCTTCACGTTAGAAAATTGGACTTGATAAGTTGATAGAGATATACAAATATATATATGCTCAACATATGGTAATATTCTTGCTTTTCATTTGGGGTAAGGTGGGTGACCTAGTCCGAAACCTTCTGGATACCCAACACTTGAGAAAGGATCTGCATTGGAATAAATTCCAATATCCTTAAAGAGTTAAAAATTTCTTTAATTATATATACAATGATTCTCAGATAATGAGATCCTTATTTTTTTATGGTGCAGAGTTTTGATCTCAGCCGTTATATCCGTTTTAAATGATCTGATCTGACGGCCGAGATCAAAACTCCGTAGCATAAAAAATAAAAATCTCATTAACAGAGAATGTCTATATAAATATATATATATATATACGGTCCCTGGGTAATATATATATGCGAACATTCTCATTGCGAGTGCGAAACTAATGATCAAAACCGTATATATTTTAGGTCATCATTCAAGGATCATTTTGATAAAAAAAAAATCAAATTAGAAATTATTTAGCCATTTTCTTACCACATTCATCGTTTCAACTCGACTATATTTGTCCGTAAACTTTTCAACAAAAAAAGATCAAAAAAATTTCTAATTTTGTTGTTTTTTTTTAAGGATAATTCATGATAAATATGTCTAAATGATGTACGGTGTCCGATGATTGAGTTATGTTATCAATTGGTCGTGATGCATATGTTCGCATACCATGCGGACGTGCGTATGTGAAGGGGATGTATATATATATATACGAGTCACACGCGCACGTCCGCATTGAAACTAAAATGCGAACATCTCCATTGGGAGTGCAAACTATTAATCAAAACCGTCTATATTTTAGGTCATCATTCAAGGATCATTTTGATATAAAAAATAAATAAATCGGAAATTATTTAGCCATTTGATTACCATATTCATCGTTTCAACCTTATCGAGTATTTGTCATAAACTATATAGCGAACGGACAACCAAACATTCTCCGATTGCTGATTTTTTGCAAGGATAATTTTTGAAAATAAATCTAAACGATGAACGGTTCTGGTTGGGTTTTGTGGTGCATTACAGTACGTTCGGTATTATGAGACTATATATATATATATATATATATATATATATATATATATATATATATAAAGACCCTATCATACTGATAATATGATATATATGTCGATATATCCTTAAATTTGGATACCGATATATATGTCATGAATCAAAGGCAGAGAGGCATCTAGCAATGTGGTTTCCCTTGTGATATGCAGTAGAGAATAAAACCAACAAAGGTGGTGTGGTGCATTAACAGTACAGTTCCTATTAGATAAAGACTCTTGATTTGAGATGCTGGAATTCAGAAAAGTAAGAATTGATATTGTGAGGGCCATGCATGTTGATAACCCACAGTTCCAATTAGATAAAGACTAATTCAACCATCCAATTATATAGTTTACTTGAAATTAAACTCATCCAATTAGTTAGTACGTAGCTAGGAAAAGTCTCGTATTAAGATGATAATTAATACTTGAAGAAACTCTGTCGTATCTCATAACGTATAATGCTATCTAAATTTACATTCATACTGGTGACTAGTCTTGAACTCTTGTCTTGTCTTTGTCATATGTTTCTTTTTTTTCAATCAAAGTTTTCTCACGTCATTCATCATTCTTTATTTTAATAAAGATGATAATAAAAACCAACAACAACACTATTTTTGACGAGCAACGAATGACTAGTCTTGTCACGTCTTTCAATTATTTCTCAATCACATATAGTCTCATCACGTCATTGAGTATTAATTCTTTCTTTACTTGCACTACATATATATTTATTGTTTTCTATCATTTGTGGAGTATGATTAGGAGATATGTTCATAATTAACAAGTTGTAAGTTTCTTAATCATTTATAATATATACGTTAATTATATATATATATATATATATATATATATATTCCTATTTCTATACGTACATTTAGCTGTCTAATATCGATATCTTAGGGTTTGTGAAGTTTCATATATACAAACTACAAGCGGGCAAAGATCGATTAACATAAGCACCACGGCATTTACAAAAAGTCTTTGAATTTATTTAATTCGTGTGACTTTGATTCGGCTTTGTGCAAGTTAAGATCTAATTATGTACATTTTAAGACGGCAATTATTAGACTAGTTTTGACTTTGTCCATATCTTGCTAACGAAATTTAGGGCTTAAGCTAGATATGCATGTTTTCCTCTGTTGAGGAAGAAACAAAGGAGGAGAAAGATTCAAGAGCTTGCGTTTTTTTTTCTTTCTCACAAGCTTATAGGAAAAGCACAAGCTAGCTACCTAAATAATGCACGAGTCCTTGGTATTAACTAAGAAACTTGAGCTAAACCCCGAAGGAGGAAAACACACTGGGGAATAAGAGCATGCAGCTAGGGATTAGAAGACTGTAGGTTATAAGTCGGAAAAGTGACTTAAAAATCTATGGAATAATTCACTACTAACGTCTGCGTACTTATCAGTTTTAGTTGTAGAGCATGTTGCCCATTAGCCTATTTGCCTGATAAGAATTTAACTTCCTGTATCGAAACTATGCTGTTGAAGAACATAAATATGCTCCACACGTATATTCCTTATTTCCTAAATCGCTTTTTAAATTTGAGTTCAATAATGGATTCGGACCTAGTCCGGAACCTTTTAGGCATCCAACCGTACTTGATCGAAGAACAATCTGGATTGGAATTTATTCCAATCTCCTCAAAAGATTCATTGAATTGATATATATATATATATTCTCAGCCCTATCAAAAATTTCTGTAAATGGATTGAAAAACAAACTCTTTCTCAATGCATTTGCCCCAACAAAGATTGTCCATGCATGCATGCATGCCCAAGAAGAAAACCTATCTAGGCATAATGGATTCCCTTGTAATATTCAGTAGAGAATAAAACCAACAAAAGGTGTTGGTGGATTAACAGTACTTTACACTATTTCAATAATTCAATTCATGCGTGGAGCTAGAATAGACTTTTGATTTGAGATGCTGGAATTCAGAAAAGCAAGACATGATGTTGATCGATAACCTAAAGCTCCTATTAGATAAAGACTACTTCGGCCATTTGTTTGTTTAGTGATCGATTATGGAAATTGTTTGATAGTTCACTTGAAAGCTCATCTAATTAGTAGAAAAATTCGTATGTTAAGGTGATAACAGTACTTGAGGAAAAGCTATCGTATCACATTTTTTATTTTAATTTCTTAATCAAAGTATCGTAATGTATAACGTTTTCAATCATTTCATTGGTCATATTAGATTATTAGTGAGATATGATTATGGGAAATGGTCAATTAATTAGCAAGTTGTTGTAAGTTTCTTAATCATGCATTAATTCATTATTATGCAGCCTTCTACTTCTTAATTAGTATATAACAACGTACATACATGTCATGTACGGATATTTCTATACATTTTCCGATTTTCAGGTAATATATATTAGGGTTTGTGAAGTTTATCCTACAAGATCGATCTGCCTAATATTTTTTGTATCCTATGTGTTCAGATTATCACAAGCTAATTAAGCACAACGATCATGACGTGTGACTTTGATTCGGATGTGTGCAAGTTAATTATTAAGGTCCAATAACAGTTTCAGACGGCAATCGAACTTTTAAATATCTTTGATGTTTTCCATATTTTGGTAAAAGAGTTGTTAATTATGCCTTTAGATAATTAAGAAGGTTTTTCTCCTTCTATCAAGGAAGAAAGTAATGAGGAGAAAGATTCAAGCTTAAATTTTTTTTATTAGAAGCTTATAAGAAAAGCAAATGGGAAGCACGGTGTTGAGCTAGGCAGCTAGCTAAACACTTACGCAAATTAAACTAATGAAAACTAGATTTCAACAAAACAAATATCAATACAGAAATTAAAAACCCCGAAACAGAAAAATGAGAGCATACATGAATCAAAAAGATTGCAAAGCGTGTTTCTGTTTTCTCACTAACATAATTGTTGGAATAGATAAACCAAGACATAATCTTCAGTGGCGGATCCAGAACAATAGTTTAGGAGGGGCAATTAAGGGTCGAATTAGGACCAAAAAATGGGGTAGATTAGTTTTGTACGAAGGGCAAATTTTTTTTTTGCCTGAGCTATATGTTTACTCAGTCTCTCAGTAGTCTCTTTCTATCTGTTGGATTAATTTCAAATTCACCGACTCTTTCACACATACCTCTCCCGATCAAGTAAACTATTCAAGAGTAGTGGGTCTTTGTCTTTCTGCACTTTATGTTGATCGAGTGAAGTGAGTAAGAGGAAAGTACAATGAATTATTATTCTTATTATTATTATTAGGGTATTCTATTACCATTACCACGTACCTTTGGTTCTAGCTCCTCCTCCTAATTACTCATTTATTTAGTTTATTCAGTGGAGGATACAGAAACTGTTGTCGGCAAAGCTCACCAAGTACGCTGACTTCTCACCAACTAATCTCCCTCTTTTCTGCCTCTTGGGTTAAGCTTTTTTCTTCAGCCGTGTGTGTTACTGTGTTAGTGTATGTATATGTCTCTCACTCCACTCATTTTTCTTGTTTTGCCTGGGTTTGCCCCTCCTCAGCCTCCTCCACCATTTTTGTCAACCTCAAGCTCCATACTTCAAGATTTAGGAAGAAAAGTTGAGGAGAAACTGAGACTTATTACTATTGATGAACACCAAGGGTCCAAGGTGTTTGGGTAATGGGTTCTGTCATTTCTTGAAACCCAAGTAAATAGGGCTAATAAAAGAAAGAAGTCGGTTACAAAAAACCTAGCCCAACTCGGGTCCATCAAAGAGAGAACTCGATATACCTCGAAAGCACGTGCTTTCCACGTGTCGATATATATATAAGCCTC
Source organism: Rubus idaeus (assembly GCA_030142095.1). Taxonomy (NCBI): domain Eukaryota; kingdom Viridiplantae; phylum Streptophyta; class Magnoliopsida; order Rosales; family Rosaceae; genus Rubus; species Rubus idaeus. The sequence continues at coordinate 3,830,006 of CM057971.1, forward strand.
CAAAGAAAATAGAAAAATAGAAAATAAAAATATGAAGGAGGTTAAGATCCCAGAAACTCAAACAGCCCAGCCACCAATTCTATGAAAACCAGATAACGAATCGAATCCAAACACACACGCACACACAGAAAGAAGTAAAATTGAATGGGAAAATCACTTCCTTCATCGACCAGACTCCAAGAGTTGACCCGAATCATTGCTTCCGACAAGTTCTCGCGACCGAACCGCACGAGCCAAGTGTCGCAAGTCCGAGTTTCGCCGCCGCACACCGCGAAGTTGGATAATAGTCTCCGGGTCGGCCCGGAGCGAGTCAGGCTGAGGATGGAGAGCTCCGAGCGCCAGAGTCGGGTCCCGCTCTCCCGGGTCGTCTCGGACTGCGCGAAGCGGTGGTTCCAGGACGCGCTCAAGGAGGCCAAGGGCGGCGACACCGCCATGCAGGTCTTGGTGGGCCAGATGTATCACAGTGGCTATGGTGTAACTAAAGACCCCAATAAGGTCAATTTTTCATTTGTTTTAACTTCAATTTCACATCTTTTTCTGCATTTCATTTCTGGGCTTCTTTGATTTTGCGGAGTTTTTCTTTCGATTAGTTATATCTGTCTTGTGTGCAATTGGTTCTTAATTTGGTCACTGGGAAATTCAGGCAAGGAAAGGGAAAATGGTTATGGTTATTTGGTATAATGGTATCTGAAAATGATGTTTATAGTGACACTCTTTCCTTTTTTAGCGATTGTGATTGTGCATTCTGAAGACGGTAGTGAGTTTATTTGTGATTAGGGACATGCTTGGATAAGTAGAGCTTCCAAAAGAAGAAGTGCGGTTTGGAAAGTAGGCGATAAGCAACCAGGTACACTCTGTCTCTGTCTGTCTCTCTCTGGTTGGATCATTGGTGAGTGACATGTTCTAATTGATTTGTTGGTGGTCTCTGTTAGGTTACAACGCAAGTGATTCTAACTCGGATGAATCGAAAGATGATGCAAAATAAAGGCCAACTGCGCTTTCGTTTCGAATTGCTTCTGAGGTTGGGTTGATTTTCTTTCGTTCCTACTGTTCTTGACAAGAACAGCTGAAGCTTAGTGGTTTGAATTTGATGTGATTTTGCAAGACTGAAGTAATAGAAGAATTCACATCTACCCTTACTTTGCATAAACAAGTTTGTTCGTTGTTTATCTCAAGTTATGTCTCAAATGCAACTTGCAAGTCATTAAGTTCTAAAATGAGTAAAATCTAGTATAATGAATGCACACTTACTTGCACTTCATATAGTAGCTGTAGATGAACTTACCTGCTAGGATTATTATAGGGAAAGGCATTTCTATGTGATTCTTGCAATAAATGTTTTCCTGTGACATTTTGCTAGTCACAACTCTTCTTAGAATTAACCTTGACAGCAAAGAAGAGTAGTGCAGATCATTCCACAATTTAAATAAAAGTGATTCACATAAATCTGAAAGCATATCATGGAAGAACATGTATGTTGCGTTGGAGTGCAACTGAATAGCTTATTTGTATGTAGAACTGTAGTGGTGGTGACCAATAAAAACTGTTTCGGACAACTCAAGAAGATCCTATAGGTTATCCAGCTAGTGTCCCATACACCTTATGATAATGAATGGTCCCCTCAGCCTGCTTGAATCATCAAGACGATGCTGGAAGAGATGAAAATAATGTCCATGATGTTCAGCAAGTGTGGACTATGCCAGCACAAATCACTATTTGCACCTAGCTCGGAACACAGGATGACTCTCTGGGATCTGCTTACTGACATGGACTCTCAGTGTGACCAACTGTACTGCTTTTGCATTAGTGAAAGTCATTTCTTTTGATCTCAGAAACGTTTCTCAACTTTTGGCCTCTTGATTTCTCTTTGCATATTTGGAATGTACCCGATAATTCGTTAATTAATGAAAGTCATATCTTTTGAGAAATTCTGCTTAGGTACAATAAAATAATGCATTTGTGCTTGCAACACAATATTGAAGAAATTAGTACCCCTTAAACAGATTTATGCAGAAAATATTCTTATACCTAAAAATAGTTGCTTCAAAGGGCTATTGCTTTGGAGTCATATGATATGGTGCTCATTACAAACAAGAGAATGTAGCTATAGAGAATGTAAAGGCCATTAGCCTTCTTCTCTAATATTAACATTGGAAAGAAAATGAAGAGAAGTGCAGAGAATTCTACAATGCAAATAATCGCTCTGGATAGAGTTCATTTGTTTGTGACTTTGTACACGATAGATATCTCTAACAACACTTGATACAAAAGATCTTTCTTCACCCTAGACAGACCTTCTATCTAGCACTTGAGATATAATTTCATGTCTTATAAAAGTTTCCATTCAAGAAGTCCATAGACACACAGTCTGGATAAGTTACCTTTGCGAGGAATTGGTCATCTGCCTTCACGTCTATCTTTTCTCCATTCCCATGGCTTCTCAGGGTTTGATGAAGCCCATAACCCAACTCGCTTCACTCGAGCTTCGTTCTCCCACTGTTATGTTTGATAGAGGGAAATTTTGGAAACTATAAGTAGCTATATCAAGTTTTTTTTCGGACCCCTAAACTGTAAAGGGTATTGTTCTTGAAGTGCTCTTCTTTCAATTTTAAACATGACATACTCTCAAATTGTAGGTTATTTTACAATTTAATCATACTATATGACTTGGGAAAAATGCAAGTACATTAAATGCAGAATTAGTTATATGATATTACTCACTTTTGCAAGTTCCGAGCGTTGGTCGTAGGCTGTGTAATGCCATGCAAACCCCTTCTTGAGCATTACTTCCTAGTTGACATTGAAAAAGGATATCAGAACACTCGATGGTTATAAAGAAGAAAGAGATTAATGTTAGGTTGCATATAGTACCTGTGCAAATATGCCATTGCAGTATATGTCACCTACAGAACGGCCATAACGATCTACTCCATAGACAAGGACCCTCAAACACTTGCCCTGAAGAAGCTTAACCAGCTCATCTGTGGCTTCCTTTCCATATGGCATTTTACTTTCTGGTGCATCTATACCCCTGTTTTCTCTTAGAATCAATTAAATGTCACTGGCAGAAAAAGCTCTAGTTAGTTGAAATCCTTTAAGCTGATAATCTTACCTCAGTCGAATCCTATACTTTCGCGCAAGGACCTCCTCATTTTGAATGTGCAGTACCCTGAATGGAGAGTGAAAAGCAGTTGGAAACCCTTCCTATTCTGAAAACTACATGGTAAGAATACCAATGATCAATTAAAAGAAATTTATTGAGAGGCATATGAAATCCAACCGGTATCCAGCATCAATAATCTTTTTGTGAAGTGCATCTGCCTTTGTATAATTCTTCTTCTCGCGTGCTTTTGATCTCTGGATGGCCGCCGTTTGTACCTCGCTCGGAACACAGGATGACTCCCTGGGATCTGCCGTGCTCACATAGACTGTTACTGTATCGCCATCTGCAACTGCTTTTGCATCAACCTGTGCTTTCATCAAAATGATTCACCCATTGGAACTAGTTCAAAAACACTCAGTCTAGCCAAAACAGAGTACTAAAATAAGCAATATTGTTTCTATTACCGGTAGTGTCTGGAACTCAAACTGTACTCCTTGAGGCAATGAGGTCGGTTCCCCAGCCGAAGGTTGGACGAGAGCATGGGGATGAGGGAGACCGTAAAAAGCCAATAATCCCTGCAGATAAAACAACCCCAAAAGCATCAGTAAATCAACATCATACAACAAGCTGAACATATATTGTATCAGCAATGCTTCTAAAATGTACCTCAACATCTGCCTTTTGGTGATTCTTGAGGGTCTGAATAACAAGCCTAGCTGCTTCTTCAGCTGTTTTTGGCGGTGGTTTTGCTTCTTTCCAGCTCTCAACTAGTTTTCTATACCTTCATATATTTCGAAATTCAGACATATAAAGATCACATTTTTTATTATTTATTTTTCAATTACAGAGGCTGATCACCACTCACCAGTTAGCTTGAGCTTTCTTGGATGAAACAACATGCTGATTTAGTCCTTCTGGGACCTTAAATCACAATTATAAAAAATAAACCATAAAGAAAAAAAGTCAACTTTACTTTATCGGGATAAACAGTAACAAACCCAGAAAGGCAGAAACTTCATATCTCTATTCATGTTTACAATTAATTCTAACTCAGATTAACCTTGCAGAGCAGAGCCAAAAACGTTTAAGAAACGTACCTGGGCGGTGTTCTCAAAGTGGAAGAGATCGTGGGCAAGAGCGGAAACGCCGACGGTGGAAGCGGAAACGCCGTGAGGCCCAAGTGAATCAGAGTCTGTGGTGGTGGGCTTGCAGCAATGCCCGTATAGGAGCCTCAAGGCGTTTCCCATTCTGAAATGTTGTTGGTATTGCTGAGCCTCACCAAGGCTCAGCTACAAAGAAAATTTTACAGTTGCTGAAGAACGAAGCAAAGATGAAAGCTTCCCTACCAAATTGCTGCCAATTGGTATAGCGAAAACGCAAAAGGGTAAAATGTCAGGCAATTCCCGAATGGGGCAAGGACACGTGGTTCGTCATGTGGTGTTCTGGTCAACGGTTATATCATATCTTAACCACGTCGGTTTTCAATTTCCGAGGCAAATAATTAATAAACTTTTACTTCAACAACTTGATTTGTAGGCAATCATTTTTATTTTGAAGCCGGTTATTTGAAACAAGCCTTACGAGCCTTACCGATATATTATATCCCTCGCGAGTCACAACCGGTTTAATTTCTCTGCGGGAATTAGGACTATGGCAAATTGTCTCACCGTATGACCGTGTTTGGTTCGCGAATTTTGAGTCATGGAAATGAAAATTTATTTACTCCCCTAAAATTCATGCGTTTGGAAATAATAAGAAAAGAAAAGTGGATCCTGATGAAAGGGAAATTTTGGTGGAAATTGCTTCCCTCCTCTCAAGCATGGAATCACTTTCCCTCCCACAAAATCTTGCATTTAATGCCATAATTTAGGACAAAATTATTCATGCTTAATGACTATATTCCTCTAATGGCACTCGACCTTGATTCAAACAACTTTACGGGTGAATTACCTATTTTAATTTCCCTTCCCATGGGAAAGTGAAAAGGATTCACTTTTCTTTCTATTCCATTCCACGAACCAAACGAGACCTATACTTCGCACAATTATACAACGATTTTCAGAATATGGATGATGAACCTAAAAATTCCTTTAGAGATTTTTCCTAGAGATTGTGACTTGCACTTTAGGCCTTTAATGCATTTCAGAGGTTTTTATGAATGTTGATAAAAATGTCTTGGCATTGTATGATCCAAAGCAAAAGACATTTAGGAATTCCACCAAAGACTCATGCGGATTAGTGGTTTGATACAATTACTTATGTAGAATTAGTTTCACCGCAAACTAACACTGCCGCAGACATGTGAACCAACATTATGATTCATTTTCGGTTACGTTCTAGGGTTCTTCTTTAGTTTCCCCTTCTAAGTTTGTTTGAATTTTGGGAGGCAAAAGTGCAGCAACAAGCAGTCAAAAGAGGAGGTACGTGATTGTGTCCTTAGAAGTACCAGCGAATTAATTAAAGAGGGTATCTGCCCATCTCAACTTTCTTTTCTTAGTAGAATTTGATGATATATTGGTGCAAGGGGTTCTAGACTTCTAGTTGGGATTTCCGAGTGTTCCTCAAGCCTTTTGGAGTTCTCACATATTGTCTATTTATATCAGACTTCTGGTCTTGATATGATTTTCATCATTTTCCTATACCTTGAGTTGAAATTAAGTCCTTCAATAAAATGTGTCTCCCCTTTCTTCCCCATTTGAGTGTTTGACCTTTGGCTTAGCTTTAGAACAGTGGACGACAACAAAAAAGACAAAGTGGGATAAAGTATAAACTGTAATTACCAGAAAAGAAGTGAACATTTTCTTTGTAATACTATTCTGTCATAGAAATTCACCGTTCATCCTAGATTTCTTTTTTTTTTTGAAAGGAAAATAAACATCCTAGATTTCTTTGTGCGAAGAGAATATCACCCTTCAAACTCCGGGCCCTCCCTTTGATGAATAAGAAGTTTAAAACAATTAAATTCTCTATCTGTGTCTCGGCCAAACCCTGCAACTTCATGATTTCTGCGGAGGCTAGTTGATGTAAGGTCAGTAATCAAGAATAAAGTGGCTTTACACAAAAAAAGTGGAGCAAATTCCCATCAATCACGTAAAGAATGACGAATCCAATACCCTCAATCATTCACCACTGCTTATTAATATGTACATGTATTCACTCTGATATTATTAGACATTTAGAACAAAACCCTGCCTCAAATCTTACTCGATCTTCTTCCGGTTGAGAGGTTCATTGTTCCTCACATATCTATCGAAATTGAATGGGAAACGTACGCCTCAACCCAACAATCTCGGTATATATTACTAATTTCTCATTTTGATTGCACTAATGGAGATTTTTTTTCTTTCAATTTTGGGTGCATTAGGTTGTGGAATTGAAGGTAGGCTTGCACTGCGAGGAATGCATCAAGAAAATCTTGAAGGCCATCAAGAAGATTGAAGGTAATGAACTAAATCTCATTCATGCTTCACACAAAGATTGAAGGTTAACCCAATCTTGTCCGTTAATTGCTTAAAACCCTTGTTTTGGTTTTATCTAGCAGATATCGAAACCTATAATGTGGATACACAACTGAACAAAGTGATCGTGACTGGTAATGTTACCACAGAAGAAGTCATTAGAGCTCTTCAGAAGATTGGGAAGATGGCAAGCACTTGGAGTCAAGAAGAAGAAGAATCAACTTCTTGAATGATTTAGCTTGACAATAACCAAATATTGATATAGTTACTAGTTAGTTTCAAGCTAATTTTGATTTTGGGGGGTTCATCATCACCTTCAAATTTTGTAATTCAATTTCTAGCTATGAGTTACAATAAAAAGCTGTTAGCTTTTGCTGATCGAAAAATATATAGTCGAAAATTAGATATCTTTATTGCTCAAACAAACACAAGTAAGTACAAAGCAGAAAATTACAACTACAAAGACTGAAAGCTAAATCATTACACAGTATCTACAAACTCGGTGAGGCAGAGACACTGAACTCGGTCTACCTCGGCTGCTGAATCGCTCGCGGACTCACTTTGACATTCACAAATTTTGGAGCTTTCTCGATAAACCTCGGAGCCTTCGCCACAGCTCGACCCTTTGGCCACTTCAACAATCCCAAGGAAACCAGCTCCTTGTGATAGTCTTTCTCTCTTCTTCTTCTTCTTCTGCCGCAACCTCTGCTAATCAAGAAAGAAACGAGTTAGATCGGTGGTGACTCGACTGAGTCGACTCAGATCCCAGTACTAGGAATTTCAATACTTACGTTGTTGTGCGTTGGTGTTGGTGTTGGTGTTGATGTTGGGGTAGTGTTCCTCATCGAAGAGGTCGTCGATGTTGTCGGAGGCGAAGGTAGAGTCGTCAATATCGGGAAAGAAAGGGTCATTTTGGGGATCCTGGAAGTTCTCCTGGAGCCAGTAGTCGCGGAACCATGGGGAGGACTGCACCAGGGCCCACCATTCCGTGGAGAAGTCCTCCACCGTCCGATACGCCGAGGGAACAAACATCGGAGCGTTCGGATTCAGAGACGACGGCCGGGAAATCACGTCCATTGGTGATGATTGCAACTGTGGATCACAGATCTGGGAATGTTAAGGAGAAGTTGAAGGTGAGCTGAATGAGTAGAGGACAATGTGAAATATCTTATCCGCTTTTGCGAGTATAAATAGGCAAAAACCAAAGGCCACCGGCCCAATGTTTCAATTTGAAAGCCCACCGTATTATTTATAACCAAAGCCGCTTTAGTCTTATCCTTATTTACTCGGAATCTCGGATAATGGGATGATTATATGTATTATACTATTATTCTTTTTTCCACAAAAGAAATATAAATTTAACATTGTTTTCATTATAAAATAAATTTAAAAACAAAAACAAAAATAATAGAGTAAGCCATAGATAGTGTTTAACATATTGACAAATAATATAGAGAAAATTTGATTTTAATATGATATGGAATATAGAGTGGCATAATTCGTGTGATTAGTCTGGCAAAAAATAACACAGAGCTAGATGATTCACGTACATTCCATTAGGAAAAAAATTCTTCTTGTGTTTCCTATCTCCTAGGTCGATCACCGCAGTTTTCTCCATGCTTGAATTTAGATGTTGTAATTTTTAGCCTAGATTAAGTCCATGTAGTAAAAAACATCCAAAATACCAGGTTGACCTCCCATTTGTCTGTGCGAGTACGTGTGTGTGGTAGCAGGTAGGGTGTCGCATATTCGTCTAATTTTTCTGGTTGGTGTTCTTGTTTCTTCTTCTTCTTCTTCTTCTTCTTCCTCTGAAGCATTAGGCGCGAAATGTCTTCATTGGCCGAGGAAATTGAGAAGGCGATAGATAATGTGACATTGGTGTGTCAAGATCCCCACAACACCATCAACGCGAGGGGTGTGTGGAACGGCAAAAACCCCCTGAATTCCTCCACTTCTCTTCTTCTGGTGCAGTTATCTCTAGTTGGTCTTGTCTCAAGCTTCATCAATCTTTGGCTCCGACGTTTAGGACAATCCAGCATTGTTTCTAATATTTTTGTAAGCTTCATTTTCGATCTCTAAATAGTAAATACCATGCATTGTTCCTAGCTTCCTATATCAATGCGAAATTTGAACAAATAAATAATGTGTGCCTGCAGAGTGGTATAGTATTCGGTCCATCACTTCTGGGCCATTACAAGAAAATCTCCAACATCTTATTCCCTGTAAAAGGCATCATAGTGCTGGAAACACTTGCAACATGGGGCCTCATGTTCTTCATTTTTTCGATAGGAGTGAAGATGGACGCCGGAGGAATGGTGCGTCCCAAACGGAAGTCCTTGGTCATTGGACTTTCATTGTTCTTTTTCACATTGTCACTCCCTGAGGGACTAACCTTCCTCTTGATACGCACCGTCCCCAACATGGACGCGACACTTAAGAAAGCACTCCCCTTCTTATCTGCTTCGCAATGTATATCAAGTTCCGCTGTAGTTGGTTGTTTACTAACCGAGCTCAAGATGTTGAACACTGACATTGGCCGCTTGGCCCTCTCTGCGTCATTGTTTTGTGATGTTCTTGGCATCTCCATGAGTTCGATAGCTATTGCAATGTCGGATAATAAGAACCCGAACACAATAATACCATGGTTGGCAGTAGCATCAGCAGCTGCTCTTGTGTTTGGCTTAGTGTATGTGTGCAGGCCATTCATAATGTGGCTACGAAACCGGGCAGCGGAAACAAAATCTGTCAGGGAGTCGCATATTTTCTTCATTTTCCTTCTTGTTCTTGTGTCTGGATTTCTTAGTGAGCTCGCAAGCCAGCATTACTTTCTGGGGCCGCTAGTATTTGGCTATGTAATACCTTCTGGACCCCCTTTAGGATCGGCTGTGGTGGCAAGGGTGGACACTCTTGCTACAGGACTATTCTATCCAACATACCTTGCCGTCACCGGCCTGAAAACAAACATCTTCTCCATCGATCTTCGGTCTTTGTGGGTTATCGGGGTTATTTTTCTATTCGCTAGCGTGGTCAAGATCGGAGCAGTAATGTTGTCAGCCTGCTATTATGAAATGCCTAAGCATGAGGCTTTTGTGCTCGGGCTTATTCTCAATGCCAAAGGCATCACTGAGCTTGTTATGTTCAACCTGTGGAAGCAAAGCAAGGTACGTTCAAATTAATTTTTTAAAGTACGTACGGTGCTTCCTTGAATGCATAAGCAGCTAGCAGATTCTAATCTTGACTGATATGGTGAATCTATTTAATTTGCAGGTGCTGAGCGACCAAGAATATGCGCTGGCTGTGATCTACGTAATAGTGATAACAGCTATTGTAACACCCTTGATAAAATACCTCTATGATCCCTCCAAGCAATTCTCAGCAACCAAGAGAAGTACAATCCAGCATTTGAAGCGCGAGTCAGAGCTCCGAATCATGGCCTGCATCCACACCCACGACAACATTCCCACAATGGTAAACGTCCTAGAAGTATCAAATGCTACAGAAGAGAACCCTGTTGCAGTCATAGCCCTCATCCTCGTCGAGCTTGTGGGACGAACCACCCCTGTTCTCATAGCACACCACCCTGAGGACAATCTACAACGCAGCATCGGCAGCAGTACATCCAAGTCCAGCCATATTATCAAAGCCTTGATGCAGTATGCAGAGTGCAATGAAGGGCGCGCCAGCCTCCAACCATTCACTTCCATCTCACATTATCCGACAATGCACGATGACATTGTGAGGGTAGCATTTGACAAGAGGGCACACATTGTGATCATGCCGTTTCACAAGCAATATGCAATAGATGGTGACATTGGGTCGGTGAACAGAGCCCACCAGTCCCTGAACATCAATGTACTCGAAAATGCACCTTGCTCCGTCGGAATACTCATTGATCGAGGAACCCTAGGCGGTTCAGTGTCAGTTCTTACCAGCCGGCATATATTCCATGTTGCTGTGATCTTCATAGGTGGTGCAGACGATGCAGAGGCACTAGCCTATGGCTCTCGCATGGCAAGTCATCCAAGTGTGGACTTAACAGTTGCACGGTTTCTTCTCTTTGGAGAAGAAAATTGTAAAGAGAGGAAGTGGGACACCGACTTGCTTGAAGAATATCGGCGAGCTAATGCAGGAAATGAGGGGTTTGTTGTGGTAGAAGAGGTGGTAAAAGATGGAGCCAAGTTGTCTTCCGTTATCAAATCAATGGTGGATTGCTTTGATTTGATGTTGGTGGGGATGCATCATCAGGACTCCCCGCTTCTTTCAGGGCTTGGTGAGTGGAGTGAGTGCCCGGAGCTCGGTATTGTCGGCGATATGCTTTCTTCCCAGGATTTTCAGTGCTCACTTTCTGTACTAGTGGTGCAACAACAGAGATTAGCAGGAAAATCAATTAGTCGGACCACAAAACCAGTTGATAAAGAACCACTAATTCATGATCTCCCAGATGAACCAAAAAAAGGATCGTGGACAATTACAGTGAATGAACATGATAGGAAATAGGATTTAGAATTTAGAATTTAGACTTTAGAATTGCACTCTTCGTTTTCGTCCTCTTTATTTACCCATTCATTCTTCTGTAAATGACATAGCTGCTATAGGGCTTGTTTTGTTCTTTCGTTGATTGGTTTCTCTTGTTATTTAAGAGTGACCTCTGTAAATTTCCTAAGAAAAGAAACAGAACAGTTTTTCTTTGTTCTTGTTATGAGGAAAAATTAGGAAAAGAAGCATCTTTTCAATTTTCATCAAGGTTTCTCCATTCATTTCCACATATTCTTCCCGAGTACCACGTAAGTCCTACCTACGTATAGACCAGACAAGATTGAAAACTATGCTCGAACATTAAGAATTTAAATCTATAACACACCCTTTATGATCACCAAAAATTGCAAGAACTGTTTCACTTGCATTAAACAATTTACATTTGGGTAATGGAAGTGATTCATGTAGAGCTGAGGACCAAAATCCAATTCTTTGAGATCTGTCATCTGTCCCAGCATCCTTTAAAGAATAATCTGCAAATTAGTATGCAGGTATAAAGGGGGATATCACCTCATTTGTTTTGGATTTCATCTACACTTGTTTCCTCTGTGTTGTTACATTCCAATGCAACCTGGTTAGTAGAATCCGGTGTTTGGTTAGTGGACGGTTTACTCTTCGAAGCTTGCAGTCCAGTAAAGCGTGCAAGATCAATCCATTGCTGCAGAGTTTAGAGATAATATTAGAAACCAATACCGCACAACAAATTCATCTGCTTGCATGTTAGTTACTGTTGATGCAACAAAGGTTCATACAGAAGATGAATCAAGATCAATTGTTTTTTTTTTTAAATCACAAATCATCAGGGTCATGAAGCATGTACAATAAGTCAATAACCAAAATCACTAATAGAAAAATATTCAGAGGTGTAATGAAAGGTTTACATAAACCAACAGTATACAATTAGTAGCCACTCTATCTATTGCGACAAATATTTATTCTCTGAATAGCTAAGCATAGCGTACATGATTACTAATTAATAAGATAATGTTATGAACCATGTATAGGAACCTGGCTATCAGTAAGAAGATAATTTTTGTTGCCATGGCATAGTTGATCTTGAAAAAGTAAAGGAGAAATGAACTTGAGCATAAGAATACATTAGGACTTGAAAAATATCGGGATGATTCTAACCTGAGTTCCCCAGTAAGAGTTTATTGTCCGAGAAAGAAAAGATATCATATTTACTAGTAATGTTTGAGAAGAAAATTTGTCAGAAAGTCGATGCTCCACTAGTCCAGCAATAATCTGCATTGCATTTAATTCTGATGTCAATGCCAAAAGAACACCAAGACATGATTAAGATGTATAAACATGTTTTGAATGGCTTTATGAGGTTCATTTTGCTTTATAAGGCAGAAAAGATAGCTCAATTTTCTCTCCTTCATAGTCAAAATGGCATACTTTAGTTGCTAGTTAGCTTTATGCTCCCTCTCCTTCCCCCCCCCCTCTGTTTAAAATAAGAAAGAGAAAACAAGATGACTACTTATTTTACCTGATAACGGAGATTTGCCGATGTTCCAAGAAAGAATGCGTAGATTATTGCTGTTTTAAGAATTGGAGTCCTTTTCTTTTGCTGATTAATAGCCAGAGCTGGATTAATGAATCTTCGAAGAGCAAATAGACCATTTGAGGAAGCAACAGCCCCAATACTGGAAATAAATCCAACGCTAGCTAGTTTTAGACCACCCAAAAGCACAGATGCAAGTCTATGATTGATACTCCAATCCTGCCCCACAAGACTCTTCTGAAAAGCATTATCTGGAATGGACCCAAGGAGACCTTTAATAGCATCCATGCTATCAGGCACATTCGTTTCATCAGCATATGAAAGGAACGACAACGTTGGAGCAGGAAGCCACACTGTAAAGAAATCAACAACTATCCCCCTTAAAGTATCTGTAATCACATAGTCCAGCTCCTCAAAGAAGTTTTCTTTGCGCCTCTCATATTGTGCTATGAGAGTAGTAGTTATTGATATAGATTCTTCTATAGCTAATCTATGCAAGAATTTAGGATCTGCCAACAATCTTTCCCTGAAACCCTGCATCAAAATGAGCCATTATCAACTTATGTGCCTCTCCAGGTGTAGCTCCACTCACATCAATTGGTTTTCATCCAATTTAAATATGACATAAAGTTTATATGATTACAAACCTAACAAAAGTATAAAGGTTTCAAATCTGACCTGGAAACGTTGAGTAAGTTCCAAAACTAGAGGATATTGCTCTAGATCAAAGAAGTTCTGTAATACCTGTGGAGATACCAAACCAAGATCCAGTCCTTTCTGAAGGTCCTGAAAAGCATGTCAAAATATGGTCTTCTTGAGGGAAGGAAAGTAGCATCATTAAGGAAATTGATATACTTATTTCCTAAAAGCATATGCAGCTTGCAAATCCCACCACATAGGAAATCTCACATTGCCTACCCCATATGTCATCTGCTAAAATCCAATATGCCTTTTTGGAAAAGGCGAAACTTCAGCGAAATTAGCAATTGATGTTGTTTAAACTTTAAAATGATCCCACTTACAAGTAAACGATCCTAACAGCTAACTACTAGTTGCATTAAAACTACATACTTCCTACTGCACACATGAGCGGGAGGCACTCCCTCAGTCCCTCTAAACATTGGGAAGTGCAGAACTTCTACATTAAAAACTATTTTAATTCCAAAGAGAATTGGAGAGACAATGAGGTCCTCAAATCCTTCCAGTGATACTCAATCAATTAGTAGCTATTAGTAGTTTAGTTCAAAAACAAAAGATTCTAATCTGAAAATCCCTGAAGAGTTTAATAATGAACTGACATAAGTTAGAAACCATGACTTCCCAAAGAAAGACAAAAGACTATTAAGAACAGAGCTAACCTGGGGAAGGGCATCTCGTCTCCTGCCTGCTGCATTCATAACTCGAGCAATTTCAGCACGATCAAAACAATTCCTATTACAGGGTCTGGCAGCAGAATACCACAAGAAATCAGCAACAGGAACTTCTCCCTCTCGTCGTATGTCCTGTCTTTCAGGATCAAGTAAAATAACTACTTGGTTTTTCTTTTGCATCTTTTTTGAAATTCTGGCCGGCAATCCTGTCCCTCTAAGCCCATACTTGACATGGCTCGCACCTGTCACCACCACTAGCATACCACTTGCTCCTCCACCTTCCATGGCCTTCAAGATAATCTGGGACATGGTATAATCCTCAACCACTCTTGCTTGTGCTGACAGATACGAGCTTGGCCCAAACGGAACAGTTTGACTAGGAGAATGACTATCAACTGGTGATTTGTGTGTGATTGAAGTGAAGCCTGAGATGAAGCCTGAACCCGCTGGAGGAGCATACATTTTACGATCAGCCTTTGAAAGCCCACGAATTCCCTCTGCTTGTACAGTCCGTAGAACCTATAAACCCAAGAGCAACCACTAATTCACTATGCAATCCTTAGTTATCAACTTACTAAACACACTCCAAAACTAAGCAGCAGCAGAAAACTCCCACTAAAATCTCAAGCAATCACATATATGTCACCCAATTGTTCAATTTACAAGAACCACCATCAATCATCAAACAACAGCTAGTTTGATTTATAGCAAAGTGTAAGAGCAGTAGAATACCGTGAGTGGAGTACCACAAGCCACAAGCCGAACACCATTATCTCGACAGTAACTTAGAAGAGGCTCATATTCTTCCCAGCGTTGAGGAGGCCAATGTGCAGTGTAGGACTTCAAAGTTTCACCATCTATGCTGCCATCATATACACACAGGCATGAATATAAACAGCAACAAATGCATAATCTGAAATTGAATAGAAAGATAAAATATTTCAATTCAGGAGATAACCTTTTGTTCATGTACTGATTGAGCTGGTCCTGAAGATTACAAGGAAAAGCTTCAAGGGCCAAAGACAAGGCTCGGTCACTCTCCAAACACCTTTTCGCCAAGTTCTTAACAATCTCCAGCTCCAATTCTTTATCGTCGCGAATCGGAACCTGTTCGGCTTCGCCTAAATACAGAATCCGAGCTTTCATCAGCTTCTCCCAGACCTTGCTCTTGTCCTTCCCCACCGCCATTGGCTCTCCGATCGCCGTCGCGTCGTATATCCTCGACGTTATCACATCCTCCTCTATTATCTTCTCCTCATCTCTCGGAACCGGCACCGGCACCGTCATCAACGGCGAAGACGGCGGAGGAGAGTCATCCGCACTCGCCACGGTCGATTTAAGAAACCACGCGCCGAGCGCCAGTGACGGCGCGAGTAGAGCTTGTCTCCTTGAAAGGAGCGAACTCCGGCTAGCTTCGTTTTCGTGTTCATTGTCTATTGAATCTCTGATATCTTTACCAGAATTTACGGAAGGATTCCGGCGGAGAATGATAGCTTGGCGGCGGTTACAGTAAGATACTCGCCGGAAAACGTGGATAAGCTGTCGCCGGAGAGAGATTCCCGGTGAGGCGCGGGGAGGAGAGGTGACGTGTAGTAGACCACTCGCGGAGAAGCCAGTGTTAGTGTGGGGCTTCATTTTCATTTTAGCGGCGAGAATCTGTAGTCCCGGCTTTTTTGGTTGTTCGTTAATGCTTGGGCGCTTTCAATATTGTGGAGTCATTTGTTTTTTTATTTTTTATAATTACAATATTCTATGTCACATAAATTTGGAAAAATATTTTCTTTTGGATGCATACATTTCTGGATGGTAAGACAGCTACTTGTATCAATTTTATCCTCATGGAGTCATGGTCCAACTATCTCATTCTTATCCGCCATGTACAACACAACAAAATTTGAGTGGTGGGGGTCTGGGCTTTTAAGACCCCTTTCATCCAAAAAAAAAAAATTGAGGTGGCGGGAGATCGATGAGGGTTTAAGAAAAGAGTGACCTCAGCATTTCTGAATCATGTGGGTTTTCTTTCAGGAAGAGAAACTAGTAAACTACAATATCAAGAGAATCATGTCATTCATGTGGGTTACTCGATCAAGTGTTCTCCGTGACAATTTTCCGAGAATAGCTACCGGAACTCTATATTTCGGTAGTCATTTTCGAACTCTTGAACAACAACTCAAATGAGCGTTCAACAATTGGTAAGCCTGTAAATTGGTAAGGACACATAAAAACGTATACCCATTGCTGTGGAAGTATGGACAAACAAAACACGTAATACGGATGACCAAAATTAAAGATGTTACAAATAGTACAAAACTGCTTTCATGCAAAGAAGTTTCCCTCCATATGCAACACATAGAATGTAACCACTAATAACAAGAACAATGTCCAACACGTCGTTTGTAGAGAGTTCAAATTATTCCTTGATCCATCTACAGTGAATTTTCCTGACCAGAAGTATCAAATACATATCGCAAAATAGCCTGTCCCCTAATTGCCACAAGGCAAATAGACAAAGATGGAAAGAATGATTCTTGAAAACTGCAAGCCTCGCCGGTCCTCAACAACGGTTACTAGGAAGAAAGAAATAGCTCACTGGATACCGGGGAATGATGGCAAGACGGCAATAAGTGCGTCTCCATAACCAACAGCATCTGTGAATCATTAACATTTTAAAGCAAAACATAAGAGAGAATCAATGGCCATTCAAGTTACACAACCATTTTGCAGGTACAACAGTTAAAATAACTAAATATAAAATCACAGTCTACTTTACTTTAGGTTGATCCAATATCACATTCCAAAAACATCATAAGAAAGTATTAACATTGTTATGTGTAATAGAATATACCGTGCCTTTGGGTTACACTCACAGTGTTTGGTCCTCTGAATTTCATTATACCCATAACTGTTTGTTAATATGAGAGTACTATATATGAATTGAAAATGACAATAGGTTTTATACCTCCGTCATTGAATAGGAGCTTCAAAACTTCTCCACCTACATCGGTCTGCTCAAGATATAAGAATCCATCATTAGTAAAGTGTCTATCAGGAAAGATGGCATTAAGAAACTAAAATGGGAAACAAACCTTCACAGGAAGTTCAGTGCCAAACTGATCCACATATCCGATTACTTGTCCTTCTTTGATAAGATCGCCCTGTATATTTGCAATGAAGAGAAGCCAATTAAGGTTATGTTGCCAAGATGGTGTTATAAAAGGTATTAAACTATATTCAGTATTTGGATAAGAAGATGATTATACCAAGATGTTTTCAGTATACTTAAGTTGTAGTGTTAAGAAAAGTTGCCATGAAGCCACACAGTGTTGGTAACATTACCAACCAAAAATACAATCTTCTAGATGGATATTATCTACAGGAGTATTTCAGTTCTTGAATTAATCATTGAAATCAATAGCTTAGAAGATTCTTCTGGGAGTATTACTGTTCACAAAATACCTACCTTTTGTCACATCGAACAATTTGTTTCCAGCAAATGAAACTTAACATAAAAGTTTCACATTGACTCATAGATTCAAGCTGGGAAATACATGAATATATGAATATACAACACATAAGCATGACATATTAGGTGCTTTTCATCCTGAAATTATGACTTAAAAATAATAACATATGTTAAACTAAAAATAGGTGTGGAATAGATACCTCTTTAAAGATGGGAGGTTGCTTCTTTCCTTTCACCGTTCTGCCCCGTCTGAATGAACCAACCTGGAAAGGGAAAAAAAATAAAAATAAAAGTGAATGCTAGATGCTTATAGATATTGTCCTGAACAAAGTAAACAACAAAAAGACACACTCCTCCCTACATAGGCACAACACATACCGTTGGAGAAGAAACCAGAACATATCCATTAGATCCAGAAGCCTCCAATGCTGATAATTTTGATGACTTGGTTATAGAACCGTTATTAAATGGAGTGGTTTTTGCAGGAGAAGGTTTTGGTGAGGATACTGGAGGGGAAGCAGGAGCTGATTCAACCATGGGTCTAGATGGAATAGGCGGTGCTACCATTGGAGAGATGATAGACACTGGAGCATTGGTGGCTCCAATGTTCCGCTTCAAATGCATTTGAAAGTCTCCAATCTAAAACAGAGATAAGCATGACCAGTTAAATACGAAAATGTAAATACAACCAAGAATTTGCAGATGACAATCAACCCCACACGATAAAACATTAGAAACCCTGAGAGGTCTACTGAACTTTAAACTTTAACCTGGTATTGAATTCATGATCTTTGCTGCAATGTTTTTATTATGCTTGCCAGTTTTCCCCCACAAAGGAAACATAAGTGGTGCGGGACTCACATTCCGATCTGTCTTACACAGGGGGCACAACAGCACATGTCGTTCTGTTGGTTAACTACCAGAAATTTTTAACCTAAATTCCAATAACGTATTGATTTGCATATATTCTTCATCGGCGTCCATTTCGGTTGAGTCTGGGAGATCTCAACTAAATGTATTAACATGTATCCCTTTATGAATATACAAAGTAGATTTTCTGGTACCATGCTAAATAATATTTTCTCATGTCTTAAGAAAATATATTAATCAGAAATACAGATACATTGGTAGAGATACAATAAAACAAACTATTTGATATCTGTCCTTTGTGCCTTTATTGCATGGTCCAACTAATGGATGCATCTATCATAAAATGCACTGCTTTTCTGATTCTTTAGAGATATTTTCTTCTTTACCATAAAATGCATTTTTGTTTGAACGTTAAACAAGGTTTATGGATATAGCAAGTCCCCCAGGTTCCTTGATGGATTTAGAGATTCACCTTAAGTTTCAGTTCAGCAATATCTGTCTCGTCACAGACTTCTAGCATCAGAGCCTGATGATAAAGAAAACTTTGTATCAAACCAGAAGATAGAATGGAAAAGCATTAACTAGGTAACATCAATATCAACCAAAATTAAACGATAAGTCAACCAAAATTTGTCATTAAAAAAAATCTCACAATAGACAAATGAAACAAATCATTATATATATAAAGGATAACCTACATATGTTACGGTTAATTCCACTATGTCAATCATTGATCAAAGTTTCCTTAACAAATCAACTAATAACTAAAAAGGGCTCTACACGTTATCCGCCCCGAAAAAGAAAGGGTTATGCAGCAAAACAAGACTTCCTATATCCATTCCCTTTTTTTTCCTTCCTTTAAAGAGATGTTCTCACCTCATATCCACTAGGAAACACTGTGCTTTGAGGAGAGCCCTCTGATGAGCTTTGTGGTTTACTATCTGACAAAACTGCCAAAGCATAAATATCATTAGGATGTAAAGTTAATAGTTTCACTCGAACTATGGAACATTGACATATTAGCATGGTGAAACACGTCTATAACGAGGTAGCACACAGAAGCATAATGTAAAACAAAATTGAAAACCAGATGCCAAAAAAAAAGAAACAGAAATAAACAAACCCAGAAGTAATTAGATTCTCTCATTGACAAATTACTTATGTATGCAACAGTGTCAGGGAAATCAGACTTTACCAAATATCTAGGCAGAAGCAGAAGCAGAATGTAGAATGAATGCAGTAGAACTGTGACTATCACATTGTGTTGGCAAACTTGGCATTCTAGCATTATTTCTTAAAGGGATAGCCACAGTTTCTTAATGTGGTGAAAAGTTGGATATCTAAACTATCATCCCGCAGCACTCCCCCACCCCCAATGAAATTAAAAATTAAAAATAAATAAATAAAATATGGCAAGACAAAAAGGAAAAAAAGAAGAAAATAATATCCGCAGTTACTGGTTGGTTAAATGGACTTGTTTACTAAATGCTAAATAGACAAACTTTTTTACAGCCTGAAGATAGACAAACTTACCACTGGAATTTTCAGTCTTGGCAGCTTCCGTTGTCTTCACACATGATATTAGGATTCCCTTCCGCTTTTGTGGAGAATAAATGAACTTCTCACTAACCATCAAACCTTGGAAGTATGATCTACTTGGGGTAGGCCTTCTGGCATTACACACTGGAAGCATGCCAGGCTTGTCAACAAATGACCGGATATGAGAAACTGTGCCTACAGAACCTGCAATTTGACATTGTCCTATCAGAATTTAGATCGAACTTCAAACATAGTTGACAATTTTCACTTCGCATAAAAATGTAAAAAGCTTCATATATATAGTTTTATATCCTCCATAAGCATGTGTGTGGATGCCTGGAACAAATTTTAACTGACTGCTCTTATACTTCAAAAACAAAAAGGCATTATCAAATGACAGAATTGATCATGTGGTAATATGTAATGACTTGTCTCATGACAGCAAGATAGATACACACTATACTACAAATTTCAGAATTCAAAGAGAAAAGCGTGTGTGTAAACTTTTGTACACAGTATCTGCACATATACAGAAAATTTCCTTTGAGGATTCACTATATTATGCTATGGGTGGAGCACTTGAGGCTAATAATTTTAATAATGTTTCATACCATTTAAACAAGCTTCAAGCATCACCTTCTGGCATAACAGTTCAATGCCTTATATTTTAACTCAAGTAGTTGATCTTTTCCATTCTAGGTTTCCAATTATCAAAACCAACAAGAAAAAAAAAATTGAGCAGGCCTGTTTAATTAGATCCATTCAACTCGACAAGAAACTATGTACACCTTCAACCTTATCATAGAAATCCGTGCTGGTAATGATCAGATCTCAAACCATTGGAACCAAATGCGTTACTACCGTATCAATATTACTTACAATTAGTACACTAATCCATTCACAGCGAGTGTGTGCAAGAACCAGCCTCGGTTGATTCACCAGAAATAATTAAAGAACTTGAAAATCTCTACTACCTTTTTAAAAATCCACAGCATTTCGATTCCAATCCTCTCAATTCATTCAGAAAATCAAACAAGAAAACAAATATATAGCTCAAATCAATTAACAACTAAATCACTAATGCAAGCATACAATCTTAAGCTTCGAATATGAATATGAATATGTATGTGTGCATGAACACAGAGAGAGAGAGAGAGAGAGTTACAGTTGAAGGATCGGAGAACAGCAGAGGACTCCATTACTAATCGAATGGAACGAAATGCAGACGAGAGAGATTCGTGGAGGATTTAACGAACCGGAAATGGAGGAAACGGTTCGAGAGCTCAATTTATAGAGAAATTGGGGAGGTTAAATCGAGAGAGAGCTTAAAGCAGAAGAGGAAGGAGGAGGTTTGGTTGAGCACAGTTGGGGAGGTTTGTCTTGGAAATGTCCGCCCTTTCTCATCAGTTTCTCCGTTTTACTTTCCACACTGCTTGTCGCTAACTTGCGCCGGAGTGAGTGATGCTCCAGTCCAAGTCCTACGTGGCCTCTCATCGGGAGGGGCTCACTTCTCAAGGAGGAGTAATTGCTTGCGACTTGTCGTTTGATTACAAAATACGTGGCCTCTAACCAAAAATACATACCACGTTCACGAACAATATGAAACCAGTTAGCTACATTATGAGAAATTTTGTCACACTCCCTTGATTCGAAATTTCCACTCTCTTTTTTTTTGTCGAAAAATGTGCAGATTTGAATTAATAAATAGACAATTAATCTAGTATTACATCGAAACCTGAAAATACGTTACAATCTCATAAACAATATATAATGTACTGTTAGCATTTCATTATTTTTTTTGGTACAAAAGAAACCATAAACAGTATAATATCCAACTTCAGCTCGATTGCTTTAATATGTATGTTGTGTGGCCGAGCTTATTATCACTATAGTTACAAGTCCTCATATTCGGATAATTATTTTGACACATTGAACACTTACTAGAATAAAGAAGACAAAACTTTCAAGCAATTGTAAGGTTGAGGATTTCTCTAAATTCCAGTCTCCTGGTTTCAGTGTAAAATGTTCTGTGTTTGTTAGGCCAATAAGTCAACCAAATCCACCCTTTAATTTCCCATTCCATTGTTTTTCCCATGGCAGCTTTGTCCACCTTCCACAACACACCCTCTCCATACTCATCACCAGCAAAAATGATACCTCCTTGCCTAGTGAAAGGCCTATAAGCACTAGAGTACCTGTCTTTGAACCAAGCCTTGGGGTTGATCAATTGAAACTTTGATGGCTTGGAAGAGAAAACCTCCCTTCCATCCACACTATCATGGAGAAACCAGTTCAAATTTGCACTATAACCGTACACGGATTCCTCGAATTTCCATGGCTTCAAGCTCATTGTTATGGTCTCTCCAGCCGATACCTTGAGCGCCAAGTAAGGGTTAGGGGGTTCGAATGAACCTTCTATGCCCATTTCTTTGCCAATCTCTCTTATAGGGTTCTCGGAAGACTTGCTCACTGAAACGCTCATTACATTCGTTTGTCGAGTTGGAGTGATTTGTAATGAAATTCTTGATGGGAAGTGTTTTTCAGCTACCCCGGCTCCTCGTTCATTCATTAGAGTCTCATTCACAAGCCTAACAACATCACACCTACAAACGAAGTGACAAAGAGAAATGGTTCATGATCGAGCTCCCATATATATACAAGCCTCAATTTCCGAACCAAATTTTGTATGCAATAAGAAATTACCTTATGTTGTCAATGTTTAGCATCACATCAATCCATCTCTGCTGGACTATGACTTTGTGATTGAATTGAAGAACACCCTCAACCTGGTGGTAATTCAGAGAGAATTGCAGTCTCTCATCACCACAACAAGGGCTGCTAGATTTTTCAATGTCCATGGCTATGATAGGACAATACAACTGGACTTTCCACAACCCAAATGTTGGAAATGCATAAGAGAAAAGTGGTGATGGTGTTTTGAGGATTCTCTGTGTGGCTTGGAGCTCCACAGTCCAATTAGTAATCGCGAGGTTCATGGACCGCATCCATTCCTCTTCCAAATTTGATCCCAAAAGCTTCATCAGCGACTTGGAAGCCTGCCTCGACCAGCAATCTGCCAAGTGGTTCTTGAGAATGTTAAGACATCCAGAGCGAAGACCAGCGGGGGCTTCGTAGATGCAAACGAGGAATAGGAGGGCGAGAAAAGAGAGGTTGAAAACTTCTTCTAAGTTGGCAATGGAGTCTAGCTTGAGGAACTTGATCAAGAAGTTGGTCTTGTTTGAGCCATAGTGGAGGACATCTTCAATGACATTGACTAGGAGACATGAAATGGTTTCTTGACTTATTGGCTTGATGGAATTGGCGCTGAACTTGAACTGTTTCGAGGTCCAAAGCGAGATAGGGAGATTGAAATCTGCAACAATGGAGAAAGAGAGAGTTGGGGTTTGTTGGTTTTTAGATATGGAGAGTTTGAGAGATGGCTGAGATGAACTTGAAGAAGAACATATGGATATGGAAAGATTGGAAGTTTTTGGCCATTGAGAGATTGGTGGAAGGTTTTGAATCCATGAAAATATGTCAGGAAATCCAGAAGAAGCCATAGAATTTTACTAAAGAGTTCAACTTTGAAGTCCATATTTATAGAATTCTTCATGAAATGGAAGCAAATAGTGCTAAAAAATGCATTAGATTCTGGTGGAAGGAAAAGTCAAAAAGGTTTTTTTAGATGGAAAAGTTGTGCAAGAAATGCCATTGCTAGCTTCGCGATTGCTCAATAGCTTACTCACGTAATTTTAGTTTTTCGGATAAAGAGAAATAGATTTTTCAGATCTATAATAAACGTGGAAAATCACTTACTACAAAATAAGAGAGTTATTAATTTCTCGCATATTAGACAACCATTAGATTCTAAAAATATAAATCACTAACCATTAAAATTCTAGCAATGGCATAAAGATAAATTGGCCGAGAAATTCTATCCCTATTGAAGAAAGCGTGCTGAATCTACCAATGTACATGCATAGCTAGCCTTCTAATTTTCTGGAGAATCAAAAAGCTAGTCCCTAGAGTATATAGAGAAATGCTTCCAACTTTTGTTTGGCCTAACTTATCGGATACATATATGATATATCCAATTAATGAACCAAACCAATCCCATTAGTTTGTCCAAAAAGCTGCGAATATATGCTGGACCAGACTTTTCACTTTTTCAGTCAACAACCACAATACATTATACACGCCATCTTCTTCTTCAAAGTGCCCTGTTCCAAATCATGGTTCATGCAATCATACCTAACTAGCTTCTTGGAGCGAGATTGATAATTGGGGCCGAACTTGAACTGTTTGGGCTCACCCGACAACATGATAGCACAAGTTTTGAGCCCAATTTGATAATTGGGCCAAAAAAAGTTTGAGCCCAAGTAAATAGTTGGGCCCAAACCTAATTGATTTAGTAAAGACCGCCACCCTGGACATATGGTTTAGAATTCTAATAGCACACCCTGTTCCTCATCACCATCTCCATAACTAAATTCGCTACAGATCTTTGCCTCTCTTTTCTCTCTCGTGAATAACAACATCATCGCTCCACGACACCCACACCCGCCATATCTCACGCGCCAACAATGTCCGCCCCACCGACACTCCCAATCACCAACGCCCAAACGACGACGTCTGCGTCTGCCGGAGGCGTCCAGTCACAGCCTCCGATCGCAACGCCTGCCTTCCGCGCTTTCCTCTCACGCTTCACCTCCTCGATCCGCTATGGCTTCTCCCAGCGCCGCCCCTGGTACGAGCTCCTGGACCGGAGCGCCATGGCCCGACCCGACTCCCTCACCGAGGCCTACTCCCGGATCCGCAAGAATTTCACCTATTTCCGCGTCAACTACGTCACCTTGCTCACTGTTGTGCTCGCCCTCTCTCTCCTCACGCACCCCTTCTCGCTCCTCGTCCTCCTCTCCCTCCTCGGCGCGTGGGCGTTCCTCTACCTCTTCCGGTCGTCCGATCAGCCTCTTGTCATCGGCGGCCGCACTTTCTCCGACGCGGAAACCCTGATCGGCCTCGTCGTGTTGACGGTGATCGTTGTGTTCGTCTCCAGCGTAGGCTCGCTCCTCATCTCGGCTTTGTTGATCGGATTCGCAATTGTGTGCGCGCACGGTGCGTTCAGGGTTCCGGAGGATCTGTTCCTTGACGACCAAGAGCCAGCCAACGCCGGCTTCCTCTCGTTCCTCGGCGGTGCCTCGGCTGCTGCTTCCGCGGCCGCCGCACGTGCGTAGTTGGATCTTGGAGCTAGCACGCGTGAGGTTGATGGCTATAAAGGTTGGTGAGGCCAAATCTGTTTTGTAATTGATATTCATGTCAGGGGAAAAATATTCAACTTGTTTCCTGAAAGATAGGATTTATGTAGATTGGATCTGGAAATTTTGGTTCTTTTTTTATTTTCAAGATGTAATGCTACTTCTTTCTTAGTATAACTTTGATTCTGATGAATTTTGTTCCTTCCTTAATTAACTATTTATTTATTTTATTCAGATTATCTGCTATTTATTTATATATTTGTTTGATAATTGGTAATGAGAGCATGAGTAATTTAAAATCGAGTAGTATATATGGTCTGAGCTTGTTAGTAGCAAGAATTTATATTATTCATGATTAGTATGGTAGGGAATGACCAATTCTTCACTGGAGTCCTATTGTCACTTTGGATATATTCATTATTTTATGTTTACTTGGAACCTTTTGTAATGAGGGTCAATGTTGATATATTCTTGTTTTGGTGGTTTACCAATCAACATGAAGCTGGGCAAGGACCCCAAGTTTATTGATGAAGAATCTAAGATTTATTTGTTGCATGCTTTAGATTGGAGAAATAGAATATATGTTCTGATGTTTTGTTGTGGTATCTTCTCCATTCATGCTAACGAGGCTGAAATGATCCTGGGGATTTCGAGCATACATGTTGATGAAATCTCATAATGATTTTGTAAGAGAAAACTATGATGTACACATTGTGATGCCTGGAAGACTACTCTCTGTCCATATTTTGTTCTCAGGAGTTAGGTTTGGCCATTTTTATGAGGTTTCTAGTATTCTTAAAGCAAATGGATCCTTCAATCACACACGAGCGTTGTCGTCGGGTAAGTGCAGGTGGCATAGATCTTTGTTGGGTCGTAGAAATATTGCTACTGCACTTCATTTTACCCGTTGTTTTCATTTGATTGGAAATAGTCACAAGGGTTTAGTTACTGCTGTGTGCTGAATTGCTGACTGCTGAGCAAAACTATCCTGCGTCCACCTTGAACTAATGCTTCTGGTACAGTTTATTCATTTAGAGAACCATTGTTCCCAAGTAGACTTGGGCTTCAGAAGCTATATCATACTCCTAGTGGATCATGTAGGGCGTCATTTTCTTGATCTTATTCAGAACCTTGTGAGAATTGTATGGTGCAGCTTTTTTAAGCATGTTAACCTTTTCAGATGTGCATCTTTCAATTTTTCGTGGGCAAGTTCTTATTAGGAGAAATCACTTGAGCTCCAAGTGTATGTATCTCTCACTCGGGAAAATCAGAGATAGTTATTGCCTAGTTACCTAGAGTCCTAGACCAGACCAATTGAGTTTGGGTAACTTTCTTGCACCCAATTACTCAGGTGAAAATGCAGATTTCTGCAGAGGAACAACTTTGTCTTTTTTATGCATTTTCCTTAGTCTTATTGCTGTATTTTAGTAAGGAGAGGTCTTTGGGGATTCTATTTCTTATTCTTATGCTTCTGCTGTATTTGTTTGATAAATTGATTAGGTATTTATTATCAGATGAATCACCCATGAAATTATGAATCAAGTGTACTTAAATTAATGTACTCGACCCTCGACAGGTGGGTCATTAGTTTTGATAATCAGATTCAAATGACCTCCTTTTTACCAATTTATTATTATATTATCATGAACGCCATGGACCAATCATGCGTTAAGCTAACATACGAATCCTCTTTTAGTTCAGCCAATGTAAAAGCATAAAACTAGAAAGTGATGTATCTACCTCCCAATCCTTCTCATCTTTTTGCCAAAAATACTTAGAAAGCTTCATCATCTGGACCACCTCACACGTCCTCATCACCCCAAGACCCGAAACGACATTGATGAAGGTCAAGTCCCCAAACCTAAGAGGCACATGTGGACATTGATGATCAACTCTTTCCCAGAAACCAGTTATAACCATGATCGATTAAAGAGGGGTAAAAGAGACTTTTTAATCAAATACCATTTGGAAGGTTCCCTGCTGATCCGGTACCACTGCCTTGCAGGGAGGCTAACGATGCTTGGCTGCGGGACCCGCAAAACTAAGATAGCCGTTGGAGGGAGCCATTTGAGCAATAAAAAGACCCGAAATTCAATGAGTTCAAACCCACCTGAAAACCTGAAACCACGAGGATCACCCAGAGAAAATACTATTACATAATGCATGGAGAAGAGAAAAAGAAACAAGAAAACACTAAAACAAATACAAGCCCCAGCCATTCATTATGTTTTTGGTACCCGGCCATTACCTATTATTGAACTGTTCAGAAAGAACGAAGAAAAAAAGAAAAACTAGCCGTTAGCCCCTTGTAAGCAGAAGAGCGTCTGCTACCCACATGACATTTCTCTCTCTCCCAATACCAAGATTCTTCTCCTCCTCACGTGCCTTGTCACTCTCACTAAACCCCCACAACCACCCCCTCCCTAGAGCCTTCAATACTAAACCCCCTCAGCCCCTCATTTTTTTTCTCCTGTTTCATTCACTCAATCGAGTGTACCTTAATTTGTTCTTGTGGTTAATTATGGGCAACCAGAATCACATTCCCAACCCATTTTGCGATTTCCCAATTACTAATTGGCACCGCATTTCGCACAAGAAGAAAGAAAAGTGGAAGATGATGATTCTTCAATCACAGAACTTGGTCTTCTTTCTTTCCCTGCTGATTTTCTCTCCATTCCAGCCAGTAAGAAGTGAGATTTGGGACGGTGTGATTGTCACAGCAGCCGACTACCAATCTCTCCAAGCATTCAAGCACGAGCTCGACGACCCGAAAGGCTTCCTGAAGAGCTGGAACGACAGCGGCTACGGCGCTTGCTCCGGCGGATGGGCTGGAATCAAGTGTGCGCAGGGGCAGGTCATTGTGATCCAGCTCCCGTGGAAGGGCTTAGGTGGCAGAATCACCCAGAAGATCGGCCAGCTTCAAGGGCTGAGAAAGCTTAGCCTCCACGACAATCAGATTCAGGGCTCAATCCCTGCTTCATTGGGTTTGCTTCCAAGTCTCAGAGGTGTGCAATTGTTTAATAATCTGCTTTCTGGTTCCATCCCTCCTTCATTGGGTTTTAGTCCTCTGCTTCAAACACTAGACCTTAGCAACAACTCACTCACTGGCTCAATCCCAGATAGTCTTGCAAACTCTACCAAACTCTATAGGCTCAATTTGAGCTTCAATTCATTTTCTGGGTCTTTCCCAATTAGTCTCACTCACTCACCTTCCCTTACTTTCATTTCAATCAGCCACAACAATCTATCAGGAAACGTACCAAACGAAATTGGGTCTCTTTCAAATCTTAGCGTACTAGATTTATCCCACAATGCCTTTAATGGAAGATTGCCTGCTAGTATTGGCAAATTGCAAAACCTCACTATTCTCAACTTGAGTAGAAACCAAATCCAGGGCCCAATTCCTTCAAGTCTTGGAAACATTTCCACACTTGCACAACTTGACTTGTCACTAAACAATCTCAGTGATGCAATTCCAGCTTCTCTTGCTGATCTTCCACATCTTAGCTTCCTCAATGTCTCTTACAACAACCTATCTGGATCTGTCCCAACTCTTCTCTCCCAGAAATTCAATGAGAGCTCTTTCATTGGTAACATTCAGCTATGTGGGTACAGTGCTTTAACCCCATGCCCTTCTGAAGCTCCTTCCCAAAGTGTTGTGCCTCCAGCACCTGGGGTAGCAAAGCGTCGCCGTCGCAGATTAAGTACCAAAGACAGAATTCTCATAGCAGCAGCAGCCCTTCTAGTTGTTTTGTTTCTACTCTGCTGCATACTGCTTTGTTGTTTGATCAGAAAAAGAGCTGCATTGAAATCAAAGGATGGTGAAGCGGCTGCTAGAACCGAAAAGGGGGTTGCGGCCGGTGGGGGTGAAATCGAAGCTGGCGGAGAGGCCGGAGGAAAACTAGTCCATTTTGATGGGCCAATGGCTTTTACAGCAGATGATCTTCTGTGTGCAACTGCAGAGATTATGGGGAAGAGCACTTTCGGGACAGTGTACAAGGCCACACTGGAGGATGGGAGTGAAGTTGCGGTGAAGAGATTGAGAGAAAAGATTACTAAAAATCAGCGGGAATTCGAAGCAGAAGTGAATATAATTGGGAAAATCAGACATCCGAACCTCTTGGCTTTGAGAGCTTATTACTTGGGACCTAAAGGTGAAAAGCTTCTGGTTTTCGATTACATGACTAAGGGAAGCCTCGCAGCATTTCTCCATGGTAAATATGATTAAAGCAAACTTCTAAGCTTTTAACTGATTTGATGTACTTAAACTTGTTCTTTACATCATCCAATACAATTCATAACTTGTGATATTTGGTTGCAGCTCGTGGACCTGACACACCGATCAATTGGCCAACGAGAATGAGAATAGCGCAGGGCATGGCTCGAGGCCTATCCTATCTCCACAGCCATGAGAACATCATACATGGGAACCTTACATCCAGCAATCTTCTACTTGATGAGCAAACCAATTCCAAGATTGCAGATTATGGCCTCTCCAAGCTTATGACAGCCGCTGCAAATTCGAATGTGATTGCAACTGCTGGAGCACTAGGGTACCGAGCACCTGAGCTCTCTAAGCTCAAGAAGGCCAACACCAAAACTGATGTGTACAGCCTTGGGGTGATCATATTGGAACTCCTAACGGGGAAGTCTCCTGGCGAGCCAATGAATGGTTTGGATTTGCCTCAGTGGGTTGCTTCCATTGTCAAAGAGGAGTGGACGAATGAAGTTTTTGACTTGGAATTGATGAGGGATGCATCTGTCATCGGTGATGAGTTGCTAAACACATTGAAACTGGCCTTGCATTGTGTTGATCCTTCACCATCAGCAAGACCAGAAGTTCAGCAGGTTCTGCAGCAACTTGAAGAGATTAGACCCGAAACAGCTACCAGTCCGGCCGATGATGGAGCTGCGGAGCCCTCAATTCCTTCAACAGCAAGCGAGTGAAAATGGATTCCAGAATCAATGTTTAGAGACGAGTTCAGTATTCTTTCATTCTTCGAAATTAGTTTTGTTTTGGTACACTTCATCAGTGTTTGTAAATACAAGTTTCTCTAGGTTAATTTTAAGAGCGTTTTGGGATTTGGTTGAATGTTCTCAATCTTAGTGGACAATGAAGTTTGCTGTCTTAACTATATATTGAAAGTTAGATGTAATCAATTGAAAAGAGGAAAGTAGGTGTTACCAAAACAGTGGATGGAGCCAAAATGGGGTCCGGGTCTACTGCATTGATAGAACCACCAAGCCAAAATGGATGGGAAATCCCAATGCGAAAAACAACATAGAGCAGAGAAGTAAAGATTGCGCTTCCATGAATCATAGAAAACGAGAGCCTTAAACATGTTTGCTCGTTTTTCATTGTCTTTATCGACTTAATTTTACTTTAATGATTGGAAGGATGCCCTGTTTAATACTAAATGCAAACCCTAATGCAAACCCCTCTTGCAAAACATTGATCCATTGTATTATCAGAAGGATGGAGTGACAACAATAACTTGCATCAACCAGAATCACCAAACAGTAACTATTTTTCTATTTACAGCTATGGCAAGTCCCAAGCATTCAAAACTCGCGTCAACTAGAGGCTCAACACAAGCTTTGATCAAACCTATAAAAACTTGCTTTCACATATTAAAGATTAGAAGGGCTAGGAGTCATCTGTATCCTACTCGAATTGGTTGGGATGGAAGCTTCTTGGTATAACACAACTGGGATGTCAATTTTTACTAGTGTACATGCGTGAAATATAGAGAACTTGGAATGAAAAACCTAAACACAAAAATTTACAGTGTCAGCTGCCATCTCTCGCGTACCCTCTGGTTTCCTCTGCAAGCTTCTCCCATGCATTTGCCATCTTTTCTGCATATCCTGCCTGTTAAATGCACCACATAAAGTATAATTAATGTTCAAGGACTTCCAAGAAGGTCACAACAAAACGAGATTTAGAAAAAGAAAAACCTGATTAAGAACGAATCCTTTCAACATGCCCATAAAGTCATCATGTCTCTCTCTGTCAAGCCTTTCAAACTCATTCCTGTTATTTTCCTGCATAAAAGGTTCTCCATAGTTATGCTTGGTTTTTATACATGCATTATTATAAAATGAGGTCTTACCTCTTCGAATTCAACTTATTGCAAATTAAGAACTCATATTTACTAAAACAAACATGCTTTAAGAAGGAAGTCCAAGCATTCAATGAGTAATATTAAGACGATACAAATAAAGAAAATCTAGCAAGGCTAGCTGATTGCATTAAATAACACATAGAATGACATCTCCCAAAGACTGTTGTTAATATCTCTATCTTGCAAGCATAAATGTAATTTAGTGTCTGCCTCCACTTAATGTCGTCTAAAGATGGAATAACAAGAAAAAGAAGAAAGTTGGACTTAAGCAAGATAATTGATGTTTAGATAGTAGATAGATAATTTGATTAGTAGTGCAGCTGCACAAGCAAGTTTGGAGTGAAAGCCTTCATGAAGACGTGTTTTGCCAGACACCATAAGCAAGACACATTATAATCTCAAGTTAATAGACTGAGAATGAAGAGCCATCAGGTTCCCTTGTGCAAAAGCAACTACACACAGGATACTGAATGTTGCCACATTTCAGTATCTAAAAGTTAAATAGTTCCTTTCACAAAAAAAGAAGAAGTTAAACAGCTCTTACTGAAGCAGGGCACGTGGCATAGACTTGATCGGAGAAAGTGAACCAATAGAAGAGTAAGAATTAGAGTGTTATCCAAATGAGAATAGTTACCTTTCTTAATTGGGAGTCATCAATTGTCTTGTTATTTTAGTAATCAACTATTCCAAAAGAAATATCTTTGTTAATTTCTTTCTTACTTGGTACAGATACTCTTATATAGAGAGTTTCAACTATGATAAATTATGCAATATTTGTTTATTATGTAATCAAAAGGATTTCAGAGTTTCTCTTCTATAGTTCAATAGTTTTCTTCTGGATTTAAGGGCAGTTAGTAGATTCCAAGATTTCATCTCACCTTCCTCACTTCCCTTCCATGTTCATTCTGTGTCCATTGTTATGTGAAATCTAATGTTAAACTTATTTGCAATGCTTCTACTGTTGAAACGCCAATCAGAAATGGCATAAGAAATACCAAGATCAAACAGGCATAGCAGTTAGTATCATTTAAACCATGGAAGACTGGCAGATTGATCAGCATTATGCAAATGGGTATCACAAAATGACACTCTTTGCAGATTTAAAGGTCATGCAAAAAAACACGGCAGAGCTATAGAGGATCCTATTTTCCTTGAAAAGGATTTTAGAAATCAATGATGCAAACTAAACAACGTAGGTTTAGAGGCCTGAGATGTTACCTTGATGCGTTCATACTCTTTAACTGCACAATCCTTAGCTTCCTCGCTAACTTTCAAAGTTTCTTTTAACTCCTCTATTTTCCGCATTCTGGACCTGTCTCCACCAAATATTTTGGATGCCGCAGCTTCAAGCTTCTCAATCCTTGACTGCAGGGAAACTAAGTCTGATGAAAGAGTCTGCACTGTAAGTAAAGCACTTGATCTGTCTGAAAACGCACCGTTGACTGCTAACATTACCCCAAGATATTCATGGAGTTTGTCCTGCAACAAATATGAAAACATTATGCTAAGACAAAGAGAGAAAGATTATCCTCTTATGGTGATCAAATTATATCAGTTACAAATGACTCCTTCTAAAGTAATCATAGTATGACATCTCCAGCAAAGCAATAAATGTACAGAAAAACATCTGCACTTAGTTACTTACCAAATGTTTAACAGTTTGTGCATTTAACTCCCGGTACAATCGGCTAGATTTAACAGCTGCGGTAGCCACATTTTTCATGTCAGTGGCTCGTGTTGTTTGAGATTCGAACATGGCTCCTTCCGTCTCAAGCTTGGTCAGCTTCACAAACGCCAATCCCAATTCCCCCATAGTCTCTCCCATATCTTGCTGAGCTTTTACTAGAAACTCAGCCTGCAAAGTACGAGTAGGAAACATTCATGATCAAAATAAATCCAAACAAACAGCTAAACAAGTTTAAAAAAAGCCATTTCCCATTCCGCTCTAGTATCCATATTCGTCAGCATAAATAAACCCATTACAGAGACAATATAACAAACAATACTTAATGCTCATCAACATTAATGGTAAATCTTTTACCTTCTAATCCCTTGACTGATCCTAAGTGGCCCTATATCTAAATCCCATAAATGAAATCAACATGATCACACTTTCAATTCAGTTGGCAGTTGACACTATCTAAAATTCCTTAAGACTTATCATAAAACTGAAATTTATATATGGATACTGAAACTAGTACAGACCTGCTGAGACAAATTGCTAAGTTGTTGCTCAAACTCGACCACCTTCTCCTTCCTTTCCAAGAACTCCTTATCCTCCTCAGCCACCATTGGCTTCACCCCGCCCCAATCATTCACCACAGACTGTTTCAACTCCCTGAAGATCCTCAGCAAGTCCATGCCGCCCTTGGCCGGCTGAGTCGCCTCGTTTGCATCAATGGCCGCCTCACCAACTAACTGCCTCGGCAGCCTAACGGCACCGTCTAGCATCCTTGACGCCACGTCGACAGTCCTCACCAACGGCAGCTTCCCATTAACCACCAAAAACACTCTCAGTTCCTCGCTCTTTCTGATCGCCGGATGCGCCGCGAGCTTGTTCAGGTACCTACTCAATGCAGCCCTCCGCTGCTCCACGAACTGCTCAATTTGCATCACTTGGCTCTCCACCACGCTCTTATCGGGTCGGATAGGGATGAAGAACCCGCGGTACGATTCGGATAGCCGGTCCGATAACGTGACCACGTCCTTGAACCGCCTCCGGAGAGTGAATTCGGATCCGGGACCGCCGTACTCGGGCATGTTGGTCCGCGTGGTGATCAAGTAGGTGTAATACGAGGTCCCGCCGGGAACGAGCGAATTGGAGAGCTCTAGCTCCTTCTGCGGGTCGGAGACCCATATCTTGAGGAATTCGGAGCGGGCGGGAGGGTCCGATTCGGCGGAGGAGGAGGAGTGCTTGGGGCTATCGTGGCCGTTAGATGCGGAGGAGGAATCGAACGAGGTGAAGATCGCGTCGGCGTAAGACGGGGGTTCGAGGATGGAGTTGAAGTGCTGGGAAGCAGCGCTGGTCTGGCGGTCTATGATGGCTGATGCTGCGGCGGCCGACGGGGAAGATTGGCCGTTGGATGATGGTAGCTCGTCGAGGACCAGAGATTCCATGTCATCTTGGGATCCGCGAAGGTCGGTATCTTCGTCTCCATGGTTTTCCTGCCTCATCATTCTGAATTTCTGAAAAACTAATTGAAGAAAGAAGAGAGTGATATTAAGTCAAGGCTGGGGCGGAGGCTAACGTGCGCAGGCGGTGAAGGATAAGAAAAGGGAGGTGGTGGAGGAGCTGCATGAGAATTCGGGCATTACAAGTGACTCGGGCGGGTCAAGGCGGAGAGCCCGGTTTGCAAAATCTGGGTGCTGCCTTGGACAGTTCGTTGGACTAACTATTTGTTTCCTTCCATTCGAGCGATGACGCTACTTCTGCCACGTGGTCTGCCACGTGTAAATAAAATGCACTGCTTGCAGTCCATCCTGTCTTCTTATGTGGATTAAAGTGTTTTGGGCTTTGAGCCGAATAATGTAGTATTTTGGGCTAATGGAAGTTTTTTAGTTGTAGTTGCTCCATATATTTTGGTTATTTGGGCCTTTGTCAAGACTAAGCCCAGCATGAAATCCAAAATTTGCTCTGCTGACACATTCAAAATTTATGTAGGGATTTTAGAGACTCTCTCTTAATTTGCATGCTAATGATCATTTTCAATTTATTAGTGTGGCACACTACATGGCTCGAGTACATGAGCATTAGCATAACAAGAGAAAATTTTGACCAATATTGTGTCAATAGTGACGGTTCGCCCGACTTTCAAATAGCAGATTGCTACGTTAGGTATGAGTGAAATGTTTTATGCTTGGTGGTTGAGCCTCGCATCTATCGCAGCGACCTGCTATTAGGTCTTTATAATTTCAGCGGTCTTATTGGAGTTGAGTTCTAGAAAAACTTTCAAATATGTTCACCGAGTCTTCCAATGTTCTCACCGCGTCTAGATTACAGAACCAATCTCATACGAATACGATTTGTGCATGCATGACAGAAAATAGCAATGTAATTAAGTTCGCACCCACCCACAACAACCCATGAAAACGAAAACCCAAGAAATTAAAGCTGGAGAAAGAAGGATATGGAAGCCATTGAAAAATAAAGCAAAAAGCTTATAAAGTTATAATCCATCGTGCACCAGATCATAGACAAGTTTGACAAGGAACGTACGTACGCAATCAAATGGATTTGCTATCCAATTTTTTTTTTTTTGCTTCCAGAAAATAGCATACTCATAACGACTTCGATCTCTCTTCTAGTGCTAGTTTGTTATTATTCTTGTCAAGGTTGTGAAAAGTCAATAACAAACTCTACCAATCAAATTGAGTCAAATTGCTAATTTAATTAATCAATCTTGTTCACCTATCTAATCCAACTCATCCCCCCGCTCCTAGCTAAGCCGGCCTCAATCAAGCTATGTGCACGTTCACATCAATGACATGCTTAGATTCTAAGAGACTAACGGTACGTTGTCGATCACCTTGTCTGCTTTCTAATTAGCTTTAATAGTTTCTTGGGTTTTATCCTCGATTAATTATATATGACTTGCATTTGCATATATGCCTTGTTTGGAACAAATTTCGGGCAGAGACCAAACTTCTTTTATCATTTTCCTATTTTTATTTTCTTTGAGAAGATTATTACTATATGGTTAATTAGACATTATGAAATTTGCCTTGTGTCGGTTATAAACACATAATTGTATAAAATTCTATAATAAAAAAATTATTCTAGTTACCCAATTATTCATATACATATACGTATATAAGCATTTTTGGCTTACCATTACATTTTGGCATTTTTGATGGAGCTTCCAGCCGACTCCTAATTTTTATCTCATGCTCATAAAAAATTGACGCCATTTCTTGAAAAAAAAAAGTTAAATGGGTGTACTTAAGTGTTTATTACTAACTACAAAGTAAGCTACTCCACTAGAATCAATTAGCAAGTCAATAAGACTATACTAATTAGTTTTTTTTTTCGATAATGCTAAACGAAATCTTAAGTTTAAATTCCTACTCCGTCAAAATAAAAATAAAAAAATTGCTAAACTAGCATTATAATGCACTTTTGTTTGGAAATGCTATACATGCATGGATTCATGTAATATTTGAGGGGGTATAATTGATCCAAGGCAACTATGACCTTGGTCTTTAAACTCCATATATATCCCTAGCTAAAGCAATATTAAACATGATAAGGTATATTACTAGTTATATATTGGGTATATATGTCGATCATTCAATAGCTTTCGATCTCTAAATATATCGACCCTTGATTAATGTTGCTTTATAACTATATACTGGGCTCAATACTTATTACTATTAATTGGCGATGTT
Organism: Rubus idaeus; assembly: GCA_030142095.1. NCBI lineage: Eukaryota > Viridiplantae > Streptophyta > Magnoliopsida > Rosales > Rosaceae > Rubus > Rubus idaeus. Next base: position 3,866,617 of record CM057971.1, read on the forward strand.
ATCTTTAACTAGCTAACTACAAGCTAACCATATTCTTTGAATTAAAGAAACACAGACGACACTACTGACTACATCGATGACAGGTTACCTATCATAAGTGATTATTGTAATTAAAGTACATAGTTAGTAATTTTCTCTCTAACTGAATTGCTGTTAGGCTCAATCAAATCTTCATTGTAATGCATGCAACATATATATATATTATATGTTGATTTGATCTAAGGATCTAGCTTGGCCACTAATTAACAATATGACTTCATCTCACTCCCTTTAGCTTTCAAAGGGCAACCAATTGATTTGATCTAGCTTGGCCCACAATTAACATCAATTAGCTTCTTCTTTTTTTGGACTGAACATCAATTAGCTAGAACACCAAAATCTCTTGCGCGCACTCCTCAATCGTTTAACTTGTCCACCCAAATTAATTTCTTTATTGAAAAATAACGTGGAGTTTTAGTCTAATCCTTGGTATTAGTTATATGAAGTAGTCTAATTTTGATATAAAATTGTTAAATTAGAAACCCTTTATGCTTGATCAAATAATCTCAAAAGAACACCGGCATTTCCACTTTTCCCTAAAGACTTGAGGCAATATTAGTTTTTGATTAATTTCCACCATAATTAGGAACGAAGATTGACGAACTCATTGTGTACATGAGTTATATACTTTTTTCTTCTCGCACCCTCCGTTTATCTTACTTTCAGAAAAGAAAATTGAAAAAAAAATCTAATCTATATTTATAGGGTCGTGGTACATGAAAACATGTGTGCTTTAACAACATTGAAAGATAAACAAATTTTAATCATATTTATGTGTTAATGATGATTAGGGTTATAATTAAAGGTGGGAGTTTAGGTCGATTGCTTTAGCTTATGACAAATTAAAAAACATCAGTTTTCTTTATTTGGACAGAAAAAAATAATGGGTTTGACTAGCATTATATATGGATGCCTTTTGTTCTTGGGAGCATTACGATTGTCTTTACATTTGAAAAGTGGGATTCCACTCTCTTTTGAAAAGATCTTATGTAACCAAATAATAAAGCTAAACAGAGTTAATATCATAGAAATTAAAGTACTAAATTATTTGCGGAACTTCTAGGCCGGTCAGGGTATTAATGAAATCATTTCAAGACTTGAAAAGCAAGCATTTCATTATTCAGGAAATAATTCACTACTCGGATATATTAGGCCAGTGGGTGCAACAACTACCTCCTATAGGGTTGAACCAAGTTTGCGAATCAAAACCTAATCTGCCAACCTCGAATTTTCCTATAAAAACCTCAACCTCTCTATCACTTCGTCACTCAACCTTTTCAGATTACAAAGTTTTAAGCTCACAGATCGATCATCAATGGAGGCACTCAACAGCTCCACCATTTTCCTTTTAGGCCTTTGCCTTCTCTTGACTTCATTTACAATGTCCTTGGCAGAACCCAAAACCCACAACCATGAATTTGTTGTAAGTTTTTGTCTCTACGCGTGTGTGTGTACATATATCTTGTACGTTTAGCTTAGTCCATTATGACATTATGTATATTTACTGTCTTACTGACCATTTTGATAACGGAAATGGATGAACAGATTCAAGCAACACCAGTGAAGAGGCTGTGCAAAACCCATAACAGCATCACCGTGAACGGAGAGTACCCCGGACCAACCTTGGAAGTTAACAACGGCGACACTCTCGTGGTCAAAGTCACCAACAAAGCTCGATACAACGTCACTATTCACTGGTATTTGATTGATTGTATATACGTATATGCATGCATGCGTAGTGTGGAATTAACATGACGTGTACAATTTCAGGCATGGAATTCGGCAAATGAGGACCGGATGGGCTGATGGGCCGGAATTCGTAACTCAGTGCCCGATTAGGCCCGGAGGAAGCTACACGTACCGGTTTACGGTTCAAGGTCAAGAAGGCACTCTGTGGTGGCACGCTCATAGCTCTTGGCTTAGAGCTACAGTTTATGGAGCACTTATTATTCATCCTAGACAAGGAGACAAGTATCCTTTCGCTAAACCAAAGCGTGAGACAACACTTCTTCTCGGTGAGTGGTGGGATGCAAACCCTATCGACGTGGTGAGGCAAGCAACTCGAACCGGAGCAGCTCCGAACGTGTCTGATGCGTACACCATCAACGGCCAACCCGGTGATCTTTACAAGTGCTCAAGCAAAGGTTTGTTTTGTTTTTAGTCACAAAATTTGTTCATAAAATAATATACGCATAATCGACTAATCTTTGAAAAACTCGATTAAAACAAAACAAAAAATACGCTTAATCAATTTGAATAAACAAAATATGGTAAACTCTACTTGATGTGATTAATATGCAGACACAGTGACAGTTCCCATAGCCTCCGGTGAGACCAACCTCCTCCGAGTCATCAACGCCGCCCTTAACCAACCTCTTTTCTTCACCGTGGCCAACCACAAGCTCACTGTTGTAGGTGCCGATGCCTCCTACACCAAGCCTTTCACCACCACCACCCTCATGCTAGGCCCCGGTCAGACCACGGACGTTCTAATCACCGGTGACCAGCCACCGTCTCGGTACTACTTGGCAGCGCGTGCCTATTTCAGCGCACAAAACGCACCATTCGACAACACCACCACCACCGCCATTCTCGAATACAACTCCGCCCCTTGCACCAACTGCAAAAACGGCCCATCAACTAAACCCGTTATGCCCCGACTCCCTGCTTACAACGACACCACCACCGCCTCTGCCTTCACCACCAGCTTCAGAAGTCCTCGGAAAGTCGAAGTCCCCACCGAAATCGACGAGAACCTCTTCTTCACAATCGGTCTCGGACTCAACAACTGCCCGAAAAACTTCAACTCCAACAGGTGCCAAGGCCCCAACGGCACGCGCTTCACCGCCAGCATGAACAATGTCTCCTTTGTGCTACCAAACAACATCTCAATCCTCCAAGCTTACCAGCAGAAAATCCCCGGAGTTTTCACTTCTGATTTCCCGGCAAACCCGCCTCTGCAATTCGATTACACCGGCAACGTGAGCCAGTCACTCTGGCAACCCAACTCCGGGACCAAGGGATACAATTTGAAATATGGTTCAAGAGTTCAGGTCGTCTTGCAAGACACGAGCATCGTCACATCCGAAAACCACCCAGTTCATCTCCACGGATACGATTTCTACATCCTCGCTGAAGGCTTTGGAAATTTCAATGCCAAGAGCGACACTCAAAAATTCAACCTCGTTGATCCTCCTCTGAGGAACACAGTTGCAGTACCCGTCAATGGTTGGGCCGTCATCAGATTCGTAGCGGACAATCCAGGTAACAATTAGTGGCTAATGTATATATATATATATTGTGAATTCAGGATTATATATACTAACAGATATGTTTGATATAGGTGCTTGGATAATGCATTGCCACTTGGATGTTCACATCAACTGGGGTCTGGCTATGGTTTTCTTGGTGGACAATGGAGTCGGAGAGCTTCAATCAATCGAGCCTCCGCCCGCGGATCTGCCTCTGTGTTAAACCTCGATCATCATCGAATAGAAAACCCAATTACAGGGTTCTCATTTTTCCCTTATTATTATGATTAGTATACGATTCTATACCGTGTTGTTTATTCCCCTGCATTTTGGGGTCTTAGTTTGTGCTCTGTTCTTTTTGATAAATTGAAGTGGGATTAGAGGAGATTGTGCTGGGCTTGCAAAACCCAGTACTATCTGATTTAGTCACAGGACCAGCCATAAGTTTCGATTTATAGCATTACCCTTAAGAAAGTGTAAACAAACATTCAGTAGATTATGAAATGTTTGTTTTTGTTATTCCTCTGTTTCTTGACAAGTATGCAAATGAGAAATGAATCATTCTCTTATAATTATAATGTCAAGTTACCATCATTTTTTTTTTGCGTAATGTTTTGTTCATTGACAAATTTAGACCCTTGTCTTCAAATGTTATACCCCAGAAGATAGTTAGTTAGGTAAATGTGGATACAACCAGAGAAAGAAAAATGGTACTGGGACAGAAAGGAAAGCAAGCTACTAGTAAAACCAATTCAATATTTAGAAGAAAAATTCAGACCCTTGAGTCAACAATTTCTCACTTCAATTATACTCAGCAACTTTCTAACCAAACTATGGTCCGCTACTAACAAGGCAACAAATAACAAAAGGAAGAAAGACAGAGAGAAACCACATGTGAGGACTGAGGAGCTTGAACTGAAAGAATGATTACCTTGAACTAGAAGCATCAATGCTTTGAACTAAAAGTACTATTGCTTTGAACCAAGAGAGTACAAGCCTCTCAAAGGTTTTTGTTAGAAGCTGTGCATGTGGTTTCGAAAGGGACGCGTTTCTAAAATAAGCACAACATCAACACAAAAGATATTTGAATAATTCTATTGCTTCTAAATGTGGCAACGCACGTGAATTTCCTTTCACCCATTTGTCGAAATTTCATCCTACATTGCCAACATTGTGTTTTTTTTTTTTGCGGAAAGGAGGTAGAAGGCAATAGCCTAGCTATCACTTTATTGAAAACAGAAGAAGAAAAGAGTACAAGGGAGGGGACCAAACCAAAACCCCCAAAAAACTTACCCATAAAACTTAAGATTTCTTGCTTTCTAATAACACGAACACATTCACCATCCCATCACAGAAATCCGAGGAAGCAAGCATGTCGCCGATCACTCCCAGCTCTGGATTATGCACAAAATCCACCATTTCTTCGTCCCTCAATGACATATATATCCGAATGTCTTCGTCCCACCATCACAAGGTCATATTCTCCCTGCAATTTCCTAATCGCATCCGTAACTTGCACAACATCGTCCACATTGATCGATATTACGCCAATTCACCCTATCATAATTCCCAAGATGCCTCAACTGAAACTCCTCCACAAACGACTCATTCATCAACTCCTCTTCATCACTTTCAACTTTATTCTTCAAAATAAACCTGAAAACCGTCATTTGCACTCTCGGATTGCCACACATGCGCGATGCATAGGCTAACGCCTCACGGTCGTCAGGGCCACCGATGATAAACACGGCCATATTAATTGTATGAAAAAATATTGGACAAGCTTGGCTTACAAGGCAAGCCTCTATATATTAACTAATATTCCCACGGTACATGGGGACAATGCTTGCACATTAAGGTTGAATTGGCATATCGGTCATACCGGAGCCAACAACCATAGAGTGGTGGTGGTTCTCATGAAATGGGATGATGATCTAAGGTACTTGCTTGTCTTGAGCTAGATCGAAAATGGTGCTGTGCATGTATTTATAAGGGGCGATCATTCTGTAGGTTTGGACTACAACCGACCGTTTTGATTGTTTTGGAAAACTATCAAGGGCTCGAACCATTTGATGAGTTGTTGAATCACTATGCGGGAAACTTTTGCTCTCCTTGTTGCAAGGAGTGAGTAGTGGTGCGGCGCGGCCAACGAGCTCGATTGCATGAATCACGTAGGCCGAAATTGGGCTTTTTTCGGTTGCGTATGAAGCTTCCAAGAGTGTAATCATGTCCAACACACTTTCTTCGTTGTGGATACAGCAGAGAATGCAAATGTTCCAAAAGATGGCCTACGTGAGATGGGAGTCATCAATTATATATACTCAAAAGATGTGTAGGCACAAGCAAGTAAAGAAAAATACTGTAGTTAAATACACTAAGCACAAAAAAAATGAAAATTAACAAGCTACAAGTAAACCCTCAGTCATTTAGACCCTCAAGGGAACCATAATTTCAAACTTTAAAAGTTCACAATTTTCTAATCTTCACAGTGACTACTTTCTAACGAAACTACGTACATCTTTACAGCAAAAGGAAACAAGGAAAAGCTCACCATCTTCATGCACTAAACTTAAACCCACTTTCTGAATTTTTCATGGAGTCGCAACGAAAAGCTCCAATACCCAAGTCCCTACTCTCTTGCATCACCAGCACATTCACCATTCCACCACAGAAATCCGATGAAGCAAGCATGTCGCCAATCACTCCCAGCTCTGGATATTGCACGAACTCTACCATTTCTTCATTCCTCAATGAAATTTCTGAATGTCTCCTCCCAACCATCACAAGGTCGTATTGTCCCTGTGACCTACTGATGGCAGTCATAACCTGTACACAATCGTCCACCTCGATATCCTGCCAATTCAATTGATCATTCCCAAGGTTCCTTAGCTTAAACTCGTCGATCAATGACTCGTCGAGCTTGAACTCTGTCTCCTCCTCTTCTTGACCTTTTCCTTTAGTGATTCGAACTATTATCCTGAACACGGTGATGCCCACTTCTGGGTTGTAAGACATGCGTGATGCATAGGCTAATGCCTCGCGGTCGTCTGGTCCGCCGATGAAAAAAACAGCAATGTTGCAGAAGAAACTCGACGAGCTCATTCGGCAAGGAAAGCCTCTGTCAACTAGTATTCCCACTGTGCATGGAGAATATGCCTCAACATTAAGGTTGAAATGGCGTATGTGGCCAGTCTCAACAAGAGACTGGTGATTTTCATGGAATGGAATGATAATCAGAGGTACTAGCTTGTCCTGAGCGAGACGGAAAATGGTGTGGTGCATGGATTTGTAGGGAGCAACCATAGTGTAGGCTTGAATGTGGACCGGTCCTCTAGAGTTTTTTGTGTAATTCTCAAAGGCCCGCATGATTTGATTACTGGGCGTATCTGACCGCTTAAATTTCTTTTTATGCTCCTCGTAAGGGACTAGTAGTGGTGCAGAACGGCCGATGAACTGGACTGCGTGGACAACATAGACAGTTATGGGGCTCTCTTCTGTTGGATTTGAGGCTTCCAGGAGTGTGATCATGTTGTGGACACTTTCTTCGTTGTGGACACAACAGACAATACGAAATGGTTCCAACTTGCTGGGCATTGATTGAATATTAATTCTGAATTGTGGATCGTCGGCTTTTGATCCCCGCCCTATTTGAGGAGAGTACGAGAATCGTACAATTGGGGTTACAAGCATGGTCATCGCCAGCAAGGACAAGACCAGTTGGGTAAAAAATTGGTCACTAATAAGCTGCGTGCAGAAAATTAATATAAGGAAGGAAAATTAATTAAGAAGATATATAGCTAGCTAGCTAGCTAGAGACTAGAGTACGTATGTCTGTATAATTAATTACCTGTAAGGAGTACCATCGATTATAAGAAATAAGCTCTATTATGCCCTTGATATTCAACATCATGCTGAGTACGAGGCTCTTTTTGAAGCTAATTTTGGAGGTTAATCCAGCCACTGTAACTCCCACAGTCTTTGCAGCATAAAACGCTGTAATTATAGACTGAAGTTGGGTAAAACTCTTCCGATGGTTAATCTTGTACAGATCGATGCGGGTGCCAATTTGGAAATAGAAGAGTGGCAGAAGAAATTCGGAGACTAAGAATTCGGTCTTGGCTATTAATGTTTTACCAAGTTGTTGCCCATCTGGTATGGCCAACCCCAGGATTATAGGACCAGTAGTATACTTCAGACCTACGGCGTCAGACATAAAAGCCATGACTAGAACCCCGACTTGTATTGCAACTACATAAATTTCATTCATCTCTCGTCCTTCTGGGGTATTCTTAACTGTCAATAGCATAAGTGGGCGTGCGACACAGATAGTGAAAGTTACCAACGCAAATAAGGATAGGAAAGACTCAATTCCTTTCATTGCATTTTCTTGCGCAACTACGAGAAGCAGTGATGTTAAGAACAACTGCAATGCGTCGTTGAGGATTGCGGCGGACAAGGCAAGTTGGCCCAACTCTGAAGTCAAAAGGTTGAGTTCATCCAATACTTGAGCTACCACTGGGAAATAAGTGAAAGATAAAGAACACATAGTGAAGTAGAGCATGACTTTTCCTCCATTAAATCCAGGAACTGTGTGGGCTAGCGGGTAAATTATGCTGAAGAACACTGCCGTAGGACAAAGCAAGGTTGCTAAAATAATCTTCCAGGAAGTCTTTGCCGTCCTTTTCAGCATGGCTAGGTCAAGTTTCACTGAAATTAGGAACATGGAGTATATTACACCCAGTTTAGCCATTACATCAAACAACGGAAACTGTTCTTTTTCTCCGAATAGTGTGTTCCTAAATTCCATGTTGTGCCCTATCACAGATGGCCCCAAGATAATGCCAGCCTGAAAAAAAAAAAAAACAAGTAATTGATAGAGGGTTCAAATTAATTAGTTAGCCAAAGCTGGAATTATAATTGCATGTGTGGATATATGTAAGCAAGCTTATAAGAAATAGGATGAATTACAAATTAGACCCTCAACTATAGAGTTATTTTCAATTTCATACCCATATATCAAAGTTTGTCATTTTCATACCTCACATTTATTTTGTTAACGAATTCATACTTGAGAGGTATTAATTTGTTAATTATTCTGGTAACGGTTTCATACCTCAAAGGTATGAATTCGTTAGCAAAATCAAACATGAGGTATGAAAATGAAATAATTTGATACATGAGTATGAAATTGAAAATGACTTTATAATTTTTTTAATAATTAATTCTAAGAAATATGGCATTATGTTGTTCCTGTTTTATTTAACTAAAGGAAACTTGAATAAAACTCGATCAGGACCTCTTCCTGTTACATTAGAACCTGTATTGGTTTTTTTTAGGCTATAAAACCTGTATTGGGGTTTTATTTTTTGGCTAACAAACCTGTATTGGTTTTAAAGAGGAAAGTTTATTAGCAAATTAATAAATGTTTCAGTAGTCGGAAAATTTAAAAATAAAGGCATCTATATATATTGTTTGTCACTAGCTTAATTAATCATTCCCCTAAAAAAAAAGATCAAGTTGAAATACTAGACCAGCAAATTATATATGTTCGAGTAAATAAGCAATAATTAATCAGAATTTGGAGAAGCTAGCTAGCATACCAGAAGATTGCAGACAAATTTAGTTTGTCCCAAGGGCTTGAGAAAACAATGAAGCACTTGCGAGAGAACAGTGACTAGAATGATTTTAGCCATCACCAGCGGATATGGATGTTCTAGGTGATTACGTTCAATCCAAATGCCTTTGGAGCCGGTAGAATGAAGAGGTATACAGAACTCTGGTGGACCAGATTCCCCCAGGTTGATGGATTGGGTGGTGTTGCTTGATATGGCCATTTTTGTACCTCGATCCTCCCGAGTTGATGCAGCATGCAATCCTCTTGTTTCCAAGAAGAATGCAGCTAGCGTTGAATCCTCGATCGATCAAATTACCACCAATCTCATATTGAGATTGATTTGCAGCAGGTTATAAATATATGTGTTCGATCTTAATCCCAACAGTATGAACCCTGAAAGGAAATAAAGCCAGTGGAAACAGGTAAGTGGATCATTGATCTGTACGTGGGTTATGGCCGTTACGCGGTAAGAGCCGTTTTTGATCAAAGTGAAATTTGTACGATAAGGACAGGGTGCCAGCTTAATTAGCAGGTGGAGTTTGTTGAAATTCATGGCTGTAATATACAAGAAAAGCAAACTGACTGGCCAAACAAACAAAAAGAACTATAACAGTTGTAGCAGCTATAAGCTTGCTTAGAAAAAATGATTAACAAAATAGTATAACTTTCTACTCAATTTCGAATGCATGTGGTACCAATTCACGAGTCTCGGTTTAATGCTGAGACAGATAAATTATATGGATTTTGATATTTTACAAAAATTAATATAATCCAACCAAATTTCACAAATTTATATAAGAATGTTACCAAATACAAAATTTTTTTTTTTAAATACTTTGAGAATGAAATTGAATTCAATATATATTATCCCTATTACTTTAATTTTATTAGATATAATACTTTTATTTTTTGAGAAAAACATAAACTTTATTAATCAATATAGGATACAATTCTTAGCATGTACATTTTAAGAAAGAGCAATACAGACCACACAAGTGGTTTAATCGGTGATTCTAAACCTAGAACAATACATACACAGTGCATTACTGCTGTCAGCAATCACCAACTCCAATAGAAAAATTTCAGCAAGTATTATCATTGAGAGCAATAAATCTAATCTACCTCAAGGAGGACCCATGTTTATTATTAAACAGGAAATTAAATTGATCCCAAACCAAAGAACCTGACTTGGGTTAATCTTTTGCAACGCCCTACCAACAATTCAACCCATTTCAAGCCAACACCGACCTTGATCCCACATATCCCGTCATACAAAAGTCAAGGCGAACCGTCTCCATAACACAACACGAAGAGGTAATCAAAGGCTCATCAAAGCATGACCATCGCCCATACAAACCTTGAAACGAACCAAACTCCAAAGTGACAATATAATAAATATCCTATAATTACTAAGTATTGAAGGTAATTTGGCATATTTGTAAACAGTTGAAAACATATGGTATATAAATATTCTATCTGATATTTATAATTTTATATTGGACTAAATCTAGTAATTTAAAATTCAAAGGAATATATCTAATAAAATTAAAGTGATAGGGATGTATATCTAAATATCTTTTTTTTCTTAATCAATCAAATAAAATATTAGACGATATTAGTTCTTCAGAAGCAGACAATGTAGAGAACAAGTCTCACCCTCAATTGTGAAGAATTCTGCTACACTTTGAAAATTCACTGCACGTTCCCTTATTTAAATTTTAAAAGAAGATGGAAGGGAAAAAATTTCATTTCTTAAACATAAAAAGAACCCACTTAAAAAAAACAAAGAAATTAAAGAACCATAAAAAATAGTAAATGAGAACTAGGTTAAATAATCAAATCTCACAATCTTCTACACAAGGAAAAACATGATTGCTTCGTTGCTACTTTCTAACCAACCTACACTATTAGTGCGGGATGTACTCTATCTGTTTTTCATGTACTAGGGTTTAGGCTCTATGTCCCCCTTGTGATCTTATGTTTTCTTAGTAAAGGTTTGAGGGCGGACGAAGTCTTCTTTGTTTAAAAAAAAAAACCCCCACTTCCAATAAAAAAAACAAAGAAAGAAAGAACCATAAAAACTAGTAAATCTCACAATACACAAGGAAAAACATGCTTGCTACTTTCTAACCTACCTAGACCTTTAGGCCTCAAAGCCAACAAAACTAGACTGACTCTCCAATGAAATTGCGTTTGCAATGTACCTCACAAATCACTAGCTACTAAATTAACGTACATCTGCATTCCTGAGTAATTGACTCCTTGATGGAGTCATTATGATAAGCTCCAAATCCCAGTTCCCTGCTTTCTTGCATCACCAACACATTGACCATCCCACCACAGAAATCCGACGATGCAAGCACGTCACCAATCATTCCCAGCTCTGGATTCTGAATGAAGTCTTTCATTTCTTCATCCCTCAACGACATATTATCTGAATGCCGCCGCCCCACCATCACCAGGTCATATTCGCCCTGGGAATTCTTAATCACATTCATAACCTCAACGCAATCGTCCACCTCGATATCATGCCAATTCAACCTATCATTCCCAAGGTTTCTAAGCTTAAACTCATTGATTAACGACTCGTCGAGCTTAAACTGTTCTGTCTCCTCTTCATTGCCCTCTTTGTTATTGTTCCACACGACAATCCTGAAAACCGTAATGCACACGTCGGGGTTGTCCGCCATGCGTGAAGCATAAGCTAACGCCTCGCGGTCGTCTGGTCCGCCAATGAAAAACACAGCCACAATGCTCGAGAAGTTGGATGATCTCAGCCAACAACACAAGCCTCTATCAACTAGTATTCCCACCGTACACCGGGAAAATGCTTGTACATTTTGGTTGAATTGTCGTATGGGGCTGGTCATACTGGGGCCAACCAAACACTGGTGGTTTTCATGGAATGGGAGGATGATGAGAGGTATGAGATTGTCCTGAGCTAGACGGCAAATGGTCTCGTGCATGGACGTATAAGGGGCGACCATAGTGTAGGCTTCGATTGCGACTGGTCCTTTTGAGTTTTTTGTGTAGTTTTCAAAGGCTCGCATCATTTGATGGGTGGGTGTATCTTTTTTATTTTTCTTGTTGTAACGAGTCAGTTGTGGTGCATAACGGCCAACTAAATCAACCGTGTGAGCAATGTAGGTGCAAATGGGGCTTGCATCCGTCGGATTTGAAGCTTCTAGTAGGGTGATGGTGTTGCGGGCATTTTCTTCATTGTGGACACAACAAAGAATGCGAAATGTTTCGGCGTTGTTTGACATCGAGGATTGGATGTTTCTGACCTGTGAATATTTGGTTGATCTTCTGAGTCGCATTTGAGGAATGTATGAGAATCGTACAATCGGTGTTACGATCATTGTCAACAACAGCGAAGACAACACCAATTGAGTAAAGAATTGATCGTCCACCAGCTGCGCCCAATTATATATAACATCAACATCAAATTACCCCATGCCAAATAGAAATATATGAAGGCTGGGAAAAAATTAAAGAAAGAAATAATTAATTACCTGAGTGTTCCTCCAATGTCTCCAAACATTGAGCTCTATTATACCCTTCATACTCATAATCATGCTGAGCAAGAAACTATTTCTGAAGCTAATTTTGCAGCACAAACCAGCCAGGGTAACTCCTACAATCTTTGAAACATATAACACTAAAAAGAGGCTCTGAAGATTGGTAAAACGCACCGAATCGCCAATTGCATGTATATCTATGGTAGTGCCAATACGAAAAAAGAAGATTGGCAGAAGAAATTCCGAGACCAAGGTTTCGGTCTTTTGTATTATTGTAGCACCAAGAGGCGGTCCATCTGGTATGACCAACCCCATAAGGATAGGACCTCCAATATACAATAGGCCCATGGTATCAGAGATAAAGGACATGACTAGAACCCCAAGTTGTACTGCAACTACATAAATTTCCTTTACTTCTTTTCCTTCCGGTGTGTACTTAACAATCAATAGCATAAGTGGGCGTATGACGTAGAGAGTGAAAAGTATGAACCCCAGTAAAGAAAAGAATGTGCTCATTTGTTGGACGAACTCTACTTGAGCAAGTATGATACGAATTGACATGGCGAACCATTGCATGACATCGTTGAGCATTGCAGAGGACATCGCAAGTTGGCCCAACTCCGAAGACATAAGGTTAAGTTCATACAAGGCCTGAGCCACGACTTGGAAGTAAGTGAAACTCATAGTACACGTAGACAGCAGCCATAGGAATCTAGGAACGACTCCGGTTAGTGGGTAAATGAGGCTAAAGGTGACTACCGCAGGAAAAAAGAAACCCGCTAGACCAATCTTCCATGAATTCTTTGCAGTTCTTTTGAGCATGACTATGTCAAATTTCACCGCAATTAGGAAGATTGAGTAAATTGAGCCCATCTCAGCTATTGTGTCAAACATCGCTAACTGTTCTTTTTTTCCGTATATTTGGTCTCTGAATTCCTTGCTGTGGCCAATCACAGAAGGCCCCAAGATAACGCCACCCTGAATAATAAAACAAATTTTTTGAGGGTTTTATTACATGTATATATGTAATAAGCATGATGATGATGATAATTAGGATGAGAAGCATACCAGGAGATAGCATACAAATGTAGTTTGTCCCACAGGCTTGAGAAAATAGTAAAGCATTCGGGAGATCATTACGACTAGAATGATTTGGAACATCGTTAGAGGATATGCATAATTCAACGGATTTTCACCAAACCAAATGCCTCTGGTTTCCGAGGTAAGGCGCCCATGACAAAAGAATGTATGATCATGTTTGGATACGGCCGTGTTATTGCTAAACATTACCATTTCTGCAGCTCCGATCCTGACTTTTTACAACAATATATCCTAAAGTATTTGAGCTAGCTAGATTACCACCATTAGTGAATTATGAAATAGGGTCTTGCAAAAGTATCGAAAATTGGTATGAACATCCACCACGGTTTAATGATTGAAGTCAAAGGATGCATGCATGGTTTAGGTAATTAAAATAAGACTGCAAAACCAGGCACGTTGTCTGTCTGTTTTTTGTGAATCGGGCGAGTACAGGTCTTTGGCCATTGTGCTGTACGTGGTTAGAGTAGTTGTAGATCAAAGTCAAAGTAAAAGATGAAGGACGGGTTGCAAAGTCAAGCACTGCAACGTAAGTGTTGGTTAAGCTGTTATAACTGATTTCAGATCATAGTTAATCTCTATTAATTAAGAAAGAAACCAACAAAACTCTTATAGTTTGGTTGGTTCGAATAGGTAATGGGGTTTTATCAAAACCGTAATAAAAAACGCACGGTAGTTTTTCGATTTCGATAATCTGTTTTGCGGATTGTTAAGGGTAGATTGGTAATTTTATTAGCATTAGTTAAAATCATATAAAAAGTGTATAATGTTTAAGGGAAACGTAAATGACAAAGTAATAGTAGAGAATACTCAGAATAAGATCAACTTTATTAATGAATAAAGGGCCTCTATATATAGAGGAATACATGATACAATCCATATTGATGTAGGAAATATCTAATCCATATTCTAGAAGGATAACCTATACTAAGAGTCCTAGTTTGACAAGGCACACAATAATGTTTTCCTTCAACACTCCCCCTTGTGCCGGTCACAACTAGGTGGTGCTTTCCATGTTGTCTCGTTAAAAACCTTGCCAAGAAACAATAAAACCCAGTGGGAAAAAATAAACTTGGTCGAAGGGAAAAAGAGTACAACGCACCCTTCACATTTGAAAATGACATGTATGTGCCAGACTCCCCCTCAAGTCTGCACCTCCCCCTGATTCCTACAATCATGGGATCTCAGATAACTTTAAGCATACCAATGCTTTTAACATGTTTTTCAAACGTGGACTTAGGCAAACACTTAGTAAATAAATCTGCCACATTCTCCTCGGATCTAACTTGATTCACTTGAATCTTTGAGGAGAGTCTGTAGTTGTTGATTATAAAAATACTTAGGCGATGTATACTTGGTATTGTCCCCTTTAATGAAACCTTGCTTCATCATCTCGATGCAAGCAGCATTATCCTCATAAATGCAAGTAGGTTCCTAAGTGGTAAACCTCAAACCACTTATTCCTCGAATATGTGTAATAATAGACCTCAACAATACACATTAACAATTTCATGTAGAATAATTATCTCTGCATGATTCGAGGAAGTAGCAACTAACGTTTGCTTGGTGGACCTCCAAGATATCGCCGTGTTACCCATGATAAAGACATAACCAATTTGGGAACAACCATTGTGCGGGTCAGAGAGGTACCCGATATCAGCAAAAACCAACCAAAACATCACAAGAATTTTGGTGTAGGGAGTATAGCGGTTCTGTCCGCAGTTCGACCGGTCGACCGTCATACTTCGACCGGTCGACCGTCGTGGTCGATGTCCATTCGGACATGGTGCCTTAGAGGTTTGAAGTTCCTTTTTCAATCCTTCTTTTCTCTCTGTAGGGATAGAACAAGCCCAAATCGATTGTACCCTTAAGGTATCGAAATATTGTCTTTATGCCACTCAATGGCGTTGCGTGGGCGCATAGCTAAATCTAGCTAACAAGTTCACAACAAAAGAGATGTCTAGTGCATTGAGCTTAAGTACAATAATGCGCCTATTGCACTTAGATATAACACTGCGGCCCTTAGAATTTATTCGTCATCATCCTTTAGACGAAATTGATCATTCCTTTGATCTAGGGTCCGATTGATCATGGGAGTGCTAAGATGGATGTACTTTGTCCATGTTAAATCTCATTAACATCTTGTGGACACAAGCCGAATGGTGGATTAATATTCCACTATCTCGATGCTCTAGCACAAGGCCTAGAAACCGAGTTTTCCCAAGATCTTTCATCTCAAATTCGGATTTCAAATATGCAGCAGTATCTCTCAGTTCTTCGAGAGTGCCAATTAAATTCATGTCATCAACATAGACAATAATAATTGCAAATCCGGAACTTGTTCTCTTAATAAACACGCATGGGCATAAACCATTATTTATATATCTCTTCCCAATCAAGTAGTCACATAAAGTGAGCATTTTAATCTTAACGAAAACGCACTCCGTGGTTTAGAGTCACTTGATGTGGGTAATTGAAGTCCATTAGGCACCTTCATATATATCTCTGAATTTAGATCCCCATAGAGATATGTTGTAACCACATTTATAAGCTGCATGTCAAGTTATTTGTGGAAACTACCAAACTGACAAGGTAGCGGAATGTAATATCATTCCTTACGAGTGAATATGTCTTCTCGTAGTCAATCCCATAGCGTTTGTGAGAAACCTTGCGCCACGAGGCAAGTCTTATATCTCAAGACTTCATTATTCTCTTTACGCTTTCTAACAAAGACTTATTTATGTCCAATAGGCTTTACACTTGGGGACGTTAGCACTACGTACCCAAATACCTTTTTGCTTTGTTAATGAAACTAGTTCAATTGGGATTGCATCTTTCCATTTAGGCCAATATGCTCTACGTTGATATTTTTCAACAGAGTGTGGTTCGATGTCATCGTGCTCTATAATCTCTTGAGCAATACATCATCAAATAATGTCGTCTCAAGCATGCATGCATTTATCGAGATTTTATTATTCTCCGAAATTGGTTCAATCATTGAGGCGTCCCCCAATATTGATTCATGGACAGAATCAGAGATAATCTCATGAGACGGGTTTCGATATTGATGATGAATGGATTAGGCTGTGCCAAACTCACTTCCTTCCTTTGGTGAGTATCCATCGAACCAAGTGGTATCACCCTCTTCCTTTAGGGAACCACGGCCTCAACCACACATCCACTATGTGTGATTGTGACACCATTATTGGCGCCATATCCCCTCTTCCTTTAGGGAATTTCCAACCTTGCAGGCATGTTTGCAGCTGGTATATTTGATCTCGTCACTTTATCAATATCAGAAAATGTATTAGGCATCGAATCTACTATGTTCTGAATATTGAGTTGGGGATCAAGATGAGACATAGTGGGGACAGACCACGACAATTCCTGTCGTTCCTGTTGAACATACTTGTTCTTATCTCCCCCTAACGACGGGAAGACTGTCTCATCAAAGTGACAATAAAGAGATCGCCTGTCAAGGATCCAAGTAGCGGACAATAGTTGGAGATTCTTTACCAACATAAATACTTAAACGTTTCGGAAGACCCAATTGTAGTGCGCTGTGGGGGCGCAATTGGCACATAAACCGCGCAATTAAATATGCGTAAAAAGTGAGACATCCTGCTCATATCCAGTTACCATCTGGTACGCATAAAACGGTTGATTGGTAGTGGGTCTGAAACGAAGAAGTAAAGCTGCATGCGATATTGCATAACCCCAAGCAGATAATAGGAGATTGGTGCGCATAACCAATGTCCAAGCGACCATTTAAAATCTGTTAATGGTGGCTTCTGCGAGACCATTTTGTGTATGCACATGGGGTACGAGATATTTACTTTAATCTCAATAAATATGCAATAATCATCAAACTTTTGTGATGTAAACTCTCTAGCATTGTCAAGTCATATTTGACAAAATAGGATGATATGGGTGGTGAGCCCTTAAGTATATAACCGGTGCTAGAAGTTTTGCAGCATTGCGTGTAGACAATTAAGCGACATGTGACCAGTATGTCGATGCATCCACCAAATCATAAAAATCTCAAAAGTCCGCAATATGAGTGGATGAGTCTACAAATATTTCCTTGGATACGATGTAAGAATGGAATAATTTCTTTTATGTCCTTAGCATAGGATGGTCTCGATCCTAATTTGCTCAAGGAACAGGCTTTGCAAAATGAGCCATTGGCCATAAAGGCGATAGAAGCATAGGAGAAATCCCGTTCAATATTGGACCGTGAAACTTTTCTCACGTCAGGGGGGTTCGACCGGTCGGCGATGATGGTTCGACCGGTCGACGTACGGGGTATTGATTCCAGTAGCATGTTCGACCGGTCGACATATGGACTTCGACCGGTCGATGTATGCATCGACGATTCCAGTAGGTAGTTCGACCGGTCGACAAGTTTGGTTCGACCGGTCGACTGGCGTCGGACAACGGCATTTTTGTACTTTCTCATAGCTGTCTCATCTCCTTGAATCAACCTTTGATTCATGCTTCGATTAGCTCGATAAAAAGGATGTCCGTGTGAGGTTTTCAATATACGGATCATCATATCACGACGTGGATGTCCCAAATAGTCGTGGCAAAGCCTATATGTGTCAGAATCCAAGAGATCATCTCTAAAACTTTGTTGGATTCAATGATACGAATAGTGGTTAAGTATAACCCACAAAATCGACACATAAGTTTTTCTAAGATGCGCTTTCTTCCGCAACCAGTAGAAATAATACATAAGTATTTTTGTCCATTCTTAAAATACGTTTTCCAATAATAACCGTTGACACTAATATCCTTCATTACATTGAGGAGAAATTCGAAATTTGCTCAGTACTTAGAGAAAATTCGAAAAATATGTCTATGACATAAATAAAATTTCGAAGAATACTTGCCATTCTCTGAAGAAAATTCGAAATTTATTAATCATGTGCCAACGATTACATCGAGGTCTTGTCCAGAAAATTCTAATCCAAAATAACTATGACAAATGTCAATTGAAATAAGGCATCAAAAGCCTTTACATAATAAACTTGGAAATAAAACAATTGCAATTTAAATTGAAGTCTGGAACTTCTGTAGTCTTCTCGTTATTTTGGTCGACTTTAAAATATGCAATTGTGAGAGTGACGTCTGTGTCATCTACGGCATCTTTTAATGTTTCTTATGAAGTAGAGTATACATAACTCATTATCAACACATGCTTCATTGGCGATCCGTTGATTGGTAAAGGAAAGGTTACCAATAGCGAGGATCCGTTCGTTGGTAAAAAGGGCTATTGCGACGAACCGTTCGTCGGGAAAATATATTTCGGCACCATGTGCTTTTGGAGGATAGATTGGTGCTCTTGACACCTTATTGCCACGCTTTACTTTGCCGGTGTTGGCATGGCCTCCATGGCCCATGCCTCTTCCTCCTTGCCCCTTTTTACGTGGTGCAATAGTTCCCACGATTTTGTGCAACGTTATTGCAATTTCCTTCCTTATTGGGACGATTATATGAACCAGATTGTTCATTAGAATTACGTACCCTTGACATTAGGGTTTCGTCCTCTTTTGGCCATTTTTGCCATAATTTACTTTTGGAACTCTCTTTGTTCCGGCAGGCCTAATTATTGTTGTTCATCATGATCGTGTCATGTTTTCAGCTACTTGCAGAGAATTGATAAGCTGATTGAAAGTCGCTTGGTAATATACATTAATCGATATTGTCTATACAATATAAATGCCGAAGCTAGAAAGGTGTAGAGAGTTTTCTCTATTAATTCTGCTTCTGTAAGAATCATCTTTACAAAATTGAAGCATAACCATAGTTGAAGCATATCTGAATTATATTCAGTAATAGTGAAATTACTTTATCACTTTTATCACTTGTGAAATTACTTTATCACAATAATAAGATACCTTAGTTTCGCAGTCATAAAAAGACATCCACGAACACTAAATAAAATTTCCAATTATTTTTCGGATTAGAACAAGACCAAGATGGATATAATCATAGCTTAAACCGTTCGATAGCTCCACGCAGGCATGACCGGATAAGAAAAGGAATGTCGGTGGAGCAAAGCTCTCTCAATACCACTGATTCCAATCCCTCACCTAAATCACACCTACGTAGGTGAGTCTAGTAATGAATAAGCCATGACCAAAAATTGGTCGAATTCGATGCCTTTGTGAACTTACTTTATCACAAAGATTTTCTTGGATGCTCATGAAATTACTTTATCATAGCATATAATATGAATCCCCACGATTCATTGAAGCTCTTTAACTTTTACTAGAGAATGATAACTTTAGAGGTGCTCATGACTTACATATACCGCAAGCGATATAAAGCTCGATCACTCCCCTAAAGCTTCTCATAACCTTTCGAAGTAGGTATAGCTTATTGTCTTTTTGCTCATAAATTTCACCAAGAAAGTCCCACGCCATAAGAGGGGTCGGGATGTAGAAGAAGGGAAGTTTTTAAATCCCCGAGAAAAAACAAAACCGCATCAAAAGCAGGAACTTTTAGAAAATACTTACTTGGTTTTCTTGATTGGAGAAGAGTCTTGAATTCTTGAATTCTTGATTTTCGGTGGCACTATTCACGAGGTACTATTCACGAGCTACTGTTCACGAAAAAACTGTTTTTGGATTTTTTTTTTGTTTTGTAGCTAGGGTTAGGGCTCGTGCTGATAACGTGTTTAAGGGAAACGTAAATGACAAAGTAATAGTAGAGAATACTCAGAATAAGATCAACTTTATTAATGAATAAAGGGCCTCTATATATAGAGGAATACATGATACAATCCATATTGATGTAGGAAATATCTAATCCATATTCTAGAAGGATAACCTATACTAAGAGTCCTAGTTTGACAAGGCACACAATAATGTTTTCCTTCAACATATAATTCAATTTTCTAACAAATTCAGTTAGATTTTTTTTTTATACCAGCAGAATCTAAACTTTCAAGCACCGAACCGAAAAATATCTAAATTTCAAAAGTGATCAATAATGTATCTAAATTTTAAAAATCACTTCATCAAAATAAATCCGTCCATTTTTCATTATTTGTCCATTAATTATGAGGGCATACTAAGGCTTTGAAATTTTTTTTTTAAGAAAAAGTTTTGTTCAAATACAATGGAAAGAATAATGTAATCTATGCCCAGAAAAAAATTATTAATTTTTTTTTACTTATTTTCAAAGTCAGAAAATTAGGAAAATTATTTTTAAAAAAAACATTGTTTGAGTTTTTTAAGTTCTGTCAATTGAAACATCATCCAAAAATCATGCATACTCTACAAATGATGAGATTATGAGACGGAAAAATTTGAATACAAATGGTTCTTGGCATGTTTGGACCCATTGGGAGTGGGAGCACCCTGACATGCCTTTTTTTGAATTACTGTTTGTTTGAGAAATTTTTCCTACCATAATATCGTCATTCACAGGGCATGATTAATTTCTAAAAGGTGTTCCAATTTACAGAACTAAAAAAGCTCAAGCGGATTTTCTTTTACGAACTTTCTAGTTTTTTTTATTATGAAAAATCGTAACAAAGTTGAGATTTTAGAGTTCCGTAAGTTAGAACACTTTCTAAAATTTATGTTTTACGAATGTTGAGATTATGCAATGGATTTTTTTTTAAAAGACTTGACATAGTTTGTCACGATTGGAGATATCATGGCATACTGAACAATGCCAAACCTTGTTAACATAATTTTTTCTTGAAATTTTCCTACGCCATAATCTTACCATTGGTAAATCATGATTTTTAGAAGATTTTTCAATTGACGGAACTAGAAAATCAACATTATTTTTTCTTTTACGAATTTTCTTGTATTTTGACTTTGAAAAATCGTAGAAAAAAAATGGATAGAGATTTTTTTTTTGTCAGTTCAAGAAGTGTTAAACATCATGGTTTGAAGGTGGAAATATTTTGGTGATAAAATAAGAACATGCGATTTTGACCAAAAAACTATGTGCTATAGAAAGAAAGACTTAGAATTTTTGGCTGAGAAATAAGAACATAGTCCACAATTTTGGCTGAGAAAGAAAGACTTGGAATTTTTTTTTTGAGAAAGTTTTGTAGTATAAGGGGAAGAATAATGTAATCTATGCCCAGAAAAAAAATATTCAAAATTTTTTCAGCACCGAAAGTATTTTTATTTATTTTCCAAAATCGGAAAACTGAGAAAGTCATAAAAAAATGGATCGAGATTTTTTTATTTCTGTTTGGAACAGTTTACAAAAATTATGCTCTACAAATGATGAGATTATATATATATGACATTTTAAAATTTGAATAAAAATGAATCTTGGCGTGATTTAGCACGTTTGAAGGATTAAATAACCTCTTAACAATTATATGTTGGATTTTGAGAATACTAAGGTTGAAATTTGGTAAATCGCCTTTTTTTATTTTAAAGTAAAGTTAATTCGGTTGGAATGGAGGCTAAAATCTAACTAGAGAGATACATACACCAAAACTAAGCACCTAGTCTAACAAATTAGGAGATTCACAGACCAAAAAAAAAACAAATTAGGAGATTCACATCTAAATGACAAGGACATGAGGTGCACTGAGAAAAGCTCCACAACTTAAGCTCCTACTTTCTTGCATCACCAACACATTGGCCGTTCCATCCAATGAAGCAAGCATGTCGCCAATCACTCCCAGCTCTGGATTGTGCAATAGGCCCGTCATTTCTTCCTCCCTCAAAGACACATCCAAATGTCGCCGCCCAACCATCACTAGGTCGTACTGGCCCTGCGAGTTCATAATAGCACTCACAACCCCAACACCATCATCTACCTCAATATCATGCCAATCCAACCGATCATTCCGGGTGTTCCTTAGCTTAAACTCATTCAACAACGACTCGTCGAGCTTAAACTCTGTCTCCACATAATCATGACCTTCTGTCTTGTTAGTCCTCACAATAATCCTGAACACCGTGATGCCCACGTTGGGGTCGTCTGCGAGGCGAGATGTATAGGCTAATGCCTCGCGATCGTAGGAGAAGTAGGAAACACTTGGCCGACAAGGCAGGCATTTGTCAACTAGTATTCCAACTGTACACGGAGAAAATTCTTGTAAATGAAGGTTCAATTGGCGCATGGCGCTAGTGGAGCCGGTGCCAACCATAGACTGGCGGTTCTCATGGAATGGGATGATAATCAGGGATACGAGCTTGTCCTTGTGAGAATGTGGAGTGTTGTCCCACATTAGAGAAAAAATGACCTTGCAAGTGTGTTTATAAGGATTTGGGCCTCTCCAACCATAACCAATTGGTTTTGGTTGTGACGCCCAAATTACTTCATCATGATATCAGAGCTGCAGGTTCGCCCACGTGTGAAGTCAAGTAGCCACACGTGCTCCACGTCACCCAATATATGTTGTCCACGTGTTTGACTTGAAAATTCGCCACACGTGCGGGGGCGTGTGAAAATGTGGAGTGTTGTCCCACATTGGAGAAAATGGACCTCGCAAGTGTGTTTATAAGAATTTGGGTCTCTCCAACTATTGCCAATTAGTTTTGGTTGTGATGCCCAAATTACTTCATCAGTTCATCACTATTTTGATTGTGAATATGTCCTTTTTTTTTTAACTTTTGAATTAAAGTGCTCATGGGAAAATTGCAGACTTGGATAATCATCGACATCAATTAATTACAGTCAATTCGTATACCAAGTTACGATTTTCCTAATTAAGCTACCTGTTCTCTATCCCCTAACTAGGATCTGATCAGCTAGCTCTTCACGTACGTACATCATAAACAAAACTGACTCCTTGTAATTCGATCAGTTGTGCTACATCTATCTCACTACATTTTGTACAACAAGAGTGCCACACAGACATGAAGTATGTTTAGCCATGCATGCATGCACTAAGCTAAAATTTATTTCCCAAATGTTTAGAGGAGCCACTTCGAAAAGATGATCCATAAGTTCCACTCAGTTCCCTGCTTTCTTGCAAAACCAACACGTTCACCATTCCACCACAGAAATCTGGAGAAGCTAGCAAGTCACCGATCATTCCCAGCTCCGCATAATGCACAAATTCTGATGACATTTCTTCGTCGTCCCTCAACGACTTGTCCGCATGCCGCCTTCCAACCATTACGAGATCATAATCCCCCTGTGAGTTCATAATCGCGTCCATAAGCTGTACACTGTCCTCAACCTCCATATCTCGCCAATTCAAGCAATCATTCCCAATGTTACTCATCTTAAACTCATCCACCATCGACTCATCCAGCCTGGCCTCCCTCTCCTCCTCTTCATTATAATTACCCTCGTTTAATTTTTTCCGCAGGATAAGCCTGTATACAGTGACCACCACATTCTGGTTACTTGACATACGTGCCGCCAAGGCCAAAGCCTCGCGGTCATCTGGTCCTCCAATGAAAAACGCAGCCACATTGTAAGAGAAATGGGACAAGCTCAGCCGACCAGACAACCCTCTTTCAACTAGTATCCCAACTGTGCACGGTGAATATTCCTGCACATTGATGTTGAATTGGCGTATTGCGGCAGTCACATTGTAGCCAATCATAACATTGTGGTTTTCATGGAAGGGGATGATAACCAAACGTATGAGCTTGTCATCCACTAGACGGAAAATAGTCTCATGCATTGATTTATAGGGCGCGATCATAGTGTATGATTTGATCAAGACAAATCCTCTAGAGTTTTCTGAGTAATTCAAAAAGGCTTGCATCATTTGATGTGTGAGTGTATTTATGCGGCTAAATTTCTTCCCCTCCTTCTTCTTGTAAGGGACTAGTAGTGGTGCAGCTCGCCCAACAAGCTCGACTGCTTGGATAATGTAGGCAAAAATGGGGTTTGCTTCTGTTGGGTTTGAGGCTTCTATGAGAGAGGTGATGCTGCGGATACTTTCCTCGTTGTGGACGCAACAAAGAATGCAGAAGGGAGAGTTGGTTTGAACTGATTGGATGTTTCTAATGTGTGTACCGATGGTGGATGGCCCGAGTCGTTGTTGAGGACTGTATAAGAAGTGTACCGATGATGTTGCAATCATGGTCACAATCAGCACAGACAACACGAGTTGAGTATAAACTTGTTCATCTAGGAGCTGCAAAATATTAATATTATTAGGAATTAACCCAAACTACTAACCATTTAAAGAAGAAAAAAAAGTGTAAATATATATATAGTTGTATACCTGATAGTATCTCCATTGAGCAAAAACTACCATTTCTATAATACCCCTGATATTCATCATCATGCCGAGCAAGAGACTATTTCTCAACCTAATTTTGCAGCACAATGCAGCCACGGTAACTGCCACCATCTTTGCCACATATGACACAACAATGACGATCTGCAATTTGTTAAAACTGTTCCAATCGCTAATCGAAAATACATTTGTCCTGAAGCCAACACGAAAATAGAACACCGGAAGAAAAAGTTCAGAGACCAAGAATTCAGACTTGGATATTAATGCTGCACCCAGAGGTGGTCCATCTGGTATGACCAACCCCAGAATTATAGCTCCAAGCATGCTTGAGCAACCTATTGCATCAAATACAAATGCCATGACTAGAGCCCCAACTAGTATTGCTGCGACATAACATTCCTTTACTTCTTGTCCTTCTGGTGTGTTCTTAGTAATTGATAGCATAAGCGGGCGTATAGCATAAGCAGCGAAAACTGTCATTGCCACTAAGGCAATGAAAGTCAAACCTCCTTGAGTTACACTTTTTTTGGTAGCTATGTTCTGCACTGCTGAGAACACCCATTGTATGAGTTCGGTGATCAAAGCAGAGGACATGGCGATTTGGCCCAACTCAGAATTCATAAGGTTGAGTTCGTCCAAGGCCTGAGCTATCACAGGGAAGAAAGTGAAAGAAACAAAAGAAAAACAAAATATGGGGAAGAACATTTCTCCGTTGAATCCAGGAATGGTGCTGGCTAGCGGGTATCCGAGGCTCAAGGTCACTGCAACGGTAAAAATGAGCACCGGAACACCAATCTTCCAAGCAAGCTTCGTCCTTTTGACCATGTTTATGTCAAATTTTACTGCAACTAGGAACATGGAGTATATAGTGCCCAGCAGAGCCATTGTCGCCAACAACGGAGCATCTTTTTCATGAAACATTTTGTCCTTGATAATCTGGTTGCGCCCTAGCCCAGAACGCCCCAAGATAATGCCACCCTGAACAAGACCGACCAAAAAAATTAAACTTCTAGCTTTTAGCATCAATTTCTCACAAATTTTCTTTCCTTTATTTAGGTAGGAAAAGCTGAAATGCTTCATTGCTTGCAAAACACAATACTCACACAATCACAATGGATGAGTCAAAAGACTCGAAACAACAAACTGTGGTGGCCATAGAAAAACATTATACCCTTATTGTTTCACTCTCACACAACATATATATGCATGTATAACCCATAAACATACAGAGATACATTTGAAGCGTACCAGGAGATTGCAAACGAATTTGGTTTGTCCCAGAGGCCTGAGAAGAAAATAAAGTAGCCGGGAGGTCACGACGGCGAGGATGATTTGGGCCATGGCTGCAGGCAATGGATAGTCTAGAGGATTATCATTAAACCAAATGCCTTTGGAGACCACGTCAGTCTGTGGTACACAAATTCGAAGAGATATCGCTTGGATAATTGGCGCCATGAATCGACGATAATCTTAGTGCTGATCGAATGATCCCAATTTTGACAGCGAACGTCGTCGTTCTCCCAATGTTGGGATAAATCATAGGGGTTGATGGTAATCCCAACCCACCCTATGAAATATCCGAACAGAGGTTTCTAAGTGGAATTCAGTATCAACAAGATGAAGCCTTCTCGATGAATATGGAGGGCGATAGCTGATCCGGGATCGGGAATGTGTCGATGTTTTTGGGTCTTGGGTTCAAAAGCGCGGCAAAAGTGGTTGTAGCGGGTACGGTTATCATTTTATGAGAGAAAAGGTGGGAAATGTAGTCCACAAGAAAATTGGAAAGAAATTGAAGGTTCCTAGAAAACTTATTTAATTATGAAGGATCGATGATGGTAACAAATCACAAAGCTTTTATCTTCTACTATGTATTCTTGGCCAAAAAAAATGTACTCCCTACAAAATTATACATGTAATTTTTCAAGAAAATTGTGTATGAGTGTATCTATGCAAAAATAAATAAATCGTAAATCGGATCAAAGTTTAAATGCAAACTCAAAACTTTTTTTTTTGTACTACAATGATGTTGAAATTCATGTAAGACGTACATTTTTTTTTAGGGGAAAAAAAACTTCATTGATTAAACTTGAGCATTACAATCATAAGATAAAGCATGTAAGACGTACATTTGGAAGATGTGATAATCGCTAAAAATTTATTCCTGAGAGAAACAATAATTTCCTAATTTTAGGCTGCATCATTATTGTTTTTCCAAAAAACAAAAAACTTAAAGTGCATTTTTGAGGCAACAAATAATCTTACGTGAACAAAAAAAATCATTTGATACGACACAACCATAAGTTGTGTTCGTCTCATTATATGTTTCAAAATCGAACACAACTACGTACGGCATTAACTATCATGATGTTAGGATTATTTTTGTAACACAAATGTGGAATATATCTCAAAAAATAGCTAGCATGCGCTTATGTCCTTTTCGATTTTCAGCCAACTTGAGATTACTAAATCTCATATAATTAATTAAATAATTTAGAACATGCACTGATGCACACCAACCACCAAAACTCTATTAAAGTTATTATTCAATTTACTTTTAGAGATGAATGACTCGAACTTTGTCTTCGTCGAACAAAATATAAAGGGTTACTCGATCTAATGGTTGATATAACTAACCTACACCTTAAGTTAAAGAGAGAATATTGTCATCTCATCTCCTTCTCAAAAAATAGAGAATACGTCTTTCCCTTGCTATTAAAGAACAGTTTAAGAAGGTCTTAATTGAAGGGCGACTCCAAATCAGTCAATCAAGAAGATCTTAATTCTAGGTTTCAATTATATCTTTCGAGAAACAATTTAACTTAAACGACCCCCAATTCCTTGCTAATCACTTTCCTCGATCGGTCACTCTTTGCAATAGCTCGTAAGTATAGGAGGCCTCTGCATCAGCAACCACGTACTCGTTTCCAGCACACCAAAGTAGGAACATGTCCGTCACTGATGACGTACATGAGCCTAAGCTAGCTAGCTACTCGTACGTTGAGTGCACAAACAAGGCCATGATTTCCAGCTCTGAGACTGACACGTGGTGCACATGCAATACTGTCTCTAGATAAATTCATAAACTGAAATAATTCTTAGTATTCATTCTCCGGGTGTGGCTTCAGTGTTTGGGGCATAGCATGTTCGGTAGGTAGGTGCATTTACAAGGGGGAAGGGTTGAAGTAGATGAGATTTAACGGCTGTGGAGCATGTCATATTTGGAGGTGACATGCTCCAAACATCGTAGAATTTTCCTTCATTCTCCCACAAATCTATGAGCTTCCCTCACATTTTTAACACCTTGAAAAAAATGAAAAAACCATAGATTTTTTAACTGACGAGGGAAGGCACGTAGGAAGGTGATTAATTCTTAGCGGAAAAGCAAAGTCCTTACTTATCCAGTGGCACTAACGCAAATTTCACAACTTCATCCGGACAAAACAGGAAAATAAGATAGCAAAAAATGAAATTACTTCAGTACCAAGACAGCAACGCGCAGAACCAGAGGTTCGGGAAGGTTCGAGAGACACGTGGCGATAGGTTCGGGACCGAGGCACACCGAAAGCGACTAGAAATTCGCCACGTCATCTATGTCCACAGGCCGCAAAGAAAATATTAAAATATCCGCGGAAATATCTAGAGAAGGCTATAAATATCTCCCACAGCTTACCTTCCTAAAGATTTCTGGATTCGCTTAGAAGCTTACAGACTGAAAAAGATTTACTACCCAAAACCATTTAACTCTACCAAAACAGCGCAGAGTGGTTCATCGAAAAAATCCCGGATTGAAAACTCAGTGAAGAAGAAAACGCGTGCGGCAGTGTCGTTTTGATTGCGGAAAGAGGAAGGAGTCTCTGGTATTCGTTGCAAACGATTCAAGAGGTTGGTGCTCTGAACTTTTAATTTCATCCATTTTTTTCATTTGATTTAATTGCTCGTTTTGGATTTCGTCAATTTCGTATCTTTGGCTTAAATTATTGGGGAATAGGGTTGCTAGTTGTTCGTAATGGTATTGTGCTTGGGTCGTTGGGAGAGAAATTGGAAATTGGGGTTTGAATTGGGGTTTTTTTTCGGGGATTAGGGATTTTCGATTCTTGAAAAATTGGGCGTTTTCTTCTGTTGGGTGTTCTTGATTGAGGCGTGACTTTGCTCTCTGTCTCTCTCTCTCTCTTTTCTTTCTTTTTTTTCTTTCCGAGAAATAATTTGGCTTTAGAAGGTGTATTGATTATTGAGTTACATATTTGGTTTTTTGTTGTTTGAATTCATAAGGGAAAAGGAGATATTGCTAATTACTTGGGTGCCAAGTACATTCACTGTCCTAATGTATCCCCTTAGCTGTCAGATTTAATTATTCTACTTGGTCCCCAAGTAAACTCCGATTTCCCTGCGGATTGGATTTGGTTTTATTTGCTCAGCCTGCCTCTATATATACAAGGCCACGCGGTGCTTAACAGATTTTTGCTTTTACTACAGATCGTAAAAGGCTCATAGTTGGAGTTACAGAACTGTGTTGAATTGAGAATCTACATATAGACTAGACTTGCGAGGTAGAATGGGTGCTTATGATCAAGGTTCTAATGGGTTTTCGCAGCCCTTGGGTTCTGCCAGGAAAAGGGGTCGAAGTAAAAAGGATAGAGGCTCAGTTGAGGAGACTCTCTCAAGGTGGAAAGAATATAACAAGCTTCTAGAGTCTGGTATTTACAACGACAAGACCCGCAAGGTTCAGGCCAAGGGGTCGAAGAAGGGTTGTATGAAAGGTAAAGGAGGGCCGGACAATCAGCGTTGTAACTATAGAGGTGTTAGGCAGAGGACATGGGGCAAGTGGGTTGCAGAAATCAGAGAGCCAAACAGGGGAAGCAGGCTTTGGTTAGGTACTTTTCCGACTGCTGTTGATGCTGCCCTTGCTTATGATGAAGCTGCAAAGGCCATGTATGGTGCCACTGCTCGCCTTAACCTGCCTAACATAAACAATCACATTTATACCTCTTCTTGTAATGAAACATCACACGATATGTCGTCTGTCACAACTCCATCGGGGTCTTCTACTGTGGCAACGCGAGGATTCTGTGGATCTTCGATATCAAATCAGTCCGATCACTCCGAGGTCTGTGCAGAGGAGGAATCCTTTAATGTGAATGTGAAAACGGAGGATGGTGAGGGTGAATCGACAAGTCATGATTGGCCTAATGCATATACTCATCACCCCAGTGCAACTAATGCGATGGTGAATGTAGAAGTAAAAAGTGAGCTTCCCACAGATCAACCTGGAGTCCAAGAGCAAGCACATGATTGGGTTTGTAGAGATGGCTTTGATGGGGATTACTTGAAGCAGTTCTCAATAGATGAGATTTTTGATGTGGATGAACTTTTCGGTCCTATGGACAGTAAACCCCTCCCTGATCCGAGATTGCAGCAGGATTGGAGTTCTGATGTTGGTCATCCTGAGTTCGC
Organism: Rubus idaeus; assembly: GCA_030142095.1. Classification (NCBI taxonomy): domain Eukaryota; kingdom Viridiplantae; phylum Streptophyta; class Magnoliopsida; order Rosales; family Rosaceae; genus Rubus; species Rubus idaeus. The sequence goes on from CM057971.1 coordinate 3,896,779, forward strand.
GGACATGGTCCCTGTTGATTGTGACAGACCATCGAATTTATCAGACCAGTTACAGTACCAAGATGCCAAGCTTCTTGGGAATGTGCAACATATGGACCAGATGGCTTCAGCTGCCGACTATGGTTTTGATTTTTTAAATCGTGAGATGCAAGAGAATAATGTCGGAGTAGATAATCAGGGATACTTCAATGTAGATGATTTCGGTTTTGATTTCAATGGAGGAGCAAGCGATGCAAGCTGAAGAGGAATGTTGCTACAGTCCTATGGGAAGGCTAAATTTTGTTCAGCTCTATTGATCGTCTTCCATGTCTTCTGAATTGGGTCCTGAAGTAGCCGATGGAGATTCCAGTAGAGCAAGTGTTATTTTCTCTCTAGTCTGAACTGTTTCTTTTCCTCTTGGGGCTGACCCTGTCATTGAGCTAGTTCTCTATAGAGTTTTAGATTGGAGGATATAGCAGTGACAATTTTATCTTTCTCCTCCATGGACAAGTTGCTCTGACTATGATTTTCCAAATAGTCTATAAACTGAATTCTTTATTGTAGATATGGTTATGAATTAACATAAATTTGTGTATGTTGGTCCCAGAAAAAAAATAAAAATATATAACAAAAAGGAAAACAAAAGGATTATTATTCAGTGGTTTGTGTAATTTCTTTTCCCTTTCTCTTTGATTGCCATCCCTGCTCTTCTTCACACTGGATTGTGATTCTGATAAAAATGCCATAAGCACATAAGTGTGAATAATATTTTCATTAATCTGTCTCAACTCAAAGACTGGCCCTTGCTGGTGTTGCTAATAAAATCAAGGATAGAAGAATCAAGCCTTTGGGCTCAAAAAAGGGGTAGATGGCATTTGTTTTGCCAGAGCGTCAAGATACTTCTCTAATACTACTATGTTGATCCAAAGTCCTATCTTCTATTAACACTTAATTATTCCTATTTTCATTAGACACTGAACTTATTATACTTTCCATGGACAGAGCTATAAAGTTTTGGGATTAAGTATACTTTACAAAAATACAAAAAACTGAAGTTCTTAATTATAAGGTTCTCAAATCTCAATCACACGTCTTTGCAAAGAGAACAAGAATCAAAATGGTGAATTGGATAAATTTTTATCACATCAGCAATAGACAAGTGGAAAACATAATTTTTTCAGCATGAACAAAGTTGAGATATACTTTATATTAGTTTTATTAACAGGTGCTATTTCTGAATAAGTTGAATCGTAATTAAGGGCGCCGCATAACTCTCAATGCTCATCATGTCAGTTTCATGTCAACTTAATTTGTTGTTAACCAAGGACCTCTCGGTTTCAGATTTTCATCTTACAAACTACAAAGGCTTGATAGGAATTCTTGTAAAAATCAGTACTACCGTTCCACGACTGCTCTACTCTGCCCGAACACTAAATTTCTGTGGGGGAAATTCTTATCCGACTTGTCATGGTTGCTTGTTACATCTTCCTTGAAGCAGATTGTATTAATTTGATCATGTAAGATCAGTGCAGAACAAGATTGTGTATCAAATTTCTGGAGGTTATGATCATGACACAGTCCTCCATCAAACCCTTTTAAGGCTGTGAGTTTTTTAGTAGAGAATGGGATCCCGGTACCTATGATAGTTCTTGAAATGCAGGTGCATACAAGGAGCTGATAAATAAGTTCTTGAAAGACATGGATTGCTCAAACAAGCAAGAACCAAACATTATGGACCAGTGGAAAGAACTTAAGGCAAACAAGGACGAAACTGAAATGCCAGAAGATGAGGAGGAGGAGGAGGATATGTGGTGGAAAGAATGTGAATTAGTACGTAGTGGCATCATGTTATCTTCTTGGTGAAGGTAAATATTTAAGATTTTTCACTGGCATCTAATTTTCAGTAGCTTTATCATCTAAATTTGAATGAAAATATCAAATTTTTAGTAGTTTTATTCAGTTTATTGTTTGTTTACGGGATACTGATTGGTTCTAACATTAATGACAATATGGTAATATTATATCAGGTAGCAAATTAGTAAAACGTACCTTATTATTATTATTATTATTATTATTATTATTATTATTTTTCAGTTTCCATACAAGCATGAAGCATCCATCACCATGACAGTTCACCACTATAAGGACTAGTGCTGATCGATACTAAGGATGATAAGTATTGGAACAATCTTTGCATTAGATATTGCGTCTGCATATGCATATTGACTTGTTCCATTGCTTGAACTAATGTCTAATCTCTCAAATAGTACTAATGATGCAGAAGTCCCAAACTCGGTATAATAAGTTTAGCTGCTTAGAGCTTCTCCCACCATCGGTTATAATTTCACCTATAACCTCTCCCACCATAGGTTATAGTTCATATCCCAAAAACTTTTTTTGACCTAGCCAAATTTCATAGGCCAAATTTGGCTTATGATTTTATAGGTTATATTGATGGCCCCTACATTATTTTATTGTTTCTTTTATCTTTCATATCATTTTATAATAGTTAGTTAATAATAATTTTCTTACATGATATTTGATATATGTGTTTACAATTTTTAAAAAGAAAAGAAAATATATATATGTTTGCAATTTTATAAATAACTGGCTGGGAAAAAGATTATATTTATTACAAATCTAAGAGAAGATTATTGTTATCATACATTTGAAGTAACAAATCTTGGTCCCGATCAAATACGGACAAGACCGAATTACAATAATCAATGGTTCTATTTGAAGATAGAGAAGATGATGACAGTTCAAATGGAACCATTGTATTTGTGAGAAGGATTAAAGAATTTTCAAAAATTGATAAAAGATGGAAATAGTGATAATATGCAAGTTTATATAGGAAATTATTTTAAAAAAACATATGTAGTAGTTGTTTTTGGTTAATTAAAATATGTAGTTGTTAACAATTAATAAGTATTTAATTTTAGCCTACCATGACAATATTAAACCAACAAAGTAGGCTAAATAAGAATTTTATGTAGAATATTCCATTTTAGGAAGGTTAAACTTTTAACCTATGGTGGGAGAAGCTCTTAGTGGTTCAAGTTAGGATGCTGATTATTTCTACCGTTTCCCAACTGCCCGGTAGTGTCGCACTTGGGTACCTGAAAGCACAAGATTGGTCAGGGGAGGTCGGCGTGTACCAACCGAGGGCCCTCCGACGCTCAAGTTAGTACCGGTAGGTTCTAAGAGTAGTGTGTTTGGGATTCGGAGAGAACGTACCTGAATAAGGAGTGAGGACTCCATATATATGAGGTGAAGTCGGAGACAAGCTTCCCGGCGTGGGGGACATCCCCCGACATGAGGAATATTCCCCGGTCCACTACCTCGATGTGCGCATCGAGGGATGGCGGCGCCTAGTGCGGCATGGGTATGCGACTTAGTGCGATCGTGAGGTAGTGGACAAGCACGTGTGCGGTGGTCGTGCGGTACGTGGGGCGGCCACTCTCTGCACGGTCGGAGACGTCCATGTGAAGCCGGGGGAAGCTTGTTGTCGGTACACCCGGACCGGTCTTCCGGTACAGCGGGGTATCGCGGGGCTTTGACCGCGGCCGGGGCTTACTCGCCGTCGGGGCATTGCGGGCGGTATACTCGGTAGGGGATCCCTACCGAGTCGGTAGATGCCACCGGGGCGTGGTCCGTGCCGCCGGGGCGTTGCGAGGTTATGTGCTCGGTAGGGGATCCCTACCGAGTCAGCAGACCAATTCTGTGTTATGGGGCTCATAGGCAGGCTGCTCCCGGTGATAGTGAGCTACTTCGGGCCCTGCAGGGGGCTATCCCGGTATGGATATGAAATGGTAGCAACACTGATCGAAATGAAAGAAGTTTCCAAGCCCTTATTTTGAGGAGATACTGTTTAGTTTGTTAGGATAAAGTGTTCGACAAATTGTCTCAAAGAGTTTAGAACAACAGTAATTAAGCACCAATTCAGAAAGCTAGAATTTGGTTTTCTACATCTCACGAAGAATTTTAGTGAATTCATCACTAAAAAGTATGAAAAGCTAAATTAGAATCTGATCCACCCTAGCTTTGTCATTGAATTGGAAACTCTTGAATGAGACGTAATGAAAATCAAAGGCATTAAGAAATGCGTCTAGTTGTGAGAAAACCATGTGAATCCAACTTTGAAAACGATCAAGTTGGTAGAAGTGGGTGGAATTAGAAGAAGAAGAAAAAAGGACAAAAAAGGACAAAAAAGAAAGTTCAAGTAGAGAGAATCACGCTTAAAGTTTGTAAAGCAAATTAAAGTTGTTCACGGTAATAAAATAGAACCCAGTTGATGCCTGGAGTGTATTACTAAACTAGCCCTCCAAAAATGAAAGCTGAAAATGAGAGTAATTCTGCAGCCCCTTGTAAGTTGTATGTTTCACGGTTTTATTTCTATCATTTATTTGGCTCAGTTTTTTTTCCCCTTCTTATTTGAGATAGGGATATGTCATCATCCTTCCATTATTATCGGTTTTCAATTGACCGACGCTTATACTTGACTCATGTTCTAGTTGGTTTGGATCATGGAGCGTCACAGAGAATTCGTCTCTCCGGTAGTTGTCAATGCGGTGTTATTGAGTCTATGTTGATATATACATTTAGAGAAAATAGCTATGCACTGTGATATTTCTCATTCATTTAAAAGTTACGTAAATTTGAGTAAAGAACTATTGTTTTCACTGAGCCCATTCATTGTAATGATTTTATATTTGTATGGATCTTTGCCATATAGCAAGTGTCATATAATGTGGCACCCATGATGAAAATAGACATTACGTATATAATCATCACATAAAATAAGATTTAATTTTTAAAATTTTAGAAAGCTAAAAGCCCTTTTAATTAATTAAAAACAGAGTTTGCCTTCGTAATAATGAAGATGAAGATGAATCTTCAAATCAAATGTGTATAAATAATAGTGAAAAGCAAAATATATAGTTTATATTTTCAGTTGAAGAGGAATCCATATATAGATTAAGCAGCTAACTAGCTACTAGTACTTTTAAATTAAAAACAGAGTTTGCCTTCGTAATAATAAAGATAAAGATGAAGATGAAGATGAAGATGAATCTTCAAATCAAATGTGTACAAATAATATATAGTGAAAAGCAAAATATATAGTTTCTATTTGTAGTTGAAGAGGAATCCATATATAGATTAAGCAGCTAACTAGCTACTAGTACTAAAAGTTGTTGGTGGATAATTGAATCAAAAGGGCAAAGATTAAGTACTAAAAGTTTTTTTTTGTTGGACAATAATTACTAACAATTCTTAATTATTAGCTAGTGGATGATGTTATATATGGATGTATGTGGTCATGTGGAGAGTTGATTAATTCATCGATGAATATTATTTTCTGGCAGTCAATATATACGGATGTCCAGTAGTGGATACTGGATAGTCGGAACTCAATCCAAGCATGCATGCTCAATCTGTTTGTTTGGTGGAGCTAGCTCCTAAAAGTTGAATTTAAGTTAGATAAGTTTGAAAGAAGATGACGAACAATACAAATATGTTATGTAGGAAACCAGAATGGCGATGACAAGTCAAAAGGCACAGATAATTAAGGATTTAGCTATTTGCAGAAAAATCAATGCATGTTTAGGGCCTGCAACTGCAAGTTGATCAATTGTAGTTTTCTAACTCATGATCAAAATATAAAGAATAGGATTAATGTACTTAATAGAACTGTATTTGTGTAAGGTGTACCCAATTAAATAACTTGAAAAGGATTGCGGATTACTCTTCTTTTGTAAGATGGGTGTGTGAAGAAGTACTTCTTTAGTTCTTTGCAAGTGCTTGTAGCTCTCTATAGAGTGTCTAGTTAAGTAAAATGCTACCTAGCAACTTTCTTCCATCAATTTTCTTCATTTTTTTTCATCTAAAATTAATTTTATGATCTAGATTTTCCGATTTTTAGAGTTTAGGAGATGAAGTGTTGAAAATAATACAAATATGATGAAAGTCATGGAGTAAATGTAGATCAAGTTCCACCAACTTAGAAGAGTGAAGTTTTTTACATCAATTTACATAAGTTAGTACTTTTAATATGAGAATTTATCAATCCAAACATTTTCAACATTTTCAATATGAAAAAGTAAAAAGCCTTGAAAATGATCAAATGCTGCTCTTTGGCTTCAATTTCTCCCTCGAGCACTAAAATCTTGAAAACTGTTGATACTCCGATTACAGAATTAATACACCAATAATGAAAAAAAAACGGATTAAATACAAGGAGCTAGCTAGGAAGGTTTCCAAAACTTTATTCACAATCTAGCTTCCATGGATTCATTGAACAAGTCAATAAAAGGGAAGAAAAATCTGTCTGACAACCAATATTTAAGTGGCTGTATAATTAATTAAAAAGAAACAAAGCCATATTGTTGGGTAATAGCTAGGAAAAATAAAAAAGAAAATGATGGAAAGGGAATGAAGGTGGCAAGGTTGTAGTTGGAAATAAAGAATGGGAAGATAATTAAGCTAAACACAAAGTCCAAAGGATCACAGCAAGTTGAGGATCCACTTGCGAGTCCGGCGTAAGCTGTGTGATCATCTTTCTCTGTCCGAGGAAAGCTCGATCAAAACTAATCCAAGTGGACCGGAACAACCAAACCCAAACAACAACAGTAGTTCCCATATTAAACACATAAATAACCAAACCCATCCATTCAAACAACTCTCTCTCTCTCTCTCTCTCACCAAGCCATATATGATCATCCTATCATATCATATATATCTGCCCATTAACCCTAGCTAAAACCTTGTCCATAAAACACAGCTGTCTAGCCCGATCTAGAGCTATTCTCGATCTTCCGGATTTTATTTCCTTTTCTGGTCTTTTTTTCCATCACTCGCTGCATCAGAGTAGGAAATTAAGAGAGAAAATGCCTACCTCATTTCAACTCCAAAGAATCATCTCTCCTATTCCAGTCACAACCGCGGCCGCCGCGGCCATCAGCCACAAACAATCCCAAACCCTCACGCGCCAGGTCCTTTCTCTGTCCTCACGCGCCGCCGTTAACATTCCCGCCATACCGGAATCGGTTGCCCGCCACCACACGCACTCCGCGATGGCGTTGCCGAACCAGTGCTGCGCCGCCGTGGTGCAGACCATCGACGCCCCCGTCCCCGCCGTGTGGTCCGTGGTGCGCCGCTTCGACAACCCCCAGGCCTACAAGCAGTTCCTCAAGAGCTGCCACGTCATCGGCGGGGACCCGGGCAAAGTCGGCACGCTCCGCGAGGTGCACGTGGTGTCGGGCCTCCCGGCGGCCTCGAGCACCGAGAGGCTGGAGATTCTGGACGACGAGCGGCACGTGCTCAGCTTCAGCGTCGTGGGCGGGGACCACCGGCTGAGGAACTACCGCTCCGTGACGACTCTACACGCCTCCTCGAACGGCACCGGAACCGTCGTAGTCGAGTCGTACGTTGTCGACGTGCCTCCCGGAAACACGAAAGAAGAAACCTGCGTGTTTGTGGATACCATCGTACGTTGTAACCTGCAGTCGTTGGCTCTGATCGCCGAGAGTATGACCAAGCAGTAATAAATCATATGAGACTGAGATTAAAGATTCATTCTTTTTTGGTTTTCCAATGTGGGTTGATCGGATGTTGGAAATTTGTAGATTCGATGTAGGGTGGAAATGGTCAAAGGTTGTCGTACGGCCTTGTGTATATGGCTCTCTGCATGTTTTACCTGTTTTTCTTGACCATATTGTTGATGGTATAATACAATCCCTCCTTTTCTTGTTGTGTTTCCAATCGATCTCCTTCTTGTTCTTGAATTAAGAAGGGGTTTGTTTGTAATTATGTAAGTTTAGCTAGCTATGACTAAAATCAACTTGTTCTTAATTTCATTTGTATTTTCTTTGATATCTTTCGTGTACATGTATTAATGAAATAGAATTTCAGCGTAACCCGAGTTTGCATGATGTTCTCTTCAGCTTTTTGAGATGGAAACATGTAACTGGCTGAATATATATCAGAGATTTGTGTCTATATATAAATATATATATATATATGCATGGTTTATGAGGAATTGCATGTACGTATATGCATTATTAGCTGTGATACTTGCCCCAGTTGCCCAGCTAATTAGTAATTAATGGTACGCATTACGGGATTGCATGTAGTTGTTAATTAATTGAGCTCCTTAATATATTAAGAATTGCTTTGGCTATTTAGTATTGTTTTGATTATATATCATCGTAAATGCCAATGAGAAACTGGTGTAAAGTGTGAAGATTCTCGAGCATTTCCTCTGTACTGACACAGACCGATATATATTGTGCAGAGGGTTACCGACAGAAGAGGCAATGATCATCATCAATGAATCGATGTTGCTTGAATCTGATCATACATTGGTAGTGGATGCATGACTAGTTGCTAATTAATATTGTCAAGTAATATTTAAAAAGCAACAAGAAAGAAAGCAAGAAATGAGTATCCGTGACTTTAGGTACATCGAATATCGATCATAGTCCGGCAAAGGCAAGGACTAAGATTTACTTATATGCACACTTTGACCCCATGTCTTACTACAACATAAAATGTGCCTGAAGCTTTTTTAGCTTTTAGTATAAATTTTTGGAGGCCATTGTAAGTCTTCCCATTGATTAGTCAAGCACAAATATTTTCCTCTTACGCTAGCCTTAACTGTTGGGTTAAAGGACCCTAAAATGACCAAAAAAAAAAGGACCCTAAAATGGAAAAGTGGGAAAATAAAGGATATGTATAATGTGCATGTGGTGATTAAAGTGGGAAAACCTTGATTGAAAAAGAAATCAAACAGTTACGATCATATGTACATGAACATCCAACTACTAAAATATCTCATGTGATATCATGTAAGAACAAATTGACATTGTTATATATATAGTTAGATTATTTTAAATATTAGGGTACTATTATGTGTCCTTAATTTGTAATCAATTTGCGTGTCTTATATGTACTAGCTAGCAACCCTAGTCTGCAGATGCAGTCCGTCGGCACACTTGTACCTAGCTTTGCAATTTTCTTTGAACATTAAAATTATTAGTTCGATTCGGATGACACAAAAAAGAAGAACATTTCAGTTTCAAACTTGTAATTAAAAAATAAATATAAAAAATATAATAATAAAATGTAGCTAGATATAATGGATTTTTTCCATGGAACTATGGAAGCGCATGCACGCAGTGTTTGAATATTAATTAATTGCATAATTATTAATTTATAGAAACAGTGATTTGATTTTGCGATTGATCGAATCAACTAAACATGGCTAAACCAGAGAATGAAATCAAATCAAAGATTGCAACTTGAAATTGGAAACAGTATTATGAGCAAGTAGCAAAACTTGAGCTAGCTAGCTGCCTCCTTTTAGATTTATATATATTTTCCTCGTGTACTAACAAGCTATGATAATTCTATCTTTCTGCAACTTGATTAAGCAAGTTGTCAAGTGGATGCAAAATTGTAATGTCTTCGATATATCCCTCTTGTTTTGCAAGAGAATGAAATCAAATCATCACAGCCACACATTAGTCTGTGTCGTCTCATGAGTTTGATTTGACTAGACCAAACCAAAACATGTATATATTCATTGCTTAAATTTTCTTGAATCCACCGTCTAATTCTAAGGTCCAAAGGGTACCAAGATCTCAACTGAGTTGTCAAGATGACCGCGAGTGTAACGAGCTAATAATGCTTGTAATTAGTGGGTCGAAAAATCATGTCTAGCTACTTACTTGTAACGGGTTATTCTTTTTTACAAGGCAATTTAATTCGGAGTTTTTATATTGGATTTTTTAAATTTATTCACTTGACCTTTTATGCTCTTTACAGCTCTTATTTATTTTTTAAATTTTAGAATTACTCACTAAACTTCTATCAAATTCCTAAAATAACCATAATCATATAATTTACTTATATTAACTTAATTGTTATACACATATAAATTCCTTTTTAAAATCTTCATTCATTTATACAACATGAATATTTTGCCAACGAAAAAAATAATCTAACAATACTAACTGTCGGGTTTCAAAAATTAATATTCAATTAACAAGAATTTTTTTTACTTTAACTATTGTGTTTTTTTTAGCAAAGTATGCAAGCATGATTATTTATTCTTATATATATATATATATATATTTGTTCTCTCTCTCTCTAAGTCTCTATCTATCTCTCTCTCTCTCTCTCAGTAACAATATTTCAATAGTTGCTTAGTAGTGAGATTGAAAAATAGAAATCAATGAAACAAATAATATATATTCATTGTATTATCATTATTATTGAATAAGAGAAAAAATGTATTTTTTTTCAATATGTTATTTATAATGGTTATTTTATATGAGGATATATGTGTTATTTAATAATTTATAAAATAATGAGGTTCGATAAGCAAATTTAGAGGTTCCAAATAGAAACATTCTTCAATTTGACGCGCATAAACTTACAAAAAAATATTTCTTATAGTTTATTTGCATACTTATTAGAGTACATAATTAAAAGGAAATGACAAAATATATTTACGCCGGGGGGGGGGGGGGGGTGCTGGGGTTGAAGAAATGGGCAAAGAACAAAAGATCTAATTGGAGAGAAAATAAGTCATTTTTGCCCAAATTATAAATATCGGTATTGGTAAATATATCGATATTTCATATTTATATAAATATGAAAAAAAGAAAAAAGTATCGAGTATTAATTGAAATATCAAGACTTTTAAGTTAGTTTCAAATATATTTTGAATATCACACAAATATCAATAAATTAAAATTATAAAAATTGTAGTTGTTTACTTGTTAGAAATATTTAAATCCTAGTTCACAGATCATATTAGTTTTAGATGAAATGATTATATTAGCTTTCTCTTGCCAAGCAATTTGAGGCTATCTATTTTTCTCATATATACCGTGAAGCTAACTTTGCAACTGATTCGGCCGCTTCTCTTGGCCATTCTTATCAAGATTTGAAGATTTGGTTCAACAAATTACCATTCTAAGTCATTCAAGCTCATAATTTTGATTTATTCAATTCTGGTTGTATTAGAGGCTTTAGGTTGTAATTTATTTTTCTTATAAAATAATAATAATAATAATAATAATACAGATGGTAGTGTACAACTGTACATGCATCTTTGCCACCTATCACAATCACATCAATCAATCTTTCAACATTTGAAGGCCAGGCAAGCATGCACACAATCTGCATGCATAGCTAGTAGGGTTTGCCAACTGCTCTGGAATCAAGGGGATCCATTGCTTCTTGTAGATCGATGTGTGTGCATCTTTGCGATAGCTTGAGAGTACGTCGGGTGATGTTCAGAAGTGTAATGGGCATCTTTGATTTCCATGAAGAGGTGACATGCTAGTGAAAATGACCCTCGTCTTCTTACGGTCCGTGTTCTTCTCCACCCGGCCAACTTGGTCATACGTACGACAAGCCTCTGTGATTGGCAACTCCACAATATTTTTCACCTCATCATCAAAGGATCCTAACCTGAAAAAAATTAAGACATATATTTTTGTTAGTAAGCCATGTATAGGAGGAGAAGGTAATCAAACAGATCGAGAAAAACAAATGGTTAGTTTGGTAGGAGAAAATAAGAATGTATACAAGATTTTAAATTTCGAACCTGTCATCCACCATAGATAAGTGTTGAACACCCATATATCAACCTTCCAATGTTTTCCATGCTTATTGATGGACCCTTCCTTACAATCCTGTCGGATACCCTATGGAGGAGAGCATTCAGCATTGTCTGAGTTTGATTCAAGAAGAAAATGGTGCCTAATAGAACTCAATTGTGGCGTTGTATTCCTACAGTTTGTGAAGCGGGGTCAGTACGTTTCCATGGAAATAAGAGAAAGAAATTAAGAGGAAAAAAGACTCGGACCCAGTAAAACAATACATCAACCCCTAAACATAAATCACCACCTTAATTGAGTGGCGGCAAGGATAACTACAAGTCATCCCAATTTCTATTGTTGTGGAACGAATAAACTTTGACCTCAATGTTGTTGAATTTTTTTAAAGAAAAAAGACAACGTAATTTTTTCAAATCCGTCTAATTGAAGGTTGTAATTTTATACGTATATTTCATCGAAAAAACTTTATATGTATATGTTTCTGTTCAACTTTGTATTTTTTTTTCATACACTGAGAGCATCTCCCCCCTAACTCAAAAAATCTTTTTAATTTGGCTTTCCCAAGGTTTTCCAAAAAGTCCCCCCCATTTTTTTCCCCCCCCCCCAATTTTTTTTTTAAAAAAAAAAATTTTTTTTTTTTTTTTTTTTTTTTTTTTTTCCCCCCCCCCCCCACAAAATTTTTTTTTTTTTTTTTTTAAAACTTAATTAGTTTGAATTTCCGGCAGCAGAAATACACAATAATGACATTATTTTGATAGATTTTTTTTGAAAATAAAAAAATTTTAGGGGTGATTGGGTTATAAAAAATTTAAACCCCAATTTTAAATAAAATGTTTAAGAAAAATTTTTCATCTATTTATAAAAAAATTTTTTTTTTTTTTGAATGTCAAATAGTCTTGTTGGCCTAATAAGAAAATAAAGTATTGAACTTTTACAAGACTGAGAGTTCCTTAACCATAAAATTAGTGACCATATCTATTAATGAGTAAATGGTATGATCAGGGTAAAGAGTTCATTCATCAAGCTTTCTATTTTTGCAAATCACTAAATGAACTACCATGTTGGGTCCAAACAGAAAACAAAATTCTTATGAGGGCAATGACTGAATGATGCTTGACAATGTGCACACTGCAAAGCTCAAGAGTACTTGCATAACTTCACTTTCACAGCAAAACTTCAAAGTCCTTGCATAATCACATTAGCAAAATTTTCATTCATATTTGAACTTCAAAGATATCAATCAACAATCAATCTTCTTGTATGCCCCTTCCCCCTCTTTTTTTTTTTCCCATGAAAACCACTATCAAATTTACACAGCTTCTCTTTTGTCTTCCCAACCACATGTTTCATGGTTAATTTAAACCATTCAATTGCCATTTTTTTTTCCCTTTTACTATGATCAGGGATAGAAAAGTTTAGCAAAGAGAAGCTCATTCCAAGTATCTTGCAGACCAGGCAAACACCAATGTACACAATCTGCATAGCTAACAGGGTTTGCTAATTGCTCTGGAGTCAAAGGATTCCACTGCTTCTTGTAGATCGATGTGTGTGCATCTTTGCGATAACTTGAGAGTTGGGTGATGTTGAGAAATGAGATGGGCACCTTTGTTTTACCGAACTCTTCTCCTATTACCTCCATTATATTTTTCCGGGAATCTGAACCCCAATAGTTCGGATCTTCAATCATACTAGTTTGATTGTAACAGTTACCCTGTGGTTCACCACCCCAGTCTATACTCCTGCAAAATCAATTCAAGTATTAGCCTCCACCCAACTTTTGTAGAAACTTCAACTACAAGTTCCCATTCTAAATTACTAGGTGATCACCACAGTTTGGCATAATACTACATGTCTGTATGCACATATATGCAAGAATGAGAACAAAAATAGAGGTTAAAGAATTATGGGGATGAGAGTATTGGACTCACTTTCCATGAGAAGGTGACATGCTAGTGAAAAAGACCCTCGTCTTCTTAGGGTCCATGTTCCTCCGCACCCATCTTACCATACTTTTCATTGCCATACGATAAGCATCGGCAGTTGGCACCTCCACAATATCTTTCACCTCATCTTCGAAAGACCCTTGCCTGGAAAATAAAACTCAAGCTATTAGACATTCTGTTGATTATTAATGTAGGAAGGAGACAGTACGTTTACAAAAAAAAGAAGACAAAAGACATGTATAATTTGATAGGAAGGAGTAAAGAATATACAAGATCTTAAATTTCAGACCGGTCATCCACCACAGATAGGTATTGAACACCAATACATCAACCCCCTTCCAGTGTTTGCCATGGTAATTCATGGAACCTTTCCTGACAAGCCTCTCGGATATCCTATGTGTGACAGCATTATCCGAGTTTGATTGAAGAAGAAATGGCGCCCAATAGAACTCAATTGTGGCATTGTAATCCTACAGTTTGTGATGAAAATTCGATTTGAGTAAGATATGAATGTACATTTGACCAGTAAGTAGTTGGTATAAGAAAATAAAAATCCAGTGAAATGTCACCTTGGCTGTGAAAACAGTTCGTGAGTCTGAGTCGAAGGTTTCCATGGATTTGGCACCATCGGGAATAAGCGAGTGGAGAAGACAAATCATGGAAACATACTGACCCCGGTTCAGAGAATCTCCGACAAACATCATCCGCTTCCCTCGTAGTGTCTCCAGCATTAAAGTGGCATTGAAGCTGTAGAATTTGATACAAGAGTTTAACATATGATACAGTTATTTAAACATAATAATCCAACATCCTAGTTAGTAAATTTGCAGATAACACTTGTATTATACTACTGGATACATAAAATTTTCCCCTGTTTTTCGTACCAAAGATGTGGAAAACACACGAAATTTGTAATCACAACGTATTACACGCACACAGTTGAATTATACACATACAATACAATGAATGTATTATAAACAGAGCATACTCGTATTATTCTATATCATTCGCACCATTAAAAACGAAAAAATAAGTAATTTTAAAAATAAAACAATAAAAAAGCTACATGTCCAAATTAGTTTCAAATGAAATTGTTCGAATTAAATTCGTACGTATTTTGCATGTATTATTCATCCCGATTATTACTATGTGCAAGATTTTGTCAGATGACAAGATTTATAGTATATCAAAATTAGGCTTAATGCCAAAATGCACATGTAGTATGGAGTATTAGAAATCTAAAAAATTATGGGGCACAAAACATAAAAACAATATTTTTGAAGGGCCCCGCACAAGGACAGATGTAACAAAGGTACACCGTACATGATTCCTCCTCTAGAACACTTAATGCACATTTCCAAAAAAAAGAAGAAGAAAAAAAACTAATGCAGGTCACACATTTGACTTCTACTAGCAGAGATCGTGCAAAAGGACACGTGTCCGCCTAATGCGGCTCACACATTAAGGTACACGACCTACCGGCCGGCGGGCCACCCCGCCGGACCAGCCGGTTCGAATTTGCGAAAACCGCTTTGGAAAACAAAGACAGGGCAACGAAAAACGCTGTCGTCTCAGGAACCTAGGAAGACACGAAGACAACAATCTCTGGTTTGGGTCTTGTCCGTGAGAAGAAACAACTGAGAATCCCCCAAGTCCGAGGCTTTAACCAAAAGACTCCAACTTTCCCAAATAAAAAAAAACGATCAGGAAATAAACGCGTTTTGGGTATTTAAGATCTAAAAACGCTACTGACTGACCTGGGAAGATCACAGCCGTGCGGCTGCCACCGCCATTTCTGGTAGTCCTTATCGGGCCGTCCATGCTCTTGGCAAGTCAACTGTGGCTGAATATACGGACACTCCGATTCCTCGTAAAGCGGGCGATTCGACTCGTCCCAAACCCACCTCCCGCTGAAAATGTCGCACTCTTGCTCGGTCTTGCCTATGGAGAACGGCAGCTTCTCCCTCTTCTTCCCTAGGCCCAAAAACAAAAGAAACCCAAGTAAGTGAAACCGCTGTTGTTGGTCGGAAAATTGAATTGACTCGGTGAAGTTGGTTGAGTTGACTCACCGGTTTTGACGACGAGTTGGTCGGAGGTGGCGGCAGGTTCGAGCTGTTGACTGAAAATGCACACGAGGTCCTCGCCGTAGAGGACGGTGACGAAGACGATGAAAGCGAGTAAGGTGAAGAGGTAGGGAGAGAGGCGGACCTTCCGGAAAATGGAGGAGGAAGAGGAAGCAGAGAATAGCGGGGCCTTCATTTTTTGCATATAAGATACTTTGTGTGTGTATGAATAGGAGTTAATTTGCTCGAGGTTTATGAAACCCAAACAACTTCATCGTCCATGTCTTGCTTGAATTAAGAACTAGGTGGCTGGGAGATTATTATATGGCAGCGTTACTAGTCTTTAAATTAAAGTCGATTAAACTATTATTGGTGGATGAGTGGGTTTATGAAGATCACCAAAGTTTTTACCCTCTATATAAAGTTTTTTTTTATATATACTATACTGTTTCTTGTATTTTAAGTTACTGTATTTGGAGGTTAAAAAACATCTCAAGATAATGTCAGTGTTCTAAAAATCTCTATCTAAGCTCTATTATCCCCGCTGCCTAGGCGTTAGGCTGAAACCAATCGTCTCGATTAGTTACAAATTTGCCTACGTGAGTATATGCGGGTTTTAAAAAATCAGAATTTATTTTTTTGATGTTTTCAATTAATTGTAGTACTTTTTATATACTTTAATTTTGCATGTTTATATTTTGTAATTCAAGTATAATTTTTGTTTTCAATATGCACTTATTTAGTTATTTAAATATTGTATAATAAAATTAAAATAAAAAGCTACCTAGATGTCCGACTAGTCCCCGCCTAGGCACTAGTCCTTTCTCCACCGCCTGACTAGCGCCTAACGATTTTTAGACTTGTATTAGAAATTTAAAGATCCGGGACACTAATCATACGTTATACACCCTTTGTATCTTATTCACTTCTGAAAATACCTGCAACTTTTTTCTTTGTTCATTAACAAAATTCCAAAACCATTCATTTTTTTAGATTACTATCTAAAGACCAACTCCAAAATTAACTGTTTCGGATATGAGAAGGAGATCGAAGGAATTTGAGACTTGAGAGGAAGAGTTGAAAGCGGAAAGTTGGTAGAAATTTTTTCTCTCTTTAAAAAAAAAAGAAAAGAAAAAAAAAGTGGTTCAATCTCGGGCTCTTCTTGTTTGGACGTCATGTATCCAACTACCATGTTCGGTCCTAAAAGAAACAGAATTCTTAGAATGAAGAAGAGGGTAGTGACTGGTGAGTGATACTGATGATGGGGAAGGATTATAAATGTCGCTTGGCTTCTAAGGTAAGTGAAGCATTGCAAATCATTCTCAATCTCTACTTTCTTATCATGACACCAACAAAAAAGAAGGGAAAAAAGTGAGAGATGAAGTAAAGGCTAAGCATAACATTAACATATATATATATATATATATATATTTCTAAAGTTAAGTTTAGGTAAAGGTTTGTTCAAAAATTGGGTAACATTTCAGCCTCAAAGCAGTTGGCATTCAACATGCCAACTGCTTCCTTACCGATAAATTACCCAAGCACAACAATACAATTGGATTATGCAGATGTGCTTAGCTGACAATCAGAAATTCAGAACAAATACATGAATAATAGCGACCCATCAACTAAACTAATCGATTATTGACTAACTAATAATTTTTTAATCCGTGTTAGATCCTTCAATATAATAAGTACCCTCTCTCTCTCTCTCTCTCTCTCTCTCTCTCTCTCTCTCTCTCTCTCTCTCTCTCTCTCTCTCTCTCTCTCATGCAATACCAGATATTAATGGCCAAACCACAGTGAATATTAACAAGCAAACTGTCAAACTAGAGCTCAAAGTCAAAGCATTGGTTCGCAGCTCAGATGTGTGAGTAGAGAGATTGTGGTGACTCACGTATGGATGTTATGGATGTTCTCTGGCTCCAAAAGTTTGAGCTCCAGATTAAACGTTTAATGCTAACCACACCAAGACTCATATCTCATCATCGATATAAGTACAGCAAAAACAATTTCACAATGTTATTGCTGCATCGACACTAAAGTAGAAAGTTGGACCATCTTCATGCCAGTAAAGCTCACAAAAATCCCCAGCCACCCCAAACCTAAACCCTCTTTCCCTTCCCCTCCAAAAGATGCAAAGTTTTTGTTATCTTCATAAATTCCAATGTAAATTACATACCTGAGACTGAAGAGCCAGAGAGTGCAGAGTATTGCACATTGAGTGAATCACCATGAAGCAGACAAGATGAGAACACCTGCACTTCTTGTATCTACGAGTTCGGGCAAAGAATCATCATTCAAGCTCTTCTACCTTTCTAACATCTTCTTGGCTACAAGCAGCAGTTGCTGCACTTTCTGATGCTTTTCCAAGAAACTCCGCAATGTGGTTAGCCAGCAACATCCCAATCAGTATGAAAAAATTTGCAGATCAGGTAAGCCTTGCATGGTTTCAATTCATTACTATTTCATATGGAAAAATAGAATGAAGAAAAAAATATAACCTGTCTATGGGAACTAGCGTGTTATGCTTCTATTATAAACCAGAGGGGTTTAATGCTAGTTAGGATATCCAAAATCACACAATAGTAACAGGCACTCTAACAGGAACACTTTTCTGTATATATTTTTGGATCATTTAACAGGTTGTAATCGATATCACCCAGTCCATGAGATCTCCCTCAGGCATCTGTCCACAAAGCACATGCATGTACTAGGATACAATCCAAAGGCCCTTTCCCACCATATCATTGCCTTAACCTAACCACTTAGCTATGACAACACCTGACCACATATCGGATCCAAGATACATATCAAGGTAACTAGATAATGGTTTTCGTATGCTAGTCCAAAATCCAATCCAAATATGGTAAAAAAATCAATCTAGAATATCCACTACAAACGTAGAGCTGTCCAGTATCTACATCTATCAAAACATCTGAATCAGATTCAATCAATTAAAAAACAGTAATAAGCAGAATACCAACCAACAACAAATAAGATTTGAAAAAAGGAAGTGGTTCACTTCAAACCCAAATTAGTCACACAATGTCAAATATGTAAGCAGCCAAGATGATGCATGATTCTCAAAATCTTAGTTTTCATTACTCAATTTCATCTATGATATTAAAATCCGTGTGCAAATAATACATCCAAATGAGCACCTGTTCCACCCCATTCATGAGATCTCCCTCAAACAAAAAGAAAAGTGGAACATACAAGTGAGATTATAAAAGTGGAACAAAAGCACCTTCTACATTATGGTGCACTAGAGCTTACGTGAATACGATAGCTTTGACTAGGTGTTGTGTGGATAGCATTTTTCTCTTGTTTGCTAAATATTGATGGCAAAGTACAGATAATACAAAATGAACTTCACTAGCTTAACCTAGAACAAAAATCTTTATGCTCGATCAGAAGTTGACAGGAGAGTAGGAGCTTCGATGACCTTGCGAAGATCCTCTAAATTTGTGCAATACTGAAGCAGACAGACTCTGGAAAGAGAAGGAAAGAGGTGGTCAGTTATTAAACTAGAAACCTTGAGAGACAAAAAAAACACACACACTAATTACAAAGTAGTTTTTATCCATGTGACAGCAATAGAAGTACAGAACAAACTACAAAGAGTTAAAACAGTATAAATAATAGAATACCTGTGCTTGGTGAGGTAAGTTGGTCCAAAAGTCCAAGTTTGGTATACTCTGAAAAGAAGAGGACCAACACATCAGAGTTTAATGATAAGGATTTACACCAGTTTTGGAGTTGGATTGAAGAGATGACAGATGGAAAATCATAATTTGCTAAACGGTATGCTGCATCTCATATTTGCTAAAAGTAAGAAAAAAGATGTACAGTCTGACCCCAACATGATGTAAGGAACTATGGAAAGGATGGTAAAATGGGTATGTGTGGCTCAATTCCCTATTGGATCCTGATGTAGAACATACCCAGGAACTAAAGCAGAAGTAATGATGATTCACTGTATAATGATGAATCCGGCATACAATGTTCCATCATTAATGAACATAAGATTCACTGTATGATTACATTTAAGGGGAATGAACCTATCAGATGAGCTACGAAATAAGTCCCTATTAAGTAGTAGTTTGTACACAGTTTTATGATCAGTATGAGTCTAAGTTTTCCCTTATTATCTCCTTTAATCTTCTCTTTTCTATTTTCCTTCTTACAATTCAGTCTTCCTTTCTTACTTTTCATGTAATTGTTAAATACCCAAGGATAATGTGGTTTGATTCTTTTTCCCATCAACATTTCCTGTAATGACCCATTCACTGTTTGATATACCATCATGTTAACTATGCCTAATCCGTGATCACCATTTTGCCTGAATCATTGACATAATTAGCTCTTGCTCGCATGGATTTCAAGAAAACTCAAACTCCATATCATGACAATTGATAGGGAATAAATGGAACTATGCACAACACAATTGCAGGACACATACATGAACAAATATAAAGTATAACTTAATAGCCTGCAGGCTGCATGGAAGAAGCAGATCAAATTGAGTGAGAATACATACATCTATTCCACGAACTCCAAGACTGAAATATCGATAAACTGTACCAGCCAACAGATAGACCCCAAAAAGGCACAAGACTCTGAAAATCCAATCAATTCAGTCGCTTAAGATGGCGAAAAAGAACTTCAGAGTTAGGCATAACAAATGTCATTTCTAACATAGTAACTTGCCAGAAAAATAAGTGACTCTTACATGATTAGAAAGGTGACAAACCAGCCCCATCCTTTCCCCTGAACATGTACAATCTTCGCACAGCCAGAAGGATGCTTTAGCACTGTAGCCTATCAGATAGAAAAGATAATGAAACAAAG
Organism: Rubus idaeus; assembly: GCA_030142095.1. Classification (NCBI taxonomy): domain Eukaryota; kingdom Viridiplantae; phylum Streptophyta; class Magnoliopsida; order Rosales; family Rosaceae; genus Rubus; species Rubus idaeus. The sequence goes on from CM057971.1 coordinate 3,917,248, forward strand.
AACCATATGAATCACGCATACAATAACTACGAATCCACTTTCTGCTTTTGTAAAGAGAAACTATGAATCCACTTTCCACTGTCAAAAGAGAAAAGGTACTATCCATTTCAAAACCTTCATGATATCCACATTTTGAAATCTTTTATCAGTATAAAACACTGAAATCTCAAACATCACCACCCTTTCCTCCACCTGAACCATATACACACAAGAAAGCCTAAAAATAAAGGGACCAGACAAATGCCAAAGGGCTATAGTGTAAAGTTCATAGGATGTGTACAAATTATCCTTACTCTCATGGACAACTTGTCATATATCCAGAGGCCTTAAAAGTTATAAATAATTGAAAAAAGTAATCTCAATGCGCTGTGGCCAAGATTCTGCACATCAGTCAAGTAGTGACACACATGCAGGATCCAACAATGCTTTTGTCACCAAATCGGACTAGTATGATTGTTAAACAAATCTTACATAAGAAAAGCAATAAGCATGGAGGAATAAACGATTTTCTGAACTGAAAGCACTTACATAGTCACATGTGCCAGTTTTCTCCAATGAATGTGGCCCCTGCAAAATAGAAGGATAAGACACTAGACCATGAACCAGGCATGCAAGAAATCAAGGATTTCTTTTTCAAACTACAGATATTATTTGGTACAAAGTCTTGCCTGAACTCCATTAGGATCACAAATTACAGACACAGAGAGCGAACAATTGAGCTTTAGGCCACTACTTGACATCTTAACAATGACACCAATGTTAGGATTCTTCTTATCTGCCATATTGTGACAACAAGAAAATCATTAATCTTCCAAATTATTCATGACGGACAGAAAGCTTGCATATCCAGACATACTTTTGCAATGCCATAATTGAGCTATAATAATGAAAGCACTAAAGTACCATTCAATATTTAATCTTAGGGAGATGCTAAGAAAACAAAAAGAAGAAATTCACCAATTATGTTAATGTCCATGCTCGAGGCACGCCCAATGGTAGTGCAAACATCGTAACCTGTAGTCACAACATAATTCATTTTAGAGGAATAAATACAGAATTCTAAAATACAGTAGTTTTGGTCCAAATTAGATGAGAAAGGCCCTTCATGATCCTGCTTTGTTAGCAAGGATAAAGAAAGCAGCAATGCCAACAAATATAGAGAGATCGTAAGGGGTTATCATTCCTTCATAAACATGGTGAGGTAACAACATTAATCATATGACACCTCAGAGAATAAATACCTCCTATGTTTTTTGCTACAAGAGCACTACAACCCATGCCACAGCGCGATGGGCCACCACAATCCTGCAATGCTCAATACGATAATCAAATGAACAAGATATTTTATAAGAATGTGATCGAGGTAAAACTACTTTCTTTTTTCCTTCTATAAGTGAATTTGAAGCAAAAGGCTACCCTACCCACTGCAACCCTATTCATGGACCTGGGTTTCTATGTGAACATAACTATCCCGGTCAGTTCATAGAAAGCATTATCAGTAGATTCAGTACAAGTATAATGGGGCAATAAGAATTAAAGAATGCAAATAATCATTCTTCATATTTATTCAAACACGTCTATTGAAATTTTCTATGCTTTACAGTAAGATGCTATTGCAATAACATCTAGATGCATTCTTCTCAATCCCACACCTTTTTCATGTTAGCTATAGTACACACACACAGAGACAAGCATTTCAAAATTACAACCATATCATTGCCTTCTCTATTAAGACAGACGGAATACTAGCATGGAAGTCGAGAAATCTACCCAGCAGTCAACACATCCAGGTGGGTCATGATTGAAAATCATTCCATCGCAAAGCTGGTCCAGACAATCAAAGAAGAGAAACTCAATAATGAATCTAGTTACAAGAAAAAAAAAAAAAGGCATATAATTGCTTGTATAAAGTTACCATAATTAATCCATTAAATATATCATCAGCTAAAGAACAATGGATGGACATGGACCCAGTCATAGTGTTTGAACTTCACTCTAGTCTACAGTATCTTGAGTCTCATTTTAAACTTGTAATGATAAAGGACAATGGTTCATGCAGAAATACAAATCAACAGACTATCTCGTGTACTTTTACTTTTACGAGTAAGCAGTTCTACCTATAGTCTCAAACAAACAAACATTTTAATTACATGACCATAGTCATAAGAAAGATCAGTTGAAAAACAAAGGTGTGACCTGATGGAGCGAACCTGAAACCAGAGCACAGTCTTATTTCCTACGACCTTGTAGAACCTGTAGTACAGGAAGCCAAAGAAAAGCGAAAGCTCGCTTTTATTAGCGGCTGACCGCATTGAAAATTAACAAAAATGCATCAAAACACCACTATATAACAGAGATTGCTTTTACTGTATATCAGCCAAAACAGCACCGTCATTCATAACTCACAATGCAACAAATCCATGCTACCCATTAATGCATAATGTTCCATACAACTATTGCTCTTTGAGATGCTTCCCAAAACTAAACTAGGGAAATCAGAATGAACTCAACTGAATCACTCTAAAATATAAGCGCATCTAGCTGCATTATAAGTAAATAAATTGGAAAAATGCTCAATCCAAAGAAAGCACATTGCCGTGCCAAATTTCAAGAGCCCCAGATTGATTATCTAACACTGACATGCGCATTTCATCAAACACGTTGCGCCCAATTTAGAAACTGAACACGAATCAAATAGTTGCAGAAATTGTAGAGAGAGAGAGAGAGAGAGAGAGTACCCATCTTCGCTTTGAACTCCATGAGGATACAAGGGCATGGGAGAATCCAAACTGTAGTTGTAGAGCTTGCTATCGCTAATCACACTGAGATGGCAGTTGGCAGAGACCGAGTTAAAGGACATGACTCGGTGCAGAATCGTTAAGGTAATTATAACCCATTTCAATGAATCGCCTCGGAATACCATAATTGGTCACCAAGCTCACACCAATAATCAAAATCTCATCGTTATTCTCTAATTTCTGTTGCAGAGATGCATGCTGTGTATGAACTGGAAAAGAATGGGTGGGTGTGGGGGAGAGAACTGGAATGGCATGTCAAATGTCAAGACCCACATTCGACAGGCCGTTTCATTACACATGACGTGTCGTTTTAGGACGACTAACAGTAAGGCTGGATACGGCGAGTTCAGCTCGTGCTCGGTCGTTCGGCTCATGTTCGTAAAAGCACAAACCGAGCTTAAATTCAAATATTAAACTCGATAGAAAAAACGAGCCTAGCTTGAACTCGTATATTTTCAAGAACAAATTCGGATATGTTCGTGCTCTTATAATTATTTTTGTTTGATTTTTTTTTAATTTTTGAAATCTTAAGAGTTAAGATTGAGTATTAGGGTGCAGTCCAGTTGAATAAGTTAGTGGCATATCCAGTACATACTCGGGTTCGAGTCTCATCATTCTCACATTTTTCGAACTTTGGAGTCATCTCTCCCTCCTTGAAAAAAAGAGAGTTACGATTGAGCCAAATCGAGCCCAACTTAAACTCGAGCTTGATCATTTTGGTATTTGTCTCGGCTCGACTCGTTTACGGGCCGGGCCGAACTTGGACTCACCGAGTTTACTACTTCTAACGGCATGCCGTTTAGTAGAAAATCGATAAACCCCTAGAAAACCCGCGACTAAAGTCACAACGGTGCGAACCGCGAAGAAAACAGAAAGCCACTTTGCTTTGTGCTGCAAATCAATGGACACCGCCTCTCCCTACCCCAACAGCGCGTTGAGCAACACGCGCTTCTCCGAGCTGAAGCCGCCAATCTCCGAACCGGTTCTCGAAGCCCTAACTCAAGGCGGTTTCGATTTCTGCACGCCAGTTCAAGCCGCCACAATCCCCTTACTATGCAGCTTCAAGGACGTGGCCGTGGACGCCGCCACCGGCTCAGGCAAAACCCTAGCCTTCGTGGTCCCACTCGTCGAGATTCTCCGGCGAGCATCAACCAATCCCAAACCTCACCAGGTCTGCTTCAAAGCTTTAATTTTTATTTTTATTTTTTGGGTTGCAGAGAAAATAAGAGATTGTGTTTTGTGAAGGTGATGGGAATGATTATATCTCCCACAAGAGAGCTTTCTTCACAAATTTACAACGTGGCGAAGCCCTTCATTTCGACATTGCCGAATTTCAAGTGTGTGCTTTTGGTTGGTGGAGGGCAAGTGAAATCAGACATGAATCAAATTCAGGAGGAAGGAGCCAATTTGTTGATTGGCACACCAGGTAGACTATACGACATTATGGAACGCATGGATAACTTGGATTTAAAGAACTTTGAGGTAATCCACTTGTAAATGAAACTGTATTTCATGGAATTTGATTGAAGTTTTATCTTATGGGATTTGAAAGAAACCATGTTTTGATGGGATTGGAAATTGATACTATGGTTCATGGAGAGTGATAGGATGAAATAGGCTCATGTCATCTCAATCTGTTGCAGATTTTGATTTTAGATGAGGCTGATAGGCTCTTGGATATGGGGTTCCAAAAGCAGCTTACTGATATTATATCTCGCCTACCAAAGCTTCGAAGAACTGGTCTTTTTTCAGCTACCCAAACTGAGGCAGTTGAAGAGTTGGCCAGGGCAGGGTTGAGGAACCCAGTGAGGGTTGAAGTACGCGCAGAAACAAAATCAAATAAGGATTCAGCATTGTCACAACAATCGGCCTCTTCCAAAACACCTTCTGGCCTTGCCATTGAGGCATGCTCTATAACTTAATATCAAGAACTAATGTGTTATCAATGTCTCGTTTCTTTTTTATTTTATCTGGTTCTCTTTTGACGCGCTCACTCTATTACAGTATATGGAGTGTGAGGCAGACAAGAAACTCTCACAGCTTGTGGATCTCCTTGTTAAGAATAAGTCTAACAAGACCATAGTGTAAGTGACATGAAATTTGTGATCTCCATTGGAGTGATCAACTTAGGATTTAGAGGTTATTGTGTTTTACTTTGAACGTGATTTTTTTTCCCTTTCTCTAGGTACTTCATGACTTGTGCTTGTGTTGACTACTGGGGAGTTGTTCTTCCATGCCTTTCTCCCTTAAAGGATTTCAATCTAATTGCTCTCCATGGGAAGATGAAGCAGGTAAAAGCATGGCTGACCAACAGATTTGGACAATTTCTAAATCACTATGTCATCAAGTCATCATTCTTTGTTCTTTCTAAATTACTTTCTAGACCGCAAGGGACAAAGCTCTAGCCTCATTTACATCTCTCTCAAGTGGCATCCTTCTATGCACTGATGTTGCAGCCCGTGGACTTGACATTCCCGGTGTTGACTGTATAGTGCAGGTAGCTTGTTAACAAATATCACCGACATGATCACCTCCATTTTCAGATCTAAATTAGTATACTTCCCTATTTCTTGATTTGCAGTATGATACACCTCAAGATCCAAATGTTTTCGTACATAGAGTTGGCAGAACAGCACGTATGGGTAGACAAGGAAGTGCAATTGTTTTTCTGTTACCAAAGGTTTAGTTATAGCACTTTATACAGCTCTGTTTTGACTTCCTTTTTTTTTGGGGGGTTGTTGCTTTACCATATATGATGATGAAGGTGCTTATTAGATTCGCACTATTGTAGGAGGAAGCTTATGTGGAATTCTTGCGGATAAGAAGAGTTCCTCTTGAAGAAAGGACATGTCCGGATGATGTTTCTGATGTTATTCCTCAGGTAAGCATCATTTATGGTACCTTTTACACTGGACAAAATAATTTACTTGATTAAGTACTCATTGACACCTGTTAGAAAGGCTTCATTGTGCTGATTGAACATTGATTGACAATTTTTTATGAATATGCTAGCATTGGTTTTATCCCAGGTTCTTAATTCTATACATGAAATCAGTATATTGAAATTATCACATATTATCAATCATGCTGTTGTCTTGCAATGATGGAGCTTACTTTTGTGGTGGTTTCCCTTATTTTGAAGTATGTGGTCCAAAATTATGTAGGATGGTGAATCTACCTTCTGTTACTTCCTCTATTGTTTGAGTTAAGTAATTGAACTGACATCATGTTAAAACTTTGCTTCAGATACGATCTGCTGCAAAAAAAGACCGTGATATCATGGAAAAGGGCATGAGGGCTTTTGTTTCTTACATCCGTGCATATAAAGAACATCACTGCTCCTACATTTTCAGGTGACTGAACGCACCCAAAAGATAAATTAATAAACTTTAAGATAAACCTTTTCTATCTCTAATTTAAATTTTTAATGCAGGTGGAAAGAACTTGAAATAGGGAAGTTGGGCATGGGATTTGGACTACTACAGCTACCTGCAATGCCTGAGGTAAAGCACAACACACTTTCCACAGAGGGTTTCACCCCTGTTGCAGACATCAACTTGGAGGAGATCAAATATAAGTAAGAACTCTTGTATCTTTTACAATTGTGTGGAACTTGAGGTGCTAATGATATAAAATCCCATTCTTAGATAAGGACACCATGTCTTTCTTTCTTTAAGCTTTCTTAAGTAGGTTTTGCCTTTTGGGTAATTTTTTTTAAGCATTTTAGTGGTTTGGTTAGACATGTCTGGTAAAACATTTGTTTTTTGACCAAATTTCTACTGAATAAACTTGTATCATCAATCACAGCTGAAAATTAAATTGAGGGTGAAAGAAAAAGGTTATAGTGTTGCTTGTAGGACCTGTTGCACCCAAATTTGTTTATGTTAGAATCATGAGTGGTTAGTTTTTTCATGCAGTAGGACCTAGGCCTAACCTTCATGAGCTAGCGAAGATTGTACATTTCCCATAATGAGCTATTGCTAAAGAAAAAGTTTAAAATATAGGGATAAATCTCGTGAGAAGCAAAGAAAGAAGAATCTGCTAGCGAAGAAAGAAGCAAAAAAGCAAGAACCTAAACCTCAAAAAACCCACAAAAGTGCTACAGCTAATGTGATGAAGAAGAAAACAGCTAAGCAAAGACGTGCTGCCCAGACAGTTGAAGATGCAGATGAGTTGACGAGAGAATATCGCTTGCTAAAAAAACTGAAAAAGGGGACAATTGATGAAAGTGAGTTTGCAAAGTTGACGGGAACTGAGGACTTACTTTGAAGTTGAAGTCATATTTTACAGAATGTGATTTTGGGAATCCAGACATTGTTGAGGTGAAAGAAAAAAATTTAGCCATGGATTGGGACTTGTATTTTTACGGAAGCAGCCATCCCCAAGCTTGTTTCAGAGACAACATATATACAGATGCAACAAAAATGTGGGGAGAATTTTGCAGGTGATGGATGGGATGAGCTTCGGCTCCTCCTGGTTATGGATGAGGGTCTGTATATGAGTTGAAGTTTTTAACACCAGTTTCCTATTTAGTTTGATTTGCTGTTTTAATGTAATTTGTATTCTTTCGAATAGGTCTTGTTATGATTTTCCGAGATTGCAACAAAAGAAACAAAACAGAGAAATGCATGTTGACAGTTGATAGTTTTCCACCAAACAAGACATTGGTATTTACTTTCCTCTTGAAACAGTAGTTTCCATGTATAATGGCAGTTAATTTTAATTTACTCTTTCTGCCTTCAATGTCGAGTAAAAATAACAAAATGTAAACAAAGCTGCACCAAGTCTTGGACAAAAAGTCCTTGCAAGCCATTAATGTACTCTTAATTGACATCAAGATCAGAAATTTGGGTTTGGTGAAACACCAATTGAGTGGATGATTAGGCATAGAGAAGACCAAAATTGTTTACTGATGCTAAAACTTTACTTGGATGCGATAAAGTTTCGAACTTTTTAACCCCTGTTAACAATTTTTTCGATGGATGGAGAGGCTTAAATCCTAAATGACCCAAAACACAACAAGTCAACAACTTAAGAAGCTATTATAATATTCCTGGACCTAGGAACTACACACAAGTCATCAAGAAGAACTGTAGTAACTTGTGGAGGAGGTTGCTCAAAGAATTTGATCCCAAACTCAGTGCCAAGGCTACACTTTCTTTCTTTGGGGGTAAAGTCTCATTTTTTGGCCTGAAAAAAAAAATTAACTATTTTTTGGCAAGTAGTAGAAGGTAGAAGCTAATATAAAAGTCTGTTCATTTTGAATATTCCCCCCAGCACTACCTGAAAATCTCGCTCTTTCTTCCATGCTTCTTTGTCTTCTTCGCGGTTGACCCACAAGCACTACCTAAAAGTCTCGCTCTTTCTTCGATGCTTCTGCGCGCCTATTTCCGCCGCGAAACCCTAGTCTCTCTCCTCAAACCCCTCAGACTAATTTCCCTCAAAGCCCGAACCTTTTTCCTCTTCTTCAAAATGTCCCAACCCAACTCCGACCAATCCTCCCCGCCAAACCCTCCGCCATTCGACCCGACCCGACCCGACGTCCCAATCTCGTACCCGATCAAAACCCTCGAAGAGCTCGAATCCAGGTCCTACTTCGAGTCCTTCCACTACCCTTTTAACAAATCCTCAGTTGCTCTCCGATCTAGGTCGTCTTCTTTGCCCAATAGGCCCAGATTGCTTGTGTGCCATGACATGGCTGGTGGGTATGGCGATGATAAGTGGGTCCAAGGAGGGACTAACCCAAATGCTTATGCCATATGGCATTGGTATTTGATCGATATCTTCATCTACTTTTCGCATAGTCTTGTTACTGTTCCACCTCCATGTTGGACTAACACGGCTCACAAGCACGGAGTTAAGGTATGTTAAATTTTCAGGCTTCTGGGTTTTGAGTGGTTAATGTAATAATGTTAGTCCTTGTAATTCTTGAGAGTGGTAGAAATGGCCTAGGAAACTAAGACAGGCCTTTTTGCATGGTTTTGCATATGGAATCTAAGGTATTGGGGACTTTCATCACAGAATGGGATGAAGGGAAACGTGTTTGCAACAAATTGCTGTCAACAAAAGTGTCTGCTGAAATGTATGCTGGGCGCTTGGCAGAGCTTGCGGTTGCTTTGGGCTTCGATGGATGGCTGGTATATGGTTCATCATAACTGCGTTCTGTTTTTCAAGTCTATATCTTTACCTAGTTTTATGATCCTATTGCTTTTAGATTTTAACTTCTTAACCAGCCAATTGTGATTTGGCTTTGCAATGCTAGGTGACCTGCTTCGTGAAGTTAAATGTGTGGTAGTGTGCTACCATAGTATGCATAGTTGGAGAAAAAGAGAAGAAAACTGAACCAAAAAAAATGTTCCATGGACATAACCAAGGACTTTTTAATACCGCAATAGATCAAAATATTTAAGTTTTAAGTTTTTAACAGTTCAAGGAAAGAGAGATGACGAGAAATAGCAAACAGATTTTTTATTTTTATTTTTCATAATTATGATGCTATGGAAATCCTATATATTGCACTCTTTAGTTTTCATAACTTATAAGCACTGCTGCTTGCAGATCAATATGGAAGTTGAATTGGAGTTGGACCAAATTCCTAATTTGAAAGCATTTGTCAGCTATTTAACCCAGATAATGCATTCCTCAGTCCCTGGCTCTTTAGTGATATGGTTAGTGCAAGGAGATATCATGTCTTCAGTCACTTCGTTTTCCCCCTTTTGTCGTAGTGTACTATTTGAAGTTTGTTTTGACATATTATTGTTAATTATGCAGGTATGATAGTGTTACAACTGATGGTAAACTTAACTGGCAAAACCAACTAAATGAAAAGAATAAACCATTGTTTGATATATCTGATGGAATTTTCATGAACTATACATGGAAGGTATGATTTTTCACTTCTTCCTTATGGGAATTTGATTTTTGATTTTTTTTCCAGTATTTCTTACACAGATAAACATATGTATGTACCTTGCAGGAAAATTATCCGAAGCTTTCAGCAGCTGTTGCAGGTGATAGAAAGTTTGATGTATACATGGGAATTGATGTATTTGGAAGGGGCACTTTCGGTGGTGGACAATGGAATGTACGTGTAATTCGTGACATGTCTGAATGTTTAAGTTTTGAAAAGAAAAAAAAAAGTAATATGAAGGGAAAACAAGTATCCTTTCATGTTGGCTTTAAATTGGTTTACAGGCTGAAGTCATAGTTCACAGTGAGCATCTTAAGTGCCAGTATGTAGTTAAGTGTAGGACTTCATAAGTTAAACAAGAAGTGAGATCTAAGCTTCTATGGTTAGTGCTTTTAGAATTTCACGTAATGGATGTCAGGTGATTTATCTGGTATTCTTTATGTCGTAGTCAATTTTGTTTTTATTTTAAATAATTGAATGGTGGATTATAATATTTTGACTTCTAATAATTCTTTGCATCAGACAAGTGTTGCACTTGATGTGCTGAAAAACGATGGTGTGTCAGCTGCCATATTTGCTCCTGGATGGATCTATGAGACTAATCAACCACCGAATTTCCAGACTGCTCAGAATCAGTAATTAACTTCTCCCTTGTTGCAAAATATCACAATCTTGTTAGTTCCATTGATTCTTATACTTATCTCTTCCTTAACATTTTGTTTAGTTATTATTTTTTGATCCATTACTTATATATCCCTTTATATGTTGATTGTTTACTACTAATCGTCTTGAATGCCAACTTTTTGTGACAATCAACCAGTTAGTTGGAAGAAGAATTTTATGTAATCAACCTCAATTAGTTTGCATCAAAACTTGGACATGTTCTTAAGTATGAATACTGCATGTATTATAGTTTCTCATGATTATTTCAATTATTTTATTACATTTTCTCATGTGTTTTGCAGTTGGTGGTCCCTTGTGGAAAAATCCTGGGGAATAACACAGAATTACCCTAGTGCTCTACCATTCTATTCAAATTTTGATCAGGTTGTGACTTCTAACTTTTTAAAAGTATAAGACCTTTCAAATATGCTAGCATGAATTACTTTAAATAGGTTTACTAGTTTCCCCCTTAATTTCATTTTTAAAATTCCAAGAAAGCCCTGCAAAGTTAAACCCTCCAAGGATGAGATATGACTTTGATGCATGCACGTGAGAAAGTTTGGCTCCTCTTAAGAACATGGTCTGTGCATCATTTAGTGAATCTTAAAAATTGGGTTGGCTGAATCATAGTCACTTGACAGCAATCAAATGTTTGGACTGATTACTTGATGGATTGAGATTATTGTGAAGGACATCAGCCCTCTCTTGTTTTCTTGTTTTTGTTTTTTTAGGACAAGCAGGATTCGTACTTTTCTAGTATATTTTTCCAGCAAATGCTACTCATCAGATGCTCAGTTTTTCCTTTTTTTGAATGTTGCCTTCAGTGGAATTGATGAATGTTGCAAGCGTTACCCTAGGTCATAAGCTTAATATATCTTGCAAATGCCTGTAATCTATATGCTATTTTTTGTGTTTTGTTCAGGGTCATGGATACCATGTCTCTATTGAAGGCGAGGAAGTATCAGATGCTTCTTGGTGTAACATTTCTTCCCAAAGTTTTCAGGTATTCTTTTGTTGTGAAATTTATTACTGTAGTCATGCACTACTCGATTGCAGTTAGGTTTCTGTTTCTTTTTTTTCCTGTTCTTTTCATAAGATATTATTCAAGTATGAAATTTGAACTTTTATTGGAATTTCAGAGAAAATCTTGCCATGACAATAAAAATCTTCATTACATCAAGTCTAGTCATAATCATCGGATTCTATTTTTTGTTGAGTCGAGTTCCAGCAGTTCAAAGGGAGTTCTTTTCCCGTATTGTATATAGAAATATTTGAATATCTTTGTTGTGTTAGCTATTAGAATATATTTTGAACAAAATAAGGGATATGTATGAGGTTTGACTGTTGTTGATATGGTTTCTTGAATCCGCCCAACAATTTGATTGTTCAATGCTGTGGGTGTAACTGAGAGATATTAGTATAGTAGTATAGGTTATGTTAATATGATTTTCTTCTCTGGCACTATGTATGCAATTGTACTGTAATATGCCCCCATGTGCAGTATTTTTAAAACAAGTTAGTAATTGAGTATTGATGTTGGGCTTTGTATGTGTGGCAGCCTTTGCTTGCGTTTACTGACAATTCAACTCCAGATGGTATTCAGGTCCATGTTGAGTAAGTTCTTAGTCTTCCTATCAAATTATTTTTCTTACTTCCCTAAATGTTCTAAGTCCATGCTGCTCTGTCCCTGCTAATGATTTCCATTTGTCATGCTTGGCACAGTCCTACCTGTAAAATCATTTTGTGAGGGACCCATGACATAGATTTATTGGCCTTAGATGCATGAACACTTCTGATTTTGTCTTGGCTATCAGAGTTTGGCGCCTGTGGACAGGGAAAAATAAGAACATTTCTGGATGTATTTCATGAAATAATAACTTTTAGGTCCTAATTCAGAGTCATCGGATCTCTGTAGTGCATCTTATTAATACATGTATGTATATGCATATATTAATAAGATCTGAGTTTTGACATTCTTCCTCATTGAAATATATTTTGGAAATGTTAGTTTCAGGGAAGCATCATATAGTGGAGGAGGAAACATCACATTTAAAGGAAATCTTGATGACAATGCTGATTTCACTGCAAGGCTCTTTCAAGGAGATCTTCTTTTGGGGGACTTGCCTCTCCACTTCACATATTCAGTAAGCTATCTCTTCTGTGCATTAAAGTTGCAAATCTTATTGAGAGTCAGCCTGCATGTGCTGTCTGGAGTCGGAATTACTTTCTTTTATTACTTTTTTTTTTGGTATCCAATCTGATACATAATAGTACAACTTTCCAGCCTGTTGTTTTTACACATGCATCTTGTTAAACTGGGTATACTTCTATTAATGCAGGTGAGATCGGAGAATAATTCTCGACTAGGTCTTTTTCTTAATTTCGTTTCTACTCTAAACGAAAGAAAGTCGGTACTTCTTGTATCCTGGAATTCGAACCAATTCTCAAGCAAATATAGTACAGTGATTAGGACACGCCAACTTGAAAAACCAGGAACTGCCCCTGGATGGGCTATAGAGGAGAGTAGCATCAGAATGAAGGGATACAGACTAACTGAAATACATGCCGTGTGCTACAGGTCAGAGCCTGAGTTTGATGAAAGGATACCGAAATCCAAATCTAGCCAGGATAAATCTTGTACTCAGAATTCAACGGAGTACTATGCAGTGCTTGGTCATATTTCAATAAAAACGTGTGGACAGAACTCAGATTTTCCACCTTCTGATTCGTGGCTTGTCGAAGGTCAATACATCCAATGGACTACGGGATCCGAGGATTCCAAGTACCTTAGTCTCAAGATCACTTGGAAATTGAAAGATGAGAATGATTCTTCATTCTCAACTTATAACATTTATGTTGAGAAACTAGCAAAAGGAAAACCAAAAGGGGGACACTCGTATCTCGGAGTGGCTAGGGTGGAAGCTTTTTATGTTCATAACCTGGCAGTTCCTTCTGACACTTCCAGCATCAAGTTCATTATTCAAGTGTGTGGTGGCGATGGGAGTGGCCAGAAACTAGATGATTCTCCGGTTTTTCTGTTGGATACTGAAGCTTGATAACAAGTTGCAAGCATAACTAACTGAATCGATATGTTAATTAGATTACTACTACGTTTCATGATTACATCTATCAAACACTTTGCTTGCTGATATGATATGCTTTACTTCTTCCTCATGTCCCTTAAAACAAGACGGTAAGTAAATGGATTTGCTAGTCACTGAACCATTTAAGATTCATTCTTTTAACACAAGTAAACTCATTGTCACATAGAGGAATTTGGAGCTCATGCAGTTACATAGTTGAAAATGCTGTGATGCCTGTTCTGTTGCTGACATTTGGAAAAACACACAAGCTAAACTATTTGATACTCCCAAGTCCTAACTAGGTACTTAGCTAAACCCTAATTCCACCCACTAACATATCACAGATTCACAGCTTAGAAAGTTATATTACAAAGGGTTTACTGTATATTTTATCAGCTACTTATTATGTCCAAACCTTTTGTCAAACCAAAATTGAGCCATTTTTTGGTCAAACAGTTTATGGTTCTCCACTATCAAATCTCTGTAGCTCTGAATATAAAACTTTCTGAAGGAGATTTAATATAAATCTCCCAAGAGAACTGGGGGGTAGACTGGTTAGGAATGTGGAAATGTTTGTGCACATCAGTTTGTTTATATAAATAGCAACAGCGCCTATAAACTGAGAATCCATAAACAAATATCCATGACTTTGCACACCTTTAATAGTTTATTCAAATGAACAGTTTGTTCTACTTTTGGTGTGTAGAACTGTAGATTATCAAAAGCAAGACTGCAAGATTGTTCTACTTCAGTCTTCATTAAAATCTGGTCAGTCCAGAGAGAGGGACTCTTCTGGATGCCTAGATGAGCAAGTTTTTTTTTTTGGGCAATCTCTTAGATGAGTAAGTTCAAAGTTTAAAATCCACACCTATATCATATACAAAAATAGAGAAGAAAAAAAAATCCGATGCCCTTTCAATGATTGAGATTTTCTTTGTTATTAGGAGGGTACGTACTGTCTGTGGTTCCCTAATATATAATTATTTGAATGAACATGTGATTTTTTGGTATCCAAGTAAAGAATAAGTGCCTCAAAAAGTTTCTAATGGAATGACTCAAGAGTCTTAGACAACAGAAAAGAAGAAAGATGAAGATAACTGAAAAAGGGATTGGTATTTGAAATCCAATCGCATAACCTCTGAGTTTTGGAAGTATTAACCTCGAGCCCTCAAAAGAGAAATTATAAGGCTCCCCACTATCTATTCTTGTCTCCACGAATTGGCAAAGATCGAGGTTGATAGAAATCAGAGGGCGATACTTTTGTCTTGCCCTGTGTGTATATAGTTTTTAATTTTAATGCACCTGCTGTTTATCTATTTGTTAATTTCCAACTTCATTTTGACTCTGCTAAAACCTTTTGCTCTAATCCCACTAGATGTTTCATACTTTCATGTACTAGCTAGCTGCACCAAGTTGGGCAAAGTTCTATTCTTCTTGCTGAAATTTGTGTACAACTTGTCATTGACAATTTACATATAAGGCTTTCAGGTTATCTGTAATGCAAAAGTTCATGATGTCTAATCATGAATATTTGAGCACACCATCACTTTCTAAATTGATACATTCATTGAAAACTACAATCATAAGGTGCATGTAGTCAGATCATAACTAATCTGATTAACCTTTGCAGGTTTCTTTATGCATGTATTTGTCTACTGTTAGTCTTGTAATCTACTATTAGTCTTGCTGTCGAAGACACTCACTCATACCGTTAATTACTTTTAAGATCAGCTTAAGCATGCATGTGTGTTCATCTTGAAGAGAAAATTGATCATCCTCCCATGTGTTTTTTTAGGAACAAACACCATGAACCCTTTAAAGTCTTAGTTTATTAACAGTGAGTAAAAGAATATTAATCCAATAAGTCAACAAATTAGAAGGAAAAAAAAACCAACAACAACAACAAGAACAGAGACTACAAAACAGTCACTATTCATCATATCCCAGAAGATACAGCATAGGAAATTAAATGTAGAGATGTTAAAGACCCAAAATTAAGTTTCCTGGACCTGTTGATCTACAGTGGTGTACTGGAAGGAACCATGGGACATAAGTACAGCAAGAAACAGCCACAAAATAAAGAGCTGCAAAGAAAGGATCGAGGGTTTGATTGGGATAGATGAAGAAAACCTTTAAGTTTTGACTTGGGAAAGTAATGCTTCCACATTAAACAAACCTAAAGGAGGAATCTTCAGTTGTTGCATTTTGTTTGTTTCCCTTCACCCTTTTTAAATTATATCTTTGATTCGACATATTATGTACAGAGAGATGGATTAGTTTAGAAAAACATATAAAAAATTAAAAATGATAGCTTCAAAACTTATATTCATTCAGCTCCTTCTGTATTCTTCCCATGACTGTTTTTTTTTCTTTCTTTTTTTCTTTTTGCTTCTTAATTTTGAAGATTAGATGGTAAGGTACTGTTTTGATTGCAGCTAAGATCGATACTGAAGAGTATGAAATTTACTAGCTACTTTTATTAGACATACATAGGGGCATCTTTTGGCATGAGAGAAAACATAAAACTGAATGATGAATTAACAATACTAGAAAACTCCTTATATTCTGTGTCTTATTTAGAACTTTAGGAATTGGTGGGTTTGGGAAAGTTTAGCAGCATACAAGTGATTTGTCTCTTTTGCAACAGAACCTAGGTCCATAAAATTCTTAACTTCGGCTTATTAGGTACCTTTTTACAACAAATATTAAACTGGCACAATAGAAGAGGCGGAGAAAATCTGTTGACATGGTAAAAGTATATTAAAGAAGCAAGCAAATGGATTAGTTCAGCTGCAGATTAGGAAAAAACAAACATAAGGAAACTTGTAGATTAGATGTGATTTTAATGTAGTCATTACAAGAATGTATGTCCTTAGTTTGCTGATTGTTTAAAATGGCCACCGACCCCTTTGCATGTTTGTGTTGATATATCCACAGAAGCTAATTAGAGCTTGTTTAATAATTAAGTACTTACTCAGAAAGCAAATTACTTCACTCTATCACATGCTAGAGTTGACCTAATTATCATCTTAGATTCTTACCCATGTTTTCAAGTCACCCCTGATCTGTCTGATTATAATCTTATATATTATAAGAATGAATGGAAGATAGAGTTGAGAAGTTTCGAACTAAGGACTTCATGGAGATGGAGCTACTAGACTTCGAAACTTAAACTTTCAGAAAATGAGTTAACAATATATATCAAACTAACAACGTGATTAAAACTATTCTAAAACATGAAAGAAATCATATTAAGAGACCATGTCATGTCCAAAGATGCCCTCCATCTTGAGAGAGTCAGGGATTACATAGCCAGAACTAGAAGAGGGAAAATTGAGGTACTGAGGGAGATTGTAGTGGAGAACATATGACTTCTCATCGTTTGTGCACGTGTCAATCTGTTGGGTTGGGAGCACCATAGGCTCTTGCTGCGCCTGAATGCAGAGGATCTCAGCTTGAGCCATAGCAAGTTGCATTTGTAGCTCAGAGACTTGGTTTTGCAGGCTAGAAATGGCCCCAACACACCCATAAACTGGGTCTCTCACTCTTGCGTTGGCTTCATACACCAGACTGCTCACTGCATCTGTTCTCTGGTGGACAGGAAGTTCCTGCACGTACATCGATCATAACCACAAAAGAAAAGATTAATTACACTTTCCACCCCGGAATTTCGATGAAAATTTCATTTCGGTCCTCGATCTAGCTTCAAACAACAACCAAGTACTCAAGTTACCTGTAACATTTTGCTAACGTTGCTAGCACCAAAGACCTTGTGCACGATGGCGAACTTGTGGGGGTCGTCGGAGGGAAAGAAAGGGGCAAAAATGCAGTCATGGGCGCATCGGCGTCTCAGCAACTTGCAAGAAGCGCACGGTGAAGTTCCGTTTCCGCCCATTTTGCTTCCGTGAAAGGTTTGGAGAGCTCTGGAGAGGAGAGGACTGTGACAGTTGAGAATGTGAGACTGAAAACAAGTAAACAAGTTGGAGAAAATGGAAACGGAGAGGTGTGTATTTATAGTAGTAGATAACGTGTGAGCCTTTACTCTTTAGTCTTTAGTGTACGTGATCAAAGAACAGTAAACTGGCTCCCTTATACATACATATATATATATATAATTAAGAAAAGCGACTTGACCATTTATTATCTCAGATGAGAGAGTACTGTGCCAGATCGAACGTTATAGATTACCAAACGGTCCAAAGTCCAAAGCAATATGAATTGTGCAACTCTATAGTGATTATTCCCCAGCTAAAGTCTGACTTGGCTTTTCTCTTGTTCGTGTCATTGATGAGAATTTAGTTTGGATGCATGCTCGATCCAGATGCATCCGCTAAACCCGAACACATGCAGGAGCTAGGAGCTAGCCATCGATAATGAGACGTACAAGAAAGCACGCTGGTATTGTCTGTCTTCCCGCACGATTATCACCTTTCAATCATCCCGTCGGCATTCATTCATTTTGATTCCCTCACTAATCATGTTTTATTTTCCATTTCTCTGATGAGATCTTTCACATTAACTAGCTTCTGATTGCACAAATTTCTCCTTTTTCAGGCTTGGCGCAGTTATGTGCATGGGAGTGACAGCGGGTGCTTATATCCTTTCCCTATTTGCTGTAGGTTTTCCTTCATGTTTTGTACTTATGTTTTTCAATATAATCAAAATGATGAGGCCGACATATAATTGTAACACATAAAATGCTCCTCCTAGCTAGCTTAAGTTTCAATCTACTATCCAAATGAAGCTCCCTAATTAATCATCCAAACATAAACTCATTCACAGAAAAAAAAAATCATCCAAACTTATATATGATGTTATAAGTATTATCAAAGTCTTATATGATGATATGAAATTTAATTTTAAAAATAATATTGATAATATGTATATGATGGTTGGGTAGTAATGGTATAAGTATTATTAATATCGTATATTAAACTGTAAAAATAATATTATTTTTATAATTAAATTTCATATCATCTATAATGGTATAAGTAAAATTCATGTAGTATGAATGTGTATCACAAGGCACAGCGCAGTTGTAGAGCAGAACCCACGCATTGGTGAGGTCGCGCCTTCAATCCCCCACATGTGCAATTTTGTTTTAGTTTCTACCATTACTAGATGAATGGACGAAAATGACTTACGGAGAAACTAAAAATTAACACCGAAAATGTCTTAGGGAGAAACTAAAAATTAACACCCTTAGTCTTTGAGATATGAAATCGCTAACGGAATCAAAAATGAGGTATGAAAACACTAAAATTTGATACTTAAGTATAAAATTGAAAATAATCAAAAAGTTCAAAAAAATTTTTGTAATTAATCATTCTTTCTATTTAAATCGCCATCAACTCTTCTTTCTGGTTTCTACACCCCACATCCAACCCTATGGGCGAATCACATCTCCCCAAAGTCCCAAACTTGAGAACCAGCAGCAAATTGCTTTTGCTCATCGTACGAAACTATATCAATACCCATGTTACTTTTATACACGTGTTTCAGAAATCATTCCTGACTTAAAAAACACCGATATTCAAACGTTTAGAATTTCGAAATGAATCGGTCAAAAAAAACAAAAAGAATTTAGAAATCAGCCCTCAATTGCTTTTGCTCATGAAGCTATATCCATGTCAATGCGCGCATTGTAATCGTACGATCATGCACCTGACAATTCCACTTGAAAACAAATTACAAATCAAAATAAACGACATTACTGTACAAAGAGATAGACCGCGACTTGGCATTCTTTATGCTTTCCATGTTTAGGGGACTGATGTTTACATACGTACAGATCGAGCTCTCTTTCATTCGGTTCAATCAATTATTGGAAGAAATTAACAAAATTCCCACTGAATTAATCTGTTAAGCAATGATCTGTTAAGCAATGATCGATGGATGAATGTGTCATTGATTCATCAATCTGTGAAAAGAGTTGACATATTTGTTTGGACCATTGGATCTGACCAATTAAATATGATTTGGATTAAGCATTTGTGTGCACCATTCACGTGAATCAATGTTTGTGGGTTCATCTCTAACAAACATTCCCAATAATGGTTCCAAAAAAAAAAAACATTCCCAATAAAGCTGTCTCCTTGCCCCATTTTGTTAGGGTTTTTAGTTACATAATAATAATAATAATAATAATATCTCTACTGATGACCTTATAATAAAAATTTGGTAAATACTTTCAAATTAACAGTTAGATTAATAGTATATTTAAAAAATAATATTTCAAATAAATTTTAAAATATTTATCCAACCGTTGATTTGGATGAGTAGTATGTTAATTTATACATGGTATTAATTAAGTAAGTTGGGATAAGAATTGAAAGTGAATAATGAAATATTGATCCTTCAAACTTAAAGTTTTTTTTAAGATAAACAAAAAAACATAGAGATTCCTTAATTGCTCTCCAATGTCCTTTCATTACATTCGTTTCAAACTTTTACGCCTTTAATGTGGAGAATCTCTCCAATGTGTTACACATAAAGAAGATCATCAATATTAGAATTATGATAATTGATAGAATTAGTACTCTCTTTTTTGTCGGTTTTGACTTTTGAGATAGAATTTTGACCGACAACATGCACTTGAAATTTAAAGATGTATCCAAATTAAATGTTTAGATATAAGGACACAGACGATAGAAAAATTAAACAAGTGAGAATTTGGGGGTTGCATGCTAAATATTAGGGTATGTCCTCTGTGGAATAGTCACTGTAGGGAAGCTGTAGTGTGGCCAATTGATATTGTAATCCTTGAAGTTTTTGCAAAGTTGGTACTAGAGATTTCTACATTAGAAACTCAATCATACGTACCCACACACTCTCATTTGAGATATTGTATATTTTACCCCCTATATAAATGAGATATTACTATTCACACAAAGTCATTTATTTTTTTAAGGAAAATATCTCATAGGTCTAAACAGTAGACACATTTTGCTCACTAAGTCTGCTACATTAAAAAATGTATTTGCCCATCAAAGACAAAAATATCTCCAAATTCAAAATAGTGGGCGAATACAAATTTTGGTACTATTCATTCCGCTACAGTGAATTTCGAGATATTTTCATATTTTTGTCCTTAATGGGCACATTTTTACTGTAGCAGACTTAGTGAGTTAGTGAGCAAAATGTGTCCACTTTTTGGACATAGTGGGAAAATACAATTTTTATTGATATGTCTAATTTTTTTTAAAAAAAATTCCAATGAGTTTTTATAAATTTTGAAAATTTGTGCCAATCCTACTTGAAAGGGGGAAATTCGATCAATATTAGATTTAGTCAAAATTTGAATTTTGCCGCCTACATTGCTCATTCATACAATATAATGACTCAAATATGTTGTATCATTTTTTACATCTTGCACTACATACACCTAGTGAGGATTGTGAGCTTTCATTATCCTAGGGGCTAGGGCTACAACTGAGCTAAGAGAAAATTTGGCACATTTTTTTAACTCATACAACATAAACAGCTAAATTGTTGTCCCATATAGTAGAAATGTCAAACTGGTGAGGAAGCTTTAGGAGGGAATTATGAGGTGGGAGATGGAGGGAAATGTGACGCCAACCTTTTTCACGTTTATACAACATAACTTCTTTAATTAATAGTGTTGTGCACTATAGTTCTAAGTAAAAAGTTTTAAATTTTCTCTCCCATTTAGAAAACAGAATTTACTTAATAGTGTTGTACGTACAATTCAGTTCACATAAACAAATAACAGACAACTTTCGTTCCATCGTCTTATAAGTATTGTGTGATTGCATTTTTGTGGCAGTGAAGAGCAAAAAATATTTATCAAGTGCGATTATTTACACTCCCGTCTAAGTAGAGTGTAACGAGTACATAAATGATAAGTGCGTAAATACGCACTTAATGTGCTTATAAATCACTTGGATTATGCTATTCCGATAGCCTATTTGTGTATTTAATGTACGTTTTTTATGTTTTCAGGTTAAATAAGTGGAAATCGACAATTTGTACTAAATTGGTGCATTTCAAGTCCACATTTATTTTCTTTCATCATTTATTTTTATTTATTTTCTTTTTATTTTAATTTCAAAAATAGTTTTTAGAATTAAATTTATTTATTTATTAATTAAATAAAAAGGAGTTTTGACTTTCTTGGTTTTGTTTTTTTGTTTTTCCCGTTCGGGAATTTTGAAATCTCCCCCGATCTCTCCCCCTCTCTCTTCCTCTCTTCTCTTCCTCCTCTTCCTCTTCCTCCTCTTCTTCTGCTTCTTCTTTTCTCTTTTCCTTCTTCTTCTTTCTTTTTTCTTTTTCTCTTCTTCTTCCCTCTGTTTTCTTTCTGCGCCCACTCTTCTTCTTCTCTTCTTCCCCTTCTCTTTCTTTTCTTCTTCTTCTTCTTCCTTCTTTCTTTTTCTTCTCTGCACCTCATTCTATTCTCTTCACACCCATCTCCATCACCACCCTGATCTGCTGCAATTCTGCCCAATCCACGAGCCCGTGCTCGCCACCATAGATACACCTGCCATTTCATCCTTGCCGCAGCAACCATAGCAGCTGTCCAGAATCAACAAATCACTAATTGCCCAATCCAATTTAGGCATCCATAGATCATCATCACCTTCACACACGAGCCCGTGCTCAGTTTTTCTTCAGACCACCGAGCCCAGCTCGGAGTTCAGCCGTCCCCACTTCAACGTCTTTCTCACCGCTCAATCCAGCCGGGGCTTCTTCTCTGCGCGCCAGACCACCACACCCACTGCCGCTCACGACCACCATCATCACCGCCCTGCAATTCCGAACAGAGCCTCCAGCTCTTCTCACCGCCGGCAGGACCCAAACCCATCAATTCACCACGCGGGTCCTCATCTCAGTCCACCACAGACGCCGTGCCCAGGCCTCCGCTGCTGCCATCGATCCCCAGGACCAAGCTCAGACCAGACGCCCCCGTGTCTTCTCAGCTCCGTCGCCACCTCCAAACTCAGAGCCCAGCACACCCAAGCTTCACCACCATCGATCGGCGCCGCCAATCAAGCACACCAATCGCCGTCGCTGCTACTGCCCAGACCGGTGCCACCCTCAGCTCCTGGCGTCACTCACAGAGCCGGGCTCGAGCTCTCTCTCACATTGAGCATTCTCTCTCTTTTACTATTTTTATTTCGAATTATATCTTATTAGTTTATTACAATAATTTGATAAATATTAAATAATTATTTGGTGTATATTTAAGATAATTTGTTATTTTGTGCTTTTGTAATTGTTTTGAATTTTTGTGTGATTTAATTAAGCCCAAAATAATTTGTGAATTGTGAAGTTGTGTTATTTATTCAAAAAAATCAAATTTGTATTTTACTTCAATTATTTGTGAGTGAGATTTATATTTATTTCTTAGTTTAATTAATTTGTTTAGAATTAGCTTTTAATTTTTGTTGTTTGTTTTGGAACTATAAGAAAAATCCCAAAAATATTGTTTTTAGTGTTAGAATTTTAGGTTACAATTTTATCAACTAGATTTAGGGTCTTCCAATCTCCTGTGGAACGACAACCCCGATCTTAATTTATATTTTACCACTATATTTTGACTTCGTCAATAAACATATTTGATTCTAAATTCAAAGCAATATTGCACTTTACAATTAATATTGGTGCACTCATTACACTCTACAATTAAATTTGTTTTCTTTACTTATATTCGCTCTTTTTTCTTCTCTTTACACCCAACGTCCGAACATCTAGCTTTCATGTCATGAATTTCTTTTTTAAAAAAATAGTTCTTAAAATCCATCGGCACACATGAACTCTTTAACAAATTGATGAATCAATGACGCGTGCATTCATCTATCAATCATTACTTAACAAATTCTGTGGACATTTTGTTAATTAATTTTTTCCAGTAATTGATTGATTGAACCGAATGAAAAAGAGCTTTGCATTCATACCAAAACAAAAGGAGAGAGCTTTGTACGTATGTAAACACCAGTTCCCTAGACCCTAAACATGGAATCATAAAAATGCCGCAAAGTCGTGGTCTATCTCTTTGTACAGTAATGTCGTTTACTTTTAATGTAATTTTGTTTCTTCAATAAGTGGAATAGTCAGGCAGATGATCGTACGATTACAATGCATTGACATGGATATAGCTTCATGAGCAAAAGCAATTGAGGGCTGATTTCTAAATTCTTTTTCTTTCTTTTTTTGACCGATTCATTTCCAAATTCTAAACATTTTGAATATCGGTGTCTTTCGTGATTTTGCAAGTCAGTTATATATGTTTTCTGAAACACGTGCTTAATCAAGTAACACGGGTATTGGGGGGCGGCTGGATCGAATACACCGGAGTCGTGGCTATACTGAACATGAACACCAATTTAGCGGCGGAGTGCAAATTTCTTTTTTGCCCTCCACTGCCTAGTGAACCCAGAAAGTTCTACTCTCTCTCTCTCTCTCTCTCTCTCTCTCTCTCTCTCTCTCTCTCTCTCTCTCTCTCTCTCTCTCTCTCTCTCATGTTTGTGTTCTTCCATTCATGAATCTTTGAGAAACTAAAATTGACATTTCTGAGGAAATTCATTCAATTTCAGTGAAGCTTTTCTCGATCTGTAACTTGTTTGGGTTCCAATAGCTCTCTACCCGACCCACAAAGCTTCCTTGACCCCATCAAAAACATAGGCTTAACAGATTAATTAGGGCAAGAAGACAGCTTTATTGTGAGTGTTTGTTAGAGATGAACCCACAAACACAAATGCTTGCTCTCTAGCTCTAAGCATATTTTATAATCCAAATCATTGGTCAGATCCAATAGTC
Source organism: Rubus idaeus (assembly GCA_030142095.1). Lineage (NCBI taxonomy): Eukaryota > Viridiplantae > Streptophyta > Magnoliopsida > Rosales > Rosaceae > Rubus > Rubus idaeus. The sequence continues at coordinate 3,941,478 of CM057971.1, forward strand.
CAAAGATATATATCATATTAATTTCACTAATACATATTAAATTACTACTTACAAGTACTGCTCTATATCCCGAAGACCAAGTAGTCTCTACTGTAGTTGCATTATATATATGCCCTAAATTGCATTTCATACATGGGATTTTGTCTAATTTATTATCTTTGACTATTTCTTTGGAATTGTGGATTGTGGAAGGATTTAGAAGGATCGATCGATAAAGCTCCAGAGATTAATTACACCTTCTACAACTATGTTTTCCTCTGAAAAAAAAAGAAGAAGTCCAGCAGCATTTTTTAGAACACAAACTAACAAACTCAAAGTCGCACTCATCCATCTGTCTAAAAGCATGCAAAATATATAGAGGGCATCATGTTAGTTTTTTTTTTTTGAACGAGCATCATGTTAGTTTCTTAATTATCAGCTAGTTGTGTGGTTGTTAATTAGTAAAACCTTTTTTTTTAATTACAGTAAAACCTTAATTAAAGTGCTTCATTTTTTAGAGAAGGGCGTGGTCAAGATCGATGTTGATATCATCGTATAAACCAGATCGAATTGTTTGTCGTAAACATGAAAGCTAGCTAGGGATCCATTAGCTACCCTCTTGTCCTATTTAACTAGGACGCACCCTTTGAATAATGAACCAAAATTGTTGCCAACTAGAATCGGCAAAAAAATGTCTCAGGAGAGTCAGGACTAAGCAAGAAACTATATATATGTGTTTGCCCGCACTACATATAATTTATAGATAGATATATAGATATACATGTTTGTTGGTTACATATATAAGCAAAGCAAGCAAGCAGATCGATATGTAGATCTTCTTCTTATTTAGGAACATCACGAAGACAGATCCCGTGACCTAATATTCATGCTTGGAACCCATGCATACCCTCACAGATCTTGATGCAATTATATATGCACTCACAGATTTTCTTTTTGTGGATATGATCTTAGAATCTTAGATCATCATGATATGTTTTATATAACTATGAAAACTCTTAGAACTTGGAAATTATATTAGATAGTACCTATCACCTTAAATTATATGGGGAGCGCGGTAATTAATTAATTAATTAATTTCATTCACCACCTTCTGGCACATTTTGATAGGTTTGGATTGGTGGGACTTGTACATCACCTCGATCATTTTGTTCTTTTGTTTTGTAAAAGGGGGATCTTGCCAACTTCCGTTTCATTTGCACTACCACTACAAGATCGGAAATATATGTTTGCATTCTTTTGCAAATAAGAAAGAAAATAGGTCTAGATTTGATTACAATAGAGGCAAGAGCTCGAAGAGAATAAGAAGTTTCTATAGTGTTGAGATAAATATTATTTACCCTGCAGTACTGGATATCTCTCTATAAACTTCCACAGAAATTTAGTTGATTAATGTTTGAATACTATTCACAAAACTGTTCTGATATTCAAACATTAAGACTATTCGATGCAGATATTCAGAACAGTTTTTAAATTTCCTTTCTGTGGAAGTTTTTAGTTGATTAAGACGCATGAATTATTTAAAGGAAACAACAGTACGTACTACTCGATTAAGTAATATACGTTGAAATTAATCTGCATCGATCTAGCTAGGTTTTATTAGAACCCTAAAGTCGTCGACTGATCACACAATTCAATATGCATGCTTCTTTTTCAAGTTTGCAAAAGAAAAACACCCTCTTCTTCCGTTGCATGTTTGTGTCTATGCTAGCTAGCTCTTAGATGTATGTCACTACAGGAAACACATACTTCAGATAATTAATTATATCAGTTTTATCGATCAACGAATTAATTAATGTTAGCTAGGTTAACGGACAGAAGCTTCTTTGTAAAAACCTTTAAACCTTTTGACTTTTGTGATAAACAAGAGGCAAGGTAAACATCAATATTATTTGTTTCAGAAACCTCCTAAGGTAAACAAAAGCCAAGAAACATTGTTTTTTTGTTTTTTTGTTTTTTTTTCAAACATTGGTAATCGATCTCGTCGCTAAATTACAACTTTCTTAATTCTGAGGTAATTAAGAGCTCATCTGTTGAGCTCTTCTGGTGTTGTTACGGCATTATGCATACATGCATATATGGATGGATGAATGAATGAAAATGCTATGGATTTTAGGTTTCAAAATCTTCAAGGGGAAAGATATATGGGGATTTGTTGTTGATCGAAGATGGGACTATATATGACTTCCATAACAGGTGTTAAATTGGAGTGCTTAACAAGGCCCAATAATGACATCTAATTCGCTTTCAACATTAAGATTAGTTAGCAGTCTGGCAGATGCATATGACCAACTACAGTTGTAGCAGTACAATTGTATTTATGTATTTAAGTTTAGAGATTTATCTTAGCGGAGGGCCGGAGGCAATTTTAAATATCCTATAAATCTGGTGAACTTCATACTCAACAATCTCCTTAGAGCATCTCCAACAAATTCCCTATAATTTGTTTTTTCTCTAATTTAGGGAAAATTGAGTCTTTTTTTGCTCCAAGCCTCCAACAACTTCCTTATACATATCCTTATTTTAGAGATAGTGATAAGAGAGAAAATAAAAATCTCTATTTTTACAACAAACTCTAAAATTATAGGGAAACATCTTTTTGGAATTTTTACCCTTTTCTCTTTCCTCTTTCCAAATATATTCATTTTCATCATTAATTATTTGATTATACTTTTTAAAATTTTAAAAATACCATATTTAATTGTAAATAATAAATTATAGAGAATATGATAGAAAAACTGTTGGAACTACGGAAGAAAAATTATAGAGATTTTAACTTTTGAGCCCCCATAATAAATTTTTTTTAGAGAAGTTGTTGGAGATGCTCTTAGTTCTAAATTCAAAGCCACACATAACAACCATTATCTCAACTCTCAAGTGAAAGATAACATAAGCATGAGAGTGTTAAATGTCTTTTGAACGTACGTATTTTCAAATAATGGGCTTCTTAAGAAAAACATAAGGCGATGAATAGAGGCAAAGCTTAATTTGTCTTTTTCTTTATTTTTGGTTGAGAAGAAGAAGCAATTCTATTCCTTCATTTGTCTTTCGAAAAATAAAAAGAAACAAGAATATTTGAGTGAAGTCACTTCACCCCAACCCCATTGGCCCAATACCTATACTCACATAAATTCATAGAGGAAGCGCCGTATAATTAGAATTCATGAGGTTTTGGTCGATATAATTAGAATTGCACATATAACCCAAACATGTTTTGTTATTATTTCTTATTTTATAATTTCACTAAGCAATCATGTTAGTAATAAAATTATAAAGACAACCACTTTGTGTGGTTGAATTGGCAAACTTGTATCATTCAAGTTGGGGGTGAATTGTTTATGCATCCTGGTAATATGATGTTAGGGGTTCAAAATCCAGCTTGGGCAGGTTTGCGCTTTGGGTTCGTGCACCTATCAAACACCGGTGGTCAGTGACATTCTATTCCGCGAAAAGAGATTAATCTCCTCGGCTTACCCTTCGGAAGAAAGAAGGTTTGGAGAGATCATTTATGGGGAGAAAAATCCTTTATTAAAAAAAAACTCTCCAATTTATTATAAGCCGTAAGATTTACTATTATTTCAATACGTCACTTGATAATTAAAAGACTAGGTAAGGTTAAAAAATTAAAAGGTTAGAAGATGATCCAAGAGTCACAAGTCATAACTCGATCAATTTCCTCCTGTCACACGTGTTAACTTGATATCCACATCATTGAATATTGAAATGGTTGGTGCATCACTACGGTAGTGTCATATTTTACCAAGTTGAACTATTGAAGTGTCATTCTCTCATTTGGTACTTCATAGCTTTTACTTAAATAATCATAATTTTTTTTTTTGGTCAATTAAATAATCATAAGTTCAAGGCATAAATCTTGGTGGCTTTGGAAGAGGAATAGTAATAGTAACTTTAACATTCACCCAATGTAATCTGCCCTTTCATCTAGGAAAAAGAAAACCCAACTTGCTTATAGAGATTCCATACACAAAGGAGTGAGACGAGCAAACCCTTCAAGACAAAACTTGCTTGTCTTTGCCAGTTGGCCCAACTTTGGTCCTTTCTAGTCGATTTGATCATGATCATCTTTGGGGCTTGGGCCATTCAATTACCTAAACGTCCTTTTCAAGGTTCCCATTTTTGTTTTTTGTTGGTTAACATTTTACCACAGTGTTAACTGTTAAATATACAATGATCAACCTTTATCAAGTTAAAAATTTCAAATATGCGGTTCATAATCTTTATACCATAAATGATAAAAAAAAATATGAGGGGTGAAATCTACACCCCATTTCATTATTTTTAATACTATTTACATCTCATTCTTGTGAACTTCTTAATTTAAAGAGGAATATAGATTTTAATTATGAGAGTGTGAATTTCACTTCTGAGAAAATATATATTTTCTCAAGATTCAATACAAAAAGTGCACGTCTCTCAAACCCTAGCCGCAAAAAATCTTAGAAAACTTGGTTTTCTTAGCCAAGTTTTGCTATTCTCCGTCGGACGGCGCGTCTTCAAGGCGTTGTCGTCGGACGGGTGTGACAGTCCTCCATGATTTTTAGTGCTTCTCTCTGGCATGGTTTCGTTTAGGTTCACAGGTGAGCAGGTGAGCAGGTGAGCAGGGATGATGGGCGATGGGTCGTTGTGGGTTGGCTTGGTTCTGTGGCATCGGTGGTGGATTCTCAGGGAGCTTTGTAGGTGGAGGTTGCACATGATGGTGGAGATAGATCATCTTTGTTGAGGCGGGGCTTTGTCAGATATGGTGGTGCAACGATGCTATTTATTTGCTTCCTTGCTAGCGTCGGGGATTTGAACATGAGCTATGCCATTGGATCTCTGCTAGCCTAAGTTTAATTTCAAGTTTTTTTTTCTAGTTTTTTTTTCCTAGTATGTAGCTTTCGCTACTAATAACTCTCTATCATCGTTGATTTCTATGATGATTTGGGACCCTAGTGAGGGTGTTTTCTCCACCTTCATGTATTACTCTTCGGAGTGTTGAGCCTGCAGATACAGAAATTATGTATAATCATTTGATCGATGAATCTTTTCGCCGTACCACAACTGCGTGCATTGGCGGCAGAAGATTCGCTAGTTGTTTTAGATGATTAGTGAATTTTTTTCTTTGTAGGCTCGTTGTTTCAACGAGCTCAGTGGTCTACAATAAGAGGTATTTGTTAAAGTCCTTAGTTCTCTCGAACAGATCTGGTTATAGGCCTAAGAGTTTGATGTATGTGTCTTTCTGGCTTTGCTAATATATGAATTATCTATTTCTCAAAAAATAAAAAAAGTGTCTTACCTAAAAACAATGTCCAACCCAGAATTGAACTCTCCCTAATTATTGATAAGACAAAAAGAGGGAATTTAAGAAGATTATCACACTTTCTCTTGGGAAATTCTGCCATACCCCAAACATGAAGTGTTTGGGCACGTGGCAGCTCCTAAGCCCTTGGATTGAGTTATCTACCCCACCCACCCCCCCCCCCCTGCAAATACATCCTCACCCTCCCCTTTCCTCCACTGGCCACTATAGATGCACCCCTTTCTCTTGGCCACAAAAAAGAAGGGAGAAAAGAAACCCTAATTTCCATTTTCCAAGATTGTTCAACGCAATGGACCCAAAAATGACCCAAATCAAAGATATGTCCTTTGGATTCAGAGCGGAGCCACAAGCCTGCCACGCGCTCAGTTCGTCTACTCAATCTCAACCGTCCACGTGCTTGGCATCCGAAGGCCAACACACTCCATATCCACCCATATAAGCCAGTCCATTTCTGAACATCTCAATCCTCACCTCCACACACGGCTCTCTCAAACCCCTCAATTTCCTCTTCTTCTTCAACCCCTGAAGTCTCTCCTCCACACTCTGATTCGTTCCCCTCTCTCTGAAATCATGCTTCTCAAAGCTTCTCCAGCCTCCTCTCACTTGCTCACTCGCGGAGAGAGCTTGGCTCCTCTGTTTTCCTCTGCTCCATTGTCATCGTCTCCTTCGATTTCCTACTCCGTCGCCCCTCTGAACTCGTCCACGTCTCTGTTCTCGACTCTCCGGTCATCTCCGGCGAGACATGAGCGTGGCGTTGTGGTCTGTGCGACCTCTAAGGGCGCGAACAGTAAGCCTCTGACCGGTGTGGTTTTCGAGCCGTTTGAGGAGGTGAAGAAGGAGCTCGATCTTGTGCCTACTCTCCCACAAGTCTCGATCGCTCGCCAGAAGTACTGTGATGAAAGTGAGGCCGCCGTTAACGAACAGATCAAGTGGGTTTTGGATTCTCTCCCCTTTACATGTTATATATTTGTGAAATGAAATAATTGTTGATGATTGTTGAAAGTTCAGATTGAAGCAATATCTGTTTGTTGGTGTCAAAGCATTTCTATTTCCTGTGAAAGATTGTAACTTTCAATGTGGATTCTTGTATCCGTGTGTGGATTTGTGTATGGATGTAATGCAATTGGGATTGAGTTATTGTTTGGTTGCAGTATTGCATTTAGAAGTAATGCAATTGTGAGTCTATGGAAACTTGCTTATATTTGTTTATGCTCTGTTCTCTAACGATTGATTTGTTTCTTTGGTCGAATATTAGTGTGGAGTACAACGTCTCCTACGTTTACCATGCCATGTATGCCTACTTCGACAGGGACAATGTTGCACTCAAGGGTCTTGCCAAGTAATTTCTTGGAAACTCATGAAACTATTTTGAGCATTTTCTTTACCATGAGTTCGATGTTGATGGTTTTGTGTTGTATGCAGGTTCTTCAAGGAATCAAGTGAGGAAGAGAGGGGTCATGCTGAGAAACTGATGGAATACCAGGTATTTGGCTCAACTCTTTATGTAGTAGTATATAATTTTGATGCTCTATAAGCTTCAAGTTCAATTTCTCATTCTCATTTGTCAATTTGAATATCTTGTTTTGGTAACCCTCAGAATAAGCGTGGTGGAAGAGTGAAATTGCAGTCTATACTGATGCCTGTCTCTGAATTCGATCATGCTGAGAAAGGAGATGCTTTATATGGTTAGTTATGTTGGGCTTCGCTTATGTACTTGTGATGTTTCAATGTGCTCATATCTGATTTTATATGAGTTTGAAGATAAAATTGGGTTCCTGCTTAGCAATAGATAGGATTTATAAAACATGTCAACTAAATGTGTGCGTGGATTATATATAAAGAAAAAACAAGAGAATGGCCTTGGCCTGTAAACCTGGTTTGCCACATGATTTTGCTGTCATAAACTATTTTCAAGAGTTTACCGTAACACATTATGTTTAATTGCTCTTTTGTGAGCTTTAACTCTCTCCTTCATTTTGATTTAGCAATGGAGCTTGCACTGTCTCTGGAGAAACTGACTAATGAAAAGCTGCTCAACCTGCGGCATGTAAGTCATCTATTATTTATTGCTTAGCTTTTAGGTGATATGGTTTAACTGATTATTGTATAACTGGTAGATATCAAGTCACCAATAGCATCGTTTGATTTTTGATATGACTTGATGCTTGCCACATTGTTTGAAGATTCAAATATTTTTATGCTATGTTCTAACAGGTTTTTTCTTTGAACATGTGACTAACAGGTTGCTGACAGGATCAAAGATGTGCAGCTAACTGATTTCGTTGAAAGCGAATTTTTGTCTGAGCAGGTGATTTTTGGTGCATTTCTTTGCTTATCATGAGTGTGAAACTTTGTAGGGCTATTGTATCATGATGTTGATTATCTCCTACTTTTTTCTTTCTAGGTGGAGGCAATCAAGAAGATCTCAGAATATGTTGCTCAACTGAGGAGGGTGGGCAAAGGACATGGTAAACACTCACAATTCAGTTTCATTCTTATCTTTATGGACCTTACTTTATCACCCTTTGTACATTTCTATTTGTAGTTTTGTACTTCACTTTAACCTCTCCAATTCTGATTAAATCTGTGTTTGCTTTGCTGTGCATCTCAGGGGTCTGGCACTTTGATCAGATGCTGCTACGTGATGAGGGAGCTGTTGCTGCATAATGAACTCGTGGTCATCTTCTGTTCGTGGTCACCAGTCTGAAGCTGGCTTTTGTGTTGGTGGTTCTAGCTTACTGTTTAGAGTTTTTGATCGTGTGCTTGGACCCTTTTGGTAGTTTTAAGACACGAGGATACATGGGGCAAAGTTTTGTTAAGTTGGTGAAATGCAGCAGCAAATGAATTTATTATGTTCTATTAATCAATGTTTGATGCTTACTGTTGCTTAATATAGAAGCTTGTTTGTTCTTATTTTCTGTCGGAAGTTAGCAATGTTGATAAATGAAAAAAGCTAACTACAAAGGACATCTTCCCTTTAGAGCATCAGCAGTGGGGACTCATTTTTTGGACTCAAATTTGAGTCCAAATTAGCTGGAATAGTGATATGAGTTCATCTGAATAGTGTACAAAAAGACTTACTTTTATTGGGTGTTGCAGTGGTGTTTGAGTCTCAAAATATGAATCATCATCACTGTGACACATATTTGGACTCAAATATGAGTCCAAAACTCTTTATGGTTTGCACATGGGGGACCCTACAAATGGGTCCAAAACAATATAGGTCTAGTCTTGGCCTATATTTGTCTAAAACTGGACCTATATTTGAGTTTCAGGCAAATATATGTCTATTTTATTCCGACCCACTGTGAGTAAGATTTTTGTCTTTTGGACACAAATTTGGGTCCCCATTGTGGATGCTCTAAGGGTAAAGCCCTAAACCCTACACATGCAAAAAGGACTTGGGTGTTGTTGTGGGGACGCACCAGTTTAAAACCTACCACGTTTACAACCAATTTTTCCTAGTCTCCTTTCGGGGAAATTCTGCCGTGCCCCGAACATGTAGTGTTCGGGCACGTGGCAGATCTCCCAGCCGTTGGATTCCAGCCCCACACCACCCACCCACCCCCTGCAAGGCAGATATTGCCCGAGCATGCTGTCCCCCGTGCACTGTAGATGCACCCCTCCTTTCGTCCCATATCTTTTCCAGGAATCTAAAAATTGATTAAACGGTTTCCAATTTTGTTGGTTTTATTTTGAAGTTTATTGATGGCATTTCATAATTTTGTGAACCTCGACCACTAAAGTTCCCTAGTTCATCCTTCGTTTTCCGTTATGCCCGCTACCCATATCCGGCATGGCACGCACATTCTTGGCACTAATTTAGTCCCCCGGCATGACACCTCATACTAATTTAGTCTATGCTCGCAAAGACTAAAAGATCCCGAACGGACTGTGTTAGACTTGACATTAAAATGAAGGGGAATGACCTCGACAAGTTTTGCATTCAAGTCTCATTAAGCCATGTCGAGAATATGTTCCCCTCGTGAAAATAAGAGTTGGGTAAGAGGAGCAGATTGTTTCTATAAGAAATTGGTCCACAATCATGGCCAAAACAACCTTAAGATAACAAAAAATTAAGGTCCACAATCTGACTGTCAAGATCACCTTGTAACAAGCAAAACAAGCAGGAAAAACTTGAAGCACAAGTTCAGAACTAATGGTTCCAGGTGCGACTGTAAAAACAGTAACCGCATAAGTACATCAAAATTTGAAAGCTAGCTCATAGTTGCTTATGCCGTGGATGCTTGTTGAGCTGTTTGCCTCTTTCTGGCCTCTTCAATGATCGACAGCTTAATACCTCTTCCCTTGGGCAGACTTACCCATGGCTTTGTTCCCTTGCCAATGGTGAACACATTCCCCAATCGGGTTGCAAACTCATGGCCAGTTGAGTCCTGGACGTGGATGGTCTCAAAACTTCCCTTGTGTTTCTCCCGGTTCTTGATTACACCAACACGTCCCCTGTTCCTTCCACCAGTAACCATGACCACATTACCGACATCAAACTTGATGAAGTCGGTAATCTTGTTGGTCTCTAGGTCAAGCTTGATGGTGTCGTTGGCCTTGATGAGAGGGTCAGGGTAGCGGATTGTACGCCCATCATAGGTGTTAATGTAGGGAATATTCTTTTGCCCAAACTGTACTGACCGGACTTTGCACAGTTTAAACTGCGAAAGAGAAAAACATGCTCAAAATATCAGAATTAATCAACAGATATAGAAAAGTTCACAAGATGAAATGCTGGATAGGAAGTTCCCTACATTTAACCACCTTAGATAGTCATTTTCTTTTTGGCCAATAACTCCAATAATAGTTAATCCCTAATATTTATTTCACTCCATGTACATATTTTCTTTTTTATGGGAATACTCCATGTACACATAACTTAAAGATTTTCATGTGTAATATACTTTTTTGCAGACAAGAAAAGAAATTCACACTAAAACGTGATTCACGAGAGTAGCCCAAAATAAAATTATCTGAATGCAGTTCTTTTTCTTTGGATCTGAGATTTAAATCCAGTAGTTGTTCAAGTCATGTACCTCAAAAGAAATAATTAAAAACAGAACAAGAGAACTATGAGGATAACCTTTGCCTCTTCATCCCTGATTGAGTGGAGACGGAACCGACCCTTTGTGTCATAAAGGAGACGGAAATTCTCATTTGTTTTCGGGATTGATAAAACATCTGGAAAGCAAAGGACAATTAAAAGAAAACGATTACATGTTTTCGGGATTGATAAAACATCTGGTAAGCAAAGGACAATTAAAAGAAAACGATTACATGTATATACCCAATAAAATCAAGGAGTCATCTTACAAATTCAACATATCTACTGAACATATTGGAACCAAAAGCAGTTGAAAAAAAAACATAAAACTATCTCGAGAACAATTTTTCATATACAATTATAACACATACTGAAAATCAAACATAATAAGGCCTAGCAACAAAAAAAAAACAAAATGGCTGGAGTTAGAACTTAGAAGATTGGAGCATACCCATGAAACCTGAAGGATAGGTTTTGTCAGTCCTGACCTTCCCATCAACCAGAACATGTCGTTGCATCAAAATGGAAATGACTTCACGGTAAGTGAGAGCATATTTCATCCGGTTTCGCAAGATAATGATCAATGGCAGGCATTCCCTGGACTTGTGAGGTCCAGATGAAGGCTTAGGTGCCTAAGGAAGAGATATAAAAATAAAATTAATGAATGAAGTGAACCAGTGGAAATATAAAAACGAGAAGGATGGTGCACAGGCGTCATTGAAAAAGGAAACACAATATAAGGTTTTCAACTTACAAATGCGCCACCAAGTTTGTCAAGCATCCAATGCTTTGGGGCATTGAGCCTCTTCAAATGCTTCTTCAGTCCTCTAGCCTGCAACAGGAACAAGCATAAAAGTTACAACGCAAAATAATCACATTCGAACATGGAAACATTATTCAATATCACAAAACACTTCATTCTTTCTTCCTCTTTTGTTTCAATTATGGTGTTGAAACGAAGAGGAGAAAAATATATGCAGAGCTTTCACTTATTTTCTCTCGTATTCTTTCTTTATCCTTTTCCCAAAAGACATAAATTCATACCAGGTTTCAGAAAAGCTCACTCAACGTAGTGATATGAGATCCTATCAGCTAGGATTCGATGTTTATACTTGTTTTTATAATAAAAGATTTGATTTTAAACTTTTCACTTTTGTTATAAAAATTTGGTCATACAAAATTCGATATGAATCATAATAATGTGGACAATTACATACAGTGATACAGCAGAACAATTTGATCAAAACTTCAAAACGTAAAAAGAACCCAATTTGTGGCACTGTTTCTACTACTCGATGTCCTAGCCTTATAAACGAACCCAAATACATAAACCCAGATCTGGGTATTGCATATCATGCACATTATTCCAAGGATCATAGATATCATTTTGTGACGAAGTTTGAAATAGGAGAAAGAAAAACCACGAGAAAAAAAAAAGCAGCAGGTTACAGAAATTAGGTTGAGAATGTACCATTTTGAGATTGAAAGCTTGACCTCCGGTGTAGTATCTGAGCTTCCGCGGCTACAGAGCTCTGTCACACACTGTCTTCAGAGAGATTGAGAGTGACGACGACCCTAAAAACCCTAGTCAGTTGGGCCTTAACAGCTTAACTTGCGGCCCGTAAGAAATTGGAGGGCCTGTGAGGTGGCCCATAGTTGGCGTGGTTAAGAAAACTTTGGGCCTAAACAGCTTAACTTGCGGCCCGTAAGAAATTGTTGGGCCGGTGAGGTGGCCCATAGTCCGAGTGGTTAAGAAAACTTTGGGCCTGTGTAGATGACTTTTTTACCTCATGCCCACGAAAAGCGAGAACCCATTAGAAAGAAATGAACGCCGTTTTCCGGTAGTAAACACTTGTGCGCTTCTGGACTGGACTAGAAATTAGCTAAAACTCTCTCTGCTCAAAACCCTAACTCTCAATTCTCCGGCGCGCCAACCTCATCCTCTCTCCCAGAACAATCACACAGTGCCTCAAAGAAGCCCTAACCCAATCAATTTCAGCCATGGCTTCCCATACGCCCAATCTCGAGTGCCGGATGTACGAGGCGCGCTACCCGGAGGTGGACATGGCGGTGATGATCCAGGTCAAGAACATCGCCGACATGGGCGCGTACGTCTCACTCCTCGAGTACAACAACATCGAGGGAATGATTCTCTTCTCGGAGCTTTCCCGCCGTCGGATTCGGAGTGTGAGCAGCCTCATCAAGGTGGGCCGCATCGAGCCCGTGATGGTTCTCAGGGTCGACAAGGAGAAGGGGTACATCGATTTGAGTAAGAGGAGGGTTTCGGAGGAGGATATTGCGGCCTGTGAGGAGAGGTACAACAAGAGCAAGCTCGTCCACTCCATCATGCGACATGTCGCTGAGACTTTGGGTATCGATTTGGAGGTACTTTACTCCATCATTCGTGTTTGTTTTGAATTAGACTGATTCCAATTGTAAGCGTTTTGTGTTGTTTGGGTTCTGAAATTTTTGTTTGAAGAACTATTATCTCTAGGGGAAAAAATGAAGATTGGGGCTCAATTGAGCCAAGTGTAGTTGGCATTGATGTGTAGCAATGCAACAATTAGGAATTTATACGTATCTGGGTTCGATGAGAGGTCGATGTACTGATTGGATTAATTTGGTTTATGGGGTTAGTGACTATTTATGTTCTATCGGCAATCTGGCGAAATTACCATTGTAAATCATGAGAACAGTGACATAGTATGCCTGCATGTTTTGATTAGTAGTTGGGTGTATAGTATGCTATGCGGTTTTTATTTGTGCAGAGTTACGGTTGAAACTTGAATGGCTTTTAAGGTAGGTTAGTGCACAGAAATCTTTAGAATTGTGCTTGTTTCAAATTTATTGAGCTCAGGAGGGTTAACTGCAACAGACTAAATTTGTTCGTCATCTATCATTTTCATGGGGGTGGGGTAGTGGTGAAGGGATTATACGGTAATCTTATTGACTATTTTTATTTAGAATTGTGCTTGTTGCAAATTTCTGGTGCATGCTCAAACAAATTATTGATTTAATCTAGTGCTTTATTTGTTTGTCATCGATTATTTTCATAGGTTATTACTAAATGACTTTACTTGTTACAGGAGTTGTATGTCAATATTGCCTGGCCGTTGTACCGGAAATATGGTCATGCTTTTGAGGTGAGGATATTCACTGCCTTTGAGGTTACTCTGTGTTCTTGATTTTCAGTAGTGAACATGAATTTTTATTTGTGCAGGCTTTCAAAGTAATTGTCACTGATCCTGATACAGTTCTTAATGCCCTCACATGTGAGGTGAAAGAGACCGGCCCTGATGGACAGGAGGTAATTCGTGTTTGAGCATGGTTTATGGCGCATATTATCCTGTTTATATTGGCAGTGTTCCCTGATTCCCATGTATCTGTGTTTGTAGGTTGCTAAGGTGGTTCCTGCTGTGTCAGAGGAAGTGAAAGACTCTTTGGTAAAGAACATCAGGAGAAGAATGACACCACAACCATTGAAGATCCGAGCTGATATTGAAATGAAATGTTTCCAATTTGATGGTGTACTTCACATTAAGGTATTATAGTGCCCCGTTGTGCCCTCTGCTTATTATTCATTTATGGTTTTTATTTTTGGCTTGATATTATTTTAAACATGTGATTTTGCAGGATGCCATGCGGAAAGCAGAAGCTGCAGGTAATAATGACTGTCCTGTGAAGATTAAGCTGGTTGCTCCTCCACTCTATGTTCTTACCACACAGACTCTTGATAAGGTATGCCAAACTGTGATGTAAATCTTGAGTTGGTTTATTTCTCCATTTCTTGATAACTATGTAGTAATCCAGGTAACCCACCAAGTCATATAATGGATTGTTGATAATGTTATTTATGTTGACATTGCAAGTCATGTTTCTGTGAAGCAACAATTTGAGCACGTTAACTTCTAGGTTTTAAATTCTTGCTTGTGAAATTATGAACAAAAATAGTGATGAACCAGTGTTCTTCTGAAAGTATCCCCACCTCGGACCAGTTTCCTCTAGGCTCAACACTTTGTGGAGAGACAAATCTTAGAATTTGTATGTTGAACCTTGTTATTTGAACAGATAACTTTTAACCAACAATCTTGTTATTTGAACAGATATGTTGAACCTTGTTATTTGAATTGATACCATATACAAGTAACAAGGTTGATGGCTGCTTTTACAACCTTGGTATTTGTATGTGTAACAAATTTCAAATACACCATGACATATATGTTGAACCTTGTTATTTGAACAGATGAGATATATAAGTAACAAGGTTGATGGCTGCTTGTGTTATATATGTGATTTACTATATGTTGTAGGTTTTGATGGCTTCAAAAAGAGTTTGTATTGGCTGGTTGATACATTTCATCGTTCTTAGTTGCACATTCAACCTTGAATTTATTGGTGTTGGACTATTTATTGGTGTTGCACTAAGCTCACTTACCCACTTTAAAGTTTTTTCTTATAGCTTCATTTATACATCAGTTTCTTCTATTTTCACTTGGATACAGCATTAGCTACAAGTTCTTTTATTTAAACATATATTTTTGGAAGCTGAAGATGTAGAAACAGTTTTCTTGAAATTCCTCCAAGCAATTGTAAAATAGCATAATATAGTTGGTCGCTGGCTATTTTGCTAATTAAATTCATGATAACTGTTTTGTGTTGAGCAGGAGCAAGGTATAACTGTTCTAGGCAATGCAATTGTAGCCTGCACAAAAGCAATAGAGCATCACAAGGGGAAACTATTAGTGAAGGAAGCACCAAGAGTGGTGAGTACTAACCCTCTTCTGTATACATTTTTGTCTCTTTTGCAAGTACATTTTGTTTTTCCTTTTTTTTTTCAGAATTTTTCTTTATTATCGAGATTCCAGAGCACTGACAACCTAATTCATAATTCAGAGCCCAGCTCCAACTATTTTAACCTGGCATGTAAACTTTTTTTTATTTGGGTCTAATATGTTGAACTTGTGCAGGTGAGTGAAAAGGAAGATAAATTGCTGCAAGAGCACATGAGTAAGCTCCGCCAGGAGAATGAGGAGGTTGCTGGTGATACAGGTAGTGAGGATGAAGAAGACACTGGAATGGGAGAAGTTGATGTGGAGAACGCAGGCCAGGCATTGTAGATTGAAAAACGTGTGGCATAGATAACGTCTTAACCAATTTTCTCAAGCAAGTCTATTTTTGATAATTTTCCTCAAAAGTTGTGTAAAACTAATCGATTTTGAGATACTGTATGATGGAGGTATTTCGCCAGTTTACCGGTGTAGAAGAGTTTTTTGTGAAGGATTACATGACACTTTATCACTTCAAAATGGGAGAAACTTTTGTGTCTAATGCCGCTCATCTGATTTTGCAGATCCTATTCTTATTTTCCATGCAAAATTTGCTTTTTAGTTTAGACAATATTCCATGCTAAATCCTATAGTATAAAATCCTCCTGGACCAATGCTACTAAATTTATGAAAACCCAGCATGATTCAAGTTTCCCAAAAGATATTGATTTTAAATTTTTAATTGACCCGGTATTTTTACCACCGGCTTTGTATGGTGACATATAAAACCGGAATGTAGAAGTGTTTTTTGGATTAGGGTTTGTTTTAAGATATGCTTTCGTAGGGGTGCTTTTGTTACGTAGCTTGTAAAGGAATCGGTTGTTAGAGGTCGAGTTTTCTATTAAATTTGAAGTGTTTTATTATTTTTTGATAATGGTATTGCTTATATAGATGAAACTGAAAATGTAGCTATAAGGGGGAACTTTAGAATCCTAAACAGATGTGCTTGTGAACAAAAGATAGCACAAGGTTTCTGCAAAACTGCAGCTTCAGCAAATGCATATGCACTTTAGTCTCTATGTTGCTCGGAAGTGTTCTTTTGTAAAAGGGTTTTTATTATTAGCAGTGTTTAAATTTCGGTGCAGTGGATAGAAAAGTATTTAACTTTCAAAAGTGATCAGTACGACATCTGAACTTTCAAAAACACATCATCGAGATACTTCAGTCCATTTTGCATTACTTGACCGTTAATTATGCGGGCATACTAGTTATCTAACATATGCCAACTTTTAAAAAGTGATAAATAATATACCTGAAATACTAAAAACATGTCATTGGGATATCTAGGGCTGGGCACCTGGGCCGAGCCCGACCATGAAAATCCTGGGACCGGGACCGGCACTTATTTTTTTGGGCCGGGCTTGTAACTTTCATAATCGGGGATCGGTTTCTTCGGATTGACAGAATATAAAAATATTGACTTTATTTTTTCCCATTTTTCAAAGTTGAAAAAGTAGAAAATTCATAAAAAAAAATTGAGATTTTCGAGCAAAGACAGTTAGAACGCCTTTGAAAAAACATGTTTTACTCCAATAGTGAAATTTTGAGATTTTTTTGTGTCAAAATTATGCTTTTTCACTCAAAACTGTGGGTTATATATAACACATGATTTTTGGTCCAAAATAACATGTTTTTATTTTAGCACCATAATCTTTCCGCAAAATTATCAACTCATTTATTTTTTACTATTTTCTAAAGTTGGAAAACTTGAAAATTTATATAAAAAAACTAAACGATTAGAAATTTTGGAGCAAAACTAGTTGGAACACCTTTTAAAAATCTTGTCTTACTAATGATAAAGTTTTTGCAAGGGCAGAGTTAAAGGACAAATGGAGTTGGCAAGGCTTGGCATACCAGGGCATTCCGTGACACCTACAAACGTGTCAAACCATGTCAACTCTTCTTTTTCCTTCAATTTTATCCGTTACAAAACTTTTTCAATATTAAAAAATAATTTTTAAAACGTTTTCAACTAACTTTCACTCAAAACTGTGGGTTATATATAACACATGATTTTTGGTCTAAAATAACATGTTTTTATTTTAGCACCATAATCTTTCCGCAAAATTATCAACTCATTTATTTTTTACTATTTTCTAAAGTTGGAAAACTTGAAAATTTATATAAAAAAACTAAACGATTAGAAATTTTGGAGCAAAACTAGTTTGAACACCTTTTAAAAATAGGGATAATTATAACTTTAGTCCCTTAACTATAACTTGTTCGACACTTTCGTCCCTGAAGTTTGAAATATATCACTTTCGTCCCTGAACTTCAACACCAACTATCACTTTCGTCCTTGATCGGAACAAAATGGTGCAAAACCTATGCCAAAATGTTCGCAAGGATGAGAGGAGTAACTTTTATAACTGGGGCTAAACTCGATTCGGCCTAGAATTGGTCGAATTTAACCCGAAAGCTTATGGTGGCCGGAACTTTAATCGTAAAATTCTCCTCCTTCCGGCGACGGTTTGAGGCGAGGTTGGTGGCGTTGAACTCGCCTCAAGGAGGGCTTCAAAGCCCAATAGGCGTTATCCTCCGATTTGGCCGGAATCGGAGGTATTCGATGAAAACTCTCGGCATGGACGAAAGTGATATAGAATGTTAAAGTTCAGGGACTAAAGTGATATATTTTCAACTTCAGGGATGAAAGTGTCGAATTGATCATAGTTCAGGGACTAAAGGTGATTTTTTCCCTTAAAAATATTGTCTTACTAATGATTAATTTTTTGCAAGGGCAGAGTTAAAGGAAAAATGGAGTTGGCGAGGCTTGGCATACCAGGGCATGCCGTGACACCTCCAAACGTGTCAAACCATGTCAACCCTTCTTTTTCCTTCAATTTTATCCGTTACAAAACTTTTTCAATATTAAAAAATAATTTTTAGGGATAATTATAACTTTAGTCCCTGAACTATAACTCGTTCGACACTTTCGTCCCTGAAGTTTGAAATATATCACTTTCGTCCCTGAACTTCAACACAAACTATCACTTTCGTCCCTGACCGGAACAAAATGGTGCAAAACCTATGCCAAAATGTCCGCAAGGATGAGAGGAGTAACTTTTATAACTGGGGCTAAACTCGATTCGGCCTAGAATTTGTCGAATTTAGCCCGAAAGCTTATGGTGGCCGGAACTTTAATCCTAAAATTCTCCTCCCTCCGGCGACGGTTTGAGGCGAGGTTGGTGGCGTTGAACTCGCCTCAAGGAGGGCTTCAAAGCCCAATAGGTGTTGTCCTTTGATTTGGCCGGAATCGGAGGTGTATTCGATGAAAACCCTCGGCAGGGACGAAAGTGATATAGAATGTTAAAGTTCAGGGACTAAAGTGATATATTTCAAACTTCAAGGATGAAAGTGTCGAATGGATCATAATTCAGGGACTAAAGGTGATTTTTCCCTAATTTTTAAAACGTTTTCAACTAACTTTTCTCAAAAAGCACGAGTCATTTGTGAGTTATGATTTTTCAAAGTTGGAAACCTTAAAATATTATAACTAAAAAACAAGTCAAGTTTTTCGAATAAAGTCAGTTGGCATACTTTTAAAAAATCATATTTTACTAATTGTGAATTTTGACATAGATAAAGTTAAAAAGAAAGTGCAGTTTGCAAGGAGGCATACCGAAGTGCCCCCGACACTTCTCACAATGACCATTCTAGCGAGGCTAACTAATGCCCCATGCTAGCAACTCTAACTAATGATATCCCATGCTAGTGAGGGTAACTAATGATGCATGCTCATTTTATAGAGGTTAATGATGTCTATGCTAATGCTAAGGATGTCCACATTTTTATGCGATTTTTCAAAGTTGAAAAACTAGAAAATTCATAAAAAATAAACGATCCAAGATTTTCGAGTTCTGTCAGATGAAACACATTTTAAAAAATATGTTTTACCGATTGTGAAGTTTTGAGAAAATATTTTTTTGCCGAAACCTTGGTTTTTCATTCAAAACCGTGAGTTATAACACACGATTTTTGGGCCAAAATTGTATGTTCTTGTTTTCGCACAATTTTTTTTTCTCACTCGAATCATGATTTTTAAGGATTTTTCGAGTTGACAAAATGTAAAACTATCGGCATGCTAGCGACTCTAACTAATGATATTAATGCTAGTGAGGGTAACTAACAATGCATGCTCATTTTATAGAGGTTAACGATGTCTATGCTAATGCTAAGGATGTCCACAATTCTCATGCGATTTTTCAAAGTTGAAAAACTAGAAAATTCATAAAAAAATAAACGATCCGAGATTTTTGAGTTCTGTCAGATGAAACACCTTTTAAAAAACATGTTTTACCGATTGTGAAGTTTTGAGAATTATTATTTTTGCCGAAACCTTGGTTTTTCATTCGAGTGTGAAAAAAAATTTGTGCGAAAACAAAACATGTTTTACACGATTTTTGGGCCAAAATTGTATGTCTTGTTTTCGCACAAATTTTTTTTCACACTCGAATTATGATTTTTAAGAAATTTTCGAGTTGACAAAATGTAAAACTATCGACTTGTTTTTTTTATATGATTTTTCAAATTCAGAAAACTAGAAAATTCATAAAAATAAACGATTCAAAGATTTTGAGTAAAGTCAGTTGAAATACCTTTGAAAAAAACATGTTTTAATATAATTTCATTTTATTTGTAAAAAAAAATTCTATCAAAATGTGCTTTCAGAAATAGGAAGCAGTGAATTGTTGCCAGAAACAGCATTGATCATGCTCATGGCCTTGTTACTTTTGATGAGCCTCTAATTCATGCCTCTGCTGCTTTTGCTGATGACCGCTGATGTTCCAAGGAGTAGAAGAACTTGTGCTAGAACATGTAACCAAAAAACAAAAGGAATTAGGAAGCAGACAAGCAGTGAAGCAGTGAAGCACGTATCCAATAAAACTAGGTGCTTCCAGATAATTGCATAGTTTTATTGGAGAGTCAAATGCTGTTAGGATCCCCAAATAACCGACATTTCGAAATCCTGATACAAATACCGCGTTCTCCTCTCGATCTTGAATCTTGATCAGCTCAGCTGCTACCTAACTTCATAAATACGTATCATTTCCCCGTCTTCCACCTCTCATGTAAATTCCTTCATATTAAACAAAAGCTCCAACACAGAGCCACAGAGCTATCAAAATCCAAAAATGGGTATCTCAGCTTTGTTCAAAGAGAGAAAATACCCCTTCGGATTCGCACTCACTGTTCTCTTCGTCTGCGTCACAGTCCTCCTCTTCACCAACTCCACCCCCAACCCTCTCTTCCTCTACTCCGATCTCAAAGCCTCACCACTGCAACCTCAACCCCTCTCTCTTCCTCAATCCTCAAACCCAATCGCATCACCCGCCAAAAAAGCTGTCGTTTCCGATCGAAGAATCGCCGCCGTAAATATAACCTGGACGCTCTGTCCGGGTCCGCTGTCCGTCGATTACATACCCTGTCTGGACAATTTCAAGGCGATCAAGGCATTGAAGTCGAGGCGGCATATGGAGCACCGCGAGCGGCATTGCCCGAAGCCGAGCCCGAGGTGTCTGGCTCCACTCCCCAGAGGTTACAAGGTGAAGGTTCCGTGGCCTAAGAGCAGGGACATGGTGAGCTTTCTAGTTTGGTAAGATTTGCTTGTAATTGCTTTAATAGGTATTAAATATGTGTATATGCTTGTAATGGTGAAGATTCAAAATCAGGCTAATTATAGTGAGAGTTGGAAGCAAAATTTTCATGATTTTTCCATTTTGGGGACGTGGTTGCGAAAATGTGAGAGTGAGTTGATGATGTATGTTGTGTACTTCAGCATCCAATGATGGTGTTCTGTGTGTGTTTAGATATGGTATGACAATGTACCTCACCCAAAGCTTGTTGAGTACAAGAAGGACCAGAACTGGGTGCGAAAGTCCGGTGATTATCTTGTTTTTCCTGGGGGTGGTACGCAGTTTAAGGATGGAGTCACTCACTACATTGAGTACATCCAGAAGGTACAGCGTCACGAGTCTTTGCCGCGAATAACAACGCTTGTGAATTTGCATTGGCTTTTGTAGAATTGATTTTGTTTTTTCTCTCCAGACTTTTCCAAATATTGAATGGGGGAAGAACATAAGGGTTATTTTAGATGTTGGTTGTGGGGTTGCTAGCTTCGGTGGCTATTTGCTGGACAAAAATGTTATTACCATGTCGTTTGCGCCAAAAGATGAACATGAAGCTCAGATCCAGTTTGCTCTAGAAAGGGGGATTCCTGCTACTCTCTCCGTTATTGGAACACAAAGGCTAACATTTCCGGACAATGCATTTGATTTGCTTCATTGTGCACGGTGCAGGGTTCACTGGGATGCAGATGGTACTTTTCTATATTAGTTCTTAGTATCAAGTTTGAAGTGCTTTCGTTACTCGTTATTCTCTGTCCTTGTCTCTTTGTTATTTTGATGGTTTTTGTTAGTGCAGGTGGGAAACCACTATTGGAGCTCAACAGGATTCTTAGGCCCGGGGGATTTTTCATATGGTCTGCTACACCAGTTTATCGTGATGATAATGAAAGAGATCGCAATGTATGGAAATGTTCGTAAGCTAACCTCTCTCTCTCTCTGTGACATCCTTCTAGCTGGCTTCTCTTTTCTGATGACCATATTCCATAAGATTCTACATGAATCATTTTATCAGTGTAGAATTTAGCAGTAATATTTCCAATAAAAAAGTGAAGTTATGTAAGGCTGATCCAAGTTGGAAATTCACACATGTTTGTTGCAGCTATGGTGGCTCTAACAACAGCAATGTGCTGGAAGGTTGTTGCTAAGACTTTTGATTCAACTGGAATTGGGCTTGTAATATATCAGAAGCCTGACTCTACTTCCTGCTACAGTAAACGCAAAGAAAATAATCCACCTGTTTGTGATAATAAAGACAAGAAAAATAGTTCATGGTAATTTTCTGGGATATATCTTCTCCCATTAAACTAACATTGCTGTTGCTGCTCATTGTTACTTTAGTGAGAGTGGTGCAGGTGTGGTGGCTTTGGTATGAGTTGGTTTTAAGTTTTATATTGTTTGAACAGCTCATTGTTATATAGCAATGATAGCATGTTAAATATGCTAGCCATGATAAGTATAGAAGACATATAGGTTTGGACCAACATAAAACTTGTCTAAAAAGATCAATCATTGATTTAATCTTCTGGATATTTGTGTTACAGGTATGTGCCACTTAGTCCTTGCCTTTCCCAACTGCCTGGAAATAGCTGGCCCGTGCCCTGGCCGGATAGGCTTAGCAGTAAACCTCCAAGCTTTTCGCCTGAGCCAGTAGCCGAGGACAAGTTCTACAAGGACACCAAAGATTGGTCTGCACTTGTGTCAGATTCTTATCTGAATAATGCTGCTATAAACTGGTCAAGTGTGCGGAATGTAATGGATATGAATGCTGGTTATGGAGGGTAAAGTATATTTCCACATCCAGTCATATTGGTTATCTTATTAATGCTCCTGTTGTTCAAATTGATTGAAGTTTAATGCTTTACAGATTTGCTGCGGCACTTATCGATCTACCTCTCTGGGTAATGAATGTCATCCCTGTTCATGTACCAGATACTCTGCCTATTATTTTTGACAGAGGATTGATTGGATTCTATCATGACTGGTGCGAGCCCTTGAGTACCTACCCTCGAACATATGATCTACTGCATTCAAGTTTTCTCTTTGAAAGCCTTTCTCAAAGGTACGATAATGATTTTTTACTACACTACTTTTGAAACCTTTTGCTCGTTTTCTGGCACCTACCCGATTTCAACATTTGATGAACAAAAATTCCGTCTCCATTATTGCATATCAGTCTCTTTTGATGTGCATCACTGCTAGTGGACAATGTTAGTTTTACAAAGTCTTCATTTTTGTCAGATGCGACATTGTAGACGTAGTGGTAGAGATGGATCGCATACTGAGGCCTGGTGGATATATAGTGGTTCAGGACACAATGGAAATGATAGACAAGCTGAGGTCAATTTTGGATTCGCTTCACTGGTCGTCAACCGTCCATCAAGATCAGTTTCTTGTTGGTAAGAAAGGTTTCTGGCGTCCAGCAACAGGTTCAAGTAGATCATGAACGAAGCTAGCTTTTGCTGATTTTTTTTCCCATGTACAATCTTATATTATTCTATATGTTAATCAATTGTAAGAAAGAATCATAGTTAACAACTATTTTTACCTCTCAAAAAGTCCCACAGTCATAGATAAAGATAAAAATTTATATTCTTACCAATAATGAAATGATATTGGTTACGTTACGTGGTCATCTTGTATAATGCATTTTCCATAGTCCATACAAATATGCAATAGAATTGTTATGCATCTTCGTTGATGCAAGGCACTGTACGTAGCAATAATGTTAAACGTTCTCCTATTTTACAATCTCTCGGAGCTTTTCTTTGAGACAATACAAGTAGCAGAAGGCATAGAAATTACAGAGGTTCTTAGATCTAACAATTATTAGAAACTGACAAAGTGGCTAGCAAGCCAGACTAAACAAGAAAGAAACACATACTTAGATACATAGATAGCTAGGATTAGCTGGAAAGCCATAAAATCTTGCAACATGGAATGTAAGAGTAGGGAGATCAGAATCATGAAGCAGATAGACAATGGAAGGTGGTATTATCCCTGATCAGGCTGCCATCAACGGCGCCAATAGCACGCGAGTAGCAGCCAAATTCATCCCTGTAACCGAAACTCTGCCGAGTGTCTGCAGTTCCCGAAAGAACAGAATGATCCTTCACCTCCATCCACCCTCTTGAGTCCTGACTGTTGTAGACACGGCTCAAATACCCCCCATGCAAGTTCTTCTCCTTCATTGAATGTGTGACATTGGTGACAAGCAAATAGGTGTCCTTCTTTGAACCCGGCAGAGTAGCAGTGATGACATTTAGAGGGTACCTCCTCCTAACCCTAGTTCTAAGAACCACCACACCTTTCTCATTCACAACCTTCACTTCCCTCTCGCCCTTCACTCTCTGATTCACCAATTTGTAAGTCCCATTCTTCCCGAAGCTAATGGAGCTGGTGAACTTGTACTTCTGCGAAAAAGTGGTGGTGTGGTTGCCTGAGCTTGACTTAACCCAACCTACAAAGTCACTCCTCCTCTGTGCTTTGATCTTGAACGACCCATCAAGCTGTTTAAACTGAGCATTACGCTTCACTTCTGTTGCAGGAAATGAAAAAGTGCTTGATTTAGCTTGTACAGTCTTGGATTGATGGTCCAACCAAATGTGCAGATTGGCATCAACAAGCCAATATGAAATTCCATCAGTTACTCCAATTCCAAAGCTATGAACCTTCCCATCCAGAAGCTTCCCCAGAAATGGCGTCAACTCTAAATCATAAGAAGGAAGGTTGAATGCTCCGATAGCCACCACTGGTTCCCAAAACAATGGATTGATCCCGCCGGTGAACACCACCGGAAACGGAACCTCCGATCCCACCATTTCTCCGTCGACCGTCACGAAAACCTCTCTGTAAGCTCCATTGCCGCGTCCAGTGGTTAAATTGTTCGCGGTGATGTACAAACTCGGCGGATTTGAGTACCAGAACTCATCGTTGCCGTGAAACGAAACGTACAGTTCGAGTACGGCTCGTCGCGTGTTCCGCGGAATTTGGATTTGCTTGCCGTGGAAATCCGATTCGCTTTCGATTCTGAACCAAAGTCCTCTGTCTCCGGTATCGGAAATGGGGATGATCAAATCGGCAGGTTCGTCAGCAACGATCCCCAATTTTTCACCGAAATTACTGTTGAAAGTTTGATCCGCGATGATTGAAGAAACCCTAGGCTCTGAAACGGCGACGTATTCCTTGTAATAGAGGAAATGAACTTCGACGCGGTAAACGCCGGTGAAGACGCGATCGACAACGTTTTCGAGCATCATGGTGAGGTTGAGGTCCGATCGAACAAGGAGAGAGGAGTACTTGGTGATGTCCTTGCGAACCTTCCAGAAGATTCCCTTCTTGGTGGGCTCGGCAGTGCTGGTGCGGAGGAGCTCGGCGCCGCCGAGCCACAGCCCGGCGATGCGGTCGTACTGCTCGCCCTTGCATTTGGCGCGAAACTCTAGGGCGACGTGGGACCAGGGGGAGGAGCAATCGGAGCGCGGCGGGGAGTATTTGGTGGAGAAGGGAGGGCCGTTGATGGTGTTGGCGAAGCAGTGGGTGAGGACTCGGCGGGAGCAGGATGGGATCAAATGATCGAACGGCAGAGGACGGCCGAGCTCGAAGTACTCTTGGGATTTGTGGCGGAGTAGAGAGGAGGGGAGGGATTTGGTGAAACGATCTGGGGAGGAGGAGGGTGAGACTGGGTTGGTGAACAAGGGGAGTAGCAGAAACAGGAAGAAGCAGTACATTGTGGCGGTGGGATGGGATGCGAGGGACTTGGTACTTTGGTAGACTTCAAAATAACGCGGTTACATAGGAACTTCATGTTACCCGGGATTTTACGTAGGATTCCTATTGGTCCAAATAAAAATCTATTATTATAAATTTTGTGTACATTTATTACTAGATTTTCAATCTATTTGATCAAAATTAGGTAATTAAAACACAAGATTTCCAAGTACAAGTGACTAATAATTAGTGTAATTCCGAGTTAAAAAATAAATAGAAAACAATGTGGAGATGCAGGGGATCGAACCCTGTACCTCCCGCATGCAAAGCGGGCGCTCTACCATTTGAGCTACATCCCCATTTGATAATTGTTCTATTAATATAATTAATAAATACTGTCTACCAAATAAGTTGATAATGATCGGATGAAAACGATACTGGGCTTAATAGCCTTAAAACAAGAAGTTTCTTAAGTAGATCCAAAAATGGTATGGTAATATCTCTTTGTTACAATTGGAAGCAAGCCTGCAGCCAAAAATTGAGCAGAATGAGGAATGAACTCAATGAAGGGTGCAAGGTGTGGAGTTCCTGAAGATGCTATTCATTGTCATCCTCCATAATGTTTGATTCAATCAGAGCCAGTTCTACAGTACTTGGTTGTAACTTATATCCATGTTTCTTTTTTTAGGCTGGCCTATTTAATAAAATTTCCTTGTTTCAAAAAAAAAAATGTAGCTCCAAAAGAGTAACAGTATGGATGTAACTTCCTCCACACTTTCCGTCTTCATCATTTTCCCACAATTTGAATTACTAGTCTTAATCACAACACAGCTACTAGTTCATGGCTTTACTCGATTTCTATCTTCTTTTTCAATCTCAGCCTCCTCTACTGATAAGAAACTCAGTGATATCATCATACCCCATAGCAGTAGCCATGTACAAAGGAGTAGCACCACTCTTGCTCTTGGCATTAACATTAGCCCCATTCTGAATCAACATCTCAACCGTCGCCAAGTTGCCTCCCACAACCGCCAAATGCAGCGGCGTGTGGCCTTCACCGTCTCTGGATTCCAAGTCAAACCCAAATTCAACGAGCATTAGAGCTACATCCTTGTGCCCTTTAATGGCTGCCGCATGAAGAGCTGTCAAGCCATATTGGTCACAGTAGTTTATGTCTGCTCCTTTAAGAAACAACAATTCAACATCTCTCAAATCTCCGATTCTCGCTGCCATCAATAGTTGCTCTCCCAATTTTAGCTTCTGCAAGTTGCATTCAATAAGCCTCCAAACAATATAATCAATCAAATATTAAGCATACATTAGTAGTGACACTAGGTACGTAGCTCAATATGGATTTAGTTCCTAGGCCTCATATTGATCAAGGTGAGACTCATTTGAAGGTCATTAGCTATTGGCTTCATCCCACAAGTATCACTCAATTATCCCCCAAACAATATAATCAAACATTAGGCCTATATTGTGATTATTTTTTCTATCATATATAAGTCATAACCCTATAACAAAAATATCCTAGGTAGCTCGATCTAATGGATATGAAATTAGCCTCATATTAAACAGAGTGAGAGTGTGACACTCATTTGGAGGTCATTAGCTATTGGCACTATGCCACAGAGTTAATATGATTTGTTTCTATATGCTTGTGCTAAGGTGCTTGTAAATTGTAATCCATATAATAATTGAGATTAATTTTTTAAAATATTTTAAGGTTTAGGGTTTAATTCTGTCTGTTTGTTTTTTGGAATGAGGGTTTTAGGTTTAAGTAATTAAGTTTGTAACCAAAATACTGTACAATCAGAAAATCAGAAATACAAAATGCTTAATCTGTTAATCATGTGCATGCAACACTAGGATAACTAAGAAGAAACACTTACATCCATTTCGGGAGTAACATTATGGAATCGACGGCCTTTACTCATTGTGGGCGTATCTTTACTAGCTGCACTTGATTTACCCAACACCTTTGTGCCACCGTTGATATTTCCCTTCTCTCGGCGGTTCAACGACCCAGATTCCTTGAAACGAACAACCTCAGTCAATCGATCAGAGGCTTCTGCCACGCGTCGCTCTTCTAGTCCGTTCTGTACCAATTTGGAATCCAACTCGTTATTTAGCTGATCAAACCTCACACCTTCCTCGATCCTCAACCCGGCTTCAAGCAGCAAGTTGATCATGTTCTCCGGGTTGGCCAACTCGGTCGCGACTCGGAGAAGCGACTCAGCCTCCCAGGGCGGAAACTCGGCCAGAATCGTCCTCTGCCGCCTGATTATATGCCTGACTGCGTCGCAGTCGCCGCCAGATACGGCGTGTCGCAGAAGGAAGGGACCGATGAACGCGACCTTGAGCTTGAGGTCGCGAGTGGATCCCCTCGGACATGAGGACGAGTTGAACCAGGAGTTAATCGCCTCGGGGCGAGTCGAGTCGGAGACGAACTCGGCGGTCTTGATGAGGAAGCGGTCGGAAGGCGAGCGAGGGTAGGTGGTCGGAATTTGCGACTGAGGCTTGAGGACGACTTGGAAAGTGGCGTAGGACATGGGAGGGATGAGGCCGGTGGGAGGCTTCACGAGGAATTTGTGAGGGGACGAGGTCTGGACCTTGAAGGCGACGGGACACGTGGAACTCAGGGAGGTGAGGCGCACGTTAGCGCGGCATTTTCGGTTGAGCGAGAAGTCTATGCGGACCTCTTGCTCGGAGACTTGAACGAGTTTCTCCATTGATGGAACACAAAGCAGTGGAAGAGAGGGTGTGTGAATCTGACGAAGAAGAAGACGGACATATTGGACGTTAGTGTTGGCGCGCACTACCCAGGTCACGTGATAATGTAGATCCAACGGAATTGTCTTATCTTACAATGCCATTTTGGAAAAGTTATACACATAAGATAGAGATTTTTGGAAGGGACGGTCATGCCACCTGTCCCTTGACCGGCCACTATGATTGGCCACACTGAATATTTTACCAGCTACTATGATTGGCCACACTAAATATTTTATTATTTGTTCATTTAATATTTTATTTCGTAATTATTATTTTATCTTACAGTGGCTACGTGGCTTGACCGTTGCATACAAAAATTTTCCCACATAAGATGCAGTTGAGTAGTTCAAATCGGATTAAAAAAATGAGTTATCGATCTTTTTTTATAGGCAAAATGTCACTTTTGGTCATTGAAGTTTGGGGTTTTAGACACTTTGGTCACTCAAGTTTCCAAAATGTCACTTTGGTCACTCAAATTTGAAACCGTCTGTCACTTTGGTCACTCGTTTATTTTTTCCGTTAAATTTTTGTAAATAATAAATTTTCACAAGGGCATTTCGGTCAAATCATCAACCTTGAGGCCATCGACCTCCAAAATCGCCGTAACCACCTCCAACTGCCACAACCGCCGTACCACCTCCAACCGCCACAAACTTTATACCAAAATGAAGAAGACAACCCAA
Organism: Rubus idaeus; assembly: GCA_030142095.1. Taxonomy (NCBI): domain Eukaryota; kingdom Viridiplantae; phylum Streptophyta; class Magnoliopsida; order Rosales; family Rosaceae; genus Rubus; species Rubus idaeus. The sequence goes on from CM057971.1 coordinate 3,970,457, forward strand.
GGATCAACTTTTGTAACTACATGGAGGTGAGATTCAAAGTATATTGGCCGGAATCGGGGTCGAAAACTTTGGTAATCCAAAACTTCAAAGCTTAATTCGTGAAGTTTTGTTTGATTTTGTTGTGATCCACCACCATGGATAGGTTTCTGGGAATGAGAGGAACAAAACCCATATATTTTCCGGTCACGGTGTTGCCGGAATCGCCGCCGCCAATCGGGTCAGTCCGCCGCCGATCGGGTCGAGTTTTCGGCTCTCTGCTGCACACGTTGTGGCATAAATCGATACAAAATACCACCACAGGGAGCTAGGCGAGGTGGAGGAGAGCCGAAATCGGGTGGTCCTGCCTCCGGAGGTGGCCGGCGCAAGAAAATGGGTCCGGGTCGGGCACTGATAAACGGGTCGGATCTGGGCTCCTTTGGAAAAAAAATCTGGAAGTTTCCGGAATTTTTTTTGACAAATTATTAATTATTTTATTTTTTTTAAATTCTTATAGTTAAAAAATATATTTTATTACTGATTTGACAAAAATGTCCTCAATTTTAACGGCTCATAACGGTATATTTAACGGCAGTGACCAAAGTGACAGACGGTTTCAAACTTGAGTGACCAAAGTGGCATTTTGGAAACTTGAGTGACCAAAGTGTCTAAAACGCCAAACTTCAGTGACCAAAAGTGACATTTTGCCTTTTTTATATAATCATTAGACAAATAATTGAAGATTATGTAACTACACACCGTGTATTGAAGATTTTCAATTTTATTTTATAAAAAATGTATGTATTAATGACTTTTGATATGTCATACAAATAAAAACAATATATTTGTTCAAGAAATTTGCAGTTATTAGGTACAAGATTGGATAAGAAATTGATTTGATGGAACATCCAATGATTCAAAATAATTTGTAATTATTACCAATTAGCCAAAGTGGACACAACAGCTAGCAAGAACCCATTCTGGACGTGGCATAGAGAATTCTATCTGCCACCTTTGGTTTACGTACATTCTGAACAACTCTTATTCATGCACCCATATATATATACTTAAATCTTTCTAACTGTTTTATTACATTCATGCACATACTCAGGACCATAATTATATACAGCCTGAGCATTCAACTGTCACAAAACACCTATATGGTAATTGAAAATTCCAAACATAGTAAGTTGAGCAACTTAGGTAATGTTTTATTTTCTAATCTAGTACTAACGTCACTTTCCTTATTAGGGCTTGCCATAGTGCTCTTGCTCGGCCTTAAATAACCCTTAAAGACCACACTAAACACCACCCAACAAAAGCTAATCAAATTTCCTTTCACCCTAAAACCCCACATTAATTTGCTCCTTATCTCGATCTCGATCTCTCTCCATGGCCATGTTCTCATCTTCATGGTTGAAATCACCGAGCAAGGTGAACAAACCCGCAACACCGTGTTCCTATAGAAGCTTTTCTTGCTCATCCTTCAAAGACATCCAAAACCTCTGCCAATCTGAACCCCAATCCGAGCTTCTCAGCCCGAGGAGCGCCTCCATTCTGCACCGAATCAAGATGTCCACCTCGGTCCTCCTGCATCTCTGGGCCCGCCGCACTGGCGGTCCAAACGGCTGCAAAGTGCCCAACGGAGGCCAACGCGTAGTGATTTACTATACGAGTCTCCGTGTGGTGCGGAGGACCTATGAGGATTGTAGGGTGGTCAGATCGATCCTCAACGGGTTTCGGGTCCCCATTGACGAGAGAGATTTGTCAATGGAGGGGAAGTTTGTGCAAGAGCTGGAGGAGGTCACTGGGAGTAAGGAGTTGAACTTGCCCATGGCTTTCGTTAGCGGGGCCTACATTGGTGGCGCCGAGGAGGTGAGGCAGCTCCACGAGAGCGGCGAACTCAAGACAATGCTTCAAGGGCTCCCGGTGGTGGAATCCAAAACTTGTGATGTGTGCGGAGGGCTGAGATTTATCCTCTGCCAGACTTGTGATGGAAGTCACAAAGTCTACAGCGAAAAAGATGGGTTTTGCCCTTGTAGGGTCTGCAACGTGAATGGCTTGATCATGTGCCCTTCATGTTCAGCCGGACAGTAGAACTCTTCAAGTCCCAGCTGATCGAAGAAGAAACAAGAAAGAAGCGCGCAGCAGCGACTCTGAGTAGTGTTAGTTTAAGCTTTCTGGTAGCTTGTAATGAAAGATGTAATGGAATGCATGCTCTTTTCTGTTTATTTGATCTGGGATTATAAAGGTTCAAGTTGTCCTTTCTTTTATTCCTATGTTATAATGGGAAGTCCTTTTGTTATTGTTAAAGAAAAGATAGAGTTCTTTGGCCAAAAAAAAGAAGAAGAGTTCTTTGGAGAATTCTACCACTATTCCCGAATATCAAATTCGTACTTTATCAGTTCCATAGTTTTCACTTCAGACATGTTTATAGAGAGGCAAATGTTTTATATATGCCTAATCAAACTTAGGGTGCAAAATTGAAGGTGAAAAAGATATGGTTTCGAAGCATTCCTGCTGAAACTACATCTGTGCGTTCTCTCCTGTGATTCGTTAAGATGTGGTTTCCAATAGAGGTTAATTTTTACTTGTAATTAATCTGCATCTGTTTTACATAGAAAAGAAAAAAGTTTTGAATTTATTATCACTCAAGTTCACGTTAGTATATTAGCACTCGAATGCAAACCATTCCTAATGAATATAGACTACATTGTGGTCGGTAGGATTTGATTTTTGACCTTATTATAACCAAAACCAAAATTTTCGGTTATTAGATGGCCACCAACTATCAAATTAAAATTTACGATGTCTAGAAATCTTACCAATTATCAAACTCATCAATAATTTTGGTGTCTTGTATGTGACAATAGTATTTTTTTAAAGCTGGCCTTTTGGGGAAGAGAGAGCTACTAGGGTTTCTAATACCTTCGAGTTCATATAAATAGGTCAACACGAACACACTCGCCTATAATATAACTTAAATAAATAAGGATTACATTGTGGTTGGTAGAATTAATCAAATGTATTATATTTAATGAATATAGATTACGTTGTGGTCGTTAGGATTTGATTTTTAATTTTTACCATAACTAACCCAAAATTTTCGGTTTATAGATGGCTACCAACTACGTACGCCAAATTATTTAGACTTTACCCTTTTTGGAAATTTTACCAATTATCAAACTGACAACATTTTAAACAATTTGGATAAATTTTCATTAAAGAATATAGAGTAATGAAAACGAAAGTGAAGAACTAGCTAGCTAGAGGCGTCCAAACAAAAGTTGACAACTCTAAAATTTGAAAGAAACAAAAAAAAATTGTGATTGCGATTCTTACAATAACAACATTTGGACTCGCATTGTGGATTTCATACCTTTTATGCAAGAGTAAGAATCTAGCACATTGTAAGAACAGCATTTTTTTCCTACAAGAATGTGGTTAGATTGGTTTTGGTACTAAATGAAAGATCAAGTTTTCTTTTCTTTATGAAGTTGTAACATTGTGTTAAAAAAAAAGAGCATTCACAAGTTTGAGTTATCCAACTATTTCTCCATGATTTTGAAAAAAAAAATAATGATAAAATATTTTTTCATGAAATTTGAAGTGCTTTCACGCTTGGTATTTTAGCAATGACGACTCAATAAGTGGAATTCCCTATGAGTGGTTTCATACCTTTTATCAGGTTGCAGCAAACTTGAAGACTTGAAGTTGTTTTTTTAAATCATGGTAATAAGGATTATGCACGTCACCTTGCACGGGCAGAGAAAGTATTTTATTTTCGCTACGATACATATTTCTTTTTTTGTCAAAATATTTATAAAATGATAAATCATAAAGCACATATATAGGTTGATATGGAAATTTTGATTTCTCCTCTTTTACTATCGTCTTTTGGTATTTTGTCATTCTGTTTTTGGAAATTTGTAATTACCCTTATCTAGGACCAAAAGTTAATGTCCTTTCTGCATTAAGGTTCCCCATAGTGGCTTTGCTCCGCCTTAAATAACCCTTCACACCACTAAACACCAGTACTAATTCACCTCCATTTTTATCCTCCACCCAAAATCCTCCATTTTTCTTACTCTTTCCCTCTCCATCATGTTTGCACCATGGTTGAATTTGAAATCACTAAGCAGGGTGGAAACAACCCAATCACCAGGATCACGTAGACGATTTTCTTGCTCATCCTTTAAAGACATCCAAAACTTGTGCCAACCGGAATCCGAAGCCCTCACCCCGAGGAGCGCCTCCATTATACACCGGGCAAAGACATCCACCTCAGTCTTTCGCTTGTGGACCCACCACATTGCGCATCCAAGTAGAATACACGAAGATGATCGCCGTGTGGTAATATACTACACGAGTCTACGTGTGGTGCGCAGGACCTATGAGGATTGTAAGGTTGTTCGATCGATCCTCAACGGGTTTCGTGTCCCCATTGATGAACGAGATTTGTCGATGGACACAAAGTTTTCCGAGGAGTTGCAAGAGCTTATGGGCAATGGAACCTTGATTTTGCCAATGGTTTACGTTTGTGGGCTATATATTGGTGGAGTTGGGGAAATCAGACAACTCCATGAAAGTGGTGATCTGAAAATAATGATGCAATGGCTACCGGTGGTGGACTCTAGACGGTGTGACTTATGTGGAGGGCTCAAGTTTGTGCTATGCCAAACATGTAATGGAAGTCATAGGGTTCATTGTGACGGTGAATTTAATTCTTGTACAACTTGTAATGTGAACGGTCTAGTTATGTGTCCTTCATGTTCTACTCTGCCGCGCCGGAACTCACCATTGTAACCCCTCAACCCCCCTTCCCCACCCCCACCCAAAAAAAAGAAGATACATTTTTGTATCCAATAAAAACACATATATACATTTGCAAATTAATTTTCCTTGTCATTTTAATTACTCAGATTTAATTTTGATTGAGTTACTTAGTCTGAGAAACAATGTGGAGACTAATTTGACTACCATACAATTTATAAATATTGCATGTGTGGTCGTGCATACGTATTGGTGCTCAAAAGGAACATAATATTTTCAATTCAACGAATAATAATTACATTATGGTTGCACAATTACATGAAATATCAATGAATAAGACATGCATTGTACGCAGTCGGTAGAATAGGATGTGAGATATTATTTTTTTTAGCAATAGGTTGTGAGATATTTAATGAATAAAGATTACATTGTAGTCGATAGGATTTGATTTTTGACCTTACCATAATATACCTGAAGTTTTTGTTTTTGGAAAAGCTACCGACTACCAAATCAAAATTTACCAATTATAAAATTGTGACTAATTTTCTTAATTTTTCAATTTTGAACAATTTGAATTGGTCTTAACATTTTCAAGTTATAAAGTTTAAATTACTATTAGAGGTATTCAATTTATGGCCTGCTCCTTCGAGGGTATACCCTTCAAGCATGAAACTTGTGGGGAAAATGTTGTTGAGAAGTCTATGGTTAGTAACCCATCAATTTTAAGGCTCGAGTAGAGGACCCTCAAGGCCTCAATACATCATCTTGCTCAATATTCCACGCTAATGATGACTTTAGTATTAAATTCTACATTAACAAATAAATTGTTCATAATTGCACTGCCCACCTTCACTTACAAAAAAAAAAATCTAAACCCTATACATTTGGCTCATGGTTTGCCTTTGTTATCAATCTCTTAAAGCTAATCTAATTGCGTACAAGATTTTTGATATAACTCGTATAATTTTGTTTGTTTATTTTTATTAATATCTTATGTGATGAACTTAAAATTTGTTTTCAAACGAGTCAGAATTAAACTATCGTAAAGACTATTAGACGATATTAGCTCTTTAGTGCCCATGTCAATGGAGTTACAAAAAGTTCACGGTTCATTATGACTTGAATCTCCGACCTTATGGTTAACAGCCACACACTCTAACCAACTGATCAGCTATTCCAGCTAGGAACCCGTCCAATATGCTATGGATGTAATGACCTCAATCAGCTTTTACTGTGTATAGTAGATCAGGGTGTTATTAGATTTGAGGGAGAAAAGTATAATATACAGACAATGCTGATGTTGAGTAGTTTAACGATGACCATCAATCCACTCTCATATATGGGATAAGTGGATAACAAACTAGGCCACAGAATTTCTCGAAGACTATTGTTAAATTTCGAGGTAGGTGTCGACCCCCAGACTATCCAAATACGAGGGCTTTACCGAGTCAATTAACAAATAAGATTCGAGTCAATTAACAAAAAAGACACAAGCCAGTAAGTAGTGAGTGCCCTGTCTATTTCTTCATGTAGATTATTCCACAGGTCATTGCTCGCCGTCTGTTACAATTTACAAAAGACTTGACTAAAATCCAAACGCACGCGCGCGCGCGTAGTATACTTGTCCATTTCAAGCTCTCTCACTCTCCAAAACTTGCCGTGCGTTTTAGTTCTTAGACCCTTTCGCGGTTTAGGTTCAGTCCCTGTTGCTATTTTGCTATAAAGTATGAACCTTTTGGTTCCACACTTCCACTGACTTGATTTAATTATTATTTTTTCATAGAATATATTTAGTTTCAGTAATTTAGTGGTACGCGTTTTCAAACACTTCTGCGGGGTCTTAATTAACTAGCGAGGAATACCAGAACACGTTTTTTTATCTTTACTCATTTGCTTCCTTTTCAACTCTGGTTTTTGGCGATAAAGTTCTAATCTTTTGGTGTTCTAATCTTTTTGTTAATTGGGTTTGCTTTGATTGTGAAAAAAAATGAACAATAAGTGGAGATTCAATCGGTTCAGGGACCCTTTGGGGATGATGGATGTGGTGGTGTTGTGGTTGCTGTTTCAGAATCTGAACTTTTGTTGGTCTTTGAATGATGAAGGTTAGGAAATTGAGTTAATGGGTTTTTGGTGTTTTGGAATTGTTGCTTTGGTTCTTGGGAAAGTGAAGGGAAATGGTTGAGGAAAACTGAAAAGGGTTTGTTTCTTGTGCAGGTTTGGCGCTGCTGAGGTTTAGAGAGAGAGTAGTGAGTGACCCATTTGGTGCTTTGTCGAATTGGAATGATGAGGATGGAGAGACTGACCCTTGCTCATGGTTTGGGGTCGAGTGCTCAGATGGAAAAGTGGTGGTCTTGTAAGTACTCTCTTTCTTTCTTTATTCTAATTTCATTTACAGAACGGAAAATTTTATTAAGGTTGATCAAAATTGTGTCTTTGTTGGAACTTGGAAGTCAAGTTAGCACAAAAGTCTCTTTTCTTTTGGTTCATGAAACAGCTATGAATACATGGGATTTCTATCTTGCTTTTAGTTAAGAACATAATCTCTATTTTCTACTAAAGTTACTTCATGATTATGGGAACTAGATTTAGCTTTACTCATTAGTTTTATAGCTCCATGAGTTCTATCACAACTCGATCAATTTATGCCTGTTGACTTTTTTTTTTAATATACTAGTTGTTCCATTGTTATGATTCATTGTACTTAAAGGTAGTTCAATTTTGCTGCTTTTGCCTAATTTATTCTAAAGTTGATTGTATATGATGTGCAGGAGCTTGAAAGATCTTTGTCTTGGAGGAACGTTATCACCTGAGCTCAGAAACCTTGTTCATATAAAGTCTATGTAAGTATTTTGGTACCATTGCCTCAAATGTAATGATTAGTAGTCAACTTGTTCGAGTTCTTAGCCTCCTCTGGTCTGTCCTGCTCAGCTAATATTTTCCTACAGTATTTTGCGCAACAACTCCTTTACTGGGATAATTCCTGGAGGGATTGGAGAGTTGAAGGAATTGGAGATATTAGATTTAGGATACAATAACTTCAGTGGACCACTTCCGGTAGACCTTGGCAGTAATTTTTCATTGGCAATCCTGTAAGTTGATGTGTCAAAGATTCAATTATTTTTTAGGTCAGTTTTCTCCCATACGTGTATATTAACTCAATTTTCTACCTAAATTGCAGCCTACTGGATAACAACAGGCTTCTTGGTATCTTATCTCCTGAAATTTATGAACTGGACATGCTTTCCCAATTTCAAGTTGATGAAAATCAACTTTCTGGTGCAACCAGAGAATCATCTTGCAATGAAAGACCCATTTCATGGTATGTAATATTGCAATCAAACTTTTTGAGCCACTTTTATGTGGGTTGATTTCTTTCATGCCAAACAGTAATAATTTGTATGTAAGTAGTTGTCCTCATTTCCATTTTTCTTGCGGTCTGTGAAACATAATTATGACTAACGAGGTTGGGAAAATGAGTTTATTACATGTCACACAATATTTCGGAATTAATTACATGCCATGAACAACTTTAGTTTTGTAACTCTTCTTTTCATAGTAATGCCATTTCATTGGATATTCATGTATTTAGATTTTAGAAATACTTCATGCTTTATCTAATGTTGCTTTTTATCTTTGCTAGGAACGTTGCTCATACTGAACACTCCTCTCACGGGAGATTGCTGGAAGTGGAACCTGTCCCGTCCCCAGAGGTTACATCAACTCCAAATATTCCTAGCTTGCCCAACAAACCACCAAGGGAAAAACATTCTGTTCCATTACGAACTTCCCCTTCTACTGCACCTACACCTACACCTATACCTACACCGGCACCAACACCTTCACTTGCACCTGCACCAACACCTTCACTGTCTGATCAGCCCAAGTTGAAGCCAACCTCCGTACCAACCACATCTGCTTCTCCACCTTCATTTTCTGCTCCTGAGCCTTCCCCCCTAGGAAGTCCCCCAAAAAAAAGTTCGAGTCATCGTGGTGCAATTATGGCTGGAGCCATAGGGGGTGCTTCTGTTGTAATTTTAATCGTTGGCTTGTATTTCTATGGACGCGACAAGGTAGCTACTGTCAAACCTTGGGCCACAGGATTAAGCGGACAGCTTCAGAAAGCCTTTGTAACTGGTATTGCTTCTTTCGTAGTGGAGACACTTGATCTCTGTAAGCTCAAGTTTTTGTTGAAAAGTAATTGCCATGCTGTTGTGACTGTCAGACCACCCTTATCTATTTGATAAATTGTTCTTGTTCATGTTCATGTTGCAAATTTGTGTTCCTCTTCTAACATGATTGGAGATTTTCATTGCAGGTGTACCAAATCTTAAGAGATCAGAGATTCAAGCGGCTTGTGAAGATTTCAGTAATGTTATAGGTACTTCACCAATGGGTACAGTATACAAAGGGACATTGTCCAGTGGTGTCGAAATTGCTGTGGCTTCTCTCGCAGCAACATCTGCCGGTGGTTGGTGCAACAATTTAGAGTTGCAGTTTAGGAAGAAGGTACTAAACAAATTAAAGCTATAAAAGATGTGCATGTTTCATGCAATCTCCCAGCCCCTAATTGTTCTAATGGTTATGGTTTCAGATCGAGACATTATCAAAAGTGAACCACAAGAATTTTGTCAGCCTAATTGGATATTGCGAGGAAGAACAACCTTTCACTAGAATGATGGTTTTTGAATATGCTCCCAATGGCACACTTTTTGAGCATTTACACAGTGAGTGTAGACTATATGGTTGTTATATTTTATATGTTTTGTGTTGTAGTGCATGAGATATCCAATCTATTGTTGACTGAAACTGCAGTAAGAGAAGCCGAGCACTTGGACTGGAGAATGCGTATGAGAATCGCAATGGGAATGGCTTACTGCCTCGAGTATATGCACCAGCTAGAGCCACCTATAGCTCACAACAACTTGACTTCTTCAGCCGTCCAACTAACTGAGGATTATGCACCAAAGGTCTCGGAATTCACTTTCTGGAATGAGATAGCTGAAGCCGAGAAACAATCGTCTGGCACAAAACTTTCTAACACACTGTCAACAAGCCTGGAAAGTAATGTGTACAGTTTCGGTGTAATACTGTTTGAAATGGTGACTGGTAGACTCCCTTATTCAGTAGACAATGGCTCACTCGAAGACTGGGCTTCTGACTATTTGAGAAGGGAGCAACCCTTCAAAGAAATGGTTGATCCAACTCTAGAATCTTTCCAAGCGGAGCAGCTGGAGCGAATTGGAGAAGTAATAAGACGTTGTGTCCATCCTGACGTGAAACAAAGACCGCCAATGAGAGAAGTCACTGCAAGATTGAGAGAGATAACTGGACTTGCGCCTGACGCGACAACCCCGAAACTCTCCCCTCTTTGGTGGGCAGAGCTTGAACTTATGTCTGCAGATGCAAGCTAGAAGCTTAAGAGTAGATTGTAGGGATGAATTCTACTTGTATATAACTAAGATAGGGTGGCAAATGAGCAAATCTAGTTAATTTGTACTATAGTAAGTGTTTCTTGTTCTACTGTAAAATATGAAAAAAGACGGAAAAAAAAAACTCATCAACTTGTGAAATAACGTAGTGAAAAAAAAAACTCATCAACTTGTGAAAACTCATCAAATGAGCAAAATATAAAATATGATGAACTTTCAATGAGAATTTTGGGGGCCAAACGTGAATTTTGGAAGCATTTCACTGTCCTAGAAAGTAGTCTTGGTTGAGTTGCATAGATTGATATATAAAAGATGGAGCAAAAGCCATAATGAAACTCCAGCCTAAAAGTCTGTTTGTTTCAGTAAAATCTGATTCTGATCAAAAGTCATTCCTTTAAATGATTATAAAAAATCTATGATCATTCCTTTAACTTGGGTTTTTAAAACTAATAGAATCCAACATATTCAAGATTTTGGATATATGCTGAGAATAGAATCTTTTTATGAATGAAGGACATAATCATCAACATTATTATAACCTAAAACCAGAACATGGAATAAAAGTATAAAACCCATCTTTTCGACCAAACATCATTGACGTGTAGCTTTGGCTCTTGGATTTTCATAACCTGCATCTCCTTAGTTTTGAAAACAAAATGAAGATACCATTAAGAGGAGAGATATGGCCTTCACGTATCAACATGTTGAAATAATGGAAGGAGTTGACATGTAACTTAGTAGCCTCCACGTCTATAATAGTAGATTCGCTCACTACATATACTCGTTACAATCCCATAATTAAGCTAAGCTATATATAAACCACCCCATCCAATTTCTCTTCATTCAACTCAGCTTTCTTCTCTACACTTATATTAAGCTCCTGCTTATATCTCAGGTCCTAAGTAATTAATGGCAGGCAGGCAGCTTATAACCCTCATTTCGTCCCTTCTCCTCACCACACTCGCCTTCTTCCCTTCCACAACCGCAACCGAATATCAGAAAAAAATCGATGTGGTTGTGGAAGGCATGGTGTACTGCCAGAGCTGTGACCACTCCGGAACATGGTCCATGACCGGGGCTAAACCAATCCCTTCAGCTAAAATCAGTGTCATCTGCAAGAACCACAAGGACCAAGTCAGCTTCTACAAGGCTTTCCAGACAAATGCTGATGGCTACTTCTATGCACCCCTTGAAGGCTTCAAAATGAGCCACATGTTGGACCATCCCCTCCAGAGTTGCCATGTGAAACCGGTTTCTTCACCTCTTGAAAACTGCAGGTTCCTCAGCAACATCAACTATGGCCTCTATGGTGCCCCGCTTCGTTATGAAGACAAGAGAGTGATGGGTAGAAACTACGAGGCTGTGGTGTTTTCTGCAGGGCCTTTGTCTTTTCGCCCTGAGCATTGTGCTCCAACAACTCACTACTAATTTGCCACACCAGTTGGCTATTTTCCTTGATCAACTTCATTTCCTCAAGCTATGGTTTTGTTCCTTGAATAAACCGTTTTGTAATCTGCACTTCTGCAGTGAGAAAGGAAATGTGTGGTTTTCCCATAAATTAATATTATAAATCCAATTTCATTACCTGTTGGACTCTATACAAACTAGATGCAAATTGCACAAGTACACAGAAACAGAAAGAAGCAAGGTCAAAAAACAGAAAAGACAAGGTGAAAGGGTTTGGAGAATCCAAATTTCAAGTACAAGAGCTAAATGGGAAACAAGTTCATTCTACAACCAAATAAATCTGTAGCACACATGTAGCAGTTGAAATGTACCTAAAACCCATCTAATTGATCTCGTCTCAAACAAATCAGAATCTTTTGTTTTTCCTGGTAAGTCTGCCATCTTTCTGCACTTGTTGATGCTCTGTAATCATCATGAGATGGTATACAAAACCGAACATAATCTTTTCTCTAATTAGGTCCCTTTGTAAAATCTATTGGCTTCTATTCATAAACATGTAAACTAATATCATCATGCCTCCATAGACGTCGGATGAGCCTACTCGATTCTTCCAATATATCTTGTGCTTTGCCTCCATTATCCAAGTTTTCAGCAAACACCTCAAATGCAATATCTGGACTATTCACTTTCCGGTGGCATTGGCATGATCCTTTAGTAATTAGCCAACGTTGTTACTTATTGGCCAACGTTGTAACATAGACTAGGTCATTGATCCCCCAACAGCGGATATGGAACTATGGAATAGAAATCAATCCGGTACGAATTTATTTTGATCACATTGAGAGGATCACGATAAGTTGATGAAACTGCTGAACACTTTTGGACTCCCAATTAGGGTCCATCTTGTCAGCTACCTCCTCAAGTTTTTCGTGCTTAATTTTCGTTGTCGCGAGCATATATATATGCCTGGTAGAAAAGATAGTGCTAGTTGATCCTCCTGGTACAAAATTCAAATAGTGGAAGAAGTTGAACAAAATCTAAACGATCCATTTTTTTCTTTTTGGAAATTTGGTATTTGGGCAGGGGGATACTCATTTAATATATCTTAGAACTTTCTCTCGTAAATAAACTAATTAAAGACGAAGCAAAAGAAGAGAACTATTCTCATTAACAGGAGAGATATTGGCTTTCACGTATAAATGGGACGTACGTGGTTGGCAAGTAACTTAGTAGCCTCCATGTTAACAGAAGAAAATCTCACCAACTCTGCCCACAGTACCACTCCATCCAATCTCTCTTCATTCAACTCAGCTTTCTTCTCTACACTCTTATAACTAATCCCCTCCTTACAACCCCCAAGTCCAAATTAGAAATGGCAAGCAAACAACTCCTCGTCGTCGTGTCATCTCTCCTCCTCATTGCATTGGCCTTCTTTCCTTCCACAACTGCCACCGCGTACCCTTCAAAGCCCGAAGTCCATGTGGTTGTGGAAGGCATGGTGTACTGCCAGAGCTGTGACCGCCACGGATGGTCCTTGACCGGAGCTACCCCCATCCCTTCAGCTAAAGTCAGTGTAGTCTGCAAAAACAACATAGGCCAAGTTGGCTACTACAAGACTTTCCAAGCAAACGCCAATGGCTACGTGTACGCGGAGCTTGAAGGCAACAAAATGAACCGTGCATTGGACTCTCCCCTTCAGAACTGCAGAGTGAAGCTAGTTTCTTCTCCTCTTCAGAAATGTAACCTCGCCACCAATGTCAACTTCGGCATTGATGGCGCTCATCTTCGTTCTGAAGGCAAGAGTTACACCAGTAAGTACTATCAGGCTGTGATATATGCTGCAGGGCCTTTTGCTTTCCGGCCGGCTCATTGCCCTTACACTACTCGCCATTAAACTTCCACGCGCCGCCGTTTGCTGATCAAATTAATTTCCTCCTGAATTTCATCTTTGTATCTCTATTTTTTTGTGTAAGCTTTTTGTTCCAAGTGTAACTGTGTCTGCAGCAATTCGTTTTTTGCTTCTTGAATAAATAAGTTTGTAACTCTGCAGAAGGAAATGAATAGTTTCATCTGCCCATGTCTTTTTCTTCTTCTTTTTTAAGAGAAATAGTACCGAAGGTACACACAATTTGATTCCATCAACTCAGAAATACATGCATCAGTGCTTCTCTTATCTAGTTTAATTCTCACTCCTTAACAACGTGCTGACGCTTAATTATTCAATGAAATGTGAACAAAATTAACCCAAAAAAAATAAAGAGCGAAGGGAAAATCCTAAGCATCTTCTGCTTAATGCAGAGTTTCAGACTTTCCATGGCTTCGGAATCCTGGACTCGACCCTGCACACATTCTCATTGTTCCTTTCTCTCCATTTTTAGGAGGGATACTACTCCATTTCAATAAAAGCTCAAGAATCCACTAGACTTTGGGATTGCTGTGAAATAGAAATGAAGCCATTGTGATTTTATTTCACATTGAGAGGATCACAGTAAATTGAGAAGAATGAGATAAAAAGAGAGTGCTATTCTCAATCTGATATGCCTCCATCGTGCCCAAAACTCAAAAGTGCTCTTGGATCATCTACAAAATATGTATTACCAAAATACCAAGTCGAATCTTAGTCAACTTATTTATGCAGTTCTAAGTTCTTTATCCATCCCTCAAGATCTAAAGGACCCGAAAACCGATACTCATAAGCAAACCAAAGATAACACTTTCTTTCTCACACATAGTTACCAAGCAAATGAAAATAAAAAAGAAGAGGGAATTGTTCTCATCAACAGAAGAGTCATAATTGTCATATATATATGGCCTCCACGTATAAACATGTTAATTGATTGACATATAACTAACTAGCCCCCACGTCAATAACAGAAGACAATGTCATCAACTCTGCCCACAGTCCAATTCAATAGGCTATATATACCATTCCAGCCAATCTCTTTTCATCCAATCCAGCTTTCTTCGCTAGGCTCTCATCCAACCCCAGCTCTAAGGAAATGGCAAGCAGGCAGCTTATAGTCGTCATGTCATCCCTCCTCCTCATCTCCGTGGCCTTCTTTCCTTCCACAAGTGCCGCCGCATACCAGCCAAAGCCCTCTGTGCATGTGGTTGTGGAAGGCATGGTGTATTGTCAGAGCTGTGACCACCATGGATGGTCCTTGACCGGAGCTACCCCAATCCCTTCAGCTAAAGTCAGTGTCACCTGCAAAAGCAACATAGGCCAAGCCGGCTTCTACAAGGTTTTCCAAGCAAATGCTAACGGCTACGTGTATGCTGAGCTTGAAGGCTACAAAACCAACCATGCATTGGACTATCCCCTTCAGAGTTGCAAAGTGAAGCTAGTGTCTTCTCCTCTTCAAAAATGCAGCCTCACCACCAATGTCAATTTTGGCCTCGACGGTGCCCCACTTCGTTCTGAAGGCAAGAGTTACACGAGTAAGAATTACAAGGCTGTCATATATGCTGCAGGGCCTTTTGCTTTTCGTCCTGCTCATTGCCCTTACACTAATCATCATTAGTTTCCAACACGCCATTACCTGATCAATTTAATTTCCATCTAAATTTAATCTTTTCATCTCTATTATTTTGTAAGCATGTTGTTCCAATTGTAACTCTGTTTCCAGCAATTGTTTTGTTTCTTGAATAAACAGGTTTGTACTTTGTAGTGTGGGAATGAAATGTTTCATCTGCCCAGTATCTTAATATTATAAATCTAATTTCTTTATCTATTCTTTCGACTCTACATTTAAATAAGGAACAGAAGTGGTAACTAGATTGCAAGTACACAGAAACAGAAAGAAATGAAAATTTTGTTTGCATTGAGATTACCAAATTTCAAGTAGAAGGGCTAAAGGGGAAACATAGCCAATGCCTCAATACATTCTAACACAACAAATTCAGAAATCTATAGCACACATGTCAGTTGAAATGTACCTAAAAGTCCAGGGGCATTCCAAACATCTTATTGATATCATCCATGGCCTCCTTTGTAAAGACAGTAGTTTCAAACAAATCAGAATCTTTTGATTTTCCAGGTAAATCTGTCATTTTCTGCACTTGTTGATGTTCCAAGTTATCATCGTCGTCGTCGTCGTCATCAGGAAGTATACAAAACCCACCAAGATCTTTTTTCTTCTCTGGTCCTTTGTCCTGCCTTTTCACTCTCCTGCTTCTTACAAAATCTATAGGCTTGCCAAACATGTTATTGATATCATCCATAGCCTCCTTTAAGTTGATAGTTGGTTCAACTAAGCCATGGTGGCAAGCGTTTTCCACCTGCGGGTCCTCCGAAATGGTGGACCCAACAATCCTACGAACCATCATCGTATCCTCTCTAAACCTTGGTCTAGATGAACCTTCGACATCCAAACCATCAGGACTTTCACTTGGAAGATCTTTTGGATTTAGAAACACAAAAACACTTCCATGTGAAGCAGATGGTGGAGAATCTTCTGTCGAATTCTGGACTTCACTCTGCTCAAGGCTATCTTGATCATCATCAATGAAAATGTTTAAAGGTTCTCTGTGAGACTGATGGGTAGCAGTTCTACTATGCTGCACCATTTGAATACCCGATTCTTTCTTTTTATCTTTTGATTCGCCTCCATTATCCAAGTTTTCATCAACAAACACCTGGAATCCATTGTCTGGATTATTCTCCTTATGTTGGCATTGGCGTGATCCTCTTCCAACTGGAGCCATCTCTAAAGGCTCTCGAAACATGCTATTTATGGCACTCATAGCCTCTTTCATGTTTATAGTAGGATCCACCAATCCATGGTGACAAGCATCTTCTGCTTCAGGCTTTCCAACAATGGCAGTGTCCACAAACATCCCTTGTTCATCTGACCCTCCTGCAGCAGTCACTTGTTGCTTGCTTCTAGGTCCCTCATGCCTGGCTTCTGTAGGCCTAACCCCAATCCTGCATGCATTTTCATTGTTCCTTTCTCCATTAAATAGAGAGATTCTACTCCTATCTGATACTCTTTTTGTGATTCTCTTTCCCTGGCAATGTAGAGCATGTTTTGAGGTTACAAGAGTTTTACCAATAGAGACTACAACCCCTATACACCAAAAACCCAGAAATGGAAAACTACCTGGTTGTTCCGTTTCCTGTGTTTTTCCATGCGCTGCAGGAACTGCTCATATGCTTTCTCTAATTCTCCAATGGGCTCTGCATGGCTGTTCAACAATTGGTATGAGGAAGTTATATATAGCAGCATTTCAAGTTTCAGAAATGTACATACCCTTCAAACTAGCTGTTAAAATAGGAGGAGCATGTAATCCAGTTCAAATCATAAGCAGCAAAACAAAGCAGCAAATTTACAAAAAAAAGTGACTAATCCTTGTTCAACAAACTTGGTATAAGATGCATCCTATTCCATTGATTGATCAGACTTTAACTCAAGAATCCACTACACTCTGGGACATTCAAATTACTTTTGCTGCAAACTTCATAACATAAACTATAAATTTCAGTAACAAATTGACCAAGCAACACATCAAATTATCAAGGGCTATGCAATGGAAACGAATCCGGTACGGTTTCATCTCACATTGAGAGGATCACAATAAACTAATAAAGATGCTCAACACTTACTTTTGCACTCCCAAATGGTACATTTTCTCGGCCTCCTCAAATTTCTTGTTCTTTTCATAGTATAGAGCATATGCCTGGTAGAAAAGTGGGTGCTTTGTCCCAATCCGATTCGCCTCCATCGTCCTCAAAAGCTCTTTCGGATCATCCACAAAATCCATCTACTCCACACAAAATAAAAAACCCAAATCGAATCTCACTCAATACCCAATTACAGTGAACTGATTCATGCTATTCTTTATCACTCAATTTTCTCAGTAACCAAACAGTAGCCAAGAAATGAAGCAAAACCTAAATGACCCAGAAACCCATACTCATGAAGAAAAGGGGTAGATTAGTTACCAACTTCAACCAAACTCGGAGGTACCGTGGCTCGTTCCGGTATCGCTCATCGGACTGAAAGCTCTGAGCGCATTTCTGCAAGAATCGGGGCAGCTTCTCCTCTAGAATCTTCTGCGGCAGCGAGTCTTGCAGTCTTCGAATCCCTCTGCAACCACATTATACAGCAAAATGTTAAAGAGCGCGAATTTGAACTGATGGGGAAGAAGAAATGGGGGTACCTCAGCCAAGGGAGAAGAGGGTCTTTTCCAGAGTAGGATTTGATGTCTGAGATTAAGGACGTGAAGAGATCGTTGTTGGCCATGACGGTGGTGGAGAAGTGGAGGGAGGTTTGATTTGAGACTGAACTTAATTTGAATTCAAACCAAGGACAAGGAGCCTTCGCAAAGTGAGTCCAAATGTATATGATTTTTGGCCCAAAAAAAAAAAAGATGTATCCATTTATTTCTGACCATTTGATTCCTTTTTCTTTTTTTACATTCACATTTGAAGCAAATACTCTAGTTTTTTTTTGTCCAACAATTTGAAGCAATAGCTGATACTTGACAGATCATTATTATTTTCTCATTTATTAAGAGGTCAAAGGTTTTTATGGCTGAACAGCCGATTTTGGCGTGGTCAACCACGGCACCATGGACAGATCCATTATCATCCTTAAGCAATTAGTCTATCGGATTGTGTTATTGTTGTGTCATTAGTTCATTACGTGTTTATGTCGTTTGTCATACTGAGTAATTTATTATAAGATGACTCTTTAGCCGTACTTAACTTACATATGTTTCTAACATTTTTGACCTTCAACTAAAACCTCTACATCACTCACAAAAATTTCATGAAATATACTTGATTTTAATACAAACCTAAAATAAGAAGTAACCTTATAGATATGTAAGAGATAACACAATAGAGTGCACCCATTACTCATTTTCTTTTACGTGAGTTTGATTGTCTTTACATTAGGGATAATGTTGGTCCGAAAAGTGTCTTTTTTAAAATAAATAAAAATTCTGTAATTTTTTGTTCCTTCAAGTCTCTTTAAATTTCTATCATCTATAAAAAAGTTGATGCTTGAAATCTAGGATTGATAAAAAAATTTATATATATACATATATATATATTTTAGTGAAAGACACGAAATATATATCATCATAAATTACACAAAAAGTATAAAAATTTATGACAGAATTCAAGGGAAAATTGGAAAAAATGATATGAAGAAAAGGGAAAATAAAATACAAGAAATAAAAGTAGCTTCACAATTTTTTGGGTAAAAACTCAATTTGATATCTGAACTATTGCGAAAGGTACTTTTTGGTACTTACAATTTTTTTGTACTTAAAATGGTACATGAACTATTGGGCCGTTATCCAAAATGGTACATTTGGTAACTTAGTCCGTTAAGTATGATCCAATTAGCGTACCATTTGGGAAAACAAACATTTGCAAATGCATTCTACCCCCCCACCCCCCCAGAATATACATTTAGGTAAAATAAAAAGTTCGACCAAATTAGGTTTTTACCCTAATTCAGGATTTCTCATCCAAATATATGTCACGTAAGCGAACTTAACTATCAAGTTAATAGATATACTATTTTGGAATGATATAAAACTTTGGTAAATGTACTCAAAAAATATATTTCGCAATAGTTAGTTTAAGTACTAATTAAATCCTGTGTTTACCCCAATTTTTTTTTAGGATACCAAAAAGCCCAAGTCGTGGGTGTCACACAAGCAGAGTAGTATTCAGAGTAGAGTAAACCGGCCGCTGCCTAACCCTTTCCCAATCAAAACCAGAACCCTCTCTCTCCTCTCTATCGCACTTCCATGGCGAACTCAGACTCAGAAGACCCAAACCCTAAAATCGACCCCGAAGAACAACTTCCCTCCAATGTCAATGAAAACGGAGTCAACGAAGTTGAGCCCGAGGAAGCCGATGACGACGAATTCGAAGAAGAAGAAGACGAAGAAGATGACCAGGAGCCGCCTCTGCAGCGAAAGCCTTTCTCCGAGGAGTCACGGTTGCGTGCGGAGAAGGCCAAGCTAGAGAGCCTGTTCCGCCGAATATCGACCGAGAAAGTCGATCTGAGGGTGCACGATGTTCTCATCAAGGGGAACACGAAGACGAAGGAGTACCTGATCGAGGCCGAGCTGGAGGGGATTAAGAAGGCCACCACCATGCAAGAGCTGCTCGAGGCCTCTGCTATTGCCAATGCCAACCTTCGAGAGCTCGAAATCTTCGATTCGGTTCGGATCACCCTCGACTCTGGCCCGCCGGAGTTGCCTGGAACCACCAACGTCATCGTGGAGGTCGTCGAGACTGAGAGTGTGATTACTGGCGAACTCGGTTGTTACACTAAGCCGGCGGTATGTTCTCTGTTACTCTATATTTGTGTGTACCGGTTTGCTTTGCTGAAATTGGTGAGATTAGGATTTTGCACATAGAAACACTATTCAAGGACTGTGTAATTGTATCTCAGATGAGCAGATACAAGTATCTGTGTACATATTCTGTTATGATGAGTGTTTAGGCAGGACTAGTTTGCTTTAGGATTGCAAATAGCTTCTTAATCGGGTACAGTGAGAGTTGAAATATGAATTCAGATGTGTATGCTATGCACTTATTTGGTTTCTCGAAAAAAAAAATACACTGTAAGAAGAGATGAGTATCTGCAAAAATTAGTTCCCATGCTTTATAAATTGTATATATATGTTGCCATGTGAGTCATAATTGGAGATATACTGCTTAACATAAAAATGTCCATAATTGGAGATATATGTTTCCGAAGGTTCCGTTGAGTCGGTTATATAAAAGTAGTGTCATATATACTGTCTTAGACCGAAGTATATGAATTCCTATATGTTTCACTTATGCAAATATTCTTACTATTGAAGATGGAGTAAATGACTTCATTAGCATAACAAGTTTTGTTTTTAAGCTTAGCCATACTGCTTATTCCCCACTCAGGAGTCATTTTCCCCCCTTTTCTTTATAGCACTCTGGCTGTACATGCTTGCATTATAGTGGTGCAAAATATGGAGTCTCTTTGTAGTTTTTTCATTGAGAAGTTCTGGTGAATCATGTGTCATAGAATAAGAGGTAAATGTCTGCTATGGAGCGGGCTAAAAGGCTGTAAAATGGGCAAATTTCTATAGTTTAGTGGTTAATGTGCCTATGGGAGCTACTCATGCAGTCCTGTGCAATATGTGTGCTCTTCAACATTACATTTGAACAGATGCATAACCATGCAATCTTTCATATGACTTATAAAGTTTGTATAATGTTTTTGTAGGCTAGATCTTGGACAGCTGAAGGTTCACTCAAGTTTAAAAACTTGTTTGGATATGGGGATTTGTGGGATGGTTCTTTGGCATATGGTCCCAGCCAAACATCGGAGGTAAGTGCTGGTGTGCTTTTACCCCGATTCAAAGGTTTTGTATCTCCTGTGACGGCTCGTGCGTTCCTTCTTTCTCAAGATTGGCTAGAGTTATCTTCTTATAAAGAGCGAATGGCGGGGCTCTCTCTCAGCTTATTTTCAACCAGGCATCATGATGTTGTATACAATCTTGGGTGGCGTACACTTACGGATCCATCACAAATGGCCTCCAAGTCAATAAGAAGGCAGCTTGGTCATGGCTTACTTTCATCCATAAAATACACATTTAAGATTGATAGGAGAAATTCACCTTTGAGGCCAACTCGAGGCTATTCTTTTGTTTCTTCTAGTCATGTTGGTGGCCTTGCCCCTGATAATCGGAGTGTCCGGTTTGTGCGCCAGGTTAGTGCACTCTTTTCCTTTGGTTTTCTGTTGACTTGCGCTTTTAGCTGTCAGCTTGAAGCAGCTGAGTTGGATTCTATTCTCTAACAAAGTTTGAAACTGGATCAACTGTTTATATTCTTGGTCATGGAATCCTCATGGTCGAGTTTTTAAAAATATATATATAATCTATGGATTATTTTCAGATTCTACGACCTTTCTGATTTTGGCTTTAATTTTTTGCAAGTGTGTCTGCAAGTGCGGAAAGATTTCTCTTTTACCAAATAAGGTTTCCACTTTTTCGTTATACTTGTTGACTTTCATTTCCTATTATTTGCAACAGGAGATTGATCTTCGTTATGCAGTCCCATTTGGATTTTATCACGCTGCACTTAACTTTGGGGTCTCAGGGGGTGTAATCTTTCCTTGGGGGAATGGATTCTTGAACAAGCCCTCATCTCTTCCAGAGCGGTTCTTCTTAGGTGGTGATTTCTCTCCTGTTTGCACTCTTGGAGGACCTGCAACAGTTTGGGGATTTAAAACAAGAGGACTAGGCCCTACTGAACCAAGAAGGTACGTCAGAGATAATTCTAATCAAGAGGCTTCAGAATCCTCTGGAAGAGATTTTATTGGAGGAGATCTTGCTGTTTCTGCATTTGCAGACATTTCATTTGACCTTCCATTGCGCTGGTTAAGAGAACGCGGAGTCCATGGACATGTTTTTGCGGGTGCGGGAAATGTAGCGAAACTGTCAGAGAACGAGTTCAGAAAGTTTTCCTTCCAGAGGTTCTTTGAGTCATTTCGAAGCTCAGTTGGAGCTGGGATTGTCATCCCCACAAAAATATTTCGCCTCGAGGTTAGTTGCATAGTATTATGATTTCTGAAATAAAGTAAAGGAAGCTATAGATTGATATTCTGGGGTGGATTGTATAGTTGAGAAAGTGGCTGGTTTTTGAGACACTGTAAAAGTGGGTAAGCTATTAACTAGATCTTATAATGGTGTGTACGTAGGGTTTTTTGTTTTTGTTTTTTTTTTCTGTTTATTTGGCTAAAATTTTATGGTTGGTTTAATGAAACTTTTTTTTTTCCTTTAACAGTGCAACTACTACTATATCCTGAAGCAGCTTGAGCATGATGGCGGGAAGGTTGGCTTTCGCTTTAGCATCTCTGCGCCATCATAGATTGTTGGAATTGTTTTTCCTTTTGATGCTTGATGTTCGGTGAATTTGAGGTGACCCGGAAAGCATGTCATTTCAATTTTCTGGTGCTCTTGAGTTTTTTCCTTACGGGATTGACAACTCCACTTGATTGGTTATAATCTTAGCTTAGACATTGCTACATTTTCTTATTCTTGTAATTTCAACCTTAGACTAAAATTTCAGGAAGCATAATGCTTTGGGATGCACATATAGAGGAAAATAACATGAGATTTCAAATGCTGGAATACATATGGCTGCTTTTGTTTAAGTCAGTCTGTCAAAAAGTTCTGGAAGACCATCATGCTTTATACTAATCAGTATCTTTGCCAACGTATATTGGCCATCAAAGTCTTCCGTCCTTTTGTATTTGTTTTCGGTTTTAATGCTTTTAGTGCGATTCTGATAATAGTTTGTCATTTAAGACACGTATTGATGGTGACCCATTTCAAGTGGTCCGCTTGGGAGCAACTAGAAATTTCAATATGGAGTTTATTTCCTGATTGAAGTCATTATTTATCCAGTAATACGAAATTATTGAAGATATCTTTCTCTGGTTTAGTTGAAACAACCATTTTAAAATAATTGGACCTTCCAATTTGCATAGGGCACTTGGTAAACCTTCAATCATTGCTCTTGCGCAATAACAATCTCTATAGAGAATTACCTCTATCCATGCAGAACTGTACGAATCTAGTGGTGAAAATAAGTTTGTGGGGAGTTTACCATCACGATCATGGTTAGGAAGAAGCCTTTCAAGTTTTCCTGACGAACTGATCAATCTAATCGATCGGATTGCAAACTTTGAATTTATCAGCAAATTTTTTTACCACAAGAATCCCTTCAAAGATTGGCAATATGGAATGGTTAGAATCTCTTGATTTGTCAACGAACCAACTTAATTTCAGGTGAAATTCCTGCAAGCGTGACGAGGATGACATTTCTGATTCACTTGAATTAACTTGTCCTACACCAATCTGACGGGACGGGGGGCCCCCCCCCCCCCTGGCCGGCGCTTCCCCCTCCCCCCCCCCCCCCGGGGCCGGGGCCGGGGGGGGGCCCCCCCCTCCCCCCTCTCCCTTCTCCGTGGGGCGGTTCGGGGTTTCTCCGTGCTGTGTTGTTTCCTTTGTGACGCGTTATTTTCAGTTTGTTTAGGGGTTTTTTTTTGTTTTTGGGGTTGAGGGGGGGGGGGATTCCAGAAATTAAGCACTCAGTTCAGAGCCTTGGTCAGTCAAGCTTTGTTGGGAATGAAACTCTGCGGACCCTCCACTGTCCACTGAGCAAGAATTGCAGTGCAAGCAAGGTGATGATACCACCAACAGTTGATCGAGCAACACAGAGGATATGATTTACTTGAAGACGACTGGTTCTACCTGAGCTTTGGATTGGGATTCATGCTTGGTTTTTGGAGTATACTTGGTTCTTTGCTGCTCAACATGCCATGGAGCTTTGCTTTTTCACGATTCCTGAATAGCATACTACTTAAGCTTCATGCTACAAGAGATATTTATTGACTAAAAAAAAATTAACATCTCTTCATTTCCTATATAAATATATGCACCTTTACCGACGAATAACTCGTCGGGAAAAGTATATTTAGCATTTTTTTTATGTCTTGACTTTTAGTGATGAATGTTTCGTCAGAACAAATGATTTTTTTAAAACTATTTTTAGCGACGAACTATTCGTCGGAAAAAGGTGAAATTAATAAATAAATTGCACTTACATATGAAATGAGATTAATATGGTACAGCTGCCTCCCACAAAAAAATGTAAAAAATAATGTTGGATGTAATTATGGGTTTTGACTATCAAAATATGACGGATATAATTAATCTTTTGAAATTTCATGATAGTCCCTTTCAAGTTCATATCAAATGATAAAAAATGTGTGTTATTGGTAACAGATAGCCTTTGCAGGCTCGCAAATTGCCTGAAAAGGAGACTAAATATGCCTCTCTTTTTTTTGTTGAGAAAAGACTAAATATGCCTTCAGATTAAGAAATTATGAGCTAGGGTTGATGATATTCCTTATTATATATTATAGTATTACGTGACACCAAATTTGGTACATAATTAACTCAACATGCCCTAATATATTAATCAAAGAATTGGCATAGTCATCTTACCCTGGTGATTTTGACAAATAGCTAGCTCTCATATATCATAATATTATTGCAATGCTCATGATCATTATTTGATTATTTTCTTTTTTATCTTTGATAGCGGTTTAATGAGATCATTACTACATAATTAAACCACATTTATGGCGTTAATGTAAAGTTGTTTATTATGAATTTTGAATTAAAGTATTTCTTTGATTATGAATTTTATCAATCTTTTGAAGAAACAAATTTTAAAATTGATCTTGAGATGAACAGTTTCGATTGGTAAAAAAAAAGGGAGAAACGGTTTTTTTTTTTAGAGAGTAAAACGGTTAATGTTAGAAGTTGAAAAGAAAGTAGTATGGCATATTAGGAAATGTTGTAACTTGTAAGGTGTATAAAAAATGAAATGGAGAGCTAGGGCAGTTGTGAATGGTATAAATTAATTCGTTGATTTCTTTTTCTTGTTTCCTTTCGAAATTTGAAACTTGAAAGCATCGACTTGAGACTAGAATCATTTCGTCAATGGCCAATAGAATAAATAAACTAAACAATAACAATGAAGACGAGAGGCTGATTCCAACATGCATGCATGGCATTTGCATATTTATCATATTTGCATATACAAAACACTTGAGGATGAATGAAAGTGAAGGATGGATTATTAAATTTAGGGTAGATGAGAAAAAGACAGACATCCTCATCTCCAAGCAAATAGATCCGCATAAATAGGATCACGAGCACTCATGCAAAGTTTGTTTAAAAAAAAAAATTAATAAACAACAATTACAAGATTAACAAAAATTAGTTAAAGAAAGGAAAAACAGAGGTACTGTTGTGGCTTGGGGGTTGACTTAATTTCCAGTTGGATGATGCAGCATGCATGGAGAATCTTTCTGACCAAACATGTCTCCCTCTAGCTATCTTAATAGTTTTCACAGGCAAAACCAGAAAGCCCGCCTGCCATGTTAATCTTACATGGTTTATTTTTATGTGAATTAAAGAAAAATAAAAAAGTAATTCCATTTGTTTGGGATTCTTGGGTCATGACTCATATGAACTTTGCCATTTCTTTGACGGCTAGCTGTGGTTTCTCCTCTGAATTTCTCGAGTTGCCTGTGATGGAGTGAACCACTTTGGTCTTTAGTGGTTATATTGGTGTAGTTTTTCATATGATCGATATGCAGGCCAGGCCAGGCCAGATATATATAGTTAATTGTTGTAAACAATAAATGCATTTAATTTATGATCGAGCTGAGGGATGCACGGGGGCAGAATATGTTTTTGGTTTCAGAATATTTATGTTTGATCCATGCATGACACGCTTAAACCATGCATGGTGCATTAATAAGCACATCGATCATCTAATGCATGAAGAATGAATTTGGTTAGATGAGTTCCCAAATTAAGGAAATGACGGAAAACGAAATTTTATTTGACTCATTTATTTTTTACGAATTTGTTTTTAATTTCGGAAAACTAAAAAATTCAAAAAAAAAAAACGAGTGGGGATTTTCAATTTCTGTCACTCGAAACACCGTTTAAAGATTTTTTTATATGTATTTTGTAGTTTTTCATGACACATTTGGAGGTGTCAACAGGCATGCCAAAACATGTCAAACACTTTCAACACCATTTTTTTTTTCAAATGAGACAAACTTAGCTAGGTAGCCTCTCAATAGGGTTCCAGCCATTTTGTAAGAAAAGAATAATAATTATTGTTATCATGAATCCATGATGGGTTTGTTTGATTAATTATAATTAATAGGATCCTTATTTAGTTATATGTAGTTTTAGTTCGTCTGTAATGCCAAAAAGCCAAAAGGCCGGTATAGTATTCCCGAATGATATAGACATAGTTGACTTCGATCAAAATGGAACCAGTATAGCTATAGCTAGGCAAAAATGGCAGTCTGCATACCATTTTTCTAGTACTCGTTGCCCATTAGTTGCTAGTGATGATCGAATAGTGAGGACGGGACACCAGGCACCAGGTTAGGGTTTTGTATTGAGGCAAACCAAACCAATTAAAACAGAAATTAATTTACAAATATGTATGTGCATCAGTGCATGTAAATTAATATGGGTCCTAAACGCTAAACCCTAAACAACTCACAAAGTCACGAGCAAACGAGCCAACTTCTTTATTTAATAAAGCCACGTACAACAGCACACAGGATTCTTGTTTTAGTACAGGCTAGGGCTACTTCATAAAGTTGACTAAATACCCTGTCCATGTTCTACCTAGATATATATGCATGGTAGTTAATGGTGGACAATGATAATTTTCTCACAAAGAGATTTACATGGGAGGAGGGGTGCATGTATGCTCGATAGATTAGATTATTAGTTAATTAATTAAGACTACTCGTTAACTTGGTTTTAGATATATTTTAAGATGCCTAGCCATAATATGCTTCAATTAATAGATAAATCTCAGAGTACATACAACATATATAATTAACTCATCAAACAAATTAGGTTACTATTATCATTACTGATCATTATCATTTTTAACCTCGATCATAGTAGAAATAAAAAAAATAAAAAAATAAACTCAATCAAAGTTGGTATGATGAGATTACAAGGGCTTGAGGCGAACTAAGAAAATAGGGCTCGATCGCGTACATTTACATTTACATTTACATTCATTGCATTTTTGTATGTTCTATACTCTGAAAAATAATTATAAGAAGTTACGTACAACTAAAATGTGTAGGACGTCATAGTGACACATAACACATTGAATGAAGAACGACTCAATTTTTTTGGATGTCCATGGCATCAGCGACCATAGGTGGCTGTCGGTCCATGCCCAGGGCCGACCGTGACTCCAATATGTATACTTTTGTGTATTGCATATACTGTCATCCTATATATGTACTTCACCATTTTAGTACGACGTCCTAATTTGGCTAATTCGATCATTGATGTATGTACGTATATGCAGATCAGATACGTATGTTCATACTTACATAAAGTAAGTATATATGCACAAAATAGGCATCATATATGCAAGGCTTAATTATTATATAAAGGAATTAATATAT
The DNA here is from genome assembly GCA_030142095.1 of Rubus idaeus. Lineage (NCBI taxonomy): Eukaryota > Viridiplantae > Streptophyta > Magnoliopsida > Rosales > Rosaceae > Rubus > Rubus idaeus. The sequence goes on from CM057971.1 coordinate 3,998,088, forward strand.
AATATAGAGGGGAGGAGAGAGAAAGGGATGTTATATATATATACTACTTTTTAAATTATATGGTAGCTAGCTAGGGGAGGATTTCCCATTTCCAAATTCTCATCAATTCCTGCAAGTTCTACCTCAATTGCTTGTATGGGTCTCTCCATACATCAACTCTGGCTAGGATGATGAAGACATCAAGTTAGATTTTATAGTAAGCAGGATTAGCTAGAGATGATCATCTCAAGATCTTATTGGTACTTGTTGTTATATATCCATCCATATTGAAAAGCCATTAAGATCAAGCAAAACATAAAGAGATGAAGAGATCAAGTGAAGGTACGAGTCAAGTTTCCAAAGAAAGCTTATCTTCTAGCAAGAGCAAGAATGAATATGATGATGAGGATCGTGATGATGATAAGGAGGAGGAGGAGGTGGTGCAGCAGCCCCAGCAGCAGGAATGGTGTTAGCTCTAGTAGCAGCACCATCGAAGAGAACGAAAAATCGAAGGGCGCTTCAGGTGGATCTGTGCGGCAGTATGTTCGTTCCAAGAATTCGAGGCTTCGGTGGACTCCTGAGCTCCATCTTTGTTTTGTTCATGCAGTTGAAAGATTAGGAGGACAAGAAAGTAAGTCTCTAAATATTCAATTATGAATCCCTAGCTAGCTAGCTAGCACTAGTTTTATAATTAAGCTATATACTAACTGTGATTGATTTGATTAATGGTGCAGGAGCAACACCAAAGTTGGTTCTTCAATTGATGAATGTCAAGGGTCTTAACATAGCTCATGTCAAGAGCCATCTTCAAGTAATTACCTTTATATATCAAGATTTAATTCATATATATATGCTTAATTCTGAATTATATATGTTCTAATTTTGTCTTTGATTAATTGTATTAGATGTACAGGAGCAAGAAGATGGAAGACCCAAATCAAGGTATATATGCAAAGTCCCAATTCATTTGTGAAAGGGTTTAATTACCTGATTTTTAATCAATTATATGTATTACATCTAATTTTGTGACATCTTGCTTTTTTGAATTCTATGACACAGTTGTCTCAGAGCAAGGTTTTTTCATGGAAGGTGGAGATAACCATATTTACAACCGCACTCAATTCTCCATGCTACAAAGCTTCAACCACCATTGGCCTTCTTCAGGATTAAGGTATGAAATTAATTCATTAATTAATGGCTACAAATATATATACTCCCTTTGAGAAAATTATCAATTTCTTTTTCCCTTAAAAAAAAGAAGAAAAGAATCATAACCATTTGTTTCCTTCATCAAGATATGGTGCTGATGCCTCGTGGCCCAGTCGCCACCACCACCAGATTTATAGCCCTTACAGTACTACAGGCAGGGCTACACTGCTAGTTAATCATCATAATACAAGACTTACAGGACTTTATGGTTCAGTTGCTGAGAGAATATTTGGAAGCAACAACACCAGTACTAGCGCCACTCCAGCATACAACAATCAATCACATACAAATCATATTCCATCCACTTGGAGATCAATGCCTCAAATTACTAGTGCCAACGGCGAGTTCCAATCCATCAACAGGCAGTCATGGGAGGATCACAGTTGCTTGGACAACAGCAGCGCCACTCGAAACACACTGAAAAGAAAGGCTTTGGATTACTCAGATGGTACTTGTGATTTGGATTTGAACTTATCACTGAAAGTTCCACCAAAAGAAGAAAAAGCACTGGGTTTTGGTTTGTCTCTTTCTCTGTCTCCATCTTCATCGTCCTCAAAGCTTGGCTTGATGAAGAAACTACAAGGTTCAGGTCGTCATGATAGGGAGCATGGGAGAAAGGCAAGTACTCTAGACCTCACTCTATGAATATTAAGAGACAAATTAATGTTATTATTCTAAGTGAGATCTTGAGGTACTTGTCAGTTCATTTGAACCCAAAATGCTAGCTATTCAACTTGACCGTTGTCATATTCTACCATATATATCAGCACAAAAAGGTAATCATCACCACTACTTAGATGTGTTAAATTGTTAATCAGTTTCCTCATTTGTTGTATATGTCTTAATGTCGATCTTGTATCTATATATGATATATATATATAGCTAGCAATTCAAGAATCAAATGAAGAATATCGAGGTACAAACAGACGAATATGTTTTAGCATTACCCCAAATATGCAGACGACTGCATTGTTCTAAGCGTTTTAGCTAGCTAGGCTCCTTAATTATATCCTGGTGATATCCTTGTTTGCATTAGCATATAGGTCAATAAAAAAGAAAATCGATCGCTTCAGTACACCCCCTTAATTACTATATTTCTTGAACATCGATCTCAAATGATCACCTTTTTTATGTTATCTCTGATCGAAACGATGTTCCTCATGAAATATCATCATTTTAAATAATCACAATATCACATGCATGATCTATCACTCGTTTAGAAAGAGTTTGAAAAGAAAAATAGATTTGCTTGATATCCTATTTGTAGACTAAAGAAAAATGATAGTCACATATATATATAATGATTGAATGACTAAAAATCTATAGCCATACTCACATTACATAATTATGAGGGTACGGCTATCAATTTTGATGGTTAATTGGAACATATTTCAAATGTCTTAATTAGATTTTTTTTTTTTGAAAATTTAACGAAAATAAGTTTGGCACGAAATTGAAATTTAACATGTTTTTTGTTAAACTACATTTGTGATATATATATATAGCACATTGTTTATGTCGTAAAGTTGGAATGTTTCATGAAAAATTGCAAATGAATCGGAACATATGATTATCTAGTAAGATAATTTGGGTGTCTTCTAAATGTGTGAAATGAGTATTAAAAATCTCATTCTACAGTAAAAAGCAAGTGCAAATAGGTTTTTTTTTTTTAAAGAAAAGTGCAAATAGGTTTTGAAGGGACTTTGGAATTTGACCCCTAAACATAAATTGCCAGTTTAATTGTTTTACTCCAATGAGCAACAAATATCGAGTCAGTTGGGTTGCCTCAAATACAAAAGATAAATATATCATGGATTTCTGTGGTCACTTGCATTTTAAACCTTGGAAATAAAAACAATGAGTTAAACACAGAAGATACACATAACATAAATACATAATCAATCGAAAAAGAGTATCAAATGATAAAAATGGTGAGGATTTTGAACAGAGAATCGAACAAAATTCACAATCTAAATCTCAAGGTTCAAGATGAAGTCACAAAGAGAGAAATTGTCACTGAGAATCTGATTAATCAACTTGTTAAGATGAACTACATATACAGGGGGTTTTTATAGCTGCACAAAACCCAGCTTTAACTACTAGCTTAACAAACTAATAGCTGTCATAACAGCTCAGCATACAGCTGGCAAATAACAAGCTGAAAGCTAAGCAACTGTCAGTGAGCTGGCATGCTGATATGGCATGCTGACATGGCACTGAGGCCTGGAAGCCTAGTGTTATCATCAAACACACCAAACCAAAGTTAATGGTTCCAAATTTTACCAAAGGTTTTGACTACTCTAGATAAAAGCATAATGTTTACTAGAACACAAACTCCAAATCTCATGGAATGAGTTCCTGACGTGCATCCTAATCACCTCTACCAATACCTTCAAGCTCGAAAATTATTTATGTTTCTCCCCCCTGTCCTCTTTGTGTGTTTGGTTGTTTCTCGTGAGACATGACCACCACCAGTAATACACAGTTCTGCATCTTTTGTATCCTTCAGTCTGCTAGCAATTAGCATCTCTTGCAGCTGTTGGAGTCTCTCAACTTCTTCAGAAAGTTCTTTATCTGCCATGAATTGCAGCCATCAACAAAGAATACGAGTATTGAAACATGGATGTGGAAGCTTAAGTTAAGCAAACTGTAAAAGTCTTAAATGTTCCACAATGGTACGCACATTCTCATCATGTTGAATCCATTTAGCATGAATAATTGTTTATTTACTCAATGATATTCCCAATGTGATTTTACTTTACTAGACCACTGCCAAAAAGCAGCTGCCCTTTGAACTATTTTTTGAGTGTGACTGATAACTTCTGTATATAGATTTCTAAGACTATATGTCTAAAAAAAAAAGACTATATGTCTATAAATTTTCTTTACTGTCAAATTACAATAAGAAATTGCATGCGGAGAGTCTAGTTCTTAGCAAAGCAGGTTTATGACAGCTTGGATATCCTGAACTCTCATTAAGAATTTGAGCACAAACATTCCATTTTTCTTAACTAATCTTTCAGTCAAAGATATAAAAGAATATGTCCACTAATTTCTACAACCTGTAAAAACTTTGTATTTTAATTCCTATCAGAATGAAAATCTAGGTATCACGAAGATTAGACTCCATAAGACTCATGTGAACAGAATTCCCCTGAAACTCGTCCCGAGAATAGACAAAGAAATGAAGGATCAAGATGCGTTCACATGAACTAAAAAAGTTAATCGACATGACAATAATCAAACGGATCAGTGTTGACTTACTCTTCTGCTTCTCTTCCATCAAACGCTTCCGGTATTCAATAGATTGCTCATGCTGTGCAGCCCTGCAATTATTGTAACATATGTTTGAACAGCCTGTTTTTAACCTACAATGAAAGTTGACTAATTGGAATTTCAGTGGGACTTAGAGTTTCATACCTGAGAGAAGCGATTTCCTTAGTCTGTGATAGGGACCTCTCCTTTCCGATTTTCAACCGCAGTTTTAACAACTCCACCTTCTGCTCCTCTTCCATTAATAGTGTTTGGTATTCCATAGTTAGGTCATCTTTAGCGGCCCTGCAACAAATTCAACATATGTTTTAGGAGACTGTTCTTTATGCTACAATACAGTTTGACTAATCGAAATTCACTGAAAAGCAGAATTGCATGCCTAAGAGAAGCCAGTTTATTTCTCAAGTCCTCGAGTTGTGTTTTCAAATCTTTAATTGAGCAATTCAAATTTCGGATGAGCTCTTCTGCAGCTGCAAAAGAGAAAAACAAAAACTAAGTTGTGTCATAGAGAAGCATCAAATTTGAGCCTCTGTCACATTGATGGCAAATAATGGATTAATCATTTTCAAAAAGTAATTCTAAGGTGGAGAAATACATACCAGAGATATAGTTCTCAAACTCATTTTCCTGATCTTCATTAGATTGATCAATGTTCGAGAATTTTTCTGTCTGTCATAGCATAATAACAAGAACTAATTAATTTAAGAACAAAATAATCTGATGCAATACATACAGAAACCAAAGTAACGAAATATTTCCTTAACCTGAAATTTTCCTTTGAAAGATCAGAGCATTATCCAAGTTCAATATGCAATCAAGTAAAGACGAAGGAGAACAAGAAATTAAAAAGAAAATTCGAAAGAGCATAGTGCACCTTGAATTTGTTGAACTTGTGGAGCAATTCTAAGTTGAAATCCTCCATCTGCGAACCAAAAAAAACAAAAAAAGTTCCAATAGAAAATAGTAACAGCTATCAAATAGTATCGAGTAAATCACTTTTCTTCAAAGGTCAAACAAAAAGTGAATCCTGCAATGTATAGTTCTCAGAATCCCTAACGAGTACTCCTAGACCTTTCAACCACAAATGAAATCACAAACCCTAAATAATGCTACTTAGTGGTAATCTATGGACGGCGTTGAACATGATTTGCAGGAAGTAAACACTGACAGAGAAGAAAGAAAAACACAAAATGAAAATGCAGAAGTTTTTCGCTAACCGATGATCCAATCGGACACCTTTGACCACTCTCCGTTGCCGGTGGGCTTCAGACCAAGAGGTGGAAAAGCTAGGAAGAGTGAGTGAGAGTGTGAGACAAAGAAGATAAGGTTGGACACTAGTGCTGAGAGGCTCAAATTTATATGATATGTACACCTCTTTGAAAAAGAATTAATTAAATTTAACAAGTGAGACGAAAAAAGTTAAGGTTGTTAAATTTGAGAGATTTAAATTGTTAAATTTTTTTTTTCGGAGATCTTATTAGGGGTGGCCATTTCTACCGAATTTACCGAAACCAACCGAAACAGAAACCAACCGAAAAAAACCGAGATCAACGGTAACCGAGGCCGTGGTACGGTATGCCATACCGAATCAAAGATTATGGTACGGTAATGGTATACAAATTCTAAAAACCATGGTATTACCGAACCAACCGAATATTTAATATTTATTTTTAAATTAAATTTTGTAGGAGATTGACATGTATATATCGACCAAAAAAAGGGACATGTGCGTCGTCATTTGTTGGTCAGAGCAACATCTTCTCTTTCTTCAATTTCAAATTATGAGTGATTATGAATATTATAAACTACTAGAGTTTTTTTGGAAAACAACCACTTTGATGATTAAAATAATACATTTTGCTCATTTGTTTATCTTGTATATAATTATATATGTATCATATAAGATCAATTAAACCATTAAGGTGAATCAAGTAATAGTAGTATTAGAATTTATAGCAAATTATGCATTTTGAAATTTGGAACAAAGCATAAGTTTTGAAATTTGGAGATAAACATTGGTATACCGAATACCAACCGAACCAACCATAATCTTTGGTATACCGAATAGTACGGTACCGAACTTCATGGTACGGTAATGGTTTCAAATATCATATACCACCCAAGTTTGGTACGGTAATGGTATGAGCTCAAAAACTCCGGTACCGTACCACGGCCACCCCTAGATCTTATCATAACGTTTCCACTCTTTGGCTAGTCACAGTCCGTCAAAACTTGTTGACGCTACGAGAATGCATCTAAAATAATATAAGATTTCCAACTTTTTTTTTTCACAACAACTGATCGGCTTTGAGTCAAAATTTCGACCTTCAACTTACAATTAAATGTTTAAGACGACCTGATGTAGAGACTAGGTAGCCCTCCGGAGTTTCTTTTTATTTAAGAGGTTTGAATTAAGTAATTAACCACTCTCATTGAAGTAAGTAAAGATCAATTTTTAAGCAAAATTGTTCTTTTTTTTTTCTTAAAACAAAAGGTTAGGTTTTTGAATTCCAATAACTACTATATTAGTATATTTATATCAAACCATTTACAAAAATTTGAAAAATAAAATAATAGAATAACGCTCTAAAATTAACTTGTTAGTTTCATATTATAGAACTAACCACATTTTTAACCTTCACATACATCTAATAAATTTAACTAAATTATAATTAATATTAAAATTAATATACCATATTCGACTCAACAAAAAAAAACTATGACATAATACAAATAAATTTCTAACCTCTAAACCCCAAACCCAAATAAAACTCATATATATAAAACAATGAAATTGTACACATATACATGAGAAGAGATGCAAAACTCACTCCATTTACATGCAAAACCAACACGAAATTCAAAAATGAGACGTGATTAGACATTCAAGCCAATTTCTTTCTATTTTTAAAGAAACGGTCAATAATTGTTATTAAAAAAAAATATCAATAACATCAAACACCTGCGGGGGAGCAACTCCCCCCATACCCCAATACATAAATAGTTACAAAAATTTTCAATCAAGTTTAATTAGTACTACAATCTTTCAGCACATGCATACAAACCATTCATATCTTTGTTATAATGATGCAAAAATCACTCATTTATTTGCTTATATCATCAAATGCATTAGCAAATGATTAATCAAAACGATGTTGCTCAAAAAAGAAAAAAATCAAATAGCCTTATAATTGTGTATTATCTTTTGAGATAGGTTGTGGTACAGTGATGTATGTCATACCCCCATCTTTTGCCTCCCTCCCTAAACATGTAATCCTGACTCAGAAAAACCTACAAGAATTATACATCAAAAAACTATATTGCTGGCACAATTATTGATAGAATACATAGGGTTAATTTATTTCAGAGTTCAGAAGAAATAGAGAAAAAAAATATAAGATCGATCTAACTAGCTACAAGGTATCGCAATACAGTCTTCAGAGCAAAGTCAGCAATAACGAAGAATGCTGCTTCAGTAGGGTGAATTGCATCCCAAAAAAGATATTTCGCCGCGTCGGGGCACGTCGGGGAAAGCTCTGTGCACAGAGGCCCCAACTCAACCTTCCCAGTTCCACAGCATCCTTCATGTGTTTTCACAAACCCTACATAGTACATACATAAAAATATATGTTTAAAAAAATATATCATAAATTTTAAGATTTAATTAAATATTTAAATACCAAATAATATTGTGTAGCTAGGTACCATATTTAGCTGGGTTGTTGAACATGTCCATGACGGGGCTGTAGATGTCGAAATAGGCCAGCTTTGAACCAGGGAGGACTGTGGTTTGCAAACTTGAGAGAAGGGCCTGGAGCTTGGAGTTGTAGGTCTCAGAATCTATGTTTTGCTGCGTGACGCACACACGCTGAGGACGCAGATTGATGATGCCGCCCACTGTCTGTTGAAGCGGAAGGCAACCGATTGGTGGAAGACCCGACACCATGAACCGCCGTGCTCCCCTCCTGGACAGAGTCTAAAAAAAACAAAAACTACGTACAGTTTTCAATTTATTATAAGTGGTGAGGGAGTGTGAAAAATTGAGTTAAGATTAAATTAGACAAGAGTTCGATTGATCTCTCTTTATGCAACAACAAAAAAAGTCTTCAATTTATTAATCTCATAGTTAGTAAATCTTAATCTCTCGATTTCCAGGTTATCCTCTAGTAAAAGTTAAGTACCAATGAATTAAAACTAAAAGTGACCAAAAAAAAAACTAAAAGTGAAATGTACTGACAAATTTTAGGGGTTGCACTAAAGGGGTTGAAAAATCATTTTTCAATGCCTGTGTTTTAGTCAAATTTCAATTTTGGTCTCTCGTAATTTTGTGTCAGTGGTGCCAAATTTTTATGAAGCCACCATAAAAAATCATACCCTAACCATAAGTTATGGATCTCTCTGAGCCTTTTCTTTTGACTCAACCGTTAAAAGTTTAATTAATTAGATCACTGGAACCGAAAATGATAATCAAGAAATAATTCATAGTCATCTACGTACTCTTGATCTAATATATACCAAATGTTGAATACGTTTTTGGTCTTTTAATCTTAACCCTTAATATATAGTAAGTAGATGTAAGGATACTAGGATAGGCAAGCATAATGTTAAATTGTTAATCAAGATATATGGAAGGATTATTCAAACTTTCAAAGAGATGAAATTATTACCTCAATAAAAGACCCGAGTCTCTGGAGCAGAAAATCAGAGTACTGGTCTGTAGACGTAAACTGAGTTTTCCTCTCAGTTACAGGAAATTCATACAGGTTTAGAATCAAGTCATTGGTCCCAACACTAATCACAAAGAGTGCATTTTCCACAATCTCGCTACCGTTCTTTTCGCCAACAGTTCTCTTCATCATCTCCACAGCTTCATCAAAATACTCCAACTGCTTCCCCATGCTAAATGCGTGGCTCAGTTTCAAGGTCAGATCATCTAACCCGCTAGCTCCTGACGCGAAACTGACGCCGGTGAGCAGGTCAAAGTCAGTCAGTTTCGGGTCGAGGTAAGCAGGCAACAGGTCCTTGAGGCCCAGGTTTGAGGCCATAAAGTCCGTTGCAATCTTTCCATTGGAGTACCTTCCGGTGGGGACGTGCCCCGGCAGGTCTCTGCCGTAAGGGGGGTGGTCGCACCGAACTAAAGGCATGAGGACGTTGTTCATGCCCGAATCCACCGTGGAATCGCCGAAAGCGAAAAGAGCAGATACAGATGGAGAGGCGGCATTGGTTGGAGATGGTAGGGTTATCAAGGTCATGGCCAAGGAGAACAGTAGTGTGAAGATGACGGTGTTTTTGTGCTCCATTGTGTTTGATTTCTTCTTAGTTGATGTTGTGCCGGCAAATGAAAATGAGGGTTTATGTTATGAACTACGATAAAATAAAAGGCTAGGGTTTTTATAAACAAGTTCAATTCGGGTGGTTGAGCTTGTATTTGATTCAAACTCTTGTCCGGCCGGATGGTTCTTTTTGGTCCTCGTCAATCAATTGTTGGTTATATTTTGTTACTATAAAATTGAAAAACTATATTTATACTAGGATGGAAAACCAATTGAGAATTAAGTGGATTGTTATTCACAATTGTAAACATCGATCTCCAATACTTTTGTATTTTTCCAGATCCATATATACTTCTTTTTTTTAGAAGGAAATTTATTTTCTCCAGATCCATACTTATAATTTTAGTAGAATAAATAATTAAAAACTTACAAATTAGAAATACGAACAAGAAGACAAATAAATAGAAATTAAGTAAGAAAGGAAGCAAATGAGAAATTTTTTTTAAAAAATCACAGTTTAGGGTAGCAGTTCTCCCGTTTGGAAGGAATTTTTTTTTCTTTTATCATGATGTTTGGTATTTTTTAACTTAAGGTCATTTCAAATATATAACCAAATCTTTCAAAATGAGTAAGATTAGGAAGTAAATTTTTGTATTATATATGAGCATAATGTCGATTGGGTCAATACACGGATAGGTGAGTGAAGCCATCTCAAAATGAGAAAAATAGCTAACATCGGATTAGAGCATCTTTAACAAAATAGCTAATATGTTGGAGATTCTCTAAACATGCTCTCTAAAATAACTAAGGAGCTAAGATAAAGATCGAGTTTGTTAAAGATGCTCTTAGTAGTAGTCGATATATGTCGGGTTCAGAACCATCATGAAATGTTATGATCCAAGGAGTCACTACATGCATGTACACTACAACGATAGTTTTTATGGGATTATTTTTCTATAATAATGTTACGTTTTAACAAAAAAAAGAAGTTAGAACTTGTATTCAAATGGATGCGATATTATAAAGACTAACAACTTTCCACTAAGTGAAAACAAATAAGTTACTAAAAAGTAAAAATACGCAATATTACAACCTTAATTGAAAATCGTAGACAAACAAGTTTGAGTTTGAATGTCTAATTGGATAAATCCTCACAAGTGACACAAATCATTTTAATACCCAAAGTCAACCCACATCTCATTAACTACCCAAACCGTACATAAGATACATGAGGTGTAAAAACAAAAACAAATAATTCTCAAGGAAAAAAGAAAATAACAATTTAAAAAAATAATAATAAAAAGGAAAATTGAAGTGGGGGTAAAGTGTAGGAACCAATCCAATCGACCAATCCAAATAAGAGCGGCCAGAGATGAGGCTTAGGAATTAGCTGTTGGACAGTTGGAAGCAGCAGGAGCAAATAATATTTTGTCTCTCGCGCTCTCCACCCTTCTCCAACCTTCTCCGTTTCGGTATATGCTTTCGGCATCTCCTTCTTATCCTTCCCTCCCTTTTCTCCTTCTTCTTCTTCTTCTTCTTCTTCTTCTTCTTCATCTTCTCCTCCATTTTCAAAACCTCTTCTGTGTTTCCTTTCTTCTTCATTTTTCAATGTCTACAGGCTACTAGGACCTCTGTGGATGTAAACAATGGCGCTCTCAACTCCAATCCTCAACCGCGACACTTCACACTTACTCTTCGCCTTCAAAACTCCACACTCTCCCTTCCAATCTCTCACCTCTCTCCGCCTCACCAAGCCCCCACTCCTCCCCACTTCTCTGTCCTTGTCTTCTTCGCCTGCTTGTTGTATCACGCGCGTCACCACCGTGCCGGTAGAGTACGCGCCTCCGGCTCCCGAATTCGAGTTCCACCGCGAGCTCTCGCGCCTCAAGTCCCTCCGCTTCAGGCTCGTCGACTGCAAATCCCTACGCGCCAAAATCAGAGTGATCGACGGGGATTCCAGAGTGAAGCGCTTCTTCAATTCCGGAGTCTTCTCTGCGGTTTTGGCTTCGCTCAATTTGAGTCCTCACGACTTGTTCTTGCTCAAGTGCTTGGTCGCCGCCGGGCAAGAGCATGTGCTTGGTTGGGGGTTTGAGTTTGAGAGAGCGAGAGCGAGATAGAGTCGGCCAGGAGCTCGGTGAAGAGCGCCTTTTATGCGATTGTTGAAATGATTGAGAAATTGGATGTCAATGCTCGTGGTTCGGGGAAGAAGATTGGCCTGGCTTTGAATGATGAAGATTTTACGGACTTGAACAAGCTATTGAAGAATTTGGGAGAGGTTGAACACTTCTATAACTGCATTGGAGGAATAATTGGGTCAGTCCACTATTTCTATCTTTTCCGATAATTTCATGGTTTTTTCTTTTCTATTTAATATTTATAAGGGTGTTTTGAGCTTTCTGAGAATATGACTCGAACATTTTTCATCCATAAATTTTGCTTGTATGGAAAGTTTTGCATTAGGTTATGTGAATTGTTAGCTTATAGAGATTTGAGGTTCATCCAATTACATACTTGTGCAGATATCAGATAACAGTAATGGAGCTTCTAGCCCAATCAAGAGTTGAAATGCAGACTACAAACTGGTCTAAGAACATACAAGAGCAATTGGAATGCCAATTTTTGGAAATTCATGCTCCTACTGGACTTGATCTTTCTCAAAATGCAGAATATGCATCTCAAGCTGCTTTGTGGGGAATTCAGGTTTGTGTCAGGGTATATTGTTTATCCAACATGAAGGATGCAAAACAGGTTGTTAGATTGTCTTGAACTAATAGATGTTATCATTTTAGGGTTTGCCAGACCTAGGTGAAATTTATCCTTTGGGAGGCTCCGCCGACAGGCTTGGTTTGGTTGATCCTGAAACAGGTGAATGTCTCCCAGCTGCAATGCTTCCTTATTGTGGACGGACTTTATTGGAAGGTCTTATAAGAGATCTTCAGGTATAAGATCTCTGTTTGTCAAGATTGGAACATGACAACAAGAATGAGCCAACATAGAAGTTTTTTTTGTGTGTAGATAATAAAGTTTTATGCATCTTACATTTGAGTATTTTGATTGCAAGGCTAGAGAATTCTTGTACTACAAGATATATGGGAAGCAGTGTGTCACCCCTGTTGCAATCATGACAAGCTCTGCAAAGAACAATCATGAACACATAACTTCTCTTTGTGAAAAACTTGAATGGTTTAAGAGAGGTCGATCGAGTTTCCAACTTTTCGAACAGGTATAATGTGGAAAACAATAAGGATATATTCTATAATGCTTATGTATTATGGGAATAATTTTAATTTCTCTGGTTTGGGCAATGAATATATTCTTGTGAATTTCCAGCCCCTTGTTCCAGCTGTTAGTGCAGAGGATGGGAAATGGATAATCAAGAAACCTTTTGCACCCATTTGCAAGCCTGGTGGTCATGGTGTGATATGGAAACTTGCTTATGATAAAGGCATTTTCAAATGGTTTTATGATCATGGACGAAAAGGTGCAACTGTACGACAAGTTAGGTGAGCCGTGTTTCTTTTGTTGGAAAATTTTGATAAATTGGATTCCACACTCTGGATTTACATAATAAGCTAATAACCATGATTTTCCAGCAATGTTGTGGCAGCTACAGATTTGACCCTCTTGGCACTAGCAGGGATTGGTTTACACCATGGGAAGGTACACTTATTTAAAAAATAAATAAATAACACAACTGACATTGCTATGGTGTTTATTTTGATTGTATGGAAACTGGTACTTGTGGACTTAGAATATCTTCTTCTTTTATTGTTTTTCACTTCGATCTTTACATGTAACAGAAACTTGGGTTTGCTTCCTGTAAGAGGAACTCGGGGGCTACAGAAGGAATTAATGTTCTAATGGAGAAGAAAAATCTTGATGGAAGGTGGGCATATGGTTTGTCTTGCATTGAATACACAGAGTTTGACAAGTTTGGGCTAGCAGATGGACCTCATTCTTGTAATAGGTATGTAGTTATCTGTTAATTGAAATTTTAATATAACTCATAGGATATGGTGTGATTTGATATCCTTGATCCTTGAAATTGGCATAAGACTAATGTACTGGTATGCCTGTGTAGACTGTGTATGGTTTTTTTTTTTGTACAATCTCCATTGCTGTTATTCAGTGAAACACTTTATTCTATTTTTTCCAAGCTTTTTAAGTATTAAGAATAGTAATGCTCCATAATATTCTGATATCGTCTGTAATGTGGATTCAGTAGGATGCAAAATGCAAAATCTGGTGCAAATACATGATGCTTGACTTGATAAGTTCAACATATTTAGAATGAGGCAGAGTTGACAATTCAATATTGTTTCTTTAAAGAACTAAAGTTGTTTCCTAATGTGTTTTATTCTTGCCTCTTGTTCTTTGGGCCATTCCTTTCTTCCACCATGACTTCTACTTGGTAATTTAAAATTTCAGTTCCATAGTCCAACATTAACCATGCTTTCTATGTTCAAGTTTGCAGGCAGAGTTCCCTGCAAATACAAACATTTTGTATGTAGACTTACCTTCGGCAGAGTTGGTGGGTTCAAGTAAGAATACAAACAGCTTACCAGGCATGGTGCTAAATGTTAAAAAGCCGATAGCATTTGTTGACCATTTTGGAAAACCACACAGGTACTTCTTAAAACCTTTAACTGCTGTTTTCACAAGTGACTATTCTGTCTGCGTCAATAATACTTGCAGATCCTGCAAAGATAAACCTCAATAAACTCCTTTGACCTAAAGTGGTTTTTAACTCTGCATAGTATGCTAATCGTTACAGACTGCACTATGAAAAAAAGAGAACTTGCACACATGAATGATGTTACCCTGGCTCCTAATTACTTTCTATGTGTTGTAGTGTCTCTGGTGGCAGGCTTGAATGCACAATGCAAAATATTGCTGACAACTTTCTTAATGCATGTCCATCTCGAGATTGTAAAGGCGTTGAAGGTTTTATTACTGTCTAAATTGCAGATTACTGTGACTACTTATTCCTGTTATACAGATTACTAAATTGCTTATTAGTAACTTTATTGCTATAACTTTTGGCAGATAAGCTTGATACCTTTATTGTTTTTAATAAAAGAAGACGGGTTACATCATCTGCTAAGAAGAAAAGAAGACATGCAGACAAATCTTTACACCAAGTATGTAATAGTGTTCTCTGTCTTTGATTTCTGGGAGTATAAACTGATGTGTACAATTTTTGTTGTGGCACAGAATAGTCTCTCTGGTAATGGTAGCTTTCCTCCCTAAGTTAATATGGTTATGTTTGAACTCATATGCAGACTCCGGATGGTTCACTGTTGGATATCTTAAGAAATGCTCATGATCTTCTGTCTCAATGTGATATTAAACTTCCTGAGGTACATCCTCTTTATTATTGTGCAGTAATGTTGCCAAAATTGCTTCCACTTTATGCTAACTAATGTTATCACTTAGTATTTGCTCAATGGAAATTCATTCTATCCTTCTAGCAAGCCATAGTTTGTAATGAATTTTCTTTTTGATGTTCAATTGTGGTATTTTACTTCATTCTACTCTACAGATTGAAAGTAATGACAAGTATCTAAATTCTGGACCACCATTTCTTATTCTTCTGCACCCTGCTCTTGGACCACTTTGGGAGGTCACCAGACAAAAGGTACGTCAGTGAGAATCTGGCTGATTCGCCAGTTCAACTCCTTTTTCTCCCTTTTCTTTGGGAATGTGCATTGGTTCACTACTCATCCTGCAATGTCATTTAGCATCTGAGAATGTATTGCTGTCTCGTCGATTCATTTATTTTTTATTTCTTCATTGAAATATTGAAGAACTGAATAGCTAAGCAGCCAATTATCTTGACCTGACAGTTCTATGGAGGGTCAATATGCAAGGGGTCTGAGTTACAAGTAGAGGTCGCAGAGTTCCTGTGGAGGAATGTTCAGGTTTGAACTTTGAAATAGAACATTGAGAAATATAAAGGTATTGTCTCCTTACTAATCTCTTTCCCATCATCCAGCTTGATGGAAGCCTGATCATAGAAGCTGATAATGTTATGGGCTCAAGTAGGGTTGATCAAAATGGTGAACCCGTTTTACAATATGGACGCAGGTAGAAGCCTGCTGCTTTCATTTCTACAATTTTAAGTCTTCAGAAATGGGGGACCCATTTTACAATTGAACTTGTAGTAATAGTTTGTTCATTCCATAGGTGTGGAAGATGTAAATTACAGAATGTAAAAGTACAGAATGAGGGAATTGACTGGAATTTCGGAGACAATGTCTATTGGAAGCATGATGTGCAACGCATCGAAGCATGTAAGGTTGTACTGCATGGAAATGCTGAGTTTGAGGCAGCTGATGTTATTTTAAAGGTTAGTTTGTCAACCAATCACTGTAGATATGCATAGAGGAAAAGACAAATTCTTCAAAATTGTTGAATTTCAGGTTTTGTTTTTTTATTTTAGAAATTAGATTTGGGGCCCCAGCTTTCACATATATGAAAGGCATTGGTACTTTAATAGTAAATTGTACCGTTTTAATATTCAAATCATTGAAATTCAGTCGGAAGCATTTTGTTTTGATAACCAGTAAATTTGTTAAAGAGTGCCTGGGGGGCATATGATTCCATGTGCACATGTAATCAATTTTACTGTATTGAATTCAATACTTTTGACCAAGAAAAATAAGAATTCGATACTAATAGGTAGAGCTTTTAAGATATCTAAAGTAACATGTTTTTAATATTAAAGGCCACTTTGGACATTGTATTCCCTCAATGAATCTGGTGAATGGAGGAGGGTTCATATCTAATTGTTTGGAGTTCACCTTTCCGGCAATCTATCAGAAATTTTAAGCTGGATAAGTAAACGCTAACAAGCTTCTTTTTCTTCTTACTAACTGATGCAGGGAAATCATATATTTGAAGTTCCAAATGGCTACAAAATGAAGATCACGCCAGGAAATTCAGGTTTGTGGAGTTTATAGACTAAAATAGCATTGTTGCTTAGTTTGCCTGCTGACTTTTCCTTAACTTTAGTTTTAAAGTTTAAACACCGTAATAAAGAACAGAGGGTAACTTGAGTAGTTTAATGGATACATAGATCCAAAGTGACAGAATCAATCCTGAAATGGTAACCTGTTAGAACTGACCTGCACACCGACCTGAATGCATTGTCACAAACATACATACATGTTTTCAAGTCGATCATCAATTTATCCATCATCATTTCATTGGTTACACAGGTTTAGCAATCGGATTAGATCCTATCAAAGAGAATATGATGGACAGTGGAAGCTGGTATTGGAAGTACGGGATAAAGGGCACACACATTCAGTTGGAATTGGTAGAGTTGTAAATTTTATTCACAATAATTATTCGTACCATAGGTGAATCGTGGTTCACATATGGATGTGAAACTCACCCTCATGAATTAATCATTGTTCAGGTGCAGGTTTAACTATCTTAAACCATATATAACTAGGTTAGTTTCCTTTTATGTATTATATGTCAAATTAGAGTGGTCGTTGTGAATCGTGGTTCACAGATGGATGTGGAACTCACTCTCATAAATTAAGCATTGTTCAGGTGCAGGTTTAACTATGTTAAACCCTATATGACTAATTTAGTTTCCTTTTATGTATTATATGTCAAATTAGAGTGGTCATTGTACCTTTAGGATCTGTCGTTGCAGCTCATGTAACTCTGTTCTTTTATTATTAATGAGGAAGGGGCTCCTCAAGGAACTGATGTAAAATAAAGAGTTGAAGTAATGAAATATATTCAACTTTTTCTTCATTTTCTTTGAGATGTATTATAGCTGGTATGGAAAATGAAGTTTTGAAAAAGTTTTATCATAATATTGTTAAAAAATAGTTTTATCTTTTTTCTTCCCTTTTGTTCATCTGCATGACCTTGAGAAGGTTACAGAGGACATCTCAATTCTCAATGAAACTGTGATACTCTCTAAAAAAAAATTAACGGGGAAGAATGAATATTATTCTGGAAACAAAGTACGATATGAGATCAATTTGCAGTAATAAATGAATAATACACTTTCATCTGTGCGTTTAATCTTCACAAATATACATCTCTGTATGTAACATTGTATCAAACACATTCTCATACTGTCATCTGGTTCTGAGATTGAAAGCAGCATCTGTTCAGTAATCTAAGCAGTGCATCGGCTTTTCTTCGAGCTTTCAAGGATCCATCAGCAACCAAGCTTTGAAGAGAGGGAATGCTCCGCGGGTTGATCAATAGTCGTCTTGCAACCTCCTCTCCCCCATCTTTGCAAAGCCCCAACAGAAGAGTTATTGAGTTTTCCTTCCCTTTTGGAGAACCAAATCTCAAAAGATCAATGAGAATTGGCACTAGAACCCTACTCTTCCCAATCTCCTCTAGCCCTTCAGAGCAACCCAAAAGCTGAGCAAGAACTGCCAAGGCATCATCTGTAATCCCAGCCTTGTCATCCATCAACAGATCAATGAGCAGAGGAACCGCGCCGGCAACCACAAGAGTGACCTTGTTAGCATTGTAGACTGCAAGGTTGAAGAGAGCAACCGCTGCATCTTTTTTTCCGGCCGGAGTTCCTTCTTTCAAAAGCCCCACCAATGCCAGAATGGCTCTAGGTCTTTTCCCAATGGTTACCTTGTAGTCATCTATCATGGACAAGCTGAAAATTGCTGCTGCTGCATTCTCTCTTGCTTCCATAGTGTTCCCTGATTCCAACACATTGATAATGTCGTCAATTGCTCCCGCGGCCATTATCAAAATCTTGTTGTTGTTGAAGATGGAAAGGTTGAGTAGCGCGGTGACAGCATTTTCCTGAATTCTTGCTTCATGTGATCTCAGCAATGTCACGAGAAAAGGAATAGCTCCTGCCTCGGCTATTATTCTTCTGTTATCCATGCCTGTTTTAGCAAGTAACCGAAGCTCGTATGCTGCTTGTCTTTGGATATCTGGTGAGCCTGTTGCTAACTTTCCCACAAGAAACTCAGCTGTCAATTTCACAGCATCAACAGCAGCTTTTACAACAGAAATGTGATCCACAGCATTTTCACACGAATCTCTTTTGCTGTTGTTTCTGTCCAAATGTGAGGAACATGATGGTGATGAAACTTCTGGAACATTGTTCTCCTCACACCATTGATTCAATAGACTTTTCAGTGCATAGTTGGGTATGAGTGCCATGTGAATAAGCTTCTGCCCACTTTTAGGGCATGTTTGGTGCCCCGAATTGATCCATTGAGCAATGGAATTTCGATCATAAGTGTGCCCTGAGGCTACGATCACAGGATCTTTCATCAAGTCTAGTGAAATCGGGCAGCGAAATTCATCGGGGATGTTGGCAACTATGGATTGAGAAGATGAGGAATGATCATAATATCTGTTCGAGGGTGTAGAACCTAGCAGCTTGAAGTCTTCTTTGTTGGGTGTTTCGAAATCATCATCAACGAAAACCATGGATTTGCAATATGAAACAAGGGATATGAGATTGTTTATATTGGATACCACAATTAGTCCACCACTCCCTGCTTGCTTTTGAGCTTCTGCCTCTAGCTTTGAAATCTCTTCCTCATAATCCATCGAGCTTCTCAAACCAATGCTGCTCAATACATCCTTCACTTTTCCCAAGTCTACAAACCCTTTGTTCTTCTTGTTCCTCTCATTGTTGCTCCCCATCAATTGCAAAAGCTCTTCTCTTCTATTGAGCTCTTTGAGGTCAATAAACAACTCTGCCCTTTTCGCTTGCCGGTGAAGAAGCTCGATTTGCTCTCTAATATCTGCTGTGATATTGAGCAAACTCACAGGCAAAATATCAAGTGCTCTCCCCAACTCCTTCACAAGCACATAGAACCGATTCGAAACCAGCTCCATCTGCATGAGTCCCCACAAAAAGCTGCAATCCTTACACTCTTGAATTAGAAACTTGATTCTTCGAATCACCGAGAAGAGCTCGGTGAGACACAAGATTGAAGATGGAGGGAGAGGGCCGTTTGTTTCTTGAATCTCTTCAAACAAAGAAGAAAGAAGCTTGATCCTTCTTATCATGGTGGAGATGTTCCTGACCTGAAGAAAAGGAAGCTTTTCCATGGAACAAATCGCATTGCATATGTGAATCAATGATTCTAAGAATGACCCGGTTGGCAAAAAGCCTGAAGCAACCAACATAGGAGGTATAAGAGCTACATCCATGGTTTAATGACCCTCAATTTCTCAGTGTTTGAGTATGTTTCTGTTAGATTATTATTACTAAAACCTCTTGTTCTTGTTAGCTAAGCTAGGATTTTGAAATTTCTTGAACAAGAACAGGTTTTTGTTTCTTGTAGCAAGAATTACATGTACTCAAATTTGGATATTAAAAACGATGGGCAAAGAGAGAAATAGTAATCTAATTGCATGGACTCTTGACTGTTTCTGTTTGGATAGTTGACATTAGAGACAACAGAAAGGATGGAGAAGTGAGCAAGTGAGAAGGATTCATGGGTTGCTGCCACTTGGCTCAACGTCCGGCTTCTTTGGGTTTGCTATGTTTCCCCGCCATTTTTATATTACAAAACTTAGATTGGAAATGTTGAAGAGAATACACACCATGTCAAACTTGTGCTCGGTGACCTAATTCATATGTTCATATATGGTTTCAAAATATAAAAGTAATGATAATGTGTCCATATATAGATGTCTTATTAGGAAGTTTTGAGCCTTGGGGTGGCTCCTAGATCATAAATATGGGCTTTTGGCAACTATAAAATAATTGTAGTCCTTAATTCCTTACCAAGTTACTATATCTCTACCTAGTATTTTATAATTCTTCATGAAACCATTTTCATTCTATAGCTTATAATGTATTAATGAATACAATATGTATTATATTAACATGTCAAATACACCTACTAAAGACAAAAAGTGAATGTTTTCTTTTGTCTTCTTTTTCTTCACGTTGCCCCTTCACCATTTCCTAGCTTAGCTATATAGTTTACCTCTAAGTTGCAAGCAATGGTCAGATATATATTGCTAATTAATTAATTATAAATTGGCAAATTGCTTGTTTTTAGCAGTATTAGACATTTTTAAATCTATCTCCATTCACTTAAACTTTCACTTCCAAACTTGAGATCAACCAAGTCTAATATCCTTGAAAAGATATAGTCACTATTTGACAAGACAATAGGACGAGGATGATAGTGACAATGTGAGTTGTGATAATGTCTTCTACTTTGTCTGAGCTTCCTAAACTAGAAGGGATGTAATTAATGGTTTCATATATTCATTATTATATCCCTAAACCCTAATTAGCCAAATAATATCCCTAAACCCTAAAGATAAAGAAGGAGAACTGGAGAGTTCACTTCATTATACGATTAAAGAAGACGTGGAAGCCTGACTTGGCTGTTAGCTAACTACTGAATTCAACTTTTGTGTTTGGATTATGTTTTGTATTGTAGGTCGACTTCGTCGTCGCTTATGATAATTATATGTAAAAGCGTACTATACAAATCCATTGCGTATCTTGCTAACAACAAAAGAATGAAAGCTCCATAATCATACTTCTCAACATCATAGTTCATATGCATATTTGGATTTCTTTCTTTTTTTGTCTTCACTCCTTTTAGGAGTCTAAACTCTAAACATACAAATTGTTTTAAATTTGTGTGAAACTCAATTGTCGAGTGTCCGCCACGCCTGAAGGTGCATGTGAGAATTAATGTGGAATGTCAAGATTCTCGAAATCGGTTTGTCGACACAACAAAACGACGAGTCGAGATCGAATTTCCCATAAGTAGGAGAACAAGAGTCGAGAGATGACCATCTCGAGGCTCGAAACAAGTTATCTCGGCCTCAAGAAACTAATTTATCATACTTAAGTTTGAATTTAACTTCACAAAGACTCGTTTGTATAATGAAATTTTCAACTTAACTTGTGTACACTTATACTTTCATTTGTTTGATATGATCGAATGACTAAATAATCATATCTAAGCGTGTTTTTGATTTGTCGAAAAACAACTTGCGTTCAAAAACTCGATATCTACCTCTCTTTTATTCTGTTTCCTATTCGTATGATATATAATCACGTGTGATGGTCCTACAAGTCAAATCATAAAAACATGAAAAGAATTATCAACACTAAGTGGAGTAAAGACCAAACATGCCAAAGGCCGAAATCATGCTACAGTGTAGGACACCACTTCCTGATCATTCAATTTTGGGCCGGCCCATATTCCTTACTCTATGTAACTTCCCCCCACACTCCTTTCACGAGCGTGGCGGGCAATGGTTATGTTTGGCGCGACTACTGGGTAGCGCGTGACGAGCACTTCCGGGACATCCTTCGCTCTGTGTGCTCTGGGAAAACGACGAGCATTGAGCAAGTGGGAACTTAGAGGAGGAGCACTATTGTCCTCTTTGTCCTAATTTCCACAATGCCACAAAATGTTTGAAGTGACATATTATTCGTCATTTTTTCTTAAATATTGCTCACAACTCACAACAAATAGATATCATACATATAGTTTTTTCTCAAAAAAGAAAGAAAAAAAAATATCATCCCGTCTTTTTCTTCCTTCTACAATGTTAAATAAAATTCATAAATATATATTTTCTTTCAAAATCTAGGAAAATAAAATGGACTAGAAAAGCATTTATTGACGTGTGCATTCTTTTAGAATTAGCATCATAAGAAAAATATTATTAGTTGTTTTAAGAATGGAAAATATGATTTGACTACGACATTTGAAGAATATAAATATTTTTTTTGGAGTGATAGAAATAATTACTTTTAGGGCTGTTGCATACAAAAAATAAAATGTTATGACCAAATATAGTAATATCATTTTGACGATGCTAGATGAACCACTTGTAAATCACATAATGTGACAGTTAAACATTAGTTTACTTGTTATGTGTGCATTATCAAATGTTTAAATCAACTATCATCGCATGTAGTTTCAATATGGTACATCAAAATGTAGTATACTTAGTATTATAGATATAGTTTAACATGTGATCACTATTCAATCTCTAAGCTTAAAATATTTCTTTTGTTAATGTTAGAAATGATCTCAAGCTCTAATCCTCCCTCGATACAATTAACATGATGTGAGATTTATCAAACTACTTAGTAAACCACTAAGCCCTACTTCAAAGACGAAAGTATCATCGAGAAGTAAATATGGAGAGTATTTACCGTTTAAAAACACTTAGAAGCATCCTCAACTTGATTATTGAACATTCTGAATATTATTTAAATTAAGCTCAAAAATGGAAAATGAAACTGTCTATTTTATATATTTATTTTCATGGATAGGAAGTAGGAATGAAGCACAAATAAGAATACCATTATGGTACCACAGAGGTTAAGATTCCTAAATTTTCTTTTGCACCCCTCCATGTTTCCTTGCTGTGGACAAATCCAACTTTGTTGATTATGTGATTTACTTTTCTAATGAAATTTGCTCTGTCTTGACAAATCAAAAGATACATCTCATCTTTCTTGATGGACCATCATGTCCCATTATAACTATCAATGGCGCATGATATATATGGTGCCCCATCTTCAATTATTTGTATTCTTTTTTATTTCCAAA
This sequence comes from Rubus idaeus, assembly GCA_030142095.1. Taxonomy (NCBI): domain Eukaryota; kingdom Viridiplantae; phylum Streptophyta; class Magnoliopsida; order Rosales; family Rosaceae; genus Rubus; species Rubus idaeus. The sequence goes on from CM057971.1 coordinate 4,021,387, forward strand.
ATGCAGAAATTAACATCATTTCACAAATAATAGAAAAGGAGGTAACATAATAGAGTAGTAAATCGTAATTGACCCTTGATTTACACAATTGAATTTCATATTTCTAGTTGTGAGAGAGAGTGGGAAAAAAGATTCAAATTAGAATAATAAAAGATCCATCGCTTCATATGTATGCAATTGAAAAAAGGTCTATATAAAGGTATTTGATGTAAAGGAGATTACTCATTATAGAATTGTGCAAGTAATGAAGCCATGAAAGGAGCTCATGAGCCTCGTTCAAGCTCATCCTGTGCAGCTTGCAAGTTGTTGAAGAGAAGATGCGTCCCAACCTGCATATTTGCACCGCATTTTCGCTCCGACGAGCCCAACAAATTCGCCAAAGTTCACAAAGTGTTTGGGGCAAGCAATGTGAGCAAGATCCTTACTGAAGTGCCCGAGGAGCAGAGGGAGGACACGGTAAACTCGCTGGCGTATGAGGCCGAGGCTAGGCTCAGAGACCCTGTTTATGGTTGCATTGGCGCCATAGCTATGCTGCAGGGAAAGATGGCGGAGCTTCAACAAGATCTGGCTATTGCTAGAGCTCGTCTTGCTTGTTATGGTCATCCCACTTCTTCCTCTTCATCGTCTTCTTGTTATACCATGTTAGAGGATCACCTTAGTAGTGAGCCTAATTTCGCTGGTTTTCCTGCTTGTAGTGGATTTAGCAATGGCTTCAGTCAGAGCTCAACTGAATTTATAAGCCAACATGGAACAACCAGTGGTCTTAGCTATCCCCCATATATACTTTAAATTCCGATCTCTCTTTTTTCTCTCTCCCTCTGATGAAATTGAAATGTTGTGGTCTCACTTTGTGATCATAATAAGTAATTTGATAGAGGAATTCTCAATTCTGTGGCTACCAAGAAAAAAAAAAGAGAGAGAATAGAACAGTTCTGCAAACCCAGTAAAAGCATGAAACCGCAGTTCCAGGCTTCCAGCAGAGCTCTTGCTTTAAACATGAATTGTGATTTTGTCTAGAATTCTTCTTGTTGTAAATACCGCATAGCTCCAAATTTGACAAAGGAATTGCCTTTTAAGGCCGGAACTGCAAAAATATCGCAACATATTCATATCGAAACAGCAACTAGTCAAATCAGCATTGTCATCCAAGTTAAAACTGATAAAATGGGAGCTTTAACAGAGAACACATGTAATATGGAACCTGAGAATACTGAACAATTACACTACAGAACCATAAGGTACAACAAGCAACTAGACATGTACACACAACATAGGCCCATCTGCTTCCAAAGCTTGGAAATTGAAACTGTGGATGATAAAATCATCGAGGGGACATATAATCTATACGTAGAGATGCAAATCGAGTTTCGACAGCGTCTGAAGTGCTCCAAACTCAGCTTATAACTTCTTTGCTGCGTAATGCATACAATACAACTCTCATCAGAACATGATGAAAACAAGCCATTCTCAATTTGGCACACACAAAATGCCAATGCTAACACATTCACAGTTCATCAAACAAACACAAAACTGTTACTTGCAATCTGATTCATTAAACCCAGAAAGCATAAAATTAGTACCTGAAGAATGGGAGTATTTTGGGCGCTTCATCTTCTCGAGCTCCAATTGGGCATCCATAAACATATTCAACCTCTGCACCTCAAGTTCCTTAGTGAACGCCATCCTCTGCTTCTCCAGTTCAATCATCTGCTCCTGCTTACAACTCTCCATCCTCTCGTATATTTCACCAAATTTCAAAATTGCCCTCGCCAATTCCCTACACGCCGCCCCGCCGGATAACCCTACTCCTCCCTCCACGTCGCCGTCGCCGTCGCTCTCCGTCGACCCAAGCGGCCTGGGGCTGGGGTCGCCGGACTTGAGAGTGAGAGCGAGGGTGAGAGGCTTTGTGGATTTGCTCGAAACGGCGGCGTTTGGGGAGATTCCGATGAGGGAGTCGAGGGTGTCGTAGAAGATCCACGTGGACGGGAAGGGCTTGGACTTCTCGAGCTTGTACTTCTTCTTGAGCGTGTCGATTCGGTTCTTGCACTGCCCGTCAGTCTTGACGCCGCCGTTTTGGCGGGAGTTGACGGCGTCGGCCACTTCCTTCCAGTCCTTCTGGCGGAGGTTGCCGCGGTTCAGCTGGAGGTAACGGTCACCCCACGCCGTGATGAGAAGTGACGTGGCGTCGTCGCTCCAACAGTCCTCGCGGCCGCCCGGAGCGTAGGGCCGGGTCGGGCGATCCATGGGTTCGGTGGAGGGTGAGAGTGAGTGAGAGAGAGAGTTAGTTAGTGAGGGGAATGTGTTTGGGTGTTGAGCGAGAGATGAGGAAAAGGATCGGACTCGGAAGGGAATGGAATGGAAATCTGGCCGTGGATTCGACCGGCGGTGACGTCAGGTCCCCTATTGGGGTTGGAGTTGGACAGACTACTAACTGTTTTAGTTTAACCATGTGGAACTTACTGTTTGCCTTCCATGCATTATGCATGGACAACATGCCTTTTGGATTACTTTACCACGGTTAACTTTTTTTTACTTCTTGAGAGCTAGGGGTGGTGAAAATCTTCATCCGACCGATAAAAAGATAAATGGTGGCTTTGAGGGGTTAGGGTTTAAGCTGCTCAATTAAACAAGCTTATAACATGATTGCCAACAACAATATAGCTTATAACATCAAAAGGCCCAAACCTGCGTGGGAAATATGTGGGTGCCATTTGGGCTTCCATTGGCATATACCCAATTACTCATGTACTGATGTACATGATTTTTTTTTTGTTGAATTTCAACATTTAGGTGATTAAGATATTCGTGTTACTTTGATAAAAAAAATATATTCATGTTGATTTTGTCAATTTGATGCTAAAATGCTTCTCATGTACGACACAGTACGAGGTAGTGTTATCATTTCATTAAATTATATTGTTTTAAAAAAGACATTCAACTTTAACGTCCAAATGAACGAATTAAAGAAAAACCTAAGCCGTCTCTATGGGAGCATCTCTCTCTACAAATCCTAGCCCTATCCGTCTTGGGCTAGGATCTCTATGTCGACTGATGTCGACCACAACATCCTTGGTTGGTGTCATTGACGTGTCCGGTGCTCGACTGAGCAAGCGCTGGCTCCGACTAGTGAATGAAGACTCTTTGGTGGTTTTCTGTCGACCTCGCTTTTGGGTGAGTTTGTCTACGTTAGTGCCTTGCAGCGGCGGAGATTTGGGCTTGTGTTCATATGATCTTGCTCTTTGTTGGCAACTAGGGCTGAGAAGGTCAAGCTATGGTGGTTTTGGCGTGAATATGTTGGGTTTGGTTCCGACCGGATCTACGACTCCTAGCATTATTCTTTCTGTTGGCAGCGCATTGTTGGTGGCCATGGATGGGTAACGCCGCCTTCCAACGATGTGGGCCGGCTCTGTCATTGGTGCGGGGCTGGTGGCTACTATTGGGCTTGGTCTTGTTGGTGTTGGGCCAGTTGTTATGGGCGGGCTAAGCTGGCTTATTGAAGAGGGTGTTTTGTCACCCACTATTATTACTTGAGGCTTAGGTTGTTCTGAGTCTACGATTACGAAATTTTCGTTAATCATTTCATCAAAAAAAATTTCAGTCGTATCACAATTTAGTGCATTGGCGGCGGAAGTTTCATTTATTTACTTAGATGACTGAAGACTTTTGTCTTTTGGAGGCTCACTTTGAATAAGTGAGCAATATTGTACTAATGAGTGGGCTTGATTTTTCTCGATCTACTTGACCATTGATATAGGGCACAAGTATAAGAATTTTATTGTATGTGTCGTTCTGACTTTGGGATTTAATGATATCTATTTTTCTAAAAAAAAAAAATCCAATTGAACGAAAAAATATATAATTTGCAAATGGTGATCGAAGTCAAATTACATAAACCAAAGTTCTTAGATAACTTAAATATATAGGCTGAAAATAGGATTATCACAACAAAAACAGAAGGGTTTTTCATGCACCAAGTAAGTAGTTGCGGTTGCAATTTGTGAACTTGCCAAAACTATATATATGCACATTGATCGATGATATATTTTCAAAATTATTTATAGAAAAATGAAGATTCTTCAATAATTTTCCCAACCCCTGTAACATATGAACCAATTAAGCACTGGTAAGACCAATTTCAGAGATGTCGCTGTCCCTTAAAAGAGAGCCCAATGACTTGTATTAAGACTCTAAGTTAATTGTGACCTCACAGAATTTGCTGTGCTACCGACTTATTTATGAGGACGGCGACCCAGCACACATTTCAACGACAATAATTTCATGCCGTGAATCGTGCATTCCTGGACCTTAGCTCACGTTTCAATCACCTGCCGGTGTTGACCAGGCTACCACGAATAGTTCGATAGCAAATCCAGAAATTGTGTTTCAAGCTTTCAAAAGATAGAACCTTTTTGTTGTTTCCATTTTGTTTAGGCATTTTCTCGACCGGTGTGTCCATTTTCTAGAATTTCATCAATCAAGTATAGTCACCCCATATATAATTACGTCACTAGCAAAGTAGATATTCTCTTTCGATCTTTCACAAGAATTTTGAGACATTTAATCCAACGTTGCGCTTTCATTTTTGACTTCATTAAAAAAAATTATGAATCAAGTAAAACCACTTGAAATAACTCAATAGCATATTCATAACTTTTTTTTTAATTTTTTTCTAAAATTCTGATTTCGCTAATATTCTAATTTCTTTGAGATATTTTATCGAGCAATGTTGTCATCATCCGGTCATTTTTTTGGGTAAACCAGAGAGTCGCACACACTTGTGGCACAGTCGTTGGCTGCCGTCGCGATTAAGTTTAACAATACAAAATTCAAACCTATATTCCGTATGAGGACGAAGGCTCGGAAATGAGAATCATAGAATAAGGGGAAATTCCCTTTTAAGTTGGTTGTCCTGGTCCAGCTTTTTTGTGAAAAGACGTGAAGGGTTCAAATCAGTGCATGGATAGCTGGAAAAAAAGGGAAACAAACACATGCTGCAGCTAGCTAGGGAAAGAATAGTAAGAAACTTGCACCACATTAAGATATTTAATGAAAGCGAGCTCAGGCATGCAGATCTATTTATGATAGTATAATCCATGCATATCCGTTGAGAGAAAGCAAAGCATGAAAAAGTGAGAATTTAATCTCTTTGGGCGTACGTCATTCCTATCAGACAGACATATATGGCTATTTGGCTTCAGCTTTATGCCTTTATTAAGTAGAGTGGGATATATCGGATATGCCTTATCGGATAGGCCTTCATCTTTGCTCCCGATGGAACCTTGTTGGCTTGTTTGACTTGCCGACTCGTCGTCTGATATCTTTCTCGAACGAGCTATCCTCTGGCCAGTGGCTACGTACTGTATCTGATCCCTATATACACATTGTTAATTGTTTGTAACTCCAACACTGAGAATATCTCCCGAGTTCTCATTACGTGGATGAATATATTGTTGAATGTAATTGGTAGATCATATATGTTATGTGATGCGATATTTTATTGTTGCAATTTTCCTATTGAATGATTCAATGATAAAGATTAAGTATGAATCGATCAACAACGAGAATATCTCCGGAGATTTCATTACAAGCATGAATATATTGTTGAATGTAATTGGTAGATCATATATGTTATGTGATGCGACATTTTATTGCTGCAATTTTCCTATAGAATGATTCAATGATAAAGATTAAGTATGAATCGATCAACAATGAGAATATCTTCGGAGTTTTCATTACAAGCATGAATATATTGTTGAATGTAATTAGTAAATCATATATGTTATGCGACGCGACACAATTATTGTTGTAATTTCCCTATAAAACATTGAGTATGGATCGATCAACAACGATCAAACTACTAATCTATGTTAATTTTAGATTTGTATCCATACAAAAATGCAACTATTACGTAATTTCGTATCCCTCAATCTCACTATCAGCCCTAGCCAGCTCCGATCCCTCCCATCTCTTTCTTTCTCTCTGACTTTGCACAGACTCGCAGAGTACCTTTCCAGTAGCAATTAATAGGTCGGCAGGTAGGACATGATGCTGATTTGACCTTCAATTCGGTTCTACGTAGTACTGATTAATAATCATCTGTCATGACTCATATATGCATATACATACATGCACATCATCAATGATCGACTTACTTGTATTCTAGTTGTAGATTCCCCATCGATCTACCTCAATTTTCCAGAGACGACCATGGTACTGCGTTTTTTGGTTTCCATATGGGAGAACGTACGTATCAAGTATGAACCTCAAGCTCTACTGCCTAACTGGGTTGAGTCAATGAGTCTCGAATCTTTCAGGATTCACGTCCATCTGTTATCAAGTCAGTTGTCTATAAAATTAACTATAACCATTATTCATTTCTCTACTACGCAGTGGCCGGCAGATCAAAAAGTTTTTCTCTACCGGCAAAAATTAAGAGTAAAATGCCGTATTGTACTTGGAATTTATGTAGTTGCAACGGATCGCCTATTACAATGGTTGACCGGAATCGGTTACTTGTTAGAGATTAATTTGAGCCGAAAAAGTTGCTTACATTTAACCCCTTGTGTATATCCTCCCCTAGCTGCCCCATGTACCTAATAGAATCGCTAGCTACCCTAATGATTTTGAAGGGTCACGTAAAATTTGGTGGAACAGTTTAATTTTTAATTAAAGTCAAAGGATTATTTTGGTGACATGGTTTACTGCACCCGAAGCAAAGAAGAAGAAAAAAAAAACAGAGTCAGAGGGCCGGACACAAAACAATAATACATGTCTTAAAAGATGAGCATATATATGGATTGAGACTCCCCCCCCTCTCCCCCCAGGGGCCCGATCTCGCACTTTTCCCAAACTTATACCCACCCCAAAAGGTAAACATCTTGCCCCCACAGGGGGTCTTGAGGAGAGGACCGAGTCCCATATATATGGCCATCACATTATTTGAGATAATGTTGAACGTTTGGTTTTTGTTTGTTAATGAGAAATGGATCACATGGCTAGATGCATTTCCAGAATTGTTTTCTTGTGAGATAGGGGTCGCTCAAGACATTGATGAACAGATTAAAGATTTGCTTAATCATCAAAATCCGACCATATCATCTGTTTATAAGCTAAATTGGAGATACGGGATCCCAATAATTAATGGAAAAGGCATACACGACCTCACCCTATAGTTAGCTTAATTATATATGATAACAAAATATATATATATATATGTAGAGAGAGTCTTGCACACACCAAAGTACATATGTACTTGGGCGATCCAACGGCTGACATGTAAAGATGGGAGATCCAACGGTGTGCATGCAGCCGAGAGAGTCTTGCACACACCAAAGTACATATGTACTTGGGTGATCCAACGGCTGACATGTAAAGATGAGAGATCCAACGGTGTGCATGCAAAGGGTATATGTGGTTAGATGAGAAATTTGCCGATCCAACGGCTAAGAACACCAAAGTGAATATACACTTCATTGTATACAAGAATTTTCGTATATATGTAGACTTTCATGGAGTACTCAAGCCACCACATCTTAATGTATTACATTACCAAATACTTTATTCGGTACGTACTTATTGATTGGTACAATTTTAAGTCATTAATTCGTGTTCAAACCTTAGTTTATGAGGATTGCGTGGAGTCATGAGATTAGTGTTGTAATAATTACGATTAATTGCTCATTGCGTGTTTATTAACTTAGAATATTGGGGAGTGAAATAAACGGTCGCTATTTCTGTGAATTTTTTTGTGTGGACAATTTGTGAGTTTTTGTTAACTCATTGGAATTGAGTGAGTTATTAACAACTTTATTTTTTGGACAATAGTTATTAACAACTTAATGAGTATGAATATTTTAGATTTTTACGTCATTTTTCATTCATCCGATACATTTATACTTTCTCATTCTGAATAAATAAATATGTTGCTCTTGTGTGAAAATATTATATGAATAAAAACGCTATAATATTACTACTTGGAAGCTTTGGCTAAAGAGGAAGATCGAGACTTGCATTTGTTCGATGGATCATATCTAGATTGATGACTTTGCAAAGAGTACGTACGTGATTAAGATTCCAATAAACTTTTTATGTCATCAACTTTATGTGCATCAAAACCCCAGTATATATTCCACGTACTTTGCAGGAAGATTTTGAACCCAAAAGGTAGAAACAAATCAACAATCAAGCAAGAGATCGAAATATCTAGGCACCCCCAAGTAATTAATATTCACTAGTATTAATGCGTATTCTGTACATGACTTCATCAACTTTGTACAATATTATGCATCTCTTTAGCAATGCAGGCTAGGCCTGCGACAAAATCTCTGTATCTGAATATATAAGAGCAGTAGGAGCACCCACTTGAGATGTTGAGATTCTGGGCTATTTCTAGCACCAGTGAGCTAGATTTTATCCAACTTTTGCATAAGAATATATATCAGTAAAACGCACACTCATCGATCTAATTTGAACGTGTTTGTCTTGTCCGTGATCACTTTCCAAATTGGCTCCTACTAGAAAAGAAAATAAAGAACGTCGACAGAAAAACTATGCTTGGATATGAATCTGTGGGTGCATACCAGATAACCAATGCAGTTCTCTGTTGGCTAATAAGAATTAATGTATAAAAGAGCTTATTGACACTGTTTATAACAGATGAACAGCTAATTGCATTTATATGTTGCTGAATCTTGCAGAGAGAAGTAGGGGAAGAAGAGAGAGATGCGTTGAATCTTAATAAATTAATTACTAGTTACATGTTACTCTAGAAGTTCACCCCTAGCTAACCTAAAGAATGAACGTGCAAGACTGTGTGAGGGGCACAATGTATATCTCAACACCCACTTTAAATTAGTTTAATGCCATAAAATCAGTATTGACATTCTCCTCATAATCTTGTTTCTAAAAATTAGTGATATTCCTGAGCATCGAATCTCAATAGACTAGATTAAACATAGTTTAGTTAGCATTTAATCCTACTTAATTATCTCCCTTTTTAGGTATTAAACTGACGCGGCTTTGCTTTTAATAAACAATCAAAAGCACTTATTCAAGTAGTTGAAGAAGGAAATGATACCTATTGGGCTATACATTAGAATAACTGAATAAGCACATAGTTACTACTTAATTGGTTATGATGGTTTTGCAGGGTTAGTTGATCCATCTGTTCATTGGGTCAGCGATGTTCCTCTACAATTTTGATGTATAGATGTGAAAAATTTACCATTAATTATTTGAATTTCACTTTGGATATCATTCTTTTTTAGTACTTTAATTCATGAATTTTTTTTATAAAGTGAAGTCAATAGGTAAATTTTTTGTATGTAGCTATGTTTATCGATTTTTTGGAGTCCCCCAACATAAGAAGATTCGAGGCGATTGCCTCATTTAGATTGCTACATTATGGATCGGTTTAAGTCTCGGTGATGAAATAATGAATTCGTCAAAAAAAATTTGTTCACTCGGAACTAGGTTTTAGATGAAATAAAAAAAAATATGTGACCCTATATATTTAATAATATGACATGCATGCATGACATTTCAATCTGAGATGCAGCAGTGAATAGATATGGTGCTGTAATCCATAACCGAAGACATGGTCGAAGAAACTTTGCTAACCCTACTGGTGGACATATTGCCTGTTTTTTCACATGGTTTTATCGATCTTGTTTTTCAAGGTAGATCATGTGACAGTCGATCGTATATCATTTGATTCCTATTTCCTAAAATGTCGTTCCAAATCACTCATAAAATATTCTGGTCTGCAGAATGTTCACCATGATTTATAGAAAGAGATTAATCGTCAAGTTGGCTCAGACCCCACCCCAAAAGCCAGAAACTTAAAAAGGACTTTCATCTTCATCCACTTCACCAACCAGGTTTTATGTAACACTTGAATAAATGATTGTATCAAATCTTTTTGCCAAGATACCGCAGACATGACCTAGACAATTCTCAGCTGTATCCACCTCCATCAGTTCCCTCCAAAAATTAACAACTATATATATATATATATAGAAAGATAGAGAGCTAGCAATTTGTTTTACCGATATTAAAAGTTTAAAACCCTAGATTAATTTTCTCTTAAAAAAAATTCCAAAATTATGGTTTCACATCTAAAATTATGAACTATAACACGCGATTTTTTTTACAAGATTACATATTTTTATTTTCTCACCAAAATCTTATCACTTTCAAAATCATTATTTGTAAGGATTTCTCAAATTGACGAAATTCGAAAAGGTCGATTCGTTTATTTTTTTTAATTTTTCAAAGTAAACAAATTAGAAAATTCATAAAAAATAAACGAGTCGAGTTTTTCGAGTTTTATCAATTGGAACAACTTCTCAAAATTATGTTTTTGTATGTCATTATAACTCCAAACATGTCAAACTATGATTACTAGTTTATTTGATTTTCTTTCGTGAGAAAATTAACAGAACTAACTAATTCAGTAATAGAGTTAAAGTAACCATATACAGTATTACTATTTTTTGAATTGATTAATTATACACATATGATAACTCTGTTTTGGGCTTTGCATTATGTATGTTTTAGCTTGATCAATTAACATTAACATTTCTCATGAATAAGATTAACAGAAACAATACTAAACATGAGACCATTTCGATGTAAATTATACAAGTGCATGTGGTTATATGCAATCAAATTAATATGAAAGGGCGTTTCTGTGAAAGAGTGAGAAGAAAGCAAAAGAATTGTGTGACCAATTATTATATACATAAACGTACACAAAATGTACTAACCCTCATACTTATAACACAAAACTAGTAAAAGGATCAATTCATTTGGAAGTTAAGATCTCAATTTTTGTGGATTTAGCTACGATTTAATATAGTTGGTTCAACTAATCTAGCTTAATGTCAAAATCAAAATCCATTAGTTTAAACGATTGTATCTAAACGAAACCTTAATATATGCCCATGATTGGTTTTCATTTAAAAATAAATAAATTGGGACAAAAAAAAATGAGAGTCGGAAATGAGTCTAACAGCAGAACTGCTACTAGAGTACTAGTTGTCATTAAATAATTTTGTTTTCATATTAATGTTTTACATAAAGCACTGCCGGGAGAATCTTGGCACAAATCTTTCACAGTTAGATACACATGCCCTCTCTCTCTCTCTCTCTCTGCTCTCTCTCTCTCTCTCTCTCTCTCTCTCTCTCTCTCTGTGTCTGTGTCTATCTGTCTCTTATAAATACCAGCCTCTCCGGCCATTTCTTCATCTTCATCACTAATTATAATCATAAAACAATGGCAAGCTTGGCGCGTGTGAAAGAGGCAGTGGTGGTCACGCCCTCCGAGCCCACCCCTTCTTGCGTCCTCAGCCTCTCCGCCGTCGACTCACAGCTCTTCCTCCGCTTCACTATCGAGTACCTCTTGGTCTACTCTACTCGTCCAAACACCAACCAGTCCGCAACCGCGACACGTGTCAAGGCCGCACTGGCTAAAGCTCTGGTTCCGTACTATCCGCTGGCGGGTAGGGTCCGGTCCAAGCCCGACGGGTCGAGCCTCGAGGTGGTGTGTCGGGCGCAGGGCGCGGTGTTCATCGAGGCAGTTTCCGACCGCGCTGTTTCCGAGTTCCAAAATGCGCCGCGCTACGTCACACAATGGAGAAAGCTCTTATCCCTCCAAGTGGCGGACGTACTCAAGGGGGCCCCACCGCTAGTGGTGCAGCTGACGTGGCTTAAAGACGGAGCCGCGGCTCTGGGAGTGGGATTCAACCACTGCATCTGCGACGGAGTCGGAAGCGCCGAGTTTCTCAATACCTTCGCTGACCTGGCGGCCGGAAAACACGGACTCGGCGAGTTCAGGCACAAACCCGTCTGGGATCGCCAGTTAATGGACCCACCACCTAAAAGCATAATAACTCCACGTCATCAAAACCACCCGGAGTTCAACAGCGTCCCGGACCTCTGTGGCTTCATGAATCGCTTCAATAACGAACGACTCAGCCCGACTTCAATTATCTTCAACAAGAGATACATAACAGAGCTAAAGAGTTTAGCTTTGTCAACGAGTCGACTCGGTAGCGAGTCGAACTTCACTTCGTTTGAGGTACTTTCGGGTCACGTATGGAGGAGCTGGGCGAGAGCGTTGAACTTGCCCTCCAACCAAATTCTCAAGCTTCTCTTCAGTGTCAACGTCCGTCAGCGAGTCAAGCCGAGTCTACCGGACGGTTACTACGGCAATGCTTTCGTCTTGGGATGCGCGCAGAGCAGCGCCAAGGACTTGGCCGAGAAGGGGTTGGGGTACGCGGCGGGGTTGGTGAAACGCGCCAAGGAGAGAGTGGGGGAGGAGTACGTGAGGGGAGTGGTGGAGTCGGTGAGCGGCGAGTCGAAGGCGATTCCGGACTCGGTGGGGGTGTTGATAGTGTCGCAGTGGTCAAGGCTTGGACTGGAAAGGGTTGACTTCGGGATGGGAAAGCCCGTCCACGTGGGGCCCATATGCAGCGATAGGTATTGCCTGTTTCTGCCGGTGGATGATGATGACGACGACGACGACGACGACGGTGGTCAGGGGGAATCTGTGAAGGTGATGGTGGCTGTCCCCACCAGTGCAGTTGACAAGTACGAGTTGTTAGTCAACAGTCCATACTCGTGAGGTGCATGGGATAGAGAGATTGGACCATATATGCATATAGAAACACATCGAGCAGGATTCTCTGCCCGCTTCTGATCTCACTCTAGTTTTTTTTTTTTTGGCTCTAGTTGACTTGTTACAGTTTTTTTCTTCTTAATTTCTGACGTACTTGACCATCTAATTTGAATCCCAGTTTTTTTCATCAATGACGACCATGAGAGCTATCTAGGGCCTAGGGGGTTACTGTATTCTGCGGACAATCTAATATTATAGCTACTGTAAGCATTGTTTAATTTAGAGGAAGGAATTTTTGTATTTTGAGGTCAGAAATTAATGTTGGTACTTCATATTTTTTCAGTTTTTTTTTTGGGGTCAATTTTTATCAATGCAAGAAATATTGGTCCTTATTCATACACCATGTTTGATGGGAGATCCGGAGATGGGTATCATTTCAAAAACTAAACCAATTAAACAACTTTTGAAAGCAACTTTTGCATTGGAGGAAGAATATCAAGGCTGTTTTGAAAAGGAGAGCCTAATCATCGATAGTAGTTTTTTGTTTCTATAAACTTGAGGGACTAAAGAAGTATAGATCGATAGTTTTTGTTTCTATGATAATACTAGTCAATCTCTCTACCTCGGCTTTCTCCAACTCGGGCCAATCTTGAAGATATAGTCCTTATCAAGTTGTAAGATTTCATAAATTATAGGCCTATAGTCCAAGGCCCAATTACTTGAGCTTGCTGAAAAGCCCAAAACGGAACCAACGGAATCTTCTCTAAACCTTGACAAAGTTTGGGAGTCAAATGGGTTAGAGTCCATTTTTGTTATTTGAAAAAAATAAATTTTGCTCGGAAAATACTCTCATGCACTTGTATTTGAACTCATCTAAATTTGTTTGGATGAGAATATTTTTAAATACGGTTTATAGATATATTATCTTTGTTAATTTCTTTATAAGTTGAGTATTGCTGTTATAACGTACGTATATGACACTTTGAGCATGCAAAAATCTAAATTGATTTTTATCTAATCTTAAGAAATACCACATTGAAAACTCAAAATGTAGTGGAACAATCACAAAATAATGTTAGTTATATGTAAATAGTGTTATGATCATTTTGCTGGCTCAAATTAATTACATTTCTGTTATGATCATGAAATTCATCTAGGTGCCATTATATATTAGTATTTTCTCATTTCTTTTCTACTTTTGGCCAATCCACTTCTGTTAATGAGTAAGCTATATAATTTATTAGTTTTAGCACGATTAAAGCGAATTTATCTTCGTAAACAATGAACACTTGCATTCTAATGTATACATGAGTTATATTGGTGGTGGTGGGGTAGAAAATATGGAAGAGCACTAGTTTGTCTGGGTAAGATTAGTAAACTTTCCTTTTTTTGCGTTGATCCGTCTGTTCCAAATGAAATGCTGGTATACAGTAATACAGTAATTCGACCAAAATAGCCACATTGTAAATTTTGGAGAATTGAGTGAATTTGAAGTAAAACAATAGGATGGGTATAGCTCGGTTGTGGCTGCAAATGGAACAGCTCCCCTCCACGGCTCTAAAAATTTACATTACAATTAATACAAGCTCGCTCGCCCACAATATGAACCTGCAAAGGCTGATTCCAACTAAAAAGTCCACAATGGTGAACAAGGCTTGAATGTGGCATTTACGGCAAAAGGTCACCTAACTTTACCTTTTAAATAAGGGCATCGTATCGTATCAGAAATTGTCTATACGGGGTCCAACTCCAACTGGGTAATGTTCTGTGCAGTTGCTGCTAGGTTTGCGAGTTCCAATGCACTACCGGGCTGCCACCACATGCTTCCTGCAGCAACCCTCCTACTAACTCCATCTCTTTTCTTCCTATTCCCTTCTTCAGACACGTCATTCCCTCCATGCAAACGCTCTTCCACCTCATCGTATCTTGTCTTCCAATTTCCTCCGTCTATATTCTGATTTTCAATTTCATAACCCTTAAAGAATAAATGCTACTGCATAACCCTAAAAGATAACTGGCTTGATAATTTAAAAAAAAAATACAAAATAAAACCTCCATCACAACCTTTTGAGGATTATAACTGACTTAATAATTTGCCACAAAAAGTACCCTACTTCATGATTTCTTATTTCCTTATGAAGAAAGGCACTCGATCAATATATATATATATATATATATATATATGAATATTTAACTGAAAGTACATGTTGTTCCAACATTCAAATTTTCCAAAATTTATATATTTTTTCAACATGCATGCATCAGCTAATTCTTATTATCTTATATACGTATATTTGTCATCATACTAAAATCTACTTGATCAAGAGTATTGAAACATCTGCATGAACTTATACGTACTTGAACAAGTTTCCAGGTATGAGCTATATTACTGTTTATCCTGTAAACGTTTACCGTGTGTGAAGAACATGTAGTAGACAACGTACGTCAACCAATTCAACTTCATGAAGACGGATGAGAAATCATTGGTTGCCAATTAATTCATTCAAAGGGATTTTTGATAAAACCAATGATTCAAAGGAGTAGTTTGAATTTGAGTTTTGATGAGTTACGACTTTGACTACCTTGAAAATAGTCATACGCGTGGTTAATTTAGTTAGGTAATTGGTAAGTTAAAGATCTATGATTAAAAAGCAAAATAAACTACTCCGGAAGTGACAAAAAAAAAACCAATAAAACGTAGCGGAGGAGGACTAGAGCTGCGCCGTCTGCAGATGCCTCTTGTTTCTATGTCAGAAGACCCAAAAAAACTACTACCAAATATTAAGTTTAAAAACTGGTACATATTTTTCGTTAGACGTGCTGATATCATGTCAATTTCTTACTTCTTAGGGATTATGATTACAAGCTTGAATTCAATCAAGGAAAAAAGTTTATTTATTTCATAACTAATTAAGTCTATAACTATTCAAACTGACCCGATAA
Source organism: Rubus idaeus (assembly GCA_030142095.1). Lineage (NCBI taxonomy): Eukaryota > Viridiplantae > Streptophyta > Magnoliopsida > Rosales > Rosaceae > Rubus > Rubus idaeus. The sequence goes on from CM057971.1 coordinate 4,036,949, forward strand.
TATTTAGTTTGTTTTTTTTAATGACCCCACAATATTTTTTTGGGAACTTGACAAGAATGAACCCTAATTTGGCACCCAGTAGACATTCATATTGATATTTGGCAAGAACGTCTTGCTTTTTCGTTGGAAGATTATTACTTGATTATTTGTATAATATGTTCAAACCAGGGAAAGAAAGAAAATTAGCAAGATTAATAATAATAATAATAATAATAATAATAATAATAATAAATAAGCAATATTTGGATGCAAATTCCAAAACCAATGTGCAAGCACTGAGCCTGTTTCTTCACTGCACGGCAATCACGGTCTCTCTCTCTTTCCTCTTGTTCGACAGTAGAAAAGGTAAAGATGTTATATAAAAGAGAGCACCGCCCTATTCCACCATTAACAAAAATGACATTCAAATTCCGACCAGAGACACATCTCGTCTTATATTTCGACTAATCGAGAACACTGAACGAGGTGGTAGTGGTCTCCATCTTTCCCACCACAAACCCCTTTATAGCTCTCACCACACCTTCACCCTATGGATGAAGACGACACATCCCCACCTCACCTTTCCCAACGCAAAAACGACCACAAAAGCTGTACTGAAACCACCACCGCCCCAACTGCCACTGCCACAGCCACAGCCACAACGACAACAGAAACCAAAGACGACAACAGCAGCAATCGAAAGTGCAAGGGCAAAGGTGGCCCGGACAACAACAAGTTTCGCTACCGCGGCGTGCGGCAGCGGAGCTGGGGCAAATGGGTCGCCGAGATCCGCGAGCCACGTAAGCGGACCCGCAAGTGGCTCGGAACATTCGCCACCGCCGAGGACGCAGCCCGGGCCTACGACCGAGCCGCCATCATCCTCTACGGCTCCCGGGCTCAGCTCAACCTTCAGCCCTCCGGCTCCAACTCCTCTCAGTCCTCAACGCGCGGCTCTTCTTCCTCGTCCTCATCTTCTTCTTCCACCCAAACCCTAAGACCTTTGCTCCCTCGTCCCTCCGGCTACACCGGATTCGCCTGTAACTTCCCCTCCTCGGCTCACCACCCGGCAATAGCCGCCACAGCTTCCGCTTCCTTTGGATTTGTTCCGTACGGCTCTGTTGGGGTTTACCCTAATTCATCCGTACAGCCGAGTCATCAACAACCACGACATGAACACCAGCATACGGAAAATTTAAATCCACCGTACCAACAACAACAACAAAGTTGTGGTGCACCAGCAGCAACAGTTTCATCATTATCCATTATCATCTAACGGTTGTGGTGACGTTACACATCCCTCAACAACAACCTCGTACCCAAACGCTAGTGACCATCCTCATCAACAACAATACCAAGTACACCAGCAGCAGCAAGATCAAAATCAGAGTTGTACTTCGTACGATTATATGACTTCGATTGTGGGGTCGGCCAGTAATTCGAGTTTGCCTTTGTCTTCACAACCGATGGTTGTTGCACCGGCGGTTTCGGATCCGATGATGATCGGGCAAGTCGGACCCATGTCGCCGATGTGGCCGCTGATGAACGAGGAAGAGAGTGCCCAGAGTCTTTGGGACTACTACGGTGATCCTTTCTTTTTGGATTTTAAAGGATATGATTGATTCTCTGCATGTCGATCTCTTTGAAGAACAAGAGAGATCGAGCTAGAAATAATATAATTAATATATATTCAATTTTTAATTTCTTTTAAGCTATATATATATATATATGTATGTATTTTAGCTAGCTTGCATGCAAGATTTTATATTGATTTTGGTCTCTATATGTGCTGGTCGATCTTGGATTGAGGAAGTATGAAAGCATTGAATAACTGCCTTAGATCTAGAGAACTGCGGCAGTATAAGTGTTTTTGTTAGATCATAGGATTATCAAAGTAATTATTATACATATCAAATAATTTATCTATACGCGTTCGAGATCTAAGTAGGTAAGGTTGCTTATATTGATCTGGTTATGTAGATTCCAAAATTTCATGGGTGTTTTTGATTGTAAGCTTGCTTGCTCATTGTTAATTTGGGTTTTATGATGATTTATTTGAAAAATAAAGGTATTGGCATTCTTGATCTCTTTCTGAATTTCTACTATGTGATCACAGAAACAGTAGTATCACTTAGATTTGCTATAGTATTGGACAACCAATGTATACCTGGGTTTCATTTATCATCCTTTATCCAGAACTAGTACCTGGGTTTCATTAGTCAACTTGATTTATAAAATAAGAAAGGTTTGCTCATATTGTACGTGTGTACAGTCAATTAATTAGATATCTTACTGTTATAATATATTTGTATACGTATAATATAGCTTAGTTTATTCCATATATTACCTAAAATTTGTGATGTTTAACATGTTGAAGCAAGGTGGCCAAAATGCCTGTGTTGGAGCACGGAGGAATTAGGTAGCTTGTTTCATATATCATTTTCTGTGTGGAATTAAAAGTAGCTAGCTCTTCAGATACATATGTCTGCATCTATTCGATCACTACAGCTAGATATGAAGACTATAAAATGGAGTGTGTAAATTATGTACTGAAAATATATCTAGCTAAGTTAACGATGTGGTCAAATGTCGAGGTGAGCATGTTGAGTGTTGTCTCACATTAGAGAAAAAAAACTTTGCAAATGTGTTTATAAGAATTTGATCTTTTTAAACCGTTGTTAATTTGTTTTGGTTGTGACGTCCAAATTACTTCATCATGGTTTCAGAGTCAGGTTCGCCCACTTGTGAAGTCAAGTGACCATACGAGCTCTACATAAATATAGAGAGTTGTCCCATATTATATAAAAAATTGTGAAGTCAAGTGACCATACGAGCTCTACATAAATATAGAGAGTTGTCCCACATTATAGAAAAAATTGTGAAGTCAAGTGACCATACGAGCTCTACATAAATATAGAGAGTTGTCCCACATTATAGAAAAAATAACCTTGCAAATGTGTTGATAAAATCTAGCTTGTCGTTCATCAGCTTCAACTTGAACTTGAACATATAGATTCTATGCTCTAGCTAGTCGTTTCTGTGTGATCTTTGAGAACTAGTTTGAGAATTCCAATGGTACTAGCTAGCTTGCTGCCTTCCAGCAGTCTGCAGTCTGTAGTCTGCATAAGACGTACATTATATCTCGGAACCCTTTTTCTGTGTGAAGTCTCATCAATGCGTGGGGGTATTATCCCCAATCAAATCTCCAACTCAGTAATTTGTTTTGTTTTTGGTCGAGTCCAACTCAGTAATTGAACGTGTCAAAATACAGTTTACTGGTTCGTTGATGAAAAGGTTCCAACTTGCAAGTCTACAGTGCACAGTAGTCTACTGTCACTGGGTGTTGCCTGTTGCCCTAGTAGTTAAAGACAATGCCTTGGGGCTTGGGTGATGGGACAACGTATTGTGCTTTCAAGAATGTCATGATCAAATCTCAATAATAAAAAAATTATGCCATGATCTTCGTGATCTTAATTTCTTGTATATTTGATGATGATGAAAATGGTCGATGTTGGTGTTAGCTGTTAGAATTCCGACTAATTCTCGATCTACACGGCAGACGACTTACGTCTCGCTACTTGAGTTGAAGGAAACCATATATAGATACACGTGGTTACAAGTATATACCGTATAGGATTGTCTGTCTCTCTGATTTAGTATTATAAGGCAGACTCGACTTATACTTAATTATAAGGAAAATATTCACATCTAAATGAGTTTGGACTCATTTAGATGAGACCGTCTAAACTATTTATTTTTACGTATATTCGGTTTCGTATTTTCATAATCTAACTATTTATTTTTTAAATCACTCTATAATGATAATCTATGCAAAAATTTAATCAAATTAGAGATTGTTTGATCATCTAATTATATAAAATAAATTGACGATTTTAGTGAAAATTAACATTTTCATTACAACCGTTCATTTATTTGATATAGCATGATGATCAAATGATCTCCAATTTGATTAAATTTTTGCAAAGATGATATTTGGAGGGTGATTTAAAATATGAATGGTTGAATTATGAAAATATAATATGTAATTAGCAAAAATTGAATGAGTTTGGACTTATTTTCCTAATTACAAAATCTCATTTTTCTTCGAGTTTTTCTCTTATCACCTTGTCTTCTTCTAACCTAGCTAGCTACATGGCACCTACCCTCAGCAACGCCACTCATCTTTTGGCAATGTTGTCCGGCACTCCGGCCATCTCCAGCTACTTAATCACCTTGGTGCGCTTGGCCACGACTATGCGCCACGTCTGACAAGGTGACATAACTTTCATATATTAATTGTTGCTTACCCAATACACATACACAGGGCTTTGATCTCCGGTAAGGGTTTGACATTTTTTAAAAAGTGCAGACACCTAACGTAAAAAATAAAGTTTGACAATCCAATTGGTTCATCTAATAGGTCTTTCTTAAAATACGTTTTTTACGAAATTTAATTTAGATTATAAGTTTTATTATTTTTGTTGTAGGACATATTATATGGTGACTGTCTATTAAAATAAGGTCCGTACGAAAAAGATATAAGATGTTGACTATATATATTGTGTAAGACGTTTGGTATTTATTTTATTTACTCTATAAGGGTTACACTACTTATGAGAGGATATAAATTGTATAGTTAGTGGAGTTAGTGGTAATAGTGGGGAAATAAAAAAGTTAATTCTCATTATTGTATACCATGTATACACCTCAACCTCTCTACTATATAAAGAGGTTGAGTTATCATCATTTCACACACCAAATCATCAAATATCAATCAATTAATAGAAAACAACTTATTGCTCTCCACACTTCTCTTTCTCTTTTGTTTTTTTATATTTTCATAGTTGAGTTAATTGACGACTTACAACAATTTTAATCATATTCGATGACATTGTAATTTTTTGTAATATTATACTATTTTGGACGTACCAAACGATTTTCAACATATCTAAACTTTGTAGAGATGAATAGTTTTAATTATTGAAAATTATTTTGTAGCGGTCGTTGAAATGACAAATTTCACACACTTTCTTAAAAGTGCAAAAGTTATTACGGGAGAAACCTGAAACTGAATATAAATTCGCATATGTATATGTTTATACAGTCTTGATGTGAGACTATGGACACATTGATCGACATATATATATGCCAACAAGCTGGATTCAATTGATTTAAAATATTGTGTCCAATCTCTCCAACACTAACTACGTACGGTGCAACTTTTAAGTTTTAACATCTTATTCGAAATACATGGCGCGGAGTGGATTGAGATTAATTAAAGTCACTAACTAATATCAGCCTTGTTATGTAGTAAGACGTAACAATGAAATGTTAGGAACCTCGTATTTTGATGGATTTGATGTTTATATTTTATTCACTTTGCTTTTTCAGAAGCGTACTAACCAATTAAGTATAAGCAGGAATGGTAATCTCATCTTTGAAAACACAATTGATTTGAGAATCCTCAACTAGGTTTGTGATTCCGTCCTTTTAGTCATTGAAATATATTTCTCAGATAAGTATGGAGTGCCAAGTAGGTTGTACCAACCAGTTAATGAAGAGCTACCAAGTACAATTGGGGTAATGATCATCAGATTCGTAGGCCTGCTTCTGATTTTAGTGCTATGGTGATGAGGCTAGTCTATATTATAAGCACAAATCTTAATCTCGATCTGTAAGCAAAATATATGCATGTTTATAGGGTAAATAAAGTGGCAAGAAGAATCATACAACATTAAAGATTGTAGGAGCTGCTCAATAAAACAAAGTAGCAAACAAATATTTATTATAGGTGCTAAGCAAACAAAGTAGCTAGCAATAAGAATCATAGGAGCTTCTGAATTCCAAAAAAGAAAAGGAAAGAAAAAGTAACTGCTTAAAGATTATTTACCTGTATGTGAACAAATGTTAAACAGCAACATTAGACAAAAGGAACAAGCTGTCTTAATCTTGTTCCAATTATTTAGGCATAGTATAAAATGGGAGTTTGAGCATAATTTCTAGTGTTCCTTGATCAGTTTAATCGAGTTGCCAAAAGCAATTAATTACTACGAACGTTTGCACGTTTAGGAACAATTGTGTCACCATTTGATCAATTATGCTGGTTAAGTAAGCGGCCGGGTTAGGTTAATTATAAAATGTTATCCATTAATTGTAGCCAAATAATCGAACCCAAATTGTTGTTGTTGCCAACTTGCCACTCGTTCAAATTCTTCGGTGCGCCCAATAGTAATGATGTGTTCTAGGATATGTATATATGGAACCAATAGTAACATAACTATATATATGAAGAAATGGATATATATTGCTAAAAAAAAATTAAAAGAAAAAAAAAACAGAAGAAGAAGAAGAAGAAGAAGAAGAAATGAATAATATGGTTCTCAAAGGAAAACGCCCTTTCGAAGATTAATCTGACCTTTCGTTATCTGGATGGATGTATTAATTCTTGATATTCATCCTCCCATATTATAGCAAATTAATTAATACTACTTTTAATCATTTGCTACCACTAATTAGTCACTAACTAGTGATCCATATATGCAGCTAGTGAGATTCTTACGAGGCTCCTATATATACGAGATCGGTGGTCAAAACCCACATATATACGAATGAAGTGGTAAAACACCTCATTAAAAAAAATTTTTTGATAAAAAATATAGATATGAATGAAGTGGTAAAACAGTTGACAACTAGACATCCAAACACCTCATGCAAATTAACCAGACATACAAATCGATCGTGTGTAATTTTTTTAGATCTATATACAAACCAAGCAGACAAAGAAGGAAAAATAAAAAATCCATATGCAAGAACATCATCTCCTATCATGTAACATAGGGTTCATGCTGATTAAGTGTTTACGTTTAGGGTTTAATATTTAATTACAATAAAAACATCATCAAATATAAACCCGAATAGAACGTCGACATAATTTTAATAAAACACACAACACAGTCCAATACATAAAAATGGCTTAAGAACACATGTTTTTTTTTTTCGTGTTTCTTCTTTTTCCCTATAATTGTTCCAGTTTTCCCCAACAACTGTTCATCTTGAGACCTAAAGAAATGGTAATAGCTAATAACTATTGGTACCGGATCAAAGGACAATTACGCACTTAACTAATTGTAATAATTATTGAATTGAAACCGAGTGATGACCAGTGCTTCCAAATTTGCGAAATCTTCTAGTAGCTAGATAATAAAATTAAACAAAAGTAAAAATGGAAAAGCCAGCAAATAAATATTTTACGTAGATTTGTTAACTCTCCTATCCTCTATGTAAAACGATAACTTCAGTCAATAAACATTAGTATCACGCAATTTCCATTTACTAATTAAAGAACAATGAAAGAGTGGCAGACAAGAAACATCCAAACCCTCTCCAGCCATCAATCCAAATCTTATCTTTTACCATATAAAATAAACTTAAATTTTAACTGTTTAAACTCTGTCCAATGAAAAAGGTAACTTGAGGAGAAATCACCACCTATAAGCCAAAAATATTAACTGTTTAACAGATAGAACAACTGTTGGAGCACTACAAGACCAAAAATAATAAAGTTCAGACAGAAAAAGATGTGTCGTGGTATGAAACGGACTCGGATCCTCTCCTCACCAAGAGGAGAGAGATTGCCTCACCAAGCAATCTCAGCCCTCCATTTCGAAATGGAGGGCCAAGATTGTTTACACTTTTGGGGTGGGGTATAAGATTTGGAAAAAGTAAAAGAAATCTGGGCCCTCCATTTCGAAATGGAGGGCCAAGATTTGTTGGTGAGGAAAGGTGAGGAGAGATTGGTGAGGAGAGGATCTCAATCCGTATGAAACCCTATCCTTGGTGAAGAAAATTAAATAATTAATCATAAAAGGAGGCCCATAAAAAAAAAAAGAGAGGCTATAATTTGAGGATAAAGATTAGAAAAATAGAAAAATATCTCCAAGTCAAAACGTGGACCCTCCAATTGTTGAAACCCAATTCGCCTCTCTCAAAATTCTTACAATAAACTATATTTTTTAAAATAAAACAAACTAATCCAACACCTGTGAACGCACTAGTTGGAGTAGCGGCTGCTTGTCTTCTCCATTGCCGCCTATATAAGTACACACACACCTCTCATTTTGCTACCAAATTTGACGCTACCACACCAAAAAAAAACCCACGTACCCAAAACCCTTAATGTCGACTCCGGATTCTTCTGGACTCTTCCACGGCCACTACACCGTCCTCGACGACAAAGAGTTCCAAGTCAGGGGCCGCACCCTCTTCTTCGTTGTCATCCTCATCACCGTCGTCCTCCTCGTCGCCGTCTTCCTGCTCTACGCGCGCTGGCTCTGCCGCACAGCCCACGCGCCCCACGCGCCGCCCCAGAAGCCTTGCGGGCTGGACGCGGCTTTGATTCTTGGCTTGCCCATAGTATTGTACCAGTCATCCGGAGACTTGGAGTCGGCTGGCAGCGGCGAGTGTTGCATATGTCTCGGTGTGTTTGAAAATGGCGAGAAGGTTAAGGTTCTGCCGGAGTGCCGCCATTGCTACCACTCAGACTGCGTTGACACGTGGCTGAGCGCTAAGTCCAGTTGCCCGCTCTGTCGGACTTCGCTCCGGTCCAACTCCGACGAGGTTCCGCAAGTTGTAGTACAGTGATTAATTTTATATATACTCTTTTTGTCTGGATATAATTCTTTATTAATTATATTATAGTGCATGTAAATTCTAGCTTGCAAGTTTCTGGGCCTTTTGGCTCCATTCATACCAAAAAAAACAAAAACAAAATATTATAGCTTGTAATAGCTAAATATCTGATGGTGTAGATTCTTTTCTGATCATAGAATTTGCCATTTTCGTTTTCAAATTGCTTTGTTGAATTGAATACGTGAATGGAATCAATCATAGAGTTAGTAGTCTGTTATATACATGCAAGTGTACAACTGGCCAAGTCACGACTGAAAGTGGCCGCCATTAATTGTTTGACGAATGTCCAGAAATTAACAAGTCGTTTTCTTTGGAAGAAAAACTGAAAAAGGATGTTTATGTGCCCAATTGCCCATCGTTTCTAGCTATAATCCAATGGGGCCATTCCTTTCAATTGTATTTGTTCACCAACACCGCCCCTAAACTTGCCAAAATCTCTATTTGTACCCCCCAATCAATTGTACCCAAAGCAAGCCTTTAATCATAAAGACTATAGTTTCAACTTTAAAAGACACAAAACTAGTGTAGTAATAGTGTTAACTTTACTGATACTAACTCTTTCTTTTTCTGTCAAGCATTCCAAGTACTTAATTATATTTAAGAACTTTAAATTTGTGTATTCACACCGATAAACAACTACTAAAGCATGTTCATTTTCAAATTAAGTCTCAAATTGCATATTCTCTACTTTCATATATATATATATATATATGGAAAATTTCTAATGAAAATTTTCAAATCAACGGTTGGATGAGTAGATTGATGTAATTATTAAATTAAACTAGATGGAACCCACATACTATGTGTGTGGAGTTAAAAGATCGTAGTAGACATGGAGAAAAACGTGGAAGTGTGATAGTGTGGGTAAAGAGATATTTTGATTTTATTATCTATTTTGATTTTTTTCTTTAATTTTTAGTGTGACTTTATTGTCATTTTTGAATAAGTTGATATCTAATATTTTTTAATATAAAAAAATATATAAGTCAAAAAAGTTAATAATGATTGACAATACTTCTTCTTTTAAATATAGTACATATAATAATTTAACAAAGAATAATAAAGGCCCTGAACTGGAAGTTAGGGTTGTCCTTAAAAAACAAAAAAAAACTGGAAGTTAGGGTTGTCCTTAAAAAATAAAAAGAACTGGAAGTTAGGTTGGAGAATTGGGGGAAACTAGTTGACAGGTTTGACTCAGAATTTACGCACCAAAGGTTTTACTCATTATGGAAAAGGGTCAAAACTAGTTGACAGATTTGACTCAGAATTTTGGAAATATAACACTTCGGCCCAATGATTCCATTAGGCTTTAGTATAGCCCAACTTATCTTCTCTCAGGCCATAGTGATAATATTGGGCCGTAGACTACAATTTATGAAGGATGGTAAAGATCAGCCCAGCCCAAATGAAATGCCGACTTAAGCAGTTAGGGTTTCTTCCTCCAATATAAATACTCGCAACGCTTCCACATCGAAGCCTCCCAAGCCGCGATTACTCTCTCCCTTTGTGGCACAGCCTTCTCTGCAAGACTAGGGTTTTGGAAGCGAGTTTCATTTCAGCCACACCATGAGGGCCAAGGTAAGATCAGTCCCTACCTGAAACACTCTTTCTCTGTTATACGATTGATTCATTTAGTGTTTGTGGTTTTTCAGTGGAAGAAGAAGCGCATGAGGAGGTTGAAGAGGAAGCGCCGAAAGATGAGACAGAGATCCAAGTAGTCGCCGCCTTCACCGATCGTCGTCAGCTCTTGGGATTTCCATGTTTTCGTGTTTCTAATCAAGTAATCAGCATCGATTAGCTCAGTTGTAGTAGACATTTGATAAATTTGTACTGTGTTTGAACACATTTTGCTTAATTCAGTCGGATTTTTGAACCTAATTATGTTCTTTATAATATCTATTTCCCGTTCCCTGCTTGATATTTCCGTTTTTATTTTTGATTGTGATAATGGATATTGGATGGATCTCTTGTTATTGTGAATGAGATGTTCTGTTGTGATTTTAGAGAAATGAGCTATTAGTGTAGAACTTATATTGAAGGAACGCTGCCTATTATAGGTGTCACCTCTTCTCGGATAAGCAGATGAGTTTTGATTTGATTGATTGGTTTGTAAAGATGGTTCTGGTATTATGCCTAGCGCAGCATGCTAATGCCTAATTTTGATCGGAATTCGGTCAAAAAATTTATGCTGTCGTTTTGATGGTTCTCGTCCAGCTGAAATATATGGTCACGTCCATAGTCTTTTGATGAGAAGTAGGTTAATGTTTTGGTCTCTTAGGCAGGGTTTGTAATTTTGTATAGCTGAATGCTCTCGGAATTGTATACCATTTTGGATTGCGTCTGTGCTTAAACTATAATTTCTCTTTGGTTGGAGACTCGGAGTGCTGGTTTGTGGTGGCCGGCCGGGTAGTTATCAGCATGATCTTATCTCTGTTCTTTTGTAGTGGTTTTTATTGGAAAATGCGTGATCAATTCTTATTCTTTTTAACATTACCAAAGGTAATGTTCTGAAATTGGAAAGTGCTTTTTATTGTAAGTTCAAGTTTGCCACATCCTTTGGCTATTTCAGAAGGCGTTTATTAATTGCAACTTCTATTACTAGTGAAATTGGAAGTTGCCCGAGTGGAGCAGTTATTTATGTAATAATTGTAGGTAGATAACCATATATACTAGCATCAAAGTTTTTTTCTCCTTCAGGTAAATAGGAATGTCATAAACCGAGTGTAGATCTATTCAGTGAATAAATTAACCTCTATATAATTTAGTCTCAGAAATTTAACAGTAGTGCTGGTTAATTTATTAAGCTGTAAGAATTACTTGCTCTTTTATTCAATACCTTTTGTAAACACTTGTACCCATAACCTGAGTAAACCTTTTAACATTATTTGCCGTGTGTAGGCTAACAGGAAGACACTTGTTTCTAGTTTTGTTTTTGAAGGAAAACTTGAGCAAATCTATGAACAAAATTGCTAATCCGAAATTAACATAAGAGAGATGACTCTAAGAGAGATATCAAGACAAACCATTTCAGAAGTTCGAGTCATAACCAACAGAGGCCAAAAGAAGTAGAGTAAAAGAAACATTTTGATACCCTTTTATTAACATTTTGGATTGTTTTGGACCGCTGTCTGAAGCCCAAATGCGAGCCCATTCTCAGCCCGTAAGCTTTCGATGTAGTTCCTGACCTCCTGGGCTATCATCCGCTGCATCATGGTCATTAAACACGTCTCCTCCATCTCCACTGTGTCATCCACAGCCTCCTCTTCATGATTGTCATTATCCTCCTCCTCTTCCTCTTCCTCTTCGCCCTTCAAAACGACCTCGTTTTCCACTTTCTCCCCAGGCGGCGACAGCGTCAGTGACGTCAGAACACCCTCCACTCCCGCCGCCACCGCTTTGAAACTATCCTCCTCCCTCGATGACCCACGCATGCACTGCCGCTTCATCTCCGACTCGTCCGACGCCGCGGCGTCAACCAGCGACCTCTTCAACGCGGCCGAGTTGGAATCGGACGAAGACTCGGCCAGCCTCCGGCGCCGTAGCGTTGAATTCCAGTGATTCTTGATCGCATTGTCGGTGCGGCCGGGGAGGAGGCGAGCGATGGTGGCCCACTTGTTGCCGTGGAGGGCGTGTGCCCGGACGATCGCGGCGTCCTCTGCCGGAGTGAACGGCTTGTGCTGCACGTCGGGGCTGAGCTGGTTACACCACCGCAGCCGGCAAGACTTGCCGGAGCGGCCGGGGATGCCGGAGCTGATGAGGGACCAGTTGCGCGGGCCGTGCTGGGCCACCAGCTTGATGAGAGTGGCGTCCTCTTGTGGGCTCCACGACCCCTTCACTCTGTTCATGGTGAAAGAATAAGAATTACAGGGTCGGTGGTGCGTGTGAATTTGAATGGAGGAACAAGAAGAAGAAGAAATGGCGTGGGGGAGTTGAAAAGAGAGATGGAGGTTGATGAGTTTTTTAACCGTTTATGAATGAATATGGGGTTGTTGGCATGCATGAACCGTAAAACCGCTCTTATTCACATAACAGAAATTAACTTCAAACGCGTTTCTCAATTTCTGTTTCATTTTTTTATATTTTTTTTTTCTGCTTCATCATGGAGTCCTTGAGGTTTAAGAAGAGTGGCCTGGTTTTGGCTTAGGTTTTCGAGGTAGGAGGTTATAACTTCCGCTTCAGTTTTCTCGATCAATCTGGTCCGTTTAGATTGATGACTTTGATGATAAGCACACGTATGAAGGAAGAGTACGTTTGAGTGTAGAGAAGGTCAGAAGGAGGGGGTGTAACGGTTTCTAAGTTAAACGGAACAGAACAGAAGTCATTAAAAGTGCCAAGCAAGCAACTGACCAAACGGAGAATGCGCCGTTACGGCGGGAATTAGGTGGGTGAATGGTGATAGTGTCGTCACCCGTAACGGCCTACTGTTGCAGTTAAATGGACTCATATGGGGTGGGGTGTTGGTTAAGCGGTTAAAAGTAAATAATAATATATGTATTAATTGTAATTTATTGATCATCGTTTTAATATGTTGAGGTCATAGTTTCAAAGCCCTTTTGGAGTTGGAATGGAAAAGTAGGTAAAACATGTTAATTTAATTTTACAACTAAACTGTACATATATATTCAACCACTACACTCCATCTGATTCAAAGTCTGTGACTAGAAGATTTGTTCTAGTTAGTTAAGTAGTTAGAGAATAGAGAAAATAGATGTTGTGGGATAAATGAGTGAGAAGATAAGGAGCAAAAATGACTAGTTATCTAATATCTACACTCTTGACTAAAATTAAAATGAGGCTTGATGATATATTCTTACACTCTTGTGGTTACTAAATTTCTTTATTATTCACATTTTCAGTTTGTCGATTATGCATTTTAAAATTGATGACTGAGCATGCTACGTCAGCATTGGAGCTGACTGGACATGTCATGTCATCACCTAACGGTTTGACCGACAAAGAGACTAAACTGATGAAATTGAAAAGTATAGGGATATTGCTGATGAAAAAAAAAGTGCAGGGACTAACATGATGTTTAGAGGGATAAACTGAATTTAATCCATAATTTCTCACTTTTTTTGTGTTGCTTATATCCTCTTTGTTTCTCTCTTTTTCTTTTCGACTTCTACCAAGGTGTGAGATTGAATTTAATGCAAACAAGGTATTTTCTCATGTATGGATGATGCACATAAAATGCGTTTGAAATATAATGTATGAATGATTTAGTTTTTGAATTAGTCAATACTTAAATTCATATTGATTAAAGTAATAGATAAAGTTGTGTTAACTCAGTGGTTAAAGCAACCACTACCTAAGATCTAGGTCATGAGTTCGAGTCACCGTGGGGGTAGGATTGAAATCTTTTGATCAGACATGTGCAACAACATATTTCATTTAACTGAGATATGATGAAAAATAGACTGAGGTATCCTGATGATATATTTTTAAAAGTTCAGGTACCTTTTGATCATTTTTTTAAGTTGAGATAAGTCAAATGACTGCTATGCCCTAATAATTAATGGATAAGTAACGAAAAATGGATAGAGATATCTGAATGATGTGTTTTTGAAAGTCCTGATACCTTATTAATCACTTTTGAAAATTGCATCAAAATTTAGACACTATTGGTAATAAAAACCTTATACAAAATGATTAGAAAATAAGAAAACAAGTAAAGCATCATATTGCTGTTCAATCTGCTCATGATGTTGAGATGAGGACAGGCATATAGTTGCCATCAATGAAGCAAATAATAAGTGGTCTTAGAATGAGCTCCCACTTCTTCATGTGGTAGGGAAACAATATATTGTGCCTGCCTACTGCCTTATGTCTTATGCCTTATGGATTCCACATGTCCATACAATGCATGATTGAATCATGTCTCCCGGGGGAAGAACACAATGTACTACAACACATTAATTCACCAAAAATCTTGAGAAAATCTACTTTGGGTAATGAAACGGCAAGAAAAACCTCTGCCTCTTGCTTCTAAATCGACAATTTGGCGTCACGGATGACGCTGCGATTTTACTCAAAACTAACTTCAGGGCTTGTTTGAGAGTGCTTATGGAGACGGCCTCTTCGCTGTCCTTGGAACAAAGGACTAAGACGCTTTTGATTCTGCCGCCGGTGCTAGCTATATCGGCTTTAACTGCAGTCAGTTTTAGGCCTTTGAGGACTTGAATGAGCTCCGTGAAGAGCTCCGGCCGGTCATCACAGCAAACAGATGCCCTTATCATAATATTATTGTCCGTGCTTTTGTTAATGTTGGTGGAGTTTATACAAGTACCTTCGTGAGCATTAACATCACATTGACTAACGGTTATGTCATCAACTTCAGTTGGAACCATGAAAGCTTTGCTCACTTCAATTGCTTTTCTCTTCAGATCCTTCACTTCATCTATCACACTTCCCAATAGAGCTGCCTTGTCCATCTTCATTCATTCACAAACAAATCAAGGTTTGGATAACCCATATCAGTTTCTTATATATGTGTTGATCGAACATGTACAGAAACACACCTCACAATTAATCCTACTAAATAATAGCGCGTCTATCAAGAAATTATTGCATGCAACCGATGTATACAACCTCTCTCGATCACAAAATCAGTCACGTACATAGCTGTCTTGAATGTAAGAGGAGATCGAGGAGGGACTGTATACAACGGTTGTATGCAAGAATTTTGGTTTTTGTGTGAGTGAGAAGGAAGATGAGATTACCTTGTCGGACATGGGAATCAGCTTCCTAAGAGTTGCAAGCTGCGCATTGATTCTGTCTCTGCGTCGCTTCTCCGCCTGGCTATGGCTCTTTGAAGCACTCGCAGCTCTATCTTGTTCCGCAAGCCCTTGATCAGCTGTCGAAGACCATGAAGGTTGAAACCCTCCACAGAACTGGAATGGGGTGTTGGAGTTTGAGGAGTCATGAGGCCATGGAACTTGAAAAGAAGAAGACTCATTGCTCACTGCTGCTGCAGTAGTCTGGTATTGATGATGAACCCAGCTTGGTCCTTGAGCATGATAACAATTCTCCATGGCCAAAAGTTACAACCTTACTCTCCACCTTGTTTGCTTTTTTATCCCATACAATCAAGATCTACTGTTCATTGCACTAAACTAATAATGTGTGATCTCCACATCTTGATAGTGATGGCTGGTGGTTATCCATAAGACCCTTTAATTTGTCAAATGAAAATTGTTCTTGGCACTTTGGCAGTATCTGCGTGTCATTTCAATAGGAATTATTTTTCTGTGTGCACTATCAATTTCACTGTATTTTCAATTATTCAAAAATGAATTTCACTGTATTTGGATTTGAGAATATTAGAAAATGGCATAGTTTTATTGCATAGAAAGTAACTGTCTTGCCCTATGAAACTTGTGGTACAAATAACAGTGCTAGATCTAAGAAGAGAGAGAAAGTTTATGCATTGCCAAGGCACTAATGCTAATATTGCTGATGAAAATTGGATAACAATGAAAGAGCGAAAGTGACATAGAAATTGTAGTGTATAGGAGCTGTTGTGCATTGACTTGGTAATAGTAGGAGGGAACAAGGATCATCATCAACTTTGAGAGTGATATATATCCCCACAAGTAGATTTCCAATATAGTAGAACTAGATGATGCTTGAAATGCTAGGAAACATATATAGAAAATTATGCTCTGAAAGGTCAGTCCCCGATATGGTTTTGCACCGTTGGATGAGTTGCCTCATCTGATCTTATAGTGCAAAAGCCTCTTGTATCGGAAAATTGAGGCCTGTTTCCTAGTGCCCTGATCCTTATCCAGGCCGGCGCTCATTCTTTGGAATATGCATCCGAAAGTATGTAAAAAGCTTGGAACCACTATGCACTACTCTATTGTGCTTGGGTTTACATTCCATTAATTTTGGTCTAGTATAGTATACAGTGCATATAATATGTTATGTTACCAAGTTATGAATGATACCGATGAGAGCATAACACGATGTTTGATGAGTAGTTGTTATGTGTGTTTTATCTTTTAAATCTATACCGAAATTTATTGTATGCCTCGAGGGCTCAAGTTGCCACCATTTTTAGTGGCGTGGTTTGTCTTCTTCCATAGACTAGTTGTGATGTACTACACAAGCAAACAAAATGGCTTCAATAAGAAATCACCCGCCGGAGATATATAGGGCCCTCGAATTCACTCAAACATTGTAACTCTCCATAAAGAGGACTTTAAAGATTGATACGACATCTGATCAACCACTAGCTTTGCAGAGTTCCCCATTTTTTTCTTTCTCATAATTGTGTGGTGTTTATACAAAATCGAAATATCAATCGCGCGCAGCAGTCTTTTCGGGTCCCATCGCTCCTACAATCTCTGCAAAATTATATCGTCGGCAGGAGCCATGATTAGAACGATGAAGGAAATCAAGGAATCAAGTGGGTCGCTTAGCCTAATTTAGTGATTCTGTTCGTGGACGATAACAATAAACCACGTGAGTGATCAAAAGAACAAAAGCACAATAAAGAATATAAACACATGGTTTGTTCATGAAATCATGAATGTGGGTTCCAACACTTTAATGCAGAAAGGTTGATTAAACAGAGAAATCTAGTACACAAATTGGGTTTAATTCAGACTCTGCAGTAAAATAAAAAAAGGAACCCAACATTGTGTTCATTTTCAATTAGTTGAGGTAAAAAAACAAGGGAGAAAAGTTCAAAGGAACTTAATAGCTTCTATCATATTTTTCCACTTCAAAGAAACAAAGCTACAAAAGTGTAGGATTTCAAGTAACTGATACAAATATTGACCTTGCAAATCTTTGTACATTGACATGTATATCTTGCCAAAAATGTTTGAGATGCATCGAAAACTTGGTGGAAGCCAATCACAGTTCTTGAACTCAGTTTTCATTAAAATGGATGGCACCAACTTTCCAGACAAAGTAAGTCGTAGCAAACATCACCGTGCTGATGAATACAAACGAGAAGACGATTAGAAACAAATCAGCACCCCCTGGAAAATCCCAAGTTAGACCCTGCTTTGGCATTCCTCGCTTGCTGTCGTCGAAAATATTTGTAGGTGCCTCTGGAAGTCCAGACCTTCTCTTCCCACCATCGCTCGCTCTAGCAGCATCTAGTACAGTCTTGCTCCTATCTGATTTCTTCTTAGTTTGCTTTGATTCCATGTTGTAACGGCTGAGAACCTTGGCTGCCCTCAGTCTCTCCCTGGCTGTTAGTGGCGATCTTTTTGATTTAGATTGCGAGTTCGGTGAGGGTGATGCTTCCTCCTGCTTCTGACTTGAAGTAACCAATGATCCATTGAAAGCCTCAGAGGTTTGAGAACTAGACTCATCAAGGACACTAGTTTGGAACTGATTATCGTCGGCAGAAGTACCCAAAGATGAAGAACTTACAGCTGGTAATGGATCCTCAGAAGGAGAAGTTGAAGTAGTTTCAGAAGCCTTGTCACCAGTTTCTGTGGTAAGCTGATTGCTATCTGCAACTGAAAGACATAAACCCCATCTTTTTCGGTTTATATGCCTCCTTGGCCCAAATGTTCCAAATGAAGATGTGAAATGGGTGACTGTTGGCACATAAGCTCCAGCAGAAAAATTTGACACATTCTGGTACTTGGCTTGTAACTTCTGATGGAGAATATAAAACTTTTGTAAATTATCGACGCAAGCAGAAGTAGAGA
The DNA here is from genome assembly GCA_030142095.1 of Rubus idaeus. NCBI lineage: Eukaryota > Viridiplantae > Streptophyta > Magnoliopsida > Rosales > Rosaceae > Rubus > Rubus idaeus. The sequence goes on from CM057971.1 coordinate 4,055,284, forward strand.
TATGGGATAAGCAGAGATATTTTAGTCTTTCATACGGATATAAAACCAATTGCTCCTAAGCAGAACCATTTTTTGAACAATCATCTCAATCGTTTTCTGAACTATTCCACAAATTGAGTTTGTAATTCGTAAAGCTACAAAAAAAAGTCTGTCTAAATAGATGCATGATGCACTGTAACGAGCCCACAAACAATTGAATCCATATATCAGAAGATCAAGTCTACTAGTGAAGCTTGTTTCCATTCATAAGAGCAGACCAAGTTTCAAAAGGCGAAACAAATTAGAAACTTCTTTACTCTTTTGGGTACTGGACTTGAGTGTACATCTTATGGTCAGAACTGACAAGTAATTAACTAAAGCAAACAACTAATTACTGCCTACGATATAATATAGCAATAGAAGATGTTTACAAAAGGAAAGGCCTACTGTCCCTAAAAAAATTGAATTAACTTATCTTTAACAAACAAAAAAACCTTCAGGACAAGATTAATTGAAATTCTGAAATTTATTTGAGTGATTAATGTTCAGCCATAATCACCAAAAGAACCTTCCTTTCCTTCCAGAAAATTTTAACTAAGCAACTACAGTATAACAATGATCAATATGAGCTCTTGACATAAAACAAAGACTTATCCTATGAGCTTTTAAGTGTAGTTTTAAGTATAGTTTGTTTTCATTCCTGAGACAAGATTCTTTCGTTATGTTGAGTTTCAAGTTTTAGCAAATAATCCATGCTTGCTCATCCCAAAGCTTCAGATTGAAATTGACAATCTTTCAAAGAAACGATGAAAAAATGAAGTATAGTTTGAACATTCAAAAGAAGCAAAGAGGGGCATAGAATTACCGTAGAATTGAAGCCCAGTACTGAGTAGAATGAAACAGCCATTTTCTGGTCGTCTACGGCCCAACCATTTAGAGAGAGAGAGTTACTGCGTCTGTGTTGTGGTGCAATGAAGTGGATGGTCTGTAATCCAAGGGAAGGGGATGAGAGATTGATGGCACTACAGCCGATCTTGGCGCGTGCTTAGCACGCCTCCTCTTCTTTTGGTTTCTTCTAAGGAGTGAATTTGGGTTGGGCCAAACCGGAAACCGTCCGAACCCAACTAACTGATTAGCTTGAATTTTTCTATCAAAAAAATAAAAATCTCAATCTTCTTTTGAGCTTTGAAAGCAGCCAACTTTTGAGGTTGGAAAATAGAAAAGTTAATAAGCAAAGATTATAGACAATGATTCTCTGATAAAGAGGTTCTTACTTTCTTATGGTGCGAAATTTTGATCTCAACCGTCAGATCCGTTTAAATGATTTAATTTGACGGCTGAGATCAAAACTCTGTAGCATAAAAAGTAAAGATCTCCTTAGCAGAGAAGGCATGGACCAAAGGATGGGAAACACGTTTGGGGCTTTGCTAGGGTGAAACTGAACGTAATTGAGTTTGGACATGGTCTAGGCATTTGAAATCCTAAAGAGTTTTCATGAAAGTTGCGAGGCAACAGAACAAGACACTTTGATGTGAAAACAAATCAAAATTCGAGCTCGTTTTATATATAATGCCAATCGGAAAGATTTATACCCTTAACAATATAGCCTAAAACAGATAGTTTAGTGCCCAAACCAGTTGAATTCCAAGACTGATAAGTAAATTTGATCCATGTAAAACGAAATCAATCATCAACCACCAAACATGTAACCAAACCCAATTATTCGTCCAACATTGGGATACAAAACTGTTGTAAACTACGGGGATGGTGAAAATGCTCCTCTATTAAGGTACAAGTATACTGTGTTGGATGTCAAGTCATTATGTGGAATTACTGGGTAGTATTGGAGAGATTGCAGCTTTGAAATCTTCATAGAATCTTTGCTCTGAAAATCTGGCAGCCCGTCTCCTTGCAGCTGCAGCCATCTTGAGCCTCTCAGCTTCTGGCATCTTTATGACACTGAGGATGGCATCTGCATATTCGTCAACAGAGCGGGCAAGGAATCCCGTTTGCTCTCCGTCTTCTTCTAAAACAATGTCCATCTGTGGGCCAGCAGAATTATGTGCTGAAGCATGAAGGAAATAAATATGAGCAACATAAGAATACAAAAATAAATATGGTAAGACGGTTGTTCATTCAATTAACAAATGAGATGCCCACCAATCGGGATGGCTCCAGCAGCCATGTACTCCACAACACTTATTCCGAAGTGTTCATCCGTCATTGAATGGATTCCTGCAATGGCTCCGCCCAAAAGTTGCACCAATTCCCTGTAGATGTCAAACCAAGGATAAGAAAGTAATAAAAAAAATCCAATAATAGGGTCATCAATTAGAAGCCAAATAGCTAGCTAACAACAGTTCAAGAAAATTTCTTCCCAAAAGATACAGCTGCTAAAATGATTGGAAATACTGTACAAAGTGTTGAAAACTAATCACACCTGAGCTTAAAGACTGAGAAACAATCAATAATTTATTTGACAAACACTTGGACAAATGGTGGAAAACTAATTAACCTCGAGTCCTCTCCATAAGTAATCATGTCCTGAAGCTCTACGTAATTTATTAAAGCAATATCACTGGATAAATCAGAATGGAGAGAATTGACTAATATGGTTCAACCCATAAATGGGGAAGCAATTAATAAACGAGGCTAGCTAAAGATATTCCATTGTCAAATACACAATACATGATATAAGAGAGATACAGGAGAGAAACAAGTTATCTAATGTTCCATATAAGCATGTCACTAAAGTAGATTGATGAGCATAAAATCATGCAGAACATGAAATCCTTGGTACAGACCTGTACATAACATTTTTATGAAATTCCACATCCCCATCCACCTGAAGCTCAATTGCTTTATTTTTCAAATGTTCTAATCTTTCATCGTCTGATTTATTCCGACAACTACCCACAAACTGGAGCTTAGGTCTGGGCAAGTGTGCATCTAATTTCCCTATGGCAACTGCAAAGGCCTCAAGTTGGAGGGCATGCGCCTGAGAAAAGAAAAGTTAAAAAGGACTTGCCAGTAGCCAAAACAAATAAAGGCTCCATAAATGAGCCGCAAAGTCTTAGTACCTTGTGCTCAATAAGGTTTATATGCCCACCTTCTCTGGCCGAAACTGAGCAACAGATATAATTTTTGCAGGTTCAGCTGATCTTTCCAAAGGAAGCACCTACGAAGACAGCAACTTGTTAAATTCACACATATCATCTTACTTTCATCACCTTCTCTAGTTTCAATATTTTCATGCTTCTTACAGTAATTCAAAATTTCTAATATACTTGGTTCATCATCATCCTAAGATTCCACATTTTTCCTTCTTCAGTTGGTACTAGTTCCTGGTTGAATTAAACAGTAATAGTTCTTCGTACTTTCTTCTTATTCATAAGATCACATGAGTCACTTGCTAGCTAGTTCGTAAGGAATAATCAAATTTATGGTATTTTTTTAGTGATATAATATTAAGGGACACAGGACACCTATTCCCTTCTGCTTTACTTCCTACAGAACAATTGCTGACACAGATTGAAGCCCGAATCTCCATGTTCATGAATTACATAAAATGGTAAATTTCAAATTCACATACAAATTATAATCACAAACCTGAAGTCCAGAAGTATCACAAGGAGGGTAGACTCGCTTCGTACGTTGCGGAATCTTCCAGAGCTTTTGGATATGAGACTGAGTCCAGGAAGAGTTGACCATGGCAAGATGAGCACAAGAGCCTACAATCCCATACATCCAGCTAAACAAATTGTAGTAGACGATCTTGCACTGGGATAACCAGTTGCTACAAAAACACAAGAAAGCAACAACTTGTTAAGCTCTTTGCAAACGTCAATAACAAATAACAATGAATTATCATCATCCATGTTAAAAGTGCTAAACAGACCTCCGAGCAATGAAGTCGTCGTTGTTGTACAATGAGGTCCGCTGACGAACACGAGAGAGCATGTCGACACTGATTGTAGGGTAATGGGTGTAGCAGATGACTCTGCAACCGAACAACCTAGCAATTGGATACGTGAAGGCGTATCCACTGGTGTCAAAATAGTAAATTGGAGTGAACTTGGTCAATGCTTCCCATGAGAGGTACACAGAGCCAAGGCTTTGCCCAATCATAGTCAATCTCGGGTACGTGGTTTCATGGATCCATTTCCGCTTGTACAGATGCACCACCTTCGCAATTGAACCACACATTGATGGAAGTCGAATTAGGGATAATAGAGTGCGAGGAAGTGAAAGAGTGAGAGCAGTGCGTACCTTAGGTGGGTGAAGTAGTTTGACCCCAAAGCGATCGACGGCTCGAGCGGTCAATGAGTCCGGGGAGGAGTCGTGATCGCCGGTGTAGACGACGCAGTCAAGGTCGGGACTTACGTCCTGGATGGCTCTGACGGCGCACCAAAGCACCCTCTCGCCGCCGCCGCCGTCGTTGGTGTAGGGGTGGAAGAATCCCACCGCTCGCTTTCGGTTCTTTCTGCCGGTGAATATTTGCAGAGAGATTCCAAAGATTAAGGCTGATAGAACAGTGATCAGACCCCAAATGAAAAGTTCGCAAGCCATTCGCGTCGATCCGTCTTTTTGGTTCGGAAATTGGATATTAATCGATGTAGGATTGGGTCTCTGGTTTTTTGTTTTTAAGCTGAGAATGTTCGCAAGCCATTCGCGTCGATCCGTCTTCAGTGTTGGTCCCCAGAGTAATTGCCCTCTTCAGGTTTCACAATCAGCCCAAGCCTAATGAGGGCCCACACTGAAAAACAGACCTTCCTATACCTGTGTGGGGATTGTGATTAATTTAAGCCTACCAAGTCATGCAGATAATGAAACAAAATTTCTTATACCAACAATAAAACAAACATCCTTCTGTCTTTGTTTTCGTTCATCCAGAGTATGTTCAAAACTGGATATTTAAACTGTCATCAGAAATAGACAGACGCAAACAAGTAGCAATCTTTGTAACGAACAATGGCCGAACACCCTCCTATGTTTTCATTCCGAAACATTCTGGAAATACAATTCATCTTGGAAGAAAGCTGGATCACGCCTCTAGATAGACCGAGTCTCCAGAAATCAATCACATCCATTCACTTGTTCTTTCACATAATAGGATTCTTTTCTCAATGCAAGAAAACTTGGAACAATTTCCTATAATCCCACAAAAAAAAACAGCACTCTCAAGGTATACAAATAAAAGGCAGTGGTTAAATCAATTTGCACATATATTGAATAGTGGAACAAAAGCATTCCAAAATCATCAGTTTACTGTTTTGTATTATACTCGGGCAAGATTGAAAAACAGAACAAATTAATAGGAGAAAATTCTAAGCTCGCCCTCATTGACCATCCAAAAATACAATGCCTCTGCTACAAAAGAATATTACAAGACTTACCTATCCACACAACCTATTGACACAATTATTAAAACTGCACCCTTTCAACCCATCAAAACAAATGACGCAAAAAAAAATATGAGCAGGGAAGCCCCATACAATTACACTAAAATGCAAAGTTCTATCAGACAGGTTGCCCTACTGACTATAACACCAATTCAAGAACTGAGTTCCATGATAATTGTTCAACGCGTCTCAGTAGCTACTGCCCATTGGTGGCATGCCATAAGGTGGCATCGGAGGCATCCCCATTCCTCCCATAGGCGGCGGTGGAGCATACCCTCCTCCCATACCAGGCATTGGTGGAGCAGGCAAAGCTAGAGGCAACAACTGAGCATACATGTTCTGCAACAACAACAACAACAACAACAACAGATCAGTAAACCACAATCTAAATCAAGTTGAAAGAGAATTACAGAAGAGTCCAGCTTCTTCAAGGGAATAGAGACAGTGACAATCTCAAAGTGCGTACCTGCTGTGCTATAACATCTTTCTCTTCCTTCTCCTTGGTCTTGACCTCATTCTGAGCTTCGATTCTGTCCTTCACCAATTCATCGACTTTCCCGGTGTATTCACGGATAAACTGCAAAACAGAATTATAAAAAAAATAATTGCATAATTTCATTCAAGGTACAACCATAGAAGATTCTTCTTCCAAATGCCACAAACATAGCGGACAAGCAACTAATTAGCTCCTTTAGGACCAAAAAAAATTGCCCCTTTACTTGCAAGAAACAGTTGAGAACAACAATTAAAAAAATAAATAAATAAATAAAATATACCTGTAACAGATATGGGAAAGCAAAGTCAATCATGTTGTTCATCCAAGCAAGTTCAAGAGCAGTATCTGGCCTAATCAAATCGTAACAGACGAAGAGGCACGACGCAAAGCATTCTTTCTTTCCCTGCAATTTGAACAAAAGAAGTACGTATATATATAAGCATAAGCTCATCTCATGTATCATCAAAACTGTTGTGTTGATAACATGAGGCTTTTTTTGTGTGATAATGAACTGTACCTGTTCAATGAAGTAAACAAGCAATTCCTCCGCAAGTTCGCGTTCACCAGACTGTGAGGCTGTCTCCATGGCATCTTTGTAAAGTTTGTCTTTCTTTGATAATCCAATGGACTGCTTCCACCTACCAGCTTTCTTGTAAATATAAGCAGCAACACGCCTCATTTCCAGAAGCTCGTGTTTTTCAATCTGACCAAAGACATAGTCATAGAGTAAGGCCCTTGCACATGAATACATTAAGAGAGAACTGACTAGAAATCGAATGAGTCGTACCTTTTGAGCAAGGCCTATTTGATCAAAGCTGTCATGTAAATCAATTGATTCACGCAATCTTTCATAGTCTTCCTCTTCAACATATATCTCATTCAAAGCCTCATTCACAGCTGAGACATTGTTGCTCTGAACGGCAACCATGTATGGCTTCACTAGAAGTAAGTGACCAGCCTGAAATTTTAAATGCAAAAGAATATATCAGATGAGAGCCAAAAAGAGATTACTTCCGGTATCTTTTCCCTCGTAACCTAAGTTCCATTGAATAGAAGAATGCACAAATGCACAATCAATTACCTTTCGCATAATGTCCACCACACGTGTATGATCTACACGAAGAGCAAGCACATTTAGAATATCATTAATGAGATCCGGATGCTCTTGCAAGTAAAAGTGCACAGCCTTATAATATAGCTCCACGTTTGCGACTTTAACGGCCACATCTTTGAACTGCATGTGATCCCAGGCTTCAGGGGAATGATTCATTATGGTCGTTGCAGCATTATCAAACTCATCATATTGAATATACAAATAGGTCAGCTCCTTCCAATGCTGCTGCTCATCACAAGCTCGTATAAGCTTGGGAATATTTAAACGAGTTGAGAACAGTTTGATGTGCTCCATAAGTTTCTCTGGACGGTATCTAGCATATAGGACCCCCAACTCAGTAAAGATTCCCATGTGTGCACGTTCTAAGCCTAGACCACTTTCCATTAGAGATATTAGCTCGTTGAAGCATCCTCTATTCTGGTAGAATTCACTGACCTCTTCCAAATCATCCACCTATAAATTGAAATGACACACAGCATTGTTAGAAACAGAAAATGAGCAAATATTCAGGAAAAAAAATCTTCTATAAGCCAGATAGAATTATCATAGAAACTTGCCATACACCAACCAATTCAGAACATGCAAAGACCACCTTTCAGAGAAAGCTGAGGATCCATTCAAAAATCTATAAGAGAAATGTATACATACAACAGATTACCTGTATAATAATGTTGAGACCACAAATTTGAGCCAAGCGGAACTCCTCAGCATCAACACAAGCAAAGCAAACTTCCTTCCATGTCTTTGCACTATTGGCTTTTCGTGCTGCATCAACAGCACCTTGGAATTGTTTGAGCTTCACAAGTGTGACAGCCAACTTGGCCCAGTTGGATATAAAAGCATATATTATTTTTGCAGCCTCATAGAGAGCCTCATCATATAGGCGATCACCAACATTTTGGAGATTGGCAACATTTGGCATAAGAATAAACTCTTCAATGTCAGCCAGCCTATCAATCTTGGCATATGCATAAATGAGCTCACTGTCCACCTTTGGCTCTTTTGTCTTCTGCCTAACCATCAGAAGGTATCTCACCAAATCATGGTAAACATCTGCGTCCTCAGAAGCACGAATAACATCCAAGAATTGTGTGGCATCATCCGCCCGAATAAATGACTCAATCGCATCGCTCACAAGTCCCTCCCGGAGTTGAGCCTTTCCAACCTGACTCCAAACAGCATCTTCTTCAACACGGAATGCAAATTCTACAGCCCTATCAATGCTTCGGATATTATCTAGCAAGACATTGACAGCTTGGACATTCAAGTTGAACTTCTTGAAAATCGCAAATGCTTCCTCATACAGTTGGGCTTCCACAGCTACTTCCCCAACTGCAGGTCCATCGAAATTGTCTAGCCTATTAATATAATCCATAACTCTAGACGGATCTGCCTTGATGGCTGTCAAAATTAGCAGATTTTGCAGATTAAAGTTCCCACTGAAGGCAGAGTTTTGAAGCACAATCTTTTCAAGAAGCTCAATTAATTCATGGGGCAAATCAGCAGTCATGAAAGCCTTAACAGCTGCAGAAACTTGTTCTGGGCTCTTGCTTTCGGGCAAGGCAGTAGAAACAACTTGATCGATAAGTTGTCTTCTATATTCATTCTCAGGGTCAAGAACTTTAGCCCAAAGATCCTCATCCATCCTCTCAACCACATACCTGTTCACAAAGAATTCGTAAATAAACATACAGGAACAAAAATCCTGTGGATTTAAAAAATATATATATATATATAAGATAAATTTATCACCGACCTTGCTTGTAATTTGAACAAAGAGTTTTTATTTGTAACATTGATAAGCTCATCATCGCATTGTCCACGTCGATAAGCAACAACAGCCAGAGTAGGATCACGTTTCTCACAATATTTACCCACAACACGAGAATCATAATATGGGTTTGTGGTAAGGAAGTGTTCTGGATTGTTTCCACTATCAATGATGATTTTACCCAACGCATTGTGAACGTGCACATCTTGGCTTCCCTCACTCACAAGATGCTCCAAGAACTGAGTGAGTAAACGAAGGCGATTCCTAATGAGAGAAGAAAAAAAGAAAAACAAATTAGTATATAGTGAGGATAAAACATGATCAAAGGACAGAGTGAGATTTCAACCCAAAAAAAAGGACATAGATTAGGATTAGTATCCCACCTCTTCTCACATTCCTCCACAAGGGGCTCCACTGGAAGCAATGAGCGTACAGAAAGGATCAAACCTTTGATAAAATCTTCAGGGCACTCGTCATCTAGCAACTGTCCCACAACTAAAGGAGCATTCGAAGGGTTCACCTATGAAATGAGTAAAACAGTCGATATAAGAATATATAGTCCACAATTTCAAAAGTGTAAAAAAGCCAAAAAATAATACCTTTTGAACATAACCCTCAATGTAACGGAGCATATTGTTTGTGTACAAGTAGTGAGTGAGATCAGGAACAAAACCAAAACGGTCGCAAACATTGATAAGGGGTCGCGCATCTGGGAGCTTAGCTTCCATCAAAAAGTTCTTTGTTTTCTCTGCGTCATAGAAATTTGATTCTCTGGTAACTCTCTCAACCTCTTTAATTTGTCCAGTTTTAGCAGCTGCCTCAATGTACTTGAAGTGGATATCAGGATCCTCACTGTCCCGCAATTAAAAAGTAAATCAAATTCAAGAATAAACTAGATGTTCACTCAAAAGGGGAGGGAGCGGTAAATCAGTAATTACTATTCTACAACCGAATACCTTGAACTCAGAAATGAACCAAGGAAGAAGTATAATCCTTCATATGACTTGAACTGCTCAAATAGCTTCATGCATTGATCAGTACCCAACTGATCAGAGTACTCCTTAGCAACCTGTGCAAACATACGTCAGTTTTCTTCAGTTAATGCTCTAGATATTTTAAACATGACAGTGGCAAGAAGAAAGTCTACCTGCACAATTATCTGAAGGTTTCCTCTCAAATTGACCAATAAGAGATCCTTCATACACTCCAATGCCCATTCCTTTGACAGAGTACCAAAAAACTCTACTAGTGACTGCGGCTCTATTGCATGTGTGTTCACTATGACACGTTTGATATCAGGCAACTCAGAGTAGTGCTGCACCAGAGTTCAAAAATTTAGTGCGGCTGACATTTTAAGATAAAACAGATGGCAAGGAAAAAAATTGAATTTAAGAAATCAGAAGAAGACATCTTACTTGCAGAGCTCGCACATAAAGACCAGCTTTTTCACATAACTGGGCAATTCGAGGGCGGTCATAATGACTGAACATTCCATTGGCTAAAATTGCATCGGCCACATTTGGAAAAGTAACCAGGTTAATCTCAAGGACCTGCAGAGATGAAAAAAGTCAACCAACTCCAACTGTAAATATGACTCTACAATTACACATACATAGCTTTAAGCATAGAAACCTTTGTTTGCAGGAAGGCGTGTTCTGGAAGATTTGGCTTCAAGACATCCAGTAGAAAGGCGGTAGCCTCACGAATCAGATTCCTCTACCATAAACAAAAAAAGCAAGAACATTGTATGAGCCCCATATATAATATTGAATATTTTCTAAAGGTTTAAAGCCTCCATATTATTCTCTATTATGAAAAAGAACTTAACCCCCACGAGGCATGTTTTTCAGAAATAATATGAAACATAAAACTTTATCTCATTTTATTCCAAATTTCCAATTGAAATGTTCAACGTAACTTAATCATAAAAAATAAAAAAAATACCTGAAGAAAGAGATCTGTAATGGTGTTGTAATCAACCGGACAACCACCCTCCATTTGAGACATCATTAATGCAAAATTAACAGCACCCTACATTCAAAAATCATAGTTTAACCTGGTTTAGATTAAATCTAAAAATATATATATTAAATTTCGTAAAAAAAAAATCTTGCATGAAATTCAAGTGCAACCAAACACAATGCAAAGTTAAACGTGCACCAAATTGTCGGGGGTATTAACAGAGATAGATATAGAACTATTTTACTTTCAATTGAACATTCACAGAACAAATCATCAATGAGTTCTATTATGCCTTCATCTTTCAAGGACTAGAATAATAACTATAAGCTTTTCAAAATTATTTTGAAATACCTGAGGGTCTGCTCGGAGAATTGTTTGCAAAAGGAACAGATAGTCAGGTGTGTAGCCAACCTAAAGCAATTAAAAAAATGGATATCCTTAGACATCAAGCGACATTAATGACAACATAAACAAAAATTTGGATACCATTACTACATATAAAATTTCCTCACCTGCTTCGAGTAGATCAGTATTTTGTCAAATTCCCTTCGCTCGGCAAAAGCTGCAACAACTTTTGGAGTTGCTCTGGCTTTAATATATATTTTCAAAGCCAGATCATTATCCACAGTCTATAAGGAAAACATTAGAGATGATGTTAACACCACACATGTACAAATCTGAAAGATAGGCGTTTAAACCATATTGCAAAGTATACCTTCACAAGATCTCCTAATTCCTCACTGCATTCCAGTTTGTCCTCTGCCAACCAGTTTTCCAAAAGATTCTTCTTGTTCTGGTTCACAACAAGACGTGACAACTCCAATGATTCAAAGGCATTGAGCTTCCCTCGCGTCAAGAGTGTCCCAAAGTACTGCAACAAAGGGGGTGTTTGCCCAGTTTGGACAGGAACACTCTGCAAAATAACAGAAAAAAATAATGTTATATTTCATTCAAGTGAAAAACATTAAGGTTGTAACATCTGAAACCACAAAAATACTAGCGAAAGAAAAAAACATATACAACTTTGAAAGCAAAATGAAACCTGAAATTTAGCAACTGTATCCGGTGTACGAAGAATTCCTTGCGGGGACTCAGCAGCCAGTTCAGCAGCTTCTTTGTACTTGGTTTGGGCAAACAGTTCTTGAAAACGCTGGACAACCTGTAATATTCAAGTAGGCACATCAGCAATTTGAAAGAAATGAATCAGGGAGATAACCAAGTATAACCCAGTCGACCAAGGGAAGTTGCAGGCCACCTTAAAGATTAAGGAAGGACTTCCCCAACCTTATCCCCCTCATCCTAGAACTCTATTGGTTCATTCGTAGGGTGAAACAAGAGGAATGTAGCAGACATAACAAAAGAAAGAGCAATAAAATTGTCTCTTGTCAGAAAGAGCAATAAAATTCATTTGATCACTACCAAAATTTCATAATAATGAGGTATTCAACCTTAAATTATTCCAAGATGTCATAGAAGACCTATTTGCCACAACTTGACATCGAATAATAAAAATGGCTTACCAGATTCTCAGCACCAGGAAGATTTCCTCTTTTTGCCAGATTGACAGCAAGCTCCAAATTGTTTAACTGCAAAAGAAATCAAAACTACGTACCTAAGCACAAAATGATACTTTTGTGATACCATAAAAGGGAAGGAAAAAAATTCAAACACACCTGACCACTGACAAATGGCACAATCGTTTGCTCATTAATGGTAGCCAATAACACCTGGCCCCGCCTATTAACAGCATAAAACCCTCCCACTGATGAAGCTTCTGTTGTCAAGAAAATTGGATCTGGACTAATTCTATTTCTGTAAACTGCACTAGCTGTCTCTAAGTCGTATACAAATAGTAGCCCCAGCTTTGTAATTACATAAATCAAACTGTACTTATGAGACATCTGCAAAATTTACAAATTTGTTTTAGAGATTTGTACAGTACAACACAAAATAAAGATGAGTAAGAAGCATCAGCAAATTCGGAACCTGCATGGCAACTGGGAAATCATCAGCAAAATCTGGAGGAAAGAAAAGATCTGCTTGTTTCTTCGAAAAAGATGGCTTCCCTGCAAACACAGTCAAACTCATAAATTCTTCTTCTAAATCAGTGGGATATACATACGTACAAAAAAATATATCATCAATTGAAATTTTATTTACCCATTCTTGATCAATTTTATGACCCTTTAAAGTTGTTCTAGAAAAGAGTCACTAGTCAATATCTCTTCAACTAACTACCAATAATTATAAACAACGTTCCCTAGTCCAATATCCAAGAAAACATGATCTCTCTTCAGAAACTGGGAGATCTTGTATAAAGAAACAACAAAATGCATATTCAAACACAAAGATAGTCCAGTTCAATTGATAACATATATGTAACTTTTAGTATACTACTTATACTGACCTGGCTGGGCACCAAGCTCAATAACATGCAACTTTGATGTAATCTGTCCAGCATTGAGTGTCTTGGTGGCAAAGGAAATTAGAATGGAAGGATTATCATTCCCTGGAACCTGTTCAAAACAATCGAGTTCAACAAAACATGTGTATGTATACTACCATATTCTGCATATGGAAGGGGGAAGAGAATAGATAATGAGTAGGAAATGGAATGGGGAATGTTGCACACCTTGTACTGGGCAAAGGATGCGGCATGTGCTTCAAGAGCTTGACTGCGCTGCTGATCCACCGAGAAGAGTTGCAAATTCCCTTTAACCAACTGTGGCCTCTGAAAACAAAACACGATTACAAATCAGATGCAGTACAACCAAGTTGTCTTAAAAGAAGATAAGGGTCGCATTTTCCTCAGGAGTCTCCATACAAATTGCAAACTCTAAACAGACGATGAAACAAATGCTATAAACAGAAATGCAAAACAAAACAAAACTAGTGCACAGACGAAACTAGTTTTCAGGAAATATAATCTCGCAATATTGTATGTACTGAACAATTACGAACAAAGGACAAAACATTCAAATACACATAAAGACTAACAATTAGATGGCTGGCCACAAGCACTCACTGAGCAAGAGTCTAGACAACTGGACAACATTCACAGCATTCATATGATACATCATTTACAGAACAGAAAGTTGAAATCAGGTCGAAGAAAGTCCCAAACAATTTTGCAAATGCTGGGCAAAATCTGCTCGACCATGCCCAGATTGGTTTCTTGGGCTTGCAACATTAGTTAAAGATACAAAAGAACTGGCCCAGCCATTTGAATGCTTGGATCATACATCCCACCACCATGTAATTAATATTCTATTATTTCAGTAAAAAACACGGTTTCATCTTTGAGGCAGATATAAAAAGGCTCCTTATATGACAAAAATCACACCAGGGCACATAAGAGGTGAATTTGCACAGGCATTAATAAACATAACAACATACCTCAGGAACACCAGGAGCAATTCCAATCAAAACCAACCACTTCTCAGAAGGATCACAACGGTAATTTATTATCTGATTGTTCGCCAGATTAGCTGTTCGCTCAAACACCTTTACAGGTTCAGACTCACCTACAAGGGAGATGCAAACCATAAGTTTGAATGTTTCCAAATAACAAAACAAAATGAGTACAACTGCATGATACTCAAATAAAATGATCAAGGCATCTTTACCTTCAATTGACCAATGATATACAGTAGTCTGTGTGACAAGACCCAACATCTTTGGGGTTATCCATTTCCAAAAGACGATCTACACATGAAGTAACCAGGATAAGTTGAGCCAAATCAATTAAAACCTCACAGAAAACAATGTAAACTAAAAAAATTTAGTAATTAGTACACAACAATGTTTAAGAGTTTTATACATGTGCTAAGTAAGCAATAAAGGGGTACCTGCTCAGGCATAAGGTGTGATTTCAGTTTTGCTTTCATCTCAATGTTAAAAATTTGAAGGTGGTCCTGAGTAGTTCCCTGGACTTGGGCTTCAAATAGATACGAGAATACATGAGTAAAAATTTAATAATACAAAGTATCGGTAGTCCAGCACTAACAAAAGCAATCACTACTGTCCATAGAAAAGTTTTCTAGACTCGCAATGAGTATCTAAAAAGTACATAAATAACCCTACTTTTTAAAATATAAAGTAAAATAATCCATAATAGAATACCAAAGTTCTTCCACAATGCCAATGAAAAGACACTAAAAAGATGCAACGCAACAATTATGGTTTTGAAGTGGCTTAAAGCAACAACAAAAAATCAAACAAAAAGGAAAGACAAACTATTGTCAATGTAATGCAATGATCAACATATAATATCTTCTACTGACCACAGTAAAACTCATTTGATGTAAAACGATTAGAAGCAAGAACCAGAAATTTAACTGATGCAGACACTTAAACTGCATATGATAGTTGCTGACGGTTCCAATAAATGTTGCATATGTAATAGCAAGATAAGTTAGAGCTACAAAGTATGGCAATACTAATTAAGCAAATTGAGATTCAAACAAGTTGAAGATCAATACTGTGCATCCACCAAAAATTAAAATCAATACCAACCAAGAGGATAAGCATGGCCATTTATCAATGCCAACACGTAGTTATAAGTTAAAACCTACCTTTCAAAGCAAGAATTTTGGAATTTGGATTCATAAGTGCAGAGTCCGCGGTGATAGGCCTCCTCAAAGGTTGATTCGGCATACTCATATCAATAATAACAATACTATTCTGAGGCGATGTTTCCCGAACACATATGTACTTATCGGATTCCATAGTAACATGTGTAAACGTTATGAATTGTGGATTAATCCCCACGCTCGGAAGCTGCAATCAGATCAGATCACATCAACTCATCAATCACTTTTTATTATGGTCAAAAAATAGTTGCTAAAGTCGGCAATTCCTAGTGAGCTAGTGAGTTAACTATCAGATCTGAACAGAGACCATAAACTTCACAAACTAACAGATCTATGTGAAGCTTGACGCGAACTAAGGTAATATAAGAACGAAGTCGAAATGACAAATCGAGCACAATTTGACTAAAAAACAGCTTTTGAGCTAAGCACACGACTGTGATAACAAATTGAACTTATCGAGCATCGAATCAGAAGAGAGAACTGACCGTTAAGGCCTCCTTCATGGTGATCGGAGCGTTAGCCGCCGCCATGGTTGCGCAGATCGACGGCTCGGAACCGAAGGCTCAGATCTACTGGTACGATTCAGGCCGTGAATTGAGAATCCACAGCGAAGTCAGAGAGAGAGAGAGCGCTTCGAACCCTGTGGTGGATTCGAATCGCTGCGAGATCTGAAACAGCAAACGGAACCCTCTCAAAAGCGAACAGGGGAGAGAGATCTAAGAAAGGGGGTAAGAATGGAGTGGTTTTTCTGATTTTATAAATGGAATTTCTAAGTGAAATAAGAAGCTGGGGGGATCTCATCCAAGCCACTTCCCAAAGCTAAAATATAAAATAATCTCGTCTCAGAAAAATAAATACGTGTTAAAATTGTTCCATAGTGCGCTTTACTTCATTGCTTAATTGGGTTTAATAAGAGGCCGGGTTCTACGGGTCTGAACACAACCCGACCGTAAACGACTGTTCTCATGGCTAGAAAAGTCTTTTCAGTCTATGATTTTTATATTTTACGCTTTTGTTTGAGTGACATTTTATTTTCTATGAAAGACTGAAACTATGAATATTTTATTGGGTTTTGGCGTGAGGCTGAAAATATTTGAAGAGGAAAATGAAAAACTGAGCTATCAAAAATAAAAGATAAAAGACTCTGGTGTTTGACTTTTATGTCCTTCTTTCATTTTCACCCACACAAACAAGAATAAAGAAAATTCCTTTCTAATTTTCTCATGTATTTCTTGGATTGTGTCTTTTCTTCTATTTGGTGTGCGTTCCTTGGCTACAATCTCAAATGTGAAGAATGTATATAGCTTAGGTTGAGACCATGGCTCTTGGTAATTAACAAAGTTGCTGATGCTCTGCTCATCTAAACCAACGTCTACCTTTTCCTTACAAGCTAGTTACAAATGGTTGAGGTTTATTTTCACTGCAAAAGTACATTTTCTGCAAATCAATTAACATCAACATCAAGGTTCTTTTTCATGCTGCTGTTTGGTTTCTTTACCTGTCAAACCTTTAAAGGCTTTATTTTCTGAATTGTTGCTCGATTTATGTATGGGCCGATAGGAAAAATGGTCAATGAAAGTTTAGGCCTTTATGAATTGGCCGATAGGCCTCCAACCTCCATTGTTGCAATCTTAAGAAGTGATGGCCATCATAAAGATTGCTTCTCTCTTTGTTGCATTTTCTGAGGCTGCTTGTAGTTTTTAACTTTTTACTTCTTATTTTCAGTTACTTAGTTTTATGTTTGTACTCGTTATTTTATACTATTGACCCAAAAGTTAGATCAATCGTCTTAAAAAAGTTAAAGACAATAGAAACCAAAAACAAACTACCGTTCAAACATTTTTATCTCACTCCAAAAGTAAAATTATTGGATTCGCCACTAATTACAACGAGTTTGCCCACTAGCTATTAGACATTAGTTATGGCTCCTGAGATGTATTGTAACCCTACTTGTAACTTTCCTTCTAGTTTTATATAAATCATTATTGATAAAAAAAAATGCTATTAGACAATAGGCTCAAAAAAGTTGGGCATGTCCTGATGCTCATCAACAACGCAACCACTTAAGCTTTGATAAACAGTAGGTTCCAACTTGTAAGGCACTGAAAGCGAAGTGCAATACGACTGGTGGAGACTGCGTCAAGATATTGAACAAAGTTGGATATTGAACAAAGTTGGATGCAGACTAGAATGCTAAGTCTGCAGCTGCCAAATAGGACTGACCAGGTCCAACAACAGTATAAAAAGCATGTGCTCTTGGGGTTGACTTAAACAAGACAAAGGCAAAGAAGATTATCAAATATGTGTACCAGAATAGAATGTAAGACCATAAGAACAAAAATTGGAATAAATAGGTAAGCATTTGATCGTTTATTATAAACTTTGAAGTGAAAATGTACAAGTAACACAATCTGTAATGTGTTTCTGATACTTCTTTTCTACTGTTAAGATGAAATTTACAAGTACCGCAATGCTTCTTTGTATATTGTCAGTACTAAAGCCAATATCAGCAGCATCATCTAAAGGTCATTTCCAGAAGAGTAGTCTTTCTAGCTTCTAAAGCTGCAAGTTTATTCAAAAACTCACTTGCAGTGGAAGAAAAGTCAAGTCACCTGTCATAATCTGAATTTCCTTTTCCCTAAAGTAGTATTAGGAAACAAAACGACCTAGTTCGATTATCATCACACTTGTATCGTCCATGGAACCTCTGCTTATTGACAGATCAACAAGCTTTTTACAAGCAGAAGACAGCTCCGGCTTATCAATTCCAACGCATAAAGGGCGAACTACGTCTACTGCCTCTTGGTTAGTAACCTGGAAGAAATGAAAGAACTTTCTGTTTAGATTCAATTTCAAACAATTTGGAAGTATTGCTTCAAAAGATTACACCTGAGATGAGATTTTTTTTCTGAAATTACCTTGTCCCAAAGACCATCAGAAGCTAACATTAAGAACTCGCATTCAGGATTGATTTTGAGGACTTTAGTCTCTGGTTCTGCTATAACCCATTGCTTAAGCTGTCGATCTCCAATTCCTCTCGAAACAGCAAGAGACCCTTGTATTCTCCAAACACTGCGGCAACAATCCACATAACCACCCTGCAAACAATACATAGCAAATTCCCAATCAGTGACATAGTCTATGAATTTTGATTCTAATCTTTATCTTCTAGGTGAAAAACATTAATTTTTAACTTTCATTCCCCTAGTTTGAATGCTTACCGAGGTTTCAATCCTTGCCCTTTCATCTGCTCTACTAGGATGATGATCAGATGTAAGGGCCTCTGCAACCCCTCCTCGGCTCATAACAGCGCGACAATCTCCAGCATTCGAGACCACAAGGTTACCATTTTGTATCAAGGCAGTCACACAGCAAGCACCACCACTAACATCCTCTTTCAAAAACTCAACATCAGTGGCCAAATAACCATCTTTTACTGCTTCCATGATTTTCTCTTCTCCTCCACTCGCCAAACGATCCGCAATGTTTTTATCCAACTTCTTGGCTGCAAATTCAGCTGCTTTTGACCCTCCATGCCCATCAAACACACCAAAGAATGCCTGTCATCAAATAATATATAATCAGCACAGGTTCAAATACCAAATTTCAAAAAGAATTCCACATGTTTATTATATATCTTCCCAAAATCTCTAACACCCCCCAATTATTCTTCCTTTAGTCTTCATCGTCACCATTTGATTTCTCAGTAGTATACCATCAATTTCGATATATAATCCAAAAAAATTAACTCGATGATACTACCAGATCCTGTTATCTAAAATCTCCCTTTTTGCTATATAATCACTCTGGTCTCAGCTTAAGCTCAATTTCATACAAAACTTTTACATCTTTCTCATATAAAAATTCATTTTCAGTTCCATAATTTTCTCAGCAACTTATAAATTACCCCAAAATAAACAGAAACAAATGAAATTTACCTGTCTCGAATCATCATGAAGATCAACAACGGCGGAGTAGCGATCCTCCATGAGACCTCTTTTCCCTCTCTTACAATAAACCGAATAGCCATCTTCGTCAACCTCCACCACCTCCACTCTCTCCTCACCCTTAGGCGAGTCAACGCCAAAACTCAACGGCGCAATAGGAATATCGATCCTCATCGGCCTCTTCCTCTTCAGAGCCAGACCCGGACCCGAGCCCAAACCCGAAGGCTCCTTCTTGCAATTGCTAATCACGTGCCTCTGAGCCTGAAACCGAGCCGCCAAAGGCCTCGGCGACGATAGTGAATTGGACCGTGACGACGGTGTTGGAGGTGGGCCATAGAGAACTCTGGGAGAAGAACATGAAGAAGGAGAAGGTGAAGCTGAGGATCGGCAGAAAATTGAAGGAATTTTAGACGGTGAGAAGATCGGGGAGTTCGGTATCGCCAAAGCGCAAGGCATTTTGTTTCTCTTTTCTTTTTTCCGGTGAGGATTCTCTTCGGAAAACTCTCGGTTGTTTTCTGTGCTTTTGATCCGAGGGCGGGCTTTGTGTGTTATATATAGGAGTATAGGCGCCGGAGAGCGACGTGGTCGAATATGAGAATTGACTTGTGATTGACTAGATTTTTTTTGGTCATGGATTGTTAGTTTGTTACCACTTGTTAAGTTGTTATTGACCAAGTTTGGGGTCTTAGGAGAAGTTAACCGAGTCATAGGGTGTGCAAGAAAAATTCTTCATTTACCGGGCATATAGGTGAGACCATGAGATTGCATGATGATTTACAGTTTTACTGTGCACGGAATGGAATGATTTTTATAGGTCGCGTATTTGCGTGCGATGTTTTTGTGATAATTTTATGTGTATTGTATGTGTAAATTGTCGAAAGATTAAGTATTAGCTGAGCTCAATGTTTAATAATAATAATTAATGAGCAGAAAAACTTATTGATTAATTTTAAATTGTTATGCAAAATTTTGTATTTCATATATATCATTCTCAATATGCAAGAGGTTGATCATAACACAACTTTTGCATATAGTCGTTTCGAATGAAAGCTTTTCTAAAGTGGAAATTTGAAGCTCTCAACCAACAAAAAAATGTGAGTGTGCTTCAATTAATATTGAAATAAAAAGTATTTATTATGCTTTGATAATGTTATGTTTTGGATTTTTCAATTATTATATTTATTGTTATATTAAATATAATTGTTAAAAATATAAATTTCAAAAAAAAAATTGTTGTAAATATTTAACAATCGCATACTTCGAAATATGATATAATTAAACTTTTTATGTATAAAATTACGAGTGAATATTCTCTACTGTATATGTTGGTCAAGAATGGATTAAACACATTTACAACTGTTTAGGTGAGAGTCAATAGAAAACCAAAACTTACTAAATAGAATAGTAGATTAGTAGGGACAAGAAAAAGAAAAAAGAAAAAACACTATGAGAGGTGGTGGTTATTTTGTGGTGGTATGGCCGTATGGGTATTGTTCAACGGTCAAACACGTTATTGGGATTTGGGCATATCCTTCTTTTCCGTTTTTCCCACTTTGGAATTTTTTTTTCTATTGCTGAAATTGTTATTTCATAGATTTTCAAAGATACTGCCTTGCATTATTGGGTTGCACGTGGCAGACACTGATTTGTCCTCGGCGGTGGTCAGGGCTTACGCAATTTTCCCAACTCCAGCTACAAGCTATCTGTTACGGGACGAGATTGCTGACTAGAGTCCACAGTCCACAGTCGGTGGATGCTTTGACAGTCATATACTCTTTCAATACTTATATGGTAGTAGCTAGTAGGAAATTTTAGTTCAATTTATAAATATTTTTTTTTAACCAAAAATCTAGTTCAAATTATAAATTTTTTTTAACCACAAATTGTATTTGTGGTCTTTTAAATGATAATTTTCTTAAAATGGTCAAATTTTGGCTCCTATATGGCTATATTTTTAACAATGTTGGTAAGTTATATTATTTTATCATTTCAATGTCATAAAACAAACATATTTTTCACCTACACGATCAATTTCAACATATCTTGAAGTCTATTGTTTATCTCACGTAAATTAAAGTTTTTTTGTCGGTGTCGATGGAACAAATTATCTTGTTCGCACGAATAAAAATATTTTTTGTAAAAGAGTCAAATTGATAAAAATGACATGAATAAAAATATTTTCCTAAACATACAAAGCATAATATGTGGACAAAAAAAAAACTATTTTGACATAGTCGCGTTGTACAACCAAAGGTTATATACATAAATTAAGTATCTATCATTGATATTGTATTGTACAGTTGTTAGTTCATATATATATAATTATATATACATATCAAATCTGCAATCGCATATATGTTTGCAATGTTCGAAACCTACAAAGATGCAAAATAAATAAAAATCGTCATAATTTAGTATGTGTCTTCAAATGACCGGCTTATTATTGTTTTTTAAGCACATCTCTACGTCTTGTTCACAACAAAATTTGTTCATTGTCCAACAAAAATATTGTAAAAAAAAACACATCTCTGCATAGTGTTGAATTAAACAAAGTTGTGGTCTTCTTAATTTTTTTTTTTTTTGTGGATTGTGAAAATGGAACGTGGTCAACCGAATAAAACTTATCCTTTCATATAGATGAGCAACAAAAATGTACACATCAATTATTATTTTTAATTACAAGAGGGGTCGACTAATAATATAGATTGAAATTCAAACCTTTGATCAAGTTTAGACTGTCACTATTTGTGTCAAACTTGATCTAACTATTAGTTATCGGTATTTTGAAGTTTTGATTAGAACATATTCAATCGTATAATTTATTAATTTATTGTAGTTTCATTACTTCCAAATTGTTTTTTTTTTTGTTTGCTTTCCTTCTTTCTTTCCCGAAATACATATATGGTTTTAGTTCGGACTAAACCCTAGCTAGTTTGATCACAGCAAACTAGTCCAGCTATTTTCAAATCATTAACGTGGATAATGCGTGTTCCCATTCACACATAAAGAAAAACGTGGATCATGAGCCGAACATGCACAATCAAGTCGATCACTTAATATTGTATTTAGTGTCCATAAATATCAGTTAATTTAAGTGGCGATGTCATGTCAAGTACGTGGACCAATTAAGTACAAAATTAAACCCTAGCTAACATTCAATTTTTGCTCCCGCCAATGCAAAAGCAACACGTATCATATTACACAGTCTGCTTATGGACTTTGAAAACACAATAATGACATGTTTACTTACTTGGAATGGAAATTGTGAATGAATCGGAATTCATTCCGATATAATCATTCCTAATACTTACTCCCCCATTGGTAATCAAATTCCTGATATTCAGGAATGGATTTCTCATTTTTACTCACTTTTACGTGGGACACACAGTCATTCTGATTTCATGTATATGTTAGTAAACACAGGAAAACTCGGGAATTAGAATCGATTCCTTCATTCTCATTCCCATTTCAAGTAAGTAAACATGTCATAATTGATTTCAGCCACGGAGTTCATACGCAGCAGCTGGATCAGGTTGAAATTACCGTTTTGCTCAGTCAGCATTTCTCTGATCTGGTAATCATATATAGTCTGTTGATTACAGTTTGTTTAATCAAATCTGTGCGAGTTAAATATTATTGCTAGAATAATCAGCAAAACCGTACAGCTTGTTATGAACTAATTAATCTTGTTGATCGATTAATCTCTCAATAAGACGATAACGATGTCTGAGATTGTTTTCACACAAGGGCATAATTCTTGTTGATTGCTTAATTACGTTACTACTTACTACTTTGAAAACGGAATCCAACATGCCAACTCAATCTTAAAAACCCTAAAACAACTCCTCGATAAATTGAACTCCACAAATACTTCAACATTTGTTAAAGGTTGGAAACTAGCTAGCTTGTTGAATAATTTCTTGATCATCTTCTGTATTTTTTTACCTGAATTTTACGATTCTTTAATAGATACTAGCCTCTTGTACACATGTTCTGCATGTGCAAATCGTTTTTTTTTAACTAGTGAATAGTTAATTATTTTTCTAAATAAAAAATAGTAGGTAATTATTTATAGATATAGGTTGGGTAGTTATTATTTTATTTTTATTTTCTATTTTATTAATTTACATTATTGTCCCTATTAATTAATTATGTTTCAAAGTTTTTTAATATTTGATGGTTATATCCGTAAAAAAAAATCAGTTATGGTTAGCAAGCCCTATTCTCATTATGATAGTATAGATTATGGTGCTTTCATTTAAACTTCAATATGGTCATGTTTTTTTTTGTTAGGGGCTTTCTCTATCGTCATGACACACCGCAAACATATGTGTGTCGAGTCTGAAAAATGAGTATGTTGCCAAGGTCGTATGGCAAGACCCAAGAAGGGATCAAGTATAACGACTACATGTGTGCTTGCCGACGACCAAGATCACCCGCTCTTTGTTGGAAATGTAATCCTCACCTTCAACTATACCTCTTTTGGCAAATGCTACCCTAAGTATAAAAGGTGAGTTAGTTTTGACATGAAAGTTCGAGAACGAAACAAGGAGAATTATCATAAACAGTACATGATTTAAGGGTTGTACATTACTTTAGTATCCGATATTTAAAAACTATCACATTAATACCAAAATTGAGTCGGGTTTGAAAGATCAAATACTAATGTGATAATTTTTAAATGTATGGTACCAAAGTGATATACAACCCTTATGTTAGATGTTGTTTATGATAAAAGTCATCGAAACAATTAGCTAGTTTTGAATCTTGCATACACGCTTGTGGTGGGAAGATGTAATTCAATATGACAACATGCATATATCGTTGCTCAACTGCTTTTTGGTTCGGTCGACGATTTATTGGTTGGGCTCATTCAGTTTGCAGCACAATCATTTTTACTTTAACTCGATGATGATGGTAGCATGGAACTAACTCTCCATGTTATGGTCATGACCACTTTAAATATGTCGTTCTCCCTTCATATATGTGCTGATGAAAAATCCTTCAAAAAAGACGCAAAACATTGTACTTAACGAAAATTTTAATGCGATATAAAAATGTCTATCAAAAGCATAGCTGATGTCCTGTTTTTTACGAGAGATTTTTTTATGTAACCGTCACGCCATGTCAAATATGTAACTGTCACGCTATGTCAAATATGTGACTTTCCAATAAAAACATGTCAAGTGATTTTTTTTAACACCTCATCATTGAGTAAACTGTAAACCCTACCCTAAAATTTAAAGGATTCGTGTCTAGCATTGAGGTGTTAAAAAAATTTCACTTAACATATTGTTATGAAGAAGTCACATGTATGACACGGTGTAATTATTAAATATTTTTTTTAATAGTTAATTTGTAAACTTGAAATATGAGATTTTTTACTTCTTTATTTGTTAAATGTTTTTTTTTCTTTATTTGTTAAATGCTAATCCTAGCTGGTACCATTGTATTCCCGCAGCCAGACGGAGAAAACTTTAGGGTTCAAAACTATCCCCGAAATCCCCCACCCGTTAATTCACTCGAAAAAAAGAGCGGGAGAGAGACCGGAGACAGTCTCACTCTCAATACACTCAGCTCCTCACAGTCACTTCTCAGTTCTCACTAACCAAACCCAAAATGTCGTCCTTGGGCGTTCGCCACCTCACAGTGCTCGGCGAGTTCAAGCCCTTCGGCTTAATCGCCGAAGCTCTTGACGGAAAGCCCGCCGATAATGTCCCGGACAAGTACGATTACTTCCTCTTCGACCCCGATACCGTCCGAGATAGAGACGAGACCGACGACCACGACGTATTGAGCTCCGCGTTCAGCGACCGATGCGATCACGAGCTTTTCATTCGAGGAAACCGGTACCTTCTTCAATTTTTTGTTTCCCCTTTGTTGATCGGAAAATGAAGTAGAAAATTAAAACGAAAATTCGAAGTGTTAGGTAATTGTCTTCCTCAATTTGTATCAGGATAATATGGTCAACAGGTCCACGAGTGTGCAAGAGATTCACCTTGCCGTCTCCAGTAGTTATGGTACATAATTTGCTTGGATTTGCTTCTTAAATTGATATGGTTTTTCATTTTGACAACTAATTGTTTATAAACTCCAGGCTTGCTGGTGTCGTCTGGGTGATATGACTGAAGCTAGTCTCTGTGTCTTACAAATGGCTTGTTTAACAATCTGCAACACCTCGGGTGAGCGAAACCAGTAGATGTTGGATTATATTAGGGAAATCTTTGATAGAAAAATTCACAGCAAAATCAAACGATACATTTTGTTTTTTGTTTCTCTAATAGGTGAAGTAGTATCAGTACCCGTATCAGAAACCATCACATCGATATGGCCTCTTCCATTTGGTTTATTACTCCAGCAAGCAGCTCAACCGAGTTCAACTACATACGTTCCTTCTTTATCTTCAAGTCCTTTATTTGGTTCAAGTCCTTCTTTATCTTCTCTTCTAGGACGAGATATGTTGCGTCCTAGAAGAGAAGTTGGAGTTAGTCCACCGCATAATTTCAATTTTGTGAGTGCACATGACCATGTTGTCAAGGAAGAAACAAGTTCAATGTCCTCACATCTAATTCTGCAAGATCCTTTGGAAGAACCGCAAGTATGTTATTGAACTCCCCTTCTTATTTCTCACATTGTACATGATCTTTCTTAATACATGGCTGCTTCTCTATGTTGTGTTTTATCTATTCCTTTTTGTTGCTCCAAAATATTACAGTTGGCTTATATTGAAGAAAGAGGAAAATCAAACATAATGAAGGAATTTGATGAAACAACTATTTGGACGAGTGATCAAATTCCCCTTATGGCATCATATAATTCAGGTTGCGTAGATGTTTACATTGTCAATCTCAAGTTGATACCCCCCCCTCTTATTGTTCTTGTTACATTCATATGTAATAATGTCACATTTTTTTACAGGAAAGATGCAACACTCA
The DNA here is from genome assembly GCA_030142095.1 of Rubus idaeus. Lineage (NCBI taxonomy): Eukaryota > Viridiplantae > Streptophyta > Magnoliopsida > Rosales > Rosaceae > Rubus > Rubus idaeus. Next base: position 4,081,482 of record CM057971.1, read on the forward strand.
GTGTGGGTTGCGGAAACAAGTAATTTTAACCTTCAAATGGCAAGTGCTAACTTAGTAGATGCAGTTCCTGCCGGTATTATATCAAAACAATTCTCATTTCGTAGAATATGGCAAGGAAAGGGTGCACATACAGCATCTAGTAAGGTGTGTATTTTTCTTTTTGTTCGACATAACTATCTCACATGAAATCAGAGGGTTTGCTTAATCGATTAATCTAGATGTGATGATATTTCATTGTTATGTTAATTCTTTTCTTCTATTTTAACAGCTTTAAAATATATACCAGGTTTTCCTCGCTACTGATGATGATGCAGCTCCTATTATTTGTTTTCTTCACCAAGGACAAAAAAAGTTGCTATCTGTAAGGCTTCAAAGTGTTGAAATAAATAATGAGCTTCTTTTTGATATTAAACCTGACATGAGCTGGAGCATACCTGCTGTTGCAGCTGTACCTGTGATTGTTACCCGCCCTAGGTAGGGTTGCATTCATGCTTAACTTTTTTTCTTCTTCTGAGTCTGCTTGATAGTTTTATGGACATTACTAACACCATGTACCTTTTCCAGAGCGAAAGTAGGACTGCTGCCATATTCAGACATGCTCGTTTTGGCACCTGAAAATGCCCTTCTTCTCTATGTAAGCTCTGCAAATTTGGTAGCTTATATAAATTGAGTTACCCATAGTTAATGATATTGTTGAAATTTTCTCTACTTGTCCAATCACGAATTCTGAAATTTGAATTGCAATTTGATTTTGATTGTTGTTATGTAAGCTGTTTTTTGTGTTATTTTTATTTTTTCTATTTTTATTTTGTCACTCACTCTTGATAGCCCTGCATAAGTTTGCAACATTAAGTAATCAACCGTTTGTTTGTTTATTTATTTATTTTTTCAGTCGGGGAAGCAATGCCTGTGTAGGTATATGTTGCCTTCTTGTTTGAGTAAAGGCCGATTTTCAGAGTTTTCAGAGTTTCCAGAGAAATCTGTATCCCAGGGCATGAAGATTGTGGGATTGGCTGATGCTGTTGAGGGGCGTATCAATGTTACAGTAAATAATGGCCAGGTAATTGGACTTGTAGGTTTATTGTTGTCATAAACTCATAATTCAGATGTTTGTTCTTTACAATCAAACTATTGTACTTGCCTTTTGATGGAACACATACTTTAGTGTATTCTTGGTATTTGTGGCTCGCTGATGTTTTTATCAATTTAAGTTACCTGCTATGAAAGCTGTTGTCCTGATCTTGATGATTAATTATTGTCCAGATATATAGGTGTGTATTACGAAGAAGCCCTACATCTTCTCTGGCAAATGATTGCATCACAGCTATGGCTGAGGGCCTCAAAACCAGCTTCTACAGCCATTTTCTTAGTCTTCTATGGAAAGATGGTGACTTAGCTTATTTATCAGAAGCTGATTCTAGTGTTCATTCAGAATGGGATTCTTTTCGCAGCATTATTATGGAAATGTGTCGATCAAGTGCTACTTCTAAAATGATCGCAAACCAACTACCTCAGACATCTTGGGAGTTTCTTATTAGCAGTAAATTTCATGAAATTTTTTGCAAAAATAACTTCGTTGCTCAAAATTCTTCTGTAATGGCATTGGATGTGCGAAGACTGGATGCGTCTCGGTTAAATACAAATAGTACACAAAGACTAGAGAAAACCTTTTACTCTGAGCTGTTGATGGAGAGTTTACATTGTTTGCATGCAGTATATGAAAGCCTGAAACTTAATAATCTTCGTAAGAGGTGCGTCTTATCTTTTGTAATCATCTGGTTTCCTTTTTTAATTTTTTTACCTATATGTTTTCTGTCCCTCCTTTGGTATAATGTTCTGATATTGAGTTCTTCACATAAAAATACTCTTTAGGGATCTGTGCTGCTTGACAAGTGAAAATATTGATTGACATGTTATGTTACAATTATGATATTGCATGCATTTGAGGTGACACGATTCTTGTTCTGAGTGACTTGGAAGAACCTTCATAAACTTTTGGGAAAAAATTATAGTATTTTCAGAGTGCCTGCCATGATAATAGCTAAGCAATGTAGGGTCCTCAAGAATTTCATTACTAGGATAAAGCATTAGAATTAGGCTGCTTCAGTTTGCTAATTGTTCACTTGAGGGTTGCATTAGATATGAACGGCTATTGATCCTTCATCTGTTTCACACTTTCACCTAAAATAAACTGCAATAACTTGTCACGGACTAGCCTGGCAAACACATGATTATTGACTTGTGCTTGTTTTATTTGCTTAAACCATACTCTAATTCTACGTAGGGACTTGGAGCTCCTGGGATCTCTATTATGCTATATTGCTAAGTTTCTGGGTGAGGAACGCTACGTAGACCATTACATTCGGGACTTTCCCGGCCTTTCCGGAAGTGTTGGGATATGTGAAACATCCTTTTCACAGGAATCTCCTCCAAGTTTATTCAGATGGCTTGAAAACTGTTTGCTATATGGACATAACTCAGCTAATATCAATGATCTTCCACCATTGATTTGTAAAGAGGGAAAATCTGTTGTAAACTGGGCCCGGAAAATAATCTTATTTTATAGTCTGTTATCTGGTGCCAAACATATAGGGAAGAAACTCTCGTCTGGTATTTACTGTAATATTGCTACGGGATCATACTGCACAAATGAGGAACTCACAGTTCTAGCAATGGTTGGGGAAAAATTTGGACTGCAACAGCTTGACTCACTGCCTTCTGGCATGTCTCTTCCTTTGCGACATGTAAGCCTACAATCATATTGTTGATCGTCATATATTGACTGGCATCCTAAGATGTCTACGACGACTTTGTAGGACAAATAGCTATTATATACTTTTACCTTTATGTGGAAGAATTGATTTATTTTTGTTTATTTCTGCAATTGTAAAATTACTTAGGTCTCTTTGTTGCTTCTCATGTTAGTTATTAATTTTTTTTTCTGTATTCTATAGGCATTGGCCAAGTGTCGGGAATCTCCTCCCACTGGTTGGCCTGCAGCTGCATATATTCTTCTTGGCCGTGAAGATTTGGCTTTGTCATGTTTGGGACAAACATGCAAATCTAAGGAACTTGAAACTGAAACTAATGTGAATTTTATCTCTATGTCTGCACCTTACATGCTACATCTGCACCCAGTCACAATTCCTTCTGCCGTTTCTGATACAACTGGATTGGACAATACTAAGTTTGAGGATGCCGATTCTATTGATGGGACTATGACAGATGGTATGGAGCATATCTTCAACTCTAGCACACAGTTGCGATATGGTCGTGATTTGCGATTGAATGAGGTGAATTTATTCTTTTTTACTTTATTTTCCCCTTCTAATTTGCTATCACTTGGCCCAAATTATATTGTTGGAGTGGCCGCTCTGGTTTATATTCATAGTTGTAGTGCTGTTTTCACATGAACACAACATATATATATATCTGTGAGTGTGTCGGAAGTGGATGTGACTACATCTAGAATGTATAATATATATCTTAATAAAACTTGTCAAAGGTTTGCTATTTTGTCATGCTGTTGTATTCATTCAGTACCACTGTGCTTTAGTGTCTCTGATTATGCTGTAGATGTCAGGTTATTAATTTTTATTGGAATTTTGAGCACCTGTAATAAGGCATGAAGTTGTCCTCTAATATATTCTCTCGGCAATTTGATTTAATCCTGCTGGGTTGGTCTGTGTAATCTAATTAATTTTGAGCTTTAGCATCTTGAGGTACCCAGTATTAATTTGTCTACTTTCCATGATGCAAAACAGTAAAGCTTGCTCTTTTTCTCACCGACGTCAGGAATTTCTGTGATTGCTGTTACCATTCTTTTCTATCTCTAGACATTGGTGGGTTAATGGAGGTGACTCCAAGGATGTTCTAAGGTTTTCATCTTTTGAATTATCATAACAAGTTATGGTTGTAACTTATAACTTGTACAGTTCAATTGTTATTCAGCAATAGTTATTGGTTGGTTGGGTTATGTCTTGCCTGTTTTTCATTAGATTTATATGGTTTTTCTAGAGTTTTTCCTGAAACCAATTGTTTTATACTTTTATGCGTTTCTGAAAGCAACTCTTACTTCTACCAGGTTAGACGGCTTCTGTGCTCTGCAAGACCTGTGGCAATTCAAACGTCTGTTAATCCTAGCGCCTCTGATCAGGACCTCCAACAGGTACTCCTTTAGTTTTCTGTTACTGAGATGATGGACTGTATATTTGTAACAGTTACTTCGAAAAGAAAAGAAAAGAAAAGGTTTAGTCATGCATTCTTAGCATACTATGTTTATAAAATTATTTTGTTCATTTATGTTAAAATAGGGGGATATGGTTGTCTGTGACATTTTTTGACACTTAGATGATCACCTTTGGCTCTGTCTGCCTCTGGGGATCTTTTGTCTACTTTGAGGCTGGTGTAACTTGACCATCCATTTAACTAATGACACTGACTCTTTTGGTTTGGATTAAAAGGATATTTTAAGATGAAAAAAAAAACTGTTAAGAATTAAATGAACTTTAGTACGAGTCTTCCTGAGATACTACAGAGTTTCTTCTTCGTGCTGAAGTCTTGCTGTATCATTTCTGTATATCCAGCAACAATGATTTGGGTTGATCATATACACTATCTACACAATTTGAGCTTTGCTAGATTCTGTAACCTGTAGTTGATATATTTGGAAACAGAAAGGTAAAAGAATGCCAAGTGCTTCAAGGATTCTGCAGATGTTTTCTGCCAACCAGTGTGTTCTCTTGTGTATTGGTGATGGTATCTTGGCTTCTCACTACTAATAAAGTATACTCAGTTTCTCAGTTCTTTTCCCCCCTGATTCCTACTTGGTTGGTTAATCAGTTCTTACGTTAAAATGAGAAGTAATTCATTTTTTTTTTATCATGCACCTTAGGAACTCATGGTAGCAGATTAAAGGATTGAACAACATTTGCATTTGTTAATCCTTATGACATCGATATCCCTTTTGTTCCTGCTAGTTGACATACAATTGCGCTTAATGCCATCTCTGCATTTTCTTCCTATTCTTCTTTTGTTGTAAAGGCCCAGCTATGGCACCTTGCACAAAGGACTACTGCCCTTCCTCTTGGCCGTGGGGCATTCACTCTTGCAACCATATACACTCTTCTGACAGAGGTTTTTTTTTTGGTCTCGAATATATGAAACATTTTCTATTACACTGACTGCATAAGAATACACTAACAGGTTCTCCTCCCCTTTCCCCTCTTTTCCAGGCCTTTGTAGTCCCGAAGATTGTTTTAGCAGGTCGATTGCCTGCCCAGCAAAATGCAACTGTATGTTCTGATCATGTTCTTTTAGTAGTGTAGTGTCTCTTCTATGCCATGTTCTTGTAATTATCGTTTGCTTAGTGTTTGAAAAAGTATAGAAATAGGATGAGGGGTCTGGACTATCTTCCATTGGGCAAGACCTTTAAGTTCTGATCTGTATTCATAGAATCAGTACTAAGCTTCATTTTTATCTTTTTCGTGAGAGTAAGCCGTAATAGTACCCAAATGAAATAAAATTCCTAAAAGCCAAGTTCAGGATTTGCCAAAAAATGAATTAAAATATAAGAAGTTAAATGCTTTAATCAATAATAAAATCTAAAACAACTTTTCCAAATGCATCTGATGAACTGTGAACTCCTTTCTTGACATTGAAATATTTAATATACAATGTATTATATAGGAAGAAATACTTTCCGTTGCAGGAAGTCTTATGGCCACAGAAAAATCATGTGTGCCAAGCTTGTCATTGCTCTTTCCATAATTTTTATTTTTTCCTAGACACAACCTTTACCATACCTTACTAATAGGCATGAATAAGTTAAATTCTATTTGTATTATGAGTCAAAAGTCATCTATGAGCCAATAGAACTTTATTTGATGACTTGTACTAAGCACTAATATGATTTTGCATTTTGCAAATTTTATGATTGGGTTAATGAAGATATCGGTAGTTATGTGTTTTCTGAGATCATAGAATAGGGTTAACAGAGAGAACGGTAAGGAAATACATTTTGTTCTTATCTCAAGTATAAATATGGCGCTAATTATGTATCATCTATTATTACATTGTAATATGTTTCTGTATCTTATGCTTTTTTTTCTTTTCTCTTTGTAGCTTTATCTATTTAAAATTGTTACATTCATTTTAGTTATTCTCTCATATATAGTGTATATATATGATTCTGTATTTCTATGAAAGGTTAATCTGGACCCAAATGTGAGGAATATAGAAGAAATCAAAACTTGGCCTGAATTCCACAATGCTGTTGCTGCTGGACTAAGGCTGGCTCCTCTTCAGGTCCACTCCACCACCTCCCCCCACCCCCCAAATGTTTTCATTACATTCATATAGCACTTTTATTATCCAGATATGTATGTTATGAAATGTGTTTTGTTTTTGAATAATTGCAGTACCATGGGACCATACCGATGATAGACATGCTTTCCTGCTTATGTGTCCTATTGTATCTAATTTCATGTGTCTGTTCTTACCCCATATAACTGATATATATCTAGTTTTATATTTATATTTTATTTCTCGAGTTTTTCCTCATATTCTTGCCTTATTATTTCCAGGGGAAAATGTCAAAAACGTGGATCAAATATAATAAACCAGAGGAGCCAAATGCTATTCATGCTGGACTTCTCTTTGCTCTAGGATTACATGGTTACCTACGTGTTTTGAATATTACGGACATATTTCAGTATTTTCGACAGGTGCTGTATTCCATGACTTCCTATTCTTTATTATTCCGTTTTCACTGCCTTTCAGTTCCTTGAGTTACTATTTACCTGCAGTTGATGCCTCACTGAATATGGAACATTTTACCTTCATTAGATTTGTATCTACTGGAAATTTTCCTTTTAACTCTAGTGAATTAAAGTAGTATAGGTATCATAGGTATCTTACTTCTATTTCTTCCTTAGAATAATTTTTCTAGAGAGTTCATATAATTTGTTATGCTCGGATGTTTTTGCATGAAGGAAAAGATGTCAAATTACATACACAATAGACACACAGAGAGAAAGAGAAGTTGAATACCTAACCTTTTGTTCCATCTTTATGGTCATCATCATCATCAACATCATCTTTTGTTTGTACTTCTATATTTATTTCTAGACGTGGTGTCTGATTTCACACTACAATTTCTTAGGAACATGAAATCACAACTCTAGGACTAATGCTTGGCCTGGCAGCTACCTATAGAGGGACTATGCAACCAGAAATATCTAAGGTAATGACATATGTTTGTGTGATTTTCTTTTCTTGCTCCACAATTTAAGCACCGGGTGCTACTATTGTTGCCTTATCAATTGAATGTCAAATTTATAACCCCGTCCCTTCTCTCTCTCTATATATATATATCCGTATGATTGAAAAATAATGTCTATAAACTCTTTGTTGCTTGTCATTATAGTTGCGTGAGTTGGCTCAATTCCTTTCTCGCTGTTTTCTCAAACTGCATTTTGTATGTTGTCTCAGTATACCTCTATAATTGAGTGCATATTTAGAAGTCAGAGCATCACTATCGTTTACTCTATTAGGGAGGGAAGAGGCGCACTTGAATGAACTAGTTGAACAGGATTAAAGCTGAAGCTGTGTTTGAATTATTCATTTATTTTTGTTAAATTTGTAGGCATGGATTAATCATTCATTCATTCCCTTAACTTAGTTTTCTGAATTTAATCCTCTTCATGCTTTATCAATATGCCTGTGCTGCCTGTGGTAAAACCTTATCTTATTACAATTCCATGACAGTGTCTTTTTGTTCATATTCCTGCTCGACATCCATCTTCATTTCCAGAATTGGAGTTACCAACACTTCTGCAGGTATTCTTCGTGCTATTGTGAATTTGTGATTATGTTACATGCAGAATATACCTTCCATTGGCAAACATCCTACATTCGCTAAATTTGCTTTCCTTGGCTTACTATCTTGTTTCACATGATGAAGCTTGATGCTTTGTTTACGAGCAATCAGGATAATTTGGTGTTCCTTCACAATTTTATTCTAACCTCGAGCTCTTTTTTGTTGTTGTTAACAGTCAGCAGCACTAATGTCAGTTGGGCTTCTTTATGAAGGATCGGCTCATGCACAAACAATGCAGATTCTCTTGGTTTATTCTTGTTTCTTCACTAGTTTGAAATTCTTTTTTCTTAAATCTTCATAAGGATCTTCTACGTGTATGGGAAAAGCATATAGTTTGTCAGTATGTTGTTATGTCTGCAGTAAAATGTTCTTAACTTAAAAATCTTGTGAACGGATGTGCGTGCTACAAGATGTGTTTTTTCTTTGCATGTTATTGTGCTTTTTGTTACAATCTCGTTTTGGGTGATTGATGCTAATTATCTATTGTTGTATCTTGCTTGTAACTTGCCTTGCAGCTGACGTTGTACGTTACTTTATATATATATTTTTTTGCAGGGGGAAATAGGACGTAGAACTGCAGGTGATAATGTCCTAGAAAGGGAAGGTTATGCTGTTTCTGCAGGATTTTCACTTGGTCTTCTTGCATTGGGTGAGCACAGTTAAATGCTTAAATCAATTATTTGGAAATGTGGTCAGGACTAACTAAGGATGTTTGAAGGTCGGGGAGAAGATGCTCTTGGTTTCATGGAGACAGTGGTTGATAAATTGTTCCATTATATTGGTGGAAAAGAAGTTCGTAATGTATGTTGGTAAATCGATATTGCTTATATCTTGTTTTCTTTAGTCGTATAATCTGGAATTTCAGATTATATTGGTGCAGTTTCATTCTAACTTGAAATTTAACTTCACCTGCTTCAGGATAGATCCATTTCATCAACACTATCAGCAGACGAACACAATCGTGCTGCTGCACAGGTTGATATTTTTTTTCCCACTAGCCGTAGTATAATCTTCATTTAACCTCTCTTTAGCAGCTGATTTGCTGAAATGAACATTTTTCGCCATGTTAATATTGTCTTGTAGATTATGGATGGCACTGCAGTCAATGTTGATGTCACTGCTCCTGGAGCAACGATTGCTCTTGCTTTAATGTTTTTAAAGGTAATTTCTAGTAGATATGATACTGGTTTGCATATTATATACTTCCACAGTTCCCCTAACTGACCTGTCTGCGTGAACGTTTCTCATGCAACATTATTTTTGTAATTAGACTGAATCACAGGCAATTGTCTCTAAGCTCTCTATTCCTCGTACACTATTTGAGTTGCAATATGTGAGGCCAGATTTCATTATGCTTCGCGTCATTGCTCGGAATTTGATTATGTGGAGCAGGTACCGCTGGACCACTGGTCTTTCAATCCAGATGTATATTTCTACTCTTCAGACATAATTTGACAATGTTTTGTTATAGGATTCATCCTTCCCAAGATTGGATACAGTCTCAGATTCCGGATATTGTCAAAAATGGCGTCAAATGCCTTGGGGATGATACTAATGATATTGATGAAATGGATGCTGAATCATTTGTTCAGGCATATGTCAATATAGTGGCTGGAGCCTGCATTTCTCTTGGTAAGATGTCATCATAGGGTTTAATTGGTTTTATATGTCAATATTTTAGGAAGAAAAAATTTATTTATATGATTGTATCAAACTTGGAGGCATATGTTCACTTTTATTCAGTGGGAAGTGATTTATGTAATGCAATTTTTTTGGGAAAGCTAGAAACGATATTTTGGTTCAAATTGTTTAATGATAAGATATCTGGGCATATTTAGCTATTTTATATATTATTGTTAATTTTTTTTTGGTGAAAATATATTATTGCTTTTGTTTGGTAGTTTGTTTGTACATGGATAATTTAGAGTGCTATACAGAGATGGCTACGATATCTTATCTTGAAGTCCATCTTTTATCATGGGCAGGGTTGAGATTCGCTGGTACAAAGGATGGACACGCACAGGAGTTACTTTACAACTATGCTGTTTACTTTTTAAATGAGGTCTGACATTTAGCAAGATGTTGCTTGAACTTATCATTTACCATGCATTAGTAGTAAATAGTTTATTTTTGTGTTTGCAGATCAAGCCAGTTTCTGCTACTAGTGGACCCTTCCCAAAGGGATTGTCTCGGTATGTGGATCGGGGGACACTGGAAATATGTCTTCATCTCATTGTTCTTTCCCTTTGTGTGGTAAATTGATTTTTTTCAATCTTATTCTTCCCTTTTATCTACTTTTTTCTATTAGACATGCAAATACATGTCTGATGCTAATGCTCTGAGAGAGCAGGTTATGGCTGGTTCTGGGCATTTACAAACCTTTAGGCTATTGAGATTTCTTCGCAGCAGAAATTCTGCAGATGGACATGTTAACTATGGTGTTCAGATGGCTGTAAGTTCTTCCACTTCATATAAATTTTCATATTTCTTCTAGAAATATTAAATGTCTGATCTAATCTCTTCTTGAAAATGTTCATTATTTTTCTTGAAGGTCCTTTGACACGAGACCCAGTATTATTGGGGCTTGTTGACAAGATTATCATGTCTCTAGATGCAAACTTAATGTAAACAATAAAAGTTAATAGATGAAAGGTGGGAATGCTAAAATTATAAACTGTTGGTTGGTTATTGTGATTAGACTAGACAGGTTTACTGTTTTGTGTTTTATAAGGGATATTATTATGAATTTACGATGTGGGGCCTTGTGCCCTTTGTTTGAGCCATGCATTTGATGATGTTTACATAGTTGCAATGCCCTACAAAATGCTGCAAAGTTCATTAAAGCCACAGTAACATTTTTTTATTATTTGGTATCAGCAGAACATTGGTTGATAAGAAAAGATGGTCAGATCTCTCCCGTAATGTATAATAAATTCTTATCATTTTTATGCGGGATCCTCAAGTATTAGAATAATGTGAAATGCATTGGAAGTTCTCTTTGTCACTAGAGATGAAATCAGTATTGATGTGGTTTTTTTTTTTTTTTTTTTTTTTTCCGGTGAATGACATTATGTTTACAAGTATAGAACTATGTTCTGTTACATTCTCTTTTAAATATTGTTGGATTTTTGACTCTGGTAGGTAAGCCTAGCAATTGGTTTCTTGTTCCTTGGGGGAGGAATGCAGACATTTTCAACGAGCAACAGTTCAGTTGCCGCTTTGCTGATTACTCTCTACCCACGCTTGCCTACTGGACCAAATGATAATCGATGCCACTTCCAGGTACAGTAAAGTTGGAAGGAGTTGCTTGGGCTTCAAATATATCTATAAGTGGCTTTGATTTGAAAAGTATGTTCCACTGGTTTTATTCATTCTAATGGGCTCCTATGCAACATTGACAGCTCCTGAAAATGTGAAGATTCATCCTATGTAGATTTGAAATAGAAATAGAATTTTTATTTATTTTTTGGTCAAATAACTTTGCTCCAGAGCTTAAAGTCTTTCTTATTGTGTCATGCCAATAGCAAGGGCTAGCTCCTTCACCCCATGATATCTGGTTGTTCTTTTACTATCATGTTTTCTGAAGGAAGTGTAATTTCAGGCATTTCGACATTTGTATGTACTTGCAACGGAAGCTCGCTGGATCCAGACTGTTGATGTCGACACTGGTCTACCCGTGTATGCCCCCCTTGAAGTTACTATAAGAGAAACTGAACATTATGCAGAAACAAGTTTTTGTGAGGTTACACCTTGCCTTCTGCCAGAACGTGCCATTGTAAGTTTCAAGAGTTCAGGGATAAGGAAAATCAACATTTATTCATCTTCTCTCTCCCCATATTATTGAAATGAACATGAGACATTCAGAAGAAAATTCTGCTGCTGGCTCTGCATGAAATTTTTTTCACATTTTGGAGTTCTTGAGAAAAATATTTGAAGATATTTATATAAAAATTTGGAATTTTTTTGACACGAATTTACGGCTTTAATGGTCAGTTCAGCCTGGAATGAATTTACCCTCTGTTTGCATATGTTAAGTAGAAAACTTACAGTTTTAGGGTTCACTGATAACTCAATGCCGCTGTTTGCAGTTGAAGACACTACGCATTTGTGGCCCTCGGTATTGGCCTCAAGTTATAGATCTCATCCCTGAAGGTATGCTTGTTCATTGTTGCTGCTTGTGTTTGCTAAGCATGATGTTTCAATTAATTTGATTTAGTCTTTGGTAGTTAAGCGACAGCATATTTCATAGATTTGCGAAGTTTAGCTTTATTCCACTTGTTGTTAAACAGATAAACCTTGGTGGACTTCTGGGGACAAGAATAGCCCATTTAATTCTGGTGTTTTGTATATCAAGAGAAAAGTTGGAGCTTGTTCATATATTGATGATCCAATAGGGTGTCAGTCATTGCTGTCACGTGCAATGCATAAGGTTAAAGATACTCTACAACTGGTTAATATGTTCGTATTCTTCCTTGGATGATGCTGTGGTTACCAAATTATTTTGATCCAGGTGTTTGGTTTGACAAGTTTAAAAGCACCTAATCCATGCTCCAGTGGCCAAAATGGACCTGGTTCAGTTACAGTTGATCAGTTGGTTGGTACCTTCTCCTCTGATCCTAGCTTAATTGCATTTGCACAACTCTGTTGTGACCCTTCCTGGAAGAGCAGGCAAGTTTGCAGATTTTTGTTCAGTTTTTATCTTCACATTTTTCTCTGGGGCCTTGGCTATGTTAAGAATATGTGGTCTGGCATTGGAGTTAGTCTCAGACATTATCCATCTATTCTCCTGTCTTAGCAACCATCCCTTGATGTACCTTAACTTTATTCTCTGTCAACGTTGAAGGCTTTTCGGGTTAAGATCACATTTATATTTCCCATTTAGTTGTGTCCTGCTCTGTTTGGTAACTTTGGAAGATTTTAGCATAAAGTCATGTACTGGGTCATTTTTCTGTTCTGTATCCCTTTTCAATAATAGTTGTTTATTAAAGAAAAAAAAAATCATGCGAGGTGGTTTTGTTTCATTTCTCATTTTCTATGCTCGGGTCTGTGAAATAACCAGTCTCAACATATATATGCAGATCTGACATTGACTTCCAGGAATTTTGCTTGCAAGTGTTATTTGAGTGTGTGAGCAAGGACAGGCCTGCTCTTTTACAGGTAAACCATAAAGCATGCTTTTGTTTGTAACCACAGGACAGGATTTAGATGTGACACTTTCAAAGGCAACTGGATTTGCATTTTATCTCAATACAAGTTTTTGGGTGTTCTATTTCTTAATGTGACCTTTTGAATAATAAACTCAATGTGATCTCCTGACTCTTATGCAGGTCTATTTGTCATTATACACGACAATGGGATCAATGGCAGGTCAAGTCACCAGTGATACTGTTGTTTTATGCGACTCGTTATCTATCTCTAATCTTAAGGTAGTTCTGTAAACCTTTCATTTTGTTCTGCTGATGTCTTTTATTACAATAATCTTGTTATTGTATTAATTGCTTAGAGTTGAAAGTTGGTATCCATGCTGCTAGAAAGTTGTCTTTTGTTAAGCCATAAGCCATTTCATAAGGATGGGATTTTGAACTAATTTATACCAAGTCACAAATTCGTATTTCAGTAACACAAAAACAAAGAGATTCCCCTTTATTCTGCTCCGGATCATTAGGAACTTTGACCAAAAGTGTTTGGACTTAGGGTAGTACTTATATCCCCAATGTGGTGTATGCTTGCACATTAGGTCCTTTTCATGATAGAGAATGCATTGTTTATCATTGATTGATTGGAATCAATAGCAATTTTGATATTTTTTGGATGAATAAAGAGTGAGTATGCAAATGGTTGAAGCCATGTCATATTCTCTTTTTTTATCCCTCCTCTCTTTTTTGATAATTCCTTCGCTCAGTATTTAATATTTTAATTATGAACTTTTGTTTTATCAATTGGGGCATTATTTTTGAACCACCTTCCTCTGCTTGCAGCTTGCACTAGCGTACAATGAGGCTTTGTTGAGTGGAAGATTGACCTCTTCGAGAGGTGGCATTGTTCAATCCAACTTTATAGCATGTCTTCGGAAGCAGGTGGAAGCGCTCCTAGATTGTTCTCAGGACTTGAAGGACGATTTTTGTAATTATATGTATTCCGGGAAATGGCCAAATGGGGAAGAATGCCAGGGAAATAAACGTTCAATTCTTCTTTCTTGGTACCTTCAGTGGTTTTGTGTACCAGCACCATCTGAAGTTAAGACAGCCGTGGACAAAGTCAAGCCCAAGCTCAAGTCATCCTCATCTTTGGTCCCTTTTTTGCGGTTATTATTTCCAAAAGCTCACGTCAATGCTATTGCTGAGATAGATAAGCTCTTTTCATCCAATGACGGTAGATGAGGCATGGTTGGATTTGTTGCTGAAATTTCATGTCCAGATTCCAGGTAGAATCTGTTTAGTTCTGTTAGTAAGTATAATCAATATAACATGTATATTGTTCAATTTATATATATATATATATATATATATGTATGTAAATGGCACATTTAAAATAGGGAATTCTTACTTATGTTGGTAGTGTGGTCTCAGTCATTGCCTGTCATTAGAAGCTCTGGCAACAGTTTTACAAATTGCTTCTAGATAGAATAGATCTTCAGATAAAATCATATAAGTAACATAACTTAAGTACTTAGCAGTATGAGAGCCTCCTTGTCAGTTGCCGTAGCTATTAGCCTGTTTTTGAATTGGTTCAATTAATGGCTAATCTTGGTTATTACCATGAAAATATTCAGGAAAAGATAAGAGTTTAACATTTAAGATGCAGTTTTGCATTTTCTTTATTTTCCCTTCCACTGAATTATACAATTCAAATTGTTGTATCAAACAGCCCCCTTTTTGGCCTTGGCAAATTTGAGATTTGGCAGGAATGTGGGTGTTCTCACTTTGCTCTCACCCTCAGTCAATTTTGCTGCACAAAGAACCAAGAAATAAAAAGGTCGAGTCCTAGATTTCAAGCTATGAAACAGTAAAAGAAGAAACTGAAGAGAAATTACAGGAGATGAGGTAGTGATTATGGAACCCCAAAAAAGTAAAACAGAGATTATACAAGACTTGTATGATGATTTCCTATGTGTCAAGACCGCGAGATGATACGCGTGTAAAGGAACTCGTTCCATGTGTCTGGCAGCCCGGGGAGGCACCAGTGGATACAATCTGCGTAAGTCTCCGGGTCAGCTTGCTGCTCCGGCGTTAACATCTTGCCTTGCCTGATGGTGTGGACTGAGGTATGTGCATCTTTACGAAACTCGGATAGAGAAGTAATATCAACAAAGTAAACAGGCACTTTCATTGATTTTGTTATGTTGCTTGAAATCACATATAGCCTTCTGTCTGTGCCCACTTCCAGTGGTGTGGTTCTGTTCAGGATTGGGGTGGTCTCTAAAGCACATTTTATGCCATCTGGGTTGTCCCAATCCAAGCTCCTATATTACATGCAGTACGTTATTTAAGTAATGTGATGTTGGACATGTAAGGCACTAAAGTACATATGATGAGTGTCATTTGGAACATGTATAGTAGTTAACCGACCAAAGATTAGGGTCAAATCAAAGCTTCGAGTACACCCACTTTCAACCACCAAGGCTCATCCTCACCTAATGGGATGTTATTATAACCTTGTTACACTTTCACGTAACTTCTTATGTCAAATTTTGTCAAATTTATTTTTAAAAAAATGTTCGTAAATTACTCTACAAGTAGTTCTTAAAATTTTCGAGTTGAATAAGTCACTAGGCTAAAAAAAAGTTAAAAGGGTCTTTACATGTATAATTTACGTGCAATTTTTAGCATCAATTTTTTTTCTGGATACATTTTAGCATCAATTTTACATGTATTGAAAACATATAAAATTGAATAGGTGAGAGATAGGCACAATTAAAATTTAACAAAAGATGAATTGACATAAAATAATTTAAATCCTTAAGAAGAGATCATTAGCTAAGCCTATTCCAAAGGCACTTTCTCAACGAATCCACTAAGCCTACAGTTTGTGTGCAATGATTTGGTTACTAAAAACTTAATCTAATACAAATACAAATACAAATTAAGACCCACATCAGCCAAAAAGAACGACTAATTGTGCACTGTCCATGTTGTGCACACATATACTTCCAATTGTTCTTGTTACTATCTTAACAAATATACAATGGTAGAAACTAGAAACGTCATCATTTCCATCGATGCTTTTGTTTTACGTTTTCTTTTAAAAAATTGCAAATTTTAGCTAAACTTTGAAGCATTGTAAGAATATTAAGGTGTGAAAATTACTTGATGTGAAGAGGAGACATGCTGCTGAAGAAGACAGTGGTACGATTGGGGTCAATATTTCTGTCCACCCATTTAGCCCATGTCCTCATAACTTTCCGATAGGCTAACGGCCGGTCGATCTCATCGTACTCTGTGGCCCCTTGATCGAACGATCCTCGTCTTTTCAAATTAAACCAACAAAGAAATCAAATCAATTTCCATGACATTAATATTGCCGTAATATAATTATTGAGCAAATTAGCTAAGCTACTTACAGAACTTTCATCTTGAAAGTGTTCATCCACCATATGTATGTGTTGAAAATGAGGTAGTCCACACCCTTCCAATTTTCACCATGCTTCTTAATCGATTTGGGCATGATTATACGATTTTGTATGCTGTGCATGTTGGGATCATCTGAATTCGACTCCACAAGAAATGGAGCCCAGTAGAACTCCACTGTAGCATTATAGTCCTAAACAAGGCGTTAAAATGTTGTTAGTCGAAAGATTTCAACGATATATTGTCGGTACTTATCAAAAACGAAAATTTTCAAAAAAAAATCAGATCAATACCTAAACCACAGAAATAACATAGGTCTAGTCATTTTCTTATGATTAGTATTTGTACACTAAACTACTAGCATGTAGGACATGAAAATACCTGCACACATTTTTAAATTTTATTTACAATAAAATGTGATTTGCTGACATGGGTATATCTAGTATTCTAGTTCATTACAAAGTTAGGTGGGCCATGCATAAATAAGTTTGCTCTCCAAGTCAAAATGAATAAGAAAGGTAAAGAAGAAAATGATTAACAAAGGTAAAGAAGAAAATGATTAAGTACCTCAATTCTGAAAACAGAGAGAGAGCCATTCTTCACCAAGCTCTTTCTCCCAGGAGGAATTATAGACTGAGCGAAACATATCATTGATTCCCACTGGTTTCTATTCAGTGAATCCCCAACAAACATCAGCCTCTTGTTTCTCAGTTTCTCTAGCAACAATCTTGCATTGAACCTAAATCGAAAAATCACAATTAGCAAGACATTAAGATGTAATTAAGCTGAGTTAATCAAGGGCTTAATTAACTAGTTGCTTACTTTGGAAGATTACAATCTCTGGGCTGCCATCTCCAATGTTGATACAGAGAGTCCTTTCTTCCATTCCTCATACAAGTCACTTGCGCTGTCAGAAACTCACACTCGTCTTCTTTATACAAAGGGTGAGTCACCGGATCGAAAACCCAATCCCCATTAAACAAATCACAATCTTCCGGAGGCAATTCAATCTCTTCCATATCATCTTCTTCACTCAACTCAATCTTCTTTTCTTGATCCTCATCTTTCTCTTCCATGATCGTTTTCAGCTCCACCGGTTCTTGGATCTCCTCGGAAACCGGATTCTCCAACTGGGTTTCCTCCAATTGTGTTCTTGAAGTGGTGCTCAGCGAGACCCTGTTCTGGATTTCACTCTGTTCCGAAACAGGGTTGCTCTGTTTCGAAACAGGGGAGCTCTGTTTGGTTTCTTGCTCTTCTCGGAGTTCTTGGGCTTTGGGGCTCGAAGAGAATGGAAACTCGGCAATGGACTTGACATCCTCGTTGTACATGAAAATCCCAAACAGAAAAATCGAGAAGACAACAACGAAAATTGGTAGATTATTGTTCTTGCGGCTCTTCATTGCGAAAACTTCAGGGGAAGAAGAGAAGGGTGTTTTTCTGCGAGGTATCTGCATGAATGAGAGAGAAAGAGATGGAGATGACTGAATTGAATTCGAGAGAAAGAATGAAATATAAGAAAGAAAATGTGCAACAACAAACATGAAAGCTAGTTTAAAGAGAGACTTGAGGATTTGGTAAATTGGGTTTGTTTTTGTTTTTAATTAATTAGATGATTTGGTGAAATGGGTTTGTCTTCTAAGGTCTTGGCTTCAGGTGGAAGGAGACTTGTCTTTCTCAGTTGCGCTTTGCTTGTTTCTAATATAAGCCACTACTTACTAATTCCTTGATTCAAAATTGTCCCAGAGGGAAAGAGAAGTAAATTTAAAGCTTTGGGGCTAGTTGGTCTTGGTCTGAGTTAGATGAGAGTGATATGAATCTGGTTGTGGTGGTGATATGGAAGTACTCTAAGGTAGGCAGTCTGTTCATTTCTTTAGATTTTGATAGGGAAGCTTCAACAGTCACACAGATAAAAGGAAAAGGCGAAAAGCCCTTAACCCATACAAGTCAAAAGGGTAATCTAGTAGTTGGTCATGAATTTTGTGGGGATTGTGGGTTATCATCCTCCACTATTGAACAATGCGTTTGAGAGAATGATAGAAGTTCTTTCGGTTGCTATTATTAATTAAGTCATACATACAATGGACCTTGTTAATTTGTCATTTAATTGTATGGCACAAAGAGAATGAATAGTAATTGTCTTGCCTATTTAGCATATAAGTCCATATTAGTTGCCCCCAACAGAAAGAATGATATCAGTATACCAAAGAAAGAAAGAGATCAGCCGGTCCCTTCTTGGCCTGGTGGTCTATGCACTATTTGTAAAGATCACCAAATGGTCTAAGGATCGACTGGCATCACCAACACCAAAAAAGAAAGAAGGAAATCATTAGGATCATTTGTTTGCTCAAAGTCATTTAATCAATCTTAAAAAACACAAAAAAAGGGAAATTATTTTGTATTGCAATCTAATAAGTTGTGCTGCTTGTACAGATTTAATATATTTTTTCCTATATTCCAATATACAGCTAGAATTCCAAATTCACTCTTGCCTGGCGTAGCTATAGCATGTGAGCTTTCTTTGTCCCCAACAAACAAAAGCTCCAACTGCCCTAGTGAAGTTGATGCATCATTAAGGCTCTTAATACTGTGACTTGTTTTACAGCAACAAATTATTCAAACTATAATTAATGACTTTATGTTTGAGAAAAGTAAAAACTAAGGAACGTATGTACTTCTTATTTTTCTGGGTAGTGAGTATACCAACATCCTATCGTGCTTCCTTTGCTTATTTTCTAAGTCAAGCCAACTGCAGCAAAACCTTCTCAGACTACTGCAGCAGACATTTACAATTTTACAGCTCATGTCAATTCACAAAACTTAAAAACCCAAAACCAATACATCATAAAAAAGTTCAAAGCAAACAAAACAAATCACTAAATTAATCAACGTAAGCACACAACAAGAAAAAGATGTATATATGCTTACCTGAAAAAAAAATTGGTGACAGAGATAGTTTGCTAATGCCTGAAGTCTTGGGGAGACAAACAAAGAGTGAACCTTGATAGATTAGATAAACAAAGGGAAGGTTAATTTGTGGGGGAGAAACATACATATATATATATATATATATATATATATATATCCTCTGAAAAATTTGGGTTTCTAGGAAATTTAGAACTGTTTTGGATGATGTTTCAGGATAGGGACGAGTACAATGCATATAGTTTGAACAGAATTAAATGAGGATTAATATAATGTCAATTTTCAGTGATTTATATGCGCCATGCATGGATATAAGTGGAAGAGTACGTTGACTAACCAGCTTGGTTAAGAAAATATATTGGCTGTTGGAGGGAGCTGAGGCTTAAATGTGCCATGGATATAATTGGAAAGGAAATTTCTCGAGATTAATTTGTTTTGTTGATTTTGGGTATAATATAACCAACTGGTCAATTTGACTTTCAAATTGTTTAAGGTTATATTCATGCATATAGAATAGGTAGAAATTTGGAAATGTTGTATGTTTTTAATTGATTATTGAAATGTTATAATGTACGCACGTCGTGCTTTTATATAGGAATTTTACGTACAAAGAGCTCTAGAGAAAGCAAATGGTGTACGTACAGATACAGCTATGGTGGATGTAGAGCTTCCTAGCTCTATCAACTAAAAACAAAGACGCCATCGCCAGATTCCATTAGAGAAGTGCTACATAGTTATAACATTTAACTACATACATGGCCGGACCAATACATAAATATGCGATCTACTTATTTAATGTACGTGTCTTATGTGTTTTGTATTCTGTATTTAGTGATGTATTTGAACTTTAACTATATACATGGCCGGACCAACACTAAATGTCACGCTGGTCGTTAATTTGGCAAATGGCAATGCACAAAAATTTATCTCAAAATCCACAAAGAAAATAATGGGGCAGAAGCTTTGTGGCTCTAGCGACACATGGCTGCACAAGCTAGCTAGTTAAGCTAAAAACAGTTCATCAAATGTACACAAGAACTATAAGCTAGCCTTCACATTCTGAAAACATAATTGCATTTGTTTTATGGAATTAATTACCACCCTTTTAATCTTCGATCAACTACTTACAAATCTCAACAACATCCGAAACAAATCAAAATTAAGCAAAATTTGAGTTTAAACTCTAAACCCTAGCTCAATCCACCCCCAAAACAAAAGCACAAAGAGGAACGAAATAAAGAAACAACCTCGCTAAGCTAGCTAGAGATCAATCGAGATCGAATAGTACTGCAATTCTAGCTATGACAAATATATCATTCGAATTTCAATTCTTAATGCGAAATCTATCCAGCGGGTCTTTGAAATGTAGGCGCTCATGATACACTCTCCAAGCATAGTCTTCCAAACAAAAGGACTTGAACAACCTTCCTTCAATTTCTCCTTCATCTCCACCACTGCTCTGATGATCTCCTTCGTTACCATCTCGGTCACTTCCATCCTCGTGATCATGATCACCGCCGTTAATGGCTGCTACCGGAACAAGAGGGCAGATTCTAGTGTCGATAGGAAGAGTCACCAACAATGACATTGATATGCACCGTGACTTGTTGTTACCCTCTCCCAAACATGCCACTGGCCTTCCTCTCACTTTCTTCAACTTCCCATTGCTCCATACCTATAAAGTTTTCAACTATATCATTTAGCTCGAAGAATTATGAAAAATAGCACCCAAACGAAGTCTATATATGCACAAAATGTACTCATTATTAAATCATAACACAAATAGCATTTGCTTGCTTATACAAAGATCTTAAGTGTAATGTAATTATCTTGTAATCTTAACAAAATCTCGTTGAAACTTCAAAATGTATAAACGAACCACAAAATAATAACAGTGTCGTAGGCTCAATTTGGAGATCAAAAGTGTCATTTTATTGTCTATACCGAAAAGATAATTTTTTTGATAATTTTTTTTTGTACGAAAAACTTCATTGATAAATTGATAGCATTACATCAAGGGATATATATATATAGGGTCTCATTTAAAACCTCCCTCGATGGGAATAAATTTTACCCCTCGCCAAAATAAACGAAGCATATTGAAGATTTTATTGCCATTTTTTTGTAATAAAATGAGAGTAAAAAATGAATAATAATACAAAAGTAAAAAACCAAATAGTAAATTAATTAATTAAACCTTTAAACTTACTTGAGCAATGTCACCAACGGAAACCAAGACCGACTCCACCTGTGGTAACACCGAGACCCAACCCGAATCCGCCAGCAAAGAATACTTCTGACCACTTCTGATTTGATATTGCAACCCTACTACATACGGGTAAAACCGACCCGCCACCGGTGACTTACTCTTACCCGGTAAACCCTCCGAGACCCACATAATGGAACGAAACCGGGTCGGACTCGGGTCATTTTTCCCTAGAGGATTCTCGAACCCCACTGACCTACATAACAGCTCAATCATTTCCAGCCCTACTTTCTCCAAACCACGACTCAACTCGCGCAGAGAAGCCAAGGACAACTCGGTGTAACACGACTCGTCCAAACAGAACGACTCGCCGATTCCATCCACGTCATCGTCAGCTTCCTCCCCTTCTTCAAACCCAACAGGCCAGCTCGAGCTCTTCGGAAAACACGCTTCTTTTTTCTCCCTGGAAAGGTCAAAGAGCGACAGCGCTTCCGACTCGGCCGAGTCGGCGAGCTGAGAAGGGATGAAGTGGTCAGTGAGTTGAAAGAAGCCGAGTTGCGAGGAGAGGAGAGTAGGGTTGGATCGAGCTTCGGACAAAGAAACGGCAGCAATCGCTGGACACATGGCTGCTGTCTGAGCGCGGCGCGTGGGGAGGGAGAGAGTGGGTGGGAGACGGTGGAGCATCCTCGAGAGGGTGTCCGCAGCAGCTGACGTGGACAGGAGATTGTCCGATTGCTGCGTCGACGGCGTCGGTGGCGGCGCTGACGTGGCGCCTCCTTCTTGCATGTTTGGTAGCTGTTGTCGAGTATTGTTGCTTGTGAGGGAGGGAGAGCGTGATATGATATATATAACTAGATGAAATTTAGTTTACTTCCGGACACGTGTGCACGTATGGTAATCATGTGGGCCCGTAATTATACTTGCAAAGAAATTAGTGGCTGTGATATTTGTTTTATGACTAGATTAAGAAACGCCGTTAAGTACTTGATTTGTTGCGTTGTGAGACAGATTATTTCATCAATCATCAAATTCATACTGTCACGACACTAGATCATTTTCCATCAACATAAGAAATTTTCTTTTCAAGGCTTTTTTTTGGCATTCTTTTATGATTATTTTTCTAAACCCCAATAAATTTGATTCATTCTTGTATCTTCGGTCGATCGAACACTTGACAATTATATCGTTATGCTTTATAATTTCACTAGTTAAATTTGTAAAAATTGACTTGTGCTCAATTTGTTCAATTTATAAGTGACAAAGCCACCAATTCTAGGAACACGACGGGCCCACTGGGGGGTTTTTTTGTGTGGGGACAAATGTCACAAGAATTTGGACACCTTACAAAAATTAATTATTAAATATGTAATACCTACTTGCAACCAACGAGCACGGAAAGACAAATGATCGAGAAATATTTATTGTAGTACAGTATTAGCACTTAGAAGTCTTAAAGAATGCATAACACATAGATAGGTCAATTAATAAATCTAGCACTCAAAACATACGATTAATTCTTGCATCTTTTGGCTGAAATTTTTATAAAAACACATAGATAGGACAATTCATTTAGAACTTTGGGCATGCAAAAAAAAACATACAACTTTTTATTTGCAAATAACAACTATTATTTCGTGGTTGTTTTACAACATTTAGAACTTTCAATGTAACATCTTGTAAGATTAAAATAAATGACATTTTAGACCTTCAACATGCCCAAAGTGTTATCTTTTTATGGTGCTTTCTTTTGCTTAATTTTTTGGTTTTATTTTATTATTTGGTTGTTAATGCCGCAACTCCATGAGTGTGCTTCACAAGGCTGCTACATTACAAATTATAAGTGAATATTTTTTGTTCTTGTTTTCTGGTGAACCCCAAAAATTCTGTCAACTTTTGAATATGTTAATGACAATCTGCTGCGCTGCCTTGATTTTTATAAGGGATGTTGTGCCTCTCTGCTGGTGGCAGGTCGCATGGGTGAGCTTTAAGTCTTGTTTATTCATGTAAAGTACCAGATGGAATTTTATATATAAATTTGGTACTTTACACTAATGAGGAAAGACCAAGAACTTGTGGAGGTATATTTCCACTGAGGCGATTATGTGATAAATCCATCTCCCGCAAATTTTTACAGTTTTCAAGACTTGGAGGAATGCTTCCTTCTAATTTGTTTACATACAAGTAAAGTCGATACAATCGAGTGAGGTTTCCTATGGAAGATGAGGAGAGTGTCTTTAGTCCACCAAAGTAAATGCTCACTTGATCAGTGAGTGACGCGTGAGTGACACGCGGCTGTTAATGTTAGTTGTTGCTCTGTTAGTCAACCACCTGGTCAACAATAAATTCTGAAGACCAAACAGATCCAATAGGGAGTAAAAAAAACTTACAGCCACAGCCACATGACAAGCACGTGGTACCATAGATCTAGCATAAGAGCTGCTCACACACAGATTTTGTGGTGTTCAAATATCAAAGATCCGCCTACGATCACACCGGTGGAGCTCAGAGTCAAGAGCCTTCTCGATTGGTCTACCTTTTAGAATCATCATCTCCAACCGGGTCTTGGAGATGTGGAGTTGAATCCGAATTTAAATGGTCTGTTGTTGTTCGTTTCCCCGATTATTGTTATTCATCTGTTTTCTAGGCTTGAATCTGAATTCGGGTTTCTTGTTTCAATTGAATTTGAAGACAGAGCAATTTACCTTCTTGTTTTTTTGTTCTTCTTCTCCTGAACTTGAAAGTTCAATGAAGTTGGGAGACTTTTGATTATGCGCAGCCATTTGTAGAACCAAGATCTTCTCATGTTTGGCCCCGATTTATTATATTACTATTGATTTCAACTTAAATTAAGTTCTATATCAATATTTTTGGCTTGCTGTGTTGGTCGTAATTTTAAGGAAAATAAAAACCTGAAAGTGGGGTTTGTTTGAGAACCCACGCTGTTTCTTACGAGATGTACAGGTTTGATTTTGGATTTTTGCAGATGATGAAGGTGGCGGTGACTGGGCAGGCGGGTGTGCTAATCAAATCAAAGGAGAATGAGAACGTGAGGGAGGGAAGAGAAAGAAAAGAGAGAGATGAAGAGCGGGTCAGAGGAGGAGAGGGAGAGGAGAGATGAGAATTATGAGACTATGAGAGAGAGTGATAAGTAGAGAAGACAAAAAAATAGAGGAAAAAGAGACATGGGAGAAAGAGAAAGAGGGAGGAGGCGTGGGTGGGGTGAGAGAAAAGAGAATGGGGGAAAGTTAGAACTTAGAAACCAGGGTCAGATGACTCAGACAAGTAAAAAAAAAAAATTTGAAAAAATATATATTTAAAAGGAATAGAATAAGAAAAGAGAGTAATCAGCAATGAGTGGTGCGGTGGAGATTAGTAAATTTGAACGGTTCGGGTGTAACGGTGGTAGATCTAACGGCTAGTATCATATCTTCAGAAAATTATTAAAATTATTTAATTTCAATTTTCTAAACTTCCGAAAAAATAATCGAACTTGTCTTGACTATAACTCTTTCATATGATCTCAAAATTACACGTGTATAATGTCTACGAACTTGCAACGACGTGCTCTACGACTAATATCAAGATGGTTTTCTTCAAAAAAATAACGAATCAAAAAATAAATTTTTTTAATAAACATTTATCAAGGTATTTCTGTCCAATTTGTTTCCAAACCATCTTAATTTTATATTTCACGTATGAAATACCTCCCTCGTTTCATAATAATATCAATATTAATTTCCTAATTTTAGGGTTGGGTATGAGTATAACGAAATAATAGGTGTTTAAACGTTAAGAGTTTAGATCATTGAGCTCAAAATGATGTTGACTAACGGTGAAAATTTCACAAAAGTGTCTACTTTTTTTGACCTAGTCATTTTACTACGCAACAATTACATCAAACGGTAGGATTGTCCATTTTTCATATCTAATTTTAAAGTTTTTCAAAATTATGCAAACTAGTTACTGCTAATAAACATTGTTAATAGACATATAGGAATGTTGTATAATCAGTAAAACTAAAGACAAAAGATAACTGATCCAACCGTTGGATGTGATAAGCACCAAGTAAAATACTTATGTTAAAAAAAATATGCATTTTCGTTATGGTTTCATCGTTGGTTAGCATGGTCAACTATATTATGTGTTAATAACTAATATACCCCTAATGCTAAATCGACCAAAACTTTTTTGTTATATTGTTGATTTACTCGTAGCTTGTGTCTAACTTATCCTGTGGACGGGATCGATCTACTAATGTAAATAAAATAAAATTAATAACACGTCATAATGGATTTTTTCATAATTGCACCTAAACTTAAATCCAATGGATAAAAACGTATAAATATCGTTAGCGTCTTTAATTCTATATATGTTGATGACTTAAACATGAGAGTTTTTTTTTTCCGAGACTTAAACATAAGATTGTTATGAGTCTTATAACATCTCAATAATAAAAGTATAGAATTTTCATCCTAAAATGTTGCCATATTTTTGTTTATAGATGTTGTGACAATAACAATCAAATTTTGACTACGAGTAGGAATACACATAATTTGTTTATGTACTTTTAAATTATGTATATTTTATAAATATTTCAGCAAAAAATTCATCATGATTTTGTTGTCTTTAGTAAAATATTAAATTCGACTAAAGGGAATAAAGGATATAGACAAATTAATTAAAATCTCCATAAATTAGAAAATACTTAAAATACTTAAAAAAAAAAATTAATCGAGTAATCAATACATAATTATATATAAATAATAGGGTAAATGTTACAAATGGTCCTTGTGGTTTGAGGTGATGTTCAACATTAACCTTGGGGTATGAAAATGTTCAATATCACCCTAGTGGTTTGCAATAATGATCAATATTGGTCCAAAATGTTATTTATAGCAAAATTTTCATCAATTAAAATAGTATCAAAAATTAAATAAAATAAGAAATACTTGAAAAAAGTTTGTTTTCTAATTAAAATGATAAATTTATCCTTATGAATCACCTAGACATGAATTTTAATTATTGAATTTTTTGCCGAAATTAGCATATGGACCAATATTGATTAATTTTGCAAACCACAAGGGTTATATTAAACATTTTGAAACCACAAGGTTAATGTTGAAGATCACCCCAAACCACATGGACCATTTATAACTTTTACCCATGATTATTACCACTAATCTTTTAAGGGTAAATGTTACAAATGGTCCCTGTGGTTTGGGGTGAAGTTCAACATTAACCTTGTGGTTTCAAAATGTTTAATGTAACCCTTGTGGTTTGCAAAATTAATCAATATTGGTCCATATGCTAATTTCGGCAAAAAATCCAACAATTAAAATTCATGTGTAGATGATTCATAAGGATAAATTTATCATTTTAATTAGAAAACAAACTTTTTTCAAGTGTTTCTTATTTAATTTAATTTTTGATACTATTTTAATTGATGAAAATTTTGCTATAAATAACATTTTAGACCAATATTGATCATTATTGCAAACCACAAGGGTGATATTAAACATTTTGAAACCCCAAGGTTAATGTTGAACATCACCTCAAACCACAAGGACCATTTGTAACATTTACCCATCTTTTAATCAATTTCCCCTAATCCACTAATAAGTGGTTATGCCTAATCCATGAAAATGAGGACACTAATTACTAATGGGGGGCAATATCGGAACATCAACATAACTAGACCCAGTCGTATATAAAACGCCTTCGTTTTAAATCAATCAATTATCAACCAAAGCAAAGAATCTAAACTCGCTATCACCATCCAGCACATACTCAATTCGCGCCTAACCATCGTCGTCCTCCTCCGTATCCTGAAACCAGAAACCGATCGAAAGCAAACGCCATTTTTGTTTTTTAATTTTCTCTTTCCTCTTTCAAACCAGACGAAGAATATAAACAGTAGCTGGATCATCATCATCATCATCATCATCATCATCATCATCATCACTATGTTCGCTAAATTCTTCAACAAATCCTCACAGCAACAACCACCGCATCCTCAGGTTCTCTCAGTCCATTTCGCTTCCCTCTATAATTTGATTTGCGTTCTGAATTTTGGATTTCTTTTTTGTTGTTTTTGGTTTTCAAATTGTTGACGACGTCGTATTGTGGAGCCGCTGATCGCATTAGAATTATAGGAGAAACAGATTAGAGGCAAATAGAGCTTCTCAACGTTGATAAAGAATTATGAGAATTTTGAACAAATCAGAATCGATGGAGATAATGTACCTAGACGATTGATTCAAAATCGCTTGATTTTCTCTGGACATGCTTAAATTTTTGGTTTTTGGTGTAAAAATTTGCTTAATTGTTTAGGAAAAAAAAATTAGATGTGCTTAATTGTAGTTTGTTGCACTGCAACATTTCTGATATAATTTTGGTCCTCAGGCAAGGGTCACACAAGCTGATTTGGAACCAAGAATTGTTTTTCACTATGGGATTCCATCTACTGCATCAATTCTCGCACTTGAACGCACACAGAGCTTGTTGGCAATCGGAACACTGTGAGTTACTATCCGTAGTCGATTCCCGATTCTCATATGTTATACATGTCCTTAATGCGTTCCACTTGCCACATTATCTTGTTCACTTTAGTCGAAGTGTTCTTTGATCAAAATAGTAGAGTTGCTGAATGATGAGGTGGTTTCCCAATTTACTAAAAACTTTGAGTATATGACTGTCTAGAAAAGCTAATAAGTCGGCGGAAAAGGTAGGAGCTTTTTAACTTTGTTGACTTTATGCTGGACTGAATGCAGGGATGGTAGGATAAAAGTGATCGGTGGTGATAATATTGAAGGGCTTCTTATATCTCCTAAGCCGTTACCGTTTAAATACTTAGAGGTTAGTGTTTTAGATGCAGTTAGTAGTTAGTATGTTGTTTTCTTCCTCCCAGTAATCTTCTATTCGGTTTACTATTGTTGCCTTCTATGTCTTGCTCATACACACTCAGAGTTATTTTTTCTTTCTTTTTTTTCATACTTGTTTCACTTGCATGTGTCTACTTTGTTGACCACCTCCTCTTATGCATTTGACCTTGGAGATGGGCTGCTGATACGATATGGTTTTGGGGATGTCATTGCTCAAATTTTCCAGTGGCCTATTATCCAATGAGGAATCATTTGGATGCATTTTGCATATCTCAAAAAATGATCCTGTGTTTAGTTGGCGAGATACATTTCCATATCCTCTTTCTCTGACAAGTTGACAGTTTGTGTTTTTATTCTATATTTCTGCAGTTCTTAGAAAATCAAGGTTTTCTAGCTGGTGTCTCAAGTGAAAATGAAATTCAGGTACAACTATTTTGTTAGCTATACAAATTTATAATTAATAATACATCTACTAGGGGTTATCCAATGCTTTTAAAATTTCAATATAATTGTGTCATCTTCAACATCTACTACTGTACTAACAATATTGATTGGTTTAATAGGTTATTGATGTTGGCAGGTTTGGGATTTGGAACAGAGACAAATAGCTGGTTCTTTACAGTGGGAATGCAACATAACTGCCTTCTCTGTTATTTATGGCACCAATTACATGTATAGCACTTGTAGAACTAGTTATTGTGCTACAGCTTCATTTGATATTCATTGGCTGCAAATACAAGTAAAACTCGGTGATGGAATGTAACATCACACTGTCCTTACTGTCAGGTATATTGGAAGCGAATATGCAATGGTGTCTTTGTTGAAGTATGATGCTGAAGATCGAAAAATTAAATTACTGCCATATTATATTACTGCAAACTTTATAGCTGGTAATTTCATAATCTCTTTATATTTGGTCGATGCCATACTTTGTTGTAATGCAAAACTTGTATTAGTCTCCACTAATTGGGGAGAGGTGGGGTGGGGTAATTAGCATTACTATTTCATTAGCCTGAAAAATCAAGTAACATCTCTTACACAAGTATTTTATGTAACTAAATAATTTCAAATATTATAAAATTACTGAGAACAACAAGAATTTAGAGATGAATGTCATTGCCTTTTACTGCAAGAATTTCAACACTATAGCCATTGTGTTGTGTCAACACTTCTGCAACTATGTATTGTCTACTATATTTAAATGCTAAACTTATCTATCAATATTGCAGAAGCAGCTGGAATGTCATTGCCTGATAATCTTTCTGTTGTTGGACTTCTCCATCAACCTAGTTCTCTAGGAAACAGGCAAGACAAAATCCTTATGAAAACAGTGCCAAGATCTTGGTTTTTCAATCCAAACAATGCACTTGACTGTCAAATGTTTTTCTACTATTGCAAGCTTGGTTTCTTGTTGAGATTATAATGCTTTGGATTCAAAAGCAAATTGATAGGATGAACTGGAGGGCAAGAACATGAGGAGTAAAAGGCATATATTTTATAAATTGAATTATTCTTTTAGTGTTTATAAGAGTTGAGATGGCCTCCTTTTGATTCATCAGAATTTGGGCGGGATTTACTATTGGCCTAAGCTTGATGCAGGTAGCAATAGATGTTTAAACTATTCCCAAAGTTGAACAAATATGTTTGCACACACAGTTGTGCCCAAACAAACAAATGGACACATGCACATATACACACATATAAATCTATATGTGTATAGCTACTGTCATGTACATTTTCTTTTTCACATTAACTAAAATACTGATTCATAGATGAAATCAGATATTGCATTTCATATTTATTTGGGTTATTAGTTCTAGTTAGTGCATTTTGAAAAACATGTCCTTCTGCAGACTGCTGATTGCATATGAGAATGGTCTGATCATTCTCTGGGATGCTTCAGAAGATCGAGTTGTGCTTGTAAGAGGTTCCAAGGACCTGCAAGTGAAGGAAGAAACAGTCCGTAATTCTCCAAAAGGCACAAGAACTGAGCTTTCTGATGCTATATCAGACAGCAAACAGGTGGCGAAAGAGATAAGCTCTCTTTGTTGGGTATGTGATAATGGGTCGATTCTTGCTGTTGGCTATGTAGATGGTGATATAATGTTTTGGGATTTATCAACTGCTGCCCCTACCAAGGATCAGAGATCTGAAAAGTTAGCTAACAATGTTGCAAAGATACAATTATCACCAGGTGACAGGAGACTCCCTGTCATAGTTTTACAGTGGTCTGCAAATAAGTTACATAATCATCCTAGGGGCCAACTCTTTGTTTATGGTGGTGAGGGAATTGGGTCTGAAGAAGTTCTCACGGTATGATTTCAACTCAGTTGATCTTGTTTTGTACTCCGTTCTTAGTTATGTTAGTTATGTCTATGTTCCTGTGATAATATTACTGTTAGAGGCAGGGTAAACAAATCATATTTGTTAAAGACAGATTCATTTCAGCCCTTGACAATAACAATTAAGAATTCATGTAAATCATACCGGCCTGGAGTTCCATAATACAAATCTGCATGTATATGCTCCTGGATCATATATAGATGTCTCATTTAGCTTTGCAATAATTTGTCGTCTCTAATTCACAGGTTCTGAGCCTGGATTGGTCTTCGGGAATAGAAAGCCTGAAGTGCATAGGTCGTATAGACCTTAAACTTGTTGGTTCATTTTCGGATATGGTTTTATTACCAGCTGCTGGAACAATGGAGAATGGTGACACATCGCTATTCACTCTGACAAATCAGGGACAACTGCATGTCTATAACAAGGCTTGCTTGTCTGCCTTGATGTCTCAGCAAAAGAACGAGACTTGCGTGCCTGCAGCGCAGTATCCTGTGTTCATACCTACTATTGAACCATGTATGACAGTGGCAAAGCTTGCTTTGGTGGATAGAGATGGGGAATACTCCTCAGCTCTGTCTAAGGTAGTGTTCTTTTGTCCCACAATAAACTCTCAATACATTGTATCTTGATACTATCATCAACCATCACTTAGGTTTTCTATAGTAATGAGATTGTCTCATCTGAAAAACTTCACGAAGCATATATGAGGAGAATTCAAGTATACTTTCTCTTCCCTATCTCTTCCCTTTGTTAATTTTGTGTCTTTGGTCCTTAAGGAAGTTGCAGTTGAAAAGATTAATGTGGAACACACTTTGAAGAAGGGGGGTGCAAAGTGGCCTTTGACAGGTGGTGTTCCCAGCCAACTTTGTAACTCTGAAAGTTATCATGTTGAGAGACTATATGTAGCAGGATATCAAGATGGATCTGTTCGAATATGGGATGCCACCTATCCAGCTCTGTCGCTTATCTATGCTATAGGTCCTGAGGTTGGTATGCTGTCACAGTTTTTGTCAAGTCTCCATAAACAGTTTTTATATTATGAAATTCATAATATTCATTTGACAGTGTACTCGAGAATAAATTTAAGAAAACCAATTTTTCTTTTTTTACGTGAATGGAAGGTAAAAGGCATCAGATC
The DNA here is from genome assembly GCA_030142095.1 of Rubus idaeus. Classification (NCBI taxonomy): domain Eukaryota; kingdom Viridiplantae; phylum Streptophyta; class Magnoliopsida; order Rosales; family Rosaceae; genus Rubus; species Rubus idaeus. The sequence continues at coordinate 4,113,418 of CM057971.1, forward strand.
TACGGGTGCAAAGGGAACAGTATCAGCATTGGAATTTTGTTCTCTTACTTTAGGATTAGCTGTTGGTGATGTTTGTGGTCTGGTGAGAGTCAGTTGACCTTGTAGATGCTTTTCTCTTAGGTGATCATGATATGATACTTTAATGATTTTGTTCTTGTTTGAGATTATGTAGGTTCGTGTATATAAACTAATAGGGGGTTCAAACGAGACAGAATTGCACTTTGTGACAAAAACACAGAAGGAAGGTTCGGTTATGTACATATTTATTTACTGCATGTAGATGTCTTTACATATTTCTAATGGAGTAAAAGAGAAGATTTAATTATATATATCCTTGACATCTAACTGCGCACACAGAGCAGAATGCAATGTCCGGGTTTGAGAGCTTGGTTGAGCTAAAATCTGAGAGATAAGTGAGTAGATGAGTTTCTCTTTCTCTATGGGTGTAGATCTAGATGAAGCAGTAGTTGCGAAGAAGATTAATGCAGTGGGCTCCTAATGGTTGTTATCAAGCCAATCTGTAATAAACTCACACACATCACGTAAAGATGAAGATTTATTATCTTGAACTTAACATAGTATTTCATGCTAGTATCATGATTGAAGCTAGTTCTCTCTTCAATAGTTCCACGATACAGTTGAAACTTGCTGGTGTACCTTATTGCTTTCATTGTACTAGTTTCATTTTCTAATAAGAGCTGGTTGCAGTTTATACTTCACAACAAGGTAATGGGCCTTGGTGTACAGCTGTGTTTTCTATTCTTGATTCTCCTATATGCATACTACAGTATGCAAATTTTGGAGGGAGACTTTCTGTGGGATATGAATGTGGCCAGGTGAGAATCATTTTTTGAAATTTATCATACTAATACTGTGCTCTTAGATTGAGATGTCAATTGAAATTCAAAATTAAAAAATTTCAAGAATTTATGTTTCCATTTCATAATACAGGTTGCAATGCTTGATCTTAGTACATTGTCAGTTTTGTTTCTTACAGACAGTGTATCCAACTCAAGTTCCCCAGTCATCTGTCTGTCTGTGAAATCATTTTCAGATACTAATAGCTCATATCAGATCCCAAAGGTCTCTGAATCCAAGAATTTGACTGATCCTGAAAATGGAATGGGTCCAAAGGATTCTGAATCCAAGACTTTGAGTGATTCTGGAAATGGGTTGGCATTCCCAAAGGACTCTGAATACAAGAATTTGGCTGATCCTGAAAATGGAATGAGTGTAAAGGATCCTGAATCCAAGACTATGAGTGATTCTGGAAATGGGTTGGCATTCATTATGACCAGAAATGCAGATATTGTTGTCATAGATAGTACCACTGGCAATATGATCAGGTCTTGGCCTATGCATCCAAAAAAGGATTCTACTGCGATCTCGATGTACATTATAGGTGAGTATTTTCAGTCCAAACATAGATATCTTATGTTTCTGTTTTGTCTATTTTCTTTTGTGGTTGGGGCAGGAGTGCTTTGTTAGAATAAAAAAACGTAGGTATCTTTCTTTGCAGAGGATGGTGATGTTTTATGTAATGTGTCGAGTGCAAAAAAACATTCTTTGGACTTACCTCAGAAAGGTGAAGCTAAAAATGATGATGCACAACCTAATGCTGACTCTGGAGGGACACAGCTTGAAGTTGACCTGGAGAGATCAGTGAATATATTTGTTTTACTTTGTTGTGACAACATATTGCACTTGTGCCCATTGAAGTCTGTGCTTGAGGTGCCTTTTATTCTCTCCTTAATTTTGATCATCTCAGTATCTCTTTTACCAATAATTGAAACCTTCATTCTAGGGTGACAGTAACTCCATTCAGAAGGTAAATCTTGTAAAACCGTGTTGTTGGACTTCAATCTTCAAAAAAGATGGGAAATACAGTGGACTGGTTGTATTATATCAGACAGGAGTCTTTGAAATAAGGTAAAACACAAATCACACTGCCTTCTGTGCTTTGGTGGTGTGAAATCTGATATCTTTTTTATCAGCAGATACTTATACCATGTAGTATAATTTAATGCTTTTGGCTTAAATTTTTTATCATTATATTTTGATCATAGATTCTAGTAAATAATAGTTTAATGGAAGTTGAGGCCGCTCAAACAGGTCTTTTCCAAATCTTGAAGTGGTGAGAGATATATCATTAATGACGATTCTAAGATGGAACTTCAAGTCCAACATGGACAAGATATTCTGTTCTTCTAATCATGGGCAAATGATTCTGGTAGGTTTACTTTCTTCATTTTTGTGAAGAGCTTGTTTTTGTGTGTCTAGTATATCATATGCTATAGGAATGTATCTGCTTCAACATCTTGCGACCTTCTTGAATTGATTGATTTGATTCAGAATGCAACTTGTATCCCAGAGATCGGTGCTTTAATAAACTTGTGTTGCACTCTTTAACCTGAATTTATTAATTTTTTTATAGGTTAATGGGTGTGAATTAGCTTTTGTATCTCTTTTGGCCTACGAAAATGAATTCAGGTCTCTCTCTCTCTCACACAAACACACACACGCACATTAATGTGTGTGTGTTGTCTCTAAACTTTGAAGAAATACTTAATTGCAAGATGAAACACTTACACCTTCTTAACGGATTTTTGTCTGGCATAGGATTTCGGAGTCCTTCCCTTGTCTTCATGATAAAGTGCTTGCAGCTGCTACAGATGTCATTCCCAATTTATCTCTTAGTCAGAAACAGGTTCAGTGTATAACTTCGACCTCCATTATCATTTGTTCTTTCAGTGAAGATAACAGTCTATTTGTTCTTTGCTGAACATGTTTCACCACAGAGTGCTGCCCCTGGGATTTTAGGTGGTATCATTAAGGGCTTAACAGCGAGTAGAACAGATCAAAACATGAGCTCGACTGGAAATCATGAAAAGTATTGTGCAAATTTGGAGAGCTTATTTTCTAATCCCCCATTCTTAAAACCTTCCACAGATGTGAAGGATGGCCAAGAACCCGTGATGCTTAACCTAGGTTCTCTATCTCTTGTTTTAATCATCCTTCCCTCTACCTCCCTTCTCGTTATGATTGCTTTCAACTGTTTTGGTGCAGATGATATTGTAATTGATGGACCTATTACTGTCTTGCCTAAAGTTCAAAACAACAAGGATGAAAAGAAAGGTATTTTATGTACACCATATTATATTTCCAGGTAGACAGTGTTTTGAGTGCTCTTGATGTTTCATGTTTACTTGGCAGACAAGGGATCAGAGAAGAAAAAGTTATTTCAAGGCTCAACTAGTGATACAAAGCCAAAAATGAGGACAGCAGCAGAAATCAAGGCTAAATATAGAGAAACTGGGGTAATCACCATCAGTTTAATTTTACAAAAAAATAAATAAAAAAATAAATGCAATAGTTGTATGATCTTATGTTCTGACAATCGGTCATCGGTGGTTTCAGGATGTCTCTGCAGCAGCTGCTCGTGCAAGAGATATGCTTGCAGAACGTCAGGAAAAACTTGAGGTAGTTTTCCACCGATGAATGCCTCGGCTCCCAATTTACAACATGTGTTTTTTCTTTTTTCTTTAATTTTCTGTGGTATCTTTCAGTTCTGTAGTTCATTTTCAAACCGTAGGCAATTCATGATTCATCTGGCTAATGAGGGGTGCTTCTTCAATATTTGGAATAGTCATAGTTGGGAAAATTTTGTTTGCATTTGGGAGGGTAAGATGAGAGAATTATGAACTATTGCGTAATCCAAAGGCGGCCCACGTGCCCAAGCATGCCGTGTTTGGAACATGGCAGAATTTCCCCGCTAATGAGCATCTCATGTCTCTTGTTTGCATGTATCAGAAACTCAGAGAAAACACAGAAGAACTGGCAAGTGGAGCTCAAGACTTCGCATCAATGGCAAAGGAACTGGCCAAGAGAATGGAGAATCGTAAATGGTGGCAGATATGACAAGGTTAGCAACATATATCATCAATTAGTTTAGTAGTGCTTATATCCCTTGATTAGCCGGATTCTCATTCTTCTGATTCAAGAAAGATACCCCCATTGTTCATCTTACTTTTATTTTTTTGGCTCGCATTACACACTGCATTTCATCCATGTTTACTTTATTTGTTTTGGCTGAATAAAACGTTCTACTCGTTTTCTGTGTTCTACCACTTCTACGTACGGGTTATGATCCCTCCGACCAAAACGAGTAAAACGATCCCCCATAAAAACGGGAAAAAGGAAATTCCAAAGAGATAGAACAACTTCATGAAACACGTGCGGTGGAAGCTGAACCTTTGCTTTGATTTTCCACTTTTTCCAAAATGGCTGATGGAGACTCCATTACGGAGTCACCTGTGGTTATAATATTAGGACGGCCAGTTGACTGAAGCCACCGTGTGAAAACTAGTGGCTGCGTCTCTGAATCTTTCTCTCCTTAAAATATCTAACACTTCATCACCATATTGTTGTAAGGAAAGAAGATTTCATAATAAATTTCTTTTTGTTACATTGAAACTCCCACTTCAACTAACCTTAAAAACTGATAATAATTTCATTATTGCGACAATATCGATATAATTTTTATTTATTACACAACAATTGGTAGTGCTTAAATTGAACTTGAGATCTCACTCGTGTTACTATTTCAAATAAGTTTATTTCGGATGCCAATAATAGCAAGCCACATCAATTACTTTATTTTTTATTTCTTTTTGAATTTATCAGCAGTCAACTTAACGAACGAAAGCATAAGTGAAATTCAATCAACCGCTATTTATTTCTCTCTAAATCATCAAAAAGCTATGAAAATTTAGGAAGCCTGATAAATTATTGACTTAAAAGCTTGACTGTTACCGGCCAGAAAAGAATCGAAGAAAATGATATTGACATGGCTCAAGGACATGGACCAAAACCAATCACAGAGAAGAATTCCGCGCTAGAATTTGACCGCGTCACCCTTAAACCGTCCATTTTCACATTCGTGGTCCAAAATTCAACTTGTTTTCTTTTTCAGTTACATTGAAACTTGTTTCTTTTGACTTTGCGGAGTTTATTTTATTTTATTTTTTCCTATACCAAAAAAGGCCAAAACGTACTCTTTCACGCGCTCAAAATCCATATATAAACAACTCAAACTCTCGAGCTAAGTGGGATTATAACACATACAATAGAGAGGACAAGCAACAAGAAGCACACGTTGTTGGAAGTGGAGGAGAGAAGCCCTTGTGTTATCTTCACTCTTTCTCTAGCTCACATTACTCCACGTTCATTCATATTAGGCTATTAGCTCAATAAAGCTCAAGACACCCAAAGCTCAAATCTCTGGGATTTGCTGCATCTGGGTCTCCCCTATGGCGAGTTGGGTCATCTCAGAATGTGGCCTAAAGCCTCTCCCTAGAATCTACCCCCAAACCAGAAATGGACTAACACCAAAACCCACCAGCATTAGGCCATTGCAGCTCAGCAAAAGCAACAATCTTGGGTCTTCTCTGAGGCTCTCAAATGGGTTCAGAGGGCAGAATTGGGCACTCAATGTGAGTGCTCCATTGAATGTCCTAACTCTCGATGGAGAAGATGAGAGAGTGACGAATGTAAATGGGGTTGATCAAGATGGTGGTGAATTTAACCCTGCTGCACCTCCTCCGTTTAATTTGGGTGATATTCGAGCAGCGATTCCAAAGCATTGTTGGGTTAAGGACCCATGGAAATCTATGAGCTATGTTGTGAGGGATGTTGCTGTGGTTTTTGGCTTGGCGGCTGTGGCAGCTTACTTTAACAGTTGGGTTGTTTGGCCTCTTTACTGGTTTGCTCAGAGCACCATGTTCTGGGCTCTCTTTGTTCTTGGGCATGATTGGTAAGTAAACTTGGTTTTTTGTTAGATTGGGTTGAATTCAGTGCTCTTTAATCTGATTGGCTGATGTGAATTGTTTCTTTGTTTTGTTTGTGTAGTGGTCATGGAAGTTTCTCTAATAACCCAAAGCTGAATAGTATGGTGGGTCATCTTCTTCATTCTTCAATCCTTGTCCCATACCATGGATGGTTAGATATTTCTTCTGAAAACCCTGAATAAGCTATTCTTCATTGTTCTATCTTACACAGTTTTAACATGTACGTGCCATTGTTATTACAGGAGAATAAGTCACAGAACCCATCATCAGAACCATGGTCATGTCGAAAATGATGAGTCTTGGCATCCGGTAAGTTCACATTTATGGTTATTTTTCTCTGTTCTGATTCTATATCTTCAATCATTTAGTTACTGAGTTAGCAATTATGCATTATCTGATTTTGCAGTTAAATGAGAAAACTTTCAAAAGTTTGGATAAGGCTACTCAGACATTGAGGTTCACCTTGCCTTTTCCAATGCTTGCTTACCCCTTCTATCTGGTAAGCCTTTTGTCTTCTTGCTTCTTAGATATTTCAACTGCTAATGAACCAGAGGATTGAGATGTCCTTGTCTGATTTTTCAGTGGAGTAGAAGTCCAGGAAAGCAAGGCACTCATTTTGATCCCAACAGCGATTTGTTTCTCCCAAATGAAAAGAAAGATATTATTACCTCTACTGCCTGTTGGACTGCAATGGCTGCCCTGCTTGTTGGTCTGTCTTTTGTAATGGGTCCGATCCAAATGCTTAAGCTTTATGGAGTTCCATACTGGGTAGGTTCTATTTCTTCATGCTTTGATGCGCCTCTGTTTCCATCACCTGGCCTTCTCTGATTGTCACATTTGTTTCTTTGAATTTGGATTCAAATGCAGGGGTTCGTCGTGTGGTTGGACTTAGTGACTTACTTGCATCACCATGGCCATGAGGACAAACTTCCCTGGTACCGTGGAAAGGTAAAGTATTAATTGGAATGACTTTTTGGGAGCGCAAATAACATTGCCCTCTATCAAATAATGTAACTGCTGCATTGTTCTGTAAAATATATGTGCTAATGCTTGGTTCTGTATCTATATCAAACAGGAATGGAGTTATCTAAGAGGAGGGCTAACAACTCTTGATCGTGACTATGGATTGATCAATAACATCCATCATGATATTGGTACCCATGTCATACATCACCTATTCCCTCAAATCCCACACTACAACTTAATAGAAGCAGTAAGTAACACTTGCTTACACCTAAACTATTTGGCTGAAAAATCAATTCAACTTTGTATCCAATTCTGATATGATTCTTGTTAATTTCAGACGGAGGCAGCTAAGCCTGTGCTTGGGAAGTACTACAGGGAGCCAAAGAAATCCGGGCCTCTCCCGTTACACTTATTGGGAGTCCTGATAAAAAGCATGAAGAAAGATCATTATGTGAGTGATACTGGAGATGTTGTATATTATCAAACTGATAAGAAACTTTCCGGATCTTAGGATCTAGGACAAGAAGTTGTGAAGTTTTCAGGGTACGAGAATTGAAGGGTAGCGAGCTTCAAATTTTTTTCTCCAACTTTGTACTACTTATTATTGCCAGGGCAGCCATTCTGCCCTGCCCTCACATGCTTTGTAATTGTATTAAGAGGAGATTTGCCTGGCATAGATTGATTGCGGCCTGTTAAACTGTAACATGGGCATACTTATGTAGTGTACTATATTAAATTCTGAAAGAATGACCTTCCTTTATTTGACAATCTCAAAGTATCAACACCAATTGTTTTAGGATGCAAGTTTCACAAGGTTGCAACAATTGAATGAATCCCATAATAACAAATTTATGTCAAGCTGGCTTAGTCTTGAAATTTTGAATCATTTCCCAAGTCTTACTTTCAAGGATTCAATCAATAGTTTACTGAATGTATTGCACTCATGAATGAAGATATTCGCAATGGATCTTTCTGGATGCCATCTTGGCCACAAATACCACTACTAACATCAATTCCTTGAGGTTTGAGAGTTGAAAGAGCCTCGGAAGCATTCTCAGGTTTTATCCCTCCCGCCAAAAGCCAACCATGCTTGCTTCTAATACTTGGCAGCTTAAACTGTCTCCAATTGAATCCCTTGCCACTGCATCAAGCAATTCAATAGTGGAATCAATCAAAACAAGGATATATTATATAAAACAGGAAGAGACGGTATTTATGTGACTAGATGAAGCAAAAAGATTTCATTACCTGCCACCCTTTGCACTATCCACAAGAACCCAATCAACTAGAGAACACTGTTCAGCAGAAATTTGGTTCAAGAGAGTTCCACCTTCATTAGCATGAAGAACATATATTATACGGTTCTCTTGGACTAATGCCGGAAAAGCAGCACGGGAACCATCTCCATGAAGCTGCACAACCACAAAGCATTACAATCCTAAGCATTTTTTTACTTATTAATGCATATGTGCAAGTTAAACAAATACAAGGCCAAGGAATGTATACCTGAACAAGTTCAAGGTCAGCTGCATCAGAGGCTCTTAGTATTGTGTCCGCATCATCATCCACGAACACCCCAACAGGCTGTGCCCCGTAATCCCTTGCTGCTCTCGAAATCTCCTTTGCAACCGAAAGTGAAACAGAGCGTTTAGAGTTGGGCCAAATAATCATCCCAATAAAATCAGCACCAGCTTCTGCTGCCATTGCTGCATCTCTTGCAGATGTAATGCCACACATCTTAACCAAAGGCCCATTCTTTTTGCGTTCCTCGTGCTTATAGGAGGCATCTTCATCCGTTACAACTCCGCAAGTAATTCTATTCTTTCTAGATAACTTGACACTAGACAAGCGCAATGAGTCCTGCTTCAAACCTCCAAATACATAACAACACTGAGAAATGTTGCAAACATGTACTGAAGAAACAAAGTAGATTAAAGATTTTATACAAGCTCGGATGATAACATAAGTAGAAATACCAGGAATTTGCCTTGGGCTGCAGATTCTGACGACTCCAGGCTGAAAGTGGCTTCCAGTAGCTAATCCTGAAAACAAAGAGAACAATAATGAAACCCAAGAATCCCATTTCAAGAGCTTTGCATATGTCAAGTGGGATACACATACACATAATACATGAAACTAGTGAATTGAAATGCACAACCATTTGATGCAAATATTGGATGACCAAACTCGTTCACAACGTACAACACAACAATCACATTTACGAAAGCGTCTCTCTGGGGAATTTCATCGAACAGTTGGAATGCACTTGAGCTAAGCACGTAATACGCAGAGACAAAGACAAACCTGTAAGCATGTTTCTCGCACCAGTGTTCTCAAGATTTTGTGTAACGCAACGTTGAAACAAAATAAGATGAACCACAGATCACTTTGTGCCAAATTTAGCGCGGGGGAAACTAATGATTTGGTTCCTTATGTTTGACCCATCAGACCCTGTTCCATTTAGAATTTTGGCAGAATCTAATTTTGAAAGTTTACCTTTTTATTGGGCAAAGGTGGAAATTTACCTTTTAAGAAATCTGAAAACAATTTTTTATTATTCTTATTTCTTTTGTTTTAGAAAGCCTTACTTATTAAAATTCTCTTCGCAAAAAAAAAAACAACATTATTATTCTTAATTTTTTAGAAAAAAAAATTTTTAGCGACGAAATACTCGTTAGTAAAAATTACTCTCAATTCTTTTACCGTCGAATATTTCGTTGTTAATAATTGCTCTGAACCTTCTTATTTTCCCTAATTTATATAAGAACTTCAGCCTCAAAAACCATCGTGTTACCACCCATACATTCTTCGATCTTCCTTGGGCAAAATTTGGATTCTAAACAATTTGAGGGGGTCACATATGTCAATATCACAAAATTTAGGCCCCAGTTAAAAAAAAGGATGGGAAAACTTCAAAATTTGGACCACAATCCCTCTCAAAGGACAAACGTCAAAGCATTAGGGCCCCACACGCTATTGGCCTCCAGTTCCATTATAAAACAAAAGCAGCTCAATGCTTGCTCCATCTTTTCTGGCATCCATTAGATTCGTAGGAGCTTTCCTGGCACTGAAACCACTCCAGCAAGGATCTATGTGGTTGTAGATGTCACCTTCTTCAATCATGGTCTACAAATCTATTGCAGAAATGACTACCCAACTACCATTAGTGGAAAAATAAGGATTAACTTGGCCAATAATACCCATTAATGCTCAAAGTGCAGAATCTTAAAGTCTGGAAATTGGATTATGAATCAAGAGCATCTAACCAAGCAACAAGGAGAAAGATTTATGAAGTCAAAATGAATTATTGATAGATTGCAAAACAGAAGGTCTAGCATATAATTTTCCACATGAGTTACAAGACTGAAAAAAGCATTCCTGCAACTGATTCGTTTATCATCTCTTTGGAGAACTCATACAATTAAACATTTCCCAGATTGAGAGGGGAAAAATAAATAAATAAATACAATATAATGAAAAAATACAGCAGTTCTTCAGTTCTTCTATCTATCTCCATCTCCTTCCTCCTGTCCAGAACTAAAGGGTCTTGATTGAATTGAATTTGGTTTGGTGTAAACTGACTCCTCTTAAATTACAACTATAAATAATTAATCAAATACTACTACGAACTCCAAAGTATTAGTTTCTTCAGCAGCATTGTTGCTTATGCTCTCTGCTCCTGTTCTATGTACATCTGCTCCGCCCATGACGGAAGCATTTCATGAACCCCCTTATTCTGGTGATGATACTTCTGCCTCTCCGCACCAAACATGTCAGACCTCTCAGAAGAAACATCTTTAACCAGAGAATTGACCCAAGACACATCTGGCTCGTCAATAGCCGATGGCATCATGTTGTTTGGTGTTCCAGCATTGTTGCTTCGGAACCCAAAAGAAGCAGACTTCCTCAGCTTGTTCAGGTCGTCTCCTTGAATGCCCCAGTCCAACTTCCCACTAGGTGAGTTCCAATCAGAAGAAGACATCATGGTGTTTGAGTTAGCAGCGGATGTAAACCCAGGAGGATGGGTTACTGCTCCGCGGTCAACAAAACTATGGCTCCGCTTTGCAAAGGCAGCAGACCTTGAATTCATAACTGCTGCTGCCAATGCTGCAGGTGAGTCGAGCCCGAATGACGAGGGCTTCCTCACGGGAGAGGATGACATGTTGGATGGGTAACTTGAACGAAGTTGATTCATGTTTTGGCGACTCTGAAGCCCAGGTGAAGATTGTAACTGGGTTTGTGTTGAGAGTGCCTGCAATTGGGACAATAAAGAAGGATCAAAGGATCCAAAAAGGTCATCAAGGTTAGTTGGCTTCAATTCTCCCATCCGGCTGTTATTATAGCAGGATGGAGAGGAGAGACGAGATATCTCATCCCACATGTGCTGTTGCTGCTGCTGCTGCTGCTGCTGTTGTTGCTGTTGTTGTTGGCTGGCGTGATTTTCACGACCTAGGAATTCCATCTCCAAGTCCAAATCACGAGCACTCAAAGCGCTCTTTAGCCTGCTACCTGGAAGCTGCAAGGCAGGTGGGGTGAGGTTAACTTTGTTCTGCCACAGACCTCCATTCTTAGGAGATGAAGAGGCTGCAATTGGAGACATGGGTGGTGTTGATGCAGTAGGCATAGAAAGAGATGGTGAACCAAGAGCTAATGGGCTCATGGTGGTCATATCTGCACCGCTGGATGACATAGACCTAGGAGAAGGCATGGCTGAACCAGTGGAAGCATAAACCGGGCGTAACTCTTCGGGTTTGTGAGCAAAGAAGCACACTTTCCTTGTGCACCCAGTTTCGTCCTTGCAAAGGCGAGTGCGGTATTGAGCAGGATGAAGCCAGGACTCGAAAACACCATGAGCATATTCACAGACATCTCCCTTCTGGCACGAGCCTTTGCGGAACTCAGGGCAGGGGACACAACTATATGGGTACTTCCTTGGGTCTCTCCTCCTTGCATTCTCACCGGGGTGAACAAAAGGGCACTCAGTCCAGTCATGAGAGTAGGCCCTGGAGCACGGCTTCACCTTGAAAGTGTACATTCTGAACTCATCTGATCCATAAATCCCATTGTTGATATCAGGCAATGCAATATCAATAGGATAGTCTTTCTTCTCACTTCCCTCTTTCAACAACTGAAGGCTAGGAACCTCTTGGTCATCAATCTGATCACTTTCCACAACAGACATATCGCCTTTCAGCAACATCTCCATGGCCTTTCTTCTTGAGTTGCAAGGTGACTTCAAAGTGGGGGCAATCAAGTCAACAGGCTTGTTTCCATTAGCGTTGACACAATTAGCATCAGCTGATGAGTCAAGCAAGAGCTTGACAGCCTCAAGCGAAGAAGGGGAACCACCAGCAGTGGCACAGTGAAGAGCAGTGACCCTATCAGAACCACAAGACCTATTGACATCAACCTTGCCAGAGTCAAGGATATACTTCAAAACCTTAGTGCTACCAAACATGGCAGCGATCATAAGCGGAGTCCTCTCTTCGAACCCCATCTTCTTTGACCCAATTCTTCTTCCATACCAAAAGCTGGCCTCATCAACAGGGAAACCTTTCTCTTCTACTTCGATCCTGAAAGCATCAAGATTGTCTGAGGCAGACAACTCAACCAAAACCGATGACTTAGACACACCATTCTGCTTCTGAAACTCACTTTCCATGATGAAATTTGAGGAGACAATTGTATTCTTAGAACCCTTGCACATGCTAAAAGTCCTGCATAATTTTAACAATAAAAGATCAACATGCCATTCAATTGAGATAAATTGACACGGTTCGGTCTATATAAAGTTGTTTACTTCATTCAATACACTAAAAAGCCATATACAAGCTAAGATTTCAGATAAATTGAGCAGAAAATCAAAAACAACCCCAAACTACATCTTTGATAACCACATGGTTCCTATTTGAGGGGAGTTTTACATATTCTGGAAATCATCATAAAGCAAAGAACTTTTCATATTTCTATTGCTAACATACACCATAGAATTAGAATAGCTCCTAGCAAACAAACCAGATCCCAAATATCAAATTCAACCTAAATAACTCAAAACCCGCAAAATTTCCACAGAACCCATTTAAAATCATGCAGAAGGGTACCATAAAATCCAATCCAGATATGAAAAGCTTAAAATTTTAATCTTCTAGGAAACTTAGACAATCAAATCCAGAAGCTTTTCCATACCTTGTTCAAGTATAGCTTGATATTTAGACACAGAGAGATAGAGATAGAGAGAGACTGTGTGTATTTGTTAAAGTGGTTTAGACCTCGAATTAGAGGAGCTTGAGATTGAGGAGAAGGGAAGGGTGAGGCTTTATATTCTTGGTGTGGCTTAAGGAAGAAGAGAGGAAAGTGTGACTTTTCTTTCTTTCTCCGCGCTTTCTTTCTCTCTGTGCGAGTGTGTGTGTGTGTGTGTTTTTGGTCCAAGTCAAACCTTGAAACCCAAGGCCACTTCTTTACGAATTATGACTATCCTATCTCTTTCTTCAGTCTTTCTAAATGAAACTCAAATTCGCCTCAAATCGAAATTTACATTCAACCTTGGGCTGACTCCTAACTCGTTTGTATGTTGACTGAGCCGCTTTTAACGAGTTGTCCCGCACGTGTGATTCTGCTTCATGATTCGCACGCGTGCATTTCCCCCAATCTCATTCTCTTCTCATCTTTCTATTTTTTTTTCTCTTCTCATCTTTCTATTGATTCTGAAGAATATCACCTTAAAGAAGGAAAATATTCTGCCTAGTTTTCACATACTCCTTTTTCTGATCGCTAATATATACCATGTTTCTTTTCCTTTTCTTTTTTGTTATATTCCATTGTATTTGAGTATACGTTTTGAAACACAAATTTCGAATCGAACTTTAAATCTAGGATATGAACTCTAAACAAGCTAAATGTTATTTTTTTCGTGAAGTTATCTCATTTTCTTTCCTAAATAAATAAGGAGAAACAAAAATTGAACTTCAATCTTGGATGCAGGGTTACAAGCATTCACAACTATATATCTCAAACTTGACAAGGCACCAATGCCTTTAGTCTCTCATCCACGGAAGAATTAGGTCGGATTTTAAAGACAATTTTTCTCCTATCTTGTAGCGATAAGTCTAATCTAGTTTAAATATATTTTCAAGAAACAAATTTTGTCACATATGCTTTTGCGAATCCAACACATAGAAAATCGGTTTAAAGTTGTTTGGCTAAGTTCTTGCATTCTCGAAGTCTCTATTGAGCTCTTTTTCAATGTAGGTTGTCTCAAAGACCGTCTCATATTATCTCTTGTATAATTGGGGTTACATTTTAATTAGTCCGCATGAAAGTTTCCTTTCATTAGATTTATCATATATGTCACATGGTTGATTTCCAGTGATGTTAGTCAAAAAAAATCTATAATCTCTAAGTAGGCCATATATAATAAGCAGGACCGGAGCAGATAAGATGAGACGAGGGATTAAAACTTGGAAATGAAAATGTGTGAAGGGGTTGGACCAACTGACTAATGGATTAAGCTGTCACATTTTTTAGCGCGTTGTTTTTTCTTTTTCTTCGGAGGAGCTGAGACTTTAGGTGGTGAGGGGGGGACACCAAATTCAATTATTGGAGTCCTCTGACTCGGCCTTCCACTATGGACGTTCTAAAATACAACTACTAGTCCTACTTGTTTATACGTGTATGTTTGTATATGTCCAAGACATTCCATGTCTCTCTAAATTTTGAATATTTATATGTTGCTTTTGTCCAAAGCCACTAGTTCTGAAGTTCATTCTTTTTGGTTTTGCTTTGTTGAAGTCTTGGACTTCTGCTTTCCAGTTTCCACCCCTTGCTGATAACATAAGGCTAAGAACTAGCCAAGGTTGACAAAAAGACAACTGGGCTTTAAGGTTTTCCAACTTTCTTTTCAAAGGGTGGAGACATGCAGATATTTACAACAGTCCTGTTCAAGCACAACTCTTCTTCTTCTTCGTATATGCACAACTTGCTAGAATATATGGCACGGTCTTATGGGCTGATATATGAGCTTAGAAGGCCCATCATAATTTATTGGGTCGGGGTTGCGTAACCCCGATCACTTGACACGGGCAAAATAACCCTTGAACTCACGGAACCGGGTTAGTTCGGACGGTCACTCAATATTTGCATCGAATGGAACTAGTTGGACCGGTGCAACATGTAGTTTGGTGTGTTAGCTGGAAATCACTGCCCATATTGAACCATTGCTTGAAATTTTGTTTGTTTAGTGCTTTCAATGTGGCAACTTGGCGTGTTTTAGATATAAAACTCGTGATTCTTGCCAAAATTGTCCGAACCAAACAATGAAAACGGATTGATTTTGGTTGTGTATGCTATGTCGTCCATGCTTGAATCGAACCGTATATGGTGGATCAGTTCAATGCGCGGAAAAAATAATTAAAAAAAAAAACCTAACTCAACCGGATAAGGCCCAACATCCAATTAAAAATTTAAAACTATACAAGTCATTGTGAAAGTGATGCTGAAAGAGCATTTTGAAGGACGGCATTAATTATGTAGCCTTGTCAATCAGATTGGCAATGGGCTCAATTAGGGCCTTTCGGGTTATGGGGCTGAATTCCTTAACAAACCCAAACTTAAACAAGGATTTAGTTGGTCCGAGTTGATCAATATTTCCATCGGGTTTCATGTAAATCCATGAAAACGTAGACTTTTGTAGGGTGAAAACAAATTAAACTTTCATATCATTCCACGTTTTTACTGTGAGGATTGGCCAGAGATGAAGATGTGGCCGTCATTATATCCTAGGTCACCTCCAATAATTGTGATCCATAATTTGCAATTTAGAATTATACACGTGCTGAAGTAGAGCAGAACAGAACAAATTGCCTACATATATATGTATGAGATATCTTTGTTATTGTTAGGCGCATATATGGATGCAGCGCAAGCAAGTTGGTTAGTCTCTATCAGTGAGTGTTGGATCAAAGAGTCGAAAGGTTAGTGGCAACCATACCCATTTCACACTATGACAGTGACCAAACAGTACACAGTCATTCAGACAAGAACTAATAAATCAGGTATATGTCCATCCATGTCTCTCGTTTGACAAGAGCTTTTTCTACCATGTTGTTCAATATATGTGTTTGAGACTCGAAAGCATTTCTAATCGAAAATCGATCGAAGACCAAAGCCAAATCGGGCGGTTAGAAATGAGTTCAACACTCGTATTGTAATGCTAAAAAAATTGCTTTGATGAACCATCAATACTTTTGTAATTAGTTACTAATGTGACAAGTGAATTAACCATTTTCAAACCGTAAACCTAGACCTCACAGGCAGTAATGATAAAATTACCATGTAATCTCGATCACTTAATTTCCACCTAAATGAGGAGTAAATACCACTTTTACAAAGGATGTATAGCTTCGTAATGCAATTGTATATTTGTTCCCACATTCTTCCTGCATGGTCGAGTTCTTACTTCTTCGCGAAAAATTACAGACTCTATAAAGTCCACATCAGCAACTAACGAAACCCTACCTGTATCACTCAGTAGTTCGACTAAGACAGCTATAGAACTGTCTGCTAGACAATCAGACTCGATCGGATAGCATAAAGTTGAATTTAACACAACTATATATATAGAGAGAGAGTATATATAATGTATGTACTCTACGTCAACGAACTCGATCTGTGAGCAGGTACAAGTGACTTAAGCAGTGACGGATTTTTTGTACACATTTTTCTATTTTCGTCTACTCGATCTCCAGGAAAGGTCAATTAAATCAGTAATCAGTCACAATTAGTTTTAGTTTCTGAGTTTAATAGTTTTGTAGTTATCGATGAGTCACTACTACTACTCGATCATGAACTATCCACGTGTTTCTTCATCCTTTCCAGGTATGTACTCACCGGCCTACAAGATATGCTATCTAGTTTAACTACCTTTCCAGGTATGTACCGATTACCTACAAGATATGCTATCTACCCAAGTACAGAGTAATAGTATGGCTTAATTACTTAGCTTAATTGGCCGGGATAACAGTAGCTTAATTTGCAAGTAAACAAAGCTTCCCATGTCATCAATTAACTAAATTAATCTCCAATGCTTACTTAATTTCCATTCTTAGATTTATGCGTCGATGATAGCTAGGCACATGCATGCATCCTAAAAATAGCAAACGATCAAGGGATGCACCCTAAAAATAGCAAAGAATCAAGACATGTGAGATAATACCAAACAATTAAGTAACTAATGGTTTAATTAGTTGAGAGCAAAAGTAATTCAGATCAGATAAAGAGGTTTATCCAACATATATATAGGATCCTGAATTACAAATGCAGAAAACCTAACTTGTAGTTTAGTAGTATTTTTTTTTTTCATTAAGCGGATCGACAAAGTCTCAAGTAGTTTATACGAATCCCTTATTCCGTCTATCAAAATAATTTCCTTTCATTTTCTTCACCCACTTATACATGCATCTCCACATAAAAGCGTTCAATACTATTTTTATGTTCTTTATTTCTTGAAGAAAAACAATCGTGCTTGAGACTTCTTTTGAAATCGTAGAAACAAAATCATTTCCTTTTTGGGTGGTAGACCAATATTTATTCATAATTTCATGTGATAGCTAGCTGGTACGTGATCTTCTTGCACGTTATTAATGCAAATGCTTGCGTATGGCTTTGCGTCGGAAAACGTATGCATACTGCTTCATTAATCCCTAGAGATCATGGAGCTGGAAATATTATGATAACTCGATTTTAATGAACATAGCCGACTTCCCCATTGGACACGGAAATTGGGATCCCTATTATATATTTAGCACATGTCGATCACTTTCTTTATTATTTAAATTCGAGGCAATCTATAAATAAATATTTTTAATCACTAAAACTTCAGATAACAAACAGAGTATATAAATATTTTACGGTATTTTTATATGAACTAACAACCACGAGTCTGTTTGTTGCAATAAGTGATCGATCAAGTAATAAGCAAAAACAAAAAGAAGGTGGAGTTGTGCTTATTGTATATGATATCAATATAAACTTTAATACTTGCTAGTAATTGTACTTATGATATGTTTTATGTTTGATAGCTAGGGTTCCATTTGTGGACATTTGTGTGTATTTATATATATAATTATGTTGGAACTTGGAACTTGTGTATGGAAGAATACAAAAATAATTGTGGAAATGGTCGTAAATTAATAAGATTAATTTAGGCGATTTATCATTTGATTTTCTTTTCATCCAAAATGCAAACAGTCAACTGAAGATTCTCATGAGCTATTCTTTCTGTTTTTATATTGCTTAATTTTTTATTCAAAGAATCTTACTAATTTGTAATGAATGATCGGTGGAATTAATCGAGCAAGCCAATGGAAATGTTCTCTAATTATTTCGATATTGATTAACATTTTGTAGCAGTACTAGCTTAACTATTGAAACTGAGAGAATTTCCAGTCTATATTTAGGCTATTATTTGCATTGCATTTGCATGTGTTTTTAATTAGGAGGCATTTGCATGTGGTTTCTTAAAACTACGTTACTTAAATGTAGATCTAAGTGCAAAAAAAAAAACTAAAATGACCAATTTTTTTAGCACTCGAACATGCCTTTTTCATTTAATAAGTACAAAAATGCATCTAGAGTACTAAGTAACTAGTTAATCATCACCGCTTCGAGTTAAAGTTTAGTTTCTAAATTATAGGACAATTAATTTTAAAGTTAAAAAACGTGGTTAAAGCATAAAATGTGGTAGAAATGATGTTTATATTGTACAATTTATTAGAGAATAAAATTAACTTGTTATGAAAAAACAAACAAAAAAAAACTGAAAATTATTCTAAAGTTGTAAATTTCATTCATGACTTAGGACTATTTTGGGATTGCTGTGACTTAAAAAAAAGTCGTTTTTAAAAAAATCAACTGTGAATTAAAGCAGCTTATAGAAACATCATTATAATTACGAGATTACGAAATTAGGAAAAAATCTAAGTTTCATTTTCATATAATGCACCCTAGCTTGATTGGGACTTTGGGGTTAGTTTTTCAGGTTGATTGATCAAGATCGATTTGCGTGAACCATGTCTTCTGATTGACAAGTGCAGTAAGATGGTACGTTCAAGTAAAACAAGAAGAATAAAAAATGACGACAATATATCATCCTCGGGATAAAACCTACCATAGTTACAATCTCTCACAAGTCAGTATCATCCTCATCACCCTGCTTTGTTTTTATTAATAGTACAACAAAGACAAGACTAGAAATGAAGAAACGAAATGAAATGGAAAACGTGGATTTGATATTTTATATGGATTGAAACAATCCAGATGGATGTGATATACTCTTCTAAGTGACTACTTGATTGGAATAAGGTATGTAAACAATGAATTATGTCATTGCGTGTTTATTAAGAGCACAAATTATGGATTTGTATTGAAATCCGAGTTTGAGATGAAAGATCTTGGGAAAACATAGTTTTGTCTCGATTTAGAACTTGAGCACCGTGATAATGAGATTCTAATCTATCAATCAGCTTATACCCAAAAGATGCTTAGGCGTTTTAATATGGATAAAGTTCACCATGTTAGCACTCCTATGATTGGTAAGCCTAAATCCAAAGAAAGATTCGTTTCGCCCAAGGGATGATGAGAAAGACGTTTTAGAGGTTGATGTGTTATACCTAAGTGCAATAGGTGCATTATTGTACTTGGCACAATGCACAAGACCCGATATCTCATTTGATGTGAACTTGTTAGCTAGACATAACTTTGCGCCAACGCAACGCCATTTGACTGACATAAAGACAATCTTTTGTTACTTTAAGGGTACGATTGATATGAGTTTATTTTATCCCTACAAAGAGTCGAGAAAATATGGCAAGATGGGTGAGGAACTCATGCGTGTCATGGGTGCAGCCGACCCCAACGGTCGACCGGTCAACGACTAGTCGAACAATGAACATAAACGTTGTTGCCCCTTATATCAAAAATCCTTGTGATATTTTGGTTGGTTTTGCTGATGCTGAGTATCTCTCTGACCCACATAAAAGTCGTTCTCAAACTGGTTATGTCTTTACCATGAAAAACACCGCGATATCTTGGAGGTATACGAAACATACCATTGTCGCTACTTTTTCGAACCATGCTGAGATTATTGCTCTCCATGAAGCGGTTCGTGAGTGTATATGGTTGAGATGCATAGTTACACATATAGGGAGTACATGTGGTTTAAGGTCTACCACTGATGAACCTACGTGCATTTTTGAGGATAATGTCGCTTGCATTGAGCAAATGAAGCAATGTTTCATCAAAAGCGACAATACCAAACATATAGCACCGAAATTCTTCTATAATCAGCAACAACAGCAGTTCCTCAAGATTAATTCAAGTGAATCAAGTCCGATCTGAGGACAATATGACAGACTTGTTTACCAAGTTGCTGCCTAAATCCACATTTGAGAAGCATGTCAAGAGCATTGGTTTGTTTAAGTTATCTAACCTCCCATAATTGTGGAAATCAGGGGGAGACACATACTTCGAGGGGAGTCTGACGTCTTGTTATACCAAATGTGAATGGTGTATGTGTTGTACTAATTTTCCCTTCGATCTAGGTTATTTTTGTCCCACTAGATTTTTGTTACTTGGCAAGATTTTTAACGAGACAACGCAAGGAGCATCACCTAAACTTGACGACACAAGGGGGAGTGTTGAAGGAAACCTACTTTGTGTGTGCATTGTCAATCTAGGAGAATATATAGTTAGGATGAAATAAATATTATGTATTGAATAGGATTCCAATTACCATATGAATTGTGTTATGTATTCCTCTATATATAGAGACCTCTATTCATCAATATAATTATCTCTATTCATGTGTTATTATCTCTTTTGTTATTTACATTCAGTTTACTTAAACAGTGATTAGTTAATCATCACCGCTTCGAGTTAAAGTTTAGTTTCTAAATTATAGGACAATTAATGTTAAAGTCACAAAACGTATTAAAGCATATATAAAATGTGGTAAAAACAATATTTAAGTTGTACGATTTTATTAGAGAATTTTTTTTTGAGGGAATTATAAACTTTATTAATAATAAAGGATTACAATCCTTAACAGGGGCATCCTAAGGAGGAGCATTACAGACCACATAAGTGACCTAATCGATGAGTCTAAAACTCTAATCGATGATTCAAAACCTAGAACAATACATACACCGTGCATCACTGCAAACAACCAGCAGAAAAATTCCGGCAAATATTGCCATTGAGACCAATAAATCCAATGTAGCTCAAAGAGACCCCATGAAAAGAGAAAGTAAAACCACAATCTAAAACTGCATATCTGATCATGCTTATTCTTGAACAAGAATTTAAATTGACCTAAATCAAATAAACACAAAAATCTTGGGTTAAGTTTTGGCAGCGCCCTAAACATATTAGGGTTACCAACTTGGACCTCCAAGGCTGTTGTGCCACCAAAGCCAAGAACCCAAAAAACTCCCGGATCCCAAACCTTGAAACCTTGAAATTGACATCCTTGAGAGCAAGATTCGAAATAAGGTGAAATCACGACAAGCTTTTGGCTGCCCGGATCCCAGAGATCTCGTCGCACAGTCAAAACCAAGAGGTTCAATCTCCATAGACCAGCATGAAGAAGCAAACCCAGCAAAAGAAAGATCCACAAAAAACCAAATGCAATTGTCGAAGATCGACGAAACCAAATATGAGCAAAGGAAGCGCAAAACTTCCTCCGATGCAAGCAAGATCGCTTGAAACGATCAAGAATAGAGGAGCGACGGGCATGGCCATGCTCATAGGGATCGGTACCCGGCTGGGCGCCGCTAGGGTTTGGAGTGAGAGAGAGAGCTCTCATCCGCTAGGGTTTAGAAAATTACCTATGATTTTATTAGAGAATTGAATTAACTTGTTATGAAAAAACAAACAAACAAAACCTCAATATTATTCTAAAGCCGTAAGGTTCATACATGACGCTATGCAATTAATAATTAGAATTACGAGATTACGAAATTAGGAGATCGAGAATCTAAGTTTCATTTTCATACAATGCTTAACCCTAGCTTGATTGGGACTTTGGGGTTAGTTTTTCAGGTTGATTGATCAAGATCGATTTGCGTGAACCATGTCTTCTGATTGACTATTCAGTAAGATGGTACGTTCAAGTAAAACAAGAAGAAAAAATTAAAACAATATATCATCCTCGGGATAAAACCTACCACATTTACAATCCCTCACAAGTCAGTATCATCCTCATCACCCTGCTTTATTTTTATTAATTGTACAACAAAGACAAGACTAGAAATGAAATGAAAAATGTGGATTTGATTTTTTTTTGTGGTGGGAGGGGGACAAATAAAGTCGTTCACGGCGCCGAAATTGCCGGGGACCAATCGCCCTCAGTCGAGAAAGAAATAAACACCCTAATATTAGCTTTAGTAATATCAAGCACGTGTATTAATATTATTACTCTTTATATGCCGGTCAACCTCAGCTGAAAAAACACACTCATAGACAAAATTAGAGTATTGGACTCCACAAAATGATCACTGCACACCTAGCTAGCAAGTGGTGCAGATTCACTCGCTTAAAGCTTGTCATCTCCAAACGTATGTGCGTGGTTAAAAGTAGGTCGTTTGAAATCACTGTCAAATAATTCTAAGGACCATGTAATAGTTCAAGATGTAATTGTTCAATAGGCTAGTTCTTTCTCTTTTAATACCTCTTTCAAAAGTTGAGTATGTATTTGAGCAAACCTAGCTAGTTGTGTGATTATTTCTCGCCTATCCTCTAAATTATCAACGTACGTGTGTGTGTGGACGACATTTTAAACATGACTAAAGTGCACTAGTGGTCCATGTACTTTAATCGACCATACACTTCGGTCCTTGTACTATTTTCTTCGCCGTTTTTATCATTGTATACACCCGTTGTTTATTCTGTCAATTTTTTGGCAATTTATGAGCAACACTTATGAGCTTAAACAAGTACTAAATTATCCCATTTGTTGAAAAGGAAAAGGATAGACTAATTAGCTGTTGGCCGGTTTAGACCGTAGATAGTAACGGAAGTAAACAACAGACACCAAAATGACAAAAGGAAACCCAAATTAAATGGACAAAAATCGTAGATTGTATCAATCTACAAGGACTACGTACAGCAGCAGTTTGGCCTAAACCTAGAGTCCTAAACTTGCTGGTGTTATTTTAGGGTTTTTTGTCTTTTGGGGCCTAAAGTTTGGCCATAATACACAAATAGCCCCAACTTAAAAATAGTCATATATTTCACGTTTCTCTTTCACGTCCAAATCACTTCCCACTACTACAAATCCCCTTTAACTACCATTCCCGCACTCTCATCATCCTCATATCATCCTCTCTTATCTCTCCTCAAACATTGAAAATTAAATTTATGTTATGTATAAATAAGGATCAACCTCAGACGCCAAAACCAAAAGCAACTGAAATACCATCATGAATTGCCCACAGGATTGGCCAGAGCCTATTGTCCGCGTCCAGTCCTTGTCCGACAACGGCGTCATCCCCGACAGATACATCAAGCCTCCAACCGAGAGACCAAGCTCCGACCACCCCACTCACGCCAACATCCCCATCATCGACTTCCAAGCCTTGCTGTCATCCAACGACGGCGACGATGATCTCCGAGCTACCACACTCGCCAAAATCTCCGAGGCCTGCCGCGACTGGGGCTTCTTCCAAATCGTGAACCACGGCGTCAGTCCGGAACTATTGGGCCGGACGCAGAAGGTTTGGCGGGAGTTTTTCCACTTGCCGATGGAGATGAAGCAGGCTTATGCCAACTCCCCCAAGACTTATGAAGGGTACGGAAGCAGGCTTGGAGTTGAGAAAGGTGCCATTCTTGATTGGAGTGACTACTATTTCCTTCACTTTCTTCCTTTTTGTCTCAAGGACTACAACAAGTGGCCTGCCCTCCCCGACTCCCCCGACTACGGCAGGTAATTCAAATCTGTCCGAGCTCCGACCTATTCATATTTTTCACTCTGCCTGATATGCGAAGTTGAATATTTACTTTATTTCGTTCTGAAAGGACATAGTCAATAAGTTTTGTTACGAGGGAGAGTAGAGAGACAAAAATGCTATTTATCTAGAAGTTAAAAGTCCACAGAATAATCAAATCTCTCGTAGTCTGTGTTAAATATGCACATGCTAAAATAAAATTATGATATCGACATGCATTACGTACTAAGATAATAATATAATATGGACGGTTAAATTGTATTATCTATGAGCGGAACGTGAATTTTAACTGTTGATAAAAATAACTTTAAAAAAGTTTTTAGGTTTATCACTAAAAGCTTAAGTTGTTAGCGTCATAACCGACTATCGTTCAGATCTTTTCAAGAATGAAATTAAGAGTCAAGTTAATATTAAGTACTAGCTTATTGTTAATGTTTTCATGGCTTTTACAGGGAGGTAATAGATGAGTATGGGAAGGAAGTAGTGAAGCTCTGCGGGAGATTAATGAAGGTTTTGTCACTAAACCTCGGATTAGAGGAAGATTTTCTTCAAAACAAATTTGGAGGGCAAGACATTGGGGCTTGTCTAAGAGTGAATTTCTACCCAAAATGCCCTCAGCCAGACCTCACTCTGGGTCTATCATCACACTCAGACCCAGGAGGCATGACCTTGCTACTCTGCGATGAACATGTCGCCGGACTTCAAGTCCGAAAAGATAACAGTTGGATCACTGTCAAACCAGCTCCACACGCTTTTATCGTCAATATCGGCGATCAAATTCAGGTAAATTTTTATTCTAATTCTTTTAAATTTTATTGCTTTTTAATTTGTAGTACTTTCTAGACCAAAATTAATATTGATTCATGAACCAGAAGCAACCACATGGAGGGGTCATGTTTGTTTAATTTGAGGAGTA
The DNA here is from genome assembly GCA_030142095.1 of Rubus idaeus. Lineage (NCBI taxonomy): Eukaryota > Viridiplantae > Streptophyta > Magnoliopsida > Rosales > Rosaceae > Rubus > Rubus idaeus. The sequence goes on from CM057971.1 coordinate 4,138,143, forward strand.
TTAACTATCTCGAGTCAAATTATTTCTGGTCAAAACGTGCATATATTGAATCAATATATATATTCATGTGATGAGGTCGTGGTTCTGAATGCCCTCTCTAGAAGAGAAGGGTGGTGTGCATGAACATTGATCAAGTTGGTGGTTCAAAGAACAGTTTTGTTTGGAACCTAAGCGACATACATTATCTTACTATTCCAAAGTATATGAAAGGCAATTTATTTTTGGCTTTTTAAATATTTGCTAAAATCTACTCGTGGAGAAAACATTTTCAAATATTAAGTTTCTATCAATATTTTTTTTAAAATCTCAAGTTGCTATTTGAAAATAAAGTTAATTAAAAGAGATAGAACCTCTGATAGTCTGATGTTTGTGGTGCAAAAACAAAATGGATAGGCATCAACTTTTTTTTTTTAATACATGTTACACATGTTTGCAAGTTGTAAAATGTTATATCTCAATTTAAAAATGATTTTAATTACTCGATTTATCTTTGTCCAATAATGTTATGATTCACTAACAAATAAAATCTTTTTGGCATAGGTTCTAAGTAATGCAATGTACAAGAGCGTTGAGCACAGAGTGATCGTAAACCCAGCCAGAGAACGACTATCACTAGCATTCTTCTACAATCCAAAGAGTGACATACCCATCGAGCCAGCAAAAGAGCTCGTTACACCGAACAGACCTGCGCTATATCCGCCAAAGACATTCGACGAATACCGGCTTTACATAAGATTGAGAGGTCCAAAGGGAAAATCCCAAGTCGACTCCTTAAAGTGTCCGTGAGGATAATAGTAATCGCATACACGTAATTTATTCACTGTAAATCACATGATGAAGAACGTCAATCCCTTAATTAAGTTAATCAATTGTACATCTTGTATTCATAAAGGGATGCGACGGAAGAATCGGGGATTGAGGATGACATCATCAACAAGTATAGTGAAAAATTAATTAACTAAAAAAAATTATTGGGGAGGCTTCTACCTCGTTATTTGTTAGATCAATATTGTGTTTCGGGTCTACAAATATCCTAGTTAATTTCATCTCATGACAAAGCCTTGTCACACTTAATTGTCTCCATTGATTGTGGTAACAATTTAATATATATGTTGTTTTTTTTTATTGGCAATTAATCAATATGTTGTTTTATTTAGACCGTTAATTAGATTAACATAATTTGTAGTATAAGAACTAGTATATATAAAGGCAACATGTATAATACTCATGGGGGCATGTGTCATTTCTTGTGTTGTGGTACACATATATATATATTTATATAAATTTGTAGTTCTTAAATGATTCCTCCATTGAGAAGATCTTAGGTCAAGCTAGCAGTCGAACTGTAGAATTAGTTTGACAGTTCAATACGAAAATGACACAAAGCAAAAGCAACAGTACTTTCAATGATTTTAGACGTACAACATTTGGAAGACTAAATTAAGTGTACTATCCTAAATTTAGTTCGAAAATCATGCCAGTTCCTGCTGTTTCAATTTCATCAGTAATATCTCTTATCAATTTTATCAGTCTAGTACAATCCGTCAATTTTGACCGTTAAATCCTTATGTGGCTCAAAGTGACACTCACTGTTTGATGATGTGGCGATGCCATGAATTTGAGTTACGTCAACACTTAACGATCAAAATTAACGGAATAAGCTACTGATCAAGTTAATAAATACAAAGATATTGTTGATAAAATTAAAATAGCAGAGACTGACATTTATTTTTAACTAAAATTCACGGTGATAAACTAAATTTTGTCGTTTTATATATTAGTTTGTGTGGCCTCTTCTTGTTGGTTGGTCAGACCTAATGAATTGGTCAGACGATCTGACTCAAGATATTCTCGATCCCTCTAGTATTAGTTTAAACCATAAACTACTTAAGCATTATGAGTAAAAAAGCAAAAGTATAATGTTCAAACACTTTTTTTGAGGAATCGAGTAGATAACTATGGATTATAGTTGCATCCACCTTGGATAATTTTTCACTCCCTTCATTTTGATGCACCATTATTTAAGCTAGCTACCCCATATAGTTCATTTTTAATAAACCTATGGACTATGGTACTAGATTAATCATCGTTAAGCAGTAAAGTACACTATTAAAGACAAGCATGTATGTGTATTACTCACTTAATTCGACCCTATTCTTGTCTTAATCGCACTAGACAAAAAAGAAGAAAAAAGTATTGTACGTAATTTCTAGAATTCACATTCATCTTTATTCATATTTTATACTAAAGCCTAAAGCCGTGCTCCAATGGATGTTTATTTGTCTATGCTTCAATCATGTTAAAAGTCAAGTATTAAGGTTCTTCTGGATAGAAATAGGTTCATATATCTAATCAGAATTTAGCACATGTGTGCTACTATTTATTTTTTAACATATATAATAATTGATTTAAATATCTAATAATTTTGTCTGGTAATATCAAATTGACTCGATCCAGATTCTCTTATTCCTATTTCAGTATTTTGTATTGTTTTTTTAGAGAACTCCGACGATATCCTAAAGGCTTTCTAGGCTCAAGGACTAATCCGCATTCGAGGATCTTGTCAAAACGTTTCCTCCCTCTGGCCACCACATAATGAATTAAGATTTAACTCTAATTCGGAGTCGGCAGAATTTGAACCCAAGTGGGGGGTACCACACCTGGAGGCTCTTACCAACTCGACCACCGGTGGTGGTTAGTATTTTGTATTGTTTGTAGAATATATGTTGTGGTCGACATCTTGGGCAGTTTTGTTGGTTTGAATTTTTGGAATTTAAATGGTTATTTAATATATCACTGTTGTTTTTTTATTCATTGTGATGTCTGATGTGATCGATGTAATAATCTTGGTGGTCCTTAGCTGCTAAACATGTTTTTAATAATTGGCTATTTTATTAATTTCCTCAATAAAATTCCTACTAATTAATTGCATGTATTATAAAACTGTACCTCATCCCTAGCTAATAACGTAGTCAACAGGATCATCTCCTAATTGTTCAAGTTGGAATTAATTGATCGATTGATCTTAATTTCGGGTTATACAAGCACTCACATATGTACTCAATCATATGTGATGATTCATATTAACAATCATGTCGTTATTTTTGCCGCATCATATTTTACAATACCTATTTAATTTGCCTTTTTAGATTTCTAATTAGATATTTTAGTCTTTTTTTCATGTTTAAAAAGTTAAAATACCAAAAAAAAAAAACTAGAAACCAGAAGAATTTAAGCACAAGATAATTCTCAGAAGCCATAACGAATGGTCAAATAATGGAATTGATATTAGTGATGCTTTTGATGTCAAATAATGGAATTGATATCATGAAAGTATGATTCGACCTACAAAGGAAAAAAAAAATTTGGCTGAATATTGAAAATAGTCAAAATACAGATTTCAATTGTGATTGGATTACTGTTCATGTGCGAATCAATAATAGATATCGCTTTGGTGTTTTTATGATTCCTTTTTCTGGGAATTAATTTTTTTGGATGAGTTTTATTGAATACACAATTATTAAATGTGAGAGAATTGGTCTTGCATGAATTAGGGTTTTAGTGAATCATACAAAACTATAAAATAAAAGAGTACTATATGAGAAATTAAAGTGGTTTTTAGGAAAATTCGAGATCTAGATTTTAGAACATGATGAACATGAAGAATTTCTTTAGTTCTAGATGATTGTTCATCTTTTTGGAAATTTTTTTTATTAGAATTATTCTGAAATTAGAAAATAAAATCAATGAGATGATTTAGAGCCATTGAATTTGAAATAAGTAAGATAACCCTTTATCTATTATGAGGTGGTAAATGACAAACAACGTATAAATAACATATCATGTCAATTTAGATTGATGTTAAAGATTTAAATTTTATTAATTGAGGTGAACAATCATTTTTCTAAACGGATATAAGTAGAGTTGATAGTCCATATAACTCATTCAAAACCCAAATGTGAAGGCAGGAACTAATCACACAGAAGCCAAACGTGAATCCAAAATGGTCAATTTTGGAGGTCATGAGAGGCCATTCTAGAAGAACAAGTGCTTCACAGATGAAAGACACGCAGCTGGTATGTAGATTATGATTGATTATACTAGGATGATATAAACATTAATTGTAGGAGTTGTAAACAAATGAAGGAAGGATTATAGGATTATCCAGATCGATATTAATATCTGTCAGTGTCAATTTTATACCAGACACCTAGCTAGCTAGTGCGATAATGCAGCAACTTCTTGGATGGACAAAAAATGATGGTGCAAAACTGATTAAAAGGTCTTCTATCAGATGATGACAACACGGATTTAGAGGAGGTGAATCATGCATTTAGATTCTTCATGTAAATACAAGAAATGGTGAGGCTTACTGCTTCTAGAAAGTAAGTAGTTGCAACCCAATATCGATCAATTTGAATCATTCAATCCCCCAATAATGTATTTCATGGATTACTATCATATATGTCTTCTGAGATACCTGTAGCAACGGAGTGATCTTTGAGATATTTGTGAGTAATAGATTGATGAATTCATAATACAATGTATTTATGTTCACAAAAAAACATGGAATTAATACTAACTCGATAATTAACAGCATTTTTCTTATTAATTTTGTCCTGAAAAAACTCATTTTTTCTGTTTGTATTCTTAATGTAAGCAAATTTTAACTCGACAAAATGTCCCAAAGGAACTAAAATAAGAAATTTTAATTGCCCTTTGTTGCTCTTATAAAAAAAACACTTTGTGATCCATCACCGTCTAATTGTATATAGTAGAAAATTTTGTTTATCTATTCATATTTTTAAGGTACGGACCATTTTTAACTCTATGAAATGTCATAAAAGAATTGAAGTAAAAAATTTAATTGTACTTCGTTATTTTTAAAAAAGAAAATTCTTTGATCCGTCGTTATCGCATTTTTATTGGTGAATTTTTTAAGTACCTCTAGACTATTCTAGATTTATTGTTCAAAAATAAAATAAAATACTATTCTAGATTTGAATTGTGTCTCTTGAATGCAGAGAATGGTCATGACACATGAATCATGAGGCTAAAGGTTCATGCATGTAAGCCATGAATGCTAGTGGAGGATGATGATATATTATAAAGGAAGAAGGAAGGTACCTTACTACCTTGCACCAGGGGTTGAGGGAAGAGATCAGTTTCAATGGCCATCCATATCGTCTGTTTTGGGGGACAAAGTTTAATAATTTTGGAGTTGAAGTCAATTAAGCACATGTGATTAATACTTAATACCAGCACGTTTATTTCCTGGGCTTGTTATTATGGTGAGGTCGGCAGTGTCCCACCAGCACCACCAATAATTCAGTTTTAAACTTTTAATACTTTATTATACAATTTTTTTTTTAAATAATATACTTGAAGGAAAAAATTTGATTTTTTATTTGAATGATATCCTATGTGGACTCTGGTATTCAAGATGGACGACATCATATTGACGCGTTCTTGTGACCACAAGAATGGTACTGTAGAGTTTCGAACTCAAGACCTCTGGTAATACTATGACATGTTTACTTATTTGGAATGTGTATAAAAATAAAATAATTGATTCCAATTCTTGAGTTTTCTTGCGTTTACTAACTTGTACAGGAATCAGAATGATTGTGGGTCCCACATAAAAGTAACTAAAAAATAATAATCCATTCCTGAATATCCGGAGTTTGATTACCAATGGGATATTAGGTATTAGGAATGAACTCCGATTCATTCATATTTTCATTCCAAATAAGTAAACATGTCATTAGGCTTGACATCCGCCCACTGAATCACATCTCTGTGGCAAGGAAAAATTTGAACTTGATATCTCATCTAAACTCACTTGTGGAAAGAAATATTAATAAACTAACTTGATCTCGGTCTTTATTAAATAGTATATATTATTATTATTATTATTATTATTTTTGGATAAGATTATTGGACAGACACAATAGAAAGTTCAAAATGACAGCCAAGTGAGCCAACGTTGGTGACCATAGAGTTTTCCACAAAGCACGTGGTAGACTTGGCGTCCGTCAACTCCTACTATCTGCCAATTGCACAAGTGGCTCTCTAAGATTTCATTAACAATTAGAGGTGGCAGTTTCCGAGTCAGAGTTATACTAGGAATCTAACTCGAGACCAAATTGACATCTTATTTTGGAGAATTCTTACGAGAATGTGATGTGCTGATAATCTAAACTACTTGTTCGTTACATCAAATGAAACACAGTACTAATTTTAACACTATTAGGCGTTCACTTATTAGAATCCCCTCCCTCAAATACAGTAGCTTAGTGCAATGGTAGACTAACTCGGCATAATGGTAATCAACTCCACAGTCCACACAGGCAGGGAGCCAATCTACCACACAGGGAGCCAATTGACAGATGCAAAAGCAGAAATATTAAAATCAGTTTGGGAGTTTATTATAAATAACACTTGAATGAAATAAAATCGATTTTGTACAGTGAAGAATGTCGAGCAACACAAACAGCGGAGAGTACCTACCAGGCTATCACAGTTTTAGAATACTATGACAGGTTGATAATTTAAAAAGGATCCACGGATGCAATAAAAGAAAGAAACCCTAGATAATTCATGTGGATATCAGTCATGACTGCCTTCCCTTCTTTGAGCAAGAAGGGCATTTGTACTGCTGAATATATTCGGCCTTGGATGGTGTTATCTTCACGCACTTTCCATGGTACCATCTCTCGCAGATGTCACAGCCAATCCAAAACTCATTAGCACTGTAATTTCCCCCACAGCTTCCACATTGAGTTTCACTATGTTCATCTTCATCCTCCACGTAATCAAGTAAAGTACTATTGCTCCTCATAGGTCCCTCAGTTGATCTCTGCAAAGCAGAGGTGAGTCTATAAGCCCAAATTTTGCACAAAGGAAAAGATCATCTAAGAAACCAAAAGCTTCTTTGATGTCAAAGATACAAAGAGTATCACCTTTGCATTGTTCCTTGATTTGCTTCCACTATCCGCACTGGGTTTGTCTTTTGAGGGCTTCCTTCCAGTTACGACTTCAAAGACTGTCGGCAGGTCATTTGTCAAGCTAAATAGACGCTTCCTGTTAATTAAAAGAACAAAAATTCTGTCATGTCTGCACAATTGCAATCTCCTGTTTTGGGACTACCATGATTGATGGCCCAGAAAACCACAATTTAGATATGTTAGGCCATTGGCAGTGAGGTGCATGTATAATTTACACTAAGGTGGCGCAATATGCCATACGGTACAATTTATACAAAGTATGACGAAGAATGTTCATTGAATAAGGGAATTAGAGGGTGGGGGCATGAAATAGTATTAGAGGAGAGTGAAAATGAAAGTTCTAAAATGGATGTCGGGGGGTACTATACATATATAAAATCAGCACTACACTTATATATACTTCCTTTTGTTGTCCCAGTGCACCAAGTATTAACAACTATTTGCAACAAAAACTTTTTTTCTTTCCGGGTGATAGGCAACGACAACAAATACATTGAGGATTGGTTTTATAAAAACTTAAAAAGAAATATCAGCAACTACTTCAATACAATTTCCAATCAGTTATGCATGATAAAAAAAACTATGATTCAAATATTAGGGAAACAAAAATCAACAACATGCCACCATTGCTTAGTAAAGTCGAGTTAAAGCAATAATCATGAATTCACCCTGGAGAAATCGGCAAAATTGCTTAGACGTACAAAAAGCTTGCACAATTGTAAGTATTCAAACAAAAGTAGTTTCTTTTTCTCAAAAAAAAAAAAAACACAAAAGTAGTTTCTTTAAAACTTGCAGAGCTTGTCCACACAAGTATTCGGTAAAATATCTTGCTTCCAACATTCTCCAAGAGGCAAATCATCTTGCTTCATACAGTCTATTGATCGACACACAGGCACATACTCTCATGGGGTCCTTCAATCAGGTCTTATTTCCTAGCTACTAAATCAGATATGAGAACTGAAGATGCATCTAGTCTCACCTGATTATACATCATAGTCTCCATTTGATCTAATGACTAAAAAGGACCATAAAACAAAAGATCTACATAATAGGTTTAATATATGGTGTACATTTAAGCCATAGGCCAACGATTCATCTTTTGTAGAGTAACAGAGACAACATAGCATAACAATTTGAAGAGACTCACTTAAAAATGAAAAGGAACAAGAACAAAAATAAAGAGACGCATATGACAAAAGCTAGTTCCGTGCCTCTGTTTACACGTAAACAAATAATACACCTACATTTATCAGACGTTCTACTCCTATTAAAAGAAAATGTATATCATACGTTACTAGCTTTGGTAATCAGTCGCCATATCCAAATCTTGGGAAGTTCAGAACAAAGAAATATTAGTCTGTCATGCAAACAGGCAATTAGAGTTCATCAAAAGGGCTAAAATGCCTGTAAGACAGATCTTTGGTTGGGGCATGAGAATGTAAAAGGAAACATATGGTATTATTCTCACATATTGAAGAACTGTTACAAACAAGTTTCACAGAAACCACTCCAACAACATATCTACTTAAATGATTGAATTCATGAAAAACATCAGCTATCAACTCAAGGAAAAGAACAGTGAACCTCTCATTTCGATTAAGGCGAGCGCCCAAGTAGAAAGATACCGAAAGCAGCCAAGAATCACTGTGTACTGCAATCAAAGACAGCCAATCTTGGCGGTTCATCCCATCTCTTGCAAAATTGATGCCCAGTGCAGGCTCAGGAAGCTCTGGGGGAACTTCCTCTGGTGGCGGATTCACCTCCCACGACTCGTCTGGGTGTCCATACAAGCACAAATTCTCCTTCTCTGGAAGAGAATAAGTACAGACAGTAACTAAAGCATTCCATCTTAAGCAATAAACTCAAAAAGCAAGTACATTTAACCAACCAAAAAATTATACTGAAATTAAACTAAAGCAATCCAAAATTTTAGGCGTTTCAACATTTCTACACAATAAAAACCTACAACGAACACTATCTTTCACTCACAACTGTGCTAAATACACCAGAACCAGAAAAACAAACATGTAATTATAAAATAAATACTCAATCTTTTCTTTAACTCGAATTGCTCGGAAACCAAACAACACAATAAATAAAAAGAAAAAAAAAACGAAGCAGGAACAGACCTGGATCGCAAAGCGCATAGAATTCATCCACATCTGAAAGAGCAACAAGAAGCAAAGCGTCAATGAACAACGTACGTACGTACGTACGTACATACATATATTTATATATACATGTACACGTAAATCTTATGTATCTAATTAGAGCAGAAAAAAAGAGAGAACCGTTGGTTAGGGCGCGAATGATGGCAGAGCGACGAGAGCTGTAGTCCTTGAAGATCTCTTCAACGCTGCGAGGGTTCGAAGAAGGCATTTTTCCAATGCGTAATTATATGGATATTGTTATTCTTTAAAAACGAGGGATTGGGTTACATAAGGAGAACATGTGGGCTTTAACTTGGGCTTGGACAGTCATCATTATATGGGCCTTCATCATACATAGAGTTTTAACTTTATTTGTATGCAATTAAACAGGTTAATTGGTGCATACACTGATCACATTCACACAAACACACACGCTGCAGATTATGTATCATGCACAACAGCACAAGTAAACCCCATTACAACCATGGGATTAAGAAGCTAAACAAGGACTGATTGCCCCCTAAAAACACAAATCAAAAAGAGGCTGAACAAGGGTTACTAACTTACTAGAAGCTACAAGCTACCTTATACAACTTAATTACAAGGATAAGACTTTTTCTAAACAAAGGCCTAATCACTTTAGTATAATTCTAGGGGGAAGGTAATTTTTTGGTGCTGACTCCTCCAAGCAAATGCCTTCACTTGCTTTAAGTTTTACAGTAGTGTGAGCATTGAGGCTATAACTGTTCTGAACTTCTGCAAATCCTCTGCTCAACATTTGCTCCACCCAATTTTCCACCACCCAGTACTTGTCTGACAAATAAACAGTTGCGAGTAATTGTTCCATGACTAGTGTGTCGATTTCAAGCATACACTCCGAACCAACAAACTTGTGGAAACTGTTCCTGATCTCCTTCGATATTTTCTCAGCAAGTGCATCAAAATCAAACGCCTTGAATACCACTGTTTCATCCACTTGATCAATGAATTCTTGCAACCACGGCTTGGAGTTTTCAGATAAGCAGTCATTTTCAGAGGTCTCATCATCTAGATGTTGCACTGCAATCTCTTCAGCAGGAAGGTTGAGATCCAGATATCTAGTTGACGTTTTGTTCGCCCGTTTAGTCATCTCTGAGACTTCATGCTGCTCTAGAGGTGCACCTGCACCAAGCAGCTTCCTTTTGTTCATAAAATGCGGGTTGGATAAGCCTTCTTTAGTTGTATTGGAAGACGTCCTCCAGTTTTGGCTTACAGTGCTGTCTCCAAAGGCACATTCAACTGTAATCTGCACAGGCCACCCTTTTGCTTGTGAGATTCTTTCCTCGGAATAGTTGGAAGGATCCTTCGTGGAAGTAAGAAGACTACATCCCTTTGATAATTCTGAAGTTGTAACAAATATTGCATTATTTGTGCTGACTTGTCTTCCATGGGAGTCTGAAAATTTACCAGTCAAAATAGCCTGGGACAAACTATTTTGAGCCACGACATCAGCCTTGTCTACATTTTCTATGAAAACAACGGACAATGGATTCTTGCACAGTTCTCCAGCAACATAATCAACAACTGTCTTACCTCTATACTTTGCATCATAATCATTCATTACTTGACAACCGAACATTGTGTCTGAATGGACCATTCCATCCTGAGAATTCAGATCCACACAGATCAATTGTTCCTGGCTCCCATATAATAGCTCAGCAAGCACACCAGCAATTTTCTTTTTGCCATACCTATCTGGTCCAACAAAATTGAACCATATATCCCTTCTGTTCCTTGCTCCACTTCGATGTTCACTTCTTGATCGGCAATGAGCAATTCGTTGGCTAATAACACTTATAGCTTCAGTTTGCCTGCCCACTCTCTCAAAGAGAGCTCTAAAAAGCATCTTGAAATCACTTGGATCAAACTGCCCATGTTTGTCAGGACTTGAGCAGAATGATGATTGAGCAGTATAGATAGAGGTATTGCCATTGAATAAATCTACATTAGAAGAAGAGAAACCCAAGGTGTCGTGTTGAAGTCCATGATTCAGATTTAAAGGTGTGTTCAACTTAATACTACCAGGAGAAGAGCATATTCCTAATCCTAAATCTGTTGTCACAGAAGTCGAAGATGTTGGAGATGTTCGGCTACCCTCAACCACACTTGAATTGGACAAACTGCAAGAAGATTTGACGCTACCCGATTCAAGATCTTCATCTTTTGAAGGTTTTTCCCATATTTCGGATGAGAAACTTTCACTCTTAGCCTTGGGAGGAACGCTGGACTCAGATGTGGTGATCTCTTGCACATCTACAGGCATGCATGAATTTTCATTTGAACAAATATTGGTATTGTTGCTGTGATTGTGCTTCTTGTCTTCAGCAGACTCCAAACCCACTATAGTTGGAAACAAGTTTGCTAAAGGCAGGGGATGAGATTGATGAAGATGTTGGCATGTATTATCCCATTTCTTTTGCAGCCCTGTAACTTTGGAACTCAATAGCACTCCACCGTCTTTGATCTGCACTGAAGAGAGATAAACTAATTTTCAAACGAATAATGTAAAAAATAAATAATTAACTTTAAAAAAATAACCTAGAGATTTCAAAAATTTCACCACATAAAGAACACCCAGTTGTCATCTAAGCAACCAAAGCACGAAATATTTTACACCACATACTGACCAAAATATTACAGGGCATAACTTTCATGCCATATCCATGAAATCAAAATTCAAAGTGCATAATTATTGGAGAAACGCTGAAAGTGCAAAAAGAGTGAAAGCTTTTCATGAACGTGGGTGTGCATGTAGGAGTTGAGTTAGCAATATATCCATCATATGTTCAAACTAGCTAGCTGTATATATCTATGGTCACTCTAACATGATGTTAAAGAATTGAAGATATATTGATTGTGATTTTGTGACACACACCTTCATATCCGATCCCTTGTTTGGGGCAAGTGGAGCCACCTGCATCCATGAAGGCAAGCTAGCTTGGTGCTGACCGGCCACTGAAGCAGTAAAGCCTCCCTTCGGAACAGCATATACTTCTGTCTCACATTTTTCATTGCACTGATGACTGCGGGGAAGGCAGCGATGTGAACAACTTAATGGAAGCTTTAGGTCAGAAGGGGCTGAAAAGAACCCACCAAATGGAACAAATGACTCCATCAAGCTGTAAATACATCATGACAAGGAAACTATGAGATTCAACTGGCAAATACTGTCAGGAGTCAAACTGAAAATAGGATAGCAACAGACTGTTCCAAACACAAGGAAAAGAAAAAACAAAAATCCAAACTCAGGATGCATAACACCGAAAAAAGACTAAAGAAAAAAAATTCCACAGGTTTATTTATACTTGTTTTATTGACATATGAGATAACAGAGTTAAAGCAGCCCAGATATAATTTACCTCCACGGTGAACACCAAACAATAGTTAGCAACAAATACTCATTGCAAAATGTTGCCTTGAATTTTAAACCCACAACAAATGCATACAATAGTTCAACAGACTTTGATTTCTTAGTCAAGCATCCAGTGACAGATGTATATATGAGCAAGTTTAGAAGTACAGAAGCAACTTCATGCTCAGACTGAGCCGAAGTTGAATGCAATGACAAGGCAGCAGCCAAGAAAAAGGACTCTGCTCCTAGAGATTATGATTTTTATTTATTTTTTTTCAAACGCGTGCAAGTATAAAGAAAGAACGATTAGAGAACACTGGCATCATTTACAGACAGTTTTCTCTCTTCTTTTAGTCGGCAGAGTTTTCTCATATAATCTACAAACACGCAACATATACAGCCTGATATTTTCCCAACTCAAGTAGTTGGGCAATATTTGACCAAAACAAGAAACACTTTGGCCTACCCACAATCTCACTCCTGCAAATGTTACACTAAGATAACATAGTATTATAATATCTTCACTAGCAAACAGACTATGAATTTTAAAATACAGAGGTCAAACATCACCCAGAGTCCATGTAATATATATACATATATATATTTTACAAGGGCAAAACCTTACCTAGACTTTGGATGTGATTCAGCTCCGAGAGAAGTGATAGGCAGAAGCTGCAAATCCCAGTCTTTTTCAACCGATGGAAACATACTCACAAACTTCAAGTAGCTCCCATAGCTAGCCGTAGCACCAATTAACCAGACTCTTCCACGATGAAGCTCCAGCAACCTTGTCAATTGGGCAACAAAGTAACTCACTGAGTCACTCAACGAGTCATCAGCAACAAACGTCTTCAAGTCTCCGATGTTGACAACAATCCCAGGTCCCAAACACTGCTCTGCTAACTCACCCACCTCCCCAAGCCTTGAATTCAAAGACCCTTTATCATAATCCTCCGTTATGAACTTGGAGAAATCTTTTTCAATGCAAATTGAACTCAACCCAGAGAGCTCCGCTGGCAAAATCCCATCTTTTTTGTTTGACAGGGAGGTTATGAAGCTCTGGAGCGCATCGTAAGCGCATACACCCACAAGCAGAGGATTCCTGCCTTTGTGTTTTCTTGCGAGAACTTCTCCTATTCTCCGAGAATTCTCGTCTCCGTCCTTCACAAAACCCGAGAAGGGGAAAGCGGGTCGGCGGAGACCCGGGTCCGGATGGTCGGTCAGGTTGCAGAGAAAGAGAGGACGATGATGGCCCTGTGAGCGGGAGTATCGGAGGAGCTGAGGGAAAGGGCGCAAAATAGCGAGCTTGATTTCGGAGCTCCGGAAACCCGCTTCGGCGAAGACCCGACTGACGACCGGGTCGTCGAGAATGGACAGAATCAGGTGCTGGAGCTCCACCTTGACGCAGGAAATGGAGGACTGCTGCTGCTGGAGCTGATGGTAGAGGTGGTAATTCTCCGGCTGCCTCCTCTGGTTGGCCTGGGACCGCTTGATGGCCGCCGTGAGGGAGTTCGAAACGGGCGGGTCCTCGGCGAGCTGGGTCGAGGAGACCCGGTCCAGCGAGACGCTGAGGCAGAGGTCGAGCGCCTTGAACTGGAGGCGGGGAGAGTAGGCGGCGTTTCTCGCACGCGCGCATGCCTCGCGTAAGGTGGAGTTAGGGAGGGAGAGGAGAGCGGAGATTGCGTGGAGTGAAGTCGTTTGAGCGTGGCCTCTTCGGCGCGCCACGGACACAGCCTCGTCCAGCGCGTGGGCTGCTTCCGGAGTTAAGCATTGCCTGGCCGCAGAAACCGGCGTAGGCATCGCCGGCAACCTTAACAACAACAAAAAAAAATCCAACAAAATTCCTTGTCTATAGAATTGCTTGCTCAACTCTCTGAACTAAACCAAAGCTAGAGAAACCCTTTTGTTTATTTATTGCTAATAAAATATGTGTATAAATTTTGGGCATAACATATATAAGCTTGAATCAAGTGAGGAAGGAAGTGTGTGGACTGGTGGTGTTGGGTGAGTGAGAGGAGTGAGGACTAACTGAGGAGGGTGGAGGTGGTGGGGCCCAGGGAGGGGAAGTGGGGCCCAGGAGAGAAAAGGCAAAATGAACAGGTAAGTTGTGACTGGTTGAGCATAGATTCTCTGTCCATCAGAGTATCATATCTATCAGAGACTCAGAGTGATGATGATGAATGTTTGAAGGTGTGAAATGAAATGAAATTATGGAAAGATGCTGGTGGCCACTTGCTTTTTTCCGAGTGGGCCACCGACTGACCGTCAACGTCGCTGTCTGCTTACGTGTTCAGCACGGTGGTGATGGCGATGGACCCCCTGCTGCTGCATGGTGTACTGGTTCGAGTTGACTCAACGAGTTGTTTCAACTCATCGATCACCGTTTTCAAATAGTTTAGTATCCATCTGATACTCATTTAACGCGCCAAAAAGGATAATCAATATTGAATTATTTGATGATATTAATATCAAAATATATTTCAACTACTGACAAGAGGAATTTAATTAATTAATTAATTGGTACGTAGATATTTCATTTTCAAGTTCTTGACTAGATAAATATGCTGATATAGTGATATGCACTTGAGTGATAATGGATTCAAGAATTTTTCTTTATCGAAATTAATTGCGACAAGGATATACAGTGAAGATGTTGATCGAGGTGTCGATAAAGACAATTATCCCTAATGTTCTTGGAACTTTTCATCGAGTAATTTTCTCCATGCATGTGAAGATGATATACACAGTGATCAATGAAGTGAATTAATTAGCTGGGTTAAATCATTAATTCGTGAAAAGATGGGGTTCGTCATTTTTTAATTCGAAAAGCCAAAAACTGATCAGAGATGAGATTCCATTCCAGAAACCAAACTTTGATTTCTTGCTTGGTTAGTTTTGGACCGCAGTGGTCAGCATGGGATTAATAGTCGTCAATTTCCAATACAGTACTATTATTCTCCGTGTGAGAGTGATAGATAGAAATAAATTGTAAAGGTTGTAAAGTGATGGGGTTGAGAATCAAACCTAGCTGACTAGCTACAACAACGTACCACCATACACATACATATCACTCATGATCACCCTAGATTTACATCGATCCTCCTCCTCTCTATAATATCAAAACCCTAATTTCTTTTTGGCCGTTTTGTTAAAAACCAACTTAATTGACGAGAGTATTCAGTACGGAAATATATAGACCCCTACCCGGGCATCATCAAAGGCTTTTTTACTCTTCCAGAATTCATTATTTTCCCCCAAAAATAAATAAAAATAAAATCTTCCAGAATTCATTAGAACAGTGTCTGATTTGATGTGTGTTTTTGTTTCTACCTTATTTGTTGGTCACTTTTGCCCAGCTTTTCTCAGCCTTTTACAATAAAGTTTTCTGAACTAGACCTTTTTCCGGCCACCTTCGTCATCGATCGATCCCTCCAATTTCAAAACAGTTGACTCAACCAGACAGACCAGTACAACTGCAGAAGCTAGCTGGGACATCCAAACAATGAAGAACAAACAAAGTCGAAATTAATTAAATCTCAGTTCTATTCCTATTAATTAACAAGAAACAAACAAAATCGATCCCCTCTAATAAATATTGTTAGGTACTCTTAATTACCTGAATCGTAGACAGAGCACGTTGATCACTGAAGAACAGAAGAAGGATGTTAAATGAGACTCAATGAAAGTGTCTTACATTTTATGTGTTCTACAAAGGTTATAAGAACAAAGTTTTCGCTGAAGCACCTTAAAATTACTTGATTATTTAAGGTAGCGCTTTGCATGCTAGAATGTGCATTTAGTTTTAATCTTGTTCTCATCAAGATTAATTAACTCATGGATTTCCAATTAGATAGCTATTTCCTATATAATTAAACCCCATGCCTTCAACTGTTCTGTCATTCTCAGTACTGAAATGTTGAAAGCTACTGTCATTTTCGTCTATATATATATATATATAATATTGTTAATTACTCTCCCTGACATACATTCTCAGTTCCACCAAAGCTGTAACTAAAATTCTTTTTTTTTTATTTGGATGATAGAGATATATATCTGGAAAAAAGGGGAGAATCTAGTCTTGGAATATCTCGTACGCGTTTAGAATCTCCAAATGGAACTCTTTAACTCTTCAATAATTTGATATACGTACATGATCAACTTCCCGATCTATCATCACTTGAATATGAGTATGCCTCGATACATCAATTTCTTATATTATTAGATTAGTTTTATACTTTTATGCAATAATAAACTAGCTCAAAGTGGTTTATTACGACACAAGTGAAGTTGATCGATACTCTACTAGTCTACTTAGTCAACACTACTCTCGCTCATAGTTTTGAAAGCTTATGGGCATCATTGCATGCACCATTTCTGAATAATTAAGCTTTTTCATGTACATCTCTATAAAGTTTGCTGGGATTTGACTTCATTTCTTTATGGGCACAAACGATCATCTCCATTTTCTTTTTACACTACCTTTATATCTCACACTTTGTACTCAAATTTTTCTACATAGTTCTATTCCATGAGTGGGTTTTCTCGATCCGTTGAGTGATGAGTGAACTGGGGGCCATTGTGTCAATACATTAGTCCATACAAAGAGAAAATGTAAAAAAAAAAAGAAGGTACCGAAGTATTTGTATATTGGATTATGTAGCAAAAGAAATGTTCTATTTTACATGCTTATCATGGCACATATTCTTTTATTATCTTCTAATCCTTGTTTAAAATAATCGATCTTCAAAACTTGATGAAATCTGCTCCTGTGCACTCATGGTTTTGACTTTTGAATTTAGGGTTTATAGCATATAGAATCTTAATTATTTAAGCTTTGAACCGTAAAAAAAAAGGATCCGGATCGCAAATAATGTTTCCTAGGTGCATTGAAACTTATCGATCGGAGTCGGTCCATTAAAGAACCAACAACTAGATGAATGAATTGAAACTTGTAATTATGTGATAAGTTGCGGCTAAAGGGGGTGAATTAAGTTGGAGAAGCCACGAATATGTTCAATGTCCTTCTCACTTAGGAATTGAAAACTCTTTGGGACCATGATTGAACAGCTTGTCTCATAAAGCTGGTTCGATATGATTTGATTTCCTTCATTAATTTCCTTTTCAATCATAATCAGAGAACTATGTAATTATAGTTTTGAAATTTAATCATCATATCATCGGATCATTTACTTTATTAATTTAATTAGAGAATTTCTATTGGGACCTCTCAATTTACTTATGTACCTCCCTTTTTAATATTTTGTCCCAAAAGTTTCAATATTGCCCTAAAGAAATAGAAAACTAAAATTAAAAATAAGGGAAAAGTAAGAAGGAGGAGCCGAGGAGATTTGTAGTACGTGAAGCCCAAAGTCCTATAGTCGGCTTGATGTTCGTGGTCAGCAAGGAGCGAAGGACATCGGCAACCTAATGGCTATGTACTATATTGGGATTTATTGTGGACTTGTGGGTAGATCAAACATAAAATCAAGATTAGAGAATAAGTTGTTAGATTCAGCAAATGCATGAATTTACAAGACGGATGTGTCCTAGTCTTCACTAAACTCCAGTAAAACTAAGTGTGTAAGACAATCAAGTAGAGAGGGAGGCTAGGATAGCTTGTCGGCATCCCGTCTTGGTTGATGTTTATTTTTTGTTTAAATTTTCGTTTGCCTTTTTTGTCAAGGGTAAAAAGAGATTTTACAAAAAATAAATTCGTTAGGAGGTCACTTGAGCAAATATATATAGAGGTCCAAATAGAATTTCTTATTTAACTAGTGTCTGCTTCGATCGATATCTTGTGACTCGGTAACTTATAATGAAGCAAGAGAATCGTACGTTTTTATCATAATTATTTTTTAGAAGATAAGCAAGTAGGTGATTAATTTCTAGCGAATTATGATTCACCCTTAATTGACCGGTTTAATTGGTTTGGTAGAATTCGATCAATACCACCATTTGCCCTTTCTTTTTGTAATAGTGATACTTTTAGCTTTCCAAACTATGGATGTAGCTAAATTTTGGATATGAGTCGTTCATCTTCCTTAATATTCCATGGGGCTTATGTGTTTGTAGGCTTTTATTTCATCGATCGATCAATAGAACTTTCTCGATTTATCATTGAATTATAACAAAAAAAAATACTATTTATATATGTAAAAAATTTTATTTCGAATGGATAATTTTTTTTCTAGTTGTGCGTAAAGTAAATATAAACCACTTTGAAACTCTTATTTGAGATGAAGTACTATTGGTATTGGGGAAATAATTGGTGAACACTATAAGGACAATATACAAACGAGTACGACACAAATTATAAATTAATTTCTTAGTGAGGTGTAATAAACTAATAATACATGAATTTACTCAATAAGCATGCATATAACGGAATTTGAAAGAAAATTACATGTAATTATTCAATAATAGTAATATTTTCTGTGTATTATTGTATCGTTTTTTGAGTGATAATACACTAGTTTGAGGAAGTTGAAGAAGAGAAAAAGGGCAAGCATGATGAGACACCATAACACTAGCAGTTCTGAAAAGCAACGGCCATGGAAGATGGAACCCTCCACTTGCCCAAACAATAACTGATCTCAAAACCAAATCAATTAATAGTCCAAACAAATTAGCCTACTCGCATCTTCTCCTATTCCAAATTTGGTACAAAGTCCCAACATTTCTCAACTTTATAACGCAACGTACATCTTTAATAATGTGATTTGAGGATCGACGATGTGTGGAGATTCCTATTCCTTAGTAGGAGATGCGTATGACTATGTACCAAACATGTTTATGAGGTGATCCTTCAACTGTGGAAAAAGTTTTTTCTTTTCCACGTAAAGAAGAAATCATGGGGGTTTGGAAAAAAGGAAAAAGAAAATTAAAGTGATGAAACATGAACAAGATGTGTTGGGTGGGTGGCTGAGTGGCCTAGTTGTTGATGCTATTTCGATTTGTTTACCAAAATTAGGAATTTATTGATTTTGATCTAGTGGGGAACCTTGTTCTTCCTTTCCATTAGTTCCATGATTTTGACCAATTATATTTTTTTTTTGTGATTATATATATATATATCTATACTATATATTAAGAGAATACATGTTGTCAATCAAAACAATTTTTTTTACTTTAATACCCTTTAAATATTAAATAATTATATATTTATTTTAATCATTAAGGATAATAAGGTAAAAACATAAATAATTAATAAAAATAAAAAATAAAAACTTTCAAAAACTACCTAAAACTACTCACTTTCACACTCTTAATTTCCACACCATAAAATAAATAAAAATCAATTTTCTGTTTTTTTTTTTAAATAAATACACACACATAGTGTGTGGTTTTCTTCTAGTATATATATATTTTAGGGGGGAGGTGAAGGGGGGTTGTCTTAGGCTATCTCCAACAAGAGGGCTAAACTTCAAAATTTGGTCATTTTTTTCACTTTATGGTCTCCAACAAAGAGGGCTATATGTGGCGTGAGGGCTAAAGGGCTGAGGGGAGGGCTAGATTTAGCCTTGGCAAGAGCCTAAGCTATTTTTTAGTGAGGCCCGCTATGTGAGAAGAACAATTGAACTTGCAAAAGATGAATGAAAAGAAAAAAAATTGTTGTTTTAATAACTTTGAGGATATGTGGCAGCTTACCATTGGGTTGCTCTTTAAAATTTGATTAAATGGCTTGGATTTGTTATCCGTTGCAATCCAATGGTTGATAATTATGTATACTTTTTTTATTAGGGATTTCTCCCTAGGAAGGATCCCCTCAAGCTCAACCTCTTTGAAAGGTAAGCTGAGGTGACTAATCTAATAATCTCCCTTCATGATGCATTCGGCCAAATAATTATGTATACTTTAAAACCAATATAAGCAATTAACGGCTAGCCCAATTAATTTATATTTTGGCCAATTGATGCATGACTGAATTTAATCATACTATCCATTGATCATACAATCTTATCGAAAATGTACACCTAAAAAAATTTATTTTTGTCTAAAATTAAATGTAGACACAAAATAATAATATTATAACTAGATAAAATCATAAATTTGAAAAAGATAATATAAAATATTGAAAAGGCTAAAATTTAGCTCTCTCTTACTAGAGACGGTCAATAAATACTTGAATAAATAATAATATTTTGAGAGCTAAAATTTAATCTTGAGCCCAATATAGCCTTTTCTCGCTGAAGATGGCCGCAATGAGTTGAGAATTCACTGTGTTTTGAACATGTTCCACCACTTTGAGTTGCATATTGATTCAGCTAGACCCACTAAACCATGAGTTTCTTTTCTTGTTGGTACAAGAAGAGCCAAAGCCTAATAAACCAGCGGATCCGAACATAACCGAATGGTTCTTTAACTAAATTGGACTGATTAATCTGATCCAATTGTTTATTCTAAATACTACAACAAACCATTCTTTGTATATTGCATTGGAACAAAAAAACACTGTGTCACTCACTTATTAGCTTTTCTAACCGCTAACTTCCAACACATAACTTTGTGATCATCATCTAACTCTAATTTCTCAATCTCTCTTCCTCTTCCCCACCAGCCTCGATGGCATCTTCTAACCCTCCTAGGTCTCTGGTCCACTGGGATTCCGACTTGAGCTTTCGGTTTGCTAAAAAAACCGACCGAACCGACGACCTACAAGTAACAAAAGAAATTATGGGCCTATTAAAAGAAGAGGCCCAAATCTTATTGGGCTTTTCTTTATGTATAGTTTGGATGGTCGACCTCAGCCCAATAATATACAAACAAAACAGAACCATCTAGTTCACATGTTACGAAAACACAAAGATCCGAGTTTTCCGTGGGACCCACCCACCGCACCTGACTCTGAGGTCTGTTTCTCTCTTTTCTGGGCTTCTGGCTGGGAAATAGGAATCTTCTGCAGACGACTGAGGACGCCAGTTTCAATTTCAGTGCCATAAAAGACGATTCTGTCCTTTTACGTATTTAATGCGCCATGGACACGAAGGTTTCTTGTTCTCTAGCTATCTTCTGCGTCTGTAGTCTGTACATTGAAACTTGAAACCACACACATACACCTTACCCAAATGAAGTTCTGAAATATCTTCCAAAACCCTAGCTAGTCGACAATTAAATAGTTAAATACATATCTATACGTATAATATAGATCTGTATTATACACGTACCTGCATGTTTTGAGATTTCTGTGCCAAAACTAAAACTAAACCAGAAAATATAATATATGTCTTCCAAGGACATCAGCAGCATGTTCTGGGCACTATGTATGATTTTTGAATCGAAAGGAGAGCAGGTCAAGCTCTAGGGCTCAACACATGCATGCTTATTAATTATAAGTAATTATAAAGTATAAACATAATGAATTCCACAGGTTTCTATGGCTTCTCTTCCATGTGATTATATCCACCCACGTACTGCAACATATATATGTATATATATATATATATATAAATATTAACTAGGGAAATCTAAGAGAGAATTATCCATAAATATCTTCTTCTTTTTTCAAGGAAAATATTGCTAATTTGCTATGTGCATGTGTTGCCCTAGCTAACAGCACATGATCATCATACATTTATATTAAAAAATTTAAGGAAGAGAGAGAGCTAGCTAGATCATGCAGAAACTTTTTCTCTCATCTAAATCCTGCAGAAATATTAACATGTTATTGTCTCATTTGTCAGATATTAATAATTAAAATACTGTACTGAAGGAAAGGATTATCTATCTCCAAACCACTTAATTAATATAATCAATGATTCAATGATCGATATATATATATGATATCTCAAGCGTTAATCATTAAAATATTGTGGTGGATCTAATTAACCTGCCCTTGTTTGCTTCTGAAAAAAGAGTACGTGAACCAGATCGATCAGCTAGCTAGCATACAGAAAATTATTTAGTCAAAAGAGAATTAAGGAAATTAAGATAATTGCTAATTATTATCGTAGTTTAATTATTGGAGAGTTGTAGGGTCTTGTAGCTATCATTACGTAATTCTGTTTCTGGAAGTTTGTTTAGTTTCTTTGAATTAGGTTTGGAAACATTCAACTACTCCTTGTGTCTCATCATTATCTATATTCCAAAGTCATTAGTTAAAGAAAAATCAAAGATGCTTGTTAAATATGCTTCCTTTGACTCTACACCAAGGGCATGCAGTTGATTCAAATTTCAAATACGTAGAGCAACAGAGAAAAAAAACAATAATGAAGACAGGAGGCAATAATATATGATGGAGGCTGGCTAGCTTGGGCTTAATAATTATGATCATACTTTTACTGTGTCATATGCCCACATGGAAAAAGAATTATCACGCCAGAAAGTGAAAAATTAAAGCTGTCTGTGTGTGTGTGTCCACATTTTTTTTTTGATCAGGGTGTGTCCACATTTAGGGTTGGAGAAACAACATGATGATGATCTGCGCGGTGGGTTGTGTTTACTTCTTTCATGACCCCCATATGAAAAGTAGGTTACAACAGCTAGTAAGTAATCAAATCGAAGGGGAATGGAACAATTGGATCCATCATCTCGATCTGCAACAAGAATTTTGGACCAGTTGCATTTAACATGGTGTCACCCAACGTCCCATCGCAACGTTTTGTGGAGAACCGAAATAGTGGTGAAGATAAGTGAGATGATTCCGTTCTGCTCAAAATATATAATCTATATATAATCCGATGATCGAGTTCACTCTCCAATTAAAAGGGGATATCTCATACCCTAATATATCCATCTCCTAACACAAGAATGTGTGGATGGGTGAGCCACGGATTTTAGGGTTTAGCATCGACATGTACAAAACTATCTTATAAACCCTAATTTACAACTAACCAAAAGTTATCATCAACACAATCTATCTTATATATATAAATATACCTGTGCTAATCAATTTTACGTTTTCTCCAAGCAATTCTGTTGAATATCATTTATGTTGGTAAAGCGTGTAAACTAACCATGTGAGCAATCAAATAATCAAATGAAAGTTCCCTTAACTAGTTAGTTTGGAATTAATAAGCAACATCAATGTTTTTAGCAAAGCTAGCCTCAACCTAATTAAAGAGATAATTTCTTTAATCACCAATAAAACGGCAGCTATGTGCAATTAATTGCACCTTTTTCAATTTGCAAATTGGTCTAATTTTTGTTTAAGAAACGAAAGACACTAAAAATAAAATAGAGCATATTGTGTTGTTGCATGTAGACATGTCAATAGATCAGCTACGAACCAAATTTGCATGTAATTAAAATTTTAACTTTGAACCAATTTAACCACATGATATCAAATTAATGCGCATCTTCTCTACTAGTTAGTTTCGAATAAGCTCCATAAATGTTTTTACTCTCAATATAATCGAAATGATATACTCATTAAGAGAGAATTATGAATGATGTATCAATTTTTGCATTCAATTAGAACACCTCATTCGATATCCTCACGTGATGACATATGGTAAGGGCATCAATCGTAATCAAATCTACTATAATTAATGAACTTTGCCTCTTTTATTTTTGCTTAAGAAACAAATAACATTAAAAACAATCATCAAGCTTCATATCATACTAAATATAACGTACGAGGTTACTTATATTCGACCCGAAAGAAATTACTAAATCCATGTTCTTAGATCTGATTTTGTTCAAAACCAAACACATTAACATGTCTAGTTGCAAGATTTCTCCTTATTATTTTTTTTTTCATGAAAGAAAGTACTAAAGCAATTATTGTAAAGAAAAAGAAAGGCAAGAATGCATTATGGAAGATTATAAGCGAGGAAAGTAGAAAAAAGTAAAATGGAAATGGTCCCCCTAAACGACCAAGTGTGACTTCCCACCAATATTAGAGAAAAATAAAAATTCAAATTCACCATTTTCCACGTTGGACGCTTTTCTTCATGCCACGTGTAGAACCTTAGCACAAACGGGCCCACCGAACCAAAAACCCCCAAAAACCCTCAGGCCCTCACTTTTCAAAGTTGGTGAGACACCACAGCACCACCCTCTCTCTATCTTCTTTAGCTTCGGATTCACAGACAGTGAGAGAACTCTCTCTCTCTCTCTCTGTCTTTCTTACAAGCATGCAAACCCGGAACCATGTCATAGTTTCCACTTCTACCCCTCCCAGTTCCCTTTATTACTTCCTTGCTACTCCAGCTCTGAGTATCCACGTCCATGGCGGTCTCCGAGGTCGAGGCAGTGCTGGAATTCTTGAGAAAAAATGGGTTTTCGGAGGCCGAGTCGGCTCTCAAAGAGGATATGATTGAAAAGGGCGATCTGGGCTCTTTCGATTACGAGAAGTTCTTGTTTCCGATGGTGCCTCCGCCGCCTCCGGTGAGAATTCCGGCGAGTTTTCAGAGATCGATGGTTCCGGGGGCAGCTGAACTCTCGAGCTCGAGATCGATCTCCGAGGATGACGAATTTGTGAGCATGGGGTCTTCTACTACTAATAGGTGCTCTTCAGGTAGTTAAAGTTGTTGACTTTGATCAGACTTAAATTCAGCTTCTTGTTGATGGCTTCAAGCATATTAGATTATTAGTGTGATTGTTATATCATTCTAATCAGTTCTAATGTATCACTCTCATTTCACCAACTAAGTGGATGCCTTTGTTTCTTTTGCAACATGTTGAATTGAATTTGTTTAGAACTATTTTCTCAGCAATCGAAATTGTGCTTTTTTGTTTTTCTGTTTGGGATATATAAAACTGGCACCACTGAGCATTTCGTTACATGAAAATTGGAATACGAAAAATTGCTTGCTACTTGCACCTTTTGTCACTGATCTTTAAATGATATGCACATGTCAATGCATGTTCGGAAATCAACCAAGCATAGAACACCTGTAATACTATCAGTAACTTCAGGCTTATTAGATTTCAGCCCTCCTAAGAATTCTGCTGTTATTTTAGTTAGTGATGATCCTGCCAGTGCTTTCTTTCTATTGGTGGTAGAGAAGTCTCAGCCTTTTCTGTTTTGCAGATTTCACAAATCCATATGGAATTCGATCTACATCTCCAGGCAGTTCCGAAGGTTCATCTGATAGAGTCTCTCAATTTGGCACAGCGCGTGATTACCATGATTTTGATATGCAAAATGACTTGTTCTGGCATGATGAGAAAGACGATGGAGACTTCATGACTCCTTGCTTTGAAGGGCCGGACTTCTTTGGCTGTCCCACTGAGGATAAGTTCATCATGACTTCAGACACTGACAAGCAAAGCGAGGACCTGCTGGGTCTGCATTATAAATCTGAAGCATTTCAATCAAGAACAAGCCTTGATTACTTGGACAAGAAATGTCTCACTAATATTTCTTCCACGGATGATAAAAGGGATGTTTATGTGACAGATTACTATCATTTCAAAATGAAACATCAGCTTGAAGGAGGCTCTGAGGAGGAGCCTGATGCTCATTATGGTGAAAAATCGAAAGAAACTGATTTGGATAACTGCCATTTAAATTTATTGGAGGGTATTCCTACCACCGATATTGATTCTGTATCATATCATAGAATCAGAAAGAGTTCTAACTACTCTCCTAGAAGGAGCTCCACAAAGGATTGGTTCGAAAATGTAAAAGGTTCTTCTGATTTACATGGTAAGGTTGCAGAGAAAGATCTCAGGCCGAATGGGATTGAGATCTCTGAAGTTGGAAACAATGATGTAAATGAAGAATCCCATGATCCCGAGGCTGCTACTGATGAAGACGGCGATGAGGTTTTCATGTACAACACTGATGAGAATGACTATGAAGTTTTCGACTTAAGAGTCATACACAGAAAAAACAGGTTTGTTGGGCATAGTTTGCTTTGTGTAGCTTTGGTTGTATTGTAGCTGAACTCCTTGTGTGCATGCCCAGTAAACTAGCGCTTTAAATCGTTACTGGCCAAGTTAAGAATAAGTCACCACATTTGACACATAGACAACTTATTGATTCATCTTCACTAGGAAAAATACTTACCTTGAGAGGATCTTTTTGTATCTATGTTTGAAACTTTAGATAAGGGTTTGAGCTTGTGCACACATATGTTGATAGGTAGCTATCAGTTTTAATAATGCGTTGTGCCATTTGCAGGACTGGATTTGAAGAAAACAAGGATCTCCCTATTGTGTTAAAGACCATAATTGCAGGCAGATACTATTTAACTGAATATCTAGGTTCGGCTGCTTTCAGTAAGGTTGTACAGGCTCATGATCTTCACACAGGAGTCGATGTTTGCCTAAAGATCATAAAAAATGACAAAGATTTTTTTGATCAGAGTTTAGATGAGATTAAACTTCTAAAGTTCGTAAACAAGCATGACCCTGCAGATGAGCGCCACATTCTGCGACTTTATGACTACTTCTATCACCAGGTATACCTTTCTGATCCAACATTTGAAGACCTTTTTTTAATTTATTTCTTTTGAATGAGACTTGTTGATTATCATTCTCTCAGGCAGGGGTTAAATGATGATTTTGTCTCTATCTTTTCTGCAATGATTTATTGAAATTTTTACAATAGCATTCTATCTTTAAATTATTTGGTATGCTTAAATTTCTGCTTCATAATACAGGAGCATCTCTTCATTGTTTGTGAACTACTTAAAGCCAACTTGTACGAATTTCAAAAGTTCAGTCGAGAATCTGGTGGAGAAGCTTACTTTACATTAAGAAGGTTGCAGGTTTGTTCGACTATGCTCTCTCTCTCTCTCTCTCCCCAATGTTCTAGTCTCATAGTTTCAGTTCTTAAGATTGTTAGAATACGTTTTATGTGGCCAGGACTTCTCAGCAGAAGTGATTTAATTTGTTTACATCTACCTTCAAGCATATATTAATTTGATCAACATAGCTTTCTGCTGCTTGTAAAATTAAATAAAAAGTAATACAGCCAACATGGAACTTAACTGTGCACTCTTAACAGGCCATAACTCGTCAATGTTTAGAGGCATTGGAATACTTGCATCACTTGGGAATTATTCACTGTGATTTAAAGCCCGAGAACATTCTCATAAAAAGTTACAGAAGATGTGAAATAAAAGTCATTGATCTTGGAAGCAGTTGCTTTCAAACAGACAACTTGTGCCTATATGTACAATCTCGTTCCTATAGGGCTCCTGAAGTCATACTTGGGCTTCCATATGACGAGAAGATTGACATGTGGTCTCTTGGATGCATCTTGGCTGAGCTATGCTCCGGCGAAGTATGTTCCTATTTGGCTTGGTTTTTGTTCATTATATTGAGCTTTGTTTTACGCATCATGTTGAGTTTCACTGTAGATGCTAATTCTGTGCTGGATGCTTGATTCTGTTTGTCCCCTTGGAACTTACTATTCTGTTGAAGGCCTTTGATTATGATGTTTCTTTAGTTTGCCTCCAGATTGAGGGAATAAGTTCTCTAGTAAAACACTCATACGTAATAGAGATGATGCTAATGTCTTCATCTTGTTCAGGTGCTCTTTCCAAATGATGGGATTGTGACGATCCTTGCACGTATTGTTGGAATGCTTGGCCCTATTGATCTGGATATGTTAGTGAAAGGACAGGAGACAGACAAGTACTTCACAAATGAATTAGATCTCTACCACATAAATGAGGTTCATATTCTAAATCTCTCCCGTTCTCTATTTTTTTTTTCTGTTCTTAAACAAACATGGCATTTGGAATAATGCCTGCCATCCCATTTTCAGGAGACAAACCAATTGGAATACATAATCCCTGAGGAGTCCTCCTTGGAGCAACACCTGCAAGTAACTGATATTGGGTTTATCGACTTTGTTCAAAGCTTGCTTGAGATCAATCCCCTGAGACGCCCGAGCGCATCTGAGGCACTAGAGCACCCCTGGCTTTCCTACACATACGAATCGACTTCTTTCTAAAACTTTTGTGGTAATGGTTTCCGTTGTGGCTTTGTTTATACTCTCAGTTTTGAAGACCACTTTGTGAGTTGAACTGCAACCTTTGAGCACAGGACTGCGATGCCTACCTCGTCGAAATTTCAGTTTTGGCTTGCGTACATGCTTTGTTAATATTCTCCTGCTAATCAACACATCCATAATTTTACTGTACAAAATGCTCCACCCGCATGGTGGTTGGCTATTCCATAAACAAAGTACGAGTGACCAGATCACTAATAAAATCATCATGGGCATTCATTCGGTTTTTAGATGCCGATGCTGTATAGTTCCTGTAATTCCTATGATGCTGTTTTCTATTGTCATTGCTCTTTGAACCACAGTCTTTTTATATTTCACTGAAGCCGGCGGTAGCAAAACTCGGAGTATGTGCGATTATGCCGGACTCCGGAGTACCATAGAATTTGCTTCGTAATAATTGTAAATTATTGGACATAAACTATGGATAAGAAGGAATCAGGGATTAAACTATAGAGATGGGGGATTTATGAATAAAACAAGTTGATAAAATTTAGGGAGAATGGTCACTTTGGTCCGAACTTTGCCAGATTTGACACTTTAGTCACTGAACTTTCGAAAATATCACTTTAGTCACTGAACTATTACACCGTCTATCACTTTAGTACCTCCGTTAGTTTTTTCTGTTAAAACAACCTCTCTCCATTAAATTCAGGGGTATTTTAGGGATGTAAGACCAAAAAATAATTTTTCTAACTCACTTTCCATCATTTTTCCGGTAGCCAACTTGGGAACCTTTTAAAATATATTTATGCTCATTTTATCATATATACTTCTTCATAAAATTTGTTCTATATTATGTCTATTATTCGGTATTAAAATTTCATGATCATCCAACGGTTTAAACATTCCAAATCTAAGCATTTATCTAGTATACTCGCAGGAAAACCTCTATGTTGTTCACAATTTCAAATGATCATATCTCACTCATTTCTTAACCAAATTTTGTAATATTTATATAAAAATGAAGCTTAGAACCTAAAATTGTAATCTGGAGAATATCATAATTATTGGTTATATTTACATTATGTAACAATTTAAGGAAATCTTGGGCCATTATTTCTGGGCTAACACTAATAGGCAAAGTTTTACTTAAATTGTTACATAATGTAAATCTAACCAATAATTATGAAATTGTCCAGATTAAAATTTCAGGTTCTAAGCTTCGTTTTGATATAAAGATTACAAAATTTAGTTAAGAAATGAGTGAGATATGATCATTTGAAATTGTGAACAACATAGAGGTTTTCTGGAGTATACTAGATAAATGTTAGATTTGGAATGTTTAAACCGTTGGATGATTATAAAATTTTAATACCGAATAATAGACATAATATAGAACAATGTTTATGAATAAGTATATATAATAAAATGAGCAGAAATATATTTTAAAGGTTCCCCAGTTGGATACCGGAAAAATGATAGAAAGTGAGTCAAAAAAATAATTTTTTGGTCTTACATCCCTAAAATACCCCTGAATTTAACGGAGAGAGGTTGTTTTAACGGAAAAAACTAACAGAGGTACTAAAGTGATAGACGGTTAATAGTTCAGTGAAAAGTGATATTTTCGAAGTTGTGATAAATGTAATTAGTGATGATTCTCCCTAAAATTTAATCTGTCACTTTCAAGAACATTTCTAACAATGAAAGTTATTTTTTTTTTGTTAAAATGTTTAAAAGTTAAATATAGTTAATACTTTTTTAACTTCTACTCCAGCAGTTCTACCTATATATAAGTTAGATTGAAAAAAAGAACGTTGAAAATTAAAAAAATAGCCGTTAGACCATTTAACTTTTAACTATTTTCTCTTTTCTTTCTAGCTAAATACAGGTAAAAAGATTTAGATAAAAGTTAAATTTGACTTTCATTTGGGTATTCTGCTGAAGTGCTAAATTATCTTCAAATTAGTTACATTTTAAATTTATTTTGAAATGAGTAATCTATTGGAGATGCCCGATGAAAGTGAGAGAGTTCCAAATTCCATTGAGCATAGAATTGTAAACGAAGAAGAAAATAAAAATATCAAATTTGACTGAAAAAAAAGAAAAGAAAAAAAAAAGAAAAAAGAAAAAAGAAAAAAATGTAATCTTCGTGTGTTCCATTTCTGATCTCTGATTTTATGATTGAATTAAAGAAGGGCAGCAACAGCGTCGGTCTTAAAGAAGGAAAGATTGTCTCTTCTGATTGGCGCGACCTGATTTACCGTTCTCGCTTTCACTCCACCACTCCACGCTCTCCTCCCGCGCGTGCGAACCCCAGCCCAATCTCATTTCCCAAGAATCCGTCCACTCGCTCCCGTCGCGCGTTGGCCTGCGCAGCCCTCCAGCCCTCTCTAGACTTCGTCGAAGGGCACCATCAGCGAGAAAGCGAGGAACAAGAGAAACAGGAAAATAGTTTTTGATTGGCTTTGATCACTTTTTAGAGTCCGTTAGCCACCAAAGAGGCCCAATCAAGCACTCTTCTTCTTCTTCTTCTTCTTCTTCTGACAAAGCTATATAATGGCTGAGTTGACTCAGGGGGGCGAGGTGGCTTACTCGCCCAAGACTATGCAAGTGTGGAAAGCCTTGCTCAACTGGCTGGGCTTCTTCGTCCAGATCTTCTTTCAAATCCTCAGAGCTCTCGGCCACCACCCCTTACTCTCTTCGTCTTCATCGTCTTCTTCAGCTTCCGAGGCTTCCTTCAAATCCTTGCCGGCTGTCGAGTTGGTTGAGCACGACTCTCCCGCCGCCTCCGCAGTTGAAATCGCCGATTCTCCCGATTCCGACTCCGAACACCCTCCCGAGAAGCTAACGGTACTCTTTTTATGGTTGAGTTCTAACAACTTTCTGTTTTTGTGTAACAACTGTAAATTTTACGAGCTAAGTTTAGCAATTTGTGTTTGTTATGGAAAATCAGGTAGTTCTTGACCTGGATGAAACGCTAGTATGTGCATATGAGTCGGCTAGCTTGCCGGCGATAGTTCGGACTCAAGCAACCGAAGGTGGGTTGACGTGGTTCGAGCTCGAATGCATTTCTTCAGACAAGGTTGTTTGCTTGACTAGCACTCATTTCGTCATTTTCTAACTGATTGGCTTGTATTCATTCAAAATGGGAAATTGATGCTCTGGTGTTGTTTTGGGGTTTTGAAGGAATGTGATGGGAAACCGAAGGTGAATTACGTTACGGTTTTTGAGCGTCCGGGGTTGCAAGAGTTCTTAAAACAAGTTCATGGGTTTGCCGATCTTGTTTTGTTTACTGCTGGCCTCGAAGGTTTGTTTGCTCATGATTTTCCAGTTCCTTTTTCAGTTTTATCCTTATTTATCTCTCCCTTTATGGAGTGAGTATTTAGTGTTTTGAATGATAACAGGTTATGCTAGACCACTTGTTGACAGAATAGATGTAGAAAATCGATTCAGTTTTAGGCTTTACCGGCCTTCAACAACCAGCACGTAAGTTCTGCTTTCTGAAATTTTCCCTTTTCTGTCAACATTTGTTGTCATTTTTTTCAAACTTTATAGTTACTGATGGGGAACACCTTCTCTGAAGTTTTATGATCCTATCTACTTAAGTTTCTTCTGTCATTGACCACTTGACATTGCTTCTTCAGATTTTGGTTACTTGCACTTACAGACATTGACAATTTATAGTCCGTTTATGTAGTTTATAAGAGAGGAATATGTTTTGGTATGAATATGATATGTTCATTTTGGAGCAGACATGCAGCTAATTATTTTCGGAGTTAAGAATATCAACTTAAAACTCTGGGGAACTTGGTCATATTTCTTGACGTGGGTAGAAAACAAAGCTTTTCAAGGGTTAGTTCTGGCTTGGCAGCAAAAATTGCGTCCAACATTATGCTACATTTTGTTTGTTCTCGTTATACTGGGAATTTATTCAATTGAATTTGAATGGTAGTAGGTGCTGCTTGAATGCTCAAAAAAATTGAACTAGGTGCTAGCAAGTCAAGAAAACTGCAAGTGCTTCTTTTATGTATAGGTGTATAACTGATGAATTCTCCTATATCAGAATATCAATGCTTTCTGTTAATGACCTCATAGAAGTTCCTATGGATGCCTTATGGGGTCATTTGAAGTACTGTATAGAATGCAACGTGTCATAAAATTCTTATGGATGTCTTGCACACTTTTGTCCTCAAATTTTTTCTCTTCAAATTCTTGTCCCAACTTGTAGATGTAGCATAAAGTTCAGGGTGACACTGGTTCCATGAGTATTGATACAAACATTAATTACCCATGTACTGTTGTTGGAGGATTTGATTCTTGATTGTTCGCAGCTTAAGACTGAGTTGGTTAGTTTGGTAACACCTCTAATGCTGGGATGAAATAATACAGGGAATACCGTGAGCATGTCAAGGACCTGTCAAGCCTATCAAAGGATATGCGCCGAATTGTTATTGTTGACAACAACCCTTTCAGTTTCTTGTTGCAACCTTTGAATGGAATTCCATGCATTCCATTTTCTGCTGGGCAAACACATGACATTCAGGTAGAAAGATCCAACCACCTAAACTTCAGTACCTCTTCACTGGTTATCACTTAAAATGCCACTGCGTTCCCTCCTTTTCTCTTTTTCATTTCCTCGCAAATTTGTTTTTCAGCTTTTAGATGTTCTTCTTCCACTCCTCAAGCACCTGTCGCTGCAGAAAGACGTGAGACCTGTGCTTTACGAAAGGTTTCACATGCCCGAATGGTTTCAAAAGCAGGGAATCCCTTCAACTAGTTGGAAATAGTAGAATTGGCAGATCAAAGTCAGATTCTTCGTTCGTGCAATCCTCAACAGTTAGTTTGTTCAAGGCAGTGTCTCATCATCACTCCCACGATTCTTCTGTACAGCATCATTGTGTACACTGCAAATTTGTTATACTAGCGTGTACTTCCACTAGAGGTCTGAGTGTTGCATCTCACTGTCGTATACGGAAGTCATTATTTATGTATGTAGATTTGTTGAATACTCTGATTCTTGTGTAACTCTGTTTATATGCTTGCTGTTAGTTCTCTGGGATGCCTATGCATTTTGTTAGAATTTTGTGAAAATGTTGCCAATAATCATAAGTAGTTTACACAGCCCTCCTCATCAAATGCGCTTCGTTTTTAATCGTTGTATACTTTCATTGTGATTTTTGTTTTCTGTAATCTATGAAATTAAGCGCATTAAGGTAGTGTGATTGTCTGATGGTTAACACAGACTAAAAATCATGCTCTACAAAGGGCGTGATTTTGGCACGAAAAAAGTTTTAAAAATGTAGTTCCCATGCTCGTGCAGGCGAAGCTAATATGCCCATGCTAGGGAGACTAACGCCACTGGAAATCAAGGCTAACTTCCAATTTTGGCGGTCCAACCACGAGGTTTCACATAAAAACGATGTTCTAACACGGCGGAGACTAACTCCAATATTTTCTCTCAATTTTTTTTTTTGCTTAAAAGTCCAAAACTATGGTTTCTCACCCAAATATGTGGACAATGGCACACGATTTTTTGGCCAAAATCTTTTTTTTTTAATTTCTTATTACAATCGTCCCACCCACAAATCATGAATTGTAAGGAATTCTTAAATTAACAGAACTCGAAAATGTCGACTCGTTTATTTTTTGAGATGTTCTAAAGCCGAAAAACTAAAAAATTCATAAAAAATAAACAAGTAGTGGTTTTTTAGTTTTGTCAATTGAGACACTTTCTAAAAATCATGTTCTACGAATGACGTGATTTTGGTACGGAAAAAAAAACTGTAGTTCCCATGCTCATGCAAGCGAAGCTAACATGCCTATAAAAGGAAAGTTAACGCCACTGGAAAGCGAGGTTAACTTCCAATTTTGGCAGTGCAACCACGAAGTTTCATCCAAAAACGATGTTCTAATACTGTGGAAACTAACCCCAATAGTTTCTCTCAAATTTTTTTTTTGCCCAAAATTATGGTTTCTTACCAAAAATTGTGAACTTTAGCACACGATTTTGTGGGCCAAAATCGCATTTTTTTTTTTTTTTTTTTACCAAAATCGCCCCACCCATAAATCATGAATTGTAAGAAATTCTCGAACTGACAGAACTCAAAAATCTCGAATAGTTTATTTTTTAAGATTTTCCGAAGCCGGAAAACTAGAAAATTCATTAAAAAAAATGTAGCTCCCATACCCATGCAAGCGAAGCTAACATGCTCAAGCAAGGGTAGCTAATGCTACTGAAAAATGAAGCTAACTTCCAATTTTGGCAGTCCAACCACGAGATTTTACCCAAAAATGATGTTTAAACATCGTGAAGACAAACCCCAATATTTTCCCTCAATTATTTTTTTGCCCAAAACTATGGTTTTTTTTACCAAAATTGTGGATATCACACGATTTTTTAGGCTAAAATCGCACTTTCTTTATTTCTTACCAAAATTCTCCTACCCACAAATAATAAATTTTAAGGAACTGTCGAACTGATAGAACTCGAAAATTTTGACTCATTTATTTTTTAAGATTTTCCAAAGCAGGAAAACTAGAAAAATCATAAAAAATAAACAATTAGAGGTTTTTTAGTTTTGTCAATTGGGACACTTTTTCTAAAAAATCATGCTCTACGAATGGTGTGATTTTGGCACGGAAAAAGTTAAAAAAATGTAGTTCCCACGTCCATACAAGCGAAGCTAACTTGCTCAAGCAAATGAGGCTAACGTCACTGGAATGCTAACTTCCAATTTTGGCAGTCCAACCATGAGATTTCACCCAAAAACGATGTTCTAACACGGGGGGGCCCAGGCCCCTTGGGGGGGGCATTGAGACTAACTTCAATATTTTCTCTCAAAACTTTTTTTTTTTGCCCAAAAGTCGAAAACTATGGTTTTTCACCCAAAAATGTGGACTATAACACATGATTTTTTTTTGGCAAATTTGCATTTTCTTAATTTCTTACCTAAATTGTCCCACCAAAAAATCATGAATTGTAAGGAATTCTCGAACTGACAGAACTTGAAAAATCTCGACTCATATATTTTTTTAAGATTTTCCAAAATCGAAAAACGAGAAAATTCAAAAAAATAATCAAGTAGAGGTTTTTGAGTTTTGTCAACTAGAATACTTTATAAAAATTATGATTTATGAATGGCGTGATTTTGGCAGGGAATTTTTTTTTAAAAAAATGTAGTTCCCAATGCCTATGCAAGGTTTGGCACATTTTGGCATGCATTGACATCTATAAACGTGTCAAACCATGCCAATTTTTTTTTCCATGCCTAAACTTCAACAAAGGTAAAACATAATTTTTAAAAGGTGTTACAATTGACATCTCTTGAAAAGCTCAAGTCGTTTATGTGTTATGATTTTCCAAAATCAGAAAACTAGAAAATTCATAACTCATAAACGAGTCGAGTTTTTTGAGTTTCGTTAATCAAGACACCTTCTAAAAATTATGCTCTAAGAATAATGCAATTTTGGCATGGAAAAAGTAAAAAAAAAAACTGTAGTTCCCCTGCCCATGCAAACGAGGCTAACGCCACTGGAAAACGATGCTAACCATGAGGTTTCACCCAAAAATGATGTTCTAATACCGTGGAGAGTTGGAGACTAACCTCAATATTTCTCTCAATTTTTTTTGCCCAAAACTGTGGATTATAGCACACAATTTTTTTGGTCAAAATTGAATTTTCTTAATTTATTACCTAAATCGTCCCACCCACAAATCATGAATTGTAAGGAATTCTCGAACGGACAAAACTCGAAAATCTCGACTCGTTTATTTTTGAGATTTTTCAAAGTCAGAAAACTAGAAAATTCATTAAAAATAAACAAGTAGAGGTATTCGAGTTCCGTCAATTGGAACACTTTTTAAAAATCATGTTTTACCCATGGTGAGATTTTGGAATAGGAAAATTTTAAGAAAAAATTGTGTTGATAAAGTTTGGCAGATTTTGGCATGCCATGGTAGCTCAAAGTTGAAGGTTGTTGCGAACTCTTAGATGTTGAAAAACACATCAAGTTCGCAACATTCTTCGACATGTGAAAATCAAATGTACTTCTGTTTGCTATCTCACTATTTATGATAACCCTCTTTGTGATTTTCACTTCAGCCAAACTTTACTGATACTATAAATGACTCAATATTACTTGAAGCAAGAGAAAAGGGTCTCATAATGCAGTAAAGAAGAACCACAACTCTCAATGTTAGAGAAGTTATTTAATTGAGCAGTAGTTAAACGATAGGGAAATTATCCCAAATTGGCCGTTCTTTTTGCCTTTTTTTGTTTTTTTTTATTAAAAAAAAAAAAAAAAAAAAAAAATTTTTTTTTCCCCCCCCCCCCCCCCCCCCCCCCCCCCCCCGCGGGGGCCGGGGGGGGGGATATTATATCTTGTGAGGTTCAGGATAGAGAGCCCTTTCACAACTAGGCCTGTATCCCAAGATTATATAAATCAGCAACAAAAAGCAAAGAGTAGCCTTGTTTTTAGACCTCTTTAATCCTTTGTGGTATTTATAATTGGGTTAATACAAAATTGTTTGCTCGCCCCTTGATGGTTTAAGGGAATTGGTGCTCCGTTTCCTTTCTTTTTTTTTTTATTTAATTTTGGTGTAGGGGGGTTTTGTTTATTTTTTTTTTTTTTTAAATTTTTTTTTTTTTTTTTAAAGGGGGGGGGGGGGGGGGTTTATATGTTCTCCTTCTTGGTGAATGGCTACTGCCCCTAATTTAAATTGCACCACTGTTTCAACTTTGTCTTCAATAATGTATTTTTTGGTGGTAGTCTTCAATAATGTATTAGTCCATGTTTTCCTGCACCCAAATTTCAGAGCCCTGCAGAGAAAGGCTTTGTATCATTATCTTTATATGATTAAAATTTGATTGTAAACCCTTTTGAATAGTCGAAGGATAATTACATGGGATATATTTATTAGCTATGTTCTGATCTCCCGCAACAGCTATTACTACTCTTCTGCTATTTCTTGTGTTTTAGTAGAAGAGGTGCTTGGTTGATTGTGACAATCAGAGATTTTTTTCCTCTAATACCAGGTAAAGAAAGGCACTGCATGTGACTCGTTGGTCTCCATTTACCTTGTGTGAATGTTTATGCATGAGATATTTGATTTGCATGCTACTTTTGAAAGCAAAACTCTAACTATGAATTGGACCAGTTTTCCTTTTCTGATAATTCACACATATCTGGAAGTTGCAATTATCAATAATGAAGTGAAGCTTTATGATTAATTCATTATTACACAACACACATGGAGTAATAATGTGTGGCTTTATGGTACACCAAAACCTTAATTAGAGTAATAAGTTGGGAATGGATCCATGAGTTATTACACAATACACATATTAGGCTACAACATTTGCTAGTCTCCATTCGCTAGCTCTCTGGCAAAATCCGCAACCGATCACCTAGAAATGGAAATCAAAGCACTCACATAATTTAGCATTAGGACAAAGTTTTGGAGGTTCGGGTTATCATGCTGCCTTTAGATGTCTCCAGTACTACCATGACTTCCCACAGTCGGATAACTCGCAGAATATTGACACCTCGCTTCCCACGCCATACTCTACAAGTTATTTGCACACAAACAATATATGAATTTTGCAGTCATAGACCAATGAATTTTAAAAATAAAATTATCATTTTCTTGCACATATCATAAAGAAGTACATAACAGAACCTATTGTTTAGCATCTTCTTGGTCTCTCTGGATGGATTTCAACACCAATGTAAGCATTTTGTATATGGTGTAGGTCCCTGGTGACATCCTCCATAGACATATATTCTATTCTTTGGTGATTCTTCCGAGCATGCAAGTCCAATGTTAAGGATGGGAAGTATGCCCTTCCACACATATGATGCGTTCATCTTGCTTAGGTTCTCATCGTTTATGTTTTCTTCTTCTGCTTCAATTTCGTTGTTGTAACCATGGATGTGGTTCCCTTCCTTTTCTGCTGCTGCAGGTGTTGTCTCGTCTACAATGGCGAGAAGAGTTGGGTCCACAATTTGCATTAATCTTCCCGGTACTGCCATCTTAACAAAGTTATGAAGATTGAAACCACCTTTAAACATTTCGTCTGTGGGCCTTCTTCCTGTGAACATCTCCAACACGAGGATGCCATAACTATATACATCCCCTTGTCTTGATGGCTCAACACCAACTGCATACTCTGCAACTTCATCACTCAAGTATATAAGTTCTCTGTCTACTATGCACAAATTTGGAGCCTAATACGTACTATTATTCAAATTTTTCTTCTTTTATTAGAATAGTATATGCAAGCTTTTCATCATGAATGCTTTCTTGGTATTATTTACTACGTATGAATATATTACAAAAACGATTTTCGTTATCAAGTCTTTTCTATCCTAATTAAAGAAAGAGATCAATCATATCTTGTCTTGTATCATTACAATCTTTGAAATTAATGTCATGTCTTCATTTATAGGGAGCCAGTCCATTGTTGTAGGGAGCTGGTCTACAATTGATGTACCGATATGTTAATGTACGTTCCCAATGTTTGCTAACTTAACAACTTTCTCATTTTTTTGTTAGGGGTTAAGATTGTAGTTGGTTGTCTGTGTCAGATTATAACCTACCATTCTCATATTTTTCTATTCTCATGTCCATGTTCATATTTATCTTCAATACAACCTACAATGCTCTTATAATCATGAAAGTCCAAGATGTCGTTCCTTTTCCGGGGGCGGGGGCCCCCAACCCACCCCGGGGGGGTGTTTCAGTACCGCCCCCCACACTTTCCTTTTGTTCCCCGTGGTTGTGTTCCCCTCCTAAACCCCTTTGCTCAACGGCGCATACGACACTTTAGTCTTCCTAGTTCCGTGTCTGCTTCTGGACTTGGAGCCTTGTGGGTTGCCTTTCTGGTTTTCTTCCTGATCAAGAATCCCTTTGTATACAAACCAAAACCCCCAAAGGCGGAGGATCCCGGGCGGTCGTTGAACGAAGGAGTTGTTGTGGTTGGTGTGTTCTTTTCGTGTCCCAAAAGGCAAACAAGAAGGCAAACAAAAGAGGCCCACACATGAATTGTCACTTTCTATCAACGTTTCTCGTTTGTATTGGGGGGGGCTAAACCCACCCGTTTGTTTTCCAACCATGTTTGTTGTGTTTTGAAGCCCTGTTTTGGTACCTCCCCTCCAGTTTGGAGAAGGTTCAAATAAGCAAGATGGAGTCTTGGTCTTTTGGATTTGTCCTCAGTTTTTTTCGAAAGTCTAAAGCAGCTTTCAAAGAAGCAAAGAAGAGGTTGTTCCTTGAAAGAGTTCCCCTGTAGAATTAGATATTCAGGCAGCTCTATTTTTCTGGATTTCTCCGTCAGTTGTTCGGTGCGATGGCTCTTGTTCCTGGCGGGGGGTTTTGTGACAAGTGAGAAGGCGGGGAAAGCCATACTGTGTTGGTATTCCCTATCCTTTTGTGCTTCCTCCTTCTTTTCTTTCAATCTTGGGGTGTTCCTTCTATTCTTGGCAGAGGTGTAGGGGGGTTTCTGGAGTGGGTTCGTCCGTATTATTTTTAATGCTTTGGTTTTGGATCCCAAAAGAAGTAGGAATGCCGGAATAGGTTATCTGCTGAACACTTTTGAGTTTTCTATGTTGCGGATTTTCCTGTCTTGTTCCTTTCAGGTAGGTTCGTCGGGGTTGACAATTGGCTATATACTTGGGTAAAACACCCCAAATTGTTAGACTTATATCAGACTTCTAGTTGGCATTTGCAAGGTGTTATAAACCCAAGTCTTAGTGAATACTTCCCAGTTTTGTTACTCATATCAGCACCAGAGTCTGGAGTTCTCCAAAAATTTTGGGACTTCCCCCCAAACTTTTTGTGAAATATCATTTTTGAGCTTGGAAGTGGAAAGATTTGGGTTTTCCCAATTTTAAAATTTTTGGAGTTAGTTTTAGCCTATACGGGTGATATTTTGGCCCAATAGAGAAGGTTCAAGATGATATATTAAAAGGGAGGGAGGGATAAACCAGAAAGATTATTGGCACCAATGTAAAAACCAGATAAGCTTTGCATCGTCCTATCTCCTCTGGAACACCCCCACCAATTTCTCTGAAATTGTTGTAAGTTTAAGAGTGTCTCTGTCATTGTTTGGTGAGTTAAAAAATTATAGATTTTTGTTTTTTTGTTAGTGTTTTTTTGGTTTGTTTTATTTTTGTTGTAAATTTTTGAGTTGGTTAAAGGGGTTTTGGTGTTTTTTGTTCTTTCGTTGTTTTTGGAATATTCTTGTGAGTGGTTTTTTTTTTGGGTTGGTGTTGTTTTTGATTGAAAGGATGTCGTTTTTTAAGTGTTTAAGAGTGGTAGGTTGGAAGGTTTGAAAAGAAGAAGGGTTTGTGAGGTAATAAAATAAGTTGGATGCTATATTCGATTTTGGATTGAGGTTGGGGGTTTGTAGTTGAAATATTAATGTATATATAAATGTGTATTTATGGATATAGTAGGGAAAAGTTTATTGGTAGTTAAAGTGTTATCTCTTGTGTGGGAAAATGGTAGTTGTATTTTTCAATATAAATTGAATTGAATAAAGTTGTTTAGAGGAAATGTAAATCATGGGTGTTCTTTGTATCTATTCCTTCTTGGTTTGTTTATTGTGTGTTTTGGTGATAGTCTGGGTTCTTTGGAAAAGTTTAAAATAGGTAGTGTTAGTAAAATTAGGTTGGTATATGTGTTTGAGATATGTTACATGAAAGAGTTAGAAGTGTTTGTTTCAAATAGGAATTTGTTGTATATATTAGTCATTTTTGTGTTTGTGATTATCTGTCTACCTATTTTTATGTAAATAGTAGTTTTATGTTGTTATTTTGAGTTTAGTGTTTATAGTTGGATTTATGGGAAAAGGGATGGGATAGTAGGGTTGTAAAGGAGTATTTATAGTTTCTAGTTTATGATTAGGGGGTGTTTTATCTTGGAGATGGGAGGTGGGATCGATTTATGAGGATAAGTTTGAGATGAAAATTAAAGTAAAAAATGAAGTATTTTTTTGTTTAATAGTTGTTTAAGTAGTTAATCTTGTAATTTTAAAATGTAGATAGTATGATGATATATATGAATGTGTACTCCTAGTAATTTTGTTTTTTTAGGTTAAAATAATTACAAGGAAAATTCTTCGGATCAAATACTAAGAGTTGTCAAAATTTAAAAAGTAAAGATAGAAATATTAAAATAATTTTGGATTTTTGTATATATAAAAAAGTGAAATATTTTTAAAATAGTTGAAATGAAAAATTGGTAAACTTTGAACATAGGTGATTGATATCCGCCACAAGGGTAGAAAGTCTCCGAGGAATTTTGAAGATATGCACGCGCTTGATCA
Source organism: Rubus idaeus (assembly GCA_030142095.1). Taxonomy (NCBI): domain Eukaryota; kingdom Viridiplantae; phylum Streptophyta; class Magnoliopsida; order Rosales; family Rosaceae; genus Rubus; species Rubus idaeus. The sequence goes on from CM057971.1 coordinate 4,179,863, forward strand.
TCTTTATAAAAAGTAAGATATGGAGTTCCACCTGAAGCTGCTGAAGTTGAAGCCTCTGAGCCCACAATAAACTTGTTTTTAAGCCTATTGCTTCAGCCTGTAAAACTGAAGCAAAAGCCTATGCAATCACAGTTATGCCATTGTAATCTTTGATAATGAAACCACCTGAAGATTTTCCTTTTGCACTCACTGCACCATCAAAAATTAACTTATAACAATTTGGTGATGGAGGGTTCCAACTTATTAGAGTTTTTCTTTGATGTGTAAGTTTCCTTAGGGCGATCTTAATTATTGGCCTTCCAATATACAAAAAGAAAACTTTTAACATGGAAAAAGGCCTCCGATCTTTAGGATTCTTGTGTCCAAAACTAGTTAGGTCCCCAGTCTGCACTTTACATAGCTAGGAAGAAAAGCAAAGGTAGTCCTGTTTGCTATCTCACTAATAATGATAACGTACTCTCTTTGTGATTTTCACTTGTTGCCAAACTTCACTGCTAGTGTACATAACTTGAGGCAAAGTGAAATGGGTCTTTGGCCAAACTTTCATCTTATACATCAGTAAGAGCCTCTTCATGTCTAGGCTTTTCCCTAACTTGATTTTTGTTCTTCTTAAATTCCTAATGTTCAAGGTTCTCTTCAAGTAATGTGCTAATTCAGAAGCAAGGAAGTCCTTGATGAACTAACTGGAAACTGATGCCCCTAGGATTTGCAATTGCTTATAAGTGATGAAAGTGAGAAATCTTCATTTGTACAATCCTCAACTGTCCAATTCTTCAGAGTTTTACTAAAAATTGGTGCTTTTCCATAGTTTGTGTAGACTCTGTAATTTGCATAGAAAGAAAACCAAAGGTGGTTTCAATTTGTTTGGTAATTGCTATCCAAGTGTTAATGGTATTCCTCTTTGTGACTTTCACTTCTTGCCAAACTTCCACTGCTAGTCTATAATGACTATATTACTTGAGGCAAGGGGAAGGGGTCTTACTGTAAAGAGGAACCACGTACAGCTCTTAATGTTGATGAATAAGCACTGATCAGGAATTCAGGATAGAGAGCCCTTTTACAACTTGGCCAGTAGCCCAAGCTTGTCTACAAAATCAGCAACAAAAAGAAGAGGCTAGCCTTATTTTTAGTCCTCTCCTCTCTTATTTATTACTCTCATTCTATGTGACTGGCTATTGCCCATGATTCTAAATGCATCACTTTTTCAAAGTTGTCTTCAATAATGTATTTTTCCATGTTTTCCTGCTCACAAATTTCAGTGCCCTGCAGAGAAAGGCCAACTTTGTATCATTATCTTTATTATATGATTAAGATTTGATTGTAAACCCTTTTGTTTAGTCTATGACAAGGATTGTAATATTGTATTCAAACAAGATAATTACCTTGGATATATTTATTGGCTATGTTCTTATTTTTCCCAACAGCTATTATAATTAGTACTGTAGTACAAGCAAATGGTCCGGCGCTTCTCAGTCTCCATCTGTGATGAACAAGAGTATTGCTATTGCTTGCTTTATTTTTGTTTTCTAATCTTAATGTTTCACTTATTCAAATCTCTTTTGAGCTGTTGAGTACATTCAAACCTCTTTTTCTTTCTTAAAAATGATCAAATACCAAGAAATGAAGGAAAACAAAAAACAAAAAAAAAGATGGCATATTGTGGGTTTACACTATTTTTTTGCATGACTTGTAAAACGAAAGGCTGAAATTAATCTTTTTTAAAAGTCCAAATACTTCCCCGAAATAAGACCAATGGAAAATTTATTTACAAAAGTTAGCCGAATAATTTCCCTTCTCGAATAGTAATTGTGAATTCGATTTCTATCTTTGGTACTATTACTTTTTTTTGTTGCCAAAAAAAAAGTTTCATAGCACCCAAGTATTCCACTAAATTTGTGGGGGTTTACACAATGCAAGTAATTTTGTGTTAAAAATTAAAAAAAATTATATACTTTTAAGTTTTAAGTCTAAACTTAACGGATATTACAAACTAAAGAAGTATTCTTAAAAATTTTAAATCACAATGCAAGACATTGAGTATGACACTGTCAACTACAAAAAATTATTCATAATTTTTTTTTGGACTTTTTAGAACATCCTAAATACTTACCAAAGATGAAGAAACAATCAAAAGGCAATTTCGCACCATATGATCCATTCCATATATATGCATGCATTACTAGTCTCCTTGACTCATTGTCTTGTTTCCATTTTGTGAGAGTGTCTACTTTCACTCGTCAAACGTTGAAATATGAATAGAAGTCTTCCATGGGTATGAATTGTCAAAGATTCTAAAGGACAACGCAATTTTAATTCCTGAATTGATTTATATTTTTGTTTTATTTACCTTTCTAACATGATTCGAAGTCACACATTATCTAATTTCCTCATTATAACCATTTTTTCTTTGACTCCACTTTTCTCCATTAATGGAAGGCTTTTCATATGCATATTTCTTAGGTTTCAAGTTTCAACACCAATATCATCCAATTTTGGGATTAGATAATATCATAAAACTATAGTCAGATGGTACAAAATATGAGTTCGATTCATTATTTGTTTACATCCTATAAAGTATTATCAATTTAAGTTTAGAACTCTGTCTTAATTTTGTGTGTTGGGATTAACAAAAGTGATAAAACAAAATTAACTCTTTAGAAATGATCACTGCAAGGCACAAAACTTGCCCTCAAATCCGACGAAGAAGGGACTACCAAAAGTGTTCAGAATTCATTTCTTATCTTGCTTACAAGTGATGGCTATAACAGATGCAAGCAAATCCTAATACTAAAATCCACCCAACCCAAAAAAAAAAAAACCAGAGTCTGAATCCTTGAGATATATTGTAATGCAAGTTTGGCTAAAAACCTTGTAGGCTTGTACATCACAAAATGAATAAAATTCCTAATACAAGAAATGAAGCTTTCTTTGTGATGGAAAAAGATTCTGCAAATTGGTACATTGAAAAACGCCGGACCATTTGATGTTGAAAGTTTGCACTTTGCAGAAAGCTGCTCACCTTTTCTTTTCTTTTTTTGGTAAGAGGAAACTATCATATGCTCACCTTTTCTTGGGGGGTCTCTACCAAACTTGTTTGCCTATATTCTAACCTAAAGAAAATTCCAAAATTTTAAGCCATGAAAAATAAAACCAATTTCATTTCCTTCCTCCTTCCTCTATCCATTTAATTTTATTTGAAAGATTACTGAAAACTACTGATCGTGATTAGGCTTCCAATTTGAATTTGATTGCTCGAATTTCTGTTAATTTTAGGGGGTTTTATCATAAACAGTATCCAAACTTAAGGCTGCTCATCACTTTGGTACCTCATATTTGGAAATTAACATTTTAGTACCTGACATTTCATTGTCGACCTAACTTTGGTACCCGCAGTTAATAACCTCGTTAAACCCAAGCATACTTGACTTTTTGCATGGGCAATTTCGTCATTTCATGATTTTTTCCTCTTTCTTTTTTTCTCTTTTTTTCTTCTCTCTCTCTCTCTCCCCGCGCGACTTCTCTCTCGCCTCTCTCCCGCCGCCGTCGAGCTCCTAGCTCCGGCTACGATTTTCCATCACCGCCATTGCCAAAAGGCGCGGGGGATGATGGCGAGCAAAGCCCACTGTTTTCTTCGCGAAAACAGCCTTTGACCACCACACACCCACCACAAACTCGTCACCGATCTCCAATTTCAAGCTACGATCTAACATCACCTCACCATCGATCAACTCGGAAGATGAGTAGGAGGAAAACCCCGAAGATCCATCGCGATTTGGCGAGTGGAGGTGACGGAAAGCTTGGCCGGAGCTAGTAGCTCGACGGCGACAATGAGAGAGGAGAGAGAGAGAGAGAAAAAAAAAGAGAAAAAAAAAGAGAAAAAAAAAAGAGAAAAAAAGAAAGAAAGAAAAAAATCATAAAATGACCAAATTGCCATGCAAAAAAGTCAAGTGGACTAGGTTTAACGGAGTTATTAACGGCAGGTACCAAAGTTAGGTTGATAATAAAATATCAGGTACTAATGTGATAGTTTTCGAATGTCAGGTACCAAAGTGATGAGCAGCCTTAAGTTTGGATCGTTTATGATAAAAGCCCTAATTTTAACTTATTTCAAAAAAAGATTTGGAATATTGTTCATAACTAAGTTTGTAAAATACCTTTTGAAAATAGGTAGCCACATATATTGTTCATGCACGATTCTTGACCCTCATAGTTTTGGCATTTCTCAAAAGCCAAAAAGAAAAACCCTCTAAATAATCGTGAAAACCTTGAAAATGAAATCCATTGTTTTGCAAAAAAGGTGCTCGTGCTTCACCTCTCGGGAGCCTAAGCACATTTATTTTGATCTTTTCGCACACGTGTTATGCTTCTTCAAGTCACTATTTGGTCATTTTTGGTTTTATGTTGGCTACCACATGTTTCATACACTTGCGTATGCAAAAGAAGGTTACCAGAATCTGGTTAACCCCAACAGATATTGTAACTTCTCAAAAACTTTAGTCTAAATGACAATCAATTTTTTTTTTCTGTTATATTCGAACTCGAAACAAAAACATGTACTTACTCTCAAAATCACTTTTGGATTGTTAAACTATCACATTTTAGACTAAATGACAATCAACTTTTTATTATCACATCCATACTCAAATTCAGAACTTAAACTTTTACTTATCCTAAAAGTCACTTTTGGATTGTTAGACTTATCACATTTTTATCATCACACTTTAGTCTAAATAATAATCGAATTTTTCTTATTACATCGAGAATCAAACTTATTAACTTAAATTTGTACGTACCCTCAAAATCAATTTTGGATTATTAAATTTATCACGTTTTTCTCTTCAAACTTTTGCCCTAAAGACAATTGACTTTTTCTTATCACATACTTATAACTTAATGTTTGCTACATACTTACATCTTCATTTTCATGTGTTTCTCATCATATTTGTAATCATAATTCCGACAAAATCGAGTTGAGTTTCAAATATTCATATATCCTTATAGCCGTCACACATGCATTTAAATAACTGTCATGCGTATATTCGAATAACGGTTTGACAATTTGTCATGTCTAAAATTTTAATACTCCTAAATTATAAACTCTAGGTGACCATTATTAAATTAGAAATGACATAATAATGCAATTATAATTCTGACATAAATCAGCCTTTTTTTTCATATATTCGCATAATTTCAAAACAGCCGTCACACGTATATTCAAATAACAGTTTGATAATTTGTTGTATTTACCATTCTAATCAAAATTTTAAACTCCAAATCTCATAATGACCTTTTATTGAAATGGAAATGACATAGCAATTTCTGTTGCATCCTCATTATCATATCTAAAACTTTCATAATACTCAAATAATTTCTTTTTTCTTCAACAATTATATTAGAGTTCAAGTTGCCTTAGTTTTCTTTTCCACCATATAAAGCTTATTTTTTGTGTTGATACTAAAATAGGAAAAAGAATGAAGGAAAAGAAGAAAAGAAGAATTAATATATAAATGCTGCCAAGTAATCACATGAGTCTATTAGTCTATTACTAGCAGCAGCAGCTTCTGAACTGAAATTTATAACCTGAAATTGTCTCTGCCCAAAAATCTGAGAGCTTCTTCTTCTTCTTCTTCTTCCCCAATGAAGCAAACCAGACGACTCCGACCCACCACTGATGCCGTCAATCCCAATTCTTTCAGATGACGAAACTACCCTTCTCCGTTCTCATTACCATCTCCACCTTCACCCTCACCATTTTCCTCACCGTCCCATTAGTTCATGCACTCGGCTCCGGCGCTACTTTGGCCGTCAGCTACGCCTCCGGCGCCGTCTGCGGCGTGATTTCCGGCCAACCAAGGCAGCGCATCGTTTGCTACCGGCGTGGGCAAAACATCTACGTCGAGCCCGACATCTCCTTCTCGTCCATATCCGGCGGCCGGAGCTCCCTCTGCGGCCTCCGGTCCGGCGGCTACGCCTTGCTCTGTTACGATAATCTCCTGTCCCAAGACGCGGCCTTCATTTCGAAAAGAGTCTACTTTAACGATACTGTTGTGTTGGAAAATATTGCAGTCGGAGAAAACCATATTTGCGCGACGGTGGTGGGTACAGGGCACGTGAAATGTTGGCGAGGCGATGACAAAACGTTTCAATTTCCATCTGGGTCGGAGCAATTCGGGTCAATCTCATCTGGGTCGGGCTTCTCTTGCGGAATTTCGAAGAACGGGGCTCGGGTCCGGTGTTGGGGAACTAATACTTCCATGGCGGCCGAGATTGAGACTGGGTTTCGGGACATGGCCATGGCTAGCATTGAAGCGGGTGGTTCGCACGTGTGTGGACTCAATATTACTGGGTCTTTAATCTGCAAAGGCAACAACGACTATGGTCAATCGAATGCTCCTATCGGATCGTTTTCTGATTTAGCTCTCGGAGCTAGCCATAGCTGTGCGATTAGAACATCGAACCGGTCTGTAATTTGTTGGGGTAGTGGAGGCCAATTTGGGGCCAATGTAACGTCAGCGACGTCGTTTGAGGTAATCGTTGCCGGGTCGAATTTCACTTGTGGATTAACTAGAAGCAACTTTTCGGTTATATGTTGGGGCCCTGGTTGGCCTAGTTCAGAGGTTGAAGACGAGCTTGGATTGCCCGAAATTCTTCCAGGTCCTTGTGTACAGTCCTCCTCATGTAGCCAATGTGGTATTTATCCTCAATCTCAAAAACTTTGTTATGGTTCTGGGAATATTTGCAGTCCTTGTCCACCTTCAATGCCAGTCCCATCATCACCACCATCACCGTCGATTTCACCCCCAAAATCTCCATCCAGGGGTTTGAAAACGGGTTTATTAGTGTTTTGCATTGTGGGTTCTATAGGAGGCTTTTCTGGTATTTGTACTGTGATTTATTGTTTATGGAATGGTGGTTGTTTTGGGCACAAGAAAGTTCACAATTCAGTTCAGCCCACGATCACCAGAGGTGGTAGTTCCAACAATGGCAACACATCTAACAACAGCCCTCCTTCGAGATCAGCCACCATTAGGCGCCAAGGCTCGAGGATTATGAGGCGGCAGAGGAGTGGAACTTCATCGAAACACACCGAGAGGGCTGAGGAATTCTCTCTGGCTGAGCTTGCAGCAGCCACAAATGGATTTGCCTTAGAGCACAAGATTGGAGCTGGGAGCTTTGGTGTTGTGTACAAAGGAAAATTGGATGACGGGCGCGAGGTTGCTATCAAAAGAGGTGAAACAGCACCCAAGATGAAGAAGTATCAAGAGAAAGAGACTGCTTTCGATTCGGAGTTGGCATTCTTGTCAAGGCTTCATCACAAACACTTGGTTAGGCTAGTTGGGTATTGCGAGGAGAAGGAGGAGAGGCTTTTGGTTTACGAATATATGAAGAATGGTGCACTCTATGATCATTTACATGACAAGAACAATGTCGAGAGGAGTAGTAGTTTGATTAATTCATGGAAAATGAGGATCAAGGTCGCTTTAGATGCTGCTAGAGGCATTGAGTATCTCCACAACTATGCGGTCCCTCCTATAATTCACAGAGACATTAAGTCCTCTAACATTCTGATCGATTCGAATTGGACTGCAAGAGTATCGGATTTTGGATTATCACTATTGGGTCCGGAACATGACAGTGACTATAGGCCAATGAAGGCAGCTGGAACCGTTGGCTACATTGATCCAGAGTACTATGGTTTAAACTTATTAACAGCAAAGAGTGATGTGTATGGGCTTGGAGTGGTGTTGTTAGAGCTTTTGACAGGGAAAAGAGCAATATTCAGAAACAGCGAAGACGGAGGAACACCCACTAGTGTTGTGGACTTCGTTGTGCCGATGATCATGGCCGGAGAGTTAGAGAAGGTTTTAGACAGAAGGGTTGGACCTCCGGAAATCAATGAAGCAGAAGCTGTTGAGTTGGTGGCGTATACTGCAATGCATTGTGTGAATTTGGAAGGGAAAGATAGACCAACCATGACTGACATTGTGGCCAATTTGGAACGAGCACTGAGTCTCTGCGAGGAAAGCCCCGGTGGCAGCATATCTAGTGGCTCAATCATCTCTGCCGAGTAGTAGGAAGTGTAATGTTCTTCCCCAAAACCAAAACCAAAACACAGAAATTTTTTTGTTCAGTTTTTTTTTTTCATTTATTTTGGTCATTGAAATGGGGTACCTTTTGGTTTAGGGGTGTAAAGATTTAGGGTTCGTAACTTTGAGCTGTAGTGTAGGATTTCGTGAGCAATGACAACCAGAAAGAAGAAGCATTGCACTATTGGTTTTCAATTGAGGTCTATTTTCTTTTCGTTCAAGGTTAGTACGCTATTTGCTTATTATTTTAAAATGCATGCAGTGCGAATGATAAACTGAGAGCGAGAATAACATTGTTCTTTATTTCTTAAATGGTTCGAACAAGTGTGTGGGAACAAAGAAATGTGAAATCTTGACCGTGGGTATGGTCTCATTCACACAAAGGTGCAGGTCATTGTTGTCTGGTGAATTGGTTGAGCAAATATGAAGTGGGAAAGAGTCAAAGATTGTGAACAAAAGTGTCGCTTTCCATTTTTTCTGAACAAATAATGTGCTTTGTGCTGTCTAAAAGACTAGCTTTTTTTGGTACTTGGAGCTGTTGTGGTAGAGCCCGCAATAGTCGTCTATGAGAATTTTCCAATCCCCAAAGTAATGAGCTAGCATGGTCCAGCAAGAAAAAAGAAGCAACAAGGAAAAGAATTTGAGTTGCAGTGTTTGACTTTGAACACTTGGAAAGTTCAAGATTTTTTTTTTCTGGGTTACAAGGGAAGCCCAAAGTTCAAGAATTTGAGTTACAGGAATTATATAAAATAAAATAAATAAATAACTTTTTTTTTTAATTGAGATTTGAAACCTAGTCCGGAAAGGTTCAACCCTCACGTCCATATCCTTATTATTACAATTATTTGAAAAAGAATACATCGAGATAGCATAGAGTAAAATTGAAAATACACATTGTAAGAATGTTTCACCGAAGAAACAATCCCCGTCCAATAAAAGAAGGTTCCTTACATTAAATAAAACGGTGGCCCTCTTGAAAAACTTTTAATGACAAAGCATGTCGTTAAAAGTTATGGATTAATTTAAGAGCATAGCCATAGCAAGGGTGCAGTTATATATAAACTAATAAATATACATATTTATGAGAGACTGAAGTATGAACTCTGGAGTTTTGGGGTTTGGCCGGTGACACCCCACCACCTGCCTCGTTCATATTTATTAAGATGTGTTAATGGCAGCTTTGCATGATGATGTAGTACACTTCATATGTGACCCATGTGGATTTGCAATGAATATGTATTTGGTAGGGTATTTATTCATTATTGTTATCTCTCCCTTCTGGTACAATATAATACATTTGCACAATGTGTATAATTGGTTAAGCCAAAAGGGAAGAGAATGGAGGACTTTGACTTCTAAGGTCACAAACTCAATCCAATTACAAACTTGAAAGATCAAAATAACAGTTGGATTCATTCGATTGGTTTATTAGCATATAGAGTATGGTAGGAAAAAAGTCCAGATTTACTAACTCCTTAGGACCCGTGGCAACTTGAGACTTTTCTTGCTGTTCAAGTCTTGTTTTGACGGAGCTGACAATCGGGAACTCTCGGTCACACCCCGTGCGTTGATCTGAACCGAAATGGGAGCGGTGGACGGACAGGTTCGATGGGTTAAATACGATCCGACGTTCCGACCCATCAACAAATGGGTGAATAACAGATCAAACGATATCATCTGACTTCAGGTTGTCACCCCTTCTGGAAAGAGTAAAATGTATGCAACAAAGTGTTGCGATCAGGTGTGACTAACCTTTCACACGGTGAGTTGCTTAATTTAAAAAAATAAAATAAAATAAAAAATTCACATGGTGAAGAAATGGAGGGTTTCGGGGACCAAGTCAAACTAGTGTTGCTAGTGAGACACACGTGTAAACGTTTAACTAAATCCCAATGAGCAATCACTTGGAAAGTTCAACTTTTGTTTCATTGTGTCTGCGCCGTAAAAAATAAGTTATGAAAATCGGAAACTACCAAATCCTTTGAAAGTGGAAACTAAGAACCTTCCAGACTCGCTCCTATCGTTTCTACATCAGGCATCACGTTAAACTTGGAAGCTTCTTGCCTTCAACAACTTGACTACGACTAGCCAGTCAGCTTCACGTTTAAACTTGGCTGAATTTTAAGTATGTCACATCAAGTCCAAATGAATTTTGTAAAAAAAGATTGGAGTTCCAGTACTGTGGAAATATTTGCTTGTGAACAGTATCTAAACGAAGTATATAAATGTATTGAAACAGTATCAAAAATTTGCCTAGGTGAGAGGCCGTGAGGAAAATAAGTGTAGAGTACTCAAATTCAGTATTGGAGTATAATGTATTACCCTTGCCGATCAGATTCGGGGGTGTCTTCTTTGCCTCCTCTCTTCTACTTCATTCATCCAATCTGATAGCCAGAGGAGACCATTGTAACCATAATATGATACTGCAACTAAAACCACCACAAGGGTGAAGACCAGAAGAAATTGCTTCACGTTGGCAACAATTTTCTGTTGAAATGAACGGTCACAGTTAGCAAGATAATAAAGTAGTTCAAAGTTCGAGTTTAGTGGGTGGTGGGGTGGGGTGGGGTGGGTGGGTGTGGGTTTGGTGGGCATGAGTGAAATCATTTGATCCTCTTTTCAAAGAGATAAAAAAAAAAAAAAAAAAAAGTAGTTCGAAGTTCGAAGTGTTGAGGTTTTTCTTTTTCAAGAAAATACATACTTGCAGTGTTGAGATTTGAGTAGCTTCTTGCACCCGTTCACGCCTTTTCTTCCGCTTTGGTGCAGGCTTATCAGTATCTGGTTCCTTCACCTTCAAGACATATGATGGCATTAGCATGATGAAGAGAAGGTTAAATACAAGTCTGAAGTTTGCATAAACTCGTATTGATGTGCACCAGCAAAAGAAAATATTTTAGTATGATTTTAATGGTATTACCTCCACAACTTTAGGTCTGCGCGAATGTATTTCAGAATCAACAACCTTCTGTTTGCTTTTGCAATTAGATTCGCAAGGTATGAGTCCAAGTCCAAATTGATTCTTAGGTACATCTTTGGGATCGCTACCAGCACTGCGATAGGCTGCCTGCACATCATGACATAACCACTCCCTCTTCAAGGTCTGGCATCCACATCGAACAGTAACCTTGCAAAGACGTTAAAACTCAAGTCAGGTAGATAATAGCACGTGAAATAGTAACATTTTGTGCTATTATATTATATTCCAGACTGAAAACTAGGTTCTTACATTCTTCTTCCTAGATTAGAAAAAACGTAGTATAATTTTCAATTGAACGTCCCTTTTTCTAATTTGCTTCTCCATACATTCTTGACAGAGAATAGGAAAAATTCACACCTTTTTAGAGCACTTCTCAGGTGATGAGCATTGACCAGGATGACAAGTCTCTGGGCACAGATGCGTGCAATAAGGCAACTTTCTGCATAATAAACATCCGTTTTAAGCTCCCCCCTTTCAATTATACTCTTAATCAGAATTAAAAAAAATAAGAGTGACACTGACAACTAAATAATAAGCAGAAACAAAGTTTTGTTATGTAGAATTAAGTAAACTTGAAATGCCTCGTCCAAAAAAGAAAAAAGGAGACTTAAAATGCCAATTAAAAAGCATGCAATACAAGCAAAAGAAAACAGATATTTGGATTACCTATGACAAGGCCCCTTACAAGAACGAACAGCTGTTTGCTCCTTTTCAGACAAACTATTATAGTATATGCACTCAAAAACATGGACCATGGAACCACAATGACACGATCGCTTTACCAGCACTTTGCAAGCAGGGCAGTCTCCAGGATGACATGACAAGGGGCAAGGATGTGTACATGCAGGCGCCCTCTCCTGAATGGAGACATTTCAAAAATAATTAGGAAAGAGGGGGGATACAGCAAACAGAATTTTCAGTAAAAGATTTAGTTCTCATGAAGGTGTTCCAACCAACGAATATAAAAAGGGTCCTACAAGAATTCAATACACTGGTCTGGACACAAAGGAATTATTAACACCTTTTCGCAAGGAAGATGGCACACTTCACAAGGCTCACTTCTTGCTTGCTGCCCTGATGGCAAAGACTGATCCTTGAGCGGGTGGCAAGTTCTAGTGCAAAAGTGGTTACCACAAGGTAGAGGATTCCCACACAAGTTATCACATGAAAATAGTGATTTATCTGAACAGACCATCTGAAACAAGGAACAAAGAAAAGACAATGGAACTTAAGAGAAAAGATGAGGCCAAGATGATATAACAAGGTATTAGTTGAAATGGTCTGCAAGCAAAAACCAACCATTCTGTCCGCTGCAAAGTGCTGACCCACACATGATCTCCAAACAAGCTCTGGGCATGAAGGGCATGGAGAACCAGGAGTGCACTCAGTCTGATGAAAAGACTTCTTTTTCTTTGGTTTCAATGTGTATTCTGGATTTGGAGGAGGTTTAGGTCCATGGCACCTGAAGATTAAAAAAAATGAATTATTAGAATATAGTTGATAAGAACAGTATATTACAGGTATAAAAAGAATATCTCAAAATAACAACAATGAACTAAAAACTCTGCAAACCTTAGCTTGCACTTGTGGCCACATGGGTATTCTTCTTCACAAAGTAGTTTACATGGGTGGCAAGCTCCATAATGACATTTATGCGGCTGGGGAAGGAAACAATACGATCATAAGTACCATATAACATGACTCGTGAGATATATTGTCAAATAGGGCTAACTTTCTTATCTATAGCTAAAAAAATATCAGGAAAAAACTAAAAAGACAGATCCAAACTATAGGAAAGTAAATGCAACCAAAACCAGCTGTTCAGATACAGTGCAAGGTAGATATCAATTGTACATTCATAACAACAGTTAAAACGAGATGCCTGTGGTCATGCCATGAGTTTCAAACTTTCAAGAACCTCAACATATGTCGGAAGAAACCTAAGACAGTATCATAAAGCTCTAAAGCAAATAATGGAACAATATTAGTGAGAAACTAAGCCAAAGCAACTAAATGTACCTTGCTATTTGCTCCATGCCTGCATAAAGGAGTAATAGGACATGGCTTACGACATCTAGGAGGCGTTTGATCCATCTCAGTACCACAAGGAACCTGAATAAAATCCATTAAGAAAATGGAAAATACATGTTTAGACCAAAAATGTAAAGCAACTTAAATGTAATAAAACTTTATAAATGCACAACTTTTGTTTTGGCAACTGTTCAACACGCTACACAATACCAGTTACCAACCAGATCTGCTTTTCTAAAAGTTAGCAATCAAACCGAAAAACCAATTCATAATATAAATATAAAAAAAAAACAAAAAGATATGTTCTTCCATGAACAAAAAAGAGTAACATGCTTTTGAAGCAGTCAGAACCAAGGCCACCATTCATATACATGTTGTTATATAGCCTGACAAGACAATTATAATAACCCTCGGGTGTATAGATGAACAAAAGAATACACAATGACAAAACTCGCACCTCAAAGTGCGTCACACCACATAAACATGCAATTGTCACCATCACTGGGCAAGGAGCACAAGCACCTCTGCAAAAACGCTTACAATTATACTTCAGAAATAGCTAGGGCTTCACAAGTAGCAATCTGGCATTCTTTTTAAAGAAACACTTGCTAGGAGCACATACCTATGGCAGGGAGATGGGCATTTGTGGTTCTTACAACGAAGCTTTCTGCCACAAATCTAACAGTTCAAAATATCAATACAAAATGCAATTTATTTGAAGACTTCCAAATATAAAGGCCAAAAGAAACACACAAACCTCTGAGCATGGTGGGCAATCCCCATCACAGCAGCGGCGTTTACAAGGATGGCGCCCACAGTCCCTTAATCTCTGACACTTCCTTTCACATGCCAAATCTTGATGACAAGGAACCTATTCTAGATCCAATCACACTAATATGTTAGTTAACACACATGAAAATGCAAACAATCATTTATAAACCAAAACACTCAAACTTGAGCGAAATAACAGACAATACCTCCTTCTTTAAGCTCCCGCAACGGCACCACTTAGTGACAACTGTTCTGCAAGTCTCAAGGCACTGCCCACGATGACACCTCTCCGGGCACCTATGGTAGCCACAACTGAGCATCTTATCACAAGTTGCACCACACAGAGGCACGGCATCTTTGCAAGACAATCCCTCATGCACTCTCTTCCCACATGGGCATGTCCTCTTCCCCTGAAACGGGCACGGCCCACACTGCATTGGATGACACCCTTTACTACACTTATGCTGCCCACACCCAAGCATTTTCTCACAAGGCTCCTCACACCTAAAATTGAGCCTCTCACAACACTCCCTCTCCTCCTCCCTCTTCCCACATTGGCACGGATACACTGCCCGAACCCGGCAGGGCGGGCAGGGCCCCTCGTGGCAAATCTCCGAGCAGCGGTGAACCCCACAAGCCAATTTCTTTTTACAAGCATTGTTACATGAGAAATTCTTAAACCCACAGCGGCGAACGTCCTGGACAGACCCACAAAAGCAGTGAGCTTTCACGAGCTTCGGGCAGGACGGGCAGGGACCCGGGTGGCAAAGAAGCAAGCAATGGTGGCCGCAATTGTGCTTCAGAGGCCTATTGCAGACCTCACCACACGAGTGGGGGAGAATCCACGGGTCATCGCTAGGTGGATTCTCGAGTTTTCCACAGAAACACCAATAAATCTTAGGAATTTGGGATTGAGTATACTCTACTCTACATTTGGGGCAGTTCCAGAGTGATACCTCTGCGGCTTTGCTCTGCGAAATGGGGAGGCGCGTGGAGGCGCGTAAGGCGGACAAGTCGGAGGCCTGGCGAGCCCAGCTCTGGATGCAGAAGAGGTGGAATACGCTGAAGCACACGGAGGTGCAGGACCACGTCGGGTCGGAGGGTCTGATTCGCTCCAGGCATATCAAGCATGACAGAGCGCCGGAGGAGGATGACGTCAGGAAAGATTGGATCTTGGAGAGGTCGGCATTGGTGGCTGAAGATTTCCCTGTGAATTCTAAGTAGGATCGGAAAATGGAATCGGATAGGTCCGAGTGGCGGCGGAGCGGTGCGGATCCGGATTGGCTGTGATCGGAGTCGGTGTCGGAGTCTGAGGGAGGTGAATTCATTTTGGGGATTTTGAGGGAGTAGAAATGTTTGTGTGTGATCGAGCGCGGCAGATTCAGAGCCTATTTAGATTTGAGCGCCACTCTAATGGGCCTTGAAATAATAAAGCCCATGAAACTTTAGGAAAGCCCAATTGTTGGCATAATTATAATTTCACCGAATACAGCTTCAAAATTTTATTATGAAACAACAGCTGTGTTCTCAAATCATTTCAATCTTACAAATTTACACACTGCTACAATCCCAAACTACTCAAAAAGAACCGTGCGGATCAACCACTCAGGAAGCATATTTCTTTTACGATACAAACACTCCTCACAAAAATGTACAAAGCTTATGAAACTCAATAAAAGGCTTTACATTTATTTGTAGTTCTTCTCTGCCATTCACTGTAGTTTCAAACAAAATCAAAGTGCATAAGAAGCTTTACAGATTTGTACTTCTCTCCCTTGCGGTCGTGTAAGGAAACTGCTCGAATGCCCTTTCTCAGCTCAGACAGCGGGAGACTTGTTTGCCCTCCAAAGTCATCCTTTTCTGACATGTCGTACTCGTGAACTTCGACACGAAGCACGGCCAGTTCCGGAACAGTCAATGGGAATTCAAATTCTTCATCCCAGGCAGGAATCCAGTTGTCCTCTAGGGTCTTTGTTTTCTTCATTATAGTATCTGCAGCAACTCCAGCGATACCAACCTGAATGTATCGACAACATTTCCAATCTTTAGTATTAAGAAAACAAGAATGAAAATAATCTTTTACTTTGTTTCCACTTACCCTTGCATAAAAATCGGGAGGTGAATATGCATCAAAGTGCGTGTGCTTGAAATCATAATACCATCCTTCTCCCATATAGACTTTCACCTGTCAATGGACAACAAAAAAATAACCATAAGCTATGACATAAAATGGAATGAGTAAACTAACATTATAACGAAAGAGGCGAAAAACTGACTACAGTCAGAAGCTTTTGGAATAAAGCACTCACCTTCAAAGTTGTTTTAACATCAGACTTATGTTTAGGATCAAAGACCTCATTATGTGGACCAGTCTTCAACAGAAAATCTGGTTTTTTCACATAGCCGCATCCACCATTAGCTTTAAACATTCCTTGCATCACCCACAGTGATCTTCCATGTCCCTGTCGGAAACCCATACTAACTAACTTCAAGACGTAAACTTAATATGAGGACCGATAAACCACATTATTATCCTCTTGTTCAATAAATATACATTGATAATATAAGCATAAGTTTCACACACAAAAAAAGAACAAAAATCATAATGGTAGTCCTCAGATTAATACCTCCTTGACTTTTACTGGCTCAAGTTCACTCCAAAAGGGGAAACAATGGGTCATAATTGAATTTACCAATATGGAAAAGATTTTTAGCAAGTAAAATTCTTACCTGCATATTAAATGCAACCATTTGAGCACCATGTGACCACCCAATCATTGGGTTATAATTTGATGAGTCCACACGTATACCCTTTGGGTACACCCTCAGAATATTCCTCTGGGTAAATCTAAACGAAACCAATCATTAGAATGGAATTTTTTCTTCTAATGATCAATACAAATCTGCATTACCAAATATTATTCGCAAGTTGGATAAAAGAAGTGATTGCATGAAAGTGCATGCATAAGAGCACATAATATGCCTGCACACAGGTTAACAATGGGCCCTAAATTGAATCTTCGCCTCTATAAGATCTATCCATGACAATAACTTAACTCTATTAGACAATCGTACTGTAATTAGCATAGAGCAATTATATTGATTCCTTTACTGATAAAGCACTAGTACTTGAATTAGAATGGATGGATGGATGGATGGATGGATGGATGGCTGGATGGATGTATGAGTCATGGTTGGTTTAGAGATGACGGTTCTAGTCTAGTTTCTGGTTCACATATATGTCAAACCAGAGACGAGACCAATAACAAACAAGTTGGATTAGTATCAAATCATCTAAAATAATTAGTTAAACAAGTCAATTTTAGGGCTACATTCTTATTGTAGTTAAAATTAATAGCCTTTACATGCCATGCCATAGATGGATGAAACTTAAAAGAAATACAGCACAGTTCACAAAATATTTTGATTAAATACCTGACTATCTCCTTTCCGTAAGTTTCTGATGCCTTCTCAAGCTGTTGCTCACTTAAGCTAAGACGCCGCACTTTATTAGGATCCACTTTAAGACACTCCACTAATCCACCTTTGGGTTTCCCAGCATGAATGGCAATTAAACGCTTATATTCAGGTGCTACATTGTTTGTGGACTTGGAATCCACATCATCAATGTATTCCTCCTCGTTACTCTCTTCTTCATGCAATTCATTCTGCTAAAAACATAACTGGAATAAGAAATTGGCACGCCAAATGAGCAATGTAGCAAATTACACACAAAACCTCCCCACCTTGTCATCTTCTACAATTGCACCTTTGTGGTCCGGGACTTCCTTACCCCAAGCTTCCTCATCAACTAAGCTCTTTCCCCTCTTTAAATCCTTGGCAGCTTCTGCAGCAGCTTTTTCCGCAGCAGCTTTCGCCTCAAGATATTCCTGAGGCGGTTTGGTCGATATAATAATCCTTCTCTTCAGTGATTCTGGGGATGGAAACTCTTTCAGACACTCAGATCCCGGAGGAGTATACAGTACGTCTCCAAATGTTGTAGTAATCATCTAGAAAAAATCGACAACACAACAGTACATATATAATCAGAACATGAGGGTATGACAAAAGAACAAAAATAATTACAAAATAACCTACCTCAGCAACTTTAGCTTGAAGAATAGGGGTTAGGTGATCTTCTAAAGTAATTACAACAGGGTATTCAGATGCAACAAAAGCATGTTCCTTTATAGACCTGAAGCATTTGATAAGCTCCACCGGAGCAGTCAATGTCCTATAATAACAACAAACCCAGTTTGGCCTCAATTGGGTAAAAAAAAAAACAAAGTTACCTACACGTTCACTATTATATTACTACACCTCCAAACAGATCAAATTGAGAAGCATACATACCCTCCATGAAGTACATCCACATCGTCCTTGGTGGAATTGGGCCAAATATCGAGCTCAATAACCCTCACTCCTCTATGAAGAGCTTGTACAATAGGCACATCACTGCAGTCACTGCTCAGCTGATTCCCAGTCAGATATGAATTGTGCCCTGTGTGTATGAAATAATGCGACAGCGGCGCATTCATATCATGATGAACCTAATCACAGATTGAGCAAATTTCAGTACGAAAATCCCGAAATTGACCCAAAAACCAAAGAGTTCAAAGTGTACCTCTTTCGTTGATGGGATCGGGGGGTTGTTGTCGCTGAAGAGGAACTTGAAGAAGGCTTCGAGATTGAGAGCCTTGCGGTGGAAGATATTGAGGTGCCTGAACTCGCGGAGGCTCTCATCCAGTACGGCCTGGGCTTCCTCCTTGGTCTTTTCCTCTTTCTGTACTTCGGTCAAGAAGCGATGGAGGTCATCGACGGTCATGAGGCCATTCTCGGAGTACTGGTCGAACAGGGACTTGATATCCATCGGCGCTTCCGATACGGCGAGGCGGAAGCGGCGCCGGAAGCAGAAGCATACTCTGTAGGTCTGTTTGGACATCGGGGACTTGGCCGGTGCCGGAATCCAGGGACTCTCTCAGGGATGGCGATGTGTGTGAGTGCGTGTCTGTTTGTTGTTTGTTTTGGGATTTTTTTGGGATGATGGACTCTCTGTCTGTGTGTGTGCAGAATCCAGAACCGGGGGAAATGACGATGGATGAGGTGGGACCCAACCCAATGTTCCTTTACAACTGCCTACCAACTAATAATGACAAGAAAATAATCAAGTGCTTTTTCCTGTATTTTTTGGCTGTAAATTCTTCAAGATTTTTCTCTCTTTTGCCTTTTCCTTCTTGAGGCTAATGAATTTTTGGCAAAGAAATAAAACAAAGGCTAATTAGATGAACTAATGAAGTTGTAGTAGATAAAGTTTCGAAATTGATTGAGACCAGACGCACCCAACTTGCAACGTGCTGAGTTTGATATTCGAATTAGACCCGCAATAATCTACGATAGCTTATAATATAGTTTCAATCGATATAATTTTTAAATTATACTCAAAATGAATCCGACCTAAATCGAACATATTTTAGTACTTGACTTACTTCTCGTTTAAATAGTGAATATGAAAAGATTGTTCTATATTGTATTTCACCAAAAAAAAATCGTTTCTTGCGATCATTAGTCATTATTATGATTTATTAGTGACTTCCGGATGGTACAAGTCTACAAGAGAAAGAGTTGAGTTGGCAGAAACTAGATTTGTTTGTATTGACCAAGACTAGAAGAGAGATTATAAAATTCTGAATGTTACTAATTTAAGAAGTCGGCAAAGACAGGTAGAAATAATAAGTGACGCTTGCAATTTCGAACCGTTAATGAATGATTGAAGGGCATATCCAATTTTCATTCTGGGACAGATCATAATTATTACATCCACCTAAGGGGTGTGGTGGTTCCTACATATATTCATAGTTTCATACTACCAGACATTGACTTCACCGTTCTCGGACAAAAGACAGACGATGACTTTACCGGACCCATCAACTTCTCTACAACGATCCCACACCATGGTAAGCTTCTTCTTAGTTCTTACTTACATTTTGATCCCGCATGAAAACTCATGAATCGGAACAATATTATTTTTTAATACTAATTTCGGATAAGTAAACATGTTATTAATATACAAACCCTACTATCTCGATGAATAATTATAACATTCTCTCCTAATAGCAGATAAAACCATCATTAATTTGTAAAAAGGGAACCCTCACTGCGCACTAGCGGTTTTATAAGTCGGTGTCATGGCTTCAATACGAAGTAAAACTAGAACATAATCAACATTCTCACTAATTACAAATCGAGTACCTGTATGCAGCTGATGCTATTGAAACCATGACAGAGACCTCAAAACAAAGATGCAAACGGCAGTGCCTGTATCCTGATGATTGCTATGGAGTATAGACTAGACACTTGTGAGATTTGACTCAAATTGAAACCGCATTAGGAGCTTTACGGATGTGTATTTCTCACCCTTCTTATCATAAAGAGGGACTGACCGGATCCCGGTTCTTAGCTCCGAGACGGGAAAACATGTCTGCCCACCATAGTCATCTTTCTCGGACCTGTCATACTCTCGAACTTCAATCCGAAGTATAGCGAGCTCTGGAATGGTGAGAGGGAATGTAAACTCTTCGTCCCAGACGGGGGTCCAATCGTCCTCAATTATCCTTGTTTTGTGCTTGGCACAATCTGCTGGCACTCCAACAATATGAACCTGCCATAACCACATGAAACACACTTTCAATACTAGACAGTCACCAATGAACTATGTATGCTTCCAAGTTGAACATTCATTTGCAGTTGTTAGATACAAAGTCTAATTGATGGTCAAAGATAGTTAAGACAAAAATACTAGCAGAATTTTCTTACAGAATAGCTATTACATCTAAAAGAACCAATTGATCGAGTAGTAGTTCCCACTGCTGTGTGAGGTTTCCAATATACAAAAGGCTTCTAAATCCATGATCAAAGTCCATAAACTCATGGTATGTGAGGCACCCATTTATGCCAGGGTAGGCCTACTGTAAGCGTTTTCATATAGAAAAGGCTTCTAATCCATGATCAAAAGTCCACAAACTCTAAGAAAATTCTAAAAGGTTGCTGATCATTAAAGAAGTAGATAATAGATGGTAAAAATGCTTAGAAGCTTCCTGTGGGAATGAACATAAAATGAGAAGAGCTTCATCCCAGGCAGCTGGGGAATACCAATTACATGAAAAAAGAACAAAAGGAAACATATTCTCGGATTATTAGAACACAAAACTAATCTTACTAACTTTTGTGTAGAAGTCTGGTGGGGAAAAGGTGTCGAAGTGTGTTTGACTAAAATCCAAGTGCCATCCAGTCCCCATATATACTTTCACCTGTCAATTAACACCAATGCTCTGAGACCATTGCCAATATGCCAAAAACTCAAGTTAAAAAAATTATCCTCACCTTCAATGTCTTTGTAGCTATCAAGGTCCTTTGAGGATCAAAAACCTCATCATTCGGGCCCTTATGCATCAAAAAGCCAGGCTTTTTCAAGTAACCACACCCTCCATTGGCTCTAAACATCCCATGCATCAACCATAGTGATTTGTCATGTCGCTGTAAATGAATATTGACAAACAGAGATGAGAGATCGGGTTATATTTCTTATCAATCTCTGCATTGACATGTTATTAGGTTCCATTAAGATTTTTCATGAAACTTTAAAGCTAACCTGCATATTAAACGCCACCATTTGAGCTCCATGCATCCACCCAACATGTGGTTGGTAATTTGAGGAGGTAACTCGTGTTCCTTTAGGGTAGACTCTTAGAATATTTCTCTGTGTGAACCTAGAGATCATAACACAACACCAAGTAACAGAATCATTAAATCAAGTGAACACAAGACAATGAAAGGCAGAGATAACTGCTTGCTGAAGATATTACCTAACGATATCAGTTCCATGATCTTCAGCAGCATTTTCAAGTTTTTGTTCACTCAAACTAAGACGTCTAACTTTATCACCGATCGCTAGAGCCTCTTTCAAACCACCCTGTGGTTTTCCAGCATGGATTGTTATAAGTTCCACGTACTCAGGTGCTTCTGACTGTACGGGTTTGATCTCAATTGCAGGTTTTCCCTCAACATCTTTATCACTGTCACTCTGTACCCATTAAAAGAAGTAATGTAATGAAGCACTCACCAAGAAACAAAATTGGAAAGACCAGAAACTGCATTACTCAGCTCACCCTTTCAGATTCTTCAGATGAATCCCTGTCACTACCTTCGCCTACTTTTGGTGGTTTCGTTGAGATAATAATCCGATGTTTTAAAAAATCAGGTGATGGGAATTCTTTCATCGGGTCTTCTGGCTCTGGATAATACAGCGTATCTCCGAATATTTGGGTAACCATCTATACATTAAACCATCAATTCTAGGTCACAAACTAAGAAAGAATGTGAAAGCAACAGATGCATGCTTTAACTACAATCTCAACCTTGAAACAGAAGTGCATACTAGACCATGTATAAGAACTAATGAGAGCCAATAAGTACCTCTGCAACTTTAACCCGAAGCTTGGTCGTAAGATGATCTTCAAAAGTTATAACAACAGGATATGGAGATTTAACAAAAGCATGTTCCTTTATGGACTTCAAGCACTTGACGAGTGTCACAGGAGTTGTCAAGGTCCTGCAGTATACATAATTTGTTCATGTTTTTCTTTCCTATTCACACACCCATAAAGACTAAAAATGCTCTCAGTTGATTAGTACCTTCCATGATAAACTTGAACATCTTCTTTCGAAGAAGTTGGCCATAAATCAAGCTCAATTACTTTGACCCCCTTCTCCAAGGCCTTGATGATTGGGACATCACTACAGTCGCTGCTGAGTTGATTCCCAGTAAGGTAGGAATTGTGCCCTGTATATATGAAATAATGCGACAACGGAGCGGTCATATCATGGTGCACCTGAAATAATAAAAAAAACAAATAAAAATTGCAATCACCTCTAACAAAATCTAACACCCACCAACAACAAACAATTAAACCCAATTGTCCCCCTAACCTACATCACACTTGTTCCAAGCGCCATTACATAAAACAAACATGCTGAGCACAAAAACACGAACCTGTCGTTTGATCGGGCCGTTGAATTCTTCCTCGAATAGGAAATGGAAGAAATCATCGAGATTGAGGCCTTGCTCGTGGTGGGCCACGGCGGCGGGTGTTTTGTCTTTCGAATGTTTGGGGTCTTTGGAGTGTTTGGGGTCTTTGGGTTGACGTCGGAGCGAGAACTCGTGGAGGATGCGCTTGGCGTCGGCCAAAGTGGCGTCGTTTGGCTTCTCGGCCT
Source organism: Rubus idaeus (assembly GCA_030142095.1). Classification (NCBI taxonomy): domain Eukaryota; kingdom Viridiplantae; phylum Streptophyta; class Magnoliopsida; order Rosales; family Rosaceae; genus Rubus; species Rubus idaeus. Next base: position 4,202,999 of record CM057971.1, read on the forward strand.
GGTGATCGGTCAAGAAGGCGCGGAACTGGTCCGGGGACATGAGCTCCCCGCCGTTGGCGAACTTGGAGAAGATTTCCTTCACGTCGGGGGGTGGGCCCACCTCGCTGGTCTTGAACTTGCGGTGGAAGCACTTGAACATCTTGTAGTTGTAGCTCGCAGCAGTCGCGTCGCCCATTTTGATTGAATTAAAATTCCGATCGAAGAGAGATTGGAAGTTTTCTTTGTGTTTAAGGATCGAAAACACAGAAAACTAGGAAATGAAAGAAGAGGTCCTAGGATTCAGGTGGTTCATTGGACAGTAACCACCAATCAAACTTCGTAAACCTCCCTCTTTCTCTCTAAAATATTACTCTTTGTCTCGCTTGGAAATTAAAAAGATAAAATACAAAGAGGGTCGTTGCATGAAGATGAACCGGCACCGCCAAAAAAGGGAGGGACTGAGGGAGGTTCAAAGAGGTCGTTTATCTTCTTTTTTAACTTCTTCCAAGTTCCAACAACGACAGACTTAATTGACGTTCAAAGAGATCGTTTGCCTTCTTTTTTAAGTTCTTCCAATAACGACAGACTTGAGGTTCAAAGAGGTCGTTTGTCTTATTTTTAATTCCTCCAACAACGACAGACTTCTCGATCCCATCAATTTTATCTAAATTTTACTCCACCAACTTTTGTTTTACACATATATATATGTAATAAAAAAATCGGAAATTAGTATAAGTGGTTGGTAAAAAGGTAACAAATGGAGAAAATTAATGGTGATAATAGCATCTTATCTATATGGTTAACATTACACCTAAAAATAAAAATGACAAAGTACACATGAATATGCAAGGTAAACGTAGCAATTAAGGAAATACAAATGTAATGTTATTTACCTTTTTCATTTTGACATCCAACAATTTACATGTTACGATTCAATTTTTAGGGTTTGTTATGTGTTGCAATTAAGTCTTTGTCACTTTTTTTTTCCTTTCCCTCATATGACTTTCCTTCATAATAAGTATATCATTTCTCTCGTTGGCTATCGCCAATTAACACTTCATTATATTTTATGAAACACCTTAAAGCAATTCATTCTTACAATTCCAAACTCTTAGTTATTTCAAAAATTTACCCCTTTATTTGGTATTTGGTGAAATTAAAGGATGTTATAGATTGAGTCCAAATTAAAATTCTGATTCATTTGAAGTGGCTACCGGATATATGAAAAAATGGTAGTTATTCGTTAGTTGATGGGAGAATCTCAAAAATAGATATCCAAAATAACTATGGTACATTTCAAAATGTACTTCGACTTGTCCATTTGAAGCGGCTATTAGTATAGATATCCTCTTGTTGAAAATTCACATAATAAAAAACAATAGTCATTCGTTGGTTACTAGGGGAATCTCAAATATAGATAGGTCAAAGTACAATTTTTAAATTTTTGTTGTTCTCTTTTACATCACATTTTTTAATTAAGTTCAAAATTAGTGAAAATACCACAATAAAAAAGGAATAGACTCATACAATGACAAGGGAAATTAGAGCGTTCAAAACACACACGGTTCCAAAAATTAAGTGAATAGTACGTTGCCCCTCGTATTTGACAAACTCCTTTTCAAGAAATAGTGTTGTTGAAAGATAAGCCATATATAGTTGTTCCCAAAAAAAAGAAAAGAGATGAGCCAAGTTTAAACACCTTCGATCCCTTAAAAACTACTCATAATTATATTGTCCAACAGAAAAGAGAGCAAGCTAGCTAGGAATATATGTGCCAAATTCAAGCTAGTCTAACATGTACATACAAGTCTAACAGAAAAGAGAGTAAGGCATATATACAAGTCTAAGATGTACTGAATACTAAACCCAAGTTCTTTTCAAGCAATTGATCTGCTTGAACCTCTTGCTCTAAATGATCTATTTGAACCCCTTCCTCTAATTGATTTGTTCGAAGCTTGTGCTTTCAGTTTTTCATTTTCCGCTTTCAATGCTTCATTTTCTCCTGCCATACTGAGGACATGAGATTCAAGCTCATTTAACCGATTAAGAAGAGCATGTGAAGTACTACCGACAGATAGTTTAGGCTCCATAAGAGGATAAGCTCCCAATCCATTAATCTGTCTTCCTTTACTTCCTAGCTCTTCTTTCATAATTTTGAGTTCAGATTCAACAGGCACCACTATTGAATCCGGTGAAATATTTTGACCAACTGCGTTTTCTGCCAGTTTTATTTTAATCTCCTGTCGCTTCTTATCCATCTTCCCCTACAAAATAATAACAAGAGGTGATGCTCAGCAATTTGGCTGGAGAACAAGTTTGGATACCCTCCTTAATTCATACAAAGTACAAAAACTAGTAATTAATGTCATGGCACTGAAAATAACACCCAAATTAAAATTTCAAACTGTATAGAATCTGCTCCCTTCTTGCAAAGTGATAATGACTGATTATATATATATATATACAATTCCAGTTCTTTTTTAACATTTTTTTTTATCATAACAAATACAAAGTGAAAATGGCTGGTTTTCAAGGTGGAATTTAATTATTGCAGGAACAGATCACTATACAATATATTAAAGACTTACAAATTGATGAGGAGCATCTTCGCCAATCCATTCTCCATTTTTATTCTTACGGCATTTCCCCCAAGTATCGATCACTGACAATACCTGGCCTTTCTGCATTTTTCAAAAAAAAAAAAAAAAAACGACAATTCTTCATGACATGCTCATACTAATAAGTTTAGATTAATTTACTACTATGGTTCTCAAAATTTACCTGCTCCTCAATGATAACGTGGCCAGAAAAAGATCGTGACCCTCCGCGGTAGAGATTCTTTTGCTTCTTACGATTTGCAGAATTGATCATTGATATTTCCTAGAAAAAAAAAACAATATACGTACTAAATCAGCATTCATTTCAAAGAATAACATACTAAGTCCAGTCTAGATGCATAGATCAGCATTCTTAATTTCAATGAATATTGGCTTTATCTTAGCCTCTTAGGAAGAGTTGTATAATCGCATACCTTGTGAGTCGGGTCATTGAATACATTGTCACACAACCAGAGCCAATGTGAAATTGGTCTCTCATTCCACAGACCAGACTTAGGTAGCTTGTCTCGTGCTTGCTCATAAGTACCACAACTATTATAATGCTTCTTCAACGAGTTCTTAAAGGTGGTGTATGCCTTCAACATTTTCACTCTAACAAATTCAAGGTCCCGCGCTTTCGTGTAATCCAGAACAAACGAATTCTAGTAATATATACACAATTAATATACACATGCAAAGTCATGCATGTACATGTTGCAGTAAACAAAATAACTGATATTTTTGTGACCATAAACAGAATTATGATATACTCATATACCTATAATTTAAGTTTTTTGTATTTCGATCTTAGTATAGTACTAACTCACCTTCAAGTGATTCAATAATTTCTCTTTAACTTGATTGACTTTATCGTCAGTACTAGACAAGGTGTTGTAATATACAGGTGCATTATATGAGCTCTAATCCAGATGCCTATCTCTCTAGTAATCATCTTATAATGGCTATTAATAGGAACGTCGGGATCCTTCCCGTTCCACTTAACAGGCAACGGATTTCCTCCATTGTCCTTTAACTCTTTCTCCAGTTTTTTACCGCAAGCCTTGCCACGTGTTTTGGAAGACACTGAAGAAGCTCCTACATATATAATTTACATGAAAAGGAAAGAGTAAACACACAAAAAAAAAGAAGAAGGAAGCAAGCCTTCCCATAGGGAATTAAATTGAGAGGATATACAGTATATATTTACAAATGAGTGCTATATATATTATCATATATTCATATCTGCTTGACCAATGTGGGACTATTGTGATTATTCCACTTTAAGTGATAGGTTTTTTTTTGTCCATCCTATAATTGAAATTGAGTTTTAAGAATTTGAAAATTATAGACTTATAGTTCCTCTCACTTGGACACGAGATGACCAAGATTTTATAGGTCACCTACTCTTAGTCTCTTAGATATTTCATTCTTTTACGTCTTCGATCTTCTTTGTTTTAGTTTTATCAAGCAATGGATTTAAATTTGCAAGTGCCCAAATTAGAGATTAAGGAATTCCGCAATCGTATTAATTGTACCTACACCCAATGGTGATGCAGTAGTCGGTGAGAGCATGTCCAAATTAATACAGAGTGAAAGGAGATTATTGAAAGAATGCCAGGTTGCCTTGATTTTGCAGCAATTAATTAATAGAAAACCAAATAACTTTTGTATAAGATTATATATATATATGAGAAAAAATCACCTTTAGTCCCTGAACTATGATCCATTCGACACTTTAATCCCTGAAGTTTGAAATATATCACTTTAATCCCTAAACATTGACATTCTATATCACTTTCGTCCCTGCCGAGGGTTTTCATCGAATACACCTCCGATTCCGGCCAAATCGGAGGACAACACATATTGGGCTTTGAAGCCCTCCTTGAGGCGAGTTCAACGCCACCAACCTTGCCTCAAACCGTCGCCGGACGGCGGAGAATTTTACAATTAAAGTTCCGGTCACCATAAGCTTTCGAGCTAAATTCGAGCAATTATAGGCCGAATCAAGCTTAGCCCCAGTTATAAAAGTTACTCCTCTCATCCATTCGAACATTTTGACATAAGTTTTGCACCATTTTATTCCGGTCAGGGACGAAAGTGATAGTCGGTGTTGAAGTTCAGGGATGAAAGTGATATATTTCAAACTTCAAGGACGAAAGTGTCGAACGAGTTATAGTTCAGGGACTAAAGTTATAATTATCCCTATATATATATGAACTATTAATATTGCTTTTTATAAGTTTCCTAGGTTTTTCTATGGTTAGAAAGGTTAATAGCTAGATACCTCAAGATGCTATTAAGAATAAGTTTGTGTGGGAGCAGAGTAGAAAAATGAATGCCGCCCTACTCTATTTCTGTATTTCATCTATCTAAAAAGCAATTATGCATCTATGTTGGACTTCTTGCCTCTATAGAATAAAAAGAATTTCAAAAACTTTTTTCCATACAAAAAATCATAAACACCTTTAGAATCTGTGCATGTTTCATCTGTTTTAAAATTGGCAACAAGCCAACAACAAATAGGTACATGAAAAAACTACAAAAATGGACGCGAAGGCTTATATACCTGGTTGTGAGGGAGAGGGTGGTGGAGGCGGCACAGAGTTAGAGGGTGGATCCTCATCATCTATTGGAGGAGGATGTTGTACCCGCTTTCTCTTCCTCTTCGGTGGATTCAAAACCTCCCTGTTGTCAACTTGAATTGTCGATTCTTGCTCCGCAAGGTAGTCAGGATCAATACTAGGGTTGGATTCGGATGATTGAGTCGACATTTTTGTAAGCCTCCTGAGGATGAACAACAACGAGTGAGAATTAATATTGTTCATCAACATTTGAGAAAGAAAATCATTTCAATCAACACTATTAATTAGCTAGGGTTAGGGTTTTACATGATCAAGTGTATATATACGAATAGAAAGATCGATATATATGACGACTTGCCTTTGGTGATCGAGATCGATCGGATCGAACTCTCCAAGTGCTCGTTCTCGACAACTGATCACTCTCTTTCCTGTTCTTATCATAGTCTGATCGAGTGAGAAGAAGACTGCATGTATCTATATAACGGCAGATTAGGTTTCCTAAGTGGACTTGGGCCGATTCTCTTTTGCTAATACACGTAAATCCTATATTAATTTGTATATGGTAAAGAAAAACAAGAAACAAATGAAAAGGAAAAGATTTTAAAAAATAAAATTGGGATCAGTTCAATGCTAATATTGGTAGTGCTTTAATTTAATTACGTACCGACATCCAATGAAGCATTTATTGTGCTTATTAGTAATTTGCTATATAAAAAGCTATAATTCTGACATCCCACCATTGAAGAGTCTACCAAAGAACATGTAATAAACAAAATATTTGATAAAAACAAAATTATTTGACTAAAAAAAATTTCAGCTTAAATTGCAACATATAATAAATCATCTAGTCATATCATAATATTTGATAATTTGGTTCACTAGTTTGATTAGATGTTACTTGAGATTTGTTTTCATTTGTAGGCTCATTTTGAATAAACGAGCGAACATGGTATAGTGAGTGGTGTTTTTAATTTTATAGTGTTTAGCTGACCCTAACAAACTTGGGTTCAAGTCTAGGAGTTGATGTATGTGTTGTTCATTGGTATTAATATATATTAGCTTTTGATTTTCCCTAATAAAAATGATTGATTATTTGGTACTAAAACAAAATTATTCATTATTTTTTGTGGGTTAAAATGTATTTTTTTTTAAGGAAATGGCTGGTGCGGTTATTCTCAAGACATCATTAATGAAACTGCAGAATACATACAAGGGGAACATAAAGTCGATTTAAACCTCAACTTACAATAAGTATCGAGAGAACGATACGAAATAATATCACGAATCTCCACAAAATCTATGTATTTTAATAAGCATCAAATAGCAAAGAGTGCACAATGTAATTTTGTTTTCTTTCAAAATAATAGCAATTTGGATTTAGATGAAGATAAGACGAGAAGGACTATTAGGAAACACATGAAGAACCAAAAAAAGAAAAAAGAAAAAGAAAAAAAAGACGGTCATGGTCTACAGGTCTATACAATTTTTCGGGTCAGTCTCCAAGTCTACAATTGCTGTGAAAGACTTGGAAAACGAAAGCGGAGATGCCCAGAAGGTTGGTTTCTGCAGCAGCTCTTTTGTGGGGTTTGCTTCTCTTGGCGACATTAGTAGTCATTCTGGTACCTCCCCATAAGTCTCTGTTCCTTCTGATTCTCATTTCAATAAATTTAGATTTACTTTCTGTTCTTATAATTGCTGTACCATTGCGTATGATTTTGATTTCAGAATCGATTTAGCAATGATAAAGTCCTATCCGAGCCAAACTCCCTCAAAGGCAAAAGTGAGATTGTTGAGGTGAGGATTCTTGTTCTAACCAACCAAATTTCTGTGGAAACAAACAGAGCTTATGGTTTGTGTTTCCGGATTTGGCAGGAAAATGATGATTTGGAACAAGTGACCCACCAAGTTTATTTCGATATCGAAATCGAAGGAAAACCAATTGGTATGAATTCTATAACAGATGAATCAACTGCCCACAAAATTTTCTGGGTGGTTGCTAATTTCTTCCAATAATTGATTGAATTGAATGAAAGTTGAATACTTGAGAGGAAATGTAAAGTCTTGGGTGTCTCTTTCTATGCTAATGTCGCTTCCTTGATTTGTTCATATTGTATTGTCTTTCAGGTCGCATAGTCATGGGTCTCTTTGGAAAAACAGTTCCTAAAACCATAGGTAGTGATTCGGTAAAATTCAAAGAGTCTGTTATATGTCTCCGTTGAGATATGTTGTTATGGAGAGTTAACCGAAGTCTTTGTTTCAAATGCAGAGAACTTTCGAGCACTTTGCACTGGTAGCCAAGTAACTTAAGCTCCATTACTTACTGTGATCTTGTGATTATCTGCCTCATACTTAATGTATTTCTATGATCAAATGGAAGCTACAGCTTTTATGTTGTTATTTTCGAGTTTAACGAGCCCTTGGATTTCAGGGGAAAAGGGAATGGGAAAGAGTAGGAAGCCTCTGCACTACAAAGGAAGTACTTTTCATAGGATTATTCCTAGCTTTATGATCCAGGGAGGTGATTTTACTCTTGGAGATGGACGAGGTGGAGAATCGATTTATGGAGATAAGTTTGCAGATGAAAACTTCAAAGTAAAGCACACTGGACCAGGCAAGCTAATGTCTTCCTTTTTTCCCAGTAGTTTACTCTTGCAAAAGTTCTTCCAAAATGTAGATTCTGCATATATACAATGTGTACTCCTAGTAATCGTGGCTCTTTTTGTGCGACAAACAGGTTATTTGTCAATGGCAAATTCTGGACAGGATACCAATGGATCACAATTCTTCATTACAACTGTCAAAACTAGCTGGTACTTTTTTCTTCTCTCCCATTTGTGGGAATATCTTCATTGTTGAATTTCAAAAAATGGTGTTTCTCAAACAGGCAACTAGATCAATTAAGTAGCAATTATGAACTAAGTTATCATTTCGAGTTCGGACATGAAAATTGCTGAGGATCCAAGCATTGGGCAAATGAGCTCATTTCCCGTTGTCAGAATTTAGCTCTATCTCTGATTATAATGCTTTCTATATAACTCCCATTCTTGCATTTGGTTATCATTGTCTTCACAGGTTGGATGGTCGCCATGTTGTATTTGGCAAGGTTCTTTCTGGTATGGACGTTGTGTACAAGGTTGAACAAGTTGGAGGATCTGATGGGGTACCTAAGAGCGAGGTTGTTATCAAAGACAGCGGTGAACTTCCGATGTGACCACACTAATCTTTCAAACAAATGATAAACGAATATTGCCTTGTCGAGATATTGTTGTTCATACTGTATGCTTATGTTGCCCGTTACTGACTTCATATTTAGAAAGAAATTTGATTTAATTGCTTTCCTAAGTACCACTTATAGTTGCCCACTACTTCAACTCCATAATAAGTCACTATTGATTGTGAATCACCGGCACCAAATTGTTTATTGAGCTTATAAAGTCATTGGAAAAACTCCAAGAAAGAGAAAAGAAGCTTAACTATATATAATAAGCTTGAACAAAACGACCCTAGAAAAATTGAGGTCAAAAGATAGGCTAGCTAGATGCAAAGCTAGAACCTTGATTATTGATAGAATTTGCAGACTGTTCTTAACAGCTAACTTTCCATTGAACCACACAAAAAATAAAGCTGAAATGAAAACAAGGGAATCCAGCTCAAAATTGACTACAACAGGTAATGTGCATAACTGAACTGCAAGATAAAAAGAAGCTTGAACAGTTTAAATCATAAATATCACAGGAGTCCCCGATTGTAGATTAGATGGCCAGACTTGTTATGCTTATACGATGAACTTAAGAATCTGATAAAAGACCTTCAAGATGATGATATCTTGAATCCTTGAATGGCAATTAAGAGCTTCTTCATGACAATTCTGTACATCAAAGTCAAGTAAGAAGATCATGGCAGGGAGATAAGGGGACTGATATAGTGGTGTTTTATGATACAAGGGAGAGAAGAGAAGGCTGAGCAGATCCCCAATACAATATAACCAACAGATTCAGAAGTTGCACGCTAATGTGACGATCGTAGATTTCTTCAATAATAATAGGTGAGAGAAGTTGCCCTCTACTTTGAGCAGCATGTATGCTTCACCAATCACCACCCAAATTAAGAGCCTAACTAATAGCTAATCATCAGAACATTCCATGTTTCCCTGCTGAGAAGATTTCTTAACATGAGCGCCAAAACTTCCAAATCAACATTGCAACGAACGAAGGCATTAGCAAGAAATATGAGCACAAAAAACATTCTCACCTCGTCTTTAGTTTTGGCAGGGTCAACAGGAAATCAGTTGCACTGTGATCCTGTGTAAAAGAAAACACAAAATTGCATCAGCATCACAGATCACTCCTTGGGACCAAATCACCTAATCGACGAAGCTAGTGATGAAATTTCTGAAATAATTTCTAGGCATTTGGCAGTAAGCTTAAAATGTACATCTAAGATTACAATCCATCTGAAAGTGACCAAAAGCAGCATATATCTCAAGCACTCAATGCACTAACTAACCCCAAAACTCACTCAGCCTTAAGATTTAAGCATTACTACAGTTAAAGAAACACATTCCGAAATTGATCATTCAAATCAAATTAGAGCTACAAAATCCAACCTTAATTGCCACAAAGCTCAAATTCAGCGCACAGACGAGTCCACACAACACACAAGAAACAAAATTTCACCAATTTATAGCATTATTTGATTCATCGATTTATTCACCAAACATAGTAAGTAATAGGCACACACTTTGAGTGCCAGTGATAAAGATTGCCACTTTGGGGGTTTGAAGTAATGAGATAAAGCTAGCTTTACCATAGGTTCCTCTGCCTTTCACTCAGATGAAAAAGAAATGAGATAAATTTACAATATATATATAGATAAATACGAGAAAGGCTTGATTAACAATAATAATCAACTTAAGTACATGCTTATATGCGGGATACATAAATTTTACAATAAAATGATTACTAAAATACAACATGTGACTACATGTAGAAACAAGTACTAGTTATACAGCAAGAAGTAAATGCAGCTAGCACCTATTCTTCAGCTTCTTCTTGATCTCTCCCGACGGGTTTCAACACCAATGAAAGTAGTTTGTATATGGTGTAGCTCCTTGGTGACATCCTCCATACACATTCTATTCTTTGGTGATTCTTCCGAGCATGCAAGTCCGATCTTAAGGATTGGAAGTATACACTTCCACACATATGCGTTCATCGTGCTCGGGTTCTCATCATCTATGTTTTCTTCTTCAGCTTCAATTTCATTGTTGTAACCACCGATGTGGTTCACTCCATTTTCTGTCGCTGCAGGTGTCGTCGCTTCTACAATGGCGAGAAGAGCTGGGTCCACAATTTGCATTAGTCTTGTTGGTATTGCCATCTGAACAAAGCTATGGAGATTCAAACCATCTTTAAACATTTCGTCAGTGGGTCTTCTTCCTGTGAACATTTGCAACACAAGGATTCCATAACTATATACATCCCCTTGTCTTGATGGCTCAACACCAATTGCATACTCTGCAACTCACAAAAACAATCAAGTTTGTGAGTTCTGTGTACTATATAACATAATTCCTTTTATTGTTTCGTTACTGAGCACTACACGTTAAACTATGTCGATTTTGTGAGTTCTCTGCATTCTCTACTACCATTTGTCTATCAAGTGTAGACATATATATATATCTTCAATAATTAACATTACACTAAAATTAATTAGTGGAAGATTGTTACCTGGAGCAGCATAGCCAATGGTTCCCTTTATTCCAACTGTGCTACTTTGATTTTGAGAGGAGTCCATGGTGGTTGAGATGAGTCTTGCTAGCCCAAAATCACCTACACGAGCAACCATGTCATCGTCAAGAAGAACATTGCTTGGCTTCATGTCGCAGTGAACGATTGGTTGTTCACAATGGTCATGAAGATAACATAATGCAGAAGCCACATCAACAACAATATTCAATCTTTGGACAAGAGTCAGACTCCTTGATTTGTTTTCTCTATGCAGCCACTCCTCTAAACTCCCATTTGACATATACTCAAAAACTAGAGCTTTGAATTCATTACCATTAGTATCCATGCTGGAGCAGCAAGTTAAGATCTTCACAAGATTCCTATGGCGGATAATTCTTAGTGCATTGCATTCTACCAGAAAACTCTTGGAAGCTCCTTTATGTTGAAGGTTGAGAACCTTTATGGCAACCAAGTTGTTTTCTTCCTGATCAAGAATCCCTTTAAATACAGAGCCAGAACCGCCTGATCCAATTAGAGTGCTTGGAGAGAATCCACTTGTAGCTTGATAAAGTGTCTGGTAGGAAACCTTTGAAAAGAAGTCAATTGATGAGACTGCAGATAATGATTTCTTTTTACGTTTTCTCCTCCAATAAAGAGCAAACAAGACTGCAAACAAAAGAGAGCATCCCAAAACTAAAGAAATTGTCAATTTTAGTTTCAAACCATGCATCTTTCTCTGCTTTGACACTGTGATGGGGCATGCCGGTAGCTGCAATTGTGAAACACCACCACAAAGTTTGGTGTTTCCAACCAATGATATTGTACTTGTGTTTTGAAAGACACCTTCTTTTGGTACCTCGCCCTCCAAATTGTTGAAAGAAATGTTCAAATACAGCAAGAAATGAAGTCTTTGTAGATCTTTTGGAATTTTCCCTGACAAGTTGTTTCGTGAAAGATTTAAATATTGCAGACCTTTCAAAGAAGCCAAGGAAGAAGGTATGATTCCTTGAAAGAGATTCCCTTGTAGGTAAAGAAATTCAAGGCTCAGACATTCCCCAATGGTTTCTGGGATTTCTCCAGTCAAATTGTTTTCAGAGATATCCAATGTATTGATATTCTTTAGCTTGCTCACTTCCATAGGTAGGCTACCGGTTAGTGAGTTTTGTGATAAGTTGAGATAGACAGATGAAGCTAGGCCAATAAGCTGTGGTGGTATAACTCCACTGAGTCTATTATGTGATAATTCCATCATCTGCAAATTTTGGCAGTTTCCAATACTGGGAGGAATGCTTCCTTCTAATTCATTTAGTGATAAATAGAGTCCAAACAATCTAGTGAGGTTTCCAATGGAAGATGGGATCCATTCTGATAATCTGTTACAACGTAAGTCCAATACTTGTATCTTTTGTAACTTCCCAAAAGAAGCAGGAATGACTCCTGTGAACAAGTTAGCCTCCATACCTAAGCCTATCAAATTGTGGAGATTCTCTAATGAAGCAGGAATCGTTCCTGATATTTGATTTCTCCCAAGGTCGAGGAGAGTCAGTTGGGTTGACAAATTGGCTACAGAATTTGGTAAAACACCTCCGAAATTGTTGGTATCCAAAGCAAGCGTTTTCAGTTTGCTGCAATTTGTCAAGGATGTTAAAAATCTCAAATCATTAGATGAATTACTTCCTAAATTATTGTTTCTTAAGCCGAGAAACTTGAGATTGCGAAGATATCCAAGACTTGTGGGAACTTGGCCCACAAAGTTATTATACCCACTGAAAATGAATTGAAGCTGAGAAGCATTTGCAAAAGAAGCTGGGATTGGCCCAGAGAATTCATTTCCACCAACGGCTATTATTTGGAGATTAGGCATGTTTAGGCCTATACCAGGTGGAATGTTGCCCTTGAACTTATTATCTGCAATTGAGAAGACTTTCATAGATGATATGTTAAACAGGGAGGGATGTATCATACCTGAGAGATTATTCTTAGTAATTGTAAAAAAAGATAATTTTCTCAATCGGCCTATCTCCTCTGGAAGATTGCCCACCAAATGGTTATATCCCAAGAAAAGTATAGTGATTGATGAAAGATTTCCCAAGGAAGGTGGGATGCCTCCTATAAGATTGTTCTTCTCAAGATCAAGATATGAAAGCTTCATCAATGAGCCAAGCTCTAACGGAATGTTTCCAGTAAGGTGGTTTGATCCCAAAGTTATGATGCTCAATTCAGGGCACAAGGTCAGGTTGACTGGTATTCCCCCCTCCAACATGTTGTTAGTGAGATTTAGATGCCGCAGTCGGAACAAATGATCAACTTGCTTTGGAATCTTGCCATAGAAGTTGTTATTCTGAAGGTTGAGGAACCTTAGAAAAGAGAGGTTGCCGATGTAAGGTGATATGGTGCCATGCAAAGCACGGCCTTGTAGGTTCAAGGCTACTACTCGTTGATGCCTTTTGCCGCAAGTAATTCCTTGCCAGTTGCAGAAGTGAAGGGACTCATTCCACAAGTTCAACAACCCTTTTGGTTTGGTGAATATGGATTCTTTGAACTTGAGCAAAGCGAATCGATCAGTTTCATTTCCAAGTGCCTTTACAAAAGTGGTAGGTTGGAAAAGGTTCATGAAAAGAAGAAGGGTTATGACATGAAGGTAAATAAACCAAAATACCCACAAGTTGGGTACATGAAGAAGCCCCATTCGATCAGTTTGCAGAATTAAGCAGCAAGAAGCAAGCTAGCTGGTGAGAGAATTATGTAAGTTGAATTATATATCAAACTGCTGTATTTAATGACCACATATAGATAAGGAGAAAAGTCTTATTGGTAATTAACAAGTGCACCTGCTATCTCCTCTGTCCACATATAGAGAAGAAAATGGCAGTAGATCGACATGAATATAGTCTATTCCTGTCCTCCTGGACAGAAACATTGTTTGCTTGTTTTTCTCTGGACCCTTTATTGATCGTACGGACAAGAAAAAGAGAACGAGTTCGATTGGAAGTTGACTTGACTAGAGTGCAAGATTGAATCAATTGTTCATTTTTTATATTATTCGATCGGATAGGTACGTTGCCCTCTCGTACTCCTTTTTTTAATTGTTCAAACAGCCCACAAAATTTTCTGGGTAGTTGGCAGTTGCTAATTTCTTCCAATAATTGATTGAATTGAATGAAAGTTGAATACTTCAGAGGAAATGTCTCTTTGTATATGCTAATGTTGCTTCCTTGATTTGTTCATATTGACATATTCGTATTGTCTTTCAGGTCACATAGTCATGGGTCTCTTCGGAAAAACAGTTCCTAAAACCATAGGTAGGTGATTCCGTAAAATTCAAAGAGTCTGTTAATATGTCTTCATCGAGATTTGTTACTATGAAAAGAGTTAACTGAAGTGTTTGTTTCTTATGCAGAGAACTTTCCAGCACTTTGCACTGGTAGCCAAGTAACTTAAGCTCCATTACTTACTGTGATCTTGTGTTGTGATTATCTGCCTCATACCTAATGTATTTCTATGATCAAATGGAAGCTACGGCTTGTACGTTGTTATTTTCGAGTTTAACGAGCCCTTGGGTTTCAGGGGAAAAGGGAATGGGAAAGAGTAGGAAGCCTCTGCATTACAAAGGAAGTGCATTTCATAGGATTATTTCTAGCTTTATGATTCAGGGAGGTGATTTTACTCTTGGAGATGGACGAGGTGGAGAATCAATTTACGGGGATAAGTTTGAAGATGAAAACTTCAAAGTAAAGCACACTGGACCAGGCAAGCTAATGTCTTTTCTTGTTTCCCAGTAGTTGTTTCCAAGTAGTTACTCTTGCAAAGTTCTTCCAAAATGTAGATACTATGCAATGTGTACTCCTAGTAATTTTGGCTCTTTTGGTGTGACAAACAGGTTATTTGTCAATTGCAAATTCTGGGCAGGACACCAATGGATCTCAATTCTTCATTACAACTGTCAAAACTAGCTGGTACTTTTTTCTTCTCTCCCATTTGTGGGAATATCTTCATTGTTGAATTTCAAAATATGGTGTTTCACAAGTAGTAATTATGAACTAGGTTATCATTTTGAGTTTGGACATGAAAACTGCTGAGGATACATCATACATCATACATGCATTGGGCGAATGAGCTCATTTCCCGTTGACAGAATTTAGCTCCATCTCTGATTATAATGTTTCCCTAACTCACATTCTTGCATTTGGTTATAATTCAATTATAACCTAATAACTGTCTTCACAGGTTGGATGGTCGCCATGTTGTATTTGGCAAGGTTCTTTCTGGTATGGACGTTGTGTACAAAGGTTGAACAAGTAGGAAGATCGAATGGGATACCTAAAAGCGAGGTTGTTATCAAAGACAGCGGTGAATTTCCGATGTGACCACACTAATTTTTCATACAAATAATAAACGAATATTGCCTTGTTGAGATATTGTTGTTCATACTGTGTGCTTACATTGCATGTTACTGGCTTATAGTTGCCCACTACTTCAATTCCATGATAAGTGACTATTGATTGCGAATCCGAAGCACCAAATTGTTTATCGAGCTTACGAAGTCCTTGGAAAAACTCCAAGAAAAAGAAAAGAAGCTTAACAATGAGTAACATATAATAAGCTTGAACAAAACAACCCCAGAAAATTTGAGGTCAAAAGATGGGCCAAATAAAAAGGTAGAACCTTGATTAATATTCAGATAGAATTTGCGAGTGTTCTTAACAGCTAACTTTCCATTGAACCATAAAAACAAAAAAGAAAAGAAAAAAAAAACTGAAGGAAAACAAGGGAATCCAGCTAGAAATTGACTACAACAGGTAATCAGCATAAGTGAACTGCAAGATAAAGAAGCTTGAGCAGGAAATTTCTGATCTGCTCACTGTTCTAGTCCAGTGTCCTGATCAAAATATGCTCCAAACTGATTAAATCATAAGACCTCCTAATCAGTTTCACGCCTAACAATGATAAATACCACAGAAGTCCACGTTTGTAGATTAAATGTCCAGTGAACTTAAGGATCTAATAAAGGACCTTCAAGATGATGATATCAAGAATCCTCAAATGGCAATAAAGAGTTTTTCAATCAAAGTTGGGTAAGAAGATCATGGGAGGGAGATAAAGGGACTGATATAGTGGTGTTTTAGTGTTTTACAATACAAGGGAGAGAAGAGAAGGCTGAGCATTTCCCCAATACAATGTAACCAACAGATTCAGAAGTTGCACGCTAATGTGATGATCGTAGATTTCTTCAATAAGAATAGGTGAGAGAAGTTGCCCTCTACTTTGAGCAGCATGTATGCTTCACCACTCAAATTAAGAGCCTAACTAACAAGCTACTCATCAGAACATTCCATGTTGCCCTGCTGAGAAGATTTCTTAACATGAGCTCCAAAACTTCCGAATCAACCTTGCAACGACCAAGGCATTCGCAAGAAATCCTCCTCGTCTTTAGTTTGGCAGGGTCAACACAAAAGCAATTGCACTGTAATCCCTCCTTGTAAAAGAAAACACAAAATTGCATAAGCATCATAGACCACTCTTTGGGACCAAATCACCTAATCTAATCGACCAAGCTAGTTATGTAATTTCTAAGTAATTTCAAGGCTGCAGTAAGCTTAAAATGTACATCTAAGTTTACAATCCACACGAAAGTGACCAAAACAAGCATATCTCAAGCACTCAATAAACTAACCAACCCCAAAACTCACTTCAGCCTTAAGATTTAAGCATCACTACAGTTAAAGAAACACATTCCGAAATTAATCATTCACATCAAATTCAGCAGATGAGCTACAAAATCCAACCTTAATTGCCACAAAGCTCACAATGAAAGCTCAAATTGAGAGCACAAACGAGTCCACACAACACACAAGAGGCAAAATTTCACACATTATAGCATTATTTGATTCATCGATCTATTGACCAAACATAGCAAGTAACACAAGCAAACACGCAGTGTAGCACTCAGAAACCCTAGCAGCGATTATTAATTTCAAATTCAAACGACGGTGGAGGAGAAATTTTACTGAAACGACGAGGGACTAGTTGGGCTTGGCGTCGTCCTTGTTGTGGAAGACAGAGGAGAAATCGGAGGAGAGGTCGGAGTAAAGCGAAGCGACCTTGGAAATGTTGCCGTTGATTTCCTGGATGAGAGCCACGTTATTGACCATGTTGGCCGGAATCCGAGACTGGTGGTTGTCGTTGACTTGCTGGATGAGGGCGCGGTTCCGGTCGAGTAGGGCCTGGACCTGGCGGAAGCTGCGGTTGAAGTTGCCGACCCAAACCTCGCCCTCGCCGTCGGGTTCGAGTGAAACGGTGCGTTTAGGTGGGGTTTGGAGTTTGGAAGAGGGTTGATCTAGATCGTCCATGCTCGATGAGTCGAGTCCGGAGGAGGAATCGCGCGTGGTCATGTGCAACAGTGCATGGAAATCACCAGTTTTGGTCGGTTTGGCCGTTTGGGTTTGGGTTTGGTAGCAACAAAATATTAAATAGCTTCCGGTCAAAAATATCTCAAAAAGGGACTATTAATACTCATGACCAAAAGAAAAAAATGAGATATTCCATAAAATTATACATACTAGAAATCTAGAATTGCAACATTTTTTTTATTGAGAAACAGTTTTTTTTTTTTAAGTAGTAGGCAAGTTTTTTATTTTTTATTTTTTTATTAATTTTTTTATTTTTTATTTTTTTGTCCCTAACAATTCACTTTTATTCAAAGTTATTTAATACTTAAATGTTATTTTGGTAAAAAAAATCTGTTTTGATTGACAATGGTTGTTCTCTTAATATATAATATAGATATAATTTGTTCTCGCACGGCTTATGAACAATGCCAGCTCGAGCCGAGCCGATACAAAATTTACCCTTTTGTTCCTCCTTGGGTGTTATTTACGGTCCTGCCCTTCCCCCCTCTCTCTTCTCCCTCTACGCCGCTATCAATCACCGCCATACACCACAAAATTTACATCCAAACGTAGAGCACAACCAAAGTATAAAGTTATGTAACTACCTCAATGTGAGATTCGGAGTTGATCGAGAGATATCGATGCCGGAAGTTCTGAAACCATACAAATCAACGGCTTCGATCCTCCATGTACAGCTGTCGACGTTGAAAAGCGTACCACGAGGTTTCTGAGATGAAGGGCTTCAAAGCCCATGTGGTTTCGAGGATCCGAAGTGGCCGGAAGAGGTGGTGCCTTATGGTTGCATAGGGAGAGGAGAGAGAGTTACGGGGAGGGAGAGAGAGAGAGAGGAGAAGAAGAAGAGGAAAAGGAAAAAGAAAAAGAAAAAAAAATTGATTTGATTTGATGAAATTGCCCCTAAAGTATTTTCTTTAATTCTTAATTTTTCGAAATTCATAATAAATAGTTCTGTTGTCCGAAAAATTTTCCGAAAATTCATACAAACTCATCTTGACATATACTTTATTCTCGAGTCCTCAAATTGAACTTATGAGTTAAAAATATTCCTAAAGAATTCCCGAAACTCTATGATAATAATTGATTGAGATTACGAATCTTAATCTCGATTAACTCCAAATTATTTTTTTAATTTTTCCGGGGTCTCACAGTAAAAAAAGCTTGCAAACTAAAATCACAAGTCAGTATCATTGTGTAAGGGCCAGTTTGGTATTGCTTCGTTTTTATAAAAATTAGTTTTTTCGTAAATTTTAAGGTCTTAAAATGTTTGGTAAATTAGTAAAAAGTATGTTTAATTAAAAATTACGGGTTAGAGAAAGCAGATTATAGAAGCAACCCAAAGGTTACTTCTAAAAGCTGCTTTAATTCACAGTTAATTTTCCTAAAAGCGACTTGTTTTTAAAGTCATAACAATCTCAAACTAGCCATAAGTCTTTCAATGTTAGCTTTAATTGGAATGTATCTCAATTATGTTGAATCTTAATTGATAATATATATAATTAAATATCTCAATTATGTGTTTTTAGTACTTTCTACATATTTTAAAGGATCTAGATCCTCTCCTAACATATCTAAGCTTTTAATCTCAATCATTCATATAATTTTCAATATTTAATAACCATATGGTGAGTTGGATTAATCTTGACCTTCAAAATTTTGAATGAATGATTAAGATTAAACGTTTAAGTTAATTAAAAGATGATCCAAATCCTATTTTAAATGCATTTGAAACCCGCAACAACGCACGGACACGCATGCTAGTAATAATAATAGTAAGAGTTGTAGAGTTGTTCATAAACTATGAGCATATGAATTTTTTTTTGTTACAAAAAGTTTAGGTAAGAGGGAGGCTTCTCTACACTACCAGGGTCAGGGCAAACCCTGCAACCTAGGTCCTAAGGCTTCGAATTTACTACTGGGGGGAATTTCACCATGTTTACTGAAAGGTGGCACCCTCCATAAAGACCCAAAGGCTTATCTCCAAATAGACCACACTCACCCAACGGTCCAAAGGCCCAGGAATATTTTCTAGATTACCCACCAATGAGAGATAGTTGGTAGCGAGAATCAAACTTGGATGAGAACTCCAACACAAATCCATCTATGCCAATTGAGCCAAGTCACATTGACTTTTTTTTCCTTCTTTTATTCGGTAAAGATTTTATTTTATTTTTTCCGATATGAAAAGAGTTTTTTTTGTCAAAATCTTATGGTTTTCCAAAAGCTTTCTAGATTCAAGAATTAATTTGCAGTCGGGGATCTTATTAAAAATTTTCTTCCCTCTGGCCACCTACAAAATGGATTAAGATTTAACTCTAATCAATAGTCAACAAGATTCAAACTAAGATCGCAGGGGCGGGGGAAAGGTGTTCCATGATAATTTGGTTAAAATTGTAATCACAATTTCGTTGTTAACTTGTTACTCGGTCACAATTATCCTAATGTGTGTAGTTACAGTGCTTGTTGTTGTATAAAACGACATCGTAATGTCAACCTTGCAATGATTTCATGCACCAACTAGAAAAAAAAAATGAAATTGTTACAATGATTCAGACAAGGTGGATCAGAGCTAGTCGGTTGATTTCCTCTTCCTCCCAAGTATGGAAGCTCTCCGTAATCTCGGGCTGCCCATCCGCCACTTCTTAAAGGCTGCCATGGAGGATTGAGCTGCCTCATACACTGCAATTACACATCCATAAATATTCTGTGTGATCAACGTTCATACAAGAGTGTGTGATACGATTGTTAAAGATATGATAAAAACAAGTAATATAAATCTTACAGTTGATTTATTTTCCAAGCTGTTCGATTAAATGTCTCTCAAAAGAAGAGTTGCTCAATTGGATCCTGACAATCATAGGTGCCATATATTAAAAAAAAAAGTATCTTTCTTGTTTGCATTTATCATTTTTGAATATTTATACATGATGTGTTTTTAACTAGGGATATTTAGATAAACATTTTTACCATTTTTATTTTACAAGATATGATTCATTAACTTTTTTCTTATTAGATTTAGTCCAACATTAAATTATAGGTATTACATTGGATATCTTTCTTCCATAATTTTAAAATTATTTATGGAACGTGTCATTATTAGAATATAAATCAACATTTAATTTAAATTCCTAAATTGAAGTTTATTATTCAAATTTCCATTATTACTAAAACGGGAGAGGTTCTTCAACTTCTTTTTGGTTTCTCCTCACGGGTTTCAACACCAATGAAAGTAGTTTGTATATGTTGTAGCTCCTTGGTGACATCCTCCATACACATTCTATTCTTTGGTGATTCTTCCGAGCACGCGAGTCCGATCTTAAGGATTGGAAGTATACAGTTCCGCACATATGAGTTCTCATCGTATATGTTTTCTTCTTCTACTTCAATTTCATTGATCTTGTAACCACCGATGTGGTTCACTTCGTTTTCTGCCGCTGCAGGTGCTGCCTCGTCTACAATGGTGAGAAGAGCTGGGTCCACAATTTTCATTAGTCTTGCCGGTATTGCCATCTTAACAAAACTATGGAGATTCAACCCATCTTTAAACATTTCGTCTGTAGGTCTTCTTCCTGTGAACATTTGCAACACAAGGATCCCATAACTATATACATCCCCCTGTCTTGATGGTTCAGCACCAATTGCATACTCTGCAACTCACAAAACAATCAAATTTGTCACCTCTGTGTACTATATACAACTTAAACTATGTCGATTCTATGAGTTATGTGCATTCTCTACTACCATTTGTCTATAATCAAGTCTAGACTCTAGAAATATATTTATCTTCAATAAACATTAGACTAAAATTAAGTAGTGGAAGATTTTTACCTGGAGCAACATATCCAATAGTTCCCTTTATTCCAACTGTGATACTTTGACTTTGAGAGGACTCCGTGGTGGTTGAGATGAGTCTTGCTAACCCAAAATCACCTATACGAGCAACCATGTCATCATCAAGAAGAACGTTGCTTGGCTTCAAGTCGCGGTGAATGATTAGCTCTTCGCAATGGACATGAAGATAACATAATGCAGAAGCCACATCAAGAGCAATATTTAGTCTTTGAACAAGGTTCAAACTCCTTGATTGGTCTTCACCATGCAGCCACTCCTCTAAGCTTCCGTTTGACATATATTCAAAAACTATGGCTTTGAATTCGTTTCCATTGTAATCAATGCTGGAGCAACACGTTAATATCTTCACAAGATTCCTGTGCCGAATATTTCTTAGAGCATTGCACTCTGCCATGAAACTCTTGGAAGCTCCTTTCTGTTGAAGGTTGAGGACCTTTATGGCTACTGCTCTGTTTTTTTCCTGATCAAGAATTGCTTTGTATACAAAGCCAAAACCTCCTGATCCAATTAGAGTGCTCGGAGAGAATCCATCGGTAGCTTGATGAAGTGTCTGGTAGGAAACAATTGAAAGAAAGTTGATTGATGAGACTACAGATAATCTTTTCTTTTTCAGTTTTCTCCTCCAAAAAAGAGCAAACAAAACTGCCAACATAAGAGAGCATCCAGCCACGAACGAAATTGTGAACTTTAGCTTGAAACCATGCATCATTCTTTGCTTTGGTACTTTGATGTGGCATGCCGGTAGCTGCAATTGTGATACACCACCACAAACTTTGGTATTTCCAACCAATGATATTGCGCTTGTGTTTTGAAAGACTCCTTCTTTTGGTACCTCGCCCTCTAGATTATTGAAAGAAATGTTCAAATACAGCAAGAATGGAAGTCTCTGTAGATCTCTTGGAATTTGTCCTGACAAGTTGTTCCCTGAAAGATCTATATATTCAAGACCTTTCAAAAAAGCCAAAGAAGAAGGTATGATACCTTGAATGAGATTCCCTCGTAGGTCAAGGAATGTAAGGCTTAGACATTCCCCAATGGTTTCTGGAATTTCTCCAGTCAAATTATTTTGAAAGACAGACAATGTATACATATTCTTCAGTTTACCCACTTCCACAGGCAAGCTGCCGGTGAATGAGTTTTGGGATAAGTTGAGTTTGACAAATGAGGATAGACCAATGACCTGCGGTGGTATAACTCCACTAAGGCGATTCTGTGATATATCCATCTCCTGCAAATTTTTGCAATTTCCAATACTTGGAGGAATGCTTCCTTCTAATTCATTTACTGCTAAGACGAGGCTATACAATTGAGAGAGGTTTCCTATGGAAGATGGGATCTGTCCAGATAATCTATTACTATCTAATTCCAATGCTTGCAGCTTTTGGAACTTCCCAAAAGAAGTAGGGATGACTCCTGTGATCAGGCTATTCCGCATCCCTAAAGATATCAAATTGTTGAGATTCGCTAATGATGCAGGAATCATTCCTGATATTTGATTGTCTCCAACGTAAAGTCTAATCAGTTGGGTGGACAAATTGGCTACAGACATGGGTAAATCACCTCCAAAATTGTTCTTACCGACACTAAGTACTTCCAATCTGCTGCAATTTGTCAAGGATGTTATAAACCTCAAATCATTAGATGAATTACTTCCAAGATTATTTCTACCTACGTTTAGCCACTGGAGATCGCCAAGATATCCAAGACTTGTGGGAACTTGGCCCACAAAGTGATTTCTCGAAATGTCAAATAATTGGATCTGAGAAGCATTTGAAAAGGAAGATGGGATCGGCCCAGAGAATTCATTCCTACCAATGTGCAATTTTTGGAGATTATGCATGGTTAGGCCTATACCAGGTGGAATACTGCCCGTAAACTTATTAACTGCGATGGAGAAGATCTTAATAGATGATATGTTAAAAAGGGAAGGAGGGATCATACCAGACAGTTGATTGACACCAATTGAAAATATAGATAAGCTTTGTAATCGTCCTATCTCCTCTGGGACATTGCCCACCAAATTGTTCTCAAACAAGTCAAGATATGTGATGGATGAAAGATTTCCCAAGGAAGGTGGGATGCCTCCTGTCAGATTGTTGTTCTGAAGAATAAGTGTCTCAAGCTTCATCAACGAACCAAGCTCCGATGGAATTTTGCCAATAAGGCGGTTTGTTCCAAAACTTATGATGCTCAGTTCCGGGCAGAAGGTCAGGTTGACTGGCACATCCCCCTCTAACCTGTTCTCACTAACATTGAGATGCCGCAGGCGGGACAAGTGATTAACTTGCTGTGGAACCTTGCCAGAGAAGCTGTTATTTCCAAGGTTGATGAACCTTAGAAAAGAGAGGTTGCCAATGTAAGGTGATATGGTGCCATGCAAATTATGGCTTTGTAGGTTCAAGGCTACTACTCTTTGATGCTTTGTGCCGCAAGTAATTCCTTGCCAGTGGCAGAAGTGAAAGGAGTCATTCCATGAATTCAAGAACCCATATGGATCGGTGGTTATCGCTTCTTTGAATTTGAGCAACGCAAATCGATCAGTTTCATTTCCAAGTGCCTTTACAAGAGTGGTAGGTTGGAAAATGTTCATGAGAAGGAGAAGGGTTATGACATGAAGGTATATAAACCAAAATGCCCAGAAGTTGGATACATGAAGCCTCATTCGATCAGTTTGCAGGATTAAGCAGCAGGAATTCAACCCAGGTGAATACTAGAATTTCCGCATATAGATAGGGAGAAAAGTCTTATTGGTAATTAACAAGTGGACCTGCTATCTCCTCCGTCCACATATAAAATGGCAGTAGACACGCATATATTGTTTGCTTGTTTTTCTTTGGACCCTTTCTTGATCGTACGGAAAAGAAAAAGAGAAAGAGTTCGATTGGAAGTTGACTTGACTAGAGTGCAAGATTGAATCAATTGTTCATTTTTTATATTATTCGATCGGATAGGTACGTTGCCCTCTCGTATTCCTTTTTGAATTGATCAAACAGCCCACAAAATTTTCTGGGTAGTTGGCAGTTGCTAATTTCTTCCAATAATTGATTGAATTGAATGAAAGTTGAATACTTCAGAGGAAATGTCTCTTTGTATATGCTAATGTCGCTTCCTTGATTTGTTCATATTGACATATTGTATTGTCTTTCAGGTCGCATAGTCATGGGTCTCTTCGGAAAAACAGTTCCTAAAACCATAGGTAGGTGATTCCGTAAAATTCAAAGAGTCTGTTATATGTCTTCATCGAGATTTGTTACTATGAAAAGAGTTGACCGTAGTGTTTGTTTCAAATGCAGAAAACTTTCGAGCACTTTGCACTGGTATTACTGTGATCTTGTGATTATCTGCCTCATACGGTCATACCTAATTTATTTATATGATCACATGGTACCTACGGTTATGTTGTTATTTTCGAGTTTAACGAGCCCTTGGATTTCAGGGGAAAAGGGAATAGGAAGGAGTAGGAAGCCTCTGCATTACAAAGTAAGTACAATTCATAAGATTATTCCTAGCTAGCTTTATGATTCAGGGAGGTGATTTTACTCTTGGCGATGGACGAGGTGGAGAATCGATTTATGGGGGATAAGTTTGCAGATGAAAACTTCTAAGTAAAGCACACTGGACCAAGCAAGCTAATGTCTTCCTTTGTAGTGCATGGAAATCAGTTGTTTTGGTCGGTTTGTCTGTCTGGGTTTGGTGGCAAGAAAATAATAAATAGCTTTCGGTCCAAAATATCTCAAAAGGGACTATTAATACTCATGACCAAAAGAAAAAGGGACTATTAAAATCGTTGTATAAAACGACATCGTAATTCTATACGAGATAAACTCATGTCAAACTTGCAATGATTTCACACACCAACCAGAAAATATATATGAAATTGTTACAATGATTCAGACAAGGTAGATCAGAGTAAAGGTGCAACTAGTCGGTAGTTGATTTCCTCTTCCGCCCAAGTACGGAAGCTCTCTGTAATCTCGGGCCGCCCATCCGCCACTTCTTAAAGGCTGCCATGGAGGATTGAGCTGCCTCATACACTGCAATTACACATCCAAAAATATTCTGTGTCAACATTCATATAAGAGTGTGTGATACAATTGTTAAATATACGATGAAAACAAGTAATATAAATCTCACAGTTGATTTCTTCTTTTGTTAAGAGCGTCAAGAGTTTCGAAGCTGCTGTATACGCTGCAGAATGTGCCTTGGCCAGGACTTCCTGATACCTGTTCCGAAATGCAGATAATAGGAATGATCCCATGTCTCTATCACCAACCCTATCCATGATTGAAGAAAATGAAGAAACATTAGTCAGAATCAATTTACTGGCCGCAAAAATATGGGCAGCATAAAGTACATATAAACAAGGAAATCAACAATAATAGATGTGAACAGAACAGCTTATTCATGTGTCCAAATTTCCATCAAAGCAACATAAACAAGAAAATCATCCTGTCGCATTGCTTTGGATTTAGTCAAAATCATTCAACAATAGAGTGACTTTGAATAACCTGTGTCAGATATTGGTCATTAAGCAAGTATTTAGAATTGTAAAACCTTGTCGCTGGTGGCACAAATAGGTAGCATGGTATTTAGAGAGTGAAGGGGGCAGGTGGATGGAGAAACAACAGATAAATGATTTTGGGACTGATTATTGATTATAATAACACGACAATGTTTTATTGATTATACAGATTTTCTTTTTCTGCTTCACTTTGAGCATGTTCTCATTCTATTGTGTAAATATGCCGTCATTCATCTAAGAGGATCGTAAGGACCTGGATTCATGGGACAAAATTAAGAAAGTAGTTCCCTTTACCTGAAGTTTTTGAGAAATTGATTTACTTTGGGAATACTCTTCACTTTCACATTGACAAAGAACCAAATTCCCAGTAGCAGTATAGTTGATCCATAAAGGGTTTCTAGCCATGTACTCTTTTTCACCCCTCTATATAGAGGGGGTCATACATATTAAGTATCTTCCTATTGTAAGATCACTAAAAGAATATTATCAGAAGAAAGAACTAACAAAATTATGCACACTAGAAGAGAGAGACTCACAGTGGTGCTATCTTGCATCCAAATTCATAGAAGTATAAACATCGAGATCTCAAATCCACAGCTTTTCCATCAGCCCCAAGTTCCAGCCTTGTTCTGATAAAAAATAAAACCACCAGGAATTGAATATATAATCCAATGAACAGTTCTGAACTTTGAACTTGAGTCACACAAGTCATTCTTCATGCATTCACTGAATATCTAATACCTGCCTGGGGACTGGCAGAAACTGTACTAGGTCTACCAACTTATCACATTCCATTATGAGACAAAGACAACATAAACACCACAGAATTTAAATGTCTGGAAATCAGATTTTAGAGTCTAGTTGAATTTCAATGCTGTAGGCCAGATAATAGCTGAAAAGGGGTAAGTAATTGCCAATTCCATTATAAAAAGGATCTCCCCGTAACTCGGCCTTAAAATTTGGCAACTGAAAATGTTAATTGAAGTATAAGGATCATTACTGTTGATTGAAACACGCAGGAAGCTTCATCGTTACTACTTGTCTGACGTGTAATTCATAAGCAAGCCAGAACGGCAGCTTGACCTTTGAACCTGGTTCGACCTGAAATTCACACTCAAGAAGATATAAGAAATGGTCCTTTGACCAAGGGCTGCCCATTCCAATTCAAGTCTGGTGACTTACACTATATGCTTCAGCACTAGGATCAATTCCAACCCCATTTGCTCCTTTCTGGAAAACAACTGAGACAAGCTGGTTGGAAACAGCAACACATTCAGAACACAGATTTAAATAAAGCAGATGGGATTTGGATATCTGGGGTACAAAGAGACAAGAATTAACCTCTTCCTCAGCAAGAATATCATCGATGTCATAGTAATTTGCCATTTTAACAAAAGATCCCACTTCGTGTCCTTACAACGTTCCCTGCATTCTCGAAGACAATTTCCTGAAGAAAAGAATTGGCTAATTTCAAAAACCTAAGACTATTTGGACTCTCAAACCTTCTTATGACATGAACCACCAGAACCCAAAATGCAATACAAAACATACGGTAACAATTTTGACATTCGTGTTCAACAGAAAATAGTTGACTTTCGCAATCAAATCTCTAAAGCAATCTGAATTTCTTAGGATTGCGTTGCATTCGAAACCAAATTTAGATTTTTGAATTGAGTTCGAATTCTACGGACATGTCACCAACTGATTCAAGAATTACCCAAACTAAAGGACACCAATATCAAAAGGTTGTAAATTCTATGAGGCATTTTTTCAAACAGATTGCGTGCAAAACCCAGAAGCATGTATAATTTAGCTGAATACTAAAATCTCCGAAGAAGAGACTAAGCCCACAAAAACCCAATTGGTAAAACATACACATCCCAACTTGAAAGAAGAATCAGAACCAAACAAACCCTGAATCTAAGCCATCAGATAGCAAAGCAGACTATGGAGCTAAAATTTTCTAAGACCCAAATTCAGATCGGAAATGAGAATACAAATTGGAACTGAATCGATAAAAGTAGAGTTGAAAATAATTATATCGAAGTTGAGAATTACCCGAGTACTTGCTTTACGTTTTGCGTTTGTGGGGGGATCTGAGCTGAGAGAGAGAGAGAGAGAGAGAGAGAGAGAGAGAGAGAGAGAGAGAGAGAGAGAGAGAGAGAGCCGATGAAATAAAAGGGAGGGAAGAAGAGGATCCAAAAATTGACAAGGGAGGGAAACTCAAAATATAGAAAGAGTCAAAGAGGGGCCCGTTCAGATGTTACGCAACCTACTATAGTTGTATACTTGTATGAGTTGTATCCGGAAAAGTTTTTTTTTAATTTTGTTAGATTAAAAAAAAAAAATAAGAATACTTTGTACGTTCGTCGCTATAGATTTTTCAAAATATATATATATATATATATATTTTTAAAAAAATTGAAGTGTAAGCAAAGTTAGTTATTACTTATTAACATTTTTGGATTCTATGATTAAACAATTCAAACTAGCTTGGGTAACACATTTTTTATTGGAATCGGTTTTCGTTTAGTTTGAGTGAATTGTACCAAATTAAAAAATATATATATTATAACATGTGATTTTTTTGAAAAATTGTATTTTTGAAATTATCAAAGATCGGTTTGCACGGATTTTCAATTGTAATTTAGAGCCTTCATTAAATCATATGCAAGACGTTACGATTTGGTTTTGGCCCGGTAGGCGTTGATTGGTTTCCAATTCTTTTCAGTTTGTGAATCGAAATAGTGAGCGGGTTTTCAAGAAAATGGACTATAGAAATGAACTAAGACTGTTCTTTTTCCCCAACTTTAAAGCCTTGGTTGAAATAAATTGTTTGTTAAAAAAAAGTGTGAACAATAAGAAAGGAACAATGCACAAGTGTTCCCAAGTGCGTGTTTTTTTTTCTTTTCCCTCTTTATAGGGTATTACCATTCAATTGATTGCAGTCTCTATAATCTATATTTGCCAAATTGGGGATTCCAAAGTTGTTGATCCAATGAAAGAAAGAACAAAGCCAGAAAGAAGGGAGAAAAAAACCACAGTAGAACGAAAGTACCAATATCATTATCAATGTGGTAGATAAAGGAGAAGGCACAGAAAGTTCTTACAAATTAAGTCTTTATCAAGCTATGCCTACTAGCTAGGCTACAGCTACTAGAACCAGTTGCAGAAAAAAAGAAGTATGAAATCAAGGTGAAAATTATAAATAGCAGTTGAAATTAAAATTACAATGGCTTCCTGCAGTAGCAGATTCTTCAGTCTTCAATATGCCATTGCACAGCTCCTAAAAGGGAACATGACTCTGAAATTTAGTACCATTGAAACTCCCTATAAAATGTCCATTCGGAGGGATTTAAGGTCGTCTTTCCATCAGCAGCTACGAGATCATATGGTGAATCCTCTGCAAATTCTGTTGGCATGGATTTCCAGTGTAAACTCGGCTTCCAGTCTGCTTCCCTAAGTACCTTCAATATCTCCTCCACCACTATTTTGCTCCCTTCAGCTGATAAATGAATCCCATCTCTGGAAAACAAGATGAAAAGACTGAATTTCTGTATGCTGAGAAATAGGATACTAATTTTAACTAAATTGAAGAAGTAACTGAGATTTAATTTATCGTTAAATAATTTTTTTTCTGGTGGAGATCAGCATAAAGGTTCATAATGACACTTTGGTTTAGCTCTTCTCAAGAATGAGGAGAAGAATACATCAGAGTGACTGGTAATAGAAAATGCTGCAAATCAATGGTAACTCCACTGACAACATAGTAACATACTACTTTAGTAATCACTAATCAACCACTAGACTAAAAAGTTGTGCAAGGTAAATGTGAAAACTGAAAAGTAAGATATTAGGCCGGTCAACAGATGATATAAAAGTATGCAAAAGGTATATGAGGAAACTAAGAAAGTTTGCAGGGCGATTGAAGATAATGCAACTGTCGATAATATTAGCAAAAATGAGTGAGCAACATGATCAGGCTAACTTACGTAAAACAGTTATCTCTTTTCTGCATTGCAGTGAAAAGATCAACAACCTTGATATCCATTTCCTGGCACAGTTTTATACAAGCTTCTGAATATTGTTGGCATAACTCATTTGTTCTTACTAGCTCGCTGAGATAGGGACTGTTTTTTTTTCAAGAGAAAACACATGAATTAGAACATCAGACATACAAAAAAGTATAAATACAAGAGTTGCATGTGGGGACCTTTTATTTGCACGAATTGTGGTCTCATTCACAGGAGGACAACTAAGAAAAATGATGCGCGTTGAATCTGAAAGGCTCTGGTTTTCAAATATATTGTGTTAGAAATCATCAAACGCATTCTCGGTTATATATCTGAGGCAAGATATTGTTTCACTAAAGAATGACCCTACTAAAAACACATGCACAACAAAACCATGATTGAATCACTGCAACCATGCATGATAAACATGTCTTTCTATTTATAATGAATCAATTTCATTTTCAAGAGTTCAATATCTCATCCCCTTTGTTTCATGAAAACAATTTGGCTACTCATACGAATAATGAATTACAGACATATGATATACTATAATACTACGAGTATAGATAAATGAAACAGCTGCATATTTTATGTATATCTCCCAAGAACCGAAATTACATACTAAACGGAGCCTAGAAATACAACAGATGTAGAACTCATATAACAGATGGTCCAAGAATCCAACCGGAATGTATGTTCACACTATAGGACCGCTTTCACTCCACTTCACTCTATTAAATTAATTAACAGCAAAGCTGAAAAGATTTATGCGTGAATGAAAGTACCTGGATATGACTTGCAATCTTCCTCATATTCTCTATATACTCGGGAAGTGGTACATGAGGTCCTAACCCAGATGGATGAGGCCCCATAGAATCATTACCTCCAAAATAAACTATCACCAAAGAAGGTTGTACAGCAGCATCCTATATATGTATCATTCAATTCAGACTGTATCTAAGTAGTTTGATGTGTGATTTTAGGCTAGCTGGGCAAGTGGTTTAGTAATCATATATAACACACAAAAAGATAAAACTTATTAAAGCAATGAACAAACAACCTAGTTTCACTAAATAATGTTCAGTCTTTATGTAATTTTATAATCAAAAGCAACTTCAACAGACACCGGAACCAGATATGCATAATCTATTATTGGTGGAATAAGCTTTCAATCCAAAATTCCAAACCCATATTATGTTTCTCTCTGTGACAAAGATTTTGTTGGCCTACCATTATCGTCATAAGAAGTTAATTATTGGTCAAGATTGATCATTTTATATTCTAAAATGTGAAAAGCCGTTCCGCTCACAAGTGGTTCCAATCATTTTTATATTATAAAACACCGGGATTACCATAATCTTGGAAATTTACAAAGCTTTAGTATATGATTGTATGAACTGGAACTTATTCTATGAACTTGTATGAACTCGCTAAAAAGAAACACACTTTGCAGCTAAAAGTAGATTATACCTTGGGAAAAACTTGATCAAGCACCTGTAGAGCACGTCGAGAATTCCATCCAAAGTAACCACGCAACAATATGTCTGCCTACAACAAAATCACAAACCCAACAAGATGGGATTCAAAAGTTGGAGACTTTTTGAAACAAAATCCCAGCACAGAAATGTAAATGTTTTCCCAGAAAACCCAAATGGGGGTGAGAATTCCAGTACGGTCCTTATAATCATAATGGTTCCCATTTGACAAAACTAGCAGATCACTAAAAAGGAACAATTGGGCCTCAAGATTACAACTTTAGAGTGACTAAGAGAATTGGGGAGCAAGAAATCATAATGAACCAGATTACAAACATGGTATTTACTTTGCGAGCGTAGAGGTCGGAGAGAATGGCGCCCCAACCGCCGTGGCTGTTGCTGAGCTGGACTATGGAGGATCCGAACAGAACAAACAGAGGCCTCGCCGGTCCCACCATCTCTCTCTCACTCTCACTGTGTGATCCTCTCTGAGAAAGAAGACAGGCCCTGAAAGAGTTGAAGATAGTGAAATATTTGGAACACCTCGAAGTATAGTCTGATTGAGTCGCTCGCTGCCTATGTTTCATTTGGCTTTTTATTTGCAGTTTATATATAGGAGAGTAACACGTCCTGTCATGAGTCTCGTGACAAACGGTTTGCTTGGTATTTTATGGTGGATAGAGAAAATATAGTCTACAAAAGTACATAGACGAATTACCGGATGCACAGGGTTACGAGCCTGACATAATGCGATGACGCAACTCAAAAAGAATACAGAGAGAAACATTTGATTTCGACACAATAAATATGTTTGACTTGTATTGTATGGAAATTTTTTGTGTGTATCGTATTACCGTAGTGTTATGTTTAAACGATCGTACTGCATACAAAACATTTGATTTCGACACAATAAATATGTTTGTCTAGTATTGTATGAAAGAAATGATAAATTGTTCTTTATTCTTGTATGTATCGTATTACCATAATATTATGCTTAAACGATCGTAATACATGCAAAATATTTAATTTCGACACAATAAATATGTTTGACTAGTATTGTATTGAAGAAATTAATAATAAATTGTTCTTTATTTTTGTTTGTATTGTATTACCATAATATTATGCTTAAACGATAATGCATACAAAGCCACTTATACGATCATAATGCATACGAAATCACTTTCTCTCACTTTACTTCCTCGCTTCTTCAAATAGAATGTTTTTTTTTTCCTTCTTTTTTGCCAATTCGAAGAAGATACAAATTCAAATCACTTTAAAAGATTTCCATAAATTTGACAACTCCTCTTATTTGTGAGTTTGTACCCAATTCAAATCAACTTTAGCATTCTCTTAATTAACCTAGAACCTACAAAAAAACCTCAGGTAAAAGATGCATGAGCCAAAAGAAGGAAACAAATGACCTGTTAGGAAATGTTTCTGAAGGCCTAAAAACGTTTTTCAAGAATTTGAAAAGCGCTTTTGTACAAATAAGCATTTTCTCAAAACCACTTCCAAGTGCTTTAAATATATATAACACTTTTTTTTTAATTATTTCAAAAACGATTTTGGCTCTCCGAAAAAGCATTCTCAAACAGACTCAAAACCACTTATAAAATGTAAATCCTTAAAACTTAAAAGCTGTGGGCAGGGGTCTGATAGAGAAGGTGAAGCTGGTAAATGATAGGCCACCCAACTTCACTGCCCAACCAGACCTTCACATAAATGTACCTCATCCGACCTTGTTAATATTGATTCAAACGAGTACCAACCAACTACCAACTAGGCAATGACCATGATATGAAATCATAAATCACATGGTGATCATTTTCTCACTTCCTTCAAATGGGCAAGAATAGAGTAATAGTACGACCAAATTAAGCTTCACCAGCATAGAGTAGCAATAGACAATAGTGTAGTTGATTGGAAAAAGATGGAAAGGGACACGGAAGCCTGCTGGAATTAATAAAACAACCACCAAAAAATGCAGCATTTATTAAGATTCATTTTACAGAAAAGAATACAATATACAAGTTATCAGTAAACGAACCAGTTTCAAAAGTTAAATGCTTTCTATGGTTATAACTTATAAGCATATAATTAATATCGGGACGAATAATCATAGTCCATAAGGTTCTCCTTTGATGAGGTTCTACAACATTGATAAAGTCCGCGAGAACATTTTCAATTTATATGAACACAAGAATGGTAATGGAATACATTTTATGCATTCCTTCACTGCGTTAAAAAATCACCTGTCAATCCATGATCAGAGACCCTGCATGTAGATGTAGAGGCTTGATTTTTGGAGACAAAAAATGTGTACCCATTTTTGGGTGAGAACAGAGAAATAAGTAAATAACTATAGTTTCACCAATCTTTGTTTTTTTTCCTGAGTTTGTGAATCATAGATATTGAGTTTGTGCAAATTATTTCAGTGCCAACTGCCAAGACATTTGCCTGAGTCGTAGAAGCCACAAGGCTACTCGCATTGTAAAAAGCCGAACTTCTAACAGGATTTCGTCTAAGCAAGCACTCAACCAAGACAAAAAGGACCTCTTTTGTAGTTTTGCCTCAATTATGGCTTCAGAAGAAATCCTTCCAACGATCATGAATGTCTCAAGAGAAGGTTCCTGCAACTGTTTGGAAAGCATTTCAATAAGTGAATAAACTGGTTCAAAATTTATGTTTTTTCATTAAGATCAACGACTAAAAAATAAAAGTAAGTTAAAATAACGACAGCCCAAATTATGCAGACAGAATAAAAGCATTCCTAAAAGATGCTTAAGCTAACGGTGCTAACCATTCTGCAGTGACACAACTCTTACTCATGGGATGTGACAACATTTTGTTACACCTTAGTGAGCCATCTTAAAGAACTCTACAGTTGCCTGGACAAATAAACGATCAAGGTACCCACGCCAGGTACATGTTTAATTGCAACTACTCATAGACTTTGTTGGGATTTTTGACATACAGCTTAGGGTAGACGGCAATTAAGGTTACTCAACAGCAGCTACTTGACAATCAGGCTTACTCTCACTATAATCAGGTTTTTAGTAGTAACAGAAATAGATAGGCCAGAGCAATGTAATACCAGAACGTTGCTAACTGATCGTAAACAATCATTAGTCTTCAGCATTAAGAGAATTACACGTGGCAGCCTCCTCAAAAGCTCTGTGATTTGGGGGAAGTACTGAGAAGCATACATCTGCCAAATAAAACATTAAAGTAGTTTAAGCAAGTTAGAGAGGTAAACTATTAATTAGAAGCTATCCAGCTCAACCACTAAGCAAAAAAATTGAAATTACGAGGATTACAAAGCTCCTCAGTGAGTTGCTTTTGGTCTGTGAAAAAATTCCAAAAATACACATTTGGAGTTGGAACTACTTAGAAATTTATGTATGGGAAACATTGTAACAGCATATGACACAAATCTCAAAAAATTACACATTTTGTGAAATGCACTTCAACCCATTACAAGAGCTCACCTGCAGTTCTGAACGGTCACTGTCATTTCCTTGTATAACCAAGTGATCAACAGCTGGGTCAATGACTCTATTCCAAGGCCTCATAGTAAGAATTCCTGCAAATAATGCATACAGATCCTCTCCCGCACCTAATTTCGCACTATTTTCCTTTATTGCATCAGCATCAGCAAATATCAATGCCTGCAACAATCATTATAACTTAGAGAAGACAGCAAAGTACATGCCAAGAAAAAAAAAAAAAAGACAGCAAAGTAAGTGACTACAATATCGAAGAAAGTCATTCCAAGAAAAGCAAAAATGTACCTTCCAAAGTGCAGCATAGTTTGTTCTGGTCTCATTGTCAAGTTCTTTATAAAGACCATGGTCAAGAAGTACCAACTGTGGTATTCTCTTGCCTGTACATGAGATGTGGAGGGGAACAAATATGAGTTGGGCATGGTGTAGGCAATATTCCACCTTCATAGAAGAAAGTTCAACAGATACAAATACCATACTTTCACAGCCCGCAACATAATCTGATCATACAAGACTTCTGAAAAACAATTTCTCAAGGTTTAGACATTCAAATAGTTCTAAACTACTCTTCTTGATTTCTAGTATGTAATGTAAATTCTACACACAGTACCAAATAAATTTTCAGCAGATTATAGTAATCCTCGTGATCCAGAAGCCATAGCATCAATATATCAAGACTCGAGAGACATGACAATTTGTTCTCAAGAAAGTGGGGTAGTTGCTATAATAAGAGCTAGTCCATGGTTACTTTTAGTTGCGGTTACTAACTAACATATAATAACTAACTAATCTTAACAACACATAAGAGCCTTACCTAGAATGCTCTTTCTGCTTGACGGTAGAGGGCGAACTAACAAGTTGGCAGCATGTGGGTCACAATGCACAAACCCGTGTTTAAACATCATTTCTGCAAAAGTTTCACTGACCTGCATAAAGAACAAGAAGCCTTACTTTCTTTCATTGCCATAATCTGCTAAGATTTTATTATTCACAAGGTAATTGAAGAATCAGATACTTTTTCCTCTTTATGGTCCCTGGTATCATATCCTTAAATCTATAATAAAAACAATGAACATAAAGGCACAGGAGTTCGAAGACCCAAAGTTGTGCTTCCAATGTCTGCACCCCTTAATTTATTTAGCACAGTCAAATCTGTGTGAGCAAAAATATAAGGAGATCTAATACTATGGTCACCTTCCAATCTGGATCTTAAAAAGGAAAATATATGTAGTTGTAAATGGACCAATCAATTTCTCAACCACATGATTGTCTCAGCATATATTGCCAGAATATGACAAGAAGATATTGAACTTACTAATCTCGCAACTTCATCAGGTCGGATCCCAAGTTTTTTTATGGTCTTGACATCATTTACTTGTGCTCCATCGATAAATTCCATGGTCAACAACTTTGAGGTGCTTAGATTCCAATACACCTTTGGTGCATATACATAAGCTGCAATTCGAGGAGAAAGCTTCAGAAAATTATGCAGGCATTTCTCACTGTTCTTGGCCTCGTTTAAGAAATCTAGTTCCTGATTCCCACAATCACACAGTCAAATGACAATACAGCTATTAAAAATGCTAGGTACACACATCTGTAGTAATAGAGAACCTGCTAGTTATGTTAAGATAAGGTTCAAACACCACATGTTTTTCTATTGCAACAGTGGAATATTAAGAAAAACGGTTCAGTGTCAAAAAAGTGAGATGAACTTCTAGCATAAAGTTCAGTTGGACTT
Source organism: Rubus idaeus (assembly GCA_030142095.1). Taxonomy (NCBI): domain Eukaryota; kingdom Viridiplantae; phylum Streptophyta; class Magnoliopsida; order Rosales; family Rosaceae; genus Rubus; species Rubus idaeus. Next base: position 4,239,396 of record CM057971.1, read on the forward strand.
AGTTTGCTAAAATATATGGAAGCAAGCAACTTTGTCTAAATAGCCATGGGAAAATGCATGCCATGAGTGCCATGTAAATATCGCAGTTATAACAAGAGTACCATTTCATGCTTTTTACAAGAGAGGGACCCATTTCGATCCTAACCTATCTAACATTATAATTTTCCTTCTTCAGTTGAAAATAGAAAGAATTACACATGGTATAATGTACTACTTTCATTTTAGAGTTAATCAAAGTTCAACTGAAACATAAAGCGATGCCAGAAATTTGGTGGGATGGGGTGGAAGGATATAGTTAATACTAAGACCTCTCCAAGAACTTGTAGATGTCCTCATGACAACTATCTTTTCATCTAATTTCACAATCTATGACAACTAAAAATTGAAACAGAAAATATTTCATCAAGCAAATTTCTGTAAGATTCACATGGACAGGACACAAAACTGATAGTTACATTTGTGACTGACACACTTGAAAAACCGATTTGTAACTTTTGTAATTTGCACATGAATCCATGTCAGTGAAAAGTCCAAACAAATAGTGCCTCAGAAAGAGGTTGTGAGAACTTTTTGTGGAATCTGAAAGAATTTCAAAAATACACAGAAGGAGATCATCTCGGCTGCCTTAGATTCTTCACAATACACAAACATGACAAAATTCCCCATCACCAAAGAAAACGCAAATGGTTTATAAACTAACTGTGCTTGTATTTGTTTTCTGTTTGATAAAATTTGTTTATTAAAAAAATAAAATAAAATAAAAAACAGATAATTATATCAAGTTTGAGATAGTTAGCATCTTGCCTTGGGTAAACTTTCACGCATCTCCACAATCAACCACCTGCAAATGAAAGCAAGAATGAAAACCAGCAACCAATACCACTGAATTTTTCATATCTAAAAAAGATCCTTCGTATTTAAAAAGATGAAACTGTATCCTAACTTTTACCAATTTCCACATGCATGTAAGCCAGAAGTAACCTTGTTAGCATGATGAAAATGTTCACCAAAATTTCTTATTAATTAGAGACTAGGGGAGACGATAAACAGGCGTTGAGGCTTTAGTCTACCTACCTATAATCAAAAGAAGGGAAAACCCGGTGCAGGGTGTTCACAATCACGTTTACAGTAGCGCAATCTGCAGCTGCAGTATCTGTCATGTGAGTGTGCTGAACCTGAATAGTGAAAATTTATGCAGGAGAAAGAAAGAAACTCTTAGTCTCTTGTAAGAAACATGCATGTTTTGAAGTTTCTATACATCTGATATACTACTTGATTGCACCTAGCAGTAAAAACCCTTATTCAAGTTGTAATTGACTACTGAACCTTCACAGCAACTTTTTGGCCATCATGTGTGCGAGCAACATGGACTTGTGCAAGAGAAGCACTTGCTATTGGAACAGGATCAAATTCAGAAAAAATCTGCATTAAAAAGGCTTATCTCAGTACACCAGTGTTCTACCTCTGCAAAAAGTACTAGCAAAAAAACCTACGCATCAAAATCTAGATCAAGATAAGACCTCTAAAAATATCAAAACCTACACATCAAGTGTAGCTACAGAAAATGAATAATTGAAGAGGCCCAAGTCCTAACAGCATGTTTGTACTTATGGGATATCTCTATATAGCAACAATTACATACTTTATCCGGCTTATCTCCAAGCTCTTTCTCGACGACTTCACACACTTGTTCATAGGTAGAAACTGGACATTTATTCAACATAGACTCTCTCATTGTCTGAACATACTCTTCTGGTACCAAGTATTCCTGTACAAAATTAAATGAACCGGAAAAAAAAATGGCTCTCATCACTTGAAATCAATTAATACTGTTTTAGTTGAGGAAAGCTCATGTGAAACTTAACATAAACCTTCTCTATAGATAGCTAACAGAGCAAAGGAAAGCATACCAGTTGTCCAATATGTTGACCAAGCTTGATATATATTCCTCCATTTTTGAAACATAATTCTTGAAGTTTACGTGCAGACCTGAGATGAACTTCATGTTTAGCCTTTGACCTCTCAATGCTTCCTTCAGGCAATCCCCACAGTGAATACTCATAATCTAATCACAAGGCATTGTGGAAAACCCCATTAGAATCTTAGTCCTCAGCTACTAGCAATGCAATCATATCAAATTGATGAGTACTTCAAGTCTATAACAAACCCACTCACACCAATATCTATGATCAAAATTTCACTCGTGTTAATGAAGTGACACAGCTAACTTCAATTAAGTTCAAGCAAAGACTCACTGATGCACAACTGAAACATTAACACAGGACGTATTGCGAAACCTAAACCTAAGATTCAAATTCAAGATTTTCTTGTTGCATTCCTCACAATGTCCATTAGTGCACTCGAAACTAATGGGATCATAGTTTGGCAATTTGCAATAAAAGGAGGACGACAAGCCAAGACTGTTGAGATGGAGCTTAAATAGTGTGAAATCCTTCAGAATCTATGACCTAAGCTAATTGCAATGCAATCCATTAAAAACCAACTCATAGATATTATCGAAATTTTACTTGAGCTTGTGAATCTGAAAAAACTGACTTCAATTAAGCTCAAGCTATGGCGCTAATGCTCTACTGAAGCATTGAAACGGGACGTATTGTAGAACCTCAAACCTAAGATTCAGAAGCTTAAAGAAAACGGAGAGGTTTTGTGCTAGTACCGAAGGCGATGGCGGCAGCTGCCATGGAGTCCCGAAAGAGGCGGACGGGGACGGTGGAGTAGAGCTTCATAGTCATGGCGGGGTCTTCGGAGGTGGTGATTGTTGCCGCCGCGGCTCCGCCGAAGAGGGCGGTTGCCGACACAGCAAGCTTTGCGCGCCATAAGGATCGCGTGGCCATCTCGTTGGGCACGTCGCAAAGGGGGAGGGAAAATGAAGGAGCAAAAGGGTAATAAGCAACGGGTTCATTGTCTTCTACGAAATTTTTAGTTTTGGGCCTTTGGGCTTGAAATGGGCTGAGTCTAAGACCATTTTTATTCAAATCAAAAGGGAAAAATTAATTATCACCTTCGTCCAGGTTGATCCGTTTTTTCCATACTTGAGTGTTGAGTCTAAGCATGGAAGCGTGGACTTGCAACTAAATAGAGCATTAAAATGATTAATTGTATGTGGTGGTTTGCCTATCTCATTTTGTGTCTTTAAAGTGAGACCCGAATTATCTCAACTGTTTATCGAATTTTCAAAAACTTCACAAAGTGATTTTATGGTGGTGTCATTCTCTTAATAGAAAAAATATTCATTCAATGTATTAAAAATACTCTCCACAAATCGTGACCCGGATTTTATAAAAACATAATTAACCAACTCAATTTCGGTGATTTATCCATCTCGTTTGGTGTCCCTAAAGCGAAACCCGAATTATCTATATCGCTTACCGAATTTCAATTTTTGGTGGTCTCACTCTTAGTAGAAAAATTATTCATTTAATATATTAAAAATACTCTCCGCAAACCACAACCCGAATTATCCCAACCACATACCGAAATTTATAAAAATTAACCAACTCAATTTCGGGGTTGTCCTTTTGTGGGGGTCCCCCAAGCGAAACCCCTCCCCCCCCCCCCCAAACAAAAATTAAAAAAATTCACAAAGTGTGTTTTGGGGTTTTCTTTTTATAAAAAATATTTATTTAATATAATTAAAAAACACCCCCCACAACACCCCCCCCATTTATCTCCCCCCCCCCCAATTTCCATTCCTCCCCCCCATTTTAAAAAAAAAAAAAAGATATTTCTTTTTCTTCCTCCCTTCTCTTCTTTTTCAATTTTAAATTCCTCAAAATTTTTTTTTTTTAAAAACAAAAAAAAAACAAAAAGCATCATCAATGGAGCATCATCAATAGCTCACCACGGACTATATCTATCAATGAATGATTAAGCATGTAACATGTTAATCAATTAAGCATAATATAGATAGGCAAAGCAAACATACAAGCAACACACAATATGGTCACCCGGAACCTCTACCTCTAGAGGAAAACCGGAGGGGAGCCGTACCCCACGCTCTTGAATCACACTATGAAAAGCCAAATGGCAAACACATACAAGGGGAAAAACGTTTCCAAACTCAAACACCAAGTACCTATACTCTAGTGGCAGTTCTAACCTTGTGAGCTTCCAATTGCTTCTTCAAGTGCACCTTCCTCAAGCTTCTTCGATTGGACTCCACCGGTATGAACCTCCAATTCCAAGAACAGCTACAATGCAATGATGTATGAATGATTTTGTATGAAATCGTTCACCTCAGCAAAACAACAATTAATGTTTGCTAGAGTTGAACAAAACTCTCCTTAATCCTATGGAAAGCTAAACAAGCTTGTATTAAGCAAATCAAAGGTTTAGCATGTGGATTATATGTGAAGCACCAAAGGAGGAACCTATAGCATGGAACTAGGGTCACTCAATATCAAAGGAACTTTCTCAGAATCGTTTCTCAAAGTTTTGGAATGGAAAGTTACAAAATGAAACAGCAGAAATCTGTTTATATAGAGCAGAGCTATTAAGCGATCGATTGCATAGCAAAAGAAGACGTTTCAGCAAAGAAAACGTGAAGGGCGATCGATCGCCCGATAGGGTGCGATCGATCGCACGTATCAGTAGCTGAGAACCTTAAACGCGATCGATCGCATATCAAGGGCGATCGATCGTCAAAGAAGAAAAGGCATAACAGATATATTCCGCACTCAAGCGCACTAGTTTAAATACAACGGTCATATTCTTGACCTTGGGCGATCGATCGCCCGATAGGTGACGATCGATCGTCCAGAGTAAAAATCAGTTTTAAACAAGTTTTGCAATTTTCACATAAAACCAATTTTAAGTTCTAACAAACCTAAGGTGATAGAAAGACTTCCTAAGAGAACCAAATATGTATGAGATGCAAATGTATGATCCATACCTTGAGGAAGTAGGGGAAATCACCACGAACCATTGAGATGAACTTCAAGGATGCCGAACGATCACAAATCCTAATGCCACGACTTAAAACCCTATTAATTATACAATTGAATGCAATTACAAGGAATAGGTTTTGTCTAATTAGGAAATAGCCAATTTGCAAGAAAACTTGCCCTTACAAACTTTCGAAAATATCATTTTAGTCACTGAACTATTACACCGTCTATCACTTTAGTACTTCCGTTAGTTTTTTCCGTTAAAACGACATTTCTCCGTTAATTTCATGGGTATTTTAGGGATATACGACAAAAAATCAATTTTTTGACTCATTTTCTATCAACCCAAATATCCCTCCATTTTTGACTAAATTTCCCTCGGATTTCATCCATTTTTGTCTGCGCAATCAAAAATCTCAAAGAGAATTTCACTCATTTTTGTCTACCCACCCGTTTAGGGCATTTTGAGATCAACATTCACTATCTTGAATGCAAACAATTCTTAACAAATGTAAACAAAATCACTGCATATGAAGTTTAAAAAGATGTTTGCAATAATTGCAAGTTCAAAAATACATAATCAAGTCAGATAAATGATTTTTTGGTCTTACATTCCTAAAATACTCCTGAATTTAATGGAGAGATGTCGTTTTAACGGAAAAAACTAACGGATGTACTAAAGTGATGGACGGTGTAATAGTTTAGTGACTAAAGTGATATTTTCGAAAGTTCAGTGACCAAAATGTCAAATATGACAAAGTTCAGTGACCAAAGTGATCATTCTCCATTTTCAAAAACTTCACAAAGTGAATTTCTGGTTTTGTCATTCTCTTAGCAGAAAAATTATTCATTTAATTTATTATTAGACAAACTGCAACCTGGATTATCCCAACCACATACCCAATTTTATAAAAACTTAACCAATTACCTAGTTGAGTTGGGTGATTGGTTGTATATACACGCCCCTTGAACCGTTAGGACCGTAGTAGGGTTTCCAGCCACCGTTGGATGGGAATTAACTCCAATACTCTTCTGTAAGCTCAATACCCGAAATGAGATAGTTAAAATATATACAAGCCAGCAGTGACAATTAACTTATGGTAAAGGGGGGCGAACGGGGAGGAAAAGAAGTTGATAGTGGTACAATGAACCCAATGAACAACTTTATCATCCCTGCTGCAAAAGTTGATTAAAAAAAATAACACCAATAAAAAAATGTCAATTTTACTTCCTTGTTTTGATAAATGTTAAATTTGCACCATTTTCGTCAATTTTAAACTATAAAATTACATACCAAAATACAACTTTTGAACAAAATTCATGTGAATATCATTTTCTATAATTTCCATTTAAAAACTAATTTTTTAGATAACATACACTTCCATGACTTCATGAGTGACATGATCGCTAGCTAGTTGCATAGTCCATGACCATCATATCTTATGCATCACGTTCATTAATAATATCCATACCCAAAATCCGTGTCCATGCCTTTCCCACAATATCCAAACACAAAGACATTTTAAAAGCAAATTAATAAGTTGCGTAATACGCCTCGTTATCCGCTTTGCTTTCTAGAAAGTGTCTACTCGGTTAAGTTAGCTATTTGTCCCCTCTCTAATATTTCCCGCGTGCTGTACGCGTAGGCAATAATACGAACCCTAATCTCTTCCTAGTTTCTTCCTACCCGTAATATAATAACTAACAAAGCCAAAGCCAAAGGAGGGAGACAAGTTTCACTTTTGTTTTCCTTTACTTTTCCGTCATTCTGTTGACATACATTTTCGAGGCCGATAAGGTAATCACAATCCGAAAGCAAACTGGCCGGCTATGAGATATTAGGATCTACCAAGGGTCAATCATGCATACTGTTGCTGGTTCTGTTTCAGAATCGTTAAAGCTACACAAATGGGATGAGTTGCTAGCTGTGACTCTTTTTTTCTGGAATAATGTGGTCTGTTTCCATTGGTTGTTGGCTTGCTGCTTTGAAATAATGAATCTCACAGGTGGAACTGTACGTGGAAGATCCCCGTTTTGTTTCATAGTTAACGAGTAGGGTTTAGGGTGAATCGGATTAATTCCACAAGCTGTCCCATGCATTTTTATGAAACGTCGACGTACACCGAAAGAAGATATATAATTAAAAATTGGTCGTGTAGGTCATGCAAGTGATAGCTTAGTATTAACAGATAGGAGTGCGTTTATTGCAACAAACTAACAAAGTACGTAATCACCGGAATTAATTGATCGACCTAAATTTTAATGTAGAGGCGCAAAGGTTATTGAAAACGTACTCTAAAGGCTGAATTGAAATTAATTCTACAATTTTAGACAAGTGTCCATTCGGGACTCATAATATGTTGTTTGGAAGCTTAATTGAAGAGTTTGAATTGTCTAGTCACTATTATGCAACGTCGTTTAAGGCTTCAAATTAAACTACATTATAAGTTTTTAGGAAAATTTGGATTTCCTTCTTGTAATGAATTATTTTCTTGCCAAGCAAAAAATTTCCTGTTGCAGTAGGCTAGGATTTGGTTGCTATATAATTAGTACCGTCATGCATGTTTTTTTAATAAATCATAAATTTTTTTAAAAAAAATCAAAGTTTTATTTTTCTTCTTTCTTTCGATCAAATCTAACATTGTGCAAACTATCCGAGGAACCGGCTAATTAAAAATTAAAATGGGCAAAAGCATGCAACTAGGGAATTAATATGCTGTTGATCTGATTTTTGCATCTTTTCCTTACCAAGAACAACTAATTAATATATCCACTATTGTTATACATATGTATATATATATATATATATCATAATCAAAGAAATTATTCTAGAAATATTGGTTAGCAAAGAATAATTGTTGATTAATTTAAGAATGGTAGTATAATAAAAAAAAGTCATATTTTTTCTAAGTGTACTATATTTGAGTAGCTAGGTAAACCAAACTATGGCATTCAACATTGACAATACAAAATAGAGTATAATACAATAGAAATACTTAATTAGCACAATTAAACCTTTTTAATTAGTACCAAATGGCACGCCATGTGAGTATGTGACCCCTCACATGATGTAGTTCTAGAATTTTTTTTGGCAAGATGTGGTTATAGAATTTGGCCACTAGGTGTCTGACATTTGGCTCATTAATTAATAATACTTAACCCGTGCAAAGGCGGCTCCAAATATACAAATGAAAATCACAGAATAAATATGTAAGCTAAACCCAGATTACTTCCACTTGGACAATGTATAAGCAAAATATCTCCACAAGGGAAGGAACGTATCCAGATTAATTGCTTGGAATATTACTCATTCTAAAATGTGAAAACACCCTTTAGGGTTTTGAGTTTTTGACAAATTAAACTAGGGCTGCTGACCAAGTTCACCAACCAAAGGTGCGTGGAGTTTTTTAATTTGAAGTTTTCTTGTTACAGTGAAACGGTTTTGGTCGATCTTATCCCCGTTATTGATATATATATATATATATATATAGTTATATATATACACATAGAGAGACTGAGAGAGCACCCCATTTTCGATCCATTTGTCAAAAGCAGTGACGTCTATATAAAATTATAAATTAATATTTTGTTTGACTAATTAATTAAGTGGGAGAAGAGCAAGACTGCTGCAGAGATCGATCTAATTAACGTGATTCCACGCATTCAAAACGTCAGTGAATAAAGGTGGAGATCATGCCTTTGCGAAGAGGAATGTGTTCTTTTCGATTTACACTTTCTGCGCTGAATAAACTCGTGCATTATCCATTTATCCTATAATATATGTACTTCCTTAAATTAGTGTTAACAGTGTTAACGTATCTCAGGTTTAGAGCATATATTATCCTAACTAGCTGATATATAAACCCTAAATTGGTGCGTTTTGAAAAAAAAAATAATTGAATTTTGCCCTAGAAGGTATTCGAAGCAGTCAATAGTGTGATCATTGGAGGGTTTTTGCAGAAGCAAGCGAGTGACTTTGAAGTGAACACACAATTAGTCTAGTTTTTCTACTCTCTTTTTTTGGACTGAAGTTTTTCTACTTATATAACTAGTTTACTACGGTTATGTGTACAAAAGTACAAAATCATTGGTGAATCTATGTAGAAGCAAGTTGAGTAATCACTCTCGCGCAACAAATATATTCTTACTCTAGCTATGTACGTAGATATATATATATATATATGTATGAAGTTTGAAAATAATTGTTAATTTGATGAAATGCTTCAACGCTGCTAAAATATGCTGCCATTTGTGTTTCTCCGATTTCATGAAGAAAAATTCACAAGGTTGTAATTGATTTTTTTGTTTTTGTTTTTTTGGCAAAGTGTACATATTGAATTTGGAGCTTCGATCAACTCGTCCCCGGCCAGGTTGGATTATTAAGGAATAAAGGGTAGGTTGTGCAGTTGCCACTTGCTTTGTTTGTGCTATGTGGCATTAATATTATCACAAATTAAACATGTTTAATTAATTTGGTTTGATTGCATTACAATTTCAGATGGAGAATATTTAGTTGAAACGTTTGCTGTTTTCATGTGCTGATTAAAATTGACTAACATTTTCAACATTTCAACGGACAAAAAGATACAAAATTCTGCATATGCTGAAATACAAGTCAACAAAAGGGCCAATTGTGATTGGTCACTCACCTGATTACTATACCAGTCCTCCAGTACGCACTCACTTCAAAGCCATCGAAAATATTCAAGCTGTTGGTGGAGCTAGCCTTGTTGTAGGGTTGCTCTTTAAACGCCGCCGTTTTGTAAGCAAAGCTCTGTCTGGAAGCTGTATCTGGTTAGCAGCCAAAGCAACTAAGCAAGTTGGCTTTGTTTATTCAAACCCGGCCAGTTAGCTGGAAACGATCGACGAGGACAAAGATTCGATATTCATCTTGGTGGCTTCTCCAATATATAATGCAGGCTAGCTAGGCCATCTATATACACACACACACAGTAGATCATACAGTATACTTCACTAGCCGTTGTCTGAGGAATCTAATCATAAAACTCTTTGCCAACCATAGGGGTCACCCCGGCCACAACATATAAAGATTAGGTGCATGATAGTTGGCTGTGGATAATATACATTTGGGTCACTCAGTCCCCAATGAGTTTTCTATTTATTTAATTAAAGAAAATTATATTGTAGGGTTCAAGGTTTGGCACTGGTTCATAATTAATTAACTACGTCTTAGGGGATATTAGCAAATTCAAATTAGTCCATTGCTATTATGTTAAACCTCAATGCATTTGGAAGAATGTTTCTGTTACATTTATCCTCCGGAACCACAAGAATACTTGTATCAACTACACTAATAATTTTTTGTTTTAATTTTCATTACCAAAATTTGCAATGCCAACGAGACATTGTATAGTTTATTGCTCAATGGTCCTATTGTAGCAGAGATTAGATTGGATTATTTCTCCTTTTCTGGTTGCCACTTGCCAGATTAGATTGGATTATAATTAATTAGTATGTGGTGTGTACTATAACGGTTAATGGATTCAACCACCTAATATTCTAGAACTTAATTAGCCTCCAAATGTACCCACACCAAAATTGAATTAAGAACCCCTCAAATGATTCGCAATGGCAAACTGCTGCATGTGATCACATGCTTTCGAATCGGTCGGTACCACCATACCCGGTTCATTGATTGGCAGAATTTGAAATATGGTGAACCGTTTATGAAGAAATACATAAACAAATTTTAGGGTAAGGTACTGGAAAAATAGTCATGTACACCTTGAATCCCTCTGGAAAGTCCCCTGTAAACGGGACACACGTCAACGTCTAATAATAAGCAAAATTAATGTACAGGTTTTTGCCACGCATTTAGAAAGCAACTTAAAGACCAAATTACCCCGTAAGCCGCCGGGGCAGGACAAAGTAGGGTTCGATCGATGTCCGCCACAAACACGGATGGTAATACCTACGCGAAAAGCTTAAACCCAATCCCAACATGGTAGAATTCAAGTTCAAGCTAGATCGTGATAAACTATATTTCATTTAGTTCTTATATTTTTTAGTAGAAATGATCTTCACATAAAAAAAAAAAAAAAAAACTGTTCAGATCATGATACAACAATACGTAACATTATACATTATCGAGAGGGTTCTTATTTCTCAACCCCATTTAATCGTTAGAGGGTCTTTAGTCAGCATTAGCATCACCATGTCCCCATCCGAATGAGTATGACGTTGCCATTGTCCCCCATTCCCTCCAAATTGTGTTCAATTCGCGTAAATGATGAAGGGTGTTTCAGTAATTCGACCATAACAGTGGGTGCCCACATGCCCACGCAAGCACAGACGATAATTTGCTTAACAAATAACAATTCAAATACATTATCAATTAAAAAAAAATCGTGGTGGATTGTCGTTTTGAGGCATTTAGGTATTGCCGTTAACTTCTTGAAGAAGTGGAAGACTCCTCTATTTGACCGGTAACTTGCGCGTGTAAAGTTCCTAGTCTTTGTCATCACTTTCTCTCTCTCTCTCTCTAGCCCAAGCCCCAAGTCCAGTCAAAACATTGCACCTAAGGCCTGCACCTTCCCACCTCATTTTTTCCTTTTCCAGTTATACCCCTCTCGTAATTGCTTAACCCCCCTTTTATTAGCTCCATTTGGCTTCACCACCCTTCAACTTCCTCATACGCACTACTTTTACATGAAAGCCTCGACTCTCTCCACACCCAGAAGAAGTTGAAATTGAAAATCGGAGATGGGTTTTATATTGAAGGAAGAAAAATCGAAGAAGGTGCTGAGGGGTGTGAAGACTGTGTTCTTCTTGATCACCATGTTGATTTCTCTGCTTCTGTTTTCGGCGCCGATTCTCCTCGTCATCGCCGATACGCTTCTCCCCTCGGCGCTTCTCTCGGCTTCTTCTTCGGCCTCTCTCTCTCTGGAAACTCTCTCTTCCCATTTCAGCAACTACGATTTCCGGTACTCGCTCGTTGATATTCCGCTCATCTCCATTGTAAGATCCGCCGTCATATTCTGTAAGTGACATCATCGTACACATTGATTCATCACTTTTGGTTAATTTTCTGGCCCAATTTGTTACTGATGGGTTCTTGGTTTTGGAACAATCTGTAGGCGTGTATAGCTTCTGTGATGGGCCGAGGCTTTCACATGGGCCGTATTTGGGGATCACCACCGTGTGCTCTGTTCTGTCCCTCGTCTTTGTTTCGTTCAAAGCTTCCTTTGTGTTTGGTGCTCCGCTTTCGCTTTCGGAGCAAGGAGGAGGCGGGTATTTGAGAGCCTCCGAGATAGCTCTGTTCATCTGCTCGTTTGTTTTGGCCGTCGGGCATATTGTTGTGGCATATAGAACAAGTTGCAGAGAAAGAAGGAAGCTTTGGGTTTACAAAATTGACATCGAAGCTGTAAGTCCCCTACCATGTTCTCAATTTCTCCATTTGGGGGCATAAATGTCATTTTAATGGGAAGATATTGGAAACTTGTTCCGAAAGACAAATACGGAAATACCTACATGTTCATAGGAAATATCCAGGAAAAACTTCCCCCCCACCCAATTTTTGTTTTTATTTTTGGTACACAACCCACTTTTTTTTATTTTTGGTGATTTTTGGTGTCGTATGCAAAGATAAATACTATTAACCGCTAGAGTTATAATTACTTGATGTAAATGTTAGACTTTTTAGCTAAAAACCTATGAAAACTTTGGTGATTGTGAAAGGGTCGAATTCTAACTTTCTTCTGGAAGGTCAACATTTCATTTTTCTTCAAGACCAAGCCAACCTCGGTTACCATTTGTTGTTGTTGTTGTTGTGACCATGTTCTCTGTCTAAGATCGCTGCATCTTTCATGCCCTTGTTTATTTTTTTCTTGGTGACATTGTCAAAACATTATGTCATTGAGCGCAATATTCGAGTAAATGAAATCCGCAATGGGTGGCCGCTTTCAGTGATGGGCAACAAATTAGCAACTTGCCCAACTTGAACTGGATTTTTATATTTGACTTATTGTTGACCACATGCCTTGTGCGTCAAAAATCTCTGCCCATATTTTTTGTCATAATCAGAACCAACAATGAGAATCTTCTCATATGTTGCTCTGCTGCTAAACCCCAAATGCCCCCTAATTCCTTAATCAAATATAATTAAAATGTTTATGATATATCAATTTCTAATTTGAACATGCCTTATGTGTGTGCAGGTTTCAGCTTGCAAAAATGGGTTTCCAAGGTACCAGAAGAAACTTCAAGAAGCTGAAAGAGTGAAGTCATTAGTATAGTAAGACTAATCGCCCATGAAGCTATTTCCAGTGTGTGATTCCTTTTTTATACAGGTAACTTTTTCAGTAGTAATTTTTTTTTTTTGCCTTCTTCATTGATTATGCAGTAATTACTTTTCATTATTGCTAATCAATAGGGTTTTTATTTTCTGGTGCAGAGATTTATTAAGAGGAATCACAATACTAGTGGAGGCAACCTATATAACAGTACAGTCAGTACTCGAAGAAGCTATGGCAACCACCACTCCCTGTTACACGTAGTAAACCAGTGGTAGTGTATCACATCATATAGAGAATAGTAGAGATTATAGAGAGCTAGGCAACCATTTGCGGCTAATATCTTCATTTTTTTTTGTTTCTATTCATCAAATGTACAGTGAAAATGTGTATATAAAGGATAGAATACTGAAGAAAGTAGCCAAAGGCTGTTTATCTGCGTGAAATTAATGGAATCCATGTACTCACTCACACCAGCTCTCAATTTAGGAACCAATCGCATCATGAAATTTCAGAGTGAAAATATTTTTAGAAACTTTTCGACCTTTGTTACACGGGTGAGAAGAAAATTTCATAATATCAAAAAAATAAAAACAATTATTCTGGATGAAAATATCGTTAAGAGAGGCATTCCGAATTTTTTATTTTTTTATGTAAATTTTTCGGCTTATGGATTTGACAGGCTTGGGTCTGAGCTTGTTGGGCTTACTACAGAGTTTTCATATGAATTGGGTGGGTCTTATAATCATTTTGGTACCAAAATAAATTATCATAAAATTGAAAGGAACAAAAGGTAATTTACTCTTTTACGAAAAAAAAGAGGTAATTTATTCAAAATAATTCTAAATACAACCACGTCGCGTTAATTAAACAAAAGCAAAAACGACACCGTTCAGCTAGTTTTTTACTCTCTAACAAAACCAGGGTTCAAAGAAAAGCGCCAGAGCAGCAAGAGCTCGAAAGCTCGAGAGTGTGCTAGAATGAGGTTCAACTTCGAATTGGAGGAAACAAAAGCGGAGCCAAGCAGGTCCGCGACGCCAAAAGACGAAGTGGAATGGGTACCACTGCAGAACCACCGGGTCTTCACCTCCACCACCGGCCCAGTCCACGAGCCCACCGATTCTCCGGCGCTCAGAAATCTCTTAGCCTGGGACGGAGCGTCTCGGCTTTACTTTTGGGATTCCGATGAACTCTTTCTTCACCGGATCTCTGTTCGCCTCGGCGAGCCTGAGCCTACTTCGGTCTTCGCTGCTTCGCCCTCCAAGGTTACCACTCTTTTCTCTTAGTAACTTTTCAAAATTCGTTCGAGAAATTGAAGGAAAAAAAAAATACAGTCAAAATTGTGAAGTATGGAGTCTTCGTAGTTTTGTGCAATGCCTGTACTGAGCTTACTAAAATTACCTGGGTTAGGTTAAATGATTATAGAAAGTGTTTTATGCCCATGACTGTGTTAACAGTAGGCCTTAGTGTGTAGAAAATTACTTGTTCAATTCAGAAGAGAATAGCTAAAGATGGTTGTAAGATTAAAGATAGTTAGTGTTGAGTTAGGTATTTTGTTATGTGGTTTTCACTTTTGAAGTGCATGATTGATATGCCTGGAATTCAATAGGTACTGAAACCAGATGTAAAGCTCAACTTTGCGGTTAACAAAATCTCCATCAATAGTAATGGATCGGCGTTACTCCTTTATGGTTCAGATGGTCTATGCATTATGTATCTTTATGGGCGTACTTCCTCCATAGATGGTACCACAATTTGCAGGTATCACCAGAAAATGGCAATATGCTTATATGTTATGCTTTTTGGTTTTCATGATTCATCTCGAACATGTTGGGTTAGGGTTTTTGAAAGCAACTTGAGTGTGTAATGAGTCCTAATGGTGGTTAGATTTTACTGTGAAATCTCCATGGAGGCTTATTTTGCAGTAGCAACAGTTTTCGCAAGTCCTGCATTTTGTACTATAGTAAGCTTGTGTTGGCCTCTTCTGTACTTGCACACAGAATGCAATATAATTTTTTTAAAAATTTTATTCCCCTCTCTAATGGGATCTGATTTTTTTGTTTTAACTTTTAAGTCAAGTACTTGCCCTGGAGATTTGTATACTAAGCTTGTATCCCCTCAGCAAAGAATGTCCTTGTGGATACAATGCGTGTTCTTTTTTATTGGACATTGTGTTGCAACTAATTTACTTTTTTTTTTGTCCAATCTGAAGCTCTTGATGTATCCCTTATCTAATATGAAAATAAAATACTGCAGGACTGTTACTGTTGGTTCGCAAATATACCTAAGTGGAACCAATGTCATACGGATACTGCAAGTTTCATGGCACCCTTGTAGTGATACTCATCTGGGAATTCTGTCTTCTGATTCAGTTTTCAGGTATCAAATTCTTTTCTATTCATACAGTCAGGATAGCTTTATTTTGTAGTTTTTGTTTTATAGCTCTTCTTTGTTGACATAAAATTGAAAATCATGATGTTCTGACCTTTAATGTGTCAGGGTGTCATGAGTCATGAGTAGTAAAATGTAAAAAAAAAAAAAAAAAAGGACTAAACTGGTCAATGTGTCAAAGCGTTGTAATATTATGACGTGAGAAGTATCTTCATATACTCGATGCTAACTGGAAAATCTTGGCAGGATTTGCTTGGAAAAGAAAAGACCTGATTTGTTTAATTTATTCTTTCAAAAGGGGTTAATTGATTAAATCTTAACCAATCAGGTTTATCTTATAGACACATTCTATGTAGAATGTGATTTAGGGTGATACATGTGGGAGACATGGTTTGATAATGTCCAATTCCCAAATAAATATCTAATTGGTTACAAACCTAATTGGTTTCTAGGTTTTGTCACAAATGTAATTGGTTACTTCCAATTACATAAATAGCCAAACTCAAATTTGATAAGAATATGGTCCATGGGTTCCCTTTATTGGAATTGGAACTATGTTTCTACTTATTTTTGTTTCGAGTTTGTCAGGGGCTCTTTTTTCCTGGAAGTTCATAGAGTAACCTCATGGTGAGTTAGCCGCACCCACAAATGATATAACTTCTGATGTTGCTTTAGCTTTACTTACGTCGGTAGCATATTTCTAGGCAGGCCTTACAAAAAAGGGATTAAGTCATGTTAGCTTGTATTTATGGCTTTCATAAGTGTGTAAACCTTGTGATTTGACTTTTGTGTTTGAAATAATTGGTGTCCTTCTGTTTGATTTATATATACTTTTACGTTTTTGTAGAATTTTTCATTTGTCTTCAGATCTTATTCAACCAGAGCAGGCGTATTATCTACAACCTGTGCAACCAGGTAGCTCCAGGAATGCTACATCAATTTGCCCAGTGGACTTTTCATTTGGGGGTGATCACTTGTGGGACTGTTTTAGTGTAAGTTCATCGGAAACTTTTAACGCCATCATACTTTGATATGTTCTTGTATGCATGGTCTGTTTCCCCTACTCCATGCTGAAAGTTGTTATGTCCTCTATTTGCTACATATGTGAATTGAATTATAGTGTTTGGTTGCTGTCCATCCGTAAAATGTTTTTTCCCTTGAAATAACTTGCAATGCTTTGTCCATGTTCTCGTTATGCCTGTACTTTTCGAGACTTGGTTCTCTTCTTGATTTTAATCTTGTTCCCTCTTGCTATTAATTTAGTGATTGAGAGTCAAATGACTTATTAGTGATGCCCATAGCTTATCTTTGATTTTTTATTTTTTATTTATGCTGCCTGTTCATCTTCTATTATGTATATTTCATTCTATTTGGTAAATTGAATTCGTATTTTCACCTTCTAAATGTTTTATCATTTACTTAAAGCTCATGCATTTGCTGCTACAGGTTTTCATTTTGTTCAGTGACGGTTCAATTTACATCCTTTGTCCAATTGTTCCATTTGGAAGGTAATTTATTCGTCATGTCCTGCCCTTTTGTATTGTTATTATTATTTTCCCCAAATGTTTAAGGGGCAACTACAGTTACGGAGTATGGTTTTTAATGGATTTAAAAGCACAAGGCTCTAGATAATGAAACCATGAGGGCAATACGGGTTTGACTATAATTATGTGTGACACATGCCATATATTATAAAGCTGGATGCATGAATTATAGTCCTGTTAGGAACCCTTTTAGGAATTTAGTTAAGCTGTCCTAATAATTTATATGCCATGGAATTTTCGGCATAATATTCATCCCTAAATCTGTGCCTCTGTGTGTGTGTGTGTGAAGAATTGACAGATTAGCATGGCCTTATTTATGGATTGATGAGAGCAATTTGGCCAGTTTTCTCTTTACCATTTTATCATTTATGTGTGTGTGTAACGTCTTTATGTTTTGTTGGAGATTTTTATATCAGGTTGCCCATTTACATGTTTAACTGATATTTATATTGGAGGCTAAGTATGGTGTTTTATATTGCAACAGTGTCTATAAATGGGAATCAATAGTAGATATATATAATGATGCTCAGACATTTGGCCTGAAGTCGCCCAATTCAGTTGCTGTTAGTAATTCAAATCTGGCTATTTCTTGGTTGGAAGCAACATTTCCAGAAATTGCAGGCCAAACAACAGATGGAGCTGATCTATCTGTGATAAGAGCTCGTCCTTATGCTTTATTTGATTCATCACTCTCATTGCAGGTAACTATATCTTCTTACCTATGGGCATGATCTATGGATGCTGTGTGTAAATTAGCAATGTCAAACAAAGGATGACATAGTCATGGTAGTAGCATGTGTTTGGACATCTATCCATTCAGCATGATCTATAAGTTTGATAATATGCGTTTCACAGAAAATGAGGTGTTATTATTTGAACACGATATCAATTTCTGAAGGTATTATTTTTCAATAGCCAAACCAATGTTCGATAGAATCTATATTTCTGCAACCAATTTTTATGTCAAGCTGGATAAATGGTTCCGAAGTACTTTAAGCATTTACTGCTTTATATGTTGAAAATCAACTCAGATTTTCATTTGAATAGTCACCTGGTTCATGTTTTTGTGGTCTAAGCTAGTAATAGCTCTTAATCAGAGTCAAATATATATGGTGGGAGTCGTGGAACTAGCTATAGTTCTTTGAGAATTTTATTTTATTAGTTATTTTCCTAATATAACGGCTCTTGAGAATTCATTCATTAGATTGAGTCACCAAGTGTAAGAGTCGGTCCCTCACTGTCTCTGGTTGAACCTCTCCAAGGATATTTGTGTCTATGGTTCAAGTCCTGTTAAATTGTGACAGTTTTTTTTTTTTTTTTTTTGGACTGAAATTGTGACAGTCTTGGGTGAGTTATATTCTGTTGAACTCCACTATATGATGTACATTATAATGTCCTAGGGGCCTTTGAGGAAAGTATCTCGTGGTGAGGATGAAGCAGATTTAGCATTTCGGGGTGCAGAATGTGAAGGTCGAGCAGTCAGTTTTCTTTATAATTTAGTCAGCAAAGACTCAATTCTTGTGACTGCCTGGAGTGGTGGGCAATTGCAAATAGATGCCCTGGCTGATGAAATCCAGCCGGTCTGGAATGTCGGCTGTCCTCCTCGCCTTCGTGTTGATTCCAATGACAATATTCGTGGTCTTGCAATGATCTGTGAGTCACCCCCAGATAAGCTTTCAACTGTGAAGCTCGATCAACCACTTGATAGTACTCTTTGGTTGGGGCATCCTCCCCCTCTGTTGAGACTGGCTATTGTGGATCTGGCTCTGCCTAAGAAAACAGGAAGCGATTCTCTTGTTATGATGTTTATTGATCCCCTCATGCTGGAAAGAATATACACCCTTCATGATGGAGGGATAGATTCAATAGTGTTGCATTATCTCCCATTTACAAGTCAGATCAGTGGCAAGAATGAGACGATGAGAACTCCTTCTGTGCATCCTGTTCTAAGTACATGCCAGGGAGAATTCTCCTCGCAGTCTCCACTTTCTGGCTTTGTGTCATTGTCAGATTCATTTGGGTATTCATGGGTAGTGGCAGTCACTGCTTCTCAAGAATGTATTGTGTTAGAGATGAAGACCTTAAACCTGTTGCTTCCTCTTCATGTTGATACGGAGAAAAAATCCGTTATTCTGGAAGAGACGAAAGAGAAAGATACACCAGATATTATCATAAGCAAAGAACTCCTAGGTGGACCTAAGGTGGTACTTGTTCCTCAGACATCACCAAATTTGCGTTCTGTTTCTGCTGATTCAATTGAAGGTCGATCAATGCTTCATGAGTACTTCAAGCTTTTCCATGAAAATTATGTGGAGTATGCACATAAGGTAAGAATATGCCCAGCAATTCCATACAAACCACTTTTACTTGTTCAAATCTTCTTTGTTTACAGTAGCTAATTTACTTGATGGTCTTTTTTTCTTTGACAATGCACAAGGGGAGATGGTTCATCTGTTCTTATTTCTTAAAAGACCTTTGCTGTGCATTTAGTAATGTATTCTCCTGATTTTATGATCTTACCGTCCAATTTTTTAGGTTTACTTTGAACTCAAGCATCATGGGCCTCACCTGAAGAAGATAATTGATGACCAACATGGTCGTCTAGGGGGTGCAAAACAGAGGCTTTTGCAAGTTGAGGAGAAGTTCTCGGACTTGGAAGACCGCATTAATGACGCAGTCCAGATGCAGGATCATCTGGAGGAGCGCTTAAAACGCTTGCGGAGCTTACCTGGGGTTCATAAGAAACCACTTTCCAGAGCTGAGCGGGACTTCAAATCTCAGCTGGGTAATGATTCTTTTTCTACAATAAAATGTATTAATTGACCTCTTTCCCCAGTAAATGAGCCTGGTTACCTGATAATTATGTCCTATTTCTTGGATAAGCCCTGTTCCCCTATTTTACTGGTCCCCCCCTTAGTTTATAGTGATAATCATTTCTGCTATTCTTCTTCTTTTTTCTTTTTTTTTGTCACCTAGCCGAATCCTAACCTTAATAATGGTTTCGTTGCATAGCCTGAACTACATTCTCACTTATAACATGCATTTTTATGTCTAAGCAGACCACTTTTCCGGAGTTGAGTTGGATGCATTGCGCTCTACTGTTAATACGTTAAGTGCAAGGATGAGTAGACAAGCACAATCACCTAAGGGCAATGTATCATACCGAAAAAAGCTGATATCAAGGAGGAAAGATCCTGTGCAAGAGTCTCAAATCTCCCAGCTGAAATCCTGTCTTGAAAAATTATCACTGGTCAATAGTGAGAATTCGAAAAAGGTTAAGGTTGTTGAATCTGCATTAAAAAGTCAAGAAAGCAGCAGATGATGAGACCAAATTTGTTTCCAAATGCGGTTAAATTATGGAACCCAGTTTTGAACCTATACAGGTCAGAGTGCAAGTTGAGTGAAAGCTTCAACAGATCGAAGCTTCGGGCCACCACCAGCTGTGGTTATTCTAGCATGGTAATGGTAGCAGATGCTCTGGTTAGGATAAGGACTTATTGTGTACAAAAGCATTGTAGTAGTGGGTTTAGGATCTCTTTTGACAGTAAGACCGAAAAGATCTTAGGGTGTCGAAGAAGCTCTTCAAATTTGTTGTGCTACTGAATACCGATTCCTTCATTTACAGATTTGAGAAATGTGATACATCATTAAACAGTATTGAATATGTTGACATGGGTCATTGAAGCATTAGTTATTTTTTTTTTTCCTTCAGTAATTGATAGAGTAACATGCAGTGGACTTATCTGAGCTGAAAATTGTGAACCCTGGTAGGCCCTGCCACCGACGGCCGGCAGCTGCCCTAATGATGAGTGGGGGTGCGGCTAATATGAGGCTGCAGGGAATGGTTTTGGTGCGGGCCACATGCTTAAAGGTGTGCCTTCCTGACCCAACGAAGAAAAGGTAGGCTTTGCTGTATTGGTGGGGATTCATTACGCTAATGAAGGCTCGTTTTCAAGTACCCCCAACCTATATATATATATATATATATATTGATCGTGTTCTGGTTCTTGAGGTCATAGCGAATATTGCACGGTCCACTTTGATTAGGTACTGATGAATCACGGTCACCCTTTTTCATATCTTTCATTCAAGATTATTTGGCACAAAATCCCATCTCAAGATAAATCCCGAATACAAGCAATCAGGCGACTCATCATACTGTTATGTCTAGTGCAGCAACTCCTAAATCAAGATAGTTGCAACTTGCAAGTGTGTAATCAGGGCAGATTTAGAGCATAAAAATTAGCAGTTCTGATCATTAAATTACATGGTGGAGTATGGAAATCCGTAAAACTGGAAAATGAGAATCGACCTGAAATATCAGCCCAAATGTCATGATCCGGACCCAATAAATAGTGTGTTTAAAAACCAAATTTGAGGGGCTCGAGGGGCAAAGTGCCTTCACTTGACAAAAGAATGGTGGAGGAATGAGAGGAGAGCCTCCACTAGTCTTCTATACTACACTAGCTAGGGCTCCTCGTTTGTATTCAGTAAAACATCAGCTCCACGTTTTGAATATATAGTTGGTTTCTGCTTAGATTTCATGCATAAGTTTTGTGTTTGGAGAAGAGGAATAAACCTTAATTTTTAAGCATAGCGAACAGGATGAAGAACACCAAAATTCTCAATAGCCTTCTAAAAAGATTCCCACATGGACTTGCTATTGAGGCTCTCAAAATTAACATTTACTAAACAAACTAATTGATTTACAAGTACTAATCTAGCTACTGCTTTATTAAATTATTTCTATTGGATTCGATCTGCGATTCGATTATTACAGCTCTCCTCTTGTGTCATCATGTGTTTGGAACTCTTTAGTCTATTAGGCTCTTTGCATGTACGTTCTCAAAACACATTCCGGGGCTGCACATTGATAGGGTACTTCTTCTGTGTTCTTGTAGTTGGAAAGAACACCAACTTATCGTCCTCAGCAGGAACCCAACTGTCATTAATCACATATTTTTGTTAATTAATTACAGACCTATATAGATAGAATAGCATCGAGTGAAATGAACTCAGATATGTACGTACCTGAAACGGGTGACTAAGTGGTGCAGAAAAACAGAGAGCTCTACTCTAGCTAGCTCATAACCAGGGCACAGCCTCGGCCCTCCTCCAAATGGTGTAAACACATTTGGCGGGCTCGGTGGAGCTCCGGAGTTGTTCTGTTTATTCATCACCGATCATCCGATTAGAATTACAAAACGGATAATGTTCTTCTGTATTTGAAAACCATAAACATATTCCAGTAGGATACCAAGAGAGATATGAAAGTACCTGCTGCCACCTCCATGGATTAAAAGTGCGAGCGGCCTTGAAATGATCGTGGTCTAAATGCACAGCACGAAATGAAGCAAATACCTTCCACCCTTTTGGGATTGTATATCCTGCAATTATAGCACATTAATTTCAGAGTTTAAAATGAGTAAATCAGTATGCATACTAATTCTACAAGCAAGGTCAAGCTTTTGGTAATGGCGTTGCCAAGTATACTTGACCATCTTTACAACAAAAATTGACATTGTTCATCTGAAATCTGCCTACGATATGATAGTATGATAGGATCGAAATGACACAGAAGTTTGTTACCTTTAATATTGACGTCGGTCATAGCACGCCTAAATACTCCGCTAATTATGTTTGCAACTCGCAGTGTCTCGTTTACAACCTAAACACAAATAAATGAAAAACGAATGCACGTATAAGAATTGCATTATTCTCAATTTGGCTTAATATATTGGCTCCATTCCAGAGTACTCTTTTGTTTATTCATTAATCATTAATACTTACACATTGAGTGAATGGCATCGACTTGTAATCACTCCATTCCAGAGCCTCTGATGACTCCCTCTTCTTCATCCTAATTTGGTCGTGTTCTTCCTGCAATTGGGTCAAAACATGATTCATATCAGCGTAGTTAATAGTGATTCAAAGTCAACACCAATCCAACGGTGACGATCAAACCATCTTACGCGCGTGCACAAGCACCAAAACAATCCTAGGAAACCAAAAGTCCTTACAATAAGGTGCTGACTTCATTAACATCACCGTTGGATTCGTTGAGGTCCTAGAAATCAGAACCACACGATTCCCAAGGAGAGCCATGGGCAATGGACATGGACCCTAAAAATGACATAAAGACGGTGGACGTATAAAGCCTGCTTTTAAAATGATAATATTAACCGCACCAGTTGCACGTGAAGCTAGAAGTGATTGGGGTGGTCAAAAAGACCAAATCTGAAGAGAATCTGACATTTTACTACTGCGTCGAAATTGGAAAAGGCTTCTAAGCGTGCAGTTTGGAACGGGGCAGACGCTATCATTTTGTCCGTTGGTTTTATACGAACGTTGTTCTCAGTTCTCACTTTTACGATTTCTACTTTCTCCCCCCATATTTGACCACCCCCACCTAGCTTGTAACCCACATAATTAACCTTCTTCTGCGGGTAATTGGGTAATTCTCCATCTAGTGATTACGATAACGAAAATGAGGCTGAAATATCCACATGAACGTATGATGGTAGTTGCAAGAGCAGCTAGGGCCACTAGGAAAAAGCAAGGGAGAGTATAGTACCTTGAGTTGAGCCTGGGCCAGAGGTGTCTCCGTTAAGAACTTGACGGCAAGAGTCATGATTGTGGACGTCGTCTCATAGCCAGCGACCAGCAAAGCAAGCAAGAAATCTACAATCTCCTCGTCGGAGAACGCGTTAACATTGTCTCCGGCCAACAGAGCACCCAGCATGTCCTCTTTCCTCTTCCCTTCCTCGCTCTCCCTCCTCCTCTGCCTCACTATCAACCTCAGCGCCTCCGCCACCTTCGTCCTTGCCTTCACAAATCCCAATTAATTAATACTAACCCCTTAATTAAAAACTAACTAAAATAAGAAAAACAAGGATGAAATTAATTACTTTAATAGCCCTGCGATAAGTGGTGGAGAAGAGAGGCAAGGGGACGCTAAAGAAGCCTTCGATGAGTAAGACGTACTCTTTCCTTAGACTTTCAGTCCACTCACCTGGATCGAAGCTCATTAGCTGCTTCACTGCTAGCTCAAAAGTAATCTGCCAAATTTAAACATAATTAATCAAAAGCTAATTAACCTTGATTAGTTTAAGATCGAAAAGAAGGAATTAAGCGGTCGAAAGTGAAAGGGTGACATTATATATGTATAAACAAAATGTATGTGAACATATTCATGTGCAGACTGCAGAGTGAAGATGATGACTCAAAGAGAATGATTTTGTAGCCGCATAACTTTAATGTTGCTAACGTGCACTTTGCATGTATATCACCCACTAGTCATGGGATCTGAGTCACCACCAATAAATTAAATTCACGTCAACCTTGTTGAAACCATGAAGAAGATTTTAATACAAACTTTAAGCAACGAAAAATTATGGGCTTTACATTAATATTTCTTTGCTTTAATAAACGAAAAGGAAAAATCATCAACTCATCTGGATCTTTTGTTAAATATTACGTGACTTCTAATACAAGTCGTGCATTATAAATACAAGAATGCGTGAGTAAGAGATTAGAGGAATGCATTTTCGATGAAAACAAAAAAAAAAACACACACTTTTTAGGTTAGTCACGATCATTAAATTTTTAATTGATGTTTTCACTCAAAAATTAAAAAACAAAGTATGTTTTCAGGTGCAAAGTACAGACCCTCGATTACTCGTAAATATTACGTATTTTTTATACACGGCTAGGATTAAAACAAACGAAAACGAAAAGGGTTCGTTTTTTTTTCCCCTCATTTTGATAAGGAATCCCTACACATAGAAAATTAGTTTTTATGTACCTTCTTAGCCTCCTCCATGAGAAGGACCCGACCGGTCCAGGAATCCATGTTGAGCCGGATTAGCCGGTCTATATCGTCCAAAAGATGATCCCGGATAATCGAAGAGTTTGCGAAGCTCATAGTGAGAGAGTGCATTTTTTTGTGGAGATTCCCCTTCATCAACAGCAAGGAATGCTTTCCCAACAAGTTGGATATGGAGCTCGGATAGCTACTCTCGAACAGCTTCCCTTCGTTCTGTAAAATGAACCTATTCGTCTCCGGGTCGGAGGAAAACACTGTCGGCTCACCGAACACGTGCGTCGTGAATATGGGCCCGAACCGGTTGACCCGCTCGTCAATGAACGGTTCCGGGTTCTCAGTCTTGTAGGCCGAGATCAGTTGCCATGTCTCCCCTATAAAGGGCAGACCTAAATTTCCCGGAGGAAGTCTCAGTTTCCGGCACCGGGAATTCCGGAGAAGAAAGAAGATGGTGAAGGTTGAAAAGAGAACAAGAGATAGTAGAAATGAGAAAAGGATATCCATGGAGGACTTTGAAGTTGGTTCGTCTCTAGCCAAGTATATATTTGTTTATATGTATGTATAGGTGTATATATAGAAAAAGATGGAAGGAGGGTTTGGAGGGTTGTTTCAGAAGGTCATTAATGGAGATGGTGGGGAAGCACACGGGGGGGTATCTGGTTAGAAGAGAATCTAACAGAGAGAGAAGAGAGGAAGGTGTTGGGGGAAGGAAAATAAATGTCGGATATTTTCGTATCTGACAACCTTCTCTCCTTTTCTTTTCTTTTTTCTTCCTAAAAAAACGCTTTCTATCTTTCTCTTTTATGTCTCTTGGGATAAGACTTTCTGGGGAGAAAAAAAGGAGTGAATTGGATGGGGAGAGAGAGAGAGAGAGAGTTGATTCAGAGTGTAAAACGTGGGGTATGGATCTATGGTATATATGAGTGAATTGGATGCTTGCCTTTCTGCCGTAGGATTAGAAGACGGTGTGAGTGCTAAGTGAAACAAAAAAAAGGCAAGTTAGAAATAACGGATCCAAAAATTTATCCATGTGAGGACGTGATAAGTCGGTTTATTTTGGCTATAAAAAGTTGATTTTTCAAATTAAACACGAGTAAATAAATCTCAAAAATAAGTTTTGGGCGAACAATTAATACTTTAATAGTATGTCCATTCATAGAGTTAGCGTCAAAATTTTCTTCCTTCTAATGAATTAATCGAGAAAAAGTCTAGTACTTTTTAACTATAAACTCTAAAACATATTGTCAAATTTCAAAATCCAATGGATCCTCAAATATCCCAACCAAAGAGGAAAACTACTAAACACCTATAAATTAAATTAAATGAAATCGAATCTAGCTATATGGATTTAGTGGTTGATTGGGAGTATAAATTATAGTACAAGTTGATCAAGGAGCACACCAACTCGATCCCAAATCCGTATCCAAATATGGAAAGCAACCTGTCTTGATCTACAAAACCCTTATATAGAAAGCATAAAGCATATTATTGAGAGAATCCGACCAAATAAACAAAGAGATCGACCACAAAGAGAAATGATGGCCAAGATTCCCAAGAATGTAACAATGAATAGTTCAATCCATCTACTGATTTAATTCCATTTTTCTTTCTTTTATCCATCTTTGTTTGTTTTCCATTTTCCTCAAATCTCATTCATCGAACATAATCCAAAAGCAAACAAAATAAGAGAAAAGCTTTCCTTTTTAATTGAAAATATATATTGCCACGAACAAAAAAAAAACAAATTGAAAGAGATATGAAGTTCATCATTTTTAAAAGAGTATTTTTTGACAAAATATTTTTTATTTTTTATCAAAACGAACACCTTTATTCAAAGGAATCAAAGATTACAAAAACTGGAGACAAAACTCCTTAACTTCAGGAGGGGCATTCCCACTCCAATAAAATTGGAAATTTGAAGCAAGCGCAAACTTTGCAAGCTTGTGTGCAGCAACATTAGTTTCACGGTACACACGTGAGAATGAAGAACCAGGGAGATTCAAAAGGAAAGTTGAAATATCATCATAAACACGGCCAACAGTTGAAATATCATCATAAAAGAATTGACATTATGGGTTAGTGAAACCACAAACATTGAACTTTTAATAAAAATGAAAAATCAGTATGTAATTCACTAAATAAAAAAACAAAAATAACTCACGACTTCGTACCAAAGTAGTCATATACATCCATTATTAATTGACACATCAATTTTTTGAAAAAGCAATTGTCTTGTATTATTGTTGTAGAAAGCAAAGAGCTAGGTTCACTTCTTGTGCACTACACTATTTTGACTTAACTCACAAAAATAAGTTCTTAGAATCAATTAATTAACATCTTGCTTATATATCTAATTTATGCAAAGAGAATGTCATGATGCTTGTTAATTAAATAACTACTCGTCCCACCCGATTCCACATGTTTTATACATATGTTAATTAAAGTGGAAACTAAAGACTAGCTTTTTCCTTCATTCTTTTTCACTGCCTTCATTAAACTAAACCAGACCCTAAATTAAACTAAGTCCATCTATCAGTCCTATGTGATGAGCAACCAAGGTGGGTACCTGAACCCCACAAAATGAACCTTCTAACACGATAATTTTAAACCTTGCTAGCAAACCGGCCACGTGTATAGAAAAATAATGAGAAAGTAGTATGATGGATGCAATTATGCATTTAGGGTTGGACTTTAAATAAAGAACATTGAGGTGATGAATATGATAGCACATTACTTCACTTCAATATATATACAGACACATATATATATGGTCCCCATGAGGAACATGCATGACAAGTCACAACCCCATAAAAATAATGATCATCATCCCTAAGAATCAAGCCCTCCATCTCAATGTTGTGTTTTATAAAATTATTTACGTTAACTAGTATAGTAAGCTTTTCATGACAGAATCCATGTGTTTAGTTGTGTTGTGCCCTCCAACTTTATTTAGGGTACGTTTCGTTCACTTCAAATGTACTAAATCCGATCCATAAAACACAGCATTCCTCAATAGCTAGCATCAATCCCATTCATTATTTACACGTTAAAACCAAGTTGTGAATCATTCTTAAACATATATATTCTTGATTCTGTTTAAACCAAATATCTATTTAATAATTTTATAAGAACATAATTATTTTATTGGTAGACAATCAAACATTGATCGGATACCATAAACGTACTTAACGTACGTACTCATCTTTGCTCTATATTTTAATTTAAAAGTTTTATTCAACTAATAATCAAGATAGACATAAATTTTCATTAAAACAATGAAATGATTGTGAAAGTAGTAAGGTGACTAAACAATTTCGTGTTTCCAGACATGATAATCGCACGAACTAATATAGGTATAAGTAGGTCACTTGTTTCCGGTCAAATTCGATTAATGCTAATAATTAGTTATTATTCGAATTATTATGCTTAAACAAGAAATCAGAATAGCATGGAATCTTAATTATATAATGCAAATTAAGTCAACCCTACCCCTTGCTTAAGAAAAGTTGCAAACTAACTAACCCTAATTGCGAGACATAGCTCATGCAAAGTCATCATCATCAAAGACGTATCCAAAAAAAAAAACAAGGTCATCATCAAAGGGCGGCCTAGCTAGATGATCAAGTGTCCTACAACCATCTTAATCTCACGTGTGAAGTGACAGTACTACGAAAAATCCTAATATAAAGGTCCCATTACCCTTACTTTATACCAAAACCCTCCAACTATTAGGCTACGTTTGGTCGCTGTTATATCCAAATTAGTGAAGCACAACCACAATATCAATGATTCAGATTAGATATAACACCCTGTTAGATCCAACTTCCAACTTGGTACGGCTCCGTGCTCATCCTACTGGCCACGTGCACTTAATTCCAATCGACTTACAATTATAATGTACTTAAATGATACATTTTCGAAAGCTATTGATATGTATCGTAATATCTAAATTGTTATGTTGTCGATTTCTGATTTAGAGTTTGAAACTATATTGAATGTACTGATTTTTCAATTTCATATCGAGTGAGACTCATTTCATCTTTTCGTGTTAGATACAAATTGTTACTCTTGGCTAGTTAAATTGGTTTGTTACCAAGTATGACATTAATTTGTTATTATGAATAGCATGATTTTGTTGGTGGATTCATTGTACTATAACAATATTCTGACTTATGGATCTTGGAGTGTTGGACTACATATTTTAGTACGAAATTTACTTGCTTTTTTATTTCATTTATGTTAAATACGATACGAAATATTTGTGAATCAAAATAATTTTTGTTTTGGCACTCGCTCTATGTGAGTAAATGTCATTATGATAAGCTCATAGGCTACTAATTTGTTAGGGTTACCTCAAGTCCTCAACCGTTATTGAAATGCCCCGTTATGAACTAGACTAATAAATTCCGAGGTTTAATTCTTGAACAATACAATACAATAATGTGGGACAATGAAAATTAAGTGATGCATAGAGGTACCTAGTTAGGTGCTTGCCGACACAATTTTCCTTCTTTCTATATGGCTAAGAGCCAATTTATCCTTCATTCTACAATTTTGATTGCCATTTGGTTTAATTAGTCTATAGCTAGCAAATCATTAACATAATGAAGCTAGTGTCATTTTTCTCTTGGGGTGCTTAAATGTCGTTACTGTACCACAGCTATAAAAGCCACAAAGGACCACGAGATCTTATCAAATCTTGGAGTCATTTATGCTCTGTGTAAACGGGGACCAACAAATTCATTTCATTGATTAGGAGTTTAAGATCACAATTCAATTAAGTTTTTATTTTTTTCACTCGATCAAAACTTTTCAGATCTTATCTACAACATATGTAATGTAGCTATCCTTAGCCTCTTTTGTTTGCGTGGTCAACTATACTCCAATTATTATAATTGTATAATATATATTTTGTTTCATAACAAATCATTTTCAAGCTGAAAATGAGATTCACAATTAGTCATTTTACTAATTAACAAGACTATTAGAGCATGATCAATCAATTAGGGTGGACATATATTTCTCTGGATATTTGGATTTATGGTGAGAAGTATTTGATCGAAGAAGGTGTCCATTTTGTGCAATCATTGGGCAATTCTCATCCATTATTTTGTGCGTGTCAGATGGTGTAGGATGGGAATTGGAATTATTCGCTAGCTACTTGTTCAAAGCAATAATGCAAGATCGATATGATGACCAATAATTGTTCAATTCTGAATAATAAGGAATTGTCCAATTCAAAAGAGAGGCTCAAGTTAGCCTTCAACTAAGGCATGCCCCATTTTTATGCTAAGTTACCATGTACGTAGTCTTTTTATATTTTATTTTTATCACACAACATACTAGTATAATACAACAACTAATTGTCTATAAATCGAACTCAGAACCTTTCAATTATAAATAAGAGACTTATACTATCATATTATATAATCGTGAGCTAGCTACTGCCAATAAATATACTTAATTCGTTTTATGATTATGTACATATTTTTTTTTAAAAAAGCTAGGTTAACTGAATAACAGTGAAACACATTCGAAAATTTTAGGTAAAAAACATAAACAATAAAGGATATATTTGCTCGTGATATACGTAATTTTTTTTTATGAGATGAAGCTGCATGCTTATTTGAATTAATTCAACGACATCTCGATCAATTCATCCTTTAGTCCTCAAGAAAATTCTATAATTAATTAGTGTTAGCTTGCATATTAGTGTCTAGTACGTTGAGTCCAACTAATGAACAAGTAAAATCCTTGGTTTGAAAAGTCTTAATAACTAAAAGCCAATTAAATCCCTATTAATTGTCCGGTTTGAAAGTTACCCCTGGCCTTCACGTAGAGCAACAGAGCCGGTCGTGCGGAAGAGACTTGACAGTGAGCCAGTGAACAGTGATGAGATGGTCAAAGTGGTCAGCCACTGAACACGAGGTCTGAGCTAGAGGACACACGTGTGGGCGAGCATGAGTGTGAGTGTACGCGAGAGACAGAGAGAGTACACTTTTCAACGTCGTCTTCACACGAATGGGTGTGTACGTGTGTCAGAAGTGCACGTGTGGGTGCATGCGAGAGCGCGACTCTTTATTATTTCTTTCTGGGAAATTGGGTCACCAACCAGACTAGTACAGTGTACCAGTACACTGACCTGACTCCCTTAACCCTAGCCCTAGCCCGATCGAAGAAGAAAAATATGAAAGATCGACTAGATTGAATTTCAGAGCAGTGTTCCTGTACGTAATTCAGGACCAAGTTCACATGCACTCCAACACTACGTACTAGTACTACTCTATGAAACAACCAAACCCTATTTATTTGTCTGCTGGGCGCCAAATGCCACTCTTTCTGTACGTGTTTCCGTCGAGTTTCAACCAGTTTCTATCTGTCTAGCTGGGAGCTCTAGTTAGAATAGAACTTGGTGCTCAGATTTCTGTTTCCCGTGCATTTTCTATATGATTTAGATCGAGTCTTAATTAGTCGCATGGTTGTTTGGTATGTGCGTAGTTGGTGGTTCATGTTTCGTCTTTCGTCATTTTTAGCTAAGATTGTAATTACTGTAGCTCCCCAAAAATCTCATTTCGACCCAAGATTTTCCAATATTGCTCAAAACATGAAAGCTAAACTCTTCGGGCGCTCGAACAAATATATATGATTTTGGTTAGGGTTTAAATTAAAATAGGACGATAAGAGATGGCTGTTTAAATCTGTCCTGGCCTTTGATCTATGACTGATTGGAATGATGTCCCTATCCTTCACATGTAGAGCACATGTTACATATACCATGCCATGCCGGCCATGCCATGATTGCAAAATGTTCGTAGTTAGCTACTATGTCTTATCTATTTGGCTACTTGTGCAAAATCATATATGCGATTTCGAGGAGCTAGCTAGCTCTCACACGGCAGGATTCTTTCTCTGTCGATCTTTTTCTTTTTAATTTTTATTATTATGCATAAAAAGATAAGGATCATAGCAAGTGTTGTTAGACAAATGTGCCATGTATGATCACTTTTCAGAGTTATATATATGTCAATAACCTGGGGTAGTGTGAGGTGTGGGGGTATTCCTTAAATGTAAGAGAGAGGTTCGAAAGAGGGTGTTCTATAATGCTCTATAGTATTAAAAGGTTATGGCGGTCCTGTCACTCAATCTAAGTTCATAAGCAATTAAATTTTAGGGTAAAATTCCAAAATGGTACCCAAACTATTACGAAATACAATTTTTGGTACCCACAAATGCTTAAGGACTCTAATGGTACCCAAACTATCCCTCCGTTAGCCCAAATGATACCTCCGTCCAATTTTCCGTTAAAATTGCCTACGTGGCATACACATGGTTTTTTTTGTCATGGACACTTTAGTAAAATCGTTCACTTGTGTTTTTGGTCTGAACCCTTGTTGACTTTTTTTTTTTTCTTGGGCTGGTCTCCCTCTTCTTCTTTCCTTCTCCCTTCTCTCTCCAGCTCTCTTCCTCCTCTCGCAGTCAATTTCTCTTCTTCCTTTTGCTTCCATTCTCTCTCTTACCTTCTATTTTTCTTACCCAAATTAAACCATCCCCTTCTTTAATTTTTTTTTCTCTCTTGCTCGTTGTCCTCTCTCTGTTTTCTTCCTCACTCTGGTCTTTCCTCTCCTGTTCGTTCCCATTCTCTCTTCTCCTCCTCTACCCACCACAAACACCACGCCAAACCATATCTTCTTCTTCCTTAGACCACCGCGGCGGTGGTGGTGGTCCGGTGGTGCGTGATCGGAGAGAGAGAGAGCGCTGAGTCTGGAGACGAATCTGAGATGGGCTTGGTGATTGCATGTGCGGGTCATATGCGGTGGAAGAGTGAAATCCGTGGCGTGACCAATAATTGTTGTGACTTGTGTGAGCTATGAATTGATTGCAGGTTTGATGTCAAAATCTGGACAATCCGAGATGGGCTCGGAGAGAGAAGAGGATCGACAGAGTTAGGAATGCAGCGGAGGTGCTGGGCAGTTTGCACGGTGGTTTTGGGGTGCAGTGTTTTTGAGTGTATGTGATTGCAGACTTGGTGATTGAACTGGTGTGATGGTTTAGAGAAGAGAGTTGGGTGGTTCGGTAATTTGAAGAGGACAGTGAGAAGAGCTGGGGGAAGCAAATTTACTTTGAAGAAAATCATTACCCTTTTACAATTGAAATTGTAAATTCTAGGATCACAAAAGAATTGTCGTATTGTTTCTGCCGTTTCCCAGCTGCCCGGTAACGTCGTGCGCGGGTACCTGAAAGCACAAGATCGGTCCGGGAGGTCGGCGTGTACCGACCGAAGACCCTCCGACGCTCAAGTTAGTACCGATGGGTGTTTGAGAGCAGAGAGTTTTGGGATTCGGAGAGAACCTACCGAATGAGGAGTGAGGACTCCTTATATATGAGGTGAGGTCGGAGACAAGCTTCCCCGGCGTGGGGGACATCCCCCGACACGAGGAATATTCTCTCGGTCCACTACCTCGACGTGCGCATCGAGGGACGGCGGCGCCTAGTGCGGCATGGGCGTGCGACTTAGTGCGATCTCGCAAGGTAGTGGACAAGCACGTGTGCCGGGTGGCCGTGCCGTGCACGGCGGGGCGGCCACTCCGTGCACGGTCGGGGAGACGTCTATGTGCAGCCGGAGGGAGAGCTTGCTGTCGGTACACCCCGCCTGGTCTTACCGGTACCGGCGGGGTACGCGAGCTTCGACTGCGGCCTGGGGCAGTATACTCGGTAGGGGAACCCTACCGAGTCGGTAGATGTCCCGGGGCGTTGTAGAGATTATGTCCTCGGTAGGGGAGCCCTACCGAGTCAGTCATGGGGCTATAAGAAGGCTGCTCCCGGTGATAGTGAGCTACTTCGGGTCTATCCCGATAAAGATATGAAATGGTAGCAACACGTATAAACCCATAAGAACATGCTTGGTTTTTCCATTGTAGGAATCTAAAAGAGAGATCAGACAATCAAACTAAAGAGAAAAAAAATCTGAGAGGGAGTAGAAAAGTGGAACGAAATTTTGGTATAGAGAGAAAAAGGCTGTGGGTTAATTGTTGGAAAAGGTATAGAGAATGTTAATTGGTTAGGGGAAAGGAGATCGATGAGAGTGGATTTGGTTTTTTCGTCGTCCCAGATATGCATTTTCCCTCCTGTCCTCTGTGCCAAATTTTTTCCAGAACTGGGGAAGAGATGTGAGGGAAGAACAGAGATTGTCATGAAAAATAATTAACACACACTACAACAAATGGGAGCAATGGATACCAATGGTTGGTGTCCAATAGAGGGGTGGCTTTCAAATGACATTGGTGGCTGCAAAAGGGGTTTTGGAGGAAAAGACAAAGAACATTGGTGGATAATAAAGAGGTTTTAGAAAAAAGACAAATGACATTAGTGACTAATATTGTGACTATAGGAAAAGACAAATGACATTGGTGACTAATAAATGGGTAATGACATTGGTGGCTAATAAAGAAATTAAGAGAAACAGACAAATGACATTGGTGGCTAATAGGAAAAAGACAAAAGATATTGGTGGCTAAAAAATGGTGTCCTTTGCCTAGAATTGTTGTAGTGACATGTCATTGTTTTATTGGATGAGACTTAAATTGACGAGTTTACCCTCATTTTTAACAGAAAATTGGACGGAGGTACCATTTGGGCTAACGGAAGGATAGTTTGGGTACCATTAGAGTCCTTAAGCATTTGTGGGTACCAAAAATTGCATTTCATGATAGTCTGGGTACCATTTTGGGATTTTACCCTAAATTTTATGGGTGAACTCGGTGAAGAGAAGAAAAAATATTTAGTCCCATTTACATTATATATATACTGGCCTTTCTACATGAATTTTACCTATGTGAAAAGGCTCGCGTGTGCGATTATTTGAATAATTTTTAATTATTTAAACTTTATATATTGAGATAATGAATTTCAAATTATTGATCGAATTTATTTATTTATAAAAATATAAGGAAGTTCCCGCACCGGTCCTTTTTTAAAAATATATATATATAACGCATGTGTTTCTCATATACTAATTACTATTTTTTATTTAAAAAAAATATAAGTAGTGATTTTTCATTTTTTGATAATAAGTAGATAAAACAATAGTGGATACTAGACCCAACCTTCATTATATAATAAAAAAAGTAAAAAAATATACAGTATGTAGTGAATAGTGAGCCGCCCCATCTTTATAAATATTTTAGTTAATGCATTAACTATTTTTTCATTTATATATGATTTTTTGATGATATATGTTTGAAGGGAAATTCTTGAATTTTTAAAAAATTTAACCAAAAGTCAAGTTTTGGCTTTATATATAGATTAAAAATATTTACAAACTTAATGGGTGTGAGAGCGGATGTGGTTATGTAAAGAAGTGTGTGATTATTAGTTAAGCAATTGTGAAAGGATTTTTTTTTGGTTATTTGTTGCTAGTTTGACTTTTTATCTTTTTAAATTAATTTAATTTTTTAAAAATTAATAAACAAATAGCATTTACGTAAAAAAAATTGTTTTAATTGATAACACTTCTTCTCTTAACTAATAGTATTATAGTATAGATATATACATACCAACCTACCTTAGAAAAATGATAAACACGGCTGGCCATATCTGAAGAATTTTTACACTCATTTGCACTTTATGTGAGTAGATGAAAAAATAATACAACACTAATAGTAGCATCGATCCTATATATCCACCACACAAAGTTATGTTATTGACTTGTTGACATTCTTACACAATTCTTTTGCACTCCGCATTTTCAGAAGTGTGAATAACAACTCACCATCTACCCAATTTGCACCATCTTAATTATTTTCCACATTCATGGTATCAAAAAGATCGGAGACTTTTAATTTGACACTCTTTCTTAATTTCTCTCTTAAGTAGTGGTTATTGATAAGATTGATTGGCATGCTTGCCAAATTTCCTTTGAATCTATCCTTGGGTTAATTTGGTTGCTTTGTCTCTAATCAAGTAGCATTATTAACGCAAAACCCCACTTAATTAACATCCTTCCATTCCTTCCTGCTTGTCCTTAATTGCAATGTCAAAATTTGTTTCACTTCCCCCAATCATTTTTATGATCGACTAATTAAGGTAGCTAGTCCTTAAGCTAGATTGTGTTCCTACATATAATCACTCAACCCCACATCATCATTTTAACTTGTCGATCAAAAGAGAGGTTGAAACAGTAAAAGTGAATTCACTTTTGAATGAGAGATGCTTTTTTACCCTATTGGTTATTGCTTGGAAAATGGGGGACAAAGGAGCCTGCTTTTACTTGACAACTATAGGTTCTCTAGGGAAGGATCGATATTCGATAAATCTACTGTCGGTATTCCACCCTTTTTTTCTCTAATTTGTGCAGAAATTGTATATCCCACTCCACCTGTGTATCACTTGATTCCTTAGCTTATAGCGAGCTTATAGACCTTGCAAAGTGAAAACGAAAACGAGATTACCATAACCTTAGTAATTACATTTGCCCTTTATCTTTTATCTCCAACAATAATTTCCATTGCTTATGCCTATGTGAATACTATGCATGTAATGGTAGTAATGAAAAAAAAATTAAATTAAAAATAAATAAATAAACGTATAAGCGCGTCCCATTAGCGCAAAACCTGTAGAAGTAAAAAAAATTATCGGGCTAGTACACGTGTGGAGCCGTGAATCATTGTGACAAAATTCCGACAAGAATGATTGCAAAGAAAACCAAAACCCTAGTCCAGTAAGTAGTACGTAAACTAGTAAATAGTAGGGTAAAATCCCAATATGGTACCCAAACTATCACGGAATGCAATTTTTGGTACCCACAAATGCATAAGGACCTTAATGGTACCCAACCTATCATTCCGTTTGCCAAAATGGTACCCCGGTTAACTTTTCCGTTAAAATTAAGGGTAAATTGGTCAATACTTAAAAAAAAAAAAAACTTTTCTTTCTCTCTCCCCCCTCCCCGCGCGGCCTCTCTCTCCTCTCCCTCTCCTCTCCCTCTCCATCCATCAACACAACCCCCTCCGGCCACAAAACCATGTCACCGCCTCCACCAATGGCTTCAGAGGCTCAAGGCAAGCCAAACCCACCAAGTTTCGAAGCTTCACTCGCCGGAAAACTCCCCGGCCGGAAAAGCTTGAAAATTCAAGTTTCGTTTCCGGCCACTTCCGGCCCTCCAAACCAAGTGGGCTTTGAAGCCCTCGATCCCAGCAACGTCGTGGTACCCTTGGTTTTCAAAATCGACAACCGTACGAGGAGGACCGACGCCGTTTTCGTTTTGGTTTTTGAAATTCCGGCGTCGATATCTCACAATCTATTTTGAATCTTACATTGATGTAGTTATATAATTTCATCCTTGGGTTGTGCTCTTCGTGTTGATATACATTTTGTGGCCATTGGAGATAGTTGACGGCGGCGCCGACGGAGAGGAGAGAGAGAGAGGTGGCGGGGAGAGAGAGAGAAGTGGCTGGGAGAGAGAGGAGAGGATGATGGGCAAAGACTTTTTTGCCCTTGAGTTGTTTCCCCTTTGAATGACACGTGTGCAATTTGACCAAATTACCCTCAATTTTAACGGAAAAGTTAACCGGGGTACCATTTTGGCAAACGGAGTGATAGGTTGGGTACCATTAGAGTCCTTATGCATTTGTGGGTATCAAAAATTGCATTCCGTGATAGTTTGGGTACCATATTGGGATTTTACCCTAAATAGTAAATAGTGGTTTGGATGTTGTTGGGAACTGAACTGACATTAGAAATGACTAGTGTTGAGGATTAATGCATGGAGCACAATCATAGTCATGGAACTATCACGATTAACATGGAAACACAAAGCAAATCATATGGGTTTTTGTGGGTGAAGCTTTTCTTTAATCTTTGGCTCTTTAGCCTATTCTCTGCTTTTGATCGATGATGATGGCACTTTGTAGTAGTAGTAGTCCTCCACTTTCGACCATGTGACCATCGCATTCTCACTTTCTGGCGACATGCTCCGACATGCACACGTGTGAATCATCATGGCTCCGATCTCAATTTCTCCACCAGCAGCACCACCACCACCATTGTATGATGAAGAAACAAACTCTAACACTTCTTTTTCCTGTGTATAATTAAGATCTGATCCATTACTTACTTTACAGCCTCTCTTTGATCGATCGCATCAGACTATGTAAAGGTCAAGCTTCATTAATCATGTAGCATATATAATAATGGCTTGGAAAGTGGTTGCCCCTCGTTCTAGAAGGCATGTTTGCTTTACGTACTGTGATATATTTCACAGCAAGTTAGCTAGCTTTGTTAATGGCAATATATCCACGATCCACATAAAGTGACCCATGATTGAAAATCTCAATCATATACATAACATGTTTATAGGTGACTACCGGTTTAGATTACGAATCTAATTAATATCAAATTCAATCTCTGGATTTGGTAAATGCAATTAGGAGAAATCTAAATCACATATTTTTTTTGGTTACAAAATCTAAATCACTTTCGTCTCCGAAGAAATCTAAATCATTATTATCTTTTTAACATAAAAATGAATCGAGCTTTTGACCGATATTAGTCCCAACACACTGACCCTTCTCCAATTAACACAAATCAATAGGGAGAATTTGAAACTTTTGATCTTGGTTTTGCTAGATTGGTTTGGGCTCTCTTTCCAAACCGTTGCCCATGTAAAATTTCGCAGCTTATTAAGTGAGTTTGACCCTTCACCATTTTTTATTTTATTTTTTATTAAGTGAGTTTAATATTAAGTTGTACTCGAACTTCGTGGTATAAGCGCATTTCACAACATATTCTTATATGACAATATCATATCATACAGCACTCTTGACATGAAGGGCATTTGGTCTAGTGGTATGATTCTCGCTTTGGGTGCGAGAGGTCCCGAGTTCGATTCTCGGAATGCCCCCAAGCATCTGTGCTTTTTTTTTTATGTAGATGACTTGCATAGTGACTGTTCATTGTTACTCCATATCAGAGATGAACTCAATTCATTTCTAATTTATCAAATACAAGAAAAATGTTTTAAGATATCATGAACGGAAAATGAACACACTAAACAAGATATATACATAATCATAGATGTAACCTAACAAGGCTACTTGGAAGCTTCAAGGGCTACATGCTAAATGCTTCCCTCTCGAATTAAAAACCATACTTAACATAAGTGGAAGGTGTAATAAGTGAAAGGTGTGACAATAGAATACAAAGTCCCAACTTGTGGGCTTGATATATATGGCACACGCAGCAGCCAATTTCAATCTTCATCATCCTCATCATCATCGTCTTCATCATCGTCTTCCTACAATTGGAAAACTCAATCTATGTTAAGATGAGCTGAACTATCGTCAGCAGAATTAAATCTTACATATCATTACAAGACTAGCTGAGACAAGTTTACGGATCCATGAAAGTTAAAATGTCTATATTCAAGAAAATATAGACCCACAACCATCCAACCCCTGCTCTCAAACAGCAAAGATGTTTCTACTCATTTGAGAATGGTCAATTTTAAAGGGAAGCAGGTACTGCTTTACTTTTCCTAAAGAAAGAAAAAGAAGAACCCAAAATGTTTTCTTTAAACAAGTAACAGCAACTAGAAATGGTAATAGTGGAACACTCATTTCCAAGTTCTTGACTAGTTAGTGATTGGACTCTGCTGGAAAAAACAAGAATGAATTACGTAAAAGCATATGATTTGGACATTAAAGTAGTTTAAAGTTTATAGTACGAAGATTTTTTTTTTGTTCAGGTAAAAACTATGTAGTATGGGACTAAAAGCTAAATTGGAGTTAATTATACCATGCACTAAACGTGGTAATAATAATATGCAGTTCACGTATTCAATCTACTTAACCAAGATTTGAATTGAAAGAATCTTCAAGGCAGTAGGCAAGATATGAAAATCAAAGTCAATGTAGTAGGCAGTAGTACTGTGCAAGAAGTCATAGCATTCAGGGTTACCTCCCCACTCTCCTCTTCTTCATGGGTCACACTGGCTTTTGGCTTTTCAGATTCTTCTTCATCGTCCCCATCCGAATCCTGGTAAAGATATTAGTGAGTCAGGAAAGCAAACATAAAGAAAGAATGAAGGTCCTGTTTCAGTCATAGTAAAGGTCAAAATAACCTGTTTGTTGTTGTAAGCATTCATAAGTTTTTCATAATCCGTTTTCCTTTTTGCTGCCTTAGCTTCATAGGGAGCTTTCTCCTACCAATAACCAGTAAAGAGATCAATTAGACAAGAAATGCAAGAGACCGTTCATCTATAAATGGCCAGAATCAAATACAGAAAGATAACGTAACTTAAAGATTATAAGAATAATATATTCTTTGCACTAAATTGTTTTGACTAATTAATATTATGCTAAATTTCCAACTTGGTACACAATCGAAAATGACAAATTCAGGTCCCATGGAATGTAACGCCAATTGCCAACAATGAACTACAAAGGGCTCATTACATGAATGATAGTGGCGAGGTCACATCAAAGTTCAACTTGCTTTTCAGGGTACTTTCATATGATACTATAGTACTTACCGCAGGAGACATAGATTTCCACTTTGCTCCGCCAGCTTTCCCCACCTTCACTCAAAGCAAGCACCCAGTAATCACATCAATACCCAACTCCAAAACCAAATGACAACACTTTCTGCTAAATGGAAAACAAAGTAAGATAGCTGCTTACAGCTGACACAGCTTTCACATTCGGGTGCTCTTGCTTGTAAGTTATTCTGAACTCTTCACTGCATTAATTAAATAAACAGCTAGCATCTCATTAAATGCTTCACAAAATAATCTATAATGTTTCCCTAATCTGATAATACAAAAAGTTACTTACAGAAAAACAAAGAAAGCACTTGCAGGCTTCTTTGGCTTATTCGGGTCCTTTTTGGCCGATTTTGAGTTCTTGGCCAATTTTCCGCTGCTTTTGTTAACCTCAGCTACTGCCTTTCGTTTTCCCACCTTTCTGAATTGAAGAAAAGTAAAAATGACATTACCAACTTTCACTCCACAAAGTTATCAAGATAGTCAAACTTTGGCTTAGAGAATTGCCTGTCGTCAACGGGCTTCAATACTTCTTTCTTGTCCTTCTTCACTGTTCCTTTTCCTTTGGCAACCTTCATTCTTATTTCCTAATAGACTGATTTCTGGCACAACACAATTCAGTTTAACATCACTGCCAAGTCCAACAGAGCTAAACTAAGTACGTGACAATTGACAAAATCAAATTAGGATTTCTCTTTTGAGAATGATCTATGAGTGATTAAAGCTATAGAATCCTCCTATATAACATCAAATTCCAACCCTAACCCAAAAACCGCCTACTCTAACAATTGGTGATAATTAAGACAAGCTATTCAATTTCCAGGAATTTAAGCAAGTTATACTAATACTATCGATCAAAGATTGGAAATTTCTACTTTATTTTTTTAGTGGTCAGACAGAGTTCATACCCAGATCAAAGAAACACAACAACTTGAAAAGTAGATTGATCATGCACCCAGATGGTCAAAAGGGAAATGAATTGTACATACAAATCACCAACATAATTAAAGCTCAAGAAAATAGTAAATTCTAAAGAATAAATCTTGAAAATGAAAACCTACAAGAAGAATCACATACCTCTTGTTTGCACAGAAGGGAAAGCAGAACAGAAGGAGAGAGTAGATACGAGATAGAGTAAAGCAAGTTAAAGCAAAGACAACAAAGACCAAGAAAGAAAGAAAACGAATAGATATTTGTGTGGGAGGTGATCAGGTGATTCAGGTCCAGTAGAGAGAGATGCTTAAAGAAGATATTTGTGGGAGGTCTAGTAGATTACACCTGGAAACTTTTTGGAACTATTGAGGTGGTTGACCGTGTAGGGGATACATAACACCAAGCTCAAATGGCGGATTTTGATTGGTTCACTGTCAAAACTCAAAAGTGTTTTTTTTGGTACAAAGGAGACGGTCAAAATGAAAAATCCCCCAAGTCAAAATAAGTTTAGATGGTGAATATCAAAGAGTTTCCCTTTGATCGAACATATAATTACTCTTTCTCTTTCAATAACTGGATAAAGAAACTGAGTCTGTTCATTCGAAATCATTTTCTCTGTTACACACTTGCACCAAACAATAGAACTACAGAAGGGTAATTTATCACACTATACAATCCAACAGCTGATCAAAAACAGAAAGAAGAAATAGACCCATTGAGAGAAAACCTGATGGGTCAGAGAGTCATTGATGACAGTTTGATATTTCTGATCGCAACCACCAACTATCATAGCAAGTGAGGCCAAAGCCCATTAAAATTCGTACTATGCTAAGCTCATAACTATGTCCGTGTAAACGAGGTTAATTGGGTCCAATTTTTACATCTAACCACACGGTGATACCCAAAAACGAATTCTAACACCATGCAAGCAATGTAACAACACAACTTTCTAAAATAAAAAATGTTTGAAACCTTGAATTCTCATAAAAAATGTGGACTATAACACACAGTTTTTTGACCAAAATATCATGCTCTTATTTTCTCGCAAATTTTTTCCCACTCTTGAATCATGACGTTGAAACACTTTTCAAATTGATGGAACGCAAATACCTAGACCCAATTTTTTTTTAACGTTTTAAAAAAATCGAAAAACTATAAAATTTATATAAAAAAATTTGCTCGAGTTTTTCTAGTTGCTTCAAATGGAACACTTTCTAAAAATCATGCTCTACGAATGGTGAGATTGTAACATAAGAAGATTTCAAAAACCAAACTGCAGTTCACAAGAAGGCATGCCAAAGTGCCCTTACACGTACCAACTACGCCAAGATCCATTTTTATTCAAATTGTCCCGTGCCACAACAAAAAATCTTTAGAAACTGTTCCAAGTAACAGAACTCAAAAATCTCAATATGTTTATATTTTATGATTTTTTCGTTTTTCGACTTTGAAAAATAAAAATAGGGTTGTTATCATAAATGATACTTGAACTTTACCTCTTTCTTATCGATGATACTTGAACTTTAATTTTTGTCACAATCAGTACTTGAACTTTTCAATTTCATCTAAACTGGTACCTAAGGCCACTTTCGATGAGCACTCCGGCAAAAATTAGCGTGTGAGTAATTATTCATGATGAAATAATCGTGTTTCCCTAATATTACTATCCCAAAACGTTTGATTTAATGACTTTAATGTATTCTTGATAAGGATGTCAACCCAACTTTTGGATTTAATAAAAAAATAAAATCATTCTCAATTCGTTATGAAAAATAAAATAAAGTGATTAAATCGAGTGAGGATTGTCCAAAATGCCCTAAGAAACTAAGCCACATGTAACTCACATGCCATTTTTTTGTCGGAGTGCTCACTAAAGGTGATTTTAGTACTAGTTTAGATGAAATCGAAAAGTTCAGGTCCTGGTTATGACAAAAATTAAAGTTCATGTACCATCGATAAAATAGATGTAAAGTTCAGATACCATTTTATATTTTTTCCTATAAAAATAATACTTCTCGTGCGGAAAAAATTCTGAAAATTATTTTGGTCATACATTAGGTTATTCTTAGTGTTCGTACGAAAAATCAAAAGTTTTTACCTTACAATCAATATGGCCCAATCCATGTCAGTAGACGAGCCCTTGCTCTAATTCATTCTAGGGACAAATCCCTTGCCTTCACCCATTCTTGTGGAAATCCAATGAAAAATTGAAAATGCATGTCCCCACGACATGTCCTAAATTTCTAAACTATGCCAAAACTCATATTTATTCAATTTTTTTGTGCCATAATCTCATAATTGATAAAACATTATCTTTAGAAGTTGTTCCAAGTGACGGAACTCAAAAATCTCAATCCGTTTATATTTTACGATTTCCTCCATTTTTCAACTTTAGATATTATTCTTAGTGTTCGTACAAAAACTCACAACATTTTACCTAATAATGAGTATTTTAGGCTAAGCCCATTCTAGTGGCTGAGCGGTTGCTTTAGCTCATAGTGACATTTTGGACCATTTGTAAAATTCGTTGTTTGGGCTTCAACAAATTATCATAACTTCTTTCCTTTTCCTTATTTTTTTGGGTATATAAAACATTCTCTTGAATGATATGTAGGACTAGTACAAGTGAACCCTGGTTGAGGTCAATATAAAATCGTTGAACCTTGGCTGGTTGATGAGCTCAATCTCAAATGGTTTTTCCCAAGCTTAAGCTTGACTCAAGTCCAATAGTTTTTTCGAGACCCCAGCTTCATTATGTTCAAGCTTAAGTTTGGCTCGAACAAAATAAAAAAGTAACATAAATTTATAATCGTATTCCAACTTTCATAAGTTGAGATTCAACAAACAGCCTATTCCAAATTGAACTTGAATTTCATAAAAATATGTGAACTGCTCACAAGCTTTTATATGCCGATTATACTCACGTAAGGAGATCTTTACTTTATAATGTAAGGAGTTTTAATCTCAGCCATCAGATCCGTTTAAATTATATGATCTGACGGATGAAAATCAAAACTCCTTACTTTATAAAGTATTTACAAAGTAAAGACATCCTTAGTGGAGAAACCCCGATACGGATGTTCAATCTTAGTTTATTTTGTCCAAAGAACTTTGATATCAAACTCATTTAATTTCTTTTCCGAAATGAGCATAACCGAGCAAAACACAAATTAATGAAACTCCGAACTCCAACTGTATTGAGGTATACAACCCTAATCATAAGGACATAGTTGATGTAGGTACCTAGCTCCCCGAAACGAAATGTACGTGTTTATCGAATGTTATTTATTAACACATGAATACAAAGCATTCAGATTGTACATGAAAGACGTGGGTATGACAGTTGCCATATATGTACAATAGCACAAGACGTACCCAAGGAAGAACTCCATTGCACCCTTCATTGCAAATTACCAAAGGGTACCCTTGTAGAATACATACCAGCATTTCATATCCCTGAAGCAAAAAATTTGTGAGGAGAAAAAAATTTGAAGCATGCATCATCCAACAGATAAGGCAAGCCAAACTTTATAAGGCTCAAAATATTCACCTCTCACATCCTTCT
Source organism: Rubus idaeus (assembly GCA_030142095.1). Taxonomy (NCBI): domain Eukaryota; kingdom Viridiplantae; phylum Streptophyta; class Magnoliopsida; order Rosales; family Rosaceae; genus Rubus; species Rubus idaeus. Next base: position 4,284,345 of record CM057971.1, read on the forward strand.
CAAAATTAATTCCTCACTATTTTTACATATATAATTAACCAACTCACTCTCCCACTGCTCAACAGTCCCACCCATATCTCACTACTTGATCACTTCACTCCAGACCAACCATGGCCACCACCACAGCTGCTGTGACGTCACATTTCTTCGGTGCTCAACTCCAAAACCCGAGCCCTAGCTTTGGAAAGTTCCAAGCCCTCTTTAGCTTCGGCAAGAAGTCACCGCCACCACCGCCAAAAAAGGCCCCCAAAAAGCCGGAGACCGACCGTCTCGTGTGGTTCCCCGGTGCCCAACGTCCCGAATGGCTCGATGGTTCGCTGGTCGGAGACCGCGGGTTTGACCCATTCGGGCTGGGGAAGCCGGTGGAGTACTTGCAGTTTGACTATGACGGGTTGGACCAGAACCTGGCCAAGAATTTGGCGGGTGATGTGATCGGGACCCGGATCGAAGCGTCGGACCTCAATCCGACGCCGTTGCAGCCGTACACGGAGGTGTTCGGACTGCAGAGGTTCCGTGAGTGTGAGCTGATCCATGGGAGGTGGGCAATGCTGGGCTCGCTTGGGGCTCTCGCTGTTGAGGGCCTCACTGGCGTTGCATGGCAAGACGCTGGAAAGGTAATCATCGATCGATCATTATCATTACATATCCTTAATTAATTTGTGTTCATCGAAAAAAAAAATTTAATTAGTTGTTTTATTTAATTTTAGGATCATATTGCAATTTAGTACGTAAGATCAGCAATATGCAATATGGAATTTCTCAAAAAAAAAAAAAGAGGTACAAAACGGCTGTAGAGTTAACCGGGCAGTATCGATCAAATAGTGAAAATGTCAAAGTTAATTCGCAAATATTGATCATCTTTGTGCAAAAATAAGTAAGTCCAAAACTCCAAAAGCATCCATGCATTAATTTTTAATTGATAATTAAAATAGGTTAAAATTCTTGATTCTCAATAATCCGAGGCAAATTCTTTTCCATCAATCATTAATTCAAAAGTATATATTACGTCTTATGTTGTACGTTCTATAAACGTAGCATATAATTCATCACAAGAATTAGATATATAAAATCTGTTAGAGATCACAGCCTTACTGCATGGGATAATTTAGATGAAGATTTGTGGAGGAATAATAAACCTTAAAATTTCTGCCTATCTTTTGCTTGTATAATTCAATTTCTTTCATGAGACATGAATCGTATCTTGTATGTATATGGAGCTGAAATACCTATCATCACAGCTTCTTGGTCATGGTGCGTGTCTTCTTGTTATCCATACAAGAAAACATGCATGATGGTCCTCTATCCGGTAAGGTCAACCTTATTGATGATCATGAATGTGATGACAATGATAGGCAGACCATGACAAATTCAATTTAATTCTATTAATTTGTTCAATTCTCTCTTTCTTTGTCTATTAGGGCCGGGCCAAAAGAGATATCTTCTCGATCATCACATATAGAATTACAGACTAAATTTGACAGTGAAAAAGTGAAAAAAAAAAAAAAACAATCTATACAGACACCTTGAAAAAAAGAGTGCTAGAACAAGTTGATTCAACCTTTAAAAGTTAATAATACTGGTTGTTTTATTTTGTTGAATTGTTTCATCTATTTTAGGTTGAACTGGTTGAAGGATCATCCTACCTTGGTCTTCCACTTCCCTTTTCCATTACCACATTGATATGGATAGAGGTGTTGGTGCTAGGGTACATTGAGTTCCAAAGGAATGCAGAACTTGACCCGGAAAAAAGGCTATACCCGGGTGGCAAGTTTTTTGACCCATTGGGTTTGGCCGCGGACCCGGAAGAGAAGGAAAGGCTTCAATTGGCTGAGATCAAGCATGCTCGTCTGGCTATGGTGGTGTTCCTGGTTTTTGGTATTCAAGCTGCTGTAACAGGAAAAGGCCCTATCAGTTTTCTGGCAACATTTAACAAATAACCAATCCAACTATATCAAGCTTTGATTCATTCACTTCCTCTAGCTAGTAAGACACTAAGACCAAGACCCCTCTCTCTTTTTGCATATTTATATTTTTAATTGTCATGTGAATTGGGTGTCTGTGCCTCTCTATGTAAAATACATACTACTGCAACAGTTAATATTTGCTCCACTCCGACCACTTGTATACTTCATATTGCTTAATTTATAATTAACATGGCATGTACGTGTGAGGCATATATAACCTATGGAAAAACCTGACTCTTAATTTAAACATTGTAGTTTGTAAATTCAGAAAAGCTCTAGAACACTAGGACAAAGAACTTAATGAGCAAGTTGGAGAGTGAGTACAAGAACTTGTGGACTAACAGATGCAAGGACTTGGATCGAGCACTTATTAGCTTCAACTGTTTCAGGTCTCCAAGGATTTGTGCCGATAGAGAAGATATATAAGGTTCCCTGTTTTTACTTTTGCCTTTTGTTTTGTTTTGTTTTATTTAAAGATAAAGTTTCCTTTCATCATCGTTTACGACAATCATTTACACAGTAGGGCTTCTCTACTAAGGCTAGCTAGCTATTGCAATTTTTTTCTTTAAAAATTTGCAGTTAATAGAATTTGTAGAAACCAGAGGAAAAGCCTTGCCTGCAGCTTAGTTTATGCAAATCCTGATTCAATGAGGATGATGCATTGTAGCTTGAAATTCCTCCAGTTGCTACTTCTCTGATCGAGTTCTCTCCCACCTTTGTATCTTCATCAACTTAATTTGTGTCACTGCTATTAGCCTATTACCACAACCTCTGCCTCTGGCAATGAAAGCGATAGACTCTCATTGCAAGACTTCAAAAATCATTTCCTTGCTGGTGCAACAAATGGAGCACTGACTTCTTGGAACGACTCTGTGCACTTTTGCCAGTGGCAAGGAGTAGTGTGCAGCCACCGGCATCTTCAGAGAGTCACAGGTTTGAGTTTAAGTGGTGAAGGCCTATCTGGTTCTGTACCTCCCTCCATTGGAAACCTTACATTCCTTAGAAGGTTGAAACTTTCCGGTAACAAGTTGGATGGTACCTGAAAGGAATGGTTGGTTTTTAAAAAATTTATTTAGTGCGGAATAAGTTTAACATTTGAACTACTAAATAACCAAAAATCCATTCCTTAGCCCTTGAGATCTTTGACTTAGTTATGATATATATATAAACATAATATTCATAGTAGAAAAATCAAGAGGAAGTTCAAGTTCTACTCACCCTTGGAGCGTGATATCAATCCGATCCAAGTGTACCACCAAAGTTCCTCTTCTTGGTTTCTCCTTGATAATGTTTCCTCCACCTTGAAGCACCTTTGGATATATATGATCTTCTTGAACACCTTCTTGTGCTTGAGAGCTCCTCCTTAATGTACCAAGAAAGCCACAAAAGAATATGGCCTCTAAGGATCTTCACCAAAGATGGACTTGAGATGAAGAAAGATGATAAGAAAAAGAAAGTGTGCAAGTTTTTCTTTTTCTCTATGTGTGGCTGCCGTATGGTGTGAGAGAGTGTAAGAGAGAGAGCTGCTCTCTTTGCTTTTGAATACACCAACGTGAAAGAAATCAAGCATGCTTCAAAAGCCTAACTTAATTAATATTAAAGTCATCCAATTGATTAAATAGATAAAAACATTTTCTATCAATTAACTAATGGTGGCATATAATATTCTCTACACATATGTGGCTGCCATGTTATACTATTGGGCTATTAATTTGGGCCTTGGGCTTTTGCTAAGTCATACTCAATAAAGCCCAAGCCCACACCTAAAAGGTCGGACAATCGTTTAGGCCCAATAGCTTCGGTTTTACCCGAGAACTCTAATTACGTCAAAATAATTAATCTAATTAATTATTTTGTCATAACCAACTCTTGTTTAATCTTCTTCATATACAATCTCAAGGATCCACTTATACGGTGTGCGATCTCTTAGGTTCTAATTAACAAGGCAGTGAAGTTTATAGAACCATTCTATTTCGTTTACGAATCAAAACTCCATTTTGATTCTCCCTTTAAATTAGGATTGATATTGTTTATCAATCCTCGGGGACTTCACAAATCATGAGTGACGTCTTGCAACATATCATGACTACCCAAGTTAATATAGAATAGTAAAGAACCTATTCAATTGGAATTACAATACAATACGGTCCTTCTCTAATACGATGTTCTAAATCATATCATCGGGGCATGGAATTGATATGTCAATCCCCTAATATGATTTCCAATTTTATGTGATTCTAAGTATGTGATTGGAAACTCTTTTTCTAATCTCATTCAATGCTTTGGCCAAAGACTCACCGAATCACATCTTTGAACATACTCCTTATTTACTTAAGGATAAAGATTCCTTATTGTACACTCACATGTCTCTATGAGTAAATTGATTACACCAATGAATGCATGGATCATATCCATTAAGGGACATAATGTTATTGCATCATCAAGAGTTAATCTATTCATTCATAAGACAACAATGGTGCCTCAGGTCAAAGGACTAATTTGTATTATTGCAATTTAGAGTTCAAGTTTGACATGTAAGTAAAACTCCATACAAGAACTCTAGTGATCGCGTTCAGTGTACTCTTTAAGTCAAGAGCACCCACATACTTGTATTAGTGTCTCTACACGAATGACTGGAAACAAATCATCCTCCATATTGAGCATATATAGTATGTGCTAGTCTTGCCGGGTTATCAATGTCCAAATGATAATCCTATGACTAGGAACATTTTAGGATATGAGTATAAAAGAGTAAATGTTTCACAAATCTAACTCTTTAGATTATTTTCTCTTTAACTCATATTTCTTGGACCTTGTTCAATCAAATATTAAATATAAGCAATGAACAATAACTTGCCCTTTTGATTAATAATAATTACAATAATAATTACATCAAAATGATTGTTTTAGGACACAACTCCTTCAGTACCATCCCAAAGAGATTAGTCATTTGCTGCGGTTGGAGCATCTTGACCTGAGTGAAAATTCTCTGAGTGGTGCTGCTATTCCTCTTGAACTCACAAACTGCACAAGCCTCAAAAACATAACTTTTCACCACAACAACTTCTCTGGGGAGATCCCTTTCCAGGTTGGCTCTCCAGGAGTTGTGGCTTGGTTACAATGGTCTAACAGGTACTATTCCTTCTTCTATTGGGAACCTTACCTCTCTTCACTTACTTTCCCTCAGAAGGAATAGTTTGGAAGGAGGCATTCCACATGAGATTGGTCAACTGAAGAAGGGCTTGAGGATTATTGAACTAACTGAAAACTACATGTCTGGTACGATTCCTTCCTCCTTCTGCAATCTCTCGTCGCTTCAACAAATCAGATTGTTCAGTAAAATTTTTTCTGGGAATCTGATGCCCTCCTAATCTGCAAAAGATTGGCCTTGGAATTAATCAATTTACCGGAACAATTCCTGCCTCGTTGCTCAACATTTCAGACCTAGAGCTTATTCATGTGGCTACAAATAGGCTAAGTGGACGTGTCTCGGACAACATTGGATCTCAATTCAATGCAGAATACGGGATGGGTGGCGAGGCATCCACATTATGTGATCGTTTGTACAGCTATGGGATTATTCTGTTGGAGATGGTTGCAAGAAAAAGACCAATTGATGATCTGTTCAAGGACGGATTAGACCTACATGGCTTGTGTAAAATGGCTTACCCCGAACGAGTACGTGGGCGCAATTGTGGATCCATTCCTGCTCAATGATGAAGCTAGAGAGCTCATGATCACAAGGAATCAGCTGGTGCAGTGTTTGGCCTCCATTACGGAAGTAGGGCTTGCATGTTCTGCAGAATTACACACCCAACGCATCGACATCCATGATGGCCTCAGTGCCTCACCAAACTGCATCAGACCAAACAAGTCTGTGCTAATTGGTGATTAGTACGTACGTGAATCAATATCTACTAGCTAGATTGTTATAAACGTTAATGTAATGGATTTCCTATCAGGATTGACCTCTGTAAGTTGGAACATGTGCGAGGTAATTGAACTTTTTTTTTGGGCTAAACAAATTATTAAACGAAAAAGAAGATAATTAAGAGGGGAACATGAAGCCAAAATCCATATGAGAAAAAAGAAAAATACAACGAAAACCTCTATGAGGTAATTGAACTTAATTGGAACATTTTGTCAATTAATCCAAGCGACAGTGCGGACGTACAATTAATGTAGAAAACTTGTATACCAAGAATTTGAGTTGTGCGGAGAAAGAAGTCATTTTTATCTATATATACATAGGAGTTTCAAGAGAGTATATTCTTTTTGTAAGAAAATGAAAACACTTTCATTTCTGTAAGCTAAATAATGCCATTGGTCAAAGACTCAAATCTGTCCAGATATATAAATTGCTAGCTGCCTAAAGCATCTTATCAGCGTATGGTATAAAATGTCTAATGGGGTCTGCATTGAATCCTTCCTAATTCCTAACCCACCCACTCCTTCTTAATAAATTAGGGGTAGAAGATCCAATATTGCTTCCACTAGCCTTGGAGTTTTCTACAAAACTTATCTATTAGGACTTAAAACTTAAAATAAATATGTAATGTATGAGTCAAATATTGGGTATGTATCTTATTCTTCTAATTTGTCCAAATCCGTACAAGTTTCTTTTTGAAGAGCTAGACGTGCGATTACCAAAACAAATTGGGAACTCATCGATCTATTTACAAAGAAACATCAAAATCAGAGAGGTGGGAGAACATGTCAACATGCATCTCATTCAATTGTTTGTCACTATATACATAGGCATTACCTAACCGACTCATAGTTTTTGAAGCCGGCAATGGTCGAAATTTTTCGGGATGACACTTCTGAATACGAGTTTTCTTGCTGAATCCATAACAGACTTGGTATACAAATTAACGAAACCAACAAGAGGGTAGAAAAATTCTGAAAACAGAGGTGAAAAATGAAGAATTGAAGATAGCAAAAGCAACAACTATACAGTCGTTTTTAATTGAAGATTTTATAGCGAGTAAAATGGCAAAAAAGACCGTAGCATACACGTCTTGTCAGGTTCGACTTTTAACATAGAGAAAGTGATATCATTGTGAGATGTGATTGCGTCTCTGTCCACATTTCTTGCAACTGCAGACTCCAATACCAGAGCAAACAGGAAACCAAAGGTAATTTCAGTGATTCACTATTTCCTTTGTTTTCTCCATTTCTTTTCTTGCTGCGCATCAGATTAATATTGCTTACTCCTTTTGATTGAGAAAGAAAAAAATAATTTATTTGTTTGTTTGGGTTTTCTTGGATTTTAACGACGACCATTAATCTGAATCTTCATCTTGGCTCCAAAGTATTTGGCTTTTGGGTTGATAGTGGAGTGGAGGTATGGGAAGGCTGTTTGTGCTGAGTCTTGAGGGGAAGATCTACAGCTGCAAGCACTGCCGGACCCATCTTGCTCTTTGTGAAGACATAGTTTCCAAGGTTGTTGATCAATTAAAGACCCAAACTTTGATACTTTTTTTTTGTGTGGTTACTCTCTTGAAATTTCATTTGGGTATTGATGAATTATTGCCTTCTTTTGGATTTTGTGTTTGTTTTTGTTTTTGTTTTTCTACATGGTGTTTTATATGTTATGGTATGGGTTAAATGGATTAGTTAGTCTGCTTTTGTGATTACAGATCAATGCATTTTTGCTTGGTTTTGAATTTTTTTTTCTCACTTGAAAAGTAAAACAAGATTTATGTAATTGAAGGAAGGTTAACTGGGTTGTCTCTGATTGTGCTTAGATGGTCTGGATGTTGCTAATTCTATTTATGTTTGTGTGGATGCCTGTAATCTATATGTCGGATGAGTAATTTCTTTTGCATATTAGTTCATGGTAGACTTGTGTTTTGGTTGGAATTTATTGCTTTATGAGATAAGTGATGTTTATAATGCATTTGGATCCTATATGATCTATGGAGTTTATATTCAGTGAAAACATAATGCTGCATTTGATTATTTTTTTTGGGTGTTGGAGTTTGCAAAATACTTGATGCTGGTTTCAGTGAAGAAAATAGGAGATAAATTATATAAGCCTTACCCTCTTTTCAACTGAGAATGGGCAGTAGCTGTTAAAACTGGGGTATTTCCCAGCACTATCTGAGTTTCATGATCTATTGGAAACAAAATATCCAGTTACCAGTTTGTTAATGTCATTTGTCAGATGGTGTTTGTGGTGCGCTATTAGACTTATTCAGAGGCTGTGATCACGCAGCTTAGAAACTGCCAAATTTTGACTGTTCATTGCTTTCAAGCCTGTCTTTACTTCTACAGGTCATGTTAGCTTCTCAAGCTTCCCAAGCATGAAGATCATAGTGTTTGGTTCTGACATATTCGTAAGTTTGAACTAGTTGTGTCCAATCAACACAACTAGATTCAGACAAAAAAAGAAGTCAACACAACTAGTTCTCGGAGCATATTTTCATGAATTAGTGTACTTCTGTTGTCAGATATGAAGAATAAATATGGCTCTTAAGTAGTCAGAAGTAGTGCTAATCTGCTATTTTCAATGTTTAGTTAAGTAATGATGATTTTTAGCTTACATTTTGATATTAATTAAGTATTATTAAGGCCTCCTTAGATTCTTCTTTGATGCAGTTGTCAATTCTGTGGTGTCCTTTGAAGTGTCCAAGAAATGTTGATCAGTAGTTTAACTTACATAGAAGCCCATGTTCTGACTACATCTTTTGCCTTTGTTTTATTCAGTCTTTCCAGTGCAGGCATGGGAAGGCTTATCTCTTCAGTAAGGTGTAAGTTTTTCTTGATATTTCGGAGCCTTTTCCTTGTGTGATGGTGACACCAAATAGCATCAACCGTCAGTCTCATAGTCTTATTTGTCATTAGTTGTCTGTTAAATTATATGTGAACACAGCAGAAAGATGATTTAATTGATGGGGTAGCTGGAGGCATAGCTCTTATAAAGAATCAGATTTAGGATAGTCAACTATAAAGCATCAGGAGCAGAAACATTGTTACTCATTCATCAACATTAGTTATTCATGTGCTTGCAGTTAGTTGCTTTTGGATATGTGATTATTATCTCCATTTACAGAGTGAACGTAACTTCTGGAGAGACTGAAGAGAGAATGATGATGACCGGGATGCACACTGTTGCTGACATTTTCTGTGTTGGGTGTGGCTCAATAGTGGGGTGGAAATATGTAAGATTAGAAAGCATGACTTGGATTGTATATTTCTTCTCTGCTGTTATTCATTTTGAAATTTTGATGTGTTCTTCTAGGAGACTGCTCATGAAAAGAGCCAGAAGTACAAGGAAGGAAAATCCGTACTTGAGCGGTCAGTAATCAGTAGACTAGTGGAGGAAGAAAATTTGATTTCTAATCTAATTTGATTTCGTAGAGTAGGTTATGAGTTTCGTTCTTGAGCAGGGTGAAGATTTCCGGTCCTGAAGGAAACAATTATTGGGTCAGTCACGGAGCGCATGTCGGTGGCAGCGATGCAGATGATGCTTAGTTAACGTTCAAGACTTTGACATTCAATTGTACATTCTCTAAATCTCATTGCTCTTCTTCAAGTCCTGTAAAATATCAGACTGTTGATTTGGTCATTTTCGGCAGTTCTCTGTACTTGCCTTCAGTAACATAAATGTAAACATTTGATTGTTAATTCTGATTCAGTTTGTGTTCAACTTTGGTTATGATCGTTCTAAATCAGAACCCTTCCTGAAATAGTTGCAAGAGAAAAAGAAATGAGTCTTAATTCTTAAAATTATTCCGTAAAATCTGGCGGGAAATACAGGTCTATGACATCAAAATGCCAAAACCCAAGGGGACCCACTTTGAATTTCACCATTAAAAAAAAAACAGAAAAAGCACCCACTTTTTTCACTTTTATTTTTTGGTCTTGTCATTTGCATATTTACAATAATTAATCATGCGCCCACTTGGAAAGTTGGCCAGTTGCCGGAGAAAAAAAAAAACTCTGAAAGAGACCAAATTAGGTGTATCCGTGTAGGGCTTATTGTTCATAACTTAATCATGCGCTCATTTGACTAAAGCAGTAAAGCTACTCAATCATCACTCTTATCATTTTGATGTCCCGAAATGCTATGAAGTCCAATTCATTAGTTGGAGTAATTCTTTCGAAGGACAACTGGTGTCTCGTGTCTGTATCATCACCTGACTTAAGATGTTATGAACGAGACAGATACATAGTTGTATAAGAAGAAAAACCCTTCGTTCAGTTATAAAAGGAGTTGCAGTTTTGCAAATAATGGGTATTTCGAGGCAACAAATGCTCTCAAAAGGCAAAGCAACTCTGACATACAAACCTATCATGTACCTAGGAAACATATGTAATTTTCAACCAGAAACCCATTCTGTTGAATAAAAACTTGAACATCAAGAAACAAACAAACTGCAAGATGAATCGAGGGGGCAGGAATGTGTATGCTAGCTCTCACTTCTAGCCCCAGCTGAAATGATCGGACATCAACAAGGGTCTAAGGCCAGAATATTCAGCCCCAATTGCAATTTATAAATCTTTCCTTTGTGATGAAATCCAATGAAGGCTCATAAGAATAAGCAATCAAATCACTCAATTGAATAAACCATTCGCTCAGCCAGCTCTTCACCTACAACTTTCATGTATCTACTCAACTGGGATTCCAAGTAACTTCGTTCTGCGGGACCAAAAGCACGCTTTACATCCTTCAGCAGAAAAACCCAATGTCGTGAGTAAATGAAACCACAAAGTCGAGAAATCAAGATAGGGGTTGCGTATTGGGTGGGGAGTTTAGATTGAAATCAAGGGTCTGAAGCTTTGAGGCATAGTATGGAACTGACAAGTCTGAGGATACGTACCTTGAATCTCACACGAGTTTCCTTCAAACCAATTAGAACGTTACCATCATCTCCATTTTCTACATCAACATATGCCAGATGTGGTTCATTGTCAGAGCTTTCATATTCAGGTTCAATCATCCCTTCATCATACATAAGAAACTCATTAGATTCTTCTTGGCCAATGTTGTCATGTTGCATTTCCATGACATCTTCCGAAAGATGAAGTGGGGAGGAGTCCCTATCTTGAAAGATGGCACAATCCGATAAAACCGCATACTTGTTTCTATCAAGTAAAGGCTTGGAAATATCAAAAGGAATCCACCTGGAATAAAAATTTCAGCTTGTCAGCCACCAAATAATTTAAATGTCAGGGTACCAGGAAAGTGCAGCTTGTCAGCCACCGATATCAACCTAAATGCATATGACAAAATATTGATAGAGAACTGAAAAAAAAAAAAAAAAAAAAAAAAAAAGTGGAATGGCTTCTGAGGAAGCCTCCTCAAACCATGATGATGAGAGGCTTCTAAAACCAAGCTTAGATTTTGAGAATTGGATGCAATTGGATCCTGAATACATGTGTAAACTGATTAAAGAGGCCAATTGATGCAGGCAAAGAGGCACTTACTGGTAACGTAGAGGACAGAGTAGCTCGGATGGGCAATACGCTGCCTTGTATCTCATCTTACTGCAGGAGTGAATGTAATAACCAAGATAATAATATTGAAGAGTAGGGCAATGAACTTGATTCTCTTTCACCCAATTTATTTCTTGCAGTGCTGAATACTTCCCTAGTGACAGGAACGCAAAGTCTGGGTCCCAGAATAAATATTTACTTGACAAACATTTAGGGAGAATGTCTATAACACCAACTGCAACAAGCTTGCCATCAATTACATATTGCTGATGGAAAGAGCCAAAGCCAGACGGTGGAACTGTACCATCATTAGTTGGGGGAACAAATATTAAGGGAGTATCAACTAAGAACCTCCTATATGAGCTTTCTGTAACATGGTCAGGGGTATCATTATGCACCATCATTTGGTATCGTCTATATAAGGCGAACTCTTCTGAATCAAAACTGGACCTTTTAAGATGAATCTCAAGCCTCCGCCTCTTCACCTGAGTATACTCGGAGTTATTTTTCAAACTACAGCCTTTACTTTCAGACCTGGCAGCAGATCCTTTGGAGACGTTAACAACTTGAGCACTTCCATGTGAGGAAGCAGGTTTCATGGCAGAATAAAAATTTAAGTGTCCATTGCAAGCCCTTACTGATAGACCAGGAGTGTTTCCCAACTGATGTAATGAACTTTCTAGCTTTTCAGCAATAAGTTTTGGAGACGGCCCATTTTCCTCTGCAATGTGTCCTGATCGTTTTCCCTGGTGGGCTTCCTTCTTATCTGGTAGATACCGCCTTATTGTAGCCGCTATTTGAAATGCAACATTGCTGGAGTATAAGAGATCTTCCAACCCTTCAGCTAATAGCTTTCTTTTGGCTTGTAAAACTTTTTTAACAGAAGCTTTTGGAAATTGAATGTCAGGAAACTCCCCAATTATAGAGCATGCATGAATTGCTTTACCAACTTGATCTGATAAGTAACACCTAGTTTTCTCTTCTCCATCCTTCTCTTCACTGTTATTGGGAGCTGAGCTCGAAACTCCAAGGTGGGTCCGGCCACGTCTATCCTTAGAAGCATTTGGATCCTCTACAGACTCCACTGGCCTTTTAAATTCCAAGGTACCATCCAAAAACCTACGCATACATCATTTTCAGTGCTCAATAAAAAAAAATCAGAAGAAATGTACGTCTTCCTAGAACTCAATATTGATATGGACATCATTTAAAAATAAGTTATCTCACTGAAATTGGAAAGTAGTTGTCATCAATTAATTGATGACCGCTGAAATTGAAAAGTTGGGCATTTACAGAAGGTACACAATTATAAGATTCTAACCTTCAAAGTTTCATGTGGCCTCGTCTTCGGAGGGCTCCTAATTTGTTAAGTGACTGATGATTCATTTTAAACTCAAGGAAACAGAAGCTAAATATACCTTTGCATTCGTCTAGACACCCGAAGTTGCTCTTTAGAATGAACAAAATCACCAGCTTTCAGACGAATAGTGTAAGCAGGGCAGCACGTTCTTTCCATCTCAGGTTTGTAAAGGAAACAACCAGACCTTCTCCAACCCCGGTCAAGAAGATCTAGCAACATCAAATAAGAGTAAACAAATCAAGCAAAGACTGCATCATGATATCTCGGTCATGGTTACCAGTACACCATTACAAAAAGAAGCCTACAAAAACCAACCTTGATAGTCATTAATCGTAATGCTATGTGCCCACAAACCTGGAAAAGCAAAGAGAAAGAACTTAAACAAAGGAAATGACTCATGAATGGCTCCAGGAATCAAATTTGCACAATGCTATCTTTGCAAATTGTTCAAAGTAGCAATTGTCTTCATGAATTCAAGTACAGTGATTTCAATTTGCAAATTCGATCAGCGTAATTCTAAAGGCCTAAGATTTACACATGACTCCACTGTGAACAGCCAATCGAATCATACCACAAGATTCTCAAACTTGTTACGGTTCTAATTAGCAGGACGGATCAACTAAAACCAAGTTTGAGAAATAAAATCGATTAGGAAAGACGAACCGTGAGAAATACTGGTGCGAGCTTTGGATTTGCAATAGCCGCAGGTGCTTCTGTTTTTGCCATAATCGACCACCACGCTTTCGGCTCGGAGGTTACTGTTGCTGTTTCGGCTGCTACTGCTGGCTTCGCTCCTCTTCATCTTCCCTGACATTTCCGAATATTCGATTCTCAGCTCAAGCTCCGATTCTTCTGCATCGGAGATGTGTTTTAGATTCCAGACGACGTCGTGCTGCCGTGCGACCCTCTCCTGCTCTACTGATCTCACCGGCTCCGAGTTGCAATTTCTTTTGATTATTTATTCATCTGTTGTATGAAAGAAAATAAAAATTGCGGACAAATAAAATGAAGGAGAAATGACCAGCAGCTTGACTTTTTTTTTTTTTTTAAATGAGAAAAACTCTCAACGTGATGATGCATTTATAAAGGCATTTTATAATGGACCAGTGCGAATAAACTCCTGAAATTACAACTTACAATAACCTCCCATTATCCCATACCACGTAATCGAATTTAATAATATTAAAAAATTGATATTTTAAAATGTTTCTTCCTTAAAGAAAAGTGGTGAATGAAAACAAATTTAAAAGTACAATGATTTAATTTCTCCCCCATCACTTTCGAATTTAACAAAAAATAAAATAAAAGAAATTAATCTGGTTTTGGTGTTTCTTTTCTAAATATAAGGGATACTGAGAATAAATTGTAACTAAATTGTATGGCAACTCTCCGCCCTCACGTTCGAATCTAACAAAAAAATTAAAAAAATTGATTTTTTTTTAACATATTTACTCCGCTGGAGATGGATGTTAGAATATTTTACCGTCCTCCTCCCTCTCCATCCCTGCCTCAGCCTCTCGGAAACCTGTCGGGTCTAGCGTTTCGGTGGTGGATGTTGCCCCTGTCTTATTAAAATAAAATAATATCAAAACCTTTAAAATTCCCCTATTTATTTCCCTTTTTTTAAGGGGGAGAATTTTTTTTAAAATTTTTAGAGAAAGGGGGTTTTTAATTTTAAATTTTTTTTTTTTTTTTTTTTTTTTTTTTTTTAAAAAAAAAGAAAAGAACGAAGAAATAGGTAATAAAAAAAAAATAAAATATATAAAAAAAAAAACCAATAGTGGACATGTAAGGGACCAAAGGATAATGGAAGGGGGGCATCCTAATATAAAAAGCCAATAAAACTAACCATTATCCAAAAGAGATAAATAAAAACAAGGAAACTAGCACATTTTTATTATAATTTTATAAATAATTAAATATGAACAAAAATATTGAATTAGTGTTTTTGACATGTAAAATCTCGAAAACTTGAAATTAATTTTGTACACAAGGAAGTGTCTATATCATAATGTAAAGGGTAAATGTTACAAATGGTCCTTGTGGTTTGAGGTGATGTTCAACATTAACCTTGAGGTTTCAAAATGTTTAATATCACCCTTGTAGTTTGCAATAATGATCAATATTGGTCCAAAATGTTATTTATAGCAAACTTTTCATCAATTAAAATAATGTCGAAAATTAAATTAAATAAGAAACACTTGAAAAAAGTTTGTTTTCTAATTAAAATGATAAATTTATCCTTATGAATCACCTATACATGAATTTTAATTGTTGGATTTTTTTGCCGAAATTAGCATATGGACTAATATTGATTAATTTTGCAAACCACAAGGGTTACATTAAACATTTTGAAACCACAAGGTTAATGTTGAATATCACCCCAAACCACAGGGACCATTTATAATTTTTACCCTAATGTAAATTCTAAACCAATTAGCTCTTCAAAATTATCATTTGCATTGATATGCATTTCCAATCCTAAAAGCATAAACCAACAGTCTAACCAATGAGAATGTAAATTTTAAGATCAAGTACTTGGAACATAATAATACAACATTTATCGTTCAAGATCTATTTATAGACATGACCTAAATTAACAAAATAGAAAATGTGGAAGATGAAAACATATATAGTCAAACGTAACCTCCTACAAAAATGTGAAGCTAAGTACTTAGAACATAATAATGCAACATTCATCGTTCCGAAAATATAAACATGACCTAAATCAACAAAATAGAAACGTGAAGGATGAAAACATAGTTAAACGTAACCTCATACAAGAAAGAGGAGACACATAGAGAATTTTTAGAAACAACAACCAAAATTTCATACTCAAAGAGTTAGTTTAATTTTAGAAAAATCATTACTAACCCGTTGTAGTTCTGTTCAGAAATAAAACGTTGCAACTCACCGACTTATATGGTTCAAGAAAATCACTGAAGCCCTCCATCGAAATACATGACAATACATGGGCTGGACTGCAAATACACCCATTTCAAATTTCAAAACAAAAAGGAAATAAATTA
Source organism: Rubus idaeus (assembly GCA_030142095.1). Classification (NCBI taxonomy): domain Eukaryota; kingdom Viridiplantae; phylum Streptophyta; class Magnoliopsida; order Rosales; family Rosaceae; genus Rubus; species Rubus idaeus. The sequence goes on from CM057971.1 coordinate 4,300,142, forward strand.
AAAAAGAGGGCATTATCGTGATTATCTACCCACCAAAACCCACAACCTGAAAACGTAGGCTTTAAGTGAGAGAAACAACGGGACCTGTACCCGGCACCTTCATTCTCTTTCCCTATTTCAGACTCCAAATCTCCCCTAATTACCATTTAATGCCACTCCTCGTCTTCCCCCCTCACTCTACTGTGAAATCTCCGATCTTCTAAGCTTTCTTGTCTCCACAGCTCCCACTCACCTCGCCTGGGTTTCGAGCTTAGCTTCGCAGCAATGGCGGGGGTTTCTTCAAGCTCAATCTCTATTGTCCTCTAGCTTCAGCAAACCTGAGCTCCGTTCCTCAATAATGGCGGTTCCTTATAGCTGAGGACTGTCCAAACTGTCATCTCTCTCATCCTTCTTACGCTCCCACGCAGTTTAAGCGATCATGAGATAGTGAAACAAACTCACAGTTCGCAACCCTTCGAATTTGTGCACAGATTGATTGGCTCTCGGTTTCAGATCTAACGCTGCTCAGAGTCGTTTCTTAGGGCTTTTGATAACGAGCACAGCACGTTATCTTTGAAAAGAATTGCTATTGTTGGAGCGGTTGTTGGAAATTAGGTCTTAGGGTTTAAATTTGTTTATTATCATTATCATTATTTATTGTTGATCCGTGGACTTTGGGTCGTCGGAGATGAATCGAAGTTTTAGGGCTCAGGAATCGCAAATGCAAACGATGATGAAGCAGAGGCAGCAGCTCAGGGCCTCAATGAGGAAGGAGAAGGAAGAAGAGCTCGCTTTGTTCTTAGAGATGAAGAAGCGCGAGAAGGAAAGGAACGATCTTCTTCTTAACAGTTCTGAAGAGTTCGATGCGCCATTAGGTATTCTTCGTGTCCTAATCTATCTAATTTCGGAGTGCAATGTAGGATTTCAAATTTTGGTTTTTTAATCCCTAATGTGCTTTTCGATTGAATTGGTGCTGTAATAGTATATGCTTAGCTTGAATTGTTTGGAAATGGTTGCTTGAATAATGTGGTTGTTTCCTTAATTTGGTGGCTTTGACATTGGCAGGGGCTAAACCCGGAACTTCTCCCATTTTTAATATATCCTCATCAACGCCGGCACCTGCACGCAAGACTGGAGCTGATGATTTTCTCAATTCTGAGAACGATAAGAATGACTATGATTGGTAATGTGATAGTATAGTGTACATTTTCTTTATAGAAGTTCTCTTTTAGGTAAGAGGGTTACGATATATAATAAGGGAGTTAGTAAAGTGAGAATATACCAAATTGGCAGGCAACTTTAATTTTCATTCATAAGGTTTATATGATTACGATTCTGAGATTTTGAGTAGTGTCCCAATTATGTCTGGCATTTGAAATAGTTTGGATTGTAAAGCTTCTAGACAAGGTCCAATTTTTGTATATTCGCTAGAGTGTGCATTTCTTGCTGACTATATGCTTAATGTGGGGTGTTGGTGATTTTCAAAGTGGCTACAACCTGCTGGCTTTCCTTTGATTTGCTTCTCAGACCATATATATCTTCACCACTTGTAATTTTGCATAACTATGCAAATGTTGGGGATATGCACTTCTGAGGAAGGCAATGTCCACAGTGTTTTTAGTTTTAAGTTTTTACAGAAAGTCAGAAACGCATGTAATTCCGTTCTTAAAAGCATATTAGAATCACAGTTTAGCAGAGATGCCAAGTGTTTTTTAAGTTGGTCTTATTATTATATTCTGCTTTAACTGAAGTTATTATATTGTTTTTTCGCCTGCTTCAGGCTTTTAACTCCGCCTGGGACTCCTCTTTTTCCTTCATTGGAGATGGAATCACATAAGACCATGATGAGTCAGCTTGGAACCCCAAAGGCTCGTCCCACTGCACTCAAATCTAGAGTAAGCATTTCCTTACAAGTATGAGCGGGGTAGTTCTTAGTCTGTACTGGTCTGGGGATATGCATAAGTAGTTGGTAGACTTGGGAAGTTTGCGTCCATATTTAATATTTCTTTTTTTGGTCTGACATATTTAATAGGAGGCAACATTTTATATGAAATTGATTTTGACTTTCCTCTTTATATTTGCCAAGTAGTTATTATGCTGGACAGTTGTTAATCCCTCTAACTATGCAATAGGAAGCAGAAAAGGTTTCAAAACATGTTTATTGTGAAGCTTAATTGGCAGTTACATGAACTTCTGAACTATTGAACTTCTTTCACTTCTGTCAAACTTGAATTACATTGCCTGATTTATAAAATGCATTAAAAAAATTACTTGCTTATAACATTTAGGTTGAGAAGATTTTAGAATGTTGAAGTTCCTAGGAATAACAGTGCTGTCTTTCATTTATCTTGGTATTTGGAATGAGGGTGGATTTTATGGTAATTTTCAGTTGAGAATTTTTGCGTTTCTAGATTTGTTCGAGATTCATGTATTGTCGCTAAGTCATTTCTTCCTTGTGGTCATAGTTGGCAAACCCCCAGCCAGAACCTGCTGCTAGGAGCAACTTAATGTCTAAACAATCAACTTCTTCCCCTGGGTTGAATTCTTCAAGTTCAGGTATCCGGAGGCCCTCATCGTCTGGGGGTCCAGGATCAAGACCTGCAACTCCAACTGGACGCCCCACAGTGACGTCAGCTCCTAAACCTTCAAGATCGTCAACACCTACTTCTCGAGCAACATTAACCAAGTCCACGATTTCTGCTGCTAAGCCCACAGTTCCCACAACTAAATCCGCAACCCCTGCAACTAAATCCACAATTCCTGCAACTAAATCTACAATACCCTCAAGATCCTCTACACCGTCAAGATCTACGGCAAGATCTTCAACACCAACTGGCAGACCAACTGTACCCCCTCCCAAGTCTGTATCAAGAGCAGCAACACCAACTCGTCGACCATCTATGCCATCCAATACACCTAGTATATCAGCTCCTCCATCAAGGACCTCTCCTTCAGTTTCTAAGCCAGTTCCTGCAGCAACAAGAAATCCAGTGCCATCACGTGGTGCATCCCCGACAGTGAAATCTAGACCATGGAAGCCCTCGGAAATGCCTGGTTTCTCACTCGATGCCCCACCAAATTTAAGAACAACACTTCCTGATAGACCACTTTCAGCCTCTAGAGGTAGGCCTGGAGCACCCAGCTCTAGATCTTCTTCCATTGAGCCTGGTCCTCCTGGAAGACCAAGACGGCAATCATGCTCTCCTTCAAGAGGAAGGGCTCCCAATGGCAGTACTCATATAAGCGGGAGTTCTGTTCCTGCATTCAGTCGTGGGTATTCTAAAGTTAATGACAATGTGAGCCCTGTTTTAATGGGAACAAAAATGGTTGAGAGGGTAATAAACATGCGGAAACTGGCTCCCCCGAAGCAAGATGACAAACAATCTCCTCATGGTAACCACTCTGGGAAGTCGTCTTCATCTCCAGACAGTTCAGGCTTTGGTAGAACACTCTCGAAGAAATCCCTCGATATGGCTATACGTCACATGGTAAGCATCTCTTTGCGTTTTATGATATGGTGTACATCCTAGTATCAGTCGAAATTAGAATCCCCGGTGTCTTAATTCATAATTATGAATAATAGTTTCCTAATTCAACTTTTGACTGCAGGATATAAGGAGAAGCATTCCAGGTAATTTGCGGCCATTGATGACAAATATTCCTGCATCCTCTATGTACAGTGTGAGATCAGGACCTGCACGAAGCAGAACGGTTAGTGTTTCAGATTCTCCTCTTGCCACCAGCAGTAATGCTAGCTCTGAAGTTAGTGTAAACAACAATGGCCTTTGTTTCGATGTGAGTGGAGTAGAAGATGATATTGGCAGCGAGAGAGGTGGTCGATCTCCTGCCAGTGTGCATGGTAGGTGATGGTTTCGAGGCCTTACAATCCCACAAAATCTCACAAAAAGTGCATTCCTAATCTTGTATTTTCATTTGGGTTCCAATCATCAGCTTGATAATCAAAAGAAAGCCAATTACCTGAGAGACCTGACCAGAATTGTGCCTCTATGCTTAATGTAAAGTTTACTGGAAATGTTGGCGGTGATGTAATTCATGACATTTGTAATATTTAGGGAATCTAGTTTATGTGCCTAACAGTCTTTCTTGGCTCATTTTCTGCGGATACTTGTATCGAAAAGTGACTCCTGTTATTGAGAAACCAGAGATTATACTGCTGCCTAGTTCCTTATCCTGCTCTTTCTCAAGTTGAATGTTACTTCTGAACGACTACTTATTCTTTCTTCAAACTTTGCAAGCCTTTTGAATATCTAGTTTCATCTGCATAAAACTTGGGGCCATCATTAATCAGATCAGTTTTTGGCATTCAAACAATGGAGTATGAAGTATCTAGTTTCGGTAATGGTTTGGAATTTGACATGCATCAGGTTAAAATATGCCTTACTATAATACACATTTTTTGGTGAAAAATTTAAATGTTCAATTTCTTAAGATTTTTTTATTTCATGAGTGCCAGGAACTTATGGAAGAGATGGAAACCATATCCCACAAATTTTTTTCCTAATTTTCCTAATTTTGGTAGCACCGAAAATAATTTATTGGGCCCGAGTACATATATTAGTATTGGGCCTAGTACAGAAGCGCGGGAAAATAGTGTGGAAGTTAAAGCCCAAAACTGGCCTAGCACAACGCATACCCATATTTCTCCTCTGAGCATTTGGGTACAGCAGTTAGAGCACGGAGAGAGACCTTTCGTACGTGTCAGTCACAAACCATGTCCTCCTCCTCGTTCACTCTACCCGAAGACGACTCTGTCCCCACTACCGGGTCAACCCGCCCGTTGGACGACGATGGCTACCTTGGCTACGAGCCCCAGCCATTCGATTCCTTCACCGCCGTCGACTCCGAGTCCGTAGACGACGTCTTTGCGGCGGCTCAGCCTCTGTCTCCGCCGTCGATCTACACCGAATCGAACGGCCAGGGCTTCGGTGGAGGATCGGACGATCCGATTTTGCCGTCTCCGTCGGAGATGCTGCCTGAGGAGGGCTTCGCTCTCAGAGAATGGAGGAGGTACGGTTTCGAATTTCACTTAGTTTTGCAATTGAACGATTAAATCTGTAGAGCAATATCTAAATTTTGGATTTTTATGCAATTCAATTGAAAGTATTGGCTTTTCAATTGGTTTGATTGATCTCATTTTTTGGTGAGAAAGTGACCGAAAACTGTTTTTAGTTTCGGTAGTTTTCAAGAGTTGCATGCCTAGTGAGTACTGATTACATTATATGCACTTTTTAAAGTTCTTTATTCTGGAGCTCAATCAGGATTGCTAGCTATTCGTTGATACTATCAGAAAGTGGTTTATGCATTTTTGTTAAATGATTTGTTCAAAGTTAAACTGTGCCTCAATTCTGTATTGATTACATTTTTATGGAAGATGGTGGAGAGGGAATGGTGAAATCTTGTGAGCTTGTGAGGTAAATGTCATACCCCAAAATTTTGTTATATTCAGGCAGAATGCAATTCAGCTCGCGGAGAAGGAGAAGAGAGAAAAGGAGTTGTTCAGCCAAATCATTGAGGAAGCAGAAGAATTCAAGGTTGACTTCTACCAGAAGAGGAAGATCACTTCTGAAAATAACAAAGTTGCTAACAGGGAAAAAGAGAAGGTTAGATCAAGTTAACCTTTCAGAAGATTATGGTCGTCTCTATTCTTTGTTTTGAATGAACTCCTCTGTGAAATAATGTCAGCATTTTACTAGGCTGCCTCTATTTTGAGAGTGGTTGGTATGCTGCATATTAAGATCCTTTGAGCTGATACGGATATTTAATTACTCATGTATTGAATATCCTAACTAGGATGTTTGGTGGGTTTAATGGTTTTTGGAGCTCTAGTCTCTCTAACTAAAAATTATGAAATTTTATTTGTCACAACTGTTCCTGGAAATCTCTGGCATCTAGATTCCAACTGAGGAGCAATTTATGTTCCTGGCATTATTGTTTTGAACGTCTTTGTTTCTTCTCAGATGTTTGTTGCCAGTCAAGAGAAGTTTCATGCTGAGGTAGACAAGAACTACTGGAAAGCAGTTGCAGATCTCATTCCGAATGAGGTACCAGCTATAGAGAAGAAGAGAGGGAAGAAGGATCAGGAAAAGAAGCCTTCCATTGTCATTGTGCAAGGACCAAAGCCTGGAAAGCCAACCGAGCTTTCAAGGATGAGGCAGATACTTCTAAAATTGAAGCATAATACGCCTCCCCATCTCAAGCCTTCGCCACCAGCACCAGCCCCTGAGGCTTTAGTTACAGCCGTGGCAGCCGCCCCTGAGGCTATTGCTGCTGCCTGAGAATTTTGATTGGTGATCTCTGTCAGCTTTTTAAGTCGATATATTTCGTTGTAACAAAGTACTTTCATCAAAATATTGTGGAGTTCTTGTTTTAGTTGAACTTGAACATCATCTAATGGGTACATTCAGTGAACCCGCCCTCAAGTTTTGTGTTTCGTATGTACAAAAGTGGGTCTGAAAGGAGAGGCTTAGTGTTGGTACCTGTCGAATTTTATTTAGTATTTCATTTCTTGTGTTGCAGTAACCTCTACTGTGGTACGCTGGCCCTAAGTTTAGGACTTAGTTTAGGCACTTACCCATCAAAACATAAGTCTTACAAGACATTACAATTTCATAAGTTGTTACACCCTTTGCCAGGATTTTTATTATTGTGGAAATTGGGCACCGTTTTTATAGACACTAGCTGCAAGAGGTAGTGGTATGGAGAGAAGAGAGAGTGAGAAACAAAAACACAGCTAGAGGTTAATTTGTGGCACCGTTTTTTTGTTTTTTGGGAGGAGACTAAGAACGTGTTTCAAGCAAGGAAGACTTGGAGTCCACGTCCGTACATATACTTGAGATAAGATTTCGATCATCGGATGTGGAAAGTTTGGTAAATTCGTTTTCAGAAGTGATTATCAAAGTCCTTTTCCTGCTTTGCCAAAAGAAAAAAGTCCTTCTTGACTAATATTTTTCTTAGTCAAGAATGCATATTGATCATAAACTAGATACGTATTCATATTAAGGCCAGATTCAAAAATATTTGTGTAAAAGCTTCTTACCTAATATTTAAGAAGACGTTCAGCAATACTCGCAAAATTAAACTCGATGTTATCTAATCGTGATTATTAATAGCTCAAAGTGGTAGTCAAAGGTTAATGTGGAGAAAGTCTCATTTTAAGAAAATTCTAGCAACAAATTATCGTGATTATTAATAGTTGATAGGAAAATTCTAAGCGCATTCATGATTAATTATCTTTGATGAGAATGTTGACATGTACATTAGAACAAATTTACATGTATAGAGTCATGAATGGATATCTTTGTGATTTATAAAGAACTGATACAATTTTATTTTATTTTATCATTGAAAGGGTTTTCATGAACATTGATTCCATGTAAACAAATGAGAAGCTAAGAAGTTATTAGAAAAAGTCACGCTAAATTGCTTCACACAGTCAGTCTTCGAAGGCTAGGTATGGAGTAAATGCTATCAATCAGACGAAGAAATTAAAGTCGGCCTCAACGTATACCCTCCGTTCTCGAATGCTATCAATCAGACGAAGAAGTTAATTAAAGTCTAGAGAGGAATGAAGAAATTAAGGTCATTAATAATGTCGAGTATCAACATGAACCTCGAGTCAAGTTCAGATGAAGAAATTCAGGTAGAGAATATTAGTTTGTTGTGAATTTAGTCATTGAGTCCATATCTGAGTCAAACGAGTCATTATAGCTGGTGACCAATGTTAAAGTCCATATCTAGCTAATGGTCCTCAAGTTTTGTGTTTCATGTGTACAAAAGTGGCTCTGAAAGAAAAATCGAGCATTAATCATTATTCACCACGAACACGCTCAATTGCTGCTTCACGTACGCAGAGAGTCTCCGTTTCGAACCGATTTGAAGTCGTCTGCCTCAACGTACACTCCAGTTCTTGGATACTATCAATCAGATGAAGAAATTAAAGTCTAGAGAGGAATATATCTCATTGAATTAATATATAGTTAATAGTAAATTCAATTCTAACACAAATGGCATGGCATGAGTAGAAAAATATGAGTGTAATTTGTTTCCACGTCCTCAGTTTTTTTACTGACTGCGTCAATTCTGCTACTTTTAATCATCGGCAGTGGTGCTTCGGAAACCCTAATTCTGCTACTATCAATTTTATCAGCATGCATGTCCCTTTCATTTCGTTTACATTTCTGTATCAGAGATAGGCCGGGTTCCTATCAGAAACCTTCAACCCCTTTAGAGATGCGATGGTGATGAGCTAGCTCTCACAATTGCGTGAGCCATTGCGACGTACCTTTATTTTTCTTTTTTCTTTCCGCACCCCAATCAATTAGAAAACAAGGACAGAGAGGGCAACCCTAAACCCTAAACCCTAAACCTAGCTTTCCAATCAATATCAAAAATGAACCTTTAATTCAATCTTGCACACTAGTCAAGTCAACTTCAGATCGAGCTCGTTCTCATTCTCTTTTCTGTTCGATCAATTGGGAACCAATTAAAGAACAAAAACAAACAAACAGTGTTTCTGGGCCAGGAGGACAGAAGAGACCATACTACGTACCATTTTCTTCTCTATATGTGGACAGAGAATCCACTTGTTAATTACCAATAAGACTCTCCTCTCTCTCTCTCTCTCTCTCTCTCTCTCTATATATATATATATATATATATATATGTTCATTTAGTACAGCAGTTTGATAGTCTTCAACATAATTTGCCTTGCATAATTCTCTCACCAGCTAGCTTCCTGCTGTTTCGATCTGAAAACTCAATGGGGCTTCATGTACCCAACTTGTGGTTTATATACCTTCATGTCATAACCCTTGTACTTCCCATGAACTGTCTCCATCCTACCACCCTTGTAAAGGCACTTGGAAATGAAACTGATCGATTGGCTTTGCTTAAATTCAAAGAATCCATATTCACCGATCCACATGGGTCCTTGAACTCATGGAATAGCTCCTTTCACTTGTGCAGCTGGCGTGGAATTACTTGCGGCAGAAGGCATCAAAGAGTAACAGCCCTGAACCTAGAAGGTTATGATTTGCAAGGAACCATATCACCTTACATTGGCAACCTCTCTTTTCTAAGGTCCATCAACCTTCGAAAAAACAGCTTCTCCGGCAAGATTCCACAACAAGTTGTTCATTTGTTTCGACTGCACCATCTCAATCTAAATTACAATATGTTGGAGGGGAATATTCCAGTCAACTTGACCTTATGCCCGGAACTGAGAAACATAAGTTTTTCAACAAACCGCCTTATTGGAAAAATTCCATCGGAGCTTGGTTCGTTGATGAAGCTTGTGCACCTTAATCTTGAGAAGAACAATCTGACAGGAGGCATCCCACCTTCCTTGGGAAATCTTTCATCAATCTCTGTACTTTCCTTAGCATATAACAATTTGGTGGGCAATGTTCCAGAGGAGATAGGCCGATTGAGAAGCTTATCTCTTTTCGCAATTGGTCCCAATCAACTGTCTGGTATGATCCCTCTCTCCATTTTTAATATATCATCTATGATCGTGTTCTCAATTACGGGTAATGCGTTTAGGGGTAGTATTCCACCTGATATAGGCCTAAACATGCCTAATCTCCAAGGAATACACATTGGTGGAAATGAATTCTCAGGGGCTATCCCATCTTCTTTTTCAAATGCTTCTCAGCTGCAAACAATTGGCATTGGGAAAAATAACTTTGTGGGCCAAATTCCCTCAAGTCTTGGATATCTTCACAATCTCCGGTCGCTCAGCTTATTTTCCAATAATCTAGGAAGTAACTCATCTAATGATTTGGGCTTTATAACATCCTTGACAAATTGCAGCAGATTGGAAAGACTTGGTTTCAGTGAGAACAATTTTGGAGGTGATTTACCCATGTCAGTAGCCAATTTGTCAACCCAACTGAGTAGGTTTTACGTTTCAGACAATCAAATTTCAGGAACGATTCCTGCTTCATTAGCGAATCTCAACAATTTGATAACCTTAAACCTGGCGGCTAACTTGTTCACTGGAGTCATTCCTACTTCTTTTGGAAAGTTACAACAGCTGCAAGGATTGGGTTTAGATCATAATAGAATATCAGGATGGATCCCATCTTCAATTGGAAACCTCACTCAGTTGTTTGAACTCCACTTATCACTAAATGAATTAGAAGGGAGCATTCCTCAAAGTATTGGAAACTGCCAAAATTTGCGAAAGATGGATATATCACAAAATCGGCTTAGTGGAGATATACCACCAAAAGTTATTATTGGTCTTTCCTCACTTCTCTATCTCAACTTATCACAAAACTCATTAACTGGTAGCTTGCCTGTGGAAGTGGGTAAACTAAAGAATTTCTACTCTCTAGACATATCTGAAAATAATCTGACTGGAGAAATTCCAGAAACCATTGGAAAATGTCTAAGCCTTGAAATTCTTTACCTAGAAGGGAATCTCTTTCAAGGTATCATACCTTCTTCTTTGGCTTCTTTGAAAGATCTTCAATATCTAGATTTTTCACGAAACAACTTGTCAGGAGAAATTCCAAAAGATCTACAGAGACTTCATTTTTTGTTGTCTTTTAACATTTCTTTCAATAATCTGGAGGGCGAGGTACCAAAAGAAGGAGTCTTTCGAAACACAAGTGCAATATCGTTGATTGGAAATATCAAACTTTGTGGCGGTGTTTCAGAATTGCAGCTACCAACATGCTTTATCAAAGTATCAAAGCAGAGAAAGATGCATAGTTTCATACTAAAGTTCACAATTTCTTTAGTGGTTGGATGCTCTCTTTTGTTTGCATTACTGTTTGCTCTTTATTGGAGGAGAAAACATAAAAAGAAAGCATTATCTGCAGACTCATCAATCAATTTCCTTTCGAAGGTTTCCTATCACACACTTCACCAAGTTACCGGTGGATTCTCTTCCAGCTCTCTAATTGGATCAGGCGGTTTTGGCTCTGTATACAAAGCAATTCTTGATCAGGAAGAAAACAGAGCAGTTGCCATAAAGGTCCTCAACCTTCAACAGAAAGGAGCTTCCAAGAGTTTTCTGACAGAATGCAATGCTCTAAGAAATATTCGGCACAGGAATCTTGTGAAGATCTTAACGTGTTGCTCTAGCATGGATTACAATCGTAATGATTTCAAAGCTCTAGTTTTTGAATATATGTCAAATGGAAGCTTAGAGGAGTGGCTGCATGGTGAAGACCAATCAAGGAGTTTGAACCTTGTTCAAAGACTGAATATTGCTCTTGATGTGGCTTCTGCATTATGTTATCTTCATGACCATTGTGAACAACTAATCATTCACCGCGACTTGAAGCCAAGCAACGTTCTTCTTGACGATGACATGGTTGCTCGTGTAGGTGATTTTGGGCTAGCAAGACTTATCTCAACCACCACGGAGTCCTCTCAAACTCAAAGTAGCACAATTGGAATAAAGGGAACGATCGGCTATGCTGCTCCAGGTGACAATATTCCACTACTTTAAAATTTCTCAATTTTCTTACATGGTTATTGAAAATATATAAGTATGTCAATAGAAATTAAAAGTAGATAAAAAGTAGCAGGGTAGCTTATACACAGACAATCTGTGAAAATTATAGCCCTTTCAGATCCTTTGGCACATACTGGCATGTAAATCATATATAAGATTGCGAATAATTCAAACAGAAAATATGGTTTATCTGGTCTTAAAAAGATTTCTTCTTTATCTTTATGAAGTTTACTTTCGCCTGCATGCATATGCATAGTTAAATGGTTCTAATTCTACAATTACAGAACGGTTCACAAATAACAAAGTCGCAGAGAGCTGACATATATATATACTTGATTATTTCATGAGTTTGCAGAGTATGCAAGTGGTGTTGAGCCATCAAGACAAGGAGATGTATATAGTTATGGGATCCTTGTGTTGGAAATGATCGCAGGAAGAAGACCCACAGATGAAATGTTCAAAGACGGTTTGAATCTCCACAACTTTGTTAAGATGGCAATATCAACAGGAAGGCTTGTGCAAATTGTGGACCCTGCTCTTCTCGCCACCCTAGAAGAGACAGCTCCTGCAACAACTGGAAATGAAGTGAATTCGAACTACATGGAAATTGAAGCAGAAGAGGAAAATGGGAACCAAAGCAAGATGAACACATATGTGTGCAAGTGCATACTTCCAATCCTTAAGATCGGACTTGCATGCTCTGAAGAATTGCCAAAAAATAGAATGTGTATGGAGGATGTCATCAGGGACCTACACCATATACACAATGCTTTCAATGGTGTTGAGATCCGCTGAGAGAGACCAAAAAGAAGCTAAATTAACAACAGGTGCTGCTATTTTCTTCTTTATGATATATATATGTGGTAGAAAATAATATTTTTGTTTTTAAAATTTTTGGGGGTGGATACATTTGGTTTTTTTTGGGAAAAAATAGAGCTATGGATGGGAAGCAAGGGTCAATATTCTGAGTTGTGTAGCTGTGGAGTTGTGAGTACTGAAGATGAAGAAATAAGTTGTTGAAAATTATGTAGTGTTGGTTCGCTTTCTAGGTTATGAGTTGTTTGTTATGTGGATTTCCTGAGAGACTAGTATGTTGTAGATTTTTTGTAATAAGGGATGTAATACATTTGGTTTCGTGGGAGCACTAACTCCTGAATTCTGTCCCTATTGATTGAAGGTTTGGTTAACAAAACTGTGTACTGATATAGTTCATTCACTGTTTGAAAATTGAATTAAGATATTGGAATTATATTAATCAAAACAAAAAAATGATTAATAGGTTAATAGGTTATGCGCATCTATAACAAGAACTTCTGTCTACCTGCATGTAATTGAATAACCCTAGCCCCCAGGGTTTGTTTATGATTGCACTTAGTATTGCATTTGAGTAATCATTTTGCTATAGATTTATATGAGCACGTACTTGAGTTGATTCTATTTGGTAATCAAGCCTTTCTCATTCCTGAGTAAATGCCTTTCTCATTCATGATTCTATTTGAAACTTGATTATTTTGTTAACAGAAGAAAAAAATTTCTTGCTATAAATTGCAGCAAACTGGGCAATCGAGTTTCAACAATTTTATTTCTATAAAAAAAAAAAGAGTTTCAACAATTTTGGAGACGTTATACCCAACTCGATCTATTGCCAATATGTCATGTCAACTAAAGTGATTAATGTATAATAAATTTGGTTTTGTGGGAGCACCAACTCATGGATTCAGTTCTTATCTATTTATTTGAAGGCTTTGGTTAACCAAACTCTGTTCTATCGCTTCACTGTTTGACAATTGCAACTTCGACATATATGTAAACTATCTCTGTCTACACTCTATATATATGTTACTAATCAGAAGAGTGGTTTCTGTATTTTTGTTAGATGGTCTGAATTTAACTTTTCACTTTCTTTGGTCTTATTCGGTGGGTTGTTCAAAACTAAACTGTACCCCAATTCTGTATTGATTAAATTTTCATGGAAGATAGTGAAGAGAGACTGGTAAAATTAGTGAGGTTATGAGGTAAAATCTTGTGACAAAAACTCTAAAAGTTCTGTTTCTGTACATACTTAGTTGTACTACCACAAAGAGAACTGACATACTTGATTTTTTTTTTCATTTGCAGAATATGCACTTGGTGCTAAGCCATCGAGACAATTAAGGGGATGTATATAGTAATGGGATCCTTAATTGTTTTGCAAATGTTCACAGGAAGAAGACCCATCGACGAATGTTTAAAAAAGGTTTCAATCTCCATAACTTTGTTAAGATGGCCATAAGCAATTAAGATGAACACATATGTGTGGAAGTGAGATACTTCCAATCCTTAAAATCGGACTTGGATGCTCAGAAGAATCTCCAAAGAATAGAATGTACGTATATGGACACCATATACACAATGCTTTCATTGGTCTTGAGGCCCTTCGAGAGAGACCGAGGAGAAGATAAAGAATAGGTTCTGTTTTGTATTTTTACTTGCATTCTCCATAGTGAGTGGTTGTGTTCTAATTTTCTATAAATTATCATTCAGACATTTTATCAAGCAGAGCTTCTATAGGCAATATAATGTGTTCCAACTTTCAGACAAATTAAGCTGATCGAAGATAACAAATCAAATCAACTTCCCATTAGAAAAAATTTACATGCTTTCTGTTCATGCTGTGCAGCACAAAATAACAGCAACCAATAATAATTAAATTAAAAGGAAAAAAAATTATTAAAACTATTAGTCTCCTAATCTGCATGGACTACATCCTATTCAAAAGGAATTAGAGACGTGATGATGAACTCTCATAGATTTCTTGAGGCATGGGCAACCTGTATATTCAAGATCATCACAAGTTTAAAACAACTACAACTACTCTTCTATATGCAAATCTAATTATCATAAATGAGATAATTACATAAGTGTCCAAATGCTATCAAATAATTGAACCAGAACCAGAGACTGAACTTAAAAGAACAAATCCAAACAGTCAACGGGTCCAATTTTAAATATGCAAACTTCATAGGGTGCAATACTAATTATCACATTCACATTTTTTTTCCGGGAAAAAAATTAATATAAAAATGAAAAATATGATAAAAGTCGAGCTAAGACGGATATTTGGATCTTCTTCTACCTTCGTTCCAGAGATTCAACGCTCTCGAACAAAATCCGGCCAAAAACTCCGATGGCGAGTCTATGGCGGGTCGCGACGGGCCTGACGGAGAAGCCGAACGACTACGACGGCGTGGAGTTCTGGTCAAACCCGGAGCGCACCGGCTGGTTGACCAAGCAAGGCGAGTACATAAAGACGTGGCGTCGCCGGTGGTTCGTTCTCAAGCAAGGCAAGCTCTTCTGGTTCAAGGACTCCACCGTCACGCGCGCCTCCAGGACACGTGGCGTGATCCCAGTGGCCTCCTGCCTCACCGTGAAGGGAGCCGAGGACGTGCTCAACAAACAGTACGCGTTCGAGCTCTCCACGCGCTCGGAGACCATGTACTTCATCGCCGACTCCGAGAAGGAGAAGGAGGACTGGATCAACTCGATCGGACGGTCGATCGTACAGCACTCGAGGTCCGTCACCGACTCCGAAGTCGTCGATTACGATAGCAAGAAAGACTAGAATAGCTAGGTTAGTTTGAGAGCTCCACTGTGATCCCCTCGTAGTTTTGCACGTGCATAAAAATCGGTGGAAGACTCTCTCTGATTGTTTATATAAATTCCGATCGTTTTGTGTTTCGTCTCTGTTTAGTAATGATCAGATCTCAATTCTCTTCCTTTTCTGGCTCTTGGGTTTGCTTTTGTATGTTGAATTCTGCTGCTTTATTGGCAATTTGGGATTCTTAAATTGGGAGTAAATTTGATTTCAAAAGAATGAATTTTCAAGGGAAAAAGGTCACTGCTTTGATATGTTATATGTATGATCCAATTGATTGAATAGCCATTTATCTCAGTGAATTTTATGGCAATGCTTAAGGATTGGAGTTAAGGGCTCATGAATCTGTAATTGTTTGGAATGAATGTTCTACTCAGTATTCATCTCCCCCAGAATAAGGTCCATATTTGATCAAGAATTGACCAAAAAGATGCTCAACAGCTAAAGTCCATATATTGAGTTCTCTAATTCTTAAACCCTTACCTTAAATTGAAAGGTTAAGTCTCACACAAGGTGATTCACCCTTGGGGAAAGCTTTTGCCTACTGAAGCTTTCTCTTTGCTTCACTCTGGAACTTGAGAAAACTGTGGTGACACATCTTACATTCTGTAGAAGAAACTATATAACCTGTGGTTCTACTGAGCTAGTAATGCACTCCTCATTCATTTAGAAATGCTGCCTCAGCCAAGTCGATGGCACGAGCAAGACCGGCAGCTTTGTTCTGGCACTCTTGGTGTTCATCATCAGGGTCGCTGTCAGCCACTATACCGGCACCAGCTTGAAGATATGCAACCCATTCCCTGCGGCACTTGTCATCTTTGTAAGAGTACATTGTGTCGAAACGGGATGCTGTTGGAAACACCATGGTCCTTAGAGCTAGTGCAATGTCCATATCACCCGAAAACGAAACTCCACCAAATCCCCCGCTATAGGGTCCACGCCTGGTTACTTCCAACTGATCAATTAACTCCATGGCCTTCACCTGCATTACATCACAAAACTCATGATACACATTGATGATAAACCAACTATCAAAAGAATTAGGAAGGTAAAAAGAAAAAGGCCAAAAAGGAAAGAAAATAAAAGTCAACTGATAACCTTTGGTGCACCACTAACAGTTCCAACAGGCAATGCAGCTCGCAGAGCATCCCAGCAATTGAGATTGTCTTGCAGCTCTCCGGTGACCTACATGATAAATTGTGAAGGCTTTTGTCACTGAATAGTCTCATTCCCTTAGCATCTTATTGCACTCTGGGTTCTATTGCAATAAACACATTGTGATCACAGAAAGAATAGAGGTCATAGACACCCCCCTAAACTTGATCAATTGAGAGAAAAAGAAATGGCAAAATGGGAGTCACATAAAGTTGCATTAATTTGATTTCGTTGACAATGTACACACCTAAGCTGAGCAGCAAGTCATTGCTTAAATATCACGTAATGCGTAGGTAATAAAGGCATAGATTCTCACCGTAGAGCTTATGTGCATGACATGGGAATATCGTTCAACATTCATTAGTCTTTCCACCTTTACGGAACCAAATTTGGAGACCTACATCAAACCACATCACCATGACCATTTTATCAACTTACATCACGAAAAAAGAAAAAGAATATTATAAACAGCAAAATACAGAAGTAAACAATGAAAAATCTAATACGACTTTCATGACTATAACCTCAGTGTCAAATATATCCTTTTAACTTATGAGTTATGACACTAATGTTCTGTAACCAAGAAAAAGGACACAAATATTCAGAATAGCAAAACTGATTACAGCGAAGGAACTGTTCTAACTTCTAAATAATCATAGATTATGCAGAAAATACATATATCTGATGGCTACTGTTAATAATTTGATGCTTAAAAACATAATAGTTAATAGCCACTAACCAAAATAGGTAAGATTTTATAAGTTCAAAATTGTGGAATTTTAGTTATCCAGAATCAACCCCTTGAAGAGGCAGCAATGGAGTATGCAAAATATGAAAAGAATACTTGGATTTAGAACTTGAGTTATAATATCCTACAGTGACACCACACAATTAGGTAATGGTTTAAACTTTAAAGAGAAACCTTTCCAACATCATTCCGACCCAAATCAACCAGCATGATGTGTTCTGCACATTGCTTTTCATCATGAAGTAGCTGCACTTCTAACATTTGATCTTCTTCGGTTGTCTTCCCTCTTCTAACAGTTCCAGCTAATGGTCGATTCACAATCTTTTTCTGTTTATAACATCATATCAAAGAACATTCTCATTTGTAAATACTTACAGAATTTCACCCAAAAAAAAGACCAAACATGATATTTATAACAGCCAGGGATGATGATTATAGCTTAGCAAGGATCGGGATGTAGTATTGAGCATCTAAAGTGAAAGTAGTTTATCTATCTATTAATCAAAACTTATGTACTCACTCACCTACAGAAATCAAAAGTAATAGAAGAGAAATGTAGATAAGTATAGAAGAATGATTTGTCATATTTACCTTCTTTGCACTCATAAGAATTTCTGGACTTGAAGCAACCAGTATACACCCTCGAGCCTATTTGAATAGAAATAAAAGAAAGAAACTGCCAATTTTAATTTACATTATTGGCCAAACCCAAAAAAGAAGTAAAATCACAACGACGTACACCCAAACCTGCAAGTAAGTCAAATATGGGCTCGGATTTACAGTCCTCAGGGCTCTATAAACTTCAAATGGGTCGGCAAATGTTCGACGTTCAAATCGCTGACTTAATACTATTTGGAAAATATCTCCTGAGAGTATATGCTCCTTTGCATGCTTTACTATTTTCTTGTATGCCTCACTGGTCATGTTTGAATTCTTTAAAGAAGGACCAAAATGGTGAGTATACACATTCACAGAACCTGGAGATAGCCTTGGGCTGACAATTGGCAATCAAATCAATAAAGTCTGAATTAAAGTACAAAAAGATACATGTAACTATAAATATACAAGTACAATAGTCACTCACGAGTCAATGTCATGTACTCGAGCCACTAATTCCTCCAACCGTTTTACTCCATCTGTATAGGCTTTCTCAACTGAGGCGTATCGATCTAACCTGACCCAGTGAATCACATAAACTTTCTGAAATGAAGCAAGCAACATAATCTCATCAGAACCTCAATCCATAACTAGTACTTAATTAAAGTAATTACTAATCAAATTGTGAGAAAAACAACTCATAAGTTGGCAGCTAAAACTTATGCATAGAGTCCGGTTTTCGGTGGTTCTTAATGAGCAAAAATCTGGGGAAGAGTGTAGAAGTTTCCATGGAGGCGATAGTAATTTTAGTTACTTTCCTTTTCTGTTAGACAGTGTTTGAAACGTCTACGTAACGGTCATATGTGAAGAGAATTGCAATATAAGGCTAAAACAATTATAAACAGTTAATAATTTCACACAAGTGTGGTTTATCTGGGGGTGTATAGTACAAAAAGTTCCAAACTCGGACATTAAAAATTATTTACAGCTTCACACAGAAACACTGAAACTTTGAATATGTACCTTCTCCACATGATCGAACACTATTACATCGTCATAGAGCCCTAAATGCATGTCTGGAAGATTTCTGTCATCCTTGGGAGCCTTTGAGAATGGCAGTCTTCTCTTTTCCACATAACGAACTGTATCATATGAAAAAAAGCCTACCCAGCCACCTGTTCATAAATAGTTTATCTTTAGGTGTGGTTTTAGGCTACTCTTATTAGAATTGCAAAGGATACAACTATTACAGCACTCTAAAAGATGAACTGAAAAAGAATCCTAGTCGGTTTATCATGAGAATCGTAAAATATTTGCAGTGAAGGCAAATAAGAAACCAATTTGGAAACTCTAGCAGCATACAGTCCAGCAAAAATGTATTAAAGGCACAACTATAACACTTAGCAATGAATTATCATAACTAATACATTCCAACCTATCCCTTACCACAAAATGCATCTGGAAGTTCATGAATAAGTTGGGGACTCCAACGCTCTGAGATTCTTTTTGGAATTGCCAGTGGATCCTCAACAAACTCCTCTGTCAAACACCCTTCTTCATGATCCATTATCGTCACCTTATTTTCTTTCGCCACGATTTCCATTGTTGGTTGAGCTCCAACAACACTGAAACGCCCCTGACATAATCAATGCAACACTGAATTATAATGTGCCATTAAATATACCATGAACTCAAAAGCAATAGGTATCAAAGCATATCTATCACAGTCGAAAACCTGGGTGCTCTGTTCAACCGACTCAAATAGAAAACTGGGAGCCTCTCTATCATCTTCCTTAACCAAGCATCGATACGCAAGAACCGGAGTAAGCTGGTCCGAAAAAATGCATTTGTAAAGAGGAACCAAATTCCCATTCTTTGAAACTTCCTCAAACTTCCTTGCATCAGTAGCTGAAAAACGAAACCAAAAACAAAAAAACCATCATTTCCCCAAAAATAAAAAATAAAATCTCCACTAAATCTTGAAATTTCTGCAACCAAATCCAAACATAGATAACAAGGAAGTAGCTAATTAGTTGTTCATGTATATAGCTAATGACAGAAATTAATACCCACATTAAAGTTCGTATCTTCCCTACATTTTCTACCAAACAAACATGAGTAAAAGAAAGTAAGACAAGAATTTCGAACCCAAGATTAATCTTTTCACAGTGAGTGAGCTTAATTCAACTGGTTTTGCTTAAGTGAGGTCATAAATGAGAAAACGAAAACAAGAACAAGAAGAAAAATTTCAGTTCTTTCTGTTCTCCCGCATTTTCTAAGCAACCAAACAATGAAAAACAAAGAAGAGAAAGCTCAATTGACCTAAGGACGGGTTCTTGAAAGAGCAGCATTTTATTTTTGGGACACATGCAAGTGATGAGCTTGGGCCTCTGGTAGAAATGCCGATGACCGGAACCGGAGAGAGCCGGTGACTCAACAAGCGCTGAGAGATGTAGGGAGTGTGCATTGTCGGAGAACTGAAACGGAAAACGGCCGGTAACGGAAACTGAAGAGGTGCTAAGAAATGTGTGCTCGTTCGTTTCTGTGGGGGGGTGGAATTTTATAGGATTTGGACAGTGGTGAGAAATGTGTGCATGTCTATTTATACTGGTGCTTTTTAATGGGTTAGTCCTTATCAAGGATTTTGATTTAGAAAATTTTTTGCCAAGAAATTTGGGGATGGTCAAACTTCCTTTTTGGCTGGTCACCTACTACTAGTTACCCATTTAGTTCATCTTTTCTTTTTCTGTGGAATTTTGATTTTCCGGATGATATTTGAAGTGGCATTACCATAAGAAGTAAATTTAAATGAAATTCCTAATTACTCCAGTTGTTTATAAAAAAAGAAATCGTTTTTCTTCCGTGTGTAGTTGAATTGCACCCTACGTAACGTATTTCATATTATTTAGTGAGTGGCTAACGCATACTACAAACGATTTTCAATATTGAATCCTAAAAAAAAACATTCAATACGCAAGCATCGGATACTATAAAAATTATTTTATAATCACCGGCGCATTCACACGAAATCTTTAGCTGCCAACAACAAAATTTTGTCTTAAATTCAAGATACAATGTAAAGTTTACTTTTCAAAGTATCGTACCAAAATTATCCTGCGTCAATAAATGTTCATATCTTTAAAGATACGCACATGTAACATGCCAAATATTATTTGGGAAAAATCCAAAAGGAGAATTTCTATCAGGTAGACTTAATCCAAGCAAATAGTGACACCCCCCTAATCATGTGCAAAACGATGATTATGCGCTAATATCATGTACGATAATCAAGTTGTTTCTTGCTTCTTAAAGCAATTGGGTTCTAGTCTACTCAAGCGTAAAGCAATATGGCAAAATCAATCAGAAATGTTCCTTGGGAGTTCAACGCACGTTTCATATGGAAATTGTGGAACTTGTTTTCTTGAGGCATTTTTCATTATTCATCAATACCTCCAGCAACATGCAATACAAGCTGTGGTGGTGTGTTTGGCGTTTTGGTGCCGAAAAGCTGTGGATGGTGTTGTCAGTAGATTGTGTTCCTGGTGGACTCAATCTCCTTATGTGTTGTTGTTGCTCTTTATGAGCTTGTCTCTGTTTGTACCCTTTTTGAAGATGGTCCAATTCTGAACCTTGTAATGCTGGGCTAGTTGCCTTTGTGTTAATATATATTTTTTCTTGATAAAAAAAAAAAAGAGTAGGAAGTAGTGAAAAAAAAATTATCTATATATATATATATAATATTAGAGACCTGTTTTCAATTGACTTTAGTCAAGTTTAAGGTTTGTCCAAAAAAAAAAAGTCAAGTTTAAGGAGAAGTAGAAATGTGCCAAAACCAGTCTTGTTATGCTGCAAGGCGAGTGCAAGCCGCTTGATATAATGATAGTTAAGGTAAAAAGATCTTAAAAAATTACTGTTATTAGTAAAAGTAATAAACTCAAGTACTCGTTTGGACATGATCAATGATGTATGTGTTGAACTAGCATCTGAGCCAATATGTATGTATCCATCATTTTCTCAGGTAAATCCTTGATCCTATGAGAAAAGGATGCTTAGAGTAGGGACCCTGAGAAACTTGTCATGTCATCTGTGAAGGGAAAGGGGTATGGTAAGCATACCAGCAATCCCAAGAACAAAACTAACACGCCGACAGCAACATACTTGTCATCGGGATCTGTGATCTCCTCAGCAAGCGGAGCAATTGGCCCCCTCTGTAGGAAGAATATCAGAGCTACCCAATAAAATGCCACATCATTGATTAGCGAAGATAATCCGAGCAGCACGATAGAAGCACCAGTGAAACGGGCTGAAGCCTGTCATAAGAAAAGACCAAGCAGTGTTTCATATCAGACTTTGGCTTTCAAGCTTCCAGTTTAATTTGTTATGAACTTTGGAGGGTGCATACCTTTCTTCCCCAAATGGCAAAAGAAATTCGTCCCCCGTCAAGTTCTCCAGCAGGAATGCTGTTAATGGCATTGATAAGGAGTCCCGCCCATGCCCATAACAAGAGAGGGTTAACAGATATTGGTGTGCCTTCCTTGAGTGCATCACCAAGAAGAAGTTTTGCTATAAGAGAAAAATAATGTCGTAGTCAATGTCTCATCTCAACTTGAGGAAACAAAGATCTAGGTATGTTATGCACTCGAAACTGTTGTGCACAAAGTGTTATGCAGAGATTTGGTGATTGAAATGAAAAGTAACCAACATTTGAACATGCAAACACATTACTATACAAAGTCTCTGCATGCATAATATATCTCTGAAGTAAAGTGCTTACCAATACCCCCTGCAAGAAAGGATTCGTGAAACACAGAAGCATCAACAATAATACCAACACCATCACTAGGCGGTAAGATGAATCCTAAAAGCAAAAGAACAATTCCCAAAGAAAATCCAGCCAAAGGTCCTGCTGCTGCAACTTTCAGAAGATCTTCACGCTTGGGTACAATATTTACAATTCTTGTAATTGTACCAAAAGAGCCTATCTGCCAGCAAATAGCTCATTAGAATTTATATCCATATGAAATAAAAGAAACTCAAGAAAGACCAGTAGTAGATGCACCTACAAGCAACAATGACAGCCTCATGATAAGCAGGCATTTTTAAGTTAAGAGTATCCTTTGTATATTACTCCTAGCATCGCTTTGAAGTTTGAACTCATGACAGTAGATGATCACAGATGACAATTATATCATTATAGGATTTATAGCACTTAGTATGGCAGCCAGTAGGAGTTGTTCTTCCTTTAGAGTTCCTTATAAATTCAGCAAAGTAAACGTACTGTTTCGCGTACACACATACACAAAGAGATTTGTTTAGTAGATGGAAACAGAGATTCGTCCCTTTAAACTCGTTTTAAAATAGAAAGAAGGTTGGGAGAACGTAAAATCACCTGCCAACTGGGGACAAAGTATGGCACTCCAAGCTTGACTCCAGTGCTGTTTGCAGCTAAAATGTGGCCGAGCTCATGCACCCCCAAAACAAGTGCAGTTACTAGGGCTCCAGGTAAACCTTTGTTTAACAGCTCAACATTATCAAAAGCCGACCTGGGACATTAAAAGAACCTATCAGCGAATCAAATGACAGAAAACCAGTCAATGTTTCCTAGGTACTCTTCTCAAAATTTCACTTGAATGATTAAAAATTCTCATACTAGAAATCACAACTTCAATTTTAACAAGAAGAAGAAATTTATCAACAATGACAAAAAAAAAATGCAGGAGCATTCCACTTGAGGAAGAGAGCACACTAAGGAAAAATGGTGGTATAACAGCTGAATTATTTTTCCTTCAACAAGAAATTTGGCTCAAAGTAATCACACACACACACATATATATATATATATATATATAAATATGATGACAAAACACATCAAGCGATATCTGTTTCAAACAAATCAGCAAAAGAGAAAGTAATCAAGTATCCTAAGGAATTTCAGATCATGAGTGTGCGCTACATTCAAAAGCATATATAATGATGTACTATAAAAAAAAATTGCATACAATAAATTGGCCTGCAATTCAGGAACATTCCGAAGAAGTAAGGTAAACAATGTGACCAATCCAAAAGCACCAGCTGCAACCCACTCTGGGATGGCTGCAACAGTTGACACCAAATCCATCATTGTAACAAACCATAAGTTCTAGCATTGATTGATGCCTACAATTTCTATGAAAATTCAAATAATCACCAGTTGTCTCCGGCTGTAATGTCCTTCGTGGAACTACAACTGCCACTGGTTGATCATCCTCAGGATTCACTAGAAGGAAAAGCTTGTACTCATCCCCAAACTTATCCTGCAAACAGATTCTGCACATGTTAACAAAGAAGCAACCGTAAAGTTTGAACAGTGAAATGAAGGAAGTATGAGAGAGAGAGAGAGAGACCTTCATTCTCTTTGATATCTTTTCATAACTTTTAGCAGCCTGCCCTCGCAGATTTCCTTTGAATAATACTCCAGCCTTGAAGAAGTTACACAACAATCGGATAAGTACAACCACATAGGCTAGAAAGCACATTTTGAGATTTCAAATTTTGTTGGCTAGCGGCATTTTCTCAAGTCATTTCTAAATGAAAGTTTGAAGTCCAGAAATAGGCATGTAAAAAGTCCAACTCTCTCTTGGAAGATTTTCACTCAACAACCATGGTTATATGACTTATATCCATATTGTCATTTCCCATGCTTTTTAACTCCTCCAGTAGAGAAATGGATATAGACATAAAAAGATAAAATGGAATGAAACCAGTCAACTCACCTCATATGGATCCTGGGCTGTTATGAAAAAAGTATCAAAGCCAAAAACTTGGTTCTTGAGAATTTCAAGCGTTTCTTTTGGAATCCGGATTGATTCACCCTGCTGTGGCTGTTCAGGGAATTATTGAGAGGAAGATGTTAAAAGGAAGATATGAAAAGAAGATGCATCTTCTAATAAACAAACAAAGAACTTCATAATCACCTTCACACCTGGCAGAGGTGATCCAGTAGCAACTTCTACATTATCAACTTCCTGTTTCAAACACAACCTTAGCACAATAAGAGTCAACAGAGCTCATTTCTAATACCCTGCTCATCAAAATAAATAAATTATGTATTCTCGCTTTCTAATGTAAAGACAAGTACCTGGACACCATTTTCAGCCTTAGTTTCAGCATCATTGTTTATTTGGTTCGCAACAATTGGCTGAGAATCCAGATGGGCCTCACTAGAATCTCCACCTTCATTTTCATGACCTTCTTTTTCCTACAACACCAACATGAATTAAAACCACACAAATGTTGAGAAACCAAAGTTGGGAAATTTCACAGTAAAAATCGCTGCTTTCCTAAAAAAAAAAACAAACTTGAATTTGCACCTCATCATTATCTGGTTCAGTTTCCGTCTCACTCACTCTACAACCAACCTCTCGCTTCCTCAAAAACCTAATTTCAGTACCATAGTCAGACACCAGAGAAGAATAAAAATTGGGTAATCTTTTAGAGAAATAACATTACCCGGAAATGTGGTTGAGCTTCACACTGCTTCTACGACACCGTTTTTGCCAAGAACCAGTGGATGAAGAAGCCAAATAGGGCTGAAATCGAAGATCGCAGCAAGAGCTGCAATGCCATATGGGGACGAAATTCCCGCGAAAATTTGCCGATAAGTTCATTTTCAATTAACGGCTGGCTAGTCAGCGAAAAGCTCTAATTTTGTTGAAACCCAATCGCCATTGAAGCTGAGATTTATCAGGGTTTAATGGTTTCAGAAGGTTGAGATTTTTGTCTGAAGCTTTGAGAGTCTTATCCTTAGAGAAACTCACAAACGAAATATCTGTTTCCGGTTCGTTGGGTTAAATAGGCGCGTAATCATATCTTTTTCTATTTTTTGTTTTTTTTCTAAGTTATTGAAATGTGAATCTCGGAATATTACGGGAATCAATCTTTCGACATTATTTAAATTTTTTTTCTTGAACAAAAAAAATATATGTGAGAACTATTTTGGCTGACAAAATATTCGTCGGGAAAAGTTTCCGTAGGGGGGGGCAAAGGGAAAAAGGGAAAAGTGAAAGGGGTCGGGCGAGAATTTTTCCAATGTGGGGGAATACTCTGGGTGTGGGAAGGTGAAGATGGGTGGGTTCCCTTTATGAACCTGGAGGGGGGGGGGTTCTCAGATGGAGGGAGGTGTGGGGGGAAATCGGTGGCGGGGTGGCATGTTTCTTGTTGTGGGGAAAAAAATCGAGTTAGGACGAATTCGCTTTTCTGGGGGTCAATAGGGGGGGGGATTGTGTTTTTGCTCCTTTGGAGAAATGGTCTCTGGATCGGGGGGAGGGGTGTTTGCCTGTTAATCTTCCTCTTGGGAATGCTGGGGATCATTCTTTTCGGGGGTTTAGATCTTTCTCTCAAATTCGGATTTCAATATGGCTCTGTTTCGAGAGGAATTAGATTCTGCAAAGACAATAATTGAACATTGTCTCTTAATAAAAGAATCATTATTTTTTCCTCCATCAGAGCAAGCTGGGATTGTTTTATTTAGGAGGTTTATCTATCAAAAACGGGTTTAGGCACTTGCTTGGGAATGGCATCGCTTCTTATATCTCTGATCTCCCTAGAACTCGGGTTTTCGGAAAAAAACAGGCGGAAGAATAATTACGGAAGAATTGCTTCGGCCGGGGGGAGAAGCACGGGGTTACCTTAACTCATTTTCTCATTACTTTCAACAAACATTCGTCACGGGGCGAGCTCTTTGTGAATACCTGGATTTTCTTTCCTTTCTCCTTTGTTCTTCTTCAGGGGTGGTCGATGTCTCTGTCATATCTCGGAGAATATAAATAATCATCAATGATAATGGAATGTCTTTCCAACGTCTCAAGTTAATTCATTGAGATTTCTTTGTTCTCGAAATTGATTCAATCAGGCCCAATATTGTTCGGAATAACATAATCGGAGATATCCGAGACGGGGGATTGTGATGAATGGATTAGGGAACTTCTTCCTTGGGAGAATCCATCGACCATCCCCTCTTCTCCGAGGAACCACGCCTCCACTAGGGGGTGTGGGGTGAGGGATTTCCAACGGGTGGGGTATGTGTGTCTGTCACTTTAGAAATATCGAAAGCGCGAGTTGAAGATGAGAATTTGCCCTCTTATCACATGGGTTCGGGGATCAAGAGAGGGTGGGGAAAAGAATTTCGGGAATGTGTTCTTTCTCCCCCAACGACGAGGAAAGTGACAATAGGGAAAGTTGTGGGTCAAAGCGGAAATTGTTGGAGATCGACAACACATAGGATTTTGGGGGGGGCGTAACAAAAATGGAGGGGACTCCCTTCCGAGAAAAAAGGGGGAGTAGTGGGAAACAAAGAAAGGCGTGAATATAAACGGGATAATGGGAGATGGTGTTATGAGAATTGAGTCTTAATGGTGGTTGCGAGACATTTTGGTATGCACATGGGGACGGTGCATCAATCAGAATGATAATCATAAAAAGTTTGTGATGAAACCCCCATTGTCAAGACGAATTGACTAATAGGATGATCGGGGTGGGGCTTAAGCGTATAATTTGTGCTAGGTTGATACTTGGTGTGGAAATAAAGCGAATGGCCGTGTCGGTACAAAACATAAAATATGAAAGGCGAATATGGATGGATGGGAAAATATCTCTTGGATAGATGTAAGAATGGAATAGTTTCTTTCATGTCCTTAGCATAGGAGGTCTCGATCCTAATTTGTTAAGGAACAGGTTGAAAATGGCTAGCCATAGAGGGAAGAGATGGAGGATCTTGATTAGGGTTGAATCAAAGTTCATATCAAGGAAAGAATTTTCGAAAGAGGACGGGAAAATGTCGGCGGGGGAAAATCCGCGACGGGGATGGGAGAGAGGGAGTTTGTTTCGGAGATTGTGGGCAAAACAGGGACTTGAGAGTTTGACCTTTCTTTGGACGTCGTGAGATTTCTCCCTCTTGAATCTTTTGTTCATTTTTGCTATTGGCTCGATAAAAGGGATGTCGTGTGAGGTTTTCAATATACGGATATATATCACGGGTGTAACGGTCGTGAAAGTATATGTGTCGAATAAGAAATCATCTCTAAAAACATTGTTGGATTCAATAATACGAATATGGTAAATATAACCCACTAAACGAAATAAGTCTTTCTAAGATGGTTCTTCGATTCATTAGAAGTAATACATAAGTATTCGTTTCCATTCTCAAATGAGTTTCATGTGATAACGTTGGCGCGAATGTCTTAAAACTTAGGAAAGTACGGTAGTCGAGGAGTAAAGTGTCAATATTGAGATTGGATTGACATAAATTGATTTGCCCATTATCAATGGTGATGAATCGTAGTCCGGAAGAGTTATAAGGAATTACTAAAAACAATTCGGTGGCGGAGTATTGTGTGGGAGATGAAGGATTAATCTCTCGGAAAATACTTGGTTTTCTTGATTGGAGAAGAGTCTTGAATTCTTGATTTTCGGTGGTACGTTCAAAGTATGTTACGATGTTGTTCAAAGTTTGTTCAGAAATGTTTATTGGATTTTGGTTTGTAGCTAGGGTTAGGGTCGTGGATAACGTGTTTAAGGGAAATTAAATAACGAGAGAATAGTAGAGAATGTAATAAGATTAACTTTATTAATGAATAAAGGGTTATATATAAAGGAATACATGATACAATCATATTGATGTAGGAAATATAATCATATTTAGAAGGATACCTATTAAGATTATTGACAAAATAATGTTTTCCTTAACATTCCTATAATTTTTTATTTTTTCATATTTTAAATAAAATAAATAAATTATAGGAATATTTTTACCGACGAATATTTCGTCGGTAAAAGTGTTCTTACATATATTATTATTTTTGCAACCATAAACAACATAAATATTTTTGCAACCATATTGGGAATCAAAATTGAGTTTTCATATGGTTTGAGTTTAATCATTCCAAACTGAGGTTAAATTATTTATTATATCATATAATTTTCTTTAACAAAAAAAGATATATTCGAAATTCTTCAAGTTGGTTTTGACAAGTGCCATAAAGAACTTACGAGCACCTTCAATAATTCAAGAAAATTGTAGCAATTAAAAGGACTTGCATTCCCTTCAATTTAACAAACCGCATTGGGCTTTGATTATCGCATTTTTTATTTCTTGGTTTATTTATTAATTCAAGAAAGTCGAAGAATTGGAGAAACTGAGAAGGAGTTGCATTTCCTTCTCGACTATTGAATTTTCTCTTTCTCATGCTTACAGATAGCGTAATTCAGTTGCTAATATGATGGTAAGTTTGGGTCATACTTTTGATCATGGTTGCAGATTTTTTAACGCACATCCTCCTGAAATTCTCAAGCTCTTTGAAGCTAATTTACTTGGCTTAACTAAGTCAAGATTAGTTTTGAGTTAGATTTTCTTTTTGTTGCTTTGGGGCGTCCATGTAACCAAAAAATAATAAAAATCATCCATATAAGCAATCAGCAAATAGTCAAAAGATGACACTTGCTATCACCATCTTGGGTATTTCTATTCTTTAGAGTTTTGGCACATGTTAGCAGAAGCAAACATTGACAATTATAATACCACGAAGAAAACAGAAACGGGGGCTTGCTGAGATCGGAATGATCTAGCATCGAGCCATCGACTGTTATCCCTGGCCTAGTTTTTGTTTGTCACCTCTGAGGTTTTTACATACAACGCTTACATGACAGAGAGAAAGAGAAAATGAGAGAGGTTCACATATTTTCAGGCTTCACATCCCACATTCTCTTGCGTTTTCTCTTGCCAGATTCAACTGGCAGAATAAACATTTTGCGCAACACTTCAGGCAATGGAAGCCTCTGTTTGTTCCACAAAATCACCATCATCGCAACCAACCCAACCATGGTATGGTCTACGCCTCCTGGTTGGAAGAGTATCCAATTGTTGCATGGAGTGGGTTACAGGAGTTTCTTTTCTTTTTCCTTCAGTTGGTAGGAGACAGTTATTATCATCTGCAAAATAAGTAAACGTTCATAATCTAAAGGAACTGATGTTATAGGAGTGTTGAAATAGCAATTGCAAAACAAGTGCATATAGGGAGAATTCAAATTCTTCTCTGTTGCAAACAGAAAAACTTCCTATGACTAGAATGTGCCACTGTTAACTGGCCTATAGCAAATTGTATCTCTCACCCTTTAAGATGGGTGAGCTACAGGTTCAACCTAGGGGGGTAGAATGGATTGGGATAGGAGAGAACTGTGCAGCCTACTGCCTTTATTGAGTTTAGTGCGAACTCATTTCCCGTGTTAATAGGTTTAGCACTTTAGCTGAAAAACCACCTTAAGATTGTTCCAGTTTTGTCAATAATCCGCTTATCCCCCCATGTTCATGGGAAATCGAACCACTACACTAATCGACTATAGAGGGGAAGGAAATTAGGTCTAGTTATTCCGAAACATAAAGGCAAAAAGTAATAGCTATTCTCATAATACAGTTTGCAACAAATAAAAATTTCTAGGAATAATTTTTAAAAAAAATTACCAGGCATTTGAGTGAGTGATGCAGAGTTCAGAGGTCTATTATCTGATGCAGAATCCAGAACATCCTCACTCTGCAATGTGCTGTTCACAGCCTCCAGGTTTGAGCAGGGTAGAAAAACCTTGCTTAAGGAGGGTACAGGTACTGCTGTTTCAGAATCACTTCCACCACTTGCATCATTTTCTACAGAAGCAACCTAGGCAAGTGAAAATTGATAAAGTAAGCTCAAATGTGGGCCATGTTATCAACTCTAACATACTGTTTACATTGAAGGTAGATTAACCTTGCTTGAGGAAGGTGCAGCCCTTGAAGTTTCAGCATCACATCCCCCTCTTGCATCATTGTTTGGAGACACATCCTTAAAGAGTGAAACATAAAATAAATTAAATTAAGTAAGCTACACGTATGAAATGCTATCAATGGGTTGTATATTATGTAACATTGAACATAGAATAACCTTGCTTGAGGACGGTCCAGCTTCAGAAGTTTCAGCGTGATTTCTGCAGCTTGATTTTTTTGGAGAATCATCCTGGGAAAGTGAAATAAAATAAATAAAGATAAATGTAGTAAATTCTATTTATGGTAATATATTGTTTAGATTGAAGGTAGAATAACCTTGCTTGAGGAGGGGCCAGCTGCTGTGGTTTCAGCATATTTTCCACCTCTTGATTTCTCCAGAGAAGTATTCTTGGAAAATGAAAATAAAATAACTGAAGTAAGTATGTAGGCAATGCTATCAATGGTAGTAACCAGCATTATAACTACTTTTGAACAATTAAAGAGTTACATATAAGCAATACAACAAATTAGAATACATCTACTGAGGAATTTGACGAATTTCTATGCAGGATTAAAACCAAAATAATCACAAGGAATAGGTGACTAAATGAGGTAGAACATTATGAAAAAGCTAGCAGCCCTGAGGAAGAGTGCTATTGTGTGCATGCAATGGAGTTTGATATCTATATAGTAACATGACGATTATATCTGTTCAAAAGCACATACAAGTATACAACAGCACATGCAACATGAGTATACAACACTGCATAAAAGTTAAATGCGGAAATTTCTTCTGAAGGCAATTACCAATACTGTAAAACTGCAAAGACAATACACAGAAACACAGAGAAAATATACACGCAACCATGGCGCGTCTGAGGCCCTACAGCACCACCATTATTCTTTTTTCTTTTTCTTTTTTTTCTGGCAGGTAAAACATCACCTGTAAGACATGAAAAAGGTGTTTTGTGTATATGTTCATAGCTTTTGCAGTGGGATATTAAAGGAAGAGAAATATAATGAATGCATTTTTAACATAGAGTCCGGATGTTTCATTTGATTGTATAGCGTATCAATTTATTTACAGAAGACAAAGGGCGTGTTTTCCTACCAAACAAAAGCAATTGCTACTTTATAGTTTGTACTCTAAACCTCAACAGAGTCAATATCACTATCTATGATGGCTCAATTTATCCACTCACAGAAGCTAGTAAAAGTGCAACAGAGGCATTTAAAGATGCAATGTCCTCATTAAACTTCCAATTCAAAAGAATCCAACAGTTAAAATCCCACTAGAATCTTGCTGCTGGTGAAAGATTTGGTACTTTTTTAGTAAAACAAACTTTCAATTCTACAGTAAGCACAGATAAAATGTGCCTTCTTTTGAAGCATATCAACTCAATAGCTAGAGAAATCCATCAAATTTACAGATATCTCAAATAAGAAAGATCCCATATTTACAGTAATTCATTTCAGGCAAGTATTAACTAACATACCCCATCGTCATCACCATTAGTTTGATCCTCAAGAAGGGCTTCAAGTAGAACACTGTAAGCACCATCTTCAATTAAACGCCAGCCACCTTTCGTATAAATCTGAGGCATAAATCAAAACCCTTTTCATACGTCAAACACAACCCAGAAGCAATTTGCTTTCAGAAACAAAATGAGAGGAAATTTTTTTTAAAAAAAAGTACCCACCTTTAGTAGCTGGTTCACCTTCTGACGGACTAGTTTCTTGGGAAAACCCATGTCCGCCATAGCCTCAATAGCAGCAGCCATGCGCGTATCCTTGAAACAAAGAAGAAGCAGAAAAGAAAGAGTGAGAAAATAGAGAGAGGAAATGTGAGAAATTAAGAAGGGGGAAAAAGGCAAAACCTTGCTTCCTCTTGGAGGCATTGTGAAGCTGGACCCAAAAGAGTCACTCTTAAACGTGAAGAACAGAGGCCCAAGAATCAGGTGAGGCTAATTGGCTCTGGTTTTGCCTGAAATGGAAAAATAAGCAGAGAGAGAGAGAGAGAGAGCTGAAATGGGGTTGTGGAAGACTGGAAGTAGGAGAAGACACAAACCTACAAGCAATTTCTATTTTTCTCGATCGTAGTGTGACAATAGGATGCTGACGCGTATTCACAAATTTGTTTTTTGGATTATGGTAGTGCCAAAAAATAATCTATGTTTTGGGCTACATTAATTCCCATGTGTATGGTTAATCTGAAAAATTAAAACTCCAAGTGATTTCTGATTGCTTGTTTCAAGTTTCAAGCAATCATTACGTATTTTCGATTTAATTAAATTTTTATTTTTTAGAGTTTGATTGAATTTGAATTTTCATTTAAAGTCTAAACTTTTTTTTAGGGATAATTTTTTAAAAAGCGGGGCCGCTAGGGTCTAAACCTTAACATCAAATTCTTAAATTTATTAAATCTAACCAATATGACATAATCAAATGAATAGTGTTTAAATATGTGGGTGTTTTGTAACTTTTGAGTGTTTTTATATTTTTCAAACGATGCGATTTTGAATAGATCATTTTGTTGATAAAAGACGGCGTATTGAACTCTTCAATCTTAACACAAAGAATCCTCTCCTAAACTTTTATGGATTAAAAAAAAATCCTCTCCTTTAGGTAGTTTTTTACAATCGCTTTGCGTCTATACCCTCGAGGAACACATGAAATTCCAAGTCATGTTAATTGCTCAACATTTATGCCTTCACAATTGACAATGAATAACTAACACTTGGATAGTGTATATACACTACCAAGAAATTTTTAGGACAAAATTGGTGCACCTGATTATGTTAATTGGGATGAAGATCAAATTGATCTCAAGGTCCAAAAAATGGCAGTGAGTTGATGTGACCATAATCCATTCACATTTGACCAAGTCAAACCTATAACGTTCATATTTACGCGGTAAAAGAAGTTGATTTATGTGACTGAGAATAAAAACAAAGTGAACCAATCAAAGGTGGGCACTGGTAGCACTTAGCAAACAGCCCAAAACTGTAAAACTTTACTCGGCTGAGGGCTGGAACTGTTTATCAATCATCATCGCATTCGTTTTCAAGTTAAATGTGGGGTAATTTAAATCTTACTGTAACCAAAAGCAAAAGAGACAGGATCTAACCCAAGGCACCATCGATATCTTCTTTATATTGAAACCCACAATAACCATTGATCCTTTAGCATTATTAACCAAGGACAGTACAAACAAAAACGAACAGCTCAACTGAACCTAAGAGAAACTTTACCATTCCCATTCCCATTCCCATTCACATTCACAATAAATAACTACTACTTATACTCAAAGAGGCTACACAAAAGATGAGGCAAATGCATCACACCATGTACTAATATATTGAGGATGAGAACTGAACTTAGTGATGTAGTGGATGCGGTGGTGGAGCGGCTGAGGCTCGCGGTGGACACTGGTAACACTTGGCAAACAGCCCAAAAGTGTCAACTTGCCTGATGAAGTTGGTCATGCTTGCCCATCCTCCGAATCCGAAGCCGACTATCAATACCCACACCACTATAAATGTGTTCACCACAAACATTCCTGTCCAGCTCGGGAGGAAGAACGGAAGCTTCTCTGCCGCATTCTGCGTTCATGGATCAAACAAGCACAATTAGGCTAGGGTTTATTGACAGTAACAAACTGGAGTACGTACGTGGACTGGATTGGACTATACTAATTCACCTTTCGAGCAGAGGCAGATCGGTAAGTGAGCATATATGCTAAGGCAGGTATGATGTAGACGGTGAAACTGACCAAAAGAGCCCCAACGGCAGAGTTGATGGGACCGAAGAAAGGAAATATGATGGCCAGGAACCATATGGGAATCACCACCGGCAACCTAGCAAGCGCCCTTAAACATATGCTCTTTGTGTCATGCATGCCTATTACTTTCTCCCACACGAAATACAACGGCGTACAAGCAAACCCGAAGGTGATAAACTGCATGTATATGCCAACCATGTACGTGATGGATCCAGTTAAATACATCAGCATCAGCATGCATACGAATGGATCAGAAATTCTCTAATGCTAGACATGCATGTTTGAAATGGCATGGCTCAGAAAGCAACAATTATAGCTTGGGCGTGCAGTAAGTTAATAACGACTTAATTTCAAGATATTAATTAGTTATATGTATATAGGGATCGATGATGATCACCTGGTGAATGAGCATCAACATAACCCCAGCGTCACGCCAGGCATTTCGGGGAAGGAGAGAGAAGGCATTCGAGTGGGTGAGGAGTTGGTCGCCAAAGGCCCAGTAGACAGCAGTAGCAGATGGAAGGGTTAGAGTGAACACATATAGGGTGGCAAACAGATAAACGTACTTGAACTTCTGAGGCTTCCACATTGCATGCATAATTTCCCTGGAAAATCATACCACAAAAATATTCAGGGATGTAAAAGCCTTGAGTATATCAAATAATCAGAATATGTCTCCTCTGTATTTCTTCAAAAGCTTTTTTTTTTTGGGCTAATTCTTCAAAAGCTATTGAAAAGATTAAATTTTATGACTAAGAATATATATATATATATATGTAGCATGAAAGTCTTCTTTCCCTTGTCAACATTGAGGTGTGTTAGTGACACAGAGTCAATATGATCCATATATATGACTAAAGAGAATATTTAGATACACACCACTAAGGTCCACAATGACCATATTATTCCAGCTATATATTATATTCTTTCCTTCACCTTCTATGATATATCATTTTCATCATCTTCCTTTCATCATATTCTCTTCTTTCAGAAGCCCATGCCATTAATGGCAAGCAAAAAGCTGTCCTAAAAGCCACTGTGTAAAAAACACCATTTTGAAAAGAGAGACCACAAAACACTGACGGAGGGAGCAACATGATTGTTATTTCAACAAAGAAAACTAAAATATGGAAAGTTAAGTTGAACACTCACACGGTGACGGCATGTCCGCCGAAAGTGTAGAGTATGTTGGTAGCGCCAGTGAAATACAAAACCAATTTATCTGGTCCCGAGTGTTTTACACCCTCAACCTGGAAACACGTTTGAGTCAAATCAACCGAGGAAAAAGAATTAACCCAAAAACTCATCAGAATCAGGATCGTAAAATCAAATCACCTGGCCATGAATAATGGCTGCAATGGTCATGTACCAAGCAGTGTAAGTAGTCATTCCTAGACCAAGAAATGACCATATTCTGTAGTTGTGGAATGAGGGTATGAACACTGTGGTGGCACAACAAGCTCCAAATATGTAAGTCCATGTCCTCTTGTCCAGATGGTCATTTATATAGTAGATATTACTGCATGATAACCCATGACACAAACACAAATTAGTACACTAAACGGAGGATTAAAATCTTTTGTGGTCCTTGATGCTCTGGTCAATTTGACAATTTCCATGCATGTGTTACCAACTTGGCCTTTTTGGTCATTGTGTTTTCAAACTTTTTCAATCTTAGCCCACCCCCATATACCGTCAAATTGCTGCTAGAAATCACTGGACCAAAAACCATGTTCAAGTTGAGAAAGCTGATGAGAATTTGACGGAATTTTGGCACGTGGTGACCAAAAAATCAAATTGAAAACAAAAGGACCAAAATTGAAATTAGACCAAAACACGGAGACCGAAAGAAAATGAATTTAATCCTTGAGCAAACCCCCAGAAAAAGAAAAACCCATCTTTCTAGATTGGTACCCAAAAATGAACATAAGAATTGTGTTCAGATTACAGACCTTGCACAGCCTATAAGCTGAATGACAGATCCACAGAGGAGAAAAGTACAGTTGAAGGCTAACCCAATTGCTTTCCAGTATGGACCCAATAAACCATCTAGCACTTCAAACCACTGCAAACAATTTTTTAAAAAAACCAAGGAGTGAATCAAAATTGGTTTTAGGCCTTTTGGCATTGTAAGAAATTGAAATTTTCTTCTGGCTAATATTGGAAGAATACTAACCTGAATGACATGGTTCTTGAAGTTGACGTTTTCTTTCTCCTTTCGGCTTCTGTACTCAACGTAGAGAACACTGATGAGATAAGCAGTCCAGCTTCCCAGAATGCCATAAAAGACTTGGAATATGATGCCTGAAAGCATACCCAGTTGAGAGAAAGAGTATGGCAATGTCAGCAGAACTTGAGCAACCTGCAAAAACAATCAAAACCCAATTCTCAGAATAAAAAATGGCCTTCGAAAAACAAAAACTATGAGTTGGGTTTTTGGTAAAGTTGCTTACTTGATTTGATGCACAGCTGAACCAGGCATCATAGACAGAACCACCATGCCAGAGAAAGTTACTGAGGCTAAAACCAGTTTGATGGTGATCTGGGATTTCTTCGTCTCTGTCGTCATGATCACTGCTCTGGTTGACTATGGCCTCCTCTGCTTGCTTCTGAGGTAACATTGTTAACAGAGAAAACCGGTCTGAAAAACAAGCAGATAACCTGTTTTATTAAATGACCCAAATAACTAAACCAAAACGCAAAAACAAGAAGAGTGAAAAGTCATGAACTTTTGTGTACCCAGAAGAGAATGAGGGGTTGTTTTACCTTGTAGAGGAAGTTGGTTGGGGATTTATAATGGGGAAAGCCAGAGAAAGCCTGAGATCTTTTCAAGCCAATTTGACAAATGTGAGACTCCTCGGTAAATTGGTTTACTTCCTGTAACTCCCAGATAATAAAAAAAGAGAGAGCGTGGTTTATCTCGTTTAATCTTTGAAACGAAGAAAACAGAGCAAGCCGTTACTTTTCCTGCAGAGTATTGTTGAACTTTCCAAGATTTTGCAGTTACAGATAGACTTAAATATAAACTTGAAGTTGAAAGACTTGTCTGAGTTGTCTCAGACGCAGCCAAATACCCTATTTCAATGCTGGCTTTATGTGAAATGAATTCGCAAAATCTGGGGGAGAGTCAAAGAAGATACTCACAAGCAAAAAGGTGCATCTCCCTCTTAAACACTTTGAGGAGAAAAGGAAGGAAATAAAAGCTTTGAGAGGTTGTTTATCTGTGGAGAGATTGATTCCTGGGCTTTGACAGTAGAGATCTGACAGAAAAGGAGAAGGAAAGAGTATAGCACTATATATAATACACTATCTCTTCTCTCTCTCTCTCTCTCTCTCTCTCTCTGCGTTTCTGTTAAACTGTTGCAGAGATTTTTGATAGCTTCTGTCAGTGTACTTGGTTCTCTCTCTCTCTCTCCTTTCTGTGTGACATGAATGATGGAGCACTTTTATAATGGCTGAATGGGGTTGCACAGATGAAGCCTCTCAAAAAACTCTCAAAGAATTCAATGTCACCAACCAGCAATTCTAATCTTTTCTGTCAAATTTTAACCAAAAGAATAAATCTTTGCTGTCGTATTACTGTGGATGTAAATGTATTCAAAAATGGAAAAGTAGTAAATGGATTCAAAAATGGAAGGAGGAAAAGTTTTATTAAAGGTAATTAGAGGAGGGGAAAGTATGAGAGGTGTTCAACATTGTGTCTTAATACAATGTCGTGTAAAACATGATCTAGTGTGAGTTGAACAAAAAAATAAAAATATCTTGTGCATTTCATTTTTTTTTAGCAATTTGTGCATTTCATTATTACCTTGCATATTAATTGAGATTGAGTGATTTTTTTTTCGATTTCCTCACCAATTGTTTTTCCCTTTTCTCTTTTTTAAAAATAAATATTTAGCCTCATCACTAATTCATCGTTAACATATCAGCGAATATTGATGAAAATGAAAAATCATTAACGTTCATTATCAAGAAACTCTTACATAAAATAATACAATACCACAAATGAGTTTTATCTCAAGTGAAGTATGAAATGTGTTCATATTCATACAAACAAGCTTAGTAAATCTCTAATTAACCTCAACTGCAAGGTGATTATGATAATTTATCTTAAGCTCTTAACTCTTAAGAAAGCTAGCTCTAAATATTGCTTAGCAAGTCACTTTCGCTATGATTAACCAATGGATAAAACCTAATGGATCCTATCTATCTATGTATATTCTAGGGCCCTTTGATGGCTAAGGACTGCCTGTCACTTGCTGAAAGATTGAAGATAGACAAAATTACTACTTTCTACGGTTCAACCAAATCAATGTACACTCACAAAGTTACAAGTGAGTTGTTAGAACCTAGCTGTAAGTTAATAAATACTCAACGTCCCATTTAATTTAAAGGAAACAAATCCAAAATTCTGAAGAAAAACAAATTCTAATAAGTTTAGTCAAATTCTGAATTTTCCAATAAGAACATATTTTTTTGAAAAAAAAATTGTAATAAGGATAAAAAAAATTGTTTATTGGGGGTCAAGTTTTTATTAGAAGTCGGTCAAATTTTGTATTGAGGGTCAATAAAAGTTTCAAAAGGTTTTATTAGGGTTCAGTGAAATTTTATTAAATTTTACTATAGTCTATAGTCAATAAAAAAAGGGAACATTTCTCATTTATAAATGGATAACTAGACCAGATTATCTTGAACCCATGAGCAAAGCTAAGTAAATAATTTTACCCCAAGAACAATTACACTTTGAGATCCGTACATTTTATATCTTTTTAAAATAATTACACTTTGAATCACATATTCAAAAACTTTAAGTTACATAATTTTGTTAACAATTTAATTTGTATGACTCATTTAAATGCTTGAATTAGTAAATCTATATATATATATATATATATATATCTATACTATTATAATGAGAAGAGAGCTTGCTAACCATAATTGATTTTTTTTACAGATATAACTCTCAAATATTAAAAAACTTTGAAACATAATTAATTAATAGGGACAATAATGTAAATTAATAAAATAGAAAATAAAAATAAAATAATAACTACCAACTACCCATATCTAGAAATAACTACATTTTTTTTTAATTTAGAAAAACAATTAACTATTCACTAATTCAATAAAAAAAATTGCACATGCATATCATGTGTACAAGAGGCTAGTTATATTTAATAGATAGAACTCACACTGTTAATCAAAACAAAAAAATTACCAAAATATCCTTTTAATATTAAAAAACTTTATAAAACAGTTAGTTGCTATGGTCAATAATGTAAAATAAATAAATAAAAATATATTATTACCTACATTAACTACTCTCTAAGCCACTACACTGCTCTCATATTCATTCAATTAACTGCTTATACAGTAAAACCTCTTTAAATTAATAGCTTTGCGACCACCTAAATTCTATTAATTTAGTGAGATATCAATTTATCGATAAATTAATAATTATTAATTTACGAAGATATTTTTAGTTTTTAGCTTAACAATAAACATATTATATTTATTCACTTAACAAATTCAATAAATTTGTTTTATCACATCAAATGATAAGTTAAAATTCAAAGTACTATAATTTTTATATTTAACAATTAAGAGTTCATTGAATTATAATTAGCAATACAAGAAAGCAACACTAGGAGTTTTGGGCGAATTGCGAACAATTAAAGATGAGATTCAATTAGATTTGAAGTTTAAAAAAAAACAAACTACTATTTATTCATATTTTAAGAAAACTTCATAATCAATTTATTATGTAATTTTTAGCTAATTATTAATTTATAAAATATTTGGGACCTATAATATACAAAGGAAATATTTAAAATGTATTATCTTATAGTTTTATCGAGATTATTAATTTACAACGTTGGTCCCGAGTCGGGACCGGACAATTTTATTATTTAAAAGAGAATATTAATTTATCGAGTATTAATTTAAAAATGTTTTATTGTATCTATACTCATCGGTGTGTATTGTTTCTTGTTATATAAATGAATGCAATTTGAGATTTTACAATTTAATTTCGCAAAGAATTAAAGCACTCAAAGTATGGTAAAATGTAGTTTTCTTGAATATGAGGAATGAGGATAAAATCGACATTTTGATTAATAAGGTGCAAAGTGATTATAACTCTATAGTGGTATATCTTAAGGATGTGAAATGTAATTAAGACTTCATTTTACATAGATTTTTTTATTATTTCTGAACTAACTTGAAGTGATTGTTCATTTTAAATCTTGTGGAAGGAAAGTCTGGTTCTCTAAGAATTTGGTGAACTACTTCTCTCTTTTGACATGCAGTCAAAAAGTTGGCCGGAGAATCCGACCTTTTAATGTAGACTTTAATCTCTATCAATATCACCATTAACGTCTATATTTCGAGCCTTATCACGAGATTAGTAAACATAAACATAACATGCTTAGTGGGTGGAGGGTCCTCCTTCTCACTTCACTGGGTTCCTCTCCATCTTTATCAAACTTTTCTTCTTCATAATATGCTCTCTGTCTTCCTTTTTCTCATCTGACTCGCACTAATAATTCATCTTAATCGAACTTTAATTGCATGGCTCACCTCCTAATTGGTCATTATCCTAAACCTAATTGCTAGTAATAGGTTATGAAAGTAACCTCGTCTATCCTAGTGAAATACTATAGTATATATTGTGTGTCACGCATGCCTAACAAATAAACAAAGTGTTAATTTAGGGATTGATGAGATAAGAAATGATTAGAAAGGACAGTTAGCACTTAGCAGTACACACCAACTGGTTAATTAAGCATACAAAACTTTCAAAACAAGGCTAGAGGATCATACTTAGTGGGTATTGCATTCATAAATCAACATCATTCTCTAACCACACATAGAGAATATATGCAATTATCATAAATTCACAAGGCGATTAAGTGAGTTTAATTAGACTGTACCGGTAGCGGGTTTTTTTTTTTTTTTTTCTCTCCGGAAGTCTCTGTCAATAAGAGGATAAGCTTTGAGTCGGTGGACTTGTGTGAATCGTTCTCGCCTAATTTTATATTTCAATCCAATATGAATTTATCAATAAAGTCGCAATAAGAAGCTGTTAAACAACACTTTGACCCCGATTGTATAAAGAGTCATAAATTAATTAATTGGATACATAAAACAAGAGAACATAATCGTGACATGAAATTGAGAATTCCATTAGAATACTCATAGTTCAAGAGTGATATTTTGTGTCAAACAAGTTGAATTCATTTTGATATTTTTTATGTAGTTTGTGACCCATGTCTCGACTTGTACATATTTATGACCTAATTTCTCACTCTCACTCACCACTTGAGTAATCCTAAAAATAAAAAACAATTGTTATATTATGAGTTTATGACTCATATTTATTATTTTTTGTATTAATTTCATATGATACTAGTTAAAGATATTTATTCTATCAAAATCGATGCTCACCTTTTGTCAATTTTGAATCGTGTTAGAGATTGCTCCTCTTCTATTTTTGTTTTTTCTTATGACTTATTGACTTAAAACGAAAAGTTAGGTCTTGGTGATTATACAAGTGATCACTCCACCCATCACTACATTTTCTGCAAATTGCACCCACCACTTCATCACTAAATCACTAATCATATCGGCATGAAAATTTTGGATGGTGAAGAAGTTAGATTGTTTTCCAAATACCAAACGCATACGTAGGAAAAGGGTCCAACCTTGCCATGATTGATTAGAAGGAATTTATATAATTATGGGTAACCCCACAATTGAAGAATATTTCCTTCAAAATACTGACTGAAAAGGAATAGATTGGAATTATTTGGCTTTCCGTTTTCCATATCTGCAAAAGCTTCTCTTGGGATTACCTTCAGACTAGAAACAGTGAGCTTCAAGCTTTCCTCTGTATAGCTTATTCTTAATATTTTCGATCAGTCACTTTCTTTTTCCACTCGGAAAATTCCTTCTTATTAATTAAGCATCCTAGGACACAAAATGGACTTTAGTAAAGGGTTTTATCTTTGATTAATTTTTCCAAAAACATTTTTAAAAAAATTAATGGAGTTTGATTATTAAGGTAGGACCAAAAACTATTAATGCTGAGCTTTGCTGACTAGTGCTTTTTATCATTTCCATCCCATTCCAAAGTGCTTCGCAGGGCCACACCAAAGTCCAAAAGTACTCAATCTGTGATTAAGAGTGCAAGAGGCAAATTTTGATGCAAATAATCAATCATTGGAATAATTGTGAAGGTTTATTTTAATTGCTTATTTGCCTGGATTCTTGAAGCTGTTGAGTACTCTATGCTATATAAAATGCATGCATATCTGTAATAATAACATATCCTGAAGGGGGAATTGTTATGTTGCATAGCCATGATCATTGTATAGAAGCAGCATGAAAATCTAGTAATCACTCACTTACATTTATATGATTTGTATGGTCTATACAACGAAATTAAAGAGATCCTTACCATACAAAATCAAAAACAGTTTTAATTAGTTTTTGCAATTAAGTTGCTACAAAATGAAGGAAAGGTTACATCAAAATATGCACTCGGGATTTCAAATCAAAGCAGGCAAATTAAGAACACCAACCCGATACAATCAAAAGTCATCATCATATATATAGCAGATCAGAGACCATCGATCGATCGTCTTCTCCATGTACCCTTTGTCCACTACAAACAGATCGATCCTTTTCACCTCTGCAATATTTTCTGTTATTTCTTGCACCACATAATCACTACCACATATGAAGG
Organism: Rubus idaeus; assembly: GCA_030142095.1. Taxonomy (NCBI): domain Eukaryota; kingdom Viridiplantae; phylum Streptophyta; class Magnoliopsida; order Rosales; family Rosaceae; genus Rubus; species Rubus idaeus. The sequence continues at coordinate 4,343,039 of CM057971.1, forward strand.
GCTCATTCCCATAAGACCCCCTATGCCTTAGCCATGTGTTAGTTTGCATGGTCTTTTCAAAGGGGCAAGGCCACCTTAATTTCCAATTGCTAGCTTCAACCACCTAGCTAATGGCTACCATGAAATGAGTTAATCTATCATGGATTTAAGGACTTTGAATTTTTTGGAGTTATGTCTGCCATTAATCGCTTCCCGTTGGTTTTGCATCTATGGCTCTCATAGTCCACAGAAAAGGAGCAGCAAAAACTCATTTTACATTTGTCCTTTTCTAGTAGTTGAGTTCCAACCTTGCGTTACTACTGTTTCCCACTTCAGCAAAGAACGCAAGCAAAGTGCTTGCAATTAGGGGTAGGTTGCTGTCGTCTTCTTCATGTTTCATGTGCAAGAAAGAAACAAAAGAGGAAAGAACAATGCCATGCATTTGAACAATATTCAGAAGCCTTGGGAAAATTATACTGTTACATACACTTAAGAAAGTGGAAGGTACTGCATGAGGCCTAATGAAATACAGAGATAACTCGGATTGGAACTATTCATTCTCTAAGTCATTCTAGTAGTTGTTTGCAAAGTTTAGATGACTTCTGTGATAAATTGTATTTGTTTGCAAAGTTTAGATGACTTCTATGATAAAAAGTATGTCGCTTTCTATCTTAATTGTGATTGGTGCAAAATCAAATTCCAGAACACTGAACTTAAGCTGGGGCATTATTGAAGGTATTGCCTTGACTAGCACCCACCCATGAACCTTTGACTACATGGTAGTTAAAGGTTCACATCCAACACCAAATTTTCAAGGTTTTGGTATTAAGGGTCAGTAACTCGGTACAGTTCATCAGTCTACTTGCTTTAAATTTGTTTTAAGTCGCATATACAGAATTATGTATGCCTACTGTACTGCACTACTGCCCATTTAGTCTACTCACTTGAAGAGTTTGGCTTGTGGGACCAAAAATCTTACCCAATCTAATTTGGTCCATTTTTCTTCTTAACAGAAGTAAACAACTGTCATACGGTTCATACCCACTATAAGAACAAAACATCATAACTTCAATCAAATTCTCAAGTCAAGAAATGCAAGTTGTCTCACTTGATTCAAAAACAGCATATATCTAAACGTTGCTCTATGGTCTGTATATGATATAAAAAGTGATCCTACTACAAGTAACAAGCTAAGCCTGAGAATTGAAAAAATGGGCATGCCCATTAAATTTACAGAACAAAGAATCATTTTGTGCTTTCAACGATACACTTCGCAACAGATAAGGCACACATGGAGACGGAGAAGCCTGAGTACATGGTGCAGCAACAGTCTATTGCTGGTTTTTTGGTGCCAAGATTTAAGCCACAAAGAAGATGAAGACAATCAGGAAAAATATCAAAATGGCAAATATCTTGATGATAAGCCACCTATTTGATGATATTCGGTTGAGATTCCTTAGTAAAGCACTGTGTGCACCATCAACATTTGTCAATGACTCTTCCATGTTGTCATCGATCCTGCTCATATCAATGACACAGATTTAGAATAACAGGATCCGGCCTTGTAAAAGTACATCATCCAATGATAGCTCCAAACACAACACCATTTCATGGTACATATTATATCACCTATAAAAGACCGGATGACAGAACTTCACATATTCAAAGCAAGAAGATCAAACCTGATAGCCAGTTCCCCTTGATGTGCAACCATAGTAGCCAAATGTGTAAAGATCCCACTGAGTTCGGAAATTGTAGATTCTACATTTTGAAGAGCTGTTGCCCGGCTTTCTGTATAATTTTCTTGCTGTGGAACTACCTGCTGTAACATGGACATTTCCATCTGCTGTGATGGAGGATTATCTCCAGCTAACCTTCGTCTGATTTGGCCAATTTTAAAGAAAGTTAGAAAACAATTGGTTAGAACTTATAAGAATCTCTATGAATATGTATTCAGCAAACAAAATTGTATAACACCTAATCACTGGTAATTCGGAAAACAATCAGCCATATGGAAATTCAGAATACAGAAAATCGATAGGTGCATTGAGGCATGACAAGATGAAATCAAACTACTTCTATTGCAAAAGTACCATCAGTTTGAACCTGAATCTAATAGCTGCACTCCAGTTAATCATGCCTTTGCTAATCGAGCAATCACCAAATTGATGAAGGCCCTCTATGTACTTCTGAGATGGTATCAGGAAGTGTTACACTCTAAACAGAATGAGCTGAAAGCCTGAAAGTCTAGATGATAGCCTATGAAGCAGACTTGGCAGCCAATATACTCTAACTAGTAACCATATGAGAAAGATAAACTTTTGCATACTCTCTGATTCATATTCAATATCTAACAAACAATGTACAACATTTAGCAGTCAAATTCTTCAGTTTTGCTTTTGATTTTTTCTGCTTCCTTTATTCTCTTTTACCTTTCTGCTAGGGGTAATACATTCCTGTTCTTCTCTTATTCACCCTTACCATTCCCAAAAAGCAATATAGTAAAATGCACATTAATGCGACAATAGAAAATCAAAGAACTAAACACACACACACAAAATAAGGAGGAGCTAGATTATGTGGCTTGAACAAGCATTTCAGACATGCATAAAAGATAAATAAAAACAATTGTGCGGACATTTGTGTTTATCATATAATTATGATTGGAAGCATGTACAATAATGCATCTAGCAGTGCTCTACTTGGTACTAGTAGGGGAATGATTAAAAGACATCAATAGAAAAATCACGTTTTTTTCGAGCCAATATACCTCAGTTGGCTTCCAACTTGAACTTCCGTTGATTGCAATCTGCAAAGAGAAAGAAACAAGACAATAAATAATTTACCAACAATTACAAAGTGGAAGGTATACCATACTTTGGCACACATAATGACTATAATATTAGTTGATCTTTTGTAAGAAATGCTCACTGAGATGGTTGTACACTGCCAGATGCACTTGATGAAGTTGACCAGGGAGGAGGTTCGGTCACAGTTTTTGCAGGACTCCTGAAAGGGTTCTCTCTTGCTGCATTGGTGGAAAACATCTGTTTCCTGTTCTCATGGGCCTTAATATTCTGCAGGCCAAACAAAACTAAGAAACTTAAAGGATACCATAATACCTATGGACAAAAGAAATGCTAAACAAAAAATGTACAAAATACCAATCAAGCTAGAACCAACCTCTGTTCTAGTGGTTAACACATCTTGAAGCTTTTTGGTTGCCCCCATAAGTTTGCTTTTCAAGTCATCACATACTGCTGTTGAATGAACAACTTTATCCTGAGAATAACTCCCATCAGCTATCTCCAAATTTTGAAGGGTCTGCAAATCTGTAACAGCGACATCCAGAGATGTAATGTCATTCTTCACTAAAGCAGTTAATTCCTGAATTTCCACCGTCGGATCGTTGAACATGGATGACCTCTTCGCCACTGCAGATTAACAGATGCAAAGCACAAGCCTTAGATCGGCATAGCATTAACCAGCCAATAAAATCAGAAGTGACTTCTATAGCAAAACTGCTTTAACAACATTGCAATACTAGGGTTTCTAAGCAAGGGTTTTCTTCACAGGCAATACAACTCGAAAAATTAAGCAGCTTCAGGAATCATAATTAGATAAAGCAAAACATATGTGATACTTATAATATGCATACTGCATCTAAATTAAAATTTGTTTACATCTGACTGCAAAAATAAGTAAACCAATTCCCAAAAGTACTTCCAGACTCTAGAACAGCTCCCTAGCTAAAATCAAAAGCCAAGATTTTCATCTGCTTGAATCGAAACTCAGCTGAGTTTCTAACATTTCCCAGGTAAAAGTAAATAAACACGTTAAATTCAAACTTCAATATTGTAACCAACATTTTTCTCAGCCACCAACTAGCTAGAAATAAACTCATAAATCCAAACACATATATAGAGCATGGAAATTTGATATCAGAAATGAAAAAAAAAAGGGGGTGAATTCCAATTACACTGGGCGAGCCTTGAGATCTTCTGAGTGGTTTCGTGGATCCCCAACCCGATTCGAGAGGCCTTCTTGTTGAATTCGGATCCGGAAGAGGCTGGCCCGGAAGGTCTGGACGGTGACTGGGCATTCTGTGACTGATTAACGGCTGTGATTCCTCCGATTTTCTGAAGGGTGTCGGAGAGTGATCGGAACTCGGAGGTCCGATCACGGTACGTGGAGGCCATTGGGAACGACAAGCCTGAGATGCAAAATGGCTGAGCGGAATATATATACGTATGGTCGTTTATGGGGGGTTGGATCAAACGCCTTATGAAGTTCTGCCATGTCAGCAAATACTAAAACTTTGAAGCTAATTACAGTTAATGTCATTGGTTTTTTTTTTTTTTTTGTATAAAGGTGTCATGTCACTATTCTTATTTACCCACAAAGATTTATTTTTCACCAAGTTACCCACGAACTCAGGAAGGCACAAAATTTAGACTTTTTTTTGTACCTAAAAAGTCATTTTCTTAAAGAAGTTGTCAACAATCGTGTGAATAACTATTGACCATCTTCGGACTAATTTGTGATTGCATCTCGAATTGGCCAATTGAGCAAAAATGCTTTCAGACTATTAAATACGTTTTAATAGCGTTTGAGAAAGACTATTAAATACGTTTTAAAAGGTTAGGAATGTTCAAACCTTTTCTTTTGTAAAATGTAAAATAAAATGATAAATCTTAAAAACCTTACTTAACACAAGAAACAATTGATCAAAAAGGAAGTACGTAGGTCTCACAGTCCCATCATTTCTATATTATAATTTATAAACAATAGAACAAATAGATGAGCAAAGGGGCGGCCTTAAAATTTGGAAAGCCTATAATTCTTTATATGATCAAACACACACATACTCGTTCAAAAAAAATATACACACACATATATATTATCTTATTTTGTTTTTCCTTTGGTATAACATTTGCATCTTGAAAATGATTACTTAATTTCAGACTGTAAGAGTCAAAATAGAATTAAGGATTATAAAGGTGTTCACACCAAGAATTAGAGATCTAGGGTGGTAAATTTTAAGAACTAGAATTACCTCACTTTTTTTGGCAATTCCATAAATTATTTTCACAAACATAAGTTTTTCCACAAGCCCAAGGCCCGTAGCCCACTTTCAGAAGAACCTCACTTAAACCCTGACCCTCTAGCCCATCAAAAACAAAATCGCCACAACCATCGGATCCCAAAACAAAAATAAACCGCGACCGCTAGATCTAGGTCTTCACAAACCCCCCAACCCTACCACTATATAACCCTCACTCTCAGCCACTTCATCTTCTACGCGCCCACTTTAGGTTTTTCAGATCTCTCAAAACCCTAGTCTGTTCCCTGAAAAGAGAGAGGTTAAAGAGACGGCGCCGTAGCTGTCCGCCTTGACCGAGCCCTAGCTTCGTCTTGGCCCTCGTTTTTCCTTCACTATTCCTCTCATCTTTTCACTAACCCCTTACACTCTCTCTCACTCTCATTTTCAAAGATGGGCAAGCTCTCCAAGGCCGAGAAGAAGATCAACTACGACGCCAAGCTCTGCAAGCTCCTCGAGGACTATGGCCAGGTTCTCATCGTCGCCGCCGATAACGTCGGCTCTAATCAGCTCCAGAATATCCGTAAGGGACTGCGTGGTGACTCCATAGTTCTTATGGGGAAGAACACCATGATGAAGAGGTCTATAAAGATTCATGCTGCCAAGACCGGCAACGATGAGTACCTCAACCTAGTGCCCCTCCTTGTGGTGAGTTTCTTACTGCGTGTGTTTACTGGAATGGTTATGACTTTTAACTTGGGGGTTAATTGATTTACTGGATTAATTTGTTGTTTTTGTGTCAGGGTAATGTTGGTTTAATCTTCACCAAGGGTGATCTGAAGGAAGTGAGTGAGGAGGTTGCCAAATACAAGGTGAGGTTACTCATTCTGGTTTTGCTTTCTTTAATTTGTTTGACGTTCTTATCGATGTGCATTGTGGTTGTATTTGTCTTGGATGGCTTGTATGTTTTAATTAATAGCTGAATAGTGTTTACACTGATGTAAATGGGAAGGCAATTTGTTACTGTTGATAGTTTTAGAAGATTGGTTCAGAGCAATTTAGGAATAAATGGGATGAGTTTCTTAATTAGTGATTTCCCATTAAGATAGTAAGCAACTGATGCTCTGTGGTTGTGTGTATATTTAGTTTCTAGATTTAATCTCATGTGTATGCGTCACTGTTCTCTTGTATAGTTTGTTTAGGTGTGCCTTGAAATATGTCATTTGACTATACCACTTTCACTCATTCTTGATTATGTGCTTAATTTATGATTCACATTTGGCCAATGGAATTTCTCTTTAAAATGCTATTTTTTGGTAGTTGTCTTTTGAGGGGTTATTTATTCTGGGTGATTAAAATGCCACTTTGTCTTGCGGTAGTGCAAGACTCCGAGGCCATAGATTTTCATCAAAATGCTGTTTGTTTAGGACAGTGCATTACTGTTTGTAATTGATATATATTGCGCTTCAAAATGCTTTGATAGATTGCTATATAAGATGCTGTTTTGTAATTGATATATATTGCGCTTCAAAATGCTTTGATAGATTGCTATATAAGATGCTGTTTTGTTTGGGGAGGTGAAGTACGTTGTTAGTTCACCAAAACTGTCCAACTTATATCTCATTCTTATGATTGTACAGGTTGGAGCCCCAGCTCGTGTTGGTTTGGTTGCTCCAATTGATGTTGTTGTTCCTCCTGGCAACACTGGACTTGATCCATCCCAGACTTCTTTCTTCCAGGTTTAGTAACATTTTTTTCAGGATCACTCTTTTATTAATTGGTCGTGGACTTGTGAATTTTGACCGACACATTTTCCGTTCAGGTGCTCAATATTCCAACCAAGATTAACAAGGGTACTGTGGAAATCATCACCCCTGTTGAACTTATCAAGAAGGGTGACAAGGTTGGATCTTCCGAGGCTGCTCTCCTTGCTAAGCTCGGAATCAGGCCATTCTCATATGGTCTTGTTGTCCAGATGGTGTATGACAATGGTTCTGTCTTCAGCCCAGAGGTGCTTGATCTTACTGAGGATGATCTCATGGTGAAGTTTGCTTCTGGTGTCTCCAATGTCACAGCATTGGCATTGGCCATTTCCTACCCAACAATTGCAGCTGCACCACATATGTTCCTCAATGCCTACAAAAATGTGTTGGCAATTGCTGTGGCTACCGAGTATTCCTTCCCTCAAGCAGACAAGGTCAAGGAGTATCTGGAGGTATTATTATATATATTTGTATTCTTTTCTACTCCCTCTATCCATAGCTTTTTCTGTTTTTCTAACCCGTTCTTTCGTATTGCATGTTACTAATTGTGTCACATAAATGCAGGATCCTTCCAAGTTTGCTGTTGCTGTTGCTGCCCCTGCTGCCGCTACTGGTGGTGCTGCTGCCCCTGCTGCGGCCGCTAAAGAGGAAGCGAAGAAGGAAGAGCCTGCTGAGGAGTCTGATGACGACATGGGTTTCGGTTTGTTCGATTAAGCAGTTATGCTTATGTAGTTATCCAGACTTCTACAATGTAGTTTATAGTTGTCCCTGCAGAAGTTTTGTTTCCCAGATTTTGCTATGATTTTGAGGTTATTGCTTTGCTTTGATACTTCTGGATTTATTCTATTGTTCATTTTGTTAAATCTCTTTTGTTGTGCTTGTTGGTGCCTGTTAGTTTATGATTTGTGTTGGTATTCAAGGGTAGAATTGAAAATGAAGTTTCTGATGATAATCATGTTCTACTCTCTGTTCCCTATAACTCTACACAACCGATTGCTGCAAGTTCCCTAAGCCATTCTCGCATATCAATGGTTGGCCGGTTCTTTGGTCTTTATGTTGCTTCTTTACTTCGTGTTCGTGTGCATTTTAGCATCGTGACTATGTCATCTACGACGCCAATCCTTTCAAAACAAAGTTTGAAAATTCATGACCAAGCCCACTCTGCCATTCCTTCAAAGCAATTACCATCGACTTTGAACTCAGCTCATACGTTGTCAATGATGGTTCGATTACGAGCCCAAAGGGAAGAAAAGTACCCCAAAAAAAAATGAAGAGGAAAACAACAACAACAAGGTAGAATAGGAACCAACAACAAAAACAAGAAACGATAGAGGTTGGGGTTTGCATGTTGACGCAGACGTCAGAAATCCATTCCCACAAGACAGTGGTCTTCTAACGGAGTTCACCAAAGGAAGAATTCTCCGGTTCACTGCCGAGATTAACTCCTTGGAATCACTACATTCTCCAAATTGAAGTTGATAACCAATTTCATTCCTTCCCCCCAGTGCATGGGGGGCCTCAGTTTCAATTGGAGAGTTGGCAGTGATAGATTTTGATTTTTGAAGACCCGGCTCACAAGTAAGTGGCAACAGCTAATGTGAAATACCATGATTTATCAATCCCGTCGTCTCCTCTCGTCTCTCTTGCCATATTTTGATGCCATCGCGTTGCTCGATCACACTTTTTCACTGTTCTCTTTCAACATTGATGAATGATGACTATTCCCTAGCTTCACTTATTTTAATTCCGGTACGACATGTCGGTCAGAACATTTCTAGCTAGCATCAATGCACCCCAGCCTTTGCTCCACAAGGAAAAGGAAAATCATGATTAGCGTTTTTGTTTTCACAAGGAAAATCCTATAGTACATTTTGTTGCTGGGTTGGATACTTGGGTACGGTTTTGGACAAGATCCATAGAGTTGCAAATGGGAAGATTGCGGTTGAGGCCTAAGCTAAGAGCCTAAGGGTCCGTTTGTTACGGGGGATTGGATTGGACTAAAAGGAATTATTTTCTTAGACAAGCTTGTCCCATGTTTGTTGACAACATGGGTTAACATTAAATCGGACTGTGATGGGGCCCACGGGATTGAAAACTCGTGTATTCTTCGTTCCATAACACCCCCAAATTTGGGGCCGCTGTGCAGTCCCCATCCAGGACTCGCTCATTTTTTTCTTCTTCTTCTTCTATTTTTCGTTCTGGTTTCTGCCGTTGGGTTCTGTTGTGGGTCGGCGGGGTAGTCGGTCGGCGAGGAAGTGTGTCGGCGGGGCAGTTGATCGGCATGGCGGCTACTGATGGTTCTAGCTCCTGCTGGGTTTTTTTCATGGTTGCAGCTTTTGTTGATCTTGGTTGAATTTGATAATCAATGGAAGATCTTGGTTGAAATTGATAATGAATGTTGCAGGTTTTGTTGATCTTGGTTGAAATTGATAATCAATGAAAGATCTTGATCTTCAATTGGTTTTCAGGAGGAGGTATGGGTCTTCTGTTGTGGGTCGGCGGGGTAGTCGGTCGGTGAGGAAGTGTGTCGGTGGGGCAGTTGATCAGCGTGGCGGCTACTGATGGTTCTAGCTCCGATGGCTCCTGCTGGGTTTTTTTTTCATGGTTGCAGCTTTTGTTGTTCTTGGTTGAATTTGATAATCAATGGAAGATCTTGGTTGAAAATTGATAATTAATGTGTTGCAGCTTTTGTTGATCTTGGTTGAAATTGATAATCAATGAAAGATCTTGATCTTCTATTGGTTTTCAGGAGGAGGTATGGGTCTTCGGTTGAAAACAATTGACCTCTAGTTTTTAGTTTTTCTCCTGGGTTTGCTTAGTGCTGCTGCACCAAACACGGGATGAAAATATTATATTTAAGCCCAGCTACTCTAAGCTCAGCTACCATTGCACAGGTATTAAAATTAATCCCGGTTACCATAGCACGGGGAAACAAACGACCCCTAAGAGTTTGTGAATGAATCAATGAATGGTATATGCAAGACACAACAAGATTGTGATTGACTCTCGATAAACGGATGTCCAGAATGTGGAACTTGCATTTTTAGCCTCACCATACAAACGGGGTTTATACTTTATACACCGCCGGTTTCGAATTAATGGTACAACTTAAAACGCAAATGTCTGCATCCCAGATGTCCGTTCTTAATCCTCTAAATAAAATGGTCGGGTTGTTGCTCTTTTGTGCCTCGCCATTTCCCTTAATTCGGTCCCATTGGTTCCCTTTATCCCCGGCTAAATGCAATTTTATACGTATTTTCAGGACCCTTCTGACTCTGAAAAGCTTAGGCAAAACGGTGGCGAGCCCTAAACCCTCCCAGCACGTAAATACATAGTGTCTCATATTCCCACTAAACCATGCCGTTAGAAACTACAACCTCATCAACATCCAATGGTGTGGCAGCCTGGTTCTGGTCTTTATCTTGTTTCATTAATTTTCCCTAATTGTTTAAACCCAAAGAGCCACTCACAGCATGCAGCCACAACAACTATAAGATATACTTTCTTTTGGAATTGGTGGTGGGGTTAGAAATATATATATTTATATATATTTTTTGAAGTTTGAAGTTATCTCTCGCACAACAACTAATGTGCTTATGTGCATGCCATGATTTCTCAATCTTAATTAATTAAGGTTTACCGGTGTAGTCATGACTCATGACGCAAGAATGGCCGACGAAGTGTGAGCTAAGGCAAGAGAGCTAAACCAAACAGGCCGACGTTGTTTATCTATTCTAATCTTCTTTGGCTAGGTATAAAAATATATTAATTTGATCACTACGTTGGAAATACATACTTCCGGAAAGGAATTAATGATCGAGTTTGAGTTCTACACGGTGTAAGTTATAGTGTTGTTTTTTTTTTGCCCTTTTCTCTGGGATATTCTTTAGTGTTGCTTCTAGTACTACTTCACAGAATAGGATGATTGATGGGGCAATTAACCAATAGGTAAGAGAAGCTTAATGGGGTGTTTACTGAGAAAACTTTTGGATCTTTTTAGAATTAATTAGAGGACCCTCCCGTGCAAAAAGTGAAAAAGAGATCCTTTTTGAGAACTTTAGTTTGTTTTTTGTTGCATGTATTTCTATGATAGGAGTAAAAAAAATTGATGTGCTAAGTGCTATACAAGAATTTAGAAGACATGTATAACGGATAACAGATACTGATTTGACTAATTTTTTTATAGATATCATTATTCAAATTGTACTTAAAACATGAACGATTGTGACAATAAAATTAACAACAGATAAGCTATTGGATCGGAATAATATGTATGTAGTAGAGATTATCCAAAAACGGCAAGCAAGAACAAATTCTTGTGTTTTCTAACGTGGCATTCGTTGCGTGAATGAATGTTTCATACATTTGATGCAAAGCTTCAACAATCAATTTCAGATAATCTCTTCATGTATGGTATTCTGTCTTCCTCTTATAACCAATCAGATCCAAATCAAAGAGCTACATCCAATGTAGCACAAAACGAATGAATGGTAGTCAATTTTTTTTTCTTTTTAATTGAGTTGATCTATAACAGTATGTGGTGCTGGTATAATTGAAGTCGCTGAACGTGGACTTGGGCAAAGTAAACAGATACAGAAATTGGTCGACCTTTGCTAGCTTAATCTCCATCTCTGACTTTTCTAATATACTTTAATCTCCAGTTGACTACGATCAAGAATTGCCATCTGTACAATTATCTCATCCTCACACATCCTTTTCCATTATTTTTAATTTAGGTCAAGAAGTTGGAATATATACTATTCTTGCTAGCGACCTAGATGCTTCTGCAACACAGCCTCATTGTAGCTGCTACAGATGCGATTCCGATTCCGATTCATTCCTATCAAGAAAGATAGAAGAAAGCAACTGGATAAAATTGTGGAAGGGAATTAATAATTATTGCCCCCAATCTGTGCCTCAAAACATGCTTCCTTGCTAGGAAACCACTCCTAGCCCACAATTGACTTCCCTCCCTAAAGTCAAATAATGCAGCACACGTTGTTTGTCCCCAGTCACGCACATAAATTTTCAAAAATAAAAAATATTGTAGGAGAGAAAAATCGTTGTTGAATGCAAGTGGAAAATACCTATTAAAAAAATCATTTCGATTTCGAAGATATCCATTGAAATGTTCTTACAAGCTGGAACATGTCTTCTTAGCATGAAAAGGCATACACATTATCCATCGAAAAATAATTTTTAAAGAAATTAGCGTAAATGGAACTTCGGAATAATGCATGTCTAACATTCTACAACGATTGGCGGATATATACCTAAGTTATAAGTTTATGTTTTAGTTGACAATTTTGGTCATCTCAAAAGATAAACCTAATCGAAACTAATTTTGTAATTGATTTGTTGAAAGAAAAAAAAAGTCACTTAAATGCTGTTTGTTTTTATTATTTTTCAGACACGCATTGATATACATATTAATAGTGATCGAATGTGACCGACTTTTATTATTATTATTATTTATTATTATTATTATTATGTAATTTGAGTCGTAAAAAAGCTAAGAAATGATGAGTGGAAAATTGATGCCCAAAATCTAAATCTACCAACAAAATGATGAGCACCAAACATTTGGCAATCTAGCTACTCGTTGTGTGTTTTTGCTTTTATGAGTCGGCATCTAATGCCATACCCAAGACCATACACGAGTATTTATTTACGTCTAAGCCAACATCCCAACTACGCGGCGGCATCCTAATGGCTCGTTAGGCACCGCCGGTGAACAGCGATTTACCCACGTGTGAATCCCGACATGTGAAGTGGATGAAGTGGGTGGCGCACGTGATGATCACGCCACGTGTCGGGTCTCCTCTCCGGACCCTTGCTCACATGCGTCCCCGCTTGATTAGTTGGCTGGCCCAAAAAATCGAGGCGCCGAGTTGGAAGCCAGAACCAATGAAAGGTCGACACGCGTGCCGGAGAAAAACGGTGGGGAATTGGGCGAGTTTTGAAGCGGTAAACGCGGGAGATGAGCGGAGTCCAATGGAGCCAAACTCACAGTGCATGAAGGTTGGATATATGTGTGGCTTTGAATAGGTGGGAATGGGAGAATTGGACAAAGACTCAAACTAGATCGAGCTGAGCGAGCCTTATCCAAACACAACGGAAACTATAGCTCATTAGCTCTGCCTGCCACCATTAACGTTTGAATGGAATTTTCCCACTACCTACCACAAATTAGTCCACCCATTATGCTTCTTCTTTCTCATTATCACTTGCTCTTAATTTACTCTTTGCCTTTTCCATTAAGTTTTACCATTTGGTTTTGGTTTAGGGTATATCTAGAATACTAGAAATGTAGTGAAATTGTAAAATTATTTATAACGAATTGGCCACTGTTTTTTTAAATTTTCTCAATTATCGAATTGTCAATTTACTAGCGGAGATATTTTATCAGGGTTTATGATCACAAAAACATATTATATATGTCATCATGCATGCATATTTAGGGTTGACTCTAAGTTCGCGTTCTACGAATCTCGAACGGCTAACGGTCATATTGAATGAGTGACTCTCCTCCGATCTATTGATATAGTTTCGTGTATTGACCTTTTCTTGTGATGGCTAACCCTACCACAACTCATCTTGATTAGAATTTAACAGTATGATTAAGAAAACGTTGCACGAAACCTAACAAAGTTTAGTCAATAAGAGTCTAGAACAATAAGTTGACATATACATGCATGCAAGTAAAAGCACAATTGATTACTTTTCAAAATTAGAACTTTGGAAAGAATAATCTCCCTCTCTCTCTCTCCCTCTCTCCATCGTAGACTTGGAGAAAGAATCCTAACATTATGGACTATGGAATCAAGTAATTCTAAAAGAAAACAAAATCATAATCAAGTTGATGTATTTTTATCATTTTAGCGCGAAAACGAATTTTGTAATACCAATGAGTTTTTTTTTGTTTACCATAATCAGGGTATCTCAAAGGCTTTAAAGACCCAAGAACTAATCTCTACGGCGTATGTGAAATGCTTCAAATGTGCATTGCAGCATAGAGTCTATCCACTTTGACAACTTTTTGAATCAAACGTGGATAGGAGGGTTCCCAACCTAGACGTTGATCCGCTGGACCACTTACAATACCAATACCAATGAGACTAGCTAGACTCGAATAGATTATGAGAATGTCAAACGTGCATTAGAAAAGTGTTGAACCCTAATCCAAAATACATACGTACTTATTTTTGTTATGTCCAGTTGGCATTTTTGTCTTCAATCAATGCCCAGGGGCCTGAATTTAGGGATTTATGGATAACCCTACAAAAATGGTTGCATGCACGCACCTTCCATGTTTACTGAAAGGCCATTATCTCAGATTCTCAATTTAATTTGAGTTGCAATGGCTTAGTGCTTACCGAGGTCACCTTCTTAAGAATTTTGACCAGTTATAAAATAGACAAAACTTTCTTCTTCGAAGATGAAAAAGAACCAAACCCATTTCAGAATGGACAAAACGTGCAGAAAAACCAGGAAGCATCCCCCCCAGGAACGCAGGAAGCCACAATAATATTTTCCTTTGAGACGACCCGAAAATATCAGTTACAAGCCTACAACTATTGACGCCCTCAAGAAATACATATTATAAATTATAATGTAAGATTGTTTCGATAGAATATATGTATACTTATCCATCTTTAATGTTTGGTAAAATCCCAAGCCCTATATAAAATTCTTTCCTCTATTGAGAAGCTATGTATCTGCAGCTGTATTGTAACCAATATTCGTAAAACTTACTGTCATCCTTATCTGTAAAGCTCTTTTTAAAATAATAATAATACTAATAACTGTTTGAATTAAATAATTAATCAAAAGATCAATCCAAAATATTTTGTTTGTTCTAACGTACTTTTTTTTTGTTTCAACTTTTTATCCTCTAATTAACTTTAGGTATAGATAGATTCTATGCAATCACTATGTAATGACATACCCAAGATATGGGGGATAGGATCAGGTTTCTCAGGAGGTTTGATCCCCTTTTATTGTAACAAAAGAAATATTGTTTAATGTATATGCATATGAGCATATCCACAACATAATTTGACCGGCTAACTTCTTTGTTTTAGATCAAGGAAAATGGGGAAAACTTGACCAATACCTTATTAGAGAAAAATGAGTATACTACATTACTAAACTAAATAGATGAATGAAAATAAATTTTAAAATGTATTCCTACAAGAATTAGAAAGTTTAGTTACATTTTGATGTAAGAAAACAGTTTGCATTGTGATTCTCATTGTATTTGTGTTTGTAATAAGAAATTATTAAATTGAAAAAATTGATCTTAGGTAAGATATGGAGCTTATATCACATCTTAGGTATGACCGTATGACGTAAGATTAGTTTGCATTGTGATTATCATATTTCATCTTAAGTAAGTAAATATGTCATAAATAGTTCGACAACAATATTAAATTGAGGACTAATTATCTGTTTAGGGTTAGGAAACGTACAATGATGTCTATATTTCATTTGAATTTGGCCTACAAATGATATATTACTTTGACAGCTGAAAAGGGAAATAAGAAAGAAAAAGTGAAATTGTTAAAAATATAAAGAAAAATAGGGAAATTGAAATTTGTGGATAAGATAAATGTGCCAATAAAAATTGTATTTTATAGAAAAGCAAATTTATAGTTGGTGACATATAAAAAATAAAAAAAGGTGGTGTATGGTAGATTTTTTTTTGTTGGCAATGTGGTGTATGGTAGATTGGTAGGTGTATTTCATCGAACCAGACCCAACAATGACCAAGGTCCAACGTAAACGGTTCAACCCAACGTATATTCCTTTTCAAAAATTCAAACAAAGCTACCTTAGGTCCGCTCCGTCGTTTGGTGATATGGATAAGCTTCATGTGCCCAAATATCATAATTTTTTAATTTATTTATTTTTAATTTTACGAAACCGCGACTACTGGATTTCCTCCTTCTCCATGCCCATTCAACACGCCTTTCCTTTCCCTTGCGGAAATTTCCGCTGCCCTATAAATACTCCTCCCTCATCCATTACTCCTCAATTTGAGCCCAAACTCAATTTAACAACACTAATCAAATTCTTCTTCTTCAATTTTCATATCTTGTTCTCTGCTAAAAATGGTTGATTTGGATTGGAAGGCAAAGATGGTCTCCTCAGATATACCCAGCAAATCCCCCAGACTCTCCAACAAGCTCCACCACCTCTCAATCCCCGCTTCCTTTCGCGCCGCACAAATCCAATCAGATATTTCGGCGGCGTCCGAGTCGGCTTGCTCCACTTACGAGTACTACCTCCGACTCCCCGAGCTCCGGAAGCTATGGAGCTCCACCGAATTCCCCGCCTGGAAAAACGAGTCGATTTTGAAGCCGGCGCTGCAAGCTCTCGAGATTTCGTTCCGGTTCGTGTCGACGGTTTTGTCCGACCCGAGACCCTACGCCAACCGCCGCGAGTGGAGGCGCCGCCTCGAGTCGCTTATAACTCGCGAGATAGAGCTCATCGCTCTGCTGATAGAGGACGACGAGGAGGACAGCGAGACGTGCGGAGCTGCGCCGATCGTCGATCTGAGCACATCCGGGGGTGCGCTCGCTCGCAACGGAAGCTTAGCCGAGGTGTGGAGAGTTTCCGGCGAGAGTACGGTGGTGAGCCGCACCAGCGAGTCCAGCTTGCTCCCGCGGCTCGCCGCGTGGCAGAAGTCGGAATCCATGGCGCAGAAGATCCTGTACTCGATCGAGTGCGAGATGCGGAACTGTCCGTATACTCTAGGTTTGGGAGAGCCGAACCTGGCCGGAAAACCGAACCTGGATTACGACGTCGTGTGCAAGCCGAGCGAGCTGCATTCGCTGAAGAAGAGCCCGTACGACAGCCACATCCACAACCACGAGAACCAGGCGGTGTACACAACGCACCAGGTCCTGGAGTCGTGGGTCTTTGCCTGCCAGGAGCTCCTCAAGCGCGTGAACCACCGAATCGAATCGAAAGACTTCGAAAAGGCCGCCAGCGACTGTTACCTGATCGAACGGGTCTGGAAGCTTCTGGCGGAGATCGAGGATCTCCACCTTCTGATGGACCCGGAAGATTTCCTGAGGCTCAAGAATCAGTTACGGATAAAGACGGTGGACGATACGGAGTCGTTTTGCTTCCGATCGAAGGGACTCGTGGAGGTGACGAAGCTCTGCCAGGAGCTGAAGCACAAGGTTCCGAACGTCCTGGGAGTCGAGGTGGACCCCTTGGGCGGTCCGAGGATTCAGGAGGCGGCGATGAGGCTCTACTCGGAGAAGACCGGGTCGGATAAGATCCATCTCCTTCAGGCGATGCAGGCGATCGAGTCGGCGCTGAAACGTTTCTTCTACGCGTACAAGCAGGTGCTTGTGATTCTGATGGGGAGTTTGGAGGCCAAGGGGAACCGGGTCGTGGTGAGTCCGGACTCGTGCGACTCGCTGAGTCAGATATTCCTGGAGCCCACCTATTTCCCGAGCTTGGATGCGGCGAAGACGTTTCTTGGGGACAGTTTGAATCACGAAACCGTTGCGGACAGACGGACGCAGAGGAGGCAGTAGTTGACTGGGTTGGATATGGATATGGACGCCGTTTCTTAACGACTCGGACTCGTAGGATTATCATTAAAGGAAAAAATTCTTTTTGCTCTATTTTCAGTTTTTTTTTCCCTCCTGGACTTTTTTTCATGTATGATCAAACCTTGTAAAATATTACAATTCTTATAAAATATTTGATTTTTTCTATTCCAATGACTGCCAAAGAACAGTTTTTTTTTTTACCACAAGGCAAGGAGAACGAAAACTACCTAATAGAAAATGTAATAGAAATTAATTACATCCTATTGTCCTTTTAGTATGGGCGGCTAAGCAACACTACAAAGTTTGAGTCTTGCTCTTCAACTTGTAAAAGGGATAAGTGGTGTTGCAAGTACCTTAACAGGAACAATTAAATAAACTTGGGCCTAAAATGTGGACTGAAACTTGGGCCTTTCAATGGAACGGGCTTAACATTGTTGATTAGACTTGGGCCTAACATTGTGGACTAAAACTTGGGCCTAACATTGTGGACTCAAACTTGGGCCTAACATGGTGTATTGAAACTTGGGCCTAATATTGTGGATTGGTTAGGCCAGAATCCACTTTTGTAGCCCAATGTTTTTCTTTTTGGTCTTAAAAAAAACAATGAACCCAATTGTATACTAACACATGGCTACTTAATTACGGTGTCATTTGTCAGCTATATAATGAGCGACGTATGATAGTGACTCCTGATTAAAAAAGAAGAAGAGACGTATGATAGATTGATAGTGACTCAAAACCACATCACCAAGTGTCAGGTACCACGATCAGAGACAAAGACGGTTCTGTAGTCTGGGCCATATGACTCGGACATAGTAGTCCAAATTTTCAGAAATTCAGCTCACCAATCTGTATACTCACCCATATTGCAAACAAATACATAATAATAAAACTCTGAAATTCCTCCTCGATTTACATCATAAAAAGCAATCTTCAAAAAAAGCTGGTTCAAATTTAACAAAGGAAATAAAAAGCTTATAGCTCTCCTTCACTCGTTCCGCAAATTTCTACCTTTGTACGGTCATTAGCTTCCTAACTTTCTTAACTTGCCAAAAAAACTTTCTTAGCTGAAAGGAAACCTCTAAAAAGTAGTTGTTATTTGTTTTTTTCTGATTGGAATTTCTGAATTCACAGAGGGATTAACAGCTCCAATCTGCAACTGAAGTCTCCTCCTCCATGTTAGAGGAATTTGTCACGGAAAATGGTGGTGGGAAGCCATTCAAGCCAAGATGATCGTCGGGGCTGGCATGTAATCATCTATGTAAGTATGTATGTATTCTCCAAATTCAACACAATTTTCTTTTTTCAATTTTGGAAAAAAAGGGTTTTCCTTTCCTTTTTCAATGGTTTTAGGATGTGGGTTTGTGGAAATAATTGCCATAGATAAACATGGAGATTATGAATTTTTGACTAAATGGATGCTTTGCCTTGCCTTTTATTCATTACAGGTTGGATTAAATGAAAGCAAAAGCGACCCCAACTTATTTATCGAGAAGAGAAAAGCGACTTCTAGAACCAAGTTAGAGACTTTTAAGCGGTGGATCCAAATCCTGATTCCAAATTGAGAAGTCTTCCTCCTTATATGACACCCTTTTAGGCTTTTTAAACACGGGCTTCATGGAAGTGTAACCCACTTTTTCTCCATTGCACACTTTCAATCTTTTCTTCAACTTTCAGTAAGTTTCTGAATCTGGGTAGGATTTATTTGTGCAAGTTCTCGATTTCTCTGTGTTGAATAATCATGGGATCGGGGATTGTTGCTTCTGGGACTTGGCAAAGCATACAGATTCCAGTCTCTCGTTCACTTAATTGTACCTCTTCTAGTTCAAAGCCATCGTTTTCGATTTCGCTTTCTTCATTGGCAAAGTCTAGTGGAAGCAATGGAGGTTTGAGACATGGGTTAGTTCATAGTTTGGTCTTTTCCGGGTCGAGTAATTTAAAAGGTCGTAGCTTTAAGCAAACTTGTAGAGCCAATTTTGAGGATTTCTCGTATGATGAATTGTCAGATCAGATTGAGGAACTGGCTCAGAAGTTGAATATTTCTGGTGATAATGACGAAAATGAAGAGGAGGATACATCTTGGGTTATGTCGAAAATTTCGAGTTCTAGGTACCCAGAACGAGAAAAGAGCAGAGACAATGGTTTTTCAATGCAATTTTCGAGCTTCAAGCTTAATGCTTTAGAGCCATCTCTGCTTGGGATATTTCCGGAGCCACCAGACTGGCCAGAGAGAAGTGAAATTGTTAGAGCAGACATTGAACGAAAGGCAAACAGCCTCGAATTTCCAATGTCCCTTAGGTTGTTGAAGAAGAAGCATCAACAATGGGAGGAGAGTTCCAGAGAAGTGGGGGAGTTTATTGCTTGTAGTTCTTTGAACAAGGCCTTCTCTTCCATGGTGTTTATCATCCATGAGCTTCATAGCTATGCTTTAAGTATAGGGGGATGTCTGTACTGTGAAGACTTTAAGGAAATTATATCCAAGGTGCAGAGAGAAATGAACTTTTCATTTGTGTGGTTGTTTCAGCAGGTCTTCTCAAAATCACCGAGTCTCATGGTGTATGTGATGGTCTTGTTGGCGAATTTCACAGTTTATTCAATGAATGGTAATAATGCTGTTATTCCATCTACTAGTCCTATGCCTGATGTGGCTGAGATTTTGAATATGGCTGTGGTGACGCCGCTGGAAATACCATCCTCTGTGTATTGGAGTACGAAGACAACCTTGAAGAAAGCGATCCCCAATGAAAGGGAGAATGAGGATGGGGCTCGCATTAGGTTGATCAAGTTGACTGAAAAGATGTTTGATGTTTCGTTGTTGAATAACGAGGAGTTGAATTTGTGGAAATCGGTGCTGGAAGAAGCTTCGAAAATGCAGGCAGAATTAACAACTGAAGATCTTGATCATGAAACTGTGCAACAATTTGTGTCCCCTGTGACTGTGAATCTCGAAGCAGATGATTATGAGTGCTACTTTAAGACAGATATTTTGTACCAGATGGGCTTATCTCAGGAGCCTGATAATCCACTTCTTCTGTCAAACTATGCACAATTCCTCTACGTCGTGGCTCGTGATCACAATAGGTGAGTCCAAATTATCTGCTTCAACTTACTATTTACTTTTATTTGTATCTGTTGGTTGCTTGCTAGTCTGAATTTAATTTGATTCCGAGGAAAACACCATTTAGGTGATAGGGAACGAGTCTAGCAAATCATATATGTCTGTGCATACAAGTCCTGAATACATGTTGTCTTTGCTACATGATAAATAATACAAAAACACCATGATAAACCATCTATGTCTTTGCTGCATGTTGTCTTCCTAATTTGAAGATATGTATAGTATGGTGGGGTATGACCGTATGAGATCCTTGTGGATTTTGCTTCTCTGATTTGCATGGGTCCAGGAAGTTCAAGTGCCCAACAAACTTCATTTTTGTATTATTTATCATGTAAATGGTTTATCAATTTATGACCAACTAGGTGCTAATATTTCAAGTATTACATGAATTGGTGAAAGCATTGTCCCAAAAGAGAAGAACATGGTTTTGAATTTGAAGTTGAATTTTAGAACAGGACTTGGAAACTCTGTGGTGCATTTGCCCGAGTCATGACTGATATGATTTGTATGATCTATGTTGGTGTATGCAGGGCGGAGGAGTGCTTCAGGCGCGCAGCGCAGGCTGAGAAACCCGATGCCGAGGTTTTGAGCCGATATGCAGACTTCTTGTGGCATGTAAGGAACGACATTTGGGGTGCAGAAGAGAGATACCTGCAAGCAGTGTCAGCTGAGCCCTCGAGCCCCTATTATGCCTCCAAGTATGCCAGCTTCCTTTGGAACACCGGGGGCACCGACACTTGCTACCCTCTCGAATCCTATGATAAAGTTTTGTAAATTAGCTAAATAAAGATACAGGGATGTATGTGTTCCTGGATGCTTTATTTCTTACTTAATCTACTAATGAGTTACTGCACTAATTAGATTAGTAATCTATACCGAAGGAACCTACCAAGGAAATAAAAATCTCTGTCCTCATTCGAGACCAGATTGATTGCAAAATTAGATTTACCCAGTTTTGTAACCCCAGTGATTGCAGAATTAGCTTCATCCAGTTTTGTACTCGAGTTTGATCTTAATAAGAAATGAGTTTGACATTGAGTTTTGAGGAAGTCTTTCATTTGAAGTTTGAACGCATCCTTATGCATTCGGAACAAAAGTTAACTGTGCTTTTTCACAAAGATTGCTTCAATGGTTTGTTTGTCAAAGTCATCTATGAATCCTTTCACCTACCTGAATTAGTTGGATGATGAAGAACATGCGATTAATTAGCATCCATTGATTCAAACCATAAAGTTGTATTAATGTTGAAATTAAGCCAAGTAAGCCAAGTAATGTTACAAGTCTTTTGTGCTTATCAGAGACTTATTCAGAGGTCTTCCATTGTTGATCTGCTGAACACCTTTGCTAAACTAGGCAGTCCCTTAACTGCCACCTCAACAACCCTCTTTATTTATACGATTTATACTTGCTCTTATTCCTTGGCCGGCTGGGTTTTCAGAGATGTGGCTTTCTTTATTAGAAAACCTACACCACTTTCTTGCTTTTTATCATTGTTTATCTCCGTTCTGTGCTGATTATTAGTTTTACTACCAAAAGGGTACTTGCAATTACACTCAAATTGACGTGGACAGGATCGATCACCTTTTGCGCGCGCTCTCTCTCCCTGAAGTCTGAACAAGAACAAGAACAAGTTACTAAGTTAGCAACATTCTAACAGATTTTTGTAACGGAATTTTTAACTCTAGGTATGAAAGTGACCAACGAAGGTATCACAACCTTCAATAATTTTATCACAAAACTCACCAACTGAGAGAACCTAATTAAGCAAGACGAACACCTTGGCTTCTGCAAACTCAATGAAGCTTCAGGTACCCAGCTTATGTACATTTTAGTCTATTCCTGCAGCACCTATTCTTCTTGGTCTCTTCCGACGGGTCTCAATTACACCAATGAAGGTAGGTTGTATATGGTGCTGTCTCAATTAATCTTGGAGATATACCACCACAGTATTAGTCTTACCTCATTTGACTATCTCAACTTACCAGAATAGGGAGATATACCACCACCACTATACCACATGAATAAACCATAATGCAAACGAGCCTTAGTGGACAGAGAACAAAATTAAGCAGGCCACTTGTTAATTAATTAACAATAAGACTCTTCTCCCCTATCTATATGTGGTCATTAAATACAGCAGTTTGATAGTTCAACTTACCTAATTCTTGTTGCTGTTATCCTTTGTTTTTTCTTTCTGTACTTTCCAGCTTTTGTTTCCTCTGTTTGTATTTGCCGTCTTTGTCTTTTTGTGTCCTTTCTGTTCCAAAAAAAAAGATATATAGTTCCAACTTACATAATTCTATCACCAGCTAGCTTCCTGCTGCTTCTGCAAACTGATCGAATGGGGCTTCATGTACCCAACTTCTCTGTATTTTGGTTTATATACCTTCATGTCCTAACCCTTGTGCTTCCCATGAACCGTCTACATCCTACAAGTCTTGTAAAGGCACTTGGAAATGAAACTGATCGATTCGCTTTGCTCAAATTCAAAGAAGCCATAGCCACTGATCCACATGGATTCTTAAACTCATGGAATGACTCCTTTCACTTTTGTAACTGGCATGGAATTACTTGCGGCACAAGGCATCAAAGAGTAGTAGCCTTGAAGCTTCTTCGTTCTGATTTGCATGGAACCATTTCACCTCACATTGGCAACCTCTCTTTTCTAAGGTTCATCGACCTTCAAAATAACAGCTTCTCTGGCAACATTCCACAACAAGTTGGTCATCTGTTCCGATTGCGGTATCTAAATCTAAGTTATAACATGTTGGAGGGGGATATTCCGGTCAACCTGACCTTCTGCAAGGAACTGAGCTTCATAAATTTTGGATCAAACCGCCTTATTGGCAAAATTCCATCGGAGCTTGGTTCGTTGATGAAGCTATCGTATCTTATTCTTGAGATGAACAATCTGACAGGAGGCATCCCACCTTCCTTAGGAAATCTTTCATCAATCACAGCACTTAGCTTGGTAGAGAACAATTTGGTGGGAAACATTCCAGAGGAGATAGGCCGACTGAAAAGATTCTCTCTTTTTCTCATTGGTGCCAATAAATTCTCTGGTACGATACCTCCCTCCCTTTTTAACATATCATCTATGAAGGAATTCTCAATTGCAGGTAATTCGTTTAGGGGCAGTATTCCACATGGTATAGGCCTAAACATGCCTAATCTCCAAACAATAGGCATTGCTATAAATGAATTCTCTGGGACAATTCCAGCTTCTTTTTCAAATGCTTCTCAACTTCAATCAATTGACATTGGGCAAAATAACTTTGTGGGCCAAGTTCCCGCAAGTCTTGGATATCTCCGCAACCTCCAGTGGCTCAACGTAGGCTCCAACAACCTAGGAAGTAATTCATCAAATGATTTGGGGTTTATAACATCCTTGACAAATTGTAGCAGATTGAAAAAACTTAGTTTATCTGTGAACAATTTCGGAGGAGTTTTACCCATGTCTGTAGCCAATTTGTCAACCCAATTGACTCATCTCTTCCTTGGGATCAATCAAATATCAGGAACGCTTCCTGATTCATTTGAGAATCTCAACAATTTGATAATCTTAAGCCTGCCGGATAACCTATTCACAGGAGTCATTCCTACTACTTTTGGAAAGTTCCAAAAGCTGCAAGCATTGGGATTAGATGATAACAGATTATCTGGACCGATCCCATCTTCCATTGGAAACCTCACTCGATTGTTTGGACTCGACTTATCGAAAAATGAATTAGAAGGAAGCATTCCTCCAAGTATAGAAAACTGCCAAAATTTGCAGAAGATGGAGATATCACATAATAGACTCAGTGGAGTTATACCACCACAACTTATTGGTCTATCTTCATTAATCTTTCTATACTTATCACAAAACTCTCTAACTGGTAGCCTACCCGTGGAAGTGAGCAAGCTAAAGAATATCGATACACTGGACATCTCTGAAAACAATTTGACTGGAGAAATTCCAGAAACCATTGAGGAATGTGTAATCCTTGAATATCTTTACCTAGAAGGAAATCTCTTTCAAGGAATCATACCTTCTTCCTTGGCTTCTTTGAAAGGTTTGCAATATTTAGATCTTTCACGAAACAACTTGTCAGGGCAAATTCCAAAAGATTTACAGAGACTTCCATTCTTGTTGTATTTGAACATTTCTTTTAATAATTTGGAGGGTGAGGTACCAAAAGAAGCAGCCTTTCGAAACACAAGCGCAATATCATTGGTTGGAAATACCAAACTTTGTGGTGGTGTTTTCGAATTGCATCTACCAGCCTGCCCCATCAAAGTATCAAAGCAGAGAAAGATGCATGGTTCCAAACTAAAGTTGATAATTTCTTTCGTTTCGGGATGCTCTCTTCTGTTTGCAGTCTTACTTGCTCTTTATTGGAGGAGAAAACAGAAAAAGAAACCATTATCTGCAGACTCATCAATCAACTTCCTTACTAAGATTTCCTACCACACACTTCATCAAGTTACCGGTGGATTCTCTTCTAGCACTCTAATTGGATCAGGCGGTTTTGGCTTCGTATTTAAAGGGATTCTTGATCAGGAAGAAAACAATGTAGTTGCCATAAAGGTTTTCAACCTTCAACAAAAAGGAGCTTCCAAGAGTTTTCTGGCAGAATGCAATGCTCTAAGAAATATTCGACACAAGAATCTTGTGAAGATCTTAACGTGTTGCTCTAGCATGGATCACAATGGTAATGATTTCAAAGCTCTAGTTTTTGAATATATGTCAAACGGGAGTTTAGAGGAGTGGTTGCACAATGAAAACCAATCAAGACTTTTGAACCTTGTTCAAAGATTGAATATTGTTGTTGATGTTGCTTCTGCATTATGTTATCTTCATAACCATTGTGAACCACAAGTCATTCACTGCGACATGAAGCCGAGCAATGTTCTTCTTGACGATGACATGGTTGCTCGTGTAGGTGATTTTGGGTTAGCAAAACTCATCTCAACGACTACGGACTCCTCTCAAAATCAAAGTAGCACGGTTGGAATAAAGGGAACCATTGGCTATGCTGCTCCAGGTAATTAACAATTAACCTTCCACATTATATAATTTCTTAAATTTTTATCTACATGTTTATTGTGTCCTAGATAAGTATGATCGAATATAGACAAATTGAATAATTTTGACACCGTGACGCTTACAACCAACTGAAATTTTAAGCCCTAACAAATTATTGTAATGATACAAGACATGAATAATCTATTTCTTTAAGATACAAAAAATTGGTGATGAAATTGATCTATTTTTATCTCATCCTGATAGTGGAAATCATTTGTATAATATATTCATACATCACAAACCCTTGATGATGAAAAAGTTTGCATAGATCAATAATGAAAACTTTTCATACTATAGAAGTTAGGTTCCAAATTTTGTGTTTAGTACACAAAGAAGTAAAATCCCTGATTGTTTTATGAGTTGCAGAGTATGCAATTGGTGTTGAGCCATCAAGACAAGGGGATGTATATAGTTATGGGATCCTTGTGTTGCAAATGTTCACGGGAAGAAGACCCACTGACGAAATGTTTAAAGACGGTTTCAATCTCCATAACTTTGTTAAGATGGCCATACTAGGAGGACTTATGCAGATTGTGGATCCTACTCTTCTTGCCACTTTAGAAGAGACATCACCTGCAACAATAGAAAATGAAATGAACTACATCAGTGGTTACAACAATGAAATTGAAGCAGATGAAGAAAACATGGACTATGAGAACTTAAGCAAGACGAACACTAATGTGTGGAAATGCATACTTCCAATCCTTAAAATCGGACTTGCATGCTCAGAAGAATCACCGAGGAATAGGATGTCTATGGAGGAGGTGCATAGGGACCTGCACCATATAAAAAATGCCTACATTGGTGTTGAGAACTGTCGAGAGAGACCAAGAAGAGGCTAAATTAACAACAGGTGCTGCTATTTTCTTCTTTATGATATATATGTGCTAGAAAATAATATTTTTATTTTCAAAATTCTAGTGTATGACTGCAATAGGTTTTTCTTGTGCAAATAACTTACAGAGCTACAGCATGGGAAGCAAGGTGTCAATATTCTGCCAGTTGTGTAGTTGTGGAATTGTGGTAGTACTGAAGAGTGAAGAAATAAGTTGTCGCTAAATTATGTAGTGCTTGGTTTCGATTTCTAGGTTATGAGTTGTTTGTTCTGTGGATTTCCTCTGAGAGACTAGCTATGTTGTAGATTTTTTGTAATAAGGGATGTAATACATTTGGTTTCGTGGGAGCACCAACTCCTGAATTCAGTCCCTATTTATTGAAGGCTTTTGGTTAACAAAATTGTGCTACTGATATAGCTTCACTTCACTGTTTGAAAATTGCAACTTCAAGATATTTGTGAATTATCCACGTTACTATCACAAAAAAAAAATGAAGAAGAAAATGACTAAATGTTATGTAAACGGGTCCGAAAGATGCAGTTGATCATGATATATACCTTGTGATTAAGAAGTTTCTGACCTTCCATTACTAGTGAAAAGAAATGAAAGGGAGTGATCAGAATGTAAATGATTTCCTTTCCGTTTGATGTTGGGACAGTGTTTGTTTAGGAGTGCATCAGTAGCCATTTCGTTTGCAATTTCAGGTGTCTATTCAATCATGTATATAAAATAGTGACAAGGACATATAAAGAGATTCAAAATAGAATCACTAACTAATAATGTCTGGATGCGAAAAATTCCTCTAGGGCCATTTATGCAAGATATGTTCTACAATCTGGTGCAAATTAGACTGGGAAAAATCCTATCTAACTGCCTCGTGTTACATGGTAAGAATACAAGAAATCAATCTACTATGGGCGTGAAAAATTAGCTGCTGTCACTATAACGCATTGTGGAATATGCAATATTATACAACTCGGGAACCAACAAGCATCGGTCGTTATAGACTGGAAAATCTTCCAGCAATTTAATCAGAGAGAACGTAAGCTCTAAAATCACCAAAACCAGATGTTGCGACTGTCAACAGCTTTGACAGACGTTGGCACCAATGGCATTTGCCCAAACTCAGCAGCAAATCTGTCGACGCAGTGGGTTCTTTTTTCAGTATGGCCTCCCATGCTACTGATTCCAGTTGAACCAATCTCGAATATCTTACCTGAATATATGGCGAGACATGATTAATTGAAGAAAGTACAAATGAGATAATTTATGCTAATGTCCTACTCTGTTGTAAAAGCATTGCTCCACTGCATTTGGATCTAAATATTACTTATGATGTATTGATGTATCATTATGACGTGTGATCCAGTTCCAAGTTCATTTAAGAACAGAAACATGGGAGGATATACTTATCTTCAAGAAAATCAAAGTGTAGCTATAACCCACTTCCTAAAGACCTACTCATGGAGGACCAAGGACAAGTCTGACCAAAAAGGTGCTCCCTAGGAACCATTAGTAAGTATTGCCTCACAACACTAGAAAGTCCAAAAGTCTCACACAGTTGGCATTCCAGCAAAATGTCATTCACAGCTATACAGCCAACTAATCCCAGACCAGGCCACCTCAATTGCCAAAATTCCTGCAGTCCTGCCTCAACCTAAAGTATGAAAAGATGAACTTCATAACATGTACTAAAGAAATCCTGGTTGCACTCAGGAGGAGGACAGTTGGTGCAAGTAGCTAAAAGTGTGAAAATTGAAAATTGTGGATCAAGCTGATGAGAAATGATCAACACATCCCCACAAAGACCGGCAAAAGTATAATCAGTTTTAACATTCCAAATTGTTAAGATTAGTCATGTGGTTTTTGACAAAGGTAGCATACAAAGCTGCTCAAACAAGCAGGTGCAAGGAACCAAATTTATAAACTAATGTGACTTAAAAGGATATATGATTTACCTTTCACCCATACTGGGGGAGCACCAGTCACATTTGCTACAAGAAAAGACATTGCAATGTCTTCACAGTTCCTGGTGAAATTCAATCCATGATTAAGTGGAATTTTTGTACATTGAAAGAAAGACATATATATGTGCACCCACAACTCAGAATATGGATCCATGAAAACAAGTAAGCAGCAATGATCAAAAGCAAATGAGAAACCTGTTCTTGGTTATATATTCTTTGATTGATGCTGGCATTTCATTTGTATACAGTCGGAGGTACTTTTTGTGGAAGAAAGCTGCCTTAGAGAGTACCATACTGTAGGTACCCGTCCACCAAACCGACCACCATCCACCATAAATGTAGTGATCCATATGACCATTCTGCACAGAGAGCATAGACTGATGAGACAGTTGACCACGTATTACATCAAGAGTTTTCAACAGTATGGAAATAAATGGCTTTCTTGAGTAAATACTAACGGTCTTTCATGTGAAGGTTGTCTAGCCTATACAAGTAGAAAACAATATATTTTCCTGAATGAATAGACAATGAGTTGATATGTCTCCTTAAAAGAATTTTCCAACAAAGGAGCTTGAAGTATAGAGAACTGAACAGGACTTCATAACTCTCTAAATGGAGGTACAAAATTTCAGAGTATGAATTGCAGCAAGAGGAAAAATATATCTGATCGAGACAAACCATTGGATCAACCCAGTGCATACGAGGAACAAAGCCAACCATCGTATCTGATGCACTTTGCCAAACATCAAAAGCAAATTCTACCGAAGAGCAAGGGAATACGACATCGTCATCAATCGAAAAAACAGCATCCGTTTTCAAATCTGGAATTTCTTTAAATCTGTTGTTCAAACTGTCTTCCTTATTGATATCGAATTTCAATTCAACTCGTCGCCCATCTCTGGTGTTCAACTCTATAATGTGGTATAGAGTTTTTCTCAGAGAATCTGATGGAGGACTTGGCTCACTCCACACAATATGTATCGAATCAAGCCGAGGACATCTAGAATAGTGAGAAATAGACTGCTTCAAAAGATCATATCTCTTCCACGTGTTCATTACAATAGCATATCCTTTCCTGTGTACAAATTGCACATTTCAGCATGAATTTCATAAGAACTAGTATCTCTAATGTTGTTTAGCAATGAAATAAGTCATCACATGATTTTCTTGAAAAAACATCCAGGAGTCTATACTTTTTTTCTTTTGTGAAGTCTACTCTGCTATGTTGAATCTTTTTCTTTATTTCTAAATATGTTCAATCCAACTTTACTCCTTCAATTATCTAATATGGACAATTTTAGCCAAAATCTTTTTTCATTTTATCTAAATGGGAAGTATTCAACAATTCATTTCCATCCATTTGACCATATGACAACCAATTGTCATTTCTATATAAGGATTAGAGAAAGTTACAGATTTTGAAAATTTAAAAAAAAAATCTAAATATAACTTTTCCAGATAGTAGAAATTCGTGAATATAATTTGTTTCACTAACCATCAAAATTTATAAACAATCCGCATTAAACACCGAGTTTGTTTACTAAAAATAGAATCCAAATTAACAGTGATCAAATTCATAAACAATTAACTTTAAACACCGAGCTTATTTACCAGAAAAAGAATCCAATTAACAGTGATTTGCAATTCAATGGCTGTTGATCGGATACTAATTTATCATTAAGCAACTAATGCCAAGCAACTACACGACTAACTTCACGAACCTTGAATCGGAGAACCGTTCCAGAGAGGCACTGTGACTGGTCCATCCCATAAACTCCGAAGCGCGGCCGGCGAGCACGATGAGGGTGAAGCCGATGCAAAGTCCGAGTACAAGCTTAATCTTCACCGATCCAACGGTCGAGATCAGCGCCTGCCGGAACCTCTGAACCGCTCGACGGTTCATCAAGCTCCCCCTCATCACCCCACGTGGCTTGGCGAACTCCGTTTTGACTCGCTGGCGCCAATCCCAGGCCGATTCGGCCGAGTCGGAAAGAGTTGCTTCAAGCACGAGTCGACGCGGATTGAGTCGTTCTAGAACTGTCCATCCAGTTCTATCCTCGCCAGTAGAGGCAGAGAGAAAGAGAGTGCTGCGGCGTGGCGCGGATTGGAGAAGTACGGGAAGTTAGAGAGTGATGGACGGCTGCGATGAGATTAGAGTTGGTGACGGGGAGCTCATCAGCGTCGATCTCACCGTCCACGCTCTCGTTCACGTCCACTGTCAGGCCTTTGTTCCCAGATCAGAGAGAAGCTCAGAGCCGGGTTAAATGACGAGGGGTTTGTTTGGAGTGTTTTAATGGTAGACGCAAATACTGGTGTTAATAGCGTAACGGTGTATGATGTGATGAGGATGATGATGACGAATGATGAGAGAAAAAGTAGCCCACAATTTTTGACGGGAAGAAAATGATATTTTTGCTGGTGGTTGAGTTTTTGTGACCATCGACAGATTTCTGGTTGTTAAGGTGGACTAGAAGGAGGAGAAGAATTTTGTTTCCCTTGAAATCCTCTTGACGACGTCGTTTTCTACTTACCATACAAGTTTCTGCCGAGTGCCGACTCTATCGGATGTAATTGGTATCTCATCTACCTATTACGGTAACTATTTGATGCTTTTTCTTTAGTGGGTTAAAAAATATTTAATCTTTGGTAAAATCATAAAATTCAGGTGATTGACCATTCGATTTGGATGGGAAATGATTTGTTTTTTTTTTGTAAGATTAAAATTGAATATATTTCAACTTTTTTATTCAAAATATATTTCAAAGATAGTATTAATAAGTGTCTTTGTTATTAATCGAGACCTAATTTGTTTAATGATATTATTCTCTACATCGATATATGAAGTTTCATAATCAAATCTTTTATTCAAATAAAAAATATGCTTGTAATTAAATTTGCTCTACATGCGAGCTTTTATTGTTGTTTTTTATTAAAGGGAAAATAAAATTTGAATTTGAAACATTTATCAATATTTTGTTGAATAGAAATTATTTATTCACCCAACTAGATGCTAATTAGCTTCATACCACTTGTTATTGTGTTTACCGTTTTGCCGACAAAGCTTTTTTTCGTCATAAAGATGAAAATATGGTTGAAGTATATATATATATATATATATATATTTCTATTTGATTTGATGTGAATTTCATGTCCGTCGGTTACAATGAACAAGAAATGTGACGCGATGGTACATAAACAAATTAAATTAGTATTTAGAAAGTTTACAAGATTAACAATGAAACAATGCATGATTTAAATAGCTCACTGCTCACCCAGCCTCACACCTTAACATTTGGCCGGATTTTAGTTCACTACTAGTTGCTTATAGGCTTATAGCCTATAGGGACACATAGCACAAGCCACGTAATTTCATTGAACTTTTCGCATGAAACTCGCCGTTGACCCGGCACCTTCTGTGATTGGATAGTTATTGTCCAAAGTCCACATAGTGATTGTCATATTGATACAAAGGAAATCCCCATTCACGTTGCTCCAAATTATTAATTGGGCCTTATAGCAACTAGCCCACTAGCCCATTCTCCAACAGTCCATGACTAATCTATGATAAACGAATTTCAAATTCTATATATCCCTCCAAATTACTGTTTTACCCATACCACATAAGCACTTAACATAATATTTAACGGTAGATACTATAATGGCTAACGGAAGACATAATTCATGTACCATCATGTTTCTTATGAGCATTAAGATACCAAAAATTGCATTTAGTGATAGTTGAGGTACCATATGGAGGTTTTTCTCAATTATGTAATAATTTGTATATAACACTATTTTTTTCTTATTGGATGGAACAGCCGTCTATTTGCAAGATTTCAAACAACCATTTTTTTCAATGAATTGTTCTCAATGCAGTTGATCATTTTGGAAGGGAACAAAGTCATTGGAGTAGTACATATAGAGTACAAATTTGAGTGCCATTTTCCTTTTTCAGGCCTGAGCAATTCCTCATCATCGTGTAGATAGGCCACTGGGAACAGTAGTCAGCACTCACTTGTTGAACTTTAAAACCATGAACTATGCGCATCACAAGAGAAGAGTGTATGACATGGGGGCGGTGAAAGTCGGTGTTACTTTATTATTTGCATTATTGCTTCTGGAAAAATTAATCAGTTTTCTTCTTCTATAAACATTGATACAGACATCACAAAAATCCAAGGTGATAAAGTAAACCAATTACATCACAATGTTAAATGTTTAAATATGCTTTTGGAATTTGGACAGAAAATACCTAGTCGGCCGGTAATTATTTCATATAGACTTATCTAGTTATCTCTATATATACAGAGTTCTAGCTATAGGAAAATTCCAAGTTTAGTTGGTACAAGAAAAATATCGATCTGTTCTTGATTTTTTTTTGCAAATATCTTTCTTGATTTGACCTAGCATGAATAATCTACACTTGTTTGGATCATGTTTCGCCACTTGTGCTCCTCGTCACTCGATCGAAATTATTTTCTTGACATTGTAGTCGAATCTCACACCGAAAATTTAAAGACTAAAATTTATAATTTAACGACGTATTTTAGCTTCTTTCTATTTGACACGATCATGTGATGTAGCTCATTACTAGCAATGAGGAAGTTAATCTCAATTAGATTACTTGGTCTTATACTAAGAGCATTCTTAATTATGATGTCTTCCACAGGGGATAATTTAATCACTGTGTTTGTTGCTTGCACTCTAAGTTTTGATCATTATTCGATGATCATGAAACGCTGCAAATATTTTTTGTCTTCTTTTCTTTTTGTCTTACCGGCCTCCTACAACCCAAACCACAATATTCAAATCGCCTATGTTTGATTTAGGTTATTAATTGCCTTTTGTTTTCCTTCTTTGACAGATGAAACTATAGCAGTAAAATCTCTACTATTATAAATAGA
The DNA here is from genome assembly GCA_030142095.1 of Rubus idaeus. Lineage (NCBI taxonomy): Eukaryota > Viridiplantae > Streptophyta > Magnoliopsida > Rosales > Rosaceae > Rubus > Rubus idaeus. The sequence goes on from CM057971.1 coordinate 4,376,286, forward strand.
GGGTGTGAGGTTTGATGTTAAAAAATTCACCAAAATTCAATTTTTTTATAATGTCCATTTAAATACAATTTGTTAATTCTTCGGCATTTAATTTCGAAAGATGAAATTGTCAAATTATGCAATAAGGTAAACTCAAAAAAAATAAACATAGCAACTCGCAAGGAAACTACCCACTAATTACCACACTCAATGCACACCAAAATTTGTAACTTTTTTTTTTGGTGTTTATTATCTTCTGATGAGGACAAAAATACAAGAAATGTAAAGTTACCGGATCGACTATGTGTGCGTATAAATATTTTTTTTTACCACGTTCATAGTGGATGCGGACACAAGGCTAGTTTCAATAGCTTGATATAATGTCTCGAAGCAATCATCATTTTCAAGTTAAGAACAACAAAAGCGCACATCATTTATTCCCCTTATTTTTGAATAAGCAAATTTACAGGTCCATCAGTAAGTCTAAACTGATAAATATATATTTCCGCTCCTTAATCCAAAACTGGTGATGATAAGGGATTATTATTTGCAATATTAGTAGGATCATACACTAAATTAGTAAATTATCCTTGCTCCTCCTTGATCCTTATCATAATTGTTTTTTATAATCAAAGGCTGACGGAATCAAATTACCTAATAATTCACCTACTCCTTGGTGAATGTGACAGAACATCTCACTTTTTTGGTTGCAGTTCTATAATTATTTTTTGTCTCCAGGTTAATCCATCTGTTTATTCCTATACTCCCACAGGCCATATTATTTTAAAACTTTAAATTTAATTATATGCAGTGAAAGTATAGAACTAGCTAGCTGGTCGAGACTAATCCAGAAACTTGCATGTGCTGCCAAATCAGCAAATAAGTAATGGCCCTAATCAAATGGGCGGCGGGTAGCAACCAAATTATTAGAATCAAATATTTCAAGGCGATTTTTGTCACCATTTATTGAGCACTAAAAAAATATGGTTTTCGTTGGGAATATTTGTCTATTATGTGAGTGAATATCCACATTGTATATATGCTCATTAATTATTTAAACATAAATAGCCATATCAAAAATGAGGAGCTCTGAAAGAATAAGGGCACACAAATAGATTAATATAAGACATTCGATTTAGCAGTGGGCATTCCAACATTGATAAACCGAATTAATCTCTCTAAATTGCACTGTGAGGTTTCGGTAATTAAGCCTCCCTAAAAAATGAGGGAAAATCAAATAACCAAGCATGTAAGGTAATGCCGAATCTAAACAAATATGGCTGAATTTAACCCATATCTAATTGGATTAGTAAATGTGCTCCTAAAGTAGCGAAGTACTACAACCAAACTATGTGGTTGAGTTGGCACGGATGCAAGGTTGGGAACCCCCCAACCTGAGTTCGATCCTCTTGGTACACATGGGCACATACTTGAAATATAGTTGTGTGAAGATTGACCAGCTGGTTTGAGGGGCCCACTATGAGTGGGCTCGTGCACTAGCGACCGAGAGATTAGTCTGGCATTAAGGCTTGACCCCGCAATACCTCGGTAATGGGTGAGTGGAATGGGCTGCTGAGATACTTGTCGGGGGCTTCAGCCCAAATTGCATGTGTTATTAGGTGGGTGCTAGTTCCTGACCGGCCCACCCCCAATGGATAAAAAAAAAATAGCAAAGTACTACGTAGCTTAGAGCATCCACAATAGGGACCCAAATTTGGGTCTAAAAGACAAGAATCTTACTCACAGTGGGTCGGAATAAAATTGACCTATATTTGCATGAGACTCAAATATATGTCAAGTTTTAGACAAATATAGGCCAAGACTGGACCTATATTGTTTTGGACTCATTTGTGGAGTCCTCCCCCATGTGCAAACCATAAAGAGATTTGGACTCATATTTGAGTCTAAATATGTGTCACAGTGGTGATGATTCATATTTTGAGACTCAAATATGAGTCTAAAATAAATGAGTCTTGCACCACTGCAGCACCCAATAAAAGTAATTCATTTTGTACACTATTCATATTGACTCATATCACTATTCCGGCTAATTTGGACTCAAATTTGAGTCCAAAAAATGAGTCTCCACTACTGATGCTCTTAGTTAGGCCAAATTAATCAAGCTTTGAAAAAAACAGGTGTCACTATTGTGTACATGTGGTCCAGACCGCCGCCCCCTCCACCCCAACCCCATAGTAGGTCGATGAAATTCCCTGCTGATATCTGGGCTCACTTCAAATCCAGCAGTGTTTAAGTTTGAAACGTAATGATATATATTGGGGGGACAGATAGGACATTCAAATTCCAACCCATGTGATGCTTCAATCTTCATGCTTCTAATTTCTTCTATAAACATTGCCTTATAATTCTGGGCCACAACAAATTTGTGATCTATATTAAATCACATAATGATATATATATATATATATTAAAAACAAACAGAGAGTCATAAAGTATTAGGAAATGATTGCCAGTGCAACAATGACGGGTACATTATTTATCCTTATCTGCAAGTGTTATTGCATGGATTAAACTATATAGCTCCTTAGCTAGTTTAGTCTGTCCATAACACTTGTATATTAACAAGTTTAATTAGTAGATAATATTCCATGATGATTCCCACCTTTTCTTAATGGTTTTTATTTTATTTTCCTCAATTGTTAATTGTCATCTTTATTTTTTTTTGGCAAATAATTGTTAATTGTTATCTAAACAAAGCAGCTCATACATAAATATTTTAGGTATTTTTATTAAAATTTTAGGTCCCTTCGAAAATGGTTTCTGAAGCACTTTTACTCGGTAGCATTTTTGTTAAAAAGTTAAATTTTCATCCAAAACACAAGTGATTCTTTGTGTATGAATACTTGGAGCTTAACATACCCACAATTTGTATGTGGTGAAAAATTTGTTACACTTTAACATGCACGCTTCATTAAGAATTTGTCACGTGTCATATATATACCGATGTACACTAACAATGGAGAATAACTATGATTACGTTTTATAAGGAGACTAACTATGGTTTGTTTGTATGACACGTGACAGGTCCTTTGGACAAATAAAAGAGTTGGATTATAATAGGAGAAGAAAGAGATGAGAGGGAGAGACATATACCACGGTGAGATTATGCTTGCACCATCAATGTAGATAATTAACCATTATTGGTGGTCGAGTTGGTAAAAGTCTCTAAGTGTGGTACCTCTCCCACCCGGGTTCGAATTCTGCTGACTGCGGATTAAAGTTAAATCCAAATTCATTATGTAGTTGGTCAGGAGGATGAAGCGTTCTGACAAGATTCTCGACTGCAGATTAGTTTTTGGGCCTATGAAACCTTTGTGATACAACGGGAGTTCTCTTAAAAAAAATTCAATGTAGATAATTGCTTATTATTTTTCAATATTTATTTATAAGAAATTTAAATAATTAGTCATTTACAAAAATTGTACTATGCTTCACCCCTGCTTCAAAACATGTAATGCTTTAGATTTTTTGACGGTTAAACTCCGGTAGAAATCCAAGTTTTCCTCGAACTTTGTTAAGTTTGCATGAACTTAGTTGATTATTTAAAACACGAGCTAAACATGATTGGGTGAAAGAGAGACTACGATTTGATCACGGTCCTTACACGATCACTCCTCACTGGAACTGAAAGTCTGAAACTGAAAAATGAGAAAATGGACCTAAAAAATAGTTCTGTCTGATCCTCATCATCATCAATTCTCGAACTGTTCAACATGGACTGGCCGGTGCAGTATTCGCACAGAGCCGTGGATATAATTCGGCCACGTGTAAACCAATTTTTCATTTATTTTTTTTCCCGTTGAGACATTTACGTCCCTTTCCCAAAACACTTATGAAAACCCCGGAAAATGATTGGTCGGCCACATGATAAGAAAAGAAAACCAAATTAAAAATAAAATTCAGCCGTTGGGTCCCGCCACTTCTCTCCCTTCACTTCATACTCAGGCGCCACACTGCTATATATAATCCCATCATCAATACCACCCTCCACTCAAACCACCAAACCCACTACTCTCCCTCATCAGTCAGATCAAACGCTGTCGTTTTAGCCTTTTTTCTCCGTGATCAAACCAAATGGAGGCCAAGGAAGAAGATGTCCATGTGGGAGCCAACAAGTACCCGGAGAGGCAGCCGATCGGGACGGCGGCCCAGAGCCAGGACGAGGGAAAGGACTACAAGGAGCCCCCACCGGCGCCGCTGTTCGAGCCCGGTGAGCTGACGTCATGGTCTTTTTACAGGGCTGGGATCGCCGAGTTCGTGGCCACCTTTCTGTTCCTGTACATCACTATTTTGACGGTGATGGGAGTGAAAAAAGCTCCCAACATGTGCGCATCCGTCGGGATTCAAGGGATCGCTTGGGCTTTTGGCGGCATGATCTTCGCCCTCGTTTACTGTACTGCCGGAATCTCAGGTAATTAGTGGTGTGTTTATCAATAGCACTTATTATGAAAGCGCTTCTGCCTTTTTTGTTTTAAATTTTGGAAAATAATTTAATTTACGGTACAAGTAAAATATTCTCAAATTGAAAAGCACTTTCGATTGTCTGAAAGTGGGTTTGTCAGTTTTAAAAACACTCCAAAACAAGCTCTAATTAAGTTGTCTGATCTGATGGTATGCAGGGGGTCACATCAACCCGGCTGTGACATTCGGGCTCTTCTTGGCTAGGAAGCTGTCCTTGACAAGGGCAGTGTTCTACATGGTGATGCAGACCCTTGGGGCTATAGCCGGTGCCGCCGTGGTGAAAGGGTTCGAGAAGCACAATTTCTACGAGTTAAAGGGTGGCGGCGCCAACGTCGTGGCCCATGGCTACACCAAGGGATCTGGACTTGGTGCTGAAATTGTTGGCACCTTTGTCCTAGTCTACACCGTCTTCTCTGCCACCGATGCCAAGCGTAGCGCCAGAGACTCCCATGTTCCGGTAAGTGGTCAAATAACATAAAGTTCGTTGTTCACGTGTTTGGTTCGAATCATGTCGCAATTTGGTGCTAATTTATATAACCATCATCAGATTTTGGCACCGTTGCCAATTGGGTTCGCCGTGTTCTTGGTCCACTTGGCTACAATCCCCATCACCGGAACCGGTATCAACCCGGCTAGGAGTCTTGGTGCAGCCATAATCTACAACAAGGGCGCGGCTTGGGATGACCATGTAAGCCTTAATTTCTGATTAACTGGTTCAATTCGATCTCTCAGTAAATAATTTTCAGGGCTATTTGGTATTTTGATGTTAACTGGCTTTTTCATTGATTGTTGCAGTGGATTTTCTGGGTTGGACCATTCATTGGGGCAGCACTTGCAGCTTTGTACCACGTGGTTGTGATCAGAGCCATTCCCTTCAAAAACAAGTGAATGCTAAGTGAACTGTGAATGATGATGGTGCCAACAATCAACATGATGATGATGATGAATGATGATGATGTTGTACAACTTGTGGCCTTAGAACATGTCTAGCTCAAATGAGGCTCATGCCAGTCGAGCTTGTTTGTTTTTCTATCTGTATGGTTTTTTTTTTTCCATGTTTATTAAGCAAGAATTGTAATATCTGCTACTTCTTCAAGATCAAGGGCCCTCTTTTCTTTTCTTTTTTAGGCAAAGGGGCCTGTCTTTATGTGAGTGATCATTGTATGTACTGGCTGTGAATTTGTGTGTTGTCACTTCAGAAATAACACCCACCATTTTCCAAATCTCATCACTCATGTGCAAACTTAACAAACACAGCTAAGAGTTGTTGAAGTTAGGTGGCAACCTAGCCAATGAGGACCATGAGGCTGTGGTTCTTTAGTCGACCTCGACTGTAAGTGTGCATATTTGGTGATTAGCACTACAAAATTTTAGTTTAATTAACTAGATGTTTGGTTTAGGAGTTGAACTTTTACAATTAAGGGCCACCTTAACCATAGTCCATAGGCATGGCATCATTATATAAAGTCCGCTCACAAGAAATTAATTGTTTTTAAAGTCATTTTTGAAGCATTAAATTTTAACCAACTCTTTACGAAATTGTGTAATGTGTTACACTATCTTGTAATTTTATTCATTTTGACTTTTCGTTTGATGTGGTAGACAAATCATATGGGACAACACATTTGATATATGTGATGTTTATAATCTTTTTAAGTGAAGAATTTCAATCTCAAAATTGACTAGCTAGATTAATGATTTGTCACATAGAAATAAGGATCAAGACGGCCTCTTACGTGATCGACCATATATTAAGTTATGGATGCGAGAAGAAGAGAATATTGTAAATGAATGCAAACTGTCATATGAGAAAGTGACATAACAAAAATATGTACCATAAAGGCATGTAGTAATTCATTACTAAGCATCGAAACGGAATTGTGTCAAAATGTCTAGCTATAACACTAGCATTCTCCTGAAAAATCAAGTTTTTTTGAATTTTTTATGTGGGTGCTCACGGAGATCCTTTTTTTTGTTTGGTTTACAAAGAAACACAAAGACATAGTTAAAAATGAGTGATGGGGATTGAACCTCGTCCACTCACACACAAGTTAGCCTACCTAACCACTACACTAATTCACACACCCCACGGAGATCCTTTAAAATTATAAGAACCAATTTCATTAATTTCCTTAGCACCAATAAATTTTTTTGGTCATAACGTTCGCAATGTCCTAATTTTAAAGCGATGTGATTCCTAAACATCGAATCCAATAAATTGGGAATAGACTTTTGGCACTTGGGACATCTTCAAATGGGAAACCTTATTTTTCAACATTAACGAGTTTTTGCTAGGGCTTTTGACCCGGTTTGTGTCAAAATGTATTGCCATAACTATGCTAAAACCAAGTTAGATCAAATAGCTTTTTCAACGAATTGAGTTTAGGCTTGAATTTTTCGATTCAGTTATTAATTAGATCGGATTTGAGTTTTCATTTTTCGACAAGTTTAATATCTTAGCACACTTCGGATACAACTTGATACATTTTTTTGCTTTCGCAGGGTGTCCCCCACCCGTAGGCAAGGACTAATCCCTCGAGCCGGGTCGGACCCCATTTAGGGGGGAAGCTCTCCCAACGCTGGCTGCTCCATTCACAAGGCTCGAACTCGAGACTTTGCTTAAGGGGAACAAGCTCTTTACCACTTGAACCACCATGCGTTAGTAGGTATAGAGTATAGAGTATAGAGTATAGAGTATAGAGTAAACTATATGGGTTCTAATGTTTTTTTTTTTGGTCAATGATGGGTTCCAAGGCTTTAACAAGTTGGCTTGGATCGGCCCATTAGTTCAATCTCTCCATCCTCGAAAACCCTAAGTGCTCGCGCCATCCTTGTGCTGTTAGTTTCTCACACTCTCTTAGACCCAGCGAGCCAGATCCATCAAGCTTAGAGAGAATGGCGGTGAGCGAGCGCACGGTGCTACAGTTCTCGTCGAGCTTGACGGCGAAGGTTCATCCTCTGGTCATCTTCAACATCTGCGATTGCTATGTGCGGCGTCCTGACCAAACCGAGCGCGTCATCGGCACGCTCCTCGGCTCGGTCCTCCCCGATGGCACAGTGGACATCAGAAACTCTTACGCTGTTCCTCATAGCGAGAACTCGGAGCAGGTCCTCTCATCAACCTTGTGTGTTTGTTTTAATTATTTTTTCTTAGCGATTATAGGTTTTTTTTGTTGGAGAGTTGTGGCCAATCCAATTCCATATTGGATGTTAGATTAGGTTTTTGAATTGTGATTTATCTTGGCTTTGTTGGAGCGGCTTGTCTTGATTTTAATTTGCTTTGTTGGTTTCGGTTTTCTGAGAAGATGCTATTCGTCTCCGAATCTCAGTTCTTAGTTTCTTACTGATATCGTTATCTAGTTATCTACTAATGGAAAATAATTGTAAATATGGTAGAAAATGTATCGGCGAGAGAGGAATCGGGACTGCTGAGTTAAATTAAAGAGTGAAGATGAAGAACTTGTAGTTGATTAGCCGAGCAATATTCTTATTTGCTCTTCGAATTTTGATAGTAGGCTATAAGATGAAGAAATTTTAAATAGAATGTATTAATTTTGGCTCAGGTTAAAGTAGATGAATTTTGTTTGCATTCAAAGACCATGGACATTTCAGCTATGCTTGTTATAATTGATGTTAATTCTTCTAAATATTGGCATATTGAGATTCTATGGAAGGTGTTTAAGACATTTTTGGTTTGGCCTGTTTTGCAGGTTGCTTTAGATATTGATTACCATCACAATATGCTGATATCTCAGCAAAAGGTGAATCCTAAGGAAGTCATTGTTGGATGGTAACTTTCATGATACTCTTCTCTTGTTATTGATACCTTTAGTTTTTTGTCCTTCCTATAATAAATTATATATGCTAGTTATTGCCCTGGAATTTTCAGGTAGTTACAATGATATTCATTTTAGATGCATGTTTCTTCCTCAGTGAAATTTATGTTGTATAATCAGTGCGGTGCACATAACTTATTGACATTTGTGGAGAAAATTGTTTGGTGGGTATATGATGAGAGCACAAATTCTTTATCTTGCATTTTTAGTTATCATATGTTGATATGAAGATGTGTTACAAGGATTTGTAGTCTTGACCATTTGATTAAATTGTTATTCTTTCATGAATGTTTGCAGGTACTCAACTGGTCTTGGAGTTACAGGCTGCAGTGTATTAATCCATGACTTCTATTCTGGAGAGGTTCCCAACCCAGTTCATTTGACAGTTGATACGGGATTCAGTAATGGAGAGGGTACAGTAAAAGCCTATGTTTCATCAATCTTGTCTCTCAAAGAAAACCAACAAGCAGGAGGTCGACTGGCAGCAGATCGACAACTTCAACTAGCAGCGCAGTTTCAAGAAATTCCTCTTGATCTTCGCATGGTTGAAGCCGAGAGAGTTGGATGTATGTATTCACATTGACCATCTCATTTTTCGTTCTTTCACTAGCAATGTTGATCCATTTTGTCTCTTATATGAACACAACACATCAACTTCAGTATTGGTGTACAACTTTTTTCACTGGATTTTCAGTAGTTAAAATAAGGGATTCAAAAGTATATCAGTAGCTTAAAAAAAAAAGTGTCAATGGCTTTCATTTTTGTTTTTTTATTTACTTTGAGAAAGAGAATGATCCAATTCAAATAGTAACAGTTTTTTTTTTCCCTGGGCATCTGACTTGTGTAAAGGACCAGAAACAAGTTTTGGGCTCTGTCGAAGTTTATTTTGATGCATATAGTAACAACTTTTTCTGGGCATCTGACTTGTATAAAGGACCATAAACAAGTGCATTTTTTCAGTTGAGTATTGTGCATTGCATTACGAAGAATTATTATATGTAAAAATACATATGCATATGGTTCTATACACGCACAGAATATTTCTTTTCTTGTGATCTTAAATGAGGTCATATTTCTTATCCGTTAGATCAGATATGGATTGCTCAGAAGAAATTGTATATATGTGTGTGTGTGTGTGTGAGTGTATGCATATCAGGGCACACATTTGTGTGCTTATATATTAGATCACATTGCTGATGTAAAAAGGAGGGGTTAAAAATGGGTGCTGCTTCTTTCATTTAAGTTTACTATACGTCCATACTGTTATGTGTTCTCTTCTCATCAAATCAGAAATAGGGTTTTTATCATGCATCTAAGCTCCCCATTCAGGGTTCAGTATATGGGTTGAACTCGAGTAATAAATGCATACGACTGTTGGATTTTAAGCTTACTCCCAATCTAATGTGAAACTTTTTTTTTGGATGATGGCAGTTGATATTCTTAAGACAACAATGACTGACAAACTTCCAACTGATTTGGAAGGAATGGAAGCCTCGATGGAGCGGCTACTAGCTTTAATTGATGATGTCTACAAATATGTTGACAACGTTGATGTAAGGATTGAAACATTCTTCAATGAGTCTTGCTTAGTTTTTCTCGAATGTAATAATGGATCTTGTTTTCAGGAAGGACGCGTTGCACCAGATAACAGTGTGGGGAGATTTCTATGGGATGCTGTAGAATCCCTTCCCAAATTGCCTCCTGCAGCTTTTGATAAGCTAGTGAATGACAGCTTGCAGGTACTATGAATTCTCTTCTGCTCAATTTGTCAAAAAGGATTAGTTTTCAGTATATTTAATTATTTATTGAATCTCTTTATCCTTGACCGGCTCAGTTCATAACCACAGCTACCCTTGTTACCTATAGGATAATATTGAAGTATTTCAATTTGTAGTTCTATTTTTGTTTTGCAAGCTATTTTCTCTACGTTAAACTTGAGCTTTTTTCATTTTTTTGCAGGACAATATGCTCTTGCTATATTTGTCAAGCATCACCAGGACACAGCTTACCCTTGCTGAAAAGTTGAACACAGCTGCTCAGGTTCTGTAATGCCTAACCACTTGGAGGAATCTATGTGCCGAGACAATTTTTTCTTAAGAAGTCATATTATTGTGATATATGGCTAACTGTGGGAAATGTGGCCATTGTTTTTAGAGAAGGTTGTAATACTTTTGCTTCATTTTGAATATAGGTAGGGATTTCAATGTTATCGTGGTTGTTTTGTCTGGTTTAAGATTTGGCTAGGAACATGATCAAATATTGGATTTGACCAGAACGATTGTCTTTTATTGTTTAACTTTCCTGTTGCCTAAATTGTGTTGAGATGATTTGGTAGTGCATATTCAAATCAGAGTGAGACCGTGTTTGTTTTCTGGTGTTCAATTAGCCCTAATCCACCTCTTAATAACAGAACTGGCACAGAATTTTCTCCATAGATAAAACCCCTCATAATCCGAATGGGATGTCATGCGACACTTGCTAGGAAGCCACCAAGGGTGTTGGTGAAAATTCTGATAATACTAAACGGAATACACTAAAACCTCCGATGACGACGGTGGTCACTCTATTTGCCGGTGCCAAAAGTTTGTTGAACTGGCATGTTTCAACACAAAACCAAAGATTTATGAACTACCATTGTTTTCCTATCTGAATGACCCAATATCATTTCCTTGCATGGGAGTGAGTTGCCTAATAAGATGCTCCAACAATTAAACACTTTGGCCTTTGCCATTAATGACAAACCAGCAGGCAGCAGCCACTGGCTTTCCCCTAAAACCATATTCTCTTGTTAAAATATGAATGATTGGTGGCTTTTGGCCTTTTTGTCTGGATAATGGCAGTGAAGCTTCCACTAATCCACTTCTGCGAGTGCTTAAATTATAAGCAGCAATGGAGACAAGAAAGTAGAAAAGAAGGAGAGAGTTTTTTTAGTGGATTTCACGCGTGCCCTAATTCTAGCAAATGTAGACTTCTCGAAACTCGAATCTCTCACGTCTTTCTCATGTCTCAAAGACTCAAACTCATCTAAACTCATCAAAAAGTTTGTGTGGGAATGGATGGACAAATAACAAAGGACACACAAACAGGACACCATGGCACTTTTACCAATCTTACCCTTCCTTCATCTGACTCTCTCTTGTTAGGTTATTACTAGTACGTACAACTGTTTAATTCAAATGTTTGATTTCAACTTGATCGAGATTGGTTTCAATCAATGTTGTTATATTGTTTATATAGGATGCATTGATCGAGAGGCATGCGTTCCCTCAAATGGTTAGATTAAGGCCGTATGTATATGTGATTTTAGAGCCAAGGCAAATACAACACTGATATAGGGGATGCACTATATGTAATCAAGCTTCAATCTTCAGAAGATCGATGGGCATTCATTACAGTATGTGATATAAAGCCTGCCCTAGATAATCAAGTTTCAAAATAAAAAAGATGGGGATCGATCATAGGCTCATTGCTAAATCAACAATGATTTCATAGCTCAGAATGGTCCTGTTGTTTTATGCTAGCTCTTCCAGTGATAAACATGCTCAAGGTTTTGATGGCGATGATGGGTTGGCAGAGGCACTTACCCAGCAAAACCTAGTGCGCTAGTACCATAAATCTCGTGATCATGGTATCATAGTCATCGATCACCTGCATAACATGTTCACTTTAGCAGTTTAGTTAGGTCCATCTGTTTAATTTAATTAGTACAAAAATGGGACTCTCCTAGGAGTTAGATCAGATTCATTCACAGACAGCAGTCAGCAAACTACTGTGTTCCAAGTGCAAACAGACAAATATTTTGCTCATCGTGAACACAACATCCTCGGGAATTGTACAAAGTGCCCAACACAACGCAAGTTGCCACTACTACTACTGCTCTTCGATCTTGACCGGTATTTATATACATTATTCCACATCTTGAGACCAAACCATGCATGCTCGAAGACTTTTCTTGGGATTTTGTCACTTTAAAATGTGTGATCAAAATTATCTTCGCAATATCGAAGGTATATACTTCACTTCAGTGTTTTTTTTATTATTTATATACATTATTAGCTCAAATTCTTCTACTCACAAATCGTCTTTAATTTATTTCTTAAACGTTTGAAATTCTCGTGCTAGTTTGAATTTTTTTATTATTAATATTTGTATCTTAAGGTAAATGTAAAGTGTTTAGAGACAATTTCTTTAGGTGTTTGACAAATTGCCTAAAAAACTCTAAGATAGCCAAACTAGCATAAGAATTTCAAACATTTAAAAAAAATCTCAAATTATAGCACCATTTCTTTTTTCCTTCTCTACAAATTCTAGTTTCCAAATCCAACATGGGTCTAATAAAGAAAATTTCAAATCTCATGATATTCATTCCCTGTGTAGGGACAAGCCTCATAATACAAAGTTTTCACCTAATATTACTTTCCTTCACTCCAAGAGTTTGTCACCTTCAATCAAATGATAAGCTTCTGTCCAAAGCTTCTATAATTAAGTTTGAAACCCAAATATGAACCAAACCAAGTGACTGAAGAAAAAGGCACTATAATTTGCTTACGACAAGGAGCCACATGACATAACAAATCCAATTTGTCCTTCCCTTTTGGCCGGTCATGAGTTGTCTGTCTCTCCTCTCCCAAATTTCAATTTGGTTTTGGTGGCTTCACTGTCTCTTTCTTTATGTTCCCACCCTTAAACCCTTTGCCCTTAAAAGGAGGTTTATCCCCACACTATTTGACTGAGAGAACTGTTCATATATAGGGTCAACCAACTAAACCTAACTCAGTATCTTTGTCAGTCTGCTGCGATCACAACCCTCCAATCTGGATCAGACAATGTGTGATTTTGACTTTCACTTGCATCGATCTTTTTTCTTTTGGCTAATTAATTACCCCATTAAGATAATATTGTGGGTTTGGCACTGTTCTATATGATCTTTAGCAGACACCATCTAAATTAAATATGGTCATGCTTGGCTTACTCACATGTCTTTGTAGTGTTGGCCTTATCACTAGATCAGTCTACTAAAGCATATATGCATGAGAATTGTAAAACTAAACCCAAGATCAACAACATTTATAATAGAAGCATATGCATATTTTAGTGAAAAGCACAAAAGCTTAACAATGGCCAATCTATATGTGCACAAATATAGTGGCCGGGGATCTAAGATTTGTTCATATATCCTAGAGGTTGAGATGCAAAATTTCGCATGCTACATTACATTGTTTTTTAGTTGTTATTGTCTCAACTTCTTTAAAATAATTTGTTGAACATCTTAACTTAAATCATCAATTAAAAAAATAACAAAGTATATGAAACTACATGCTATGGACACAAATTGAAACAATGCAATATGAACGGAGTAGGTTTGGAACATAAATTATACATTACATTAGTGTAACTTTCTTATTGCCTATGCTCTCCGACCAATGTTGAATAGTGGCAGCTTTGGCGCATGTCCCTCTATATCTATCTCTAATGCACAAAAACCAGGGACTAATAGATATATATCGGTACGAACAAATCCATATAATTCAATCTCAAATTCCCTAAAAACAAAGCAGACTGCAATAAACTAACAAAGGGTAGCTGATTTCAATAAAACATTAAGACCAAAACCTACTTCGTCCATAAACAATTAAAACAAGGAATACTAATTATTAAATTGAACTCGTCACTAGCTTTAGGGTATTATATATGCACACGGGTTCGCACTGTTTTGAGTTCAGAAGCTCAGAAAGAAAGTTGAGCAGAGACTCGATCTAGAGACTTCTTTCTAGGCATAGGAAGCTGAAAATGGAAGAAAGCATGTCAGGGTTTTGTATGAAAAGTATTCGCGGCGGTGGTGGTGGTGGTGGCAATGGTGGTAATAACAAGTGCGGGCGCTGGAATCCAACTACTGAACAGGTCAAAGTTCTGACGGACCTGTTTAGGTCTGGACTCCGAACGCCCAGCACTGATCAGATTCAGAAAATCTCCACCCAGCTCAGCTTTTATGGAAAGATTGAGAGCAAGAACGTCTTCTACTGGTTTCAGAATCACAAAGCCAGAGAGAGGCAGAAGCGCCGCAAAGTTTCCATTGATATGGACAAGGACTTCATTCGTCGAGATCATGACAAGATTTCTTCTCCAAAAGGTAATGACAAGTTACTTTCTCTAATTCTCAAGTACTTGTTTCTGTTTCTCGAAGATTATGATCTATCCGCTATTTTTTTTTGTGTGTGCTGATATTGTACGTGCTTATGTTCCGTCCTCTTTGCAGAAGTACTAAATCAAGTTAGTTCGGAGCCTGCGAGAGTGATTGAGACGCTTCAACTCTTCCCAATAAACTCGTTTGATGACTCGGGAGCCGAGAAGCTGAGATTTTATGCAAACGAGTATTGTTGCAAAGAGAGTGCTAGAGGTTTTACTTACACTACTGTTGGGACAGAAATGGGTCATCATCCACCTTTGGATCTACGCTTAAGCTTCCTTTGAACTTAATGAGAAAAACAAAGGGAAGAAAGAAGAACTCTAGTCTCTGACCAGTAGCCATGGCTTTCGATCATTAATTTTCATAGAATTAGGGTTAACTGGCCTGAAAGGTGAACAGAAAAGGGTGGAGGGAGAGAGATAGCAGTTGATGAAAACTTGTAGCTGATGAATATCTTACGTAGTGAAATTAATTTCTCATGAAACTTTGTTGTTTGAATTAAATATTGGAAATCAGTCTTGGACATTCTCCTCTGCATGCTCAGAAAACTTTGTGGAAATTAATTTCTCTGTGATTTACTCTGTTGGATTCTTGTTTCTGTGAATGCTTGGAAATTGGCATGAGAAATGTCTCCTTGGAATGCATAATTGTACTGGTGGCTGATATTGTAATTGACTTACAATTAGCTTGGTCATACCTACCTAGGGTTTGCTTCCAGCTTTGAATTTCATGTGCAAATTAATCTAGCTAATACCCACATCCGCCACAACCCTTTATATTTTGAGATCGATAATCCTAGTGCAGATATGCGAACATTGCAAAATCATAAACATCAATTAATGGCCACGATTTTTTGACAATGGCGAACCAAAACGTTTTCCGATCGATCAGTCCTGTTGTAATATCAGTTCCTTTTGTATTTCGTTATCATTTTACAAGATTTCATCGACAGATTACCATATTTTATCATCAATAATAGGAAAAAAAAAATAGCGTAGAACGGTGGTAGAAAATGTGCTCACATTTATCATCACATAGAGCTAAAGTGATAAATGAAAAATTAGTACGGATAGTGATAAAAATTCGACTTACTTCAAATACAAAAAAAATAACTCAATCAAGTGATAAATGGTTAAATGCACTCATATTTATTATCCCATAGAGCTCAAGTGATAGAACAAAAAATTAGTTCGGATTGGGGTAAAACTCGACTATTTCAAATGCAAAAATCAAGTGATAAATGTACTCGCTATTATCATCGCATGTTGCCCATATAATAGCGCTTAGGTGATGACCGAAAATGAAAGAAATTCTGATGCGATGAAGAAACTCAATTAAATGATATTTTTCTTTCGTTTGATGATAGAGGTTATAAGTTCAAATCTCTCATCTCTTTTAATTCAAAAAAAAAAGTCCAATCTCTATGTTGATAGCCCACACCAAGTGTTAAGAAGATCCAGGCCCAAAATAGCCCATTGAAATCCAAGCCTAATGTGGAAAACTTAGGCCGTGAAGCCCAACTCACGCTTGTTTTTTCATATAAAAAATAGAATTCAGGCTCGGTGGGAAGTAAGAGAAAGCGAGAAGAACTGAGAAAGCAAAGAGAGCTTTACAAACTAGGACTGTAAAAGACGCTAGAGGGGGTTTCCTGGAGAAGAAGCTACTGGAAATTCAGAATGGATGTGATTAAAACGCAGCAAATCTCAGCGAGGCCGATCGAGAAGGTGATAGTTCACCCTCTGGTTTTACTCAGTATCGTCGATAACTACAACAGAGTCGCCAAAGACACTCGCAAGCGCGTCGTTGGGGTTCTGCTCGGTTCGTCCTTCAGGGGCACCGTTGACGTCAGCAACAGCTATGCCGGTTAGTATATTTTCTCTCTCCTAGCCTATCTGCTTCTCCGTCGGCTCCTCGGTCCTTTTTGGATCTCATTCGTAACTGAATTTCCCCTATTTGGATCTAATTAGGGCAGGTTTTATCATGAAATTTGTTTCAATTGTGGGGAATAGCTCTTTGCTTCCTTAGAAATTTGTATTCAGGTTATTACATTGAGTATGCTTCTGCTAGCTTTAACTTGGAATTGCTCTAATGCTCAGCTTGGGATGCGTTAAGAAAGTTGGGTTAAATTTTGTGTCCAGCTATATGAATTTGTGCACATACAATTTATTGAGATTTCGAAACTCCACAAGTACCGAATCCGTCGTAGCAAATTTGTGCTTCAATTGTTTTGAACATGTATAGACGTTGTCGATTTGAAAATTTTAGTAGGCTTTGCACGGCACTATGCACCTACTGTGTTACTTGCCTGTTGCATTATAGATTGCTTAGATTTTAGTGGCACTACCATTTTGCATTCTTGTACTATTTCAACTTTCTTGTTTACTGGTTTCCACAAGAATGCTATCAAAGCATGTTATGCAGTACAGTACTATAGCGTTTGTGTCTTTGTCATGTTGTACTTATGCTAGAAGGTCTTCTTATTTGATCTTTTCCATCTTCTTAATTTTGGAAACCTGCTATGGTTCCAGATCAAACACATTCTTTTGACTTGTGTAATATTTGAATCTTTGTTCACAGTTCCCTTTGAAGAAGATGACAAGGACCCAAGTATCTGGTTTCTTGATCACAACTACCATGAAGCCATGTATTCCATGTCGAAGAGAATAAATGGTACTAGTCATCATATCTGTCTTTTTTTGCCAGACTTGTGTATTATATGCTACGATGGAAAATTGAGAAATAATTTTTTTTCAGCAAAGGAGCATGTTGTGGGATGGTACAGCACAGGCCCAAAGTTGCGAGAAAATGACTTGGACGTTCACAATTTATTTAATGAGTAAGATTACCAACCCTATGCAAAGCAGTTCTAGTTGGACTTGAAATTCTAATATTGTGATTGTTTCTAACATTTAGTCTGACAATTTTAGTTTGAGGGCAAGCATTGAATTAAATTTAGAAGTTTGAGGTTGACATTGTTAAAATTGAAGCTAGAGAAACTGAATTAAATTTCAATGACTAGGAGTAAAAGTGTACTGCTTCTCCCTGTCCTATAACCAAAGAGTGTAATTTTCCACCTTTTTCTTTGCGTCCACTCTGCATAGTGCTTAAATAAATTTCTCAGTGATAGACAAAATAATAGTATAATTTGGCAACAAAAATGTCTCATTTCTCATTCTTAACTCCTCTCATTAATTTTTCCCCTTCTTGGTATTTTGCCATAATTTCGATATTGTAGCTATGTTCCAAATCCTGTCTTGGTCATAATTGATGTGCAACCTAAGGAGCTGGGAATACCCACAAAAGCTTACTGTGCTGTTGAAGAGGTTAAAGAGGTAGAGTCACAATCTTTTGATATACCTCCCTTTTGTATTTGTCTTGTATTTCTAGGCTGTTAGAAATGGTACTCTTTGGTTAGATCTTCTATCTTGACTTGATATTTCTTTTAATGCTACAAATGTGAAATTCATTTCAATGTAATTACAGAATGCTACCCAGAAAAGCCAGAAGGTGTTCGTTCATGTCCCCTCTGAAATTGCTGCCCATGAAGTTGAGGAAATCGGTATGCCCATTGAATCAAAAGGACTTCTATCATATTACTTCATGCACAAATTACTTGATTGCTTTCCTTTGTGGGTGGGTAGGTATCAACTTGATTATGTACTTCTGGTTTTAATTAATTTGTTACGGTTTGTAGGAGTGGAACACTTGCTTAGAGATGTGAAGGATACAACCATCAGCACTCTTGCAACAGAGGTTTGTTTGATTAGATCTTCAATTAGCCTTTTCACTTTTTTAGTTGCACATGATGTGTGTGTATACTGGAGTGTGGAGTCTAAATTTTTAGATTTTCTTATACTCAGAAGAGCCAATACAAGATGCTTATTCTTCATGTCTTGTACAGGTTACTGGGAAACTCACCGCTTTGAAGGGATTGGATGCCAGGCTCCGAGAGATCCGGAGTTACCTTGACCTTGTTATTGATGAGAAGCTTCCATTGAACCACGAGATTTTGTACCACCTACAGGTAGACTTTGGGCTTATAAGCTTCGATTTAATATTTCCATCTTTTTACTTTGCCTTGATGAATGGTGATACTTTACCATCACAGTTCTACATTTTCTTATTTTGCTTTCTAAATCCTTGTAGGATGTGTTCAATCTACTCCCAAATCTTAACGTTTCTGAGTTGATCAAGGGCTTTGCAGGTAAATGAACTGTACCATAATTATTGTGCCTGTCTAGATACTTCATTGTTTTTGATTGTTTGATTCCTTCCTAATTGCCTGTGTTGTTAGTGTTGATTCATGTCGTTGTCATTTGCAGTGAAAACAAATGATATGATGCTGGTTATTTATCTTTCTTCGCTCATCCGAAGTGTTATTGCTCTTCACAACTTGATCAACAACAAGGTGAGATGGATTTCCACCCAATTTTCATATTATGATTCATCTGGTTAGTCGTTGTTGCTTCATACAAGCATTCTGAGGGAACTTTTGGTGTATTTCAGATGCAGAATAAGGAGCACGAAAAGGCAGAAGACTCCAAACAAGTTGCTGTACCAGCTGCAGCCAGCTAGAAGAGTTGAAGTGGCGCTTGGACTTTCGAGGGGTGCGATCATCCAATGCGTACTTTCAGTTCATTCCATCCATTGATGAATTTCAAGTTCGAATTGGAGGGATGCTTGTAGAAGTTGGCCGATAGTGCTCAGTTTCTTTTGAACAATGATGTCCGGGTTGTCAATTGATAATGGAAAAACCATCTTGTACTTTAATTTGCGTTGCTTTCCATCTTTGTTTATCTCGACCTTATGGAACATTTGGTTAAGTCCAACGCTACTCAGTTTATTATACAATTGAAACTGCAATTTATGCCTTGTTACATTCTGGGTTTCTATTTCAAAAATTACAAACAAGATGTCGATCAATCTTCTTCACTATCATACTGAACTGATTGCTGGAACTCGGCATCCATCAGAACCCCATCCATAACATGCACGACAGTAACACTCCCCTTCTTCCTCAGATCCACTCTCTCCGATCGAACCCCATTTACAACCAGCATTCCATCTTCTTCTTTCGAGATGTACAGCACGAACCCAGATATCGAATCATACGATAACTCCTTGTCAAACGGCACCGTTTTCGAAGCAAGACTCCGAGGCACGGCGGAGAAGCCCAGCACTCGAGAAACCACTGCGTACGTATCATTCATCTTCTCCCCCACAAAACTGTCATTGGGGTTCAGCCTCAAGTCGCGCTCGAAAGCTGTCTCTGAGGGGAGGAAGACGGTGAAGGCGAGATCTTCCGGCAACATTTCGATCATCATCTCCCCATATTTTCCGATGAGTAACGTGTTGGAATAACGAGTGGCTCTTGCAGTTGGATCTGGAAGACGCAGCATAGTGAGTGTGAGAATTACAAAGCAACAAACCAGCACGAATCCCAATACGAAAGCGATTGGATTCCTCAAAATCCGGCTTCTGCTCATCGTTCAGACTTGAAAGCTGGTAAAGCAGTGTGGCGGGGTCATCAATAATCAGTCTAGATTTTAGAAGACCATCTCCGACGGTAACAAACGGCTGATGAAAAGCCTCTCCAACCGATACGTCTCACAGATTCTGCAAAACTTTCTCTATTATTATTATTATTTCTCTCTCTTGTGTCTTGATCAAGTTGGAATCGGTACCCAGTTACCAATTTCGATCTGCTTCCTTTCCGGTTATCGAGCTCTGCAAATTCTACTCTATGTAGTAGTGACGAACAGACCAAGAGCCGCCTCCATCATCTTCCTCAAATAAAGTGCGCCCGATCCAAGCCCGCCCCGCCAGCACGACACGTCGTTTTTCTGTGAAGATTTGTGCTGGGCCATGTACAGACCAGCCCAATCCAGCATTTTTTTAATTTCATAAAAACGACACGTCGTTGTTTGTGAAGATTTGGGCTGGACCAAGTACAGCCCAGGCCCAATTCACAGAATTTGATTTCCTTGTTCTTCATTTTTGATTTCCTTCTTCAAAGCTCCACAAAACAACATTTGCATGTCTCTTTCTGAAACTCTCAAATGCTATAACTTGCAGACAACTCGAAGAAAGCATCAAAACACCACTGCTCCATAACCTCCATCTCTCCATGCTTTTGCCACTAGGAGCTCCATCACCGCCATATACTCTCGCCCGAGTCCATTAAATCGAAGAACAAGACATTCCGCCGGAATGATTAATCAAAGGTTGAGGATTTAAACATTACATACTAGAACTTGGTTTGTGAAAGGTTTCTGTAATAGTTTGTGAAAGGCTAAGCCTTTTTTTAATGTATTTATTACATACTTTTAGTGCCACCAATCTTCAAAAGCTCAATAATTCTCTTCTCATACGGAGCAAAATCAACAACTTCACGGATCCAGTGGTACCTCATACGGGGCTACTTATTTCTTGTTCGTGCCCTTTGTTCAATGCTAATCTAAATTAGCTCCGACCAAAGAGCGTGCCAAGTTTTAGATGGAGTTATACTTTACTTGACTTATCAGTTCTCACTACCCAAATCATTTGGCAACACGTTTAATTTGTCAAGATACTTGATACATTATCTAATAGGCCCAATAAGGCCAAAAAAGAAAATCTAATAGACACAAGAGAACATATTAATGATCAGAAAAGGAAAGCGCTAAAAATAGTCACAAATAGACAAAACGTCCATCCTCCCTTGTCCCAGTCCCAGACCAAATCAACACCGTCAACCCAAAGTCAACGGAAGAGTACATATAACACTTGGGTGCTGAACTGTACCCAATCCTCCCACCCCTTAGCTTGACACGTATTGCATGAACTCCAAATCGGACTCCAGCCCGGCCATCGTGTCAGGCGCCAAAACCACCTCCAGATCAACGGTTCCGGCTCCGTCTCTTCCCGGAAACGCCGAAATCTTGCCGTCAAATTTATTCGCCCGCCCGCTGCGAACAGCTAATGGCCTGCCCCACCCGAAATCGTTGTCGTACATCGGAAATCTCGGCGAGCTGCCCATCGTCATTGATGCACCGTCGAAGTTCCCGAGTGGGAACACCCTCGGGTTACTCTCCCAATCCTCTACGCACTGTCTCACCCTATCGCTATCGTGCGCCTTCACGTTTTCGTTGAGCTGCTCTGCGCACCATCTCAGATCCCGAGACAACACGTCACCGGATGACGCGTACGTTGGGATGCTTTGGATTGCGTTCCCGAAGTAGTACGGGTCCAGCTTGGGCTCCAGCCTGTGGCGGCAGTTCACTGCCATCCTGAACGTCGTCGTTTTCGAGGCAGGTAGTTTCCTGGCTCGCGTCACCGACCGCCATAGAAGCGCGCAGAGGGACTGAAACGACGAGATCTCCGCTGTCGTTTTGTCCTCCGTAATTTGCGCCCCCATTGAATTCTTGAACCAGTTCTCGATGATTGCCGTTACGCTGGCGGCACTGTTGTTTTCGTAGGGGTCGTTGCTCTGCTTCCCGAGAATCTCGACCGCCTTGGCAACTTGGTCGTTTTGAAGCGACTTGGTGTCGACGTTGTTTGTTCTTCCTTTTATTTTCAAAATTGCTTCTCTGCTGAAGCTGAAAATTCTCTCTCTCAACGGCTCGTTCACGTTGAATGTGACCTTGGGACCACCTTCCGGCAATGGAAGCACGGCCGGAGAAATCAGAATTGATTCCCGGCTAAAGTCCGGCTTTCTCGAGAAACTCTTGCCTCCTCGGCAGACCTCGGCGAAGGTGTTGAAGAAGTTCCAGAACGATGTGCCGTCAGTAACGGCGTGGTTGACGGCGCAACCGATGAAAACGCCGTCGCTCAGCTCAGTAACCTGGACGGCCAGGATTGGGTTGTGATGGCCAGTGTAGCTCACGGTCCTGTCAAATGCGAAAAGCTCCTTCACAGACTCCGGCACGTGAGTAGGAGAGAGAATGTCGCGGACGGAGAGATCAGTGGCCGTTGCGTGAATGAACTCGACGCCGGCGTCGTTGCAGGTGATGTAGATGTAGCCATCGGAGTCGGTGGTCAAACGGCCGGCCAAGGGAGGAAAGCGAGACAGTGTGTGTGAGAGGCCGGTTTTGAGTAGAGAAACGAGCGATTCAATTGGAAATGAAGGTTTCGTGAAGAGGCCTCCTTTCTGGATGTAGTGGCAGGAGAGCATGGGGAGGTCGGAAACCGAGAGCTTCAGGTCTCCGAGAGTGGAGGTCTGGTCCGGGAACACCATGGATTCCGATACCACAGTCAGAGAGATTGCCGAATCAGAAGAAGGCATTTTGAAATCGATGAATTTCAAAATCTCTAGCTATGGATCGCCAAATCTCTCTCTAACGGGGGTTTTGGGAGAGAAGAGTGGAGTAGTAAGTGTGTCTGTAGATGTGATGATTTGGGAGTGAGGAGTGATGGGAGCTTGAAGTGGTATTTATAGGGTGGAGGTTGGGGGTTGGGTTCATGAACATGGACGTGCTGACGTAAGCTGGGGTTGATTGGGTTTCCCCTTAATTTAGTGATTTTGGTTGTCATGGATTTTTTTGTTTAATTGAGATCCCATATTTCCATGCATGGGTCTGGTAATACTAATATGTTTTCATTTGCGGTACGGTGTTAATTAATCAAGGTTGATGATGATTGGAAACCACGTGTTGACTTCAAATTTTTTCACTGAAAGCCAAGAAAGGGATGAGCTAGCTCATCACCTGCGTGCAGAGATGATTGGGAGGATGATGATGATGATGATGTGTCAAGAGTCAAGAGTCCTTGTTCATCAACTGAATTGCATAAAACCTGCGTTTCCGAGCATTTTGTTGGAAACTCTAGAAACAGTATTTTGTTGACCGTTGACCTCAAAATCGATCTCCGCTAGTAACTAATACTAATCTCAGGTACTAGCTAGCTAGATATGCAATTAATTGGCTGCTAATTATTTTGGAATGCCAGTGAGATTTTGTATGATCCCAAACAGATATCCACATTGGATTTTGGTGATTAATTACTATAATTAGGAATCTGTATGAGATTTCTTAGCTGCTTTAAGAAATATCTGTCAGATTTTTTCTACATAAAATCTCAGCTACAGCTCCAGCAATATCCATTGGAGTCCGCCTTGAATTACACAATTGCTATACATAAAAGATACTCGTGCCTCCTCAGCATCCAAAGCTAGTTGATCAGTATATTCCATCATAAAATGATCAATTGTTTTATTTTGATCGATGTCGAAAAACAATTACAACGAATATCAAAACAATCATTATTGAAAAAACCATATACAAAGATAACTATATATGCCTTAAACTATCTAGTTGATCGATAGTTATATTCGCCTTTAAAAATATGTATCGAAAATAGATAATTAAATCGAATGACAACCAACTTTTGACGTATATATTTTTTTTGTTATTTTCACTCCGGTCTTAGATTATCATTCAACACTCTAAATTAACTTCTTTTTTTAATTCTAAACGCCCGTAAACTAGTAATAACGTACTGAGAGGAATTAATAGTACTTCATATCCCAATATTGTAAGTGAAATTTAAATAATGTCTTTATCTCAAGTTGTCAACTAGTATGATCAATGTGTTGATTTAAGATGTACAATTTGTTTATATATCTAGTATGCTAGCTAAGAGCTCCAATAGGGCAATATTAATATGACTACCATGCATGTTGCTTAAACACTACTCACTTGCCAGTTAGGAAGTGTACCTAGTGTGAGTTAAACTTCGTATTAATCAAATTCATGCAAAATTAAGTATTAATAGAGCGCCGACTATTCACATTCTGTATGTTGGCTGTCATTCTCACAATCCCTATAAGGGTCGGCCCCCAAAGAATCTCAACTGTTTTAATTAGCCATAAACCTTATTGAACTACTGTCAATTTAATTAAATAATTAGGGTTTTTGCTAGCTTGCAAATCCCCTTATTAATTAAAAGAGCATGCATATGTTGTATTATTGAGCTTGTTCATGTTTGAGAGTACCTGATGAAAATGGTCGGTTAATCAAGAATCTTCAAACTAATTAAAACCGTCGTATTTTCTGATATGTCGGCGTGTGCCAGGTTTTAATTAATTAATTGTATGTGGCTTAATTAATTGTTTGACTTGGAAGTTCCATTTGCTTCTCTGTCCTGAAAAATATTAGTATTTTTGCAGTACCAAAACAAAAATTATAGTATAAATGACAGCCATGGTGTCCAAATACTAGGACTCTGCATATTGTCATTTAGGGTTTCATAGCTGCAGGGTACCTGGATGTGTGCCACGTGTATGACAGGTCAAAACCAGCCCACGCGCCAATTGGCATTGTGCATTTGGGTGCCTCCGGAACCCCCATCATCGGGTGTTGCAGTCCTTTGAATCTAAGACATTAACCATCCATGAGGCTAAGATGCAGAGAATTTATACCAAATACGCAAGTGATTCAAATAATTTAATGTGTATGGCTAATAAAGGTGGTGTAATTCGATGCATCAACGCTAGCTTGCGCGCGCAAGAGGTTTAATTGAAGGTAATAATTTGCATTTTGGCTAATATGTATGTACGTACATAAAAAAGATTGAACCCATATACAGATATTTTACTAAATTTTTGGTTATGTGCTTATGTTCTTGTTATTGTTCTACTAATCAGAAGAACGTACGCCGTTTGTTTCTAAAGAATTTATCACTCTATTAATTGGCAGCTGGGTTTATGGTTGGTACCCTATGGCACACCCATATACAGATAAAAAGCTCATAGCTTCCACTTTATGCCACTTTAAGTTTTCTAAGTTTTTATATGCTACACTATTACAAAAAATATTTACACCTAATCTTCAGTTTTAGGGGACCTCTGCAGGTTTTCTAATCAAAAACAATAATATATCAACAAATTAAAGCACTTATTGAGTAAAATTATATCTGATTATGCACATGTGAGCTTAATTAATTGGTATTCTAATAGTATAATTAACCACAAATTATAGTTAATTACTCTTGTACTATATAGCATACGCCCACTTAGTTACTAACTTACTATTGAACACTTAGTTAAATAGAAAACGTTTTGTACGTGCATATATTGGCAATATATTTATGCATGTGTTGATTTAAAGGCGCCATTGAGTGTTCGATTGTAATTGATGGATGATGACAAAGTGCCCATATCCATCTCTAAATTTTCTTGGCGTTTCCAATCATATTCACATAGATTATATATGCTAATTAATCGTTTTTTTGTTTCATACGTACAATGCAAAGAACCATCACGACCGGCCAATTGATTTAGGTCAAGAAAGCAATAGACTGAATAGAGTAAAAAAGATATCTAGCTCCACTCGATTGGCTTGATTATTCAATATACAACTGAAGCTATAGTACGTAGCTTGATAAATGTAATTCAAACATGTATGTTGTACTTAATTTCCTAATCGATCTTCCTTCATATTTTGTGTTTTCAGTATGCCAGTTAGCCTCTTCTTCCTCGCAAGTAATATTCTTTTATGCTCTCTACGGTCGTTTTTGTTGCAACCAAAAGATTAATTCTGTGGTTGTAAATCAGCTCCAGTAACGCTCGAATTTAGCTCGTTTGGCTTGGCTATAAATGAAAAAAAAAGAGAGAGAGTCAAATTTGAATTTTGTCATGCTCGGTACGTAAAGATTGTGAACATCTTTTATCTAATCTTCAAGAGGTAATTGTGTAAGAATTGAGATCATCAAAGTTTGGCTCGTTTGCCTAAGATATAGTATGAAATATTTGACCAATGTAAAACGAAGGAGCAACTGTTGCCACCGACCTATATTCATTCCATGCACGTCTTGCTACTTCTACTATTGCGGCTACGGCCACGGCTATACCTATAAATCGAATCAGTGCATGCATGAACTGTAATGAAGGTACATTTCGATCGTGAAAGAATCGATCTACTTATGGCATGCAGTAGTTATACATATTTCGGCGTTTTCTTGGGTTTGCATTATGCATGTGTTATACTTATTTTGCATGAGCATCCTATCGAGGTCAAAATTATAGTTGACAAAACAAAGTAAACTAGTTAATTTCAATTCATATACATATAGGTAGGTCTTACATATTGTCATGTAGTGGGCGGCCAGTGAGCAGCGTCGTTCATGTACCTGCTGATTAGTGGGTTTGGTAACCTAATAAATTTGGGATTCCCTAGCCTTTGGCGTTCTAATATACTTTTGAATTAGGGCATGTAATTGTTGTATAGGCCGGCGAAGAAAAAACAAACGCCCATAATGAAAGGTTCACCCCACCAGACTCATCACCTTGCAGGCAAAGACGTTATTAAATACATTTTGTTGATATTAGCTAATAGCTACAGCTCTACAAGAAAAACATTTTCTAGCATACAAAAGGGATAAAACTAGGGTCTAAATTTCAACAGAAAAACAAATAAACTAATAGACCAATTTCAACGATGGCTACGGATCTAAAACATTTGCTTCCTATAAAAATGAAAAAGCACGCATGCCAAGTTTGCTGACTTGCAAATCTTCGAACACGTTTCTTAGCCTTCTTAATTACATGTCCATCACTCGATGTATTTGTACCTATTAGTTTATAACTAATACTTGAGCCTCTTCTTATATAGTTTGTTTAGCATATATTACTTTGACGTATTTAAAGAAAACATAAATACATGTGGACCTAAACATCCTAATGGACTTAAAAAACAAATCCTAATGTATGCATGGTGCGCTACACATAATTATAACGGGAGATGATCGTCTTCATTCGCACCTTCTCGATTTTTATTTATTTTTATCTTAAGAGAGGGAATCGAACTTGAGATCTCATCAACTACTGTAGAGGTAGTTTTATATATGTAGCTTAGTTTGTTCAGTAGGAGAAATAAAAGAGGAGTGATCCCCGTTAATGTTCATATTAGAGTACTCTGCCAACCACGTACATTGATATTCATAGTTCGGTTTTGTATCATCCAGTAATTAATTAGTGATAGAAACAGCGTTAGCTAGGTTGGTCGAAGTAGTTGATTTCCAAAGACTTTTAAAGGGTAGTTAATTAGCTACTTATCTTAGGTAGTTTGGATTACGAATGACAAGTTTAATTAATAGCGGCCAATTCTTAATTGAGATTCCATTATTCCAAAGGATAAATACGTACCCATGCTTTGTAGGTCATGATCGATGACTGGGAGTCTAAGAGAGGCCCCCCCCCACCCCCCAAATTAAACATCGGTTGTTCAATTCCAACTTAAACTACGAGATTTAATTTAAGGAAAATTATTGTTGGATGAAATGATGCTCGGGACGTGGTCGTTCTCTGTCACTCCCATAATGCAGACAATTACCAACTACTGCTCCTCAGCTAGTCTTCTACGTGTATATGTTTTATTATTCACTGCTCAGTGATATTTAATACAATATCTGTTGACATTTCATGGACTAGCACCTGTTAAGGCCTTAAGGGTATAGTTAGAGAACTAGTAATAGAGCCACAGATATGTGACAAGTGTCAGAATCCTATGCACTCATATAATTGTATGTGTACGTAGCAGCTTCAGCTGCACAAGTAGTGTGTGTGTGTGTGTGCACGAGTTCATTGTTCAGTAAAATGCATCTCTTTGTTCTTCTTTGATCTTCTTCAAGTAATCAAGTTTCCTTCAAGCTCATACAAAGCTATCAACTACAATAATTTAGTATGACATAAACTTTCGCCTAACGTACGTACCCTCAGGGAAGCTTAACGAGAATGCTTAACCGGTTTTTTTTTTTTATAGATTATGACTGTTGTCAGCTTAATGCACCTTAATTTATAGAAGAATACGTAGTAGTTAATGTAGCATTTTTTCGATTAGGTTTAGGGTATGTAAACAGAGCATCTGATCGTGTTAGAGATTGCTCTCTTATTCGATCTATAGCGAATTAGCGACGAATCCAATTTATTAAGATAGTATATGCTTGCATTATTCATGTGAAAGACTTAAAGTCCTTAATCTTTATTTGTTGTACGTAGTGATGATCTCTTCCACAGCGCGCGCGCTCACACACACACAGAGATATATCTATATATATATATATATAAAGTTAAAACTTGAAAGTCAGACGACACCCAAAAAAAGAAAGATCAAAGAGTGCACATCAGTACATACGTAAGAGTTTTGCATTCCGAATCAATCCTGAACCTGGACTTGGAGCTGGAGATTTATATATGTTAAAAATTTCATCAGGAAAGTTAATTTCGTCTCCTTATATATGTTTGTATATCCAAATTAAATTTTATATATTTATATAATTAATGAATCAACTTGCATCATAGAAAAACTTCTTTGCTGGCTTGCAACTTGTTGCAGATCAGTTTGGGAAAGAAAAAAGAAAATTTATCTTCAAATTACTAAATAGCTAATTTAGGGCATCTTCGAAGCAGACAAGAAATATAAACTTTTAAATCTTAAAACACATTTATCTAGCTAGCTAGGTTCATGCATTCAACGAATTGGATCTTTCTGTGTTCTAGCTGGTTATATATCATACAATGCAGTACATACTTACTCTTGATCGAATACTTTCTATGGATCATCATGTGCTCATAGAGTCATAGTCATGGGCATGAAATTCCTAGCTAGCTGGGGTAGGAGTAATTAATACAGCTAGCTTAGCTTAGCTGATAAGGACCACGAACAATGTCATTAAGCTAGTTCGATTAATCTGTACAAACGAAATTGATGATAACTATACATGACATAATTAGGGTTGTGCAGGGACGACGACAAGGACTAGCTCGTAAGTAATAAGTCCAAATGCATGCATATATGCCATCAAGAACTTGTACGTAGCTAGCTGTTCTTCTTAATTTGATATATAATATTTACTTTACTTGTTCTTGGTGAGTTGTGTCTCGATCGATAGATATAGAAACAGATCAAGGAAATGATGGTAAAAAGATTGTTCGAAACAGGTTGCTAGCTTTTACAAAGTAATATTAATGCTTTGAACCTGAACAAGGAATAGCATATGGATAACATGTAAATCATATACAGGTGATCGATGGAGAAAGGAAGAAATTAATTAAAACCTAAAATAGATTAAATAATTAAATGATTGAAATGGAATATGCAATGCATGATGCAACAGGTACATTTTGTACGTTGGTGGGGAGCAGTACTACTACTACAAGATGGATGAGTAGGGTACGTAGATAATATTATTATTAATTAGTGCTGCATGTCTTCAGAGGAATCAATCAATTGCAGCAAAGAATGTAATCACAACCATTCCCTAATTCAACATGCAGCTGGATATGATAATGATCATGATATGATATGCCCTTCTACGTACACTTAACTGGAACTCATTCGATCAGTCAAGACTAAAACCTCCACCAAGAAAAAATCTATGAAATCTGCAGAAAGTAACCATGCATGATAACTTGTTTGGTGCGTTCTAGTCATGTCAAATAGCTAGCTAGCTAGCTAGTCACTTCAAGTCTTTTGTGATGCTCATGGCTTGTTTCATTAACAGTAATTTTATCAGCATATGGATTAAGAGGAATTAATACTAGCTAGCAACTAGCTTTTCAATTCATTTCAACTTTTCCATCCATCTCCTTCTATCAACCCACAAATTTTAAACATCGATTACCTTTTGTTATATTTGTAATGAATTAATATAACTTTTGTAAAAGAGTCGACCAAATTGAAAATCGTTTAACATTTAACTACCATCAAATATATAGGCAGGACTTTCCGTTTGGTGAAAATGTTGCTAGCATTCTTCATAAGTAATTTCCCTGATTTTCTTAAATTACTGTTCTTATTGATCGAGTACTGAGTACTGACTCAGTTCTTTTCTTTTAGCTTTTATTATCACCGTAATCTGCTTTGTCCTTTTTTGTTTCTAAAGCTGTCTTAATCCGATATTGTCACAATCAATCTAAGTCAAGGAAGAAACCCAGCAATTGAAAATGTATCCTGTATTTACATACATTGAAAGGGGGCTAGAATATGGTGCTTATGCCCCCGAGTGGATAAAGCCAGTGTTTTTATTATTTGCAATAAGGAAATAATACCGTTAATCTATTGGGATCGATTTTGTCCATTCTAATGGTGTCTACTCAAACACCATCCCATATAAGATAGGTTCGATCTTCACATTAAAGTGGATTGAAATCCAATTCCAACTCCATTTGGGCATTCTTTCTAAAATAAATCAATGTCTTTTGAGAGTACATTGAACATCATGATTGTGCTTCCAATATAATATTGTTACAAGAAAATTGGAAATGAATATTATTAATTATATGTTTTGCATGGTTGTGGAACAAGAACATAAAAACAAATCCAGACATGTAGAAAGGGGTCCCTCTTGTTATGTGCTCCACTCCTTGGAATAGATTGTGTTGCAAATTGCTATTGTCAAATCGACTTGATTGAGGGTACCCATGTTTCATTCATATATTTCTTTCCAAAAGCCTGGAATTTAGCTCTCATTCCAGTTTGTTTTGTTTTGATCTTTTCTCCTTGGAATACATGATTATCTACTTGTGAATAGTACAAGTAGATGACTTTTTATTTGATACTTATCAAGAGGGTAGAAGAAGAGGGTAAAAGGTGGAGAAATTTTAAGTATCCTATCCAAAAATGCTCCCACGTAGGCGAGGATTGGACTCCCCTAAATAAGATTGACGTTTCCGCTAAAAAAAAATAAAAAATTTGTTTTCAGGGGACTCAAATTGTTCTTTTTTTTTCGATGAAGAAAAAGAAATTACAGCGAAAAACTCCTACTCAAATTGTTCTTTCGATTATTCAGGTTTGGAAAATAGAAATTTCATATTCAAATTGGATGTTCAGGCGTAAAATGGCGTTTGAGATGGGATTTCATCGATCGTTTGTACTAGAAACTTTCTAGTGTCATGGCATGGCTTGATTCGCAATGCCCATGGCAAGAAAGTTTGCGCATAATTTGAGGCATAATCCGAGGCTTCATGTAACTCTAACTCTCATACCCAGCAGCACAAACACAACAAATTCCAAACTTCTGTGCTAATTCTACACTTAAAAACGAAAGGAAGAAGTATACATAATTGATTTACATCCAGATATTCACTTGTATGTAAATTATAAAAATGTGTGTGTGCCAAAGCAGTAAAGCCCTGCCATCTTATAAGTAACTAATGATGAGGACCATAGAATCAAACCGTTTCCTGATTTTAGTGATTTAATCACCTTAGTAAATCAACCAGGTTTCAAGAGAAATAATACATGTCGTCAATCAAGTCTCAAGTTTCGTGATTTGTGAATAGAAAAACGACTCAAACCTGGCTTGCCATTACAAACTTCAATGGCTCTCTATCACTTGCCAAGAAGAAAAAAGGACATCGAAAGCTAACTTCCCATCGAAGAGGGTCAAGAAGTTATACGCTGCTGTTCTTAAGGTTGATACAAAATTTTACCCCAGAAAAGAAACCTCAACCTTTTATATGCTGCTTTCAGTCAGATATCTATGCTTCGTCTGCCAAGTTGAGAACTACCTAAAACCACTAACCAAACTAACTAAACCTGTACTCTACCAAGTACTTTGGCTTCGATAGCTCAATCAATTCCTGGATATTGCATTCTTCTATAAACACATTTCAAAAGCACCAGACACCGACTTAATAACAAAATAGGTAATACCAACCGACTATTTAACCCTTTAACATAATGTTGACTTAATAAACCCTCCCGAACCCGTCTTACTTCATTCAGCAACCAACCACTCAAAAGCACCAAACGTTACATCAAGTTCAACCTATACACACATATAAACTCTAAACTGCAATGTGCATTTCGACTTACAAGCAGAAATACAAATTGAAAACTGTTTTGCTTTATAATTAAAGGATTACCCAAGTACAGGAGGCTTGAAATCTTTTATTATCCATAAACATCAGCACTGCGTATCCGCAAGGTAAATAATGTTTATAGGAGAGAAACATAGAAGCATATGAAACCCTAGATGCACCATACAAATGCCAATTCACAGAGTATTAGCTTCCAATTAATTGAAACAATTGAATCTACACCAGCTTAATATCAAAATCAAATGAAAATTAGAATTACACCCTTCTAACTTATTTTAGTGATTCCATCAGTTGAACAAATCAATGAAGTCCATAGCAAAGATTGCAAGACACATTTAGCAGTGGTTCAAGTATTACCAGAATAGATGGTCAACTTTTCTATTTTTGTTATCAACATATTTGTGATGAAAAAGTGCTTCAAAAATCTTAAATCTTAAAACCCTCTCTGCCATTGGAATTTTCTTATATTCTACAATATTGGGGGTGGAGGATTTGAAATCAAGGCCAGGAGTAGGGGAAGATGCTCTTGACCGCTAGAGCTACAAGTCCCCACTATCGTCTATTAAAATAAAAATTAAGATCTAAAGTTAGAGAATGAGTGATCATCCCATGCAGGCATCTTCCCAAGATATACAAAGGTTTACACAAAACCCTATCCTACATTCATTCTTATGCTGCACTCAACAGGATTCCTTCCTCTACTGTTAACTCAAGCTGTTTTTAACAGTCCAAATAACCATATCTTTGCTACATAACAATGCAAACAAGGATTTGGGATCCATCCTAGAGACATTCATTCATTCTATTTAATATCAAACACATTCCCAAATTAAAATAAGTAACATGATAAGTAATAGCAAACATTTATTGTTTCAATAGAACATTGCCTCCATAAACCCTTTGTCTCACTTCAACAAACACTCCGAAGCACCAAACACTACATCGAATTCCACATAAATATATATACACACACACACACACACTATGAAACCGCAAATTACCATTGAGCTTTAGTACTTAGCTTACCTAAACCCGATTCAATTATCAATAATCGGCACGATAATTGCTGTAATCGTCACGCAGCTGCTCACGCTCCAATTCACTCTCAACCCTCTCCGCAATCTTATCTTCTTCATACCTCATTCCTTCTTCCAATGCCAGTCCACCTAGAGCTCCGGCAACTGCGCCCACAGCCAATCCGGTTCCCAACCCCATCTTGTTACTCTTGGGCTTCTGATCATAATGTGAGTAGTCCAGAGGAGCCGAAGGCCCACCAGATGACACGCCCGAAGGCCCACCTGGACCGCCGTAAGTCACTGGCCGATCGAAGAACGGCCGTGGTGGCATCGGCGGTGGCGCGCTCGAGTAGTACCCTGGATAGTAACTTGAGTACGGATCGGAATAAGAGCTGTAATGGTATGGCGGCGGCGGTGGCGAAGCCGATGGAGTTGGAGCAGAAGCTGGTAGAGAAGAGCTGTACGGCGACGGCGAGTACGCCCTGTAGTCGCGAGTAGGGGGTGGAGGCATAGGGGCACTGGAGTAAAAATAGCTCGGCGGAGGAGGGGTATTATGGTAATCTGGCGGGAGAGGTCGTTCTCGGAAGGCGAGCTTTATGCGGATCTTACCCTGAGGACGGCCCGAGGGGCGGATGAGCTCGAAAGCGCGGATTCGGGCCGAGTTATCCGGGTCGGGCAGGTCCTTGAGTGGGACCCGAAGGGTACCAACTAAGGGTTTGGGAGTGTCGGAGGGTTTGGAGTGGAAGATTTCTAGGGTGAGGACGGATTCATGGAGGGAGAGGGTGATTGGGAGGGTGAACCGCTCGTTCCAGACCGGGCGGGTTGAGCCGGAGTCGTCGGATTTGGTAGCGAGGCGGCGGTCCGGGTCGACCCAGAAGACCGCGTAGGGCTTGAGGTCGCCGTTCTTCCAGTTGACGTTCTTGAGGTGCTTGGCGGAGACGATCGTGAGGTCGAGATCGAGAGGCTTCAGCGGTGGAGGGCGAGAGGAAGCCATGGTGGATTTTCTGTGCTAACTTGCGCGGATTAAGGTGCGTAGGATAAAGAAAAGGTAAGGAAACGAGTGTGGTGTAGGGAGAAAGGTATTTTGTGGTACGAAGTCCAAAGAGGAAACGTGTTGTGGGGGAAGGTGTTGGATGTCAGATGACGAAATTACCCCCCATGTTTTACCTTCGTCTGCAAAGCGTTATTTCGGTTTTACCTACCGAAATACCGAGAGATTTAGATTAATGAAAATATATATCTATATATAAAACATGTTTTCTCCACTAAGACTATGCATTTTTAAAGTACATAGTTCTAATGCAAATGATCAAATCATTAAATAAATCTTACGATTTGCATTAGAACTACATCTATGTAGTTTAAAAGTACATAGTTCTATATAGTGAAAAACAATTCATATATAAAATTGACAATTCGTAAATTCACTATACTTATAATATTCACCTAACACGAAAAATGATCCATTTAAACAGAGTTCAAGGAACTTCGAGTTCCAATCTTTTCAAGAGCCTCTATTTTACAACTAATTTATATATAAAACTAATCATAATTGATGTATGAAAATCTATTTTTGAGTTTGTATCGGATTTCTAAAATATGAAGGTCAACGTTCTCATTATTCTGTTAAGACTAAGATTCATATCAATTTTGATCCTTGTATTTTGGCCAACTTATTAGTAAGATGGGATAACCCAATTAATGCGCAAAACTCCATGCTCCTAGTTTAAACTTTTCTTTATGGGACAATCTTTTAGTGAATGTATTTAACATGTATATACTTTTATAGGGTTATTGCACTAAATACAATTTCATCAACAAATAAGCCGACAAACTGTTGATGAGATTGTATGTAGAGTTATGCTCCGCGATAGAGTTACGAAGTAAGAAATTGAACAATGTATCATTACCAGAATGATCTAATTATAAAAGAAACAAAAACAGTAATATAAGTTCGAAAATTGAACATATAAATAAGCAGCTGTATGACATTATACGAGAAGAAATCTAATTGGAAAAAAAAAAAAAAAAAAACGTTGATATGTCACTTGAATAATTTAGGGCATAATTTAATGAGTTCCATTGTAACATGTATATGGCCTTCGGCGATAAGCCCAGACCCATCAGTCTTGACAAGCCCAAACCGTCCTGTTTTTTTCTCATTGAGGTTTGGCAGAGGAATCTTGACCCGGCTCACCGTCGCTATGCCGTGGGTTACCGTCGCAATGCCGCCGCCAGTTCCCGGCTCCACCACCGTCTCTATATCACCAGAGTCCCCCGGCTCCACCACCGTCTCTATACCACCGGAAGTCCCCGGATCGGTGTCTTTCCTTCTCCTTATAACTTCCAAGTGGACGAAGCCGGGCCACACGTGTGGGCCGAATCGTTGCTTCCAAATTCTGTTCCATGCAGGATTTGGTTTTCCAGGAACAGAGAATGGAGCCCAGTTTTCGATTCCGGGTTCAATCCACCACACCAAGTCGTATATCCGCTCCGAAACGGGAATAGAGCTCCGGCTCGGGGGATCGATTCCCTCAGCACCGTGAACGGTAAAAGCCAAACCAAGATCAAACTCGTCTTCCACATCCACATGTACCCTTTTGTTCTTTTTCTGGGCTCTCATCCAAAAAGCATCACTACTTGTCTTGGTTTTGCTCATGTTATTATAGCCTCCTCCTCCTTGTAACTTCCTTCTCTCCATCTTCCTCGCCATCGTAGCAAAGATTCCGAGAAACTCTCTGTAAAAAACGATCCAGAATAAGCAGTCAAGATTATGAAGAGATTTTATGCACGCGCGCTTACACGTTTTGTTGAGTTTATACAGGGAAGAAATTCTATTGGCCGTACTAAACTAATTTTGTTTTCGCTGGATAAACCCAAACTTATTAGATAAATCTCATGTCGTTTAAAACGCGTCGTTTTTGCTGCGAATGTAAAGAGTCTGAAAGGAGAGAGAATATTTACCCGAGTCCTCGTATCTTCCGGAAGAAGATATTACAAGAGAGAATATAGGGATCGATGGGAGAGAGAAAGTAAAGGGCTAAAAATGTAATTTTACCGGATTTACTCCAAATGTTTCATGAATTAGTGAAATTGAACTTTACAACCTTTACCAATACTTTGTTGGAAAAAAAAAAAGTCTAGTTCTAATTGTTTTCATATATTAGTATAGATAATTAATAAACATGAGAATAAAAAGACAGCTCTATGGTACTTTTAGATCTGAAGTCCATTCAATTTACTTTTCAATAGAGTGAAGTCAGAATCATTAATCTTAACTCTACCATGCTAGATAAACAATGACTCGTCGGATATACAGAGCCTCCATTACTTTTTTTTTTCTTCGAGGTTTTGTTTTCCCTTTATTATTATAATAACATGTAACATAATGCATATACTAGATATAAAGAATCAAATAGACATAATTAACTATCACAACTGTAAAATAAAAACGTCAAATCTAAAAAACAAACTAAAACTCAAAATTGAAATCTATCCTATGATACAAAATGTATGCAATATTTACTAATAAGGTTATTATCAAATATAATACCTGAATTATTTCTCAATTATATAATTGATATCTGAACTTTATTTTTTGTCATAAGTAGTATCCAA
Organism: Rubus idaeus; assembly: GCA_030142095.1. Classification (NCBI taxonomy): domain Eukaryota; kingdom Viridiplantae; phylum Streptophyta; class Magnoliopsida; order Rosales; family Rosaceae; genus Rubus; species Rubus idaeus. Next base: position 4,413,201 of record CM057971.1, read on the forward strand.
ATATTTTGATTTCATCTCTTGTGATACTTGAACTTCAATTTTTGTCACAAGTAGTACACCAAAAATTTTAATTTTTGTCACAAGTAGTACCCAAATATTTCGATTTCATCTCTTGTGATACTTGAACTTCAATTTTTGTCGCAAGTAGTACATCAAAGTTTTTAATTTTTGTCACAAGTAGTACCCAAAATTTTCAATTTTTGTCACAAATAGTACCCAAAGTTTTTCATTGTAACATTTTTTTTGGAACACGCGCCCTCATGCGCATATATTTGTGACAAAATAGTTTTAGGTACCACAAGAGATGAAATCGATAATTTTGAGTACTATTTGTGACAAAATTGAAAATTTTGGATACTACTTGTGACAAAAATTGAAGTTCACCTACCAAATATATAATTGAGAAATAATTCATGTACTATATGTGATAAAAACCCTTACTAATATTTATAAACTCAAAACAGGTATACATACAGGAGAGTGATATTCACGCTCCAAACGGCTTAGGAGTGTAGGACTTGTGAGGATGCTTAGGGCCTGCTAATGTAGCTACAGTTATGCAGAGAACAATATCTACAAGTGAAGGAACTTACCAAAGAGAATCACTGAGTGAGGTGTCAACTACAACGTATTCACGCTCCTCCACGTAAAAACCGAAGAGTTTTGTGAGTCTGCATAATTGAGAAAAAAGATATAGGAATAACGGTAAGATTGAGATTTGACTCAATATTTTAATAAGATAATACACGATTCGCAATAAATTACATTTCTTGAATTAGAGGGTATATTTCTCAATATCGATATTTTGTCAACCGTTGGATCATATATGAACAACTATGATATCCGGATAGTAAATCTCTACATATATCCAATTATAGTAGAAGCCGATATGAAAATGTCGAAAATATGACATGTATAGCATGCTATTCAGTGGTAGTAAATTTAAATTTCTCCTAGTATGAATTTGCAGTACGTGGTAGGTTTGTTTCGATTTATTGATTTGAATAAGTTTTCTTTTATACTTGTATTTGTATAAGGAGACTGAAATGCCGGTTTTTCTCTCCCTACTGAAAAATAAGCACACTTTACAAGTTACAATATAAAATAGCTGATATATTAATTAAATTGTCTATGCATGCATGGCCGACGTACTGACATTCATTCATAATTAGCTAGATTATTATTGAAGAAAAATAAGCTTTTAAGTCATCACAATGGAGTTGCTCAGAACAAACAAACTCTACTTGAAAAATCAGCAATTGTCCAAAAAAAAAACAAATTAATCAGCAGAAGTTAACTACACGTACATATCTATCCTATCCTATAAATGAATCCTTGTTATCGATCACTCATTCACTCCTAATTGGCGAATTCTATAACATCCGAGGCCTTGAAACATTTCCTGCAGGCTTAGAGGTAAAGACATAGGCCTTCAGTGTCATTGACAAAATAATGTCCCCAGCAGGCCTAATGTCCCCATCCCCATCATGCTTCACAAGTTCATACCGCCCTTCTACTGTCTCATAGAGCGTCTTAGGAAAAGGAATCCTAGCCCGAATCACACCCCCTATGCTGAGGTTGTCGGAGGTCCCGGGGTCGCAGCGGTTTTTCCTGCTGTTATACCTCAAGACCTCCACGTTCACAAAGAGGGCCTCCACCGGAGGGTTGGCCCCTAAGTCGATGGTCCACCTCATGTTGTTCCATTCAGGGTTTGGTAACCCTTGAGCTGCAACAGATGTGTGCTCTTTGCCACTGGGTTCAATCCACCACATGGTTTGGTAGTGCCGTTCAGAAGGGGGTAGAGAGCAGAAACTTGGGGGGTCAAGTAGGACGACTCTGTCGAGCACAAAAAGTAATTTAACACCATCTATTTTTGGTGGTCGTACAATCTTTTTCAATTTCTTCTGGGCCGGTGCTCTGCATGAGGTTTGACGGCTGGTGTGGTTGTTCAAGGTGCTGTCATGTTTTCTCTTCATAGTTGCGTAGCTGTGTGAGGAAGATGATCGATGTGAGATTTGGAGAAGAAGGATTGATAGTGAGTTGCAGAGAAATTAAGCTTAAAATCTGAAGTAGTCGATCGATCTGGGAGATTCTAAGGACGGGTGATCGAAGAGTATTTTAAAAGCACACTAAGGTGTTATATACTCATATATGGATCACTAGGAAAGTTTTATTTGTGATGGAGTATGAAAGTTGATTGAGTTTCAATTGGAAACGAACTCCTTTTGGTAATAGGAAAAGAAACCACTAAATTCATAAAGATAACAAAGAAAAACAGAAACTAATTATTAATTAAGCAAAAATACTTACTTTTCACTTAATGGGTTTGGTCTAGGGGAAACATGCTAAATTGCAAGTAAAGCGAACGCTGCAGTGATACTCCTGAGAATATGAGGTTGCTGGTTCGAACCCCATTTTTGAAAAACATCCCTTGGGGATGGGTCATATCCTAGTTGCTCCCGGCTCCGGAGTGGTAGCCCACTTTGAACCACCATTTTAATTGATAAAAAATACTTACTTTTAATTAATAATAAACAAGTTTTTTTTTTTTCCGATTTGACCTGACAATTGTGAAAATTTAAGCATAATTGTGAAAATTATTTTCCCCTTCGAAGGGACTCAATCTTACCGTCCATTTGTTCATTAAAAATATACAATCCTATGGAGGGCAAAAATGTTGGTTAGTTCAGGTCTAAAATCAAAAGCCATTAAAATTAGATTATGATTTTTTTTTCTTAAAATCACATGACCCAAATTCGATACATGAAAATAAATTGCATTTTTCAAATTAGACGGATATATTTCTTAATCTGAAGATTGGAATCCTAATTTAGTAAAAGAATATATATTGAAATCTCTGGCACTACTCAAGTACTCATATGCTTGTGTAAGAAGAATGAAATTTTCTTGGTGATCGAGCTGAAAAATAAGCACTCCGGCCATAAGTCCATGGAGCAAATAAAATATAAAGAATCATATGCCACTGCAAATTGCTACCATATATATTATGTTATTTTCTATTCATGTTACATTACCGGTGAACTGACATTCATAACTTGATTCTTATTGTCATAGAAATTACTGTAGTTTTTTTGGGTACTATAGTTACTGTAGTGAAGTAAATTTTAGTATTGGCTTGGTTTTAAAATTAAAATCGATCATTTATTGCACTACAGTAAATTATGCGTTGTCATGAACTTTCTCGCCAAAAATTCATTGTGCGACGGTAAAATAGCGAATACCCAAAAAAAATCCATTGAAAGGAAAATGAGTACGTATGCGTTGTTGGGAAAAAAAAGTTGTTCAATGGGAAAAAATCTCATGAATATCACTTAAAAGGAAAAGGTCTTTTTAATTTTAGTATGATATCCCCCTAGTTGTATGAAATGGAAAACATGAGTAAATTCTGAATCCATGCATTATTTAGATTTGTACAAACAATAAGCTAGGCCCTTTTAATTTTAGTAGGATATCCCCCTAGTTGTATGAAATGGAAAACATAAGTAAATTCCGAATTCAGTATTTGGATTTGTACAAAGAATTACAAGGAAATGGTTTTCTCATGCACGCTATAAATAGTGTCATCAGGTATAGCGCTTCTTGTACCTCAGCTAGCTCGTCCTGCTACTTCATCCAAAAGGAAATTAAACAAGCAAAATGACTAGTCATTTTCTGAGAAATGTTGTTCCTCTTGCGCTGGTGCTTCTTGTTGTTCTTTCAGCAACCAGTACCGTGTCGGCGGGATGGGGATGGCCGAGGCATACGGTGGTTAAGATCCGAAACTTATTGAAAGACGATGCTGCGATCTTGAAACTCCACTGTCAATCAAAAGATGACGACCTTGGTGAACACAGCCTTGCTTCAAGGGAAAGTTATTCATTTGAGTTCAGAACCAATATTATGAAAACCACGCTCTTCTTTTGCAGATTTGAATTCGAGAATCAAGTCCATTTTTTCGACATTTTCAGAAATAGCAGAGACGATTGCAAGAGCTGCTTTTGGGATATAATCGAGGAAGGCCCTTGTTTGTGGGGTATTGATGGTGTGTGCTTACAGTGGAACAAAGACTGATCGAATAAAACCTTCTCGATCGATCATGAATAATTAAGCAGATCGATGTTTTGAAATTAATTATATGTTACTTAATTGCTTTATGTTTTATTTCATTGCGTAACTAAAATAATGCAATCCTTTTTTTTTTTGTCTGAAAAATAAATAAATAATGAAATCCTTAATTGATTACAATGAATTAATAAATCCAATATATGTAATATATATTTTTTTGAAATCCTTAAATCCTTAATCCTGTCAGACCCATTGCCAAAAATATTAGCGCTACGTACATTAATAATAGGTAAACCCTTTCAGACCCATTGCCAAAATTATATACCCTTCAGGCTTGAGGTCGCCAGCCCCATCACACTTCACAAGTTCATACCGCCCGTTTATTCTCTCATTGATCGTCGCCGGCAACGGAATCCTGACCCGACTCACAGCCCCTATGCTAGGGCAGTCGGAGGTTCCGGGGTTGGAGAGGTTTTCCTTGCTGTTATATCTCAACACCTCCACGTTTAAAAAGCCCTCACCCAACGGGTGGCCCTTCAAGGGAACTGTCATACGTTGACACCATGAAGGATTTGGTAACCCTTTAACCCCATTAAAGGCATCGAATTCTTTGTCTCCGGTTCCATCAACCCGGCACAAGACTTGGTAGACCCGTTCCGACTCGGGTAGGGTGCTGCAACTTGGGGGGTCGATTCCCACAACTCTATCGAGCCAAAGAGTCAAGGATTCAACATGGACTTTCTTCTCTACAACTTTCCCTTTCCACTTTTTCGGGGACGTCGGATATCTCTGAAAACAGCTGGTGTTAGCAGAACAATGGCTGCTTTTTGCGGAAGATTTAGAGAAAAAACTAAGTTTTGATAATAAGGTCATTAAAATCTGAAGTAATCAAGTTGAGAGATTCTAAGGATGGGTAAAGATCGAGTATTTAAAACACACTAATAAGGTAAGCCGCTCTCGGGGTTTCTTTTAATATTTGCGGAAGATTTAGATAAAAAATTAAGATTTGATAATAAGGTCATTAAAATCTGAAGTAATCGAATTGAGAGATTCTAAGGACGGGTGAAGGTCGAGTATTTAAAGCATGCTAATAAGGTCATTATAATCATATATGATACGGACTAGGAAATTAAGTTTTATTTTGATACAGTACATAGGAAATCGAGTTTCTATAGGAAGTGGATTCCTTTTTATTTTAGGAAACGGGATTCCTAATTCCTAATAACATTCCTTTTGATGTTAGGAAACGGGATTCTTAATTCCTAATAACAAAACATACACTCGATTTTCTAATTTGACAATATTGCCTATTTGTTATAGGCTTAATTATGAAAATACCCCTTGATCTGCAACAACCTCACTAACTCCTGTACATAATGATATTCCAGTTTCTTTTTGGCATGGACAATCTTTTTATACAAATGGTACGGAACTATGACTCAAACAAATATCACTCATCAAGCTACAATCGATGCTTGTTTTAGTCAATAGTGAGTCTGCAAATTAACTATAAAGCCATAAGAAATTGAGTATTTTACTTGTTGTTGGTCGGTTATGCCAATCAATCATGCGACTAAATTAGAGAAATTTTGAGAAATGCCCCATTTTGGAGCTCTGAGTTGAAGAATACCCACATTTTTGTAACTTGTTGAAAAATGCCCACTTCACTATAGAAAATGTCAAATCTACCCTTAATGATTTTTTTTTTCTGGGGCTGCTCTCCCTCTTCCCTTTTCTCTCCAGCTCTCATCCTCCTCTCGCCCTCAATCAATCAATCACCTACCTTTTTTATTCTCGTTTTTTCCATCTTCTCCCGACTTACCCACCTCTTCTTTTTTTCTTCTTGATCTCACCTTCTCTTCTTTTCTTCTTTTCTTCTTTTTTTCTTCTTCTCGATCGAAGGGTGCCCAAACCAAGATGAGGTGATGGTGATCTGCAGAGCTTGAGAATTGCAGCGATGTCCTTGGGTGGTTCTGAGATTGGTGAACAGCAGTGGTGCTGCAATTGCAGAGGGAAGAGGACGGGCGGCGGTTGAAAGGGGAGAGAGCGACGCCGGAGAGAGTCATGGGTGCAGATGGTGCCCAAATAAATTGGGTGGGTGTGCAGCAGCGTTTGGTGGAGGTGAGGTCTGGGCTCGACGAACGGCGGCGTGGCCTGAGTGTGATTCCGAGTTGATGTCCATTGAAGGACTGAGCACCACGAGTTGTGATTGGCTTGTTTGCAGGTGTTTTGGCTCGGCGGCATTGGGAATGCAGCGGAGGAGGTGGATTGGGCTCGGCGGCCGAGGAGGAGACAGAGGAAGAGAGGGAGAACAAAGAGAGGAAAGAAGAAGAAGGAAAAGAAGGAGAGAGAGTCGCTCGATCGCGACTGAGAGAAGAGAAAAAATAAAAATCAAAATCAAAGGGTTCAGACAAAAAAGAATCATTAAGGGTAGATTTGACATTTCCTGTAATAATGTGGGTATTTTTCAACAAATTAAAAAAATGTGAGTATTTTTCAATTCAGAGCCCCAAAATGGGGCATTTCTCATAATTTCTCACTAAATAAAGCAAAACGAACCGGTAAAATGTTAGTATTTTAGGGAGATCAAACATTCAAACTTTCAATCTTACAATATGTTTAACTTTTTTGATAGCATTGAAAATTTATTTATTTAATAAAAACTTTGAAGCTTTTAGCTTTATATGAAAAATAAAGAAACTATTTTATTACATAAAATGAAGATCACATGATTGAATCTAATTTAGAATTAAAAACTACTCAATCTTTTGTGAGATTCAATCATGTCTTGTGTCGGTAATCTATAATTCTAATTAGATCTCATTTGGTTCGCGAAATTGAAGTTATGAGAAATGAAAGTCAATTATTTTTAGTGTTTGGAATGCGAAAGGAAATGAAATACTTTCATGAAGGAGAGAAAATAGTGGGGAAATTGGTTAATTTCTTACTCCAAGGGAATCACTTTAATTCCCTACCTAATTTTTATGTATTTATTACACTAATTTAACATTAATTACATTATTTTTATAACTAAAATAACAACTTATGAAATTATAAATATTAATTTTGTTTCATATATATATATATTTTTATTCATTTATTTAGTGTTGCTAAACACTTGAAAAGAGAAACTAGTCAGAATCTTAATTTCTCTTTTCTCACTGAAAGAGAAATAAATTGATTTCATTTCTTTCGATTTTCGTGAACCAAACAAGACTTTAATGTAGAATATATTGTTGCATTGTTCATAGACCAATGAGTTCGCTAGAAATTAATGCAGAAATAATGATGCTTCGTTGTATGATGATGAATTTGTATACAATGCTCTAACATTAATTATCATAATATTCATCGAATATTAATTGCATCATCTAATGTTAGGGATTTATAGGTGAGTTCATAAATTTTTTTATTCTTGTTAGTTCCGCTCTATGCCCCTAATCTTCTTTGCTCTTAAGAAAAAAATTATTTATTTATTTTTACTACACAAATATTAATAGACGACGACAAAAATCGAAATAAGAACCTTCCACTTTCAAAGCGGAAACCTGAAGGATGTCACTCAACAGGAAATATTTTTTGGCTAATGGCAAAAAAAAAAATTAAATACGAACATAATGAAGGGGTAAATTCGTCATTAAGTAAAATCGCCTACCAACTTTCTTGAACGGAACAACAAAGCCAGGGATAGTGAAACTTTCTGATAGCGAGTGCCCATTAACATTGATTGCATCAGTTAGGTTCGATGAGGCCAAAGTCAGAGATAGTCTTCTCTCCCAAATGCTTATATCTCTGATCCCTTGATGGCCAGAAAATAACAAACTTCAGCTCATTTTCTCCAGAAAATATGTCCGACGCCGTGATCAATGGACTCGCCGGAGCCGGCGGTGGGATCATCGCCCAGCTCATCACATATCCACTCCAGACTGTAAGCGTTTTTCTATTAATTGTAGTTGTTTTTTCTCCAGCTTTCATCTTGTTGTTATTTTTGTTCAAATTTTTGGTCCGTGATCTGTAGGTGAATACTCGTCAACAAACAGAACGTGATCTGAAAAAGGAGAAGAGGAAGCTAGGAACTATTGAACAAATGTGCCAGGTTTGAATTTCTTAAAATTTCGGCGTGTTCTTCTAGTGATTTGTACTGCGTTTGGTTGCTGAGAAAATGGACAAGAAAAAGGGACACATCTTTTTCTGGTCTATTGAGGCGTATGTGCGTATTCTGTATGCGAATTTTCAGTTTAAACTTTAAACATGGTTGATGTTGCAGGTCATACAAAATGAAGGATGGGAACGGTTGTACGGAGGTTTGACGCCATCGTTGGTGGGAACAGCAGCATCTCAGGTGAGCAAAGCTTAGCTCGTTGCTGGATTGTTTTACTTCTACTGAAAGTAGTTTCATCCTTGTTACAATGATTAAAAATTAGGAGCGAATGAGGCGATATCTATGTGTGCTTCAGTATTGCCTAAAGTTCAAGTTTATATTTACTAGCTGATAACTTAATGGTGAAGAGCCGAAAGTTTAAATGCTACAACTTTCGGTGCACCGATGTTTGTTATACTACTGGGACAACTGTGTGACTTGGATTCCCTATAGGCCAAAACCTGAAAGGCAGTGACTACTAGGAATTTTCTGTTCCAGATTATATTATTATTGGCACCCTTTTGCATGATAGAGTTACAATTTTGATTAGTTATGGCTAGTGACTGCGCTAGTGTTACCCCAGACTTATATGGCCTTCAATGCTAGGTTATGTCCATGAAAATGTGAATTCCTACCGAGGCCTAGCTGCTTTTTGTGTCTTGCATATGTCACACTGCCTAATGTAAACTGGTCTGTGTATTAGCCCAGTTCTCCTGTGTTTGATTAGTTTTTACTAAATTGGTTCCTGTCCATTAATCATGTGTTTTAGTTCAGTTTGTCTAAAAGATCAATGTTAACAGATTCTGTGCAAATCTTTGCATTCTCTGTGTCACTAGTGGAGTAGTGGTAACAGTTTTTAATACAAACATGAGCTTAAGCAGATCTATTAGCTTTTTAGGTTGGCTATGTTAATATGCTGGGCTTTAGAAGTGTTCTTGTTAATGGTTGAAGCAGCATTTTATTTTACCTCAAGGCAGTTTTTAGTTTAGAAGAAAAAGGAAAGGCAGGCTCTAATAACCATGGTATGAATTTTAGAATTCACTGGAGAGAGTATTTTTATACAAGTATGAGTAAATACTGTAAACCAGAACATTAGTTGCCTCCTTCAAAACATATCCAATTTCAGTGATTGTCCCTGATGGTTTTTTGTTACCACAAATATATAGGGTTGCACTATTGTTCTGCACACGTTCAAAAAGGTCTTAAATACACTTGGATTTTCAACTTTGGATAAGCCTACCTTACCCATATTGCATAAGTTAGACATCCTGGAGTTTTAATTTTAAAAGAGCATCATCCCCTTAAAGCAATTCCTTACGTCACCCAGGAATTGTTCCTTGAGTGAAACTCTGCCTGTTCAGATGGCTACCTTATCTATGCCTAGGAAGCTTTTTTTGGCCCTGTATAAACAGGTTTAGCTCTGAAAGAAGCATGGCGTTTATTCACGAGGTTTTCCTACTGCTCTGGGTACCTCATCATTTTGAGATATCTATTAGCTAAAGGCTGCTGATCCTACAATTTAGAATACTTCATGCCCCTACATTTGGTAGACTTATTTATATATGCTCATAAGTAGCTTGGTAAGAAAACAAAAGAAAACATCTCATCCTTATAATAGCCTTACTCTTCATTAAAGATTGAAGTCTTTACATACAAAGGAGACAACCCAAGGTATTTTGTCTGGGCCCTCTGAATAACAATGTGAAACAGGGCTCTGTAACCTGCTTTAAAACTAGCTACTTATTAGTTAATGCTCCTTTTGAGCGTCTTTGTCTCTGATAAAACCTCCCTAGTGTTACATAATAGCTCAAAAGAAGGTTATGTACAATCCTGCATTTGCATATATCTGCATCATATATGGTTGATTTGGTTATCTGGTTTCTTATATATTTGCAATTCTGGTACAGGGTGTTTACTATTATTTCTATCAAATATTCAGGAACAAGGCTGAAGTTGCTGCACTTGAACGTAGTAAAATGGGCATTGGTGATGGATCTGTTGGAATGCTTTCTTCTCTTGTGGTGGCTGCGTTATCTGGGTATTTTCTTTGTTCATATGACTCTGGGCCTCATGCATTTATTCTTTCTTAATATACTCAAAACTATAAGGCATCATTTCCTCAAACAGTTCTTTGGCTTTTCAGAAAAAAACTCTTTTTATTCAAAAAAGAACAAAAAAAGTCTTCACAAAGTGCAAATCAAGAGCAGAAAAAATATTAGCAGTTTGATGGCCTTCTAATTTTGATTTTTATAATGTTATTAGTTTCTTTTTTATTCATGTGATTTTTTGCTGAAAATCTCTCATCACTATTTTATTTTTGTAGGTGTGTGAATGTACTGTTGACAAATCCTATATGGGTAGTTGTTACACGCATGCAGGTAAAGATTAAAGAGCTAATTGATTAGCCTCAACTTTCATTGGATCTGCAGATGTGAAATTGATACCAAAATTATCTTTGCATGCTTATTTGGATAGTTTCTTTTTCTCTCATATATGGCTGATGCCAAATGTGTCCTTTGAAGAGCAATGTTGTTTTAATTTGTGAACTTAAATTCATTTGACCATACGCCCTGGCCCTGGGCTCTGTCATAGTTCTGGACTTCTAGTTCTTTAGGAGTGCAGAACACTGCATTCCTGAGTCTAAAACTTATTTCACAATTTTGATATGCCTAATATGTCAGTACCAATTTCACAATAACTTTTTTTTCCCTCCTTCCATGACATAGGAACAGACTGAAATGCTTAAGCATCGCTCCCACTAGCTATTCAAATTTGATGTAATTAATTTATTGCTTGACTCTTTTTGCCCTGCAGACTCATAGAAAAACCTCAAAGAAGTCCCAGCCTGATCAGATTCTATCAACTGATCCAGAGGAAGCACTTGTTGCTGCAGCTGAGCCTCCTCCCTTCGGGACTAGTTATGCGGTTGGTAAAATGAATGTTGTACTTTGTTTTGGATAAATTACCTATTCAATTTCTGACGAGTAAATACGGAACACATACAGGTAAAGGAAGTTTATAATGAAGGTGGATTTTGGGGTTTCTGGAGAGGTGTATTTCCGACATTGATCATGGTATGTATCAAGTACTGTTATACATGCTAAGGGAGTATGACTGATAGTTCCTGCTTTTGATCACAGGTGAGCAATCCTTCCATGCAGTTTATGCTGTATGAAACTATGTTGAATAAGCTGAAGAAAAGACGGGCCTTGAATAAGAAGAATAACAATGGGGTTACTGCTTTAGAGGTTAGGTTTCATCTAGATCTTAAACTTTTCAGCATTACTACCCTTCTGTAATATCACGCTCAACCTGCTTTCAATTTTCCCTTTGGAGCTAATATATTGGCTAATTTCCTTAGATATTTCTGCTTGGTGCTTTGGCGAAACTAGGGGCTACTGTTGTGACGTATCCTCTTTTAGTCGTGAAGGTAAATTACCTGAGCTTATATGCATTTGTATATGTGAAGCAATGCATAGTTGAATTATAATGTCAATTGCAAAATGTGGGTCAAGGCTTTTCTAGTTGTCTCAGTAACCTGGACTGAAATCTCTTGAACTCTTGAACTCTTTTCAATTGAAAACTTTGGCATATGGTAATTCCTTTAAAGCACCATCCCTAGCGTTGGTTTTAGAATCTGAAAATCAGTAGATAAATGGTGAAAAAGAAGTTCAGCAAAGACAGGATTGATTAATGAAGTCTGTAGAATAGGAGAAGAGTGAGGAGGAGTCTGGGCCTGGGAAGAGACAAGACAACCTTGCTGCTATCTTGGATGTGGTTGCAATAACCTTATTTGTATAGACGGATTTTCAAAGTTTATTGTGATTTCATTCATGCATCAACTGTTCTTTAGCTTAAAATTGTTTCAGTTTCTTATCGAGTCTCTTGCTGTTGCAGTCGAGGCTTCAAGCGAAACAGGTTACAACTGGGGACAAAAGGCTTCATTATAAAGGTTTGAACTTTTACTATCTTATACCTTGAATCATTGAATTATGAATCCCAAAATTGTGTTTTTTATCCTCTGATAGCATTGCTGTGATGCTGTCCATGTGTGACAAACCTAAGAGGGTATATAGCCCATTATTGGTCTGCTTTATAGTATGTTCCGATCTTAATTATCAGTTGAGGTTGGTTGAGGAATACATGAACTGAAATAGGATAATTCACTGAGAAGCTAAAAACCTCAGAACTCCGGTTCTGTATATTTTCAGTTGATTTTTTGTTTTGTTTTGTTTTTTTTGGGTCTTGGTAGTTTTATGTTTGTGAGTATTGATGCAAATCTGTTTTACTTTCAGGCACTCTGGATGCCATTTTAAAGATGATTCGCTACGAAGGATTCTATGGGTTTTACAAAGGGATGAGCACAAAAATAGTACAAAGTGTACTTGCTGCTGCTGTTCTGTTCATGGTTAAGGAAGAACTTGTTAATGGTGTTCGGTTCTTGCTCACCAACAAAGTGAAATCAAAGCCTCCATAATTGGAAACCTTACTCAGAACTTAGGGGTGTTCTCATTCTCAGTCACCCCCTTTTCCCCAATACCCAATTGTTTGATTTTCATAATATTTTCGAGCCATGCATGCTCAAATGTCTGTTTGAAAATGTACAGCCATTATTGGCAAACTCGGATACCTTACATACAAGGGATTTGTGGGGGGATGAATTTGAGGTAATGAGAATAACGAATAACTAGGCCTTTTTAAATAACATTACTTGCGTTTTCAGACAATGTTGACTTTAAGTTTGAGTTTCTCCGCCCAGAATGCTTTTGATCTATCTCTCGACTCTCATCTGACAATGTAAATTGTAAAGTAGAGAGGGACACATAGTAAATAAGATAAATACTGGGGACTGTAAAAGAAATAAAAAAAATTATTGATATACATTCATATACGAGAAATGATAAGTCAATGAGGGTAAAAATGCAAATCAACGCTGTGAATACGTAAATGGTTATTGTGTGTCCAATAGTTTTCATACACGTAGGTTCCAATGACAGAAATTAAAATTAAGGTAGTTAGTAAAACCAGTGATACAGTGAGTGCCTTCTCTCGCTCGCTCTATTTTGAACCAGTTTCAGACAGACGGCGTCAAACCCAGTCCTCCAAATCCCCCAAACATGGAAGAAAAGAAATCACAGTCGGCCAGCAAAAACCCTAAGAAGGTCAATCTCGTAGACCACCACTCCATCAAGCACATCCTCGACGAGTCCGTCACTGAGGTCAGTACTTCGATCTGTTTGATTTCGAGCTTTCTTCAATTTTCGTTGTGGTGGTTGTTGTTTATTTATTTATTTCTGTAATATGAATAGATCGTGACGAGCCGTGGATATGTGGAAGACGTGAGGATGAGCAATATAAGATTGGGTATGGGAGCCGTTATCATTGTAATTGCTCTCTTCGCTCAATTTTACAAGAAGAAGTTCCCGGAGAACCGAGATTTTCTCCTCCTTTGCATCGCCTTATATCCTTTTTGACCTAATTGTGTTTGTTTATGTTCGATTGATGAGAAAAAACGATTGAATTCTACGAAAAATTGATCTTTCTTTTGTTTTTGATTGGGTTGCATGGCATGAACATTGACTCGAAATATACTGGTTAGTGGTGTATTGATGTTAGGTTCAATTGTGTTTGATCTTTGACTCTGGTAAGTATGTAGTCTTGAATGGGATATTGCAGCTTGTCATATACGTAAAGGAGAAGAATGCCATCCTTTTTACCTATCCTCCAAAGGTATGTTTCTTTTTAGGATTGAAAATGTAGGCATATTTTGCGACTTCTGATTTAAGTTTTAGTTGTAGATACTGAGTTTTTATGTGTGTGTGTCCAATAGCTTGCTTCTACTACGTGTTGATGATTTAATTGTAGATAGGGGTGTGATTTGACGGACTGTAATATCAATTGATATACTAGGGCTGTGTTTTGGGATTCAGAATGTCTGGCTTCATTTGTTATACATATTATTGAACCCAGTGGTACCTGAGTTTCAGAGACCAATTTGGAGTCACCTTAATGTAATTATTGTTTATCCTTGTCCGACAGCCCATCATCCCATTCAAGGTCTTTTCTTGAAATTTAAAATGTAGCTTCTACTACTGGAAGAGTGGCTTTAGCACCTAAAATTTAAGATGCAGTGTTTGCTTGGGATGTTTAATTGATAGTTGAGTGATTAGTTCAGGGTGTTCTGTGGGACATTCGAGCTTTATACATATATGCATGCCTGTCTATTTCTAATAAATGCATGCTTTAAGCTACCAAAATCTAATTCATGAGTATCATAAAATACAGTCGTCTCAGTTACTTCAGTAGTCAAACTTAAGTTTGTTTATAACTACTTGTTAAATGGTCAGGACACAGGTGTGCAAAATCTTGGCATTATTAGTAAAATCATCTTGCAGAAGTCTTTCAGAGGTAGCATTGGAATATGAAGATGCCTCTAGTCAAATGTCTATTATGGATTTTAGTTTCTCTTTGGGGTGTGTTTGCCGTGCTGCCTATTAATATGGATTACTTAGTCCGTAGTTTGGTGGCTTTACATGTGTATTGTGCGTCCAAGATAGATGATTGCTTAATGATAGGGAGATTTTGGGTTTCTTTTCTCTGGTTGACACCTGTTAGGAACAAGATTTTGAAAAAGACATTTTGGAGTTTTGAAGTAACAGCCATTTTTGGTACCAGTCTTTTTTTTGTCATCGTAAATAGAATGACAACTTTTTGCTTGTATATATGGGTTGTCCCCAATCTCTGTTTCCTACTTTCTTTTTTTCTCTATGCCAGGTTTTATGAGCATATGGTTTCTTTGTCTTGTTAGTGTTGACTATTTAGAGTCTAAACCTAAACATGAGCCGTCTATGTTACTCTTTCATGAACTAGTTTTCTGTTAAACTGCAGTCTCCACTCAAATTTAACATGCATGTAAACCATGATTGTTCCTACAGTTTTATAAGTTCGGAATACTGTTTTAAGAATAATTGAAACTTTGTAATTCACATGACATAGCTCTATGAAACTTTACGGGAACATTTGTAAAATGTATTCAGGTGTGAGTTATTCATGCAGGATTCCTTCACAAGCACTGGATTGGTGGTCTCTTCCAAACTTCCAAGATTCTCTGATCTGTACACACTTGAGATAGCAAGCGCAGACCCCAAATCTATTTCTGCAAATCGACCAGTACAGTTTACCAAAAGTGTTACTCAGTGGTATCTCTCTCTCTCTCAAACACACAATGATCTTTTGTTCATGCACCCTCGTAGAGCCTACACGCACATAAGAGAGGAAAATATGAACATGCATGCTTAAACAGTTTTTTTTGTAACATTTCAGGTTCACCGAGGATGGAATTTTGGTGGAGGGCCTCTTCTGGAAAGACGTTGAAGCTCTGATCAATGAATACCAGAAAGAACCAAAGAAGAGCAAGTGAGAGGAAACCACTTCCTACTCCATTTGATGGGACGCTGATTGGAACAGGAATAGCTCTGCTTATACTTAGAACAGAACTGAATTGTCTATGACAAGCTTGAGGTCGAGTTACGTGTGAGATGCTTTTAAAAATTTACCTTTTGTTATCCCTTTCCTCCGAGGTGAAATTTACTTTTAAATGGTACATCTTTCGAACTCGGGCAAAAAGCCACCGTCTTTCCTTTTCTTTCTAGTGAAACTTTCTTACGTTTAAATGCGCCGGAATATTCCCGTTTATCCCCCAATCAAGGGAAAAAAAGAAAGTAAAACTAGAAGGAGAATAATAAGACACACTGACACGGGCTTCAATAAAGACTATCTTAAAGCAGATAACAGACACGATATTTTTATGAATAGATGGGACCTACAGAGAAGATAGCCAACTAGAAGTCCTCGGCGGTAAGTAAGCATCAATGTTTGGACCAAAGAGAGATTCTTCAGTGCACGCCGTGCGTTTGCACGGCCACGTGCCTGGCACATGTTGGTTACGGTATTGTGCCTCCGTTAGTTGACTCACACCCTTACAAAAATCTTGATAGGCAGTAAAATTAATTTTTACTTATCCTAGTCGTGATCTCCGGCAGAGACGCAGACTGTTGAGGACGGCGGTGATAGATGTAGAGAGAAGCCGGCAGCTGGGGAAAAGGATCGACGCCGGCGGTGAGAACAGAGGCCGGATTGGAGATGCCAGTTGGATTGGTGGTGCGGCTCGGGTCTGCAGAGGAGGCGCGGCAGAGAGCTCGGCGTGCACAGAGGAGGCGCGGCTGATTGGGCTTCACAGCGGCGTTGGGAATTTCAGCAAAGGAGCCATGGGTGTGACCTTATGACGTCGGCGGTGCTGCTTGTGGGTGTAGAGAGCAATTAAGCTCTGGCCTCTGGTTGTTGTGGCCATGGATGGCAACGGCAGTGGGTGATTGAAATTGATGTGGATTGGGGCAGAGGAGCTGCCATGGGTTGATCAATTGGGTAGCTCACGGTTGAGCTTGTGGCCTTGTGAAATTGCAGATGAAGGAAGCGACACCGGGAAGAACCACGGTGGCTCTGAGGATGGCGGAATGAGGCTTCACGATGAAGCTTGGATTTGTGCTTGATTGGTTGAGGAAGAGATGCTTCCATGGAAATTGCGAGTGGTTGAAGTGAAGTGCAGACTGCAGAGGAGCTGCTATGGTGAGTGTGTGCTGGGCTTGGGCCTGCCATGGATGAATGGAGAGGGGGAGGAAGAAAGAAGAAAGAAGATGGGTATGGTGGAGAGGGGGAGGAAGAAAGAAGAAGAAGATTTAACTTAAGGGTCGAGGCTGGACCGACTGGGTTCGCCGGCGGTAACCGGAATTGTTAGGTTCGACGGTTGCCGTACGGGGGTGAGAGAGAGAGAGTCTGTGTGTGTGTACGGTGAGAGTCAGAGAAGACATTAAGGGATTAACCCTTAATTAGCAATCAACGGCCCAGATGATATCTTGAACGATCCAACGTTCGAGATCGCGCCGTCCCAAAAAGTAATAATATTGAATAATTTATTTTCACTTTAATTTTCCAAAATTCAAAACTCTCTCGTACGATCACCGATTCTAACATTCCACATGTCTACGAACTCGTATCGACACGCTCTACAACTCTCGTGAATGATGTTATTAGAAAAACTCAATGAATAAAAAGTCAACCAATGACCCCTCGGAGAAAGAAAAGGTTTTTCGAGTTAATATTCAAACTCATATCGTTAACAATAGATCGAGTACAAGGTTAACGTTTAAATAAAGTACACTTTACGACGAGTCCATTGAAATTTTTGGAGAATTTTTTAGACACATAAAAATTTTTAATGATTTTTTTAAGTTTGAGAAATAAAAATAATATGGGTCACTATGGTTGACTTCATTGATCGAGGTCGAAACGAGGTCGAAAGTTGCTAATACTTTTTTCATCACCATAAAACAATGCATTAATCGAATCCAACGGTCAATTTTATCATTTTCAATTTTGATTTTTCAGATTCCACAAATCCCATTGTGCCTACTAATGTAGTATAATTTGTTCATTGGTTATAATGAAAATTGTACATTTTAAAACCTACGAGATAGACGAAAAAGAAAATAGTCAAATCCACCGTTGGATGCGATTATTACGATACGATATAATTATGGTAAAAATAGAGGATTTTTTCGTCATCGTTTTCACCTCGATCAACGTAGTCAACCGTAGTGATTTTAATACCCCTACCGTTAAGCCACTCGTAATCATTCCGTGAAAAATCTTGCAAAAATATCATAATAAAATACACGTCACGACTAGTCCATTGAAATTTTGTGGAGAATGTTTTAGACATAGAGCTATTTTTAATGATTTTTTTAAGTTTGAGAAATAAAAATAATATGAGTCACTGTGGTTGACTTTATTGATCGAGGTCGAAACGAGGTCGAAAGTGGCTAATATTTTTTTCATGATCATAAAACATTGCATTAATAGAATCCAACGGTTAATTTTATCATTTTCAATTTTAATTTTTCAAATTCCACAGAATCTCATTGTGCCTACTAATGTAGTATAATTTGTTTATTGATTATAATGAAAAATGTACATTTGAAAACCTACGGGATAGAGAAAAAATAAAATAGTCAAATCCACCGTTGGATGCGATTATTACGATAAGATATAATTATCTTAAAAATATTAGATTTTTTCGTCATCATTTTCACCACGATCCACGTAGTCAACCGTATTGATTTTAATACCCCCTACCGTTAAGCCACTCGTAATCATTCCGTGAAAAATATTGCGAAAATATAATAATAAAATACACGTCACAACGAGACCATTGAAATTTGTGGAGAATTTTTTAGACACAAAGCTATTTTTAATGATTTTTTGAAGTTTGAGAAATAAAAATAATATGGGTCACTTTGGTTGACTTCATTAATCGAGGTCGAAAGTAGCTAATATTTTTTTCATGATCATAAAACATTGCATTAATAGAATCCAACGGTCAATTTTATCATTTTAAATTTTTATTTTTCAGATTGCATAGAATCTCATTGTGCCTACTAATGTAGTATAATTTGTTCATTGGTTATAATGAAATTTGAAAACCTACAAGATAGAGGAGAGAGAAATTAGTCAAATCCACCGTTGGATGCGATTATTGCGATATGTTGTAACTATGGTAAAAATATTAGATTTATTCGTCATCGTTTTAACCTCGATCCACGTGGTCAACAATAGTGATTGTAAGACCCTTACCGTTAAGCCACCCGTAATTATTCTGTGACAAATTTTACGAAATATCGTAATAAAGTACACGTCACGACGAGTCCATTGAAATTTTTTGAGAATTTTTTAGACACAGATCTATTTGTAATGATTTTCCGAATGTTTGAGAAATAAAAATAATATGGGTCATTGTGGTTGACTACATTGATCGAGGTCGAAACGTGGTTGAAAGTTGCTAATATTTTGTTCATGATCATAAAACATTGCATTAATATTATCCAACTGTCAACTTTATCATTTTTTTTAAGATTGCACGGAATCTCATTGTGCATACTAATGTAATATATTTTGTTTATTGGTTATAATGAAAAGTGTACCTTTGAAAACCTACGAGATAGAGGAAAAATAAATTAGTCAAATCCACTGTTGGATGCGATTATTGCGATATGTTGTAACTATGGTAAAAATATTAAATTTATTCGTCATCGTTTTGACCTCGATCCACGTGGTCAACAATAGTGATTGTAAGACCCCTACCGTTAAGCTACCCGTAATTATTCTGTGACAAATCTTGAGAAATATCGTAATAAAGTACACATCACGACGAGTCCATTGAAATTTTTGGAGAATTTTTTAGACACATATCTATTTTTAATGATTTTCCGAATGTTTGAGAAATAAAAAAAATATGGGTCATTGTGGTTGACTTCATTGATCGAGGTCGAAACCTGGTCGAAAGTTGCTAATATTTTTTTCATGATCATAAAACATTGCATTAATTGCATCAAACGGTCAATTTTATCATTTTTTTAAGATTGCACGGAATCTCATTGTGCATACTAATGTAATATATTTTATTTATTGGTTATAATAAAAAGTGTACCTTTGAAAACCTACGAGATAGAGGAAAAAGAAATTAGTCTAATCCACCGTTGGATGCGATTATTGCGATATGTTGTAACTGTGGTAAAATATTAGATTTGTTCGTCATCGTTTTGACCTCGATCCACGTGGTCAACAATAGTGATTGTAAGACCCCTACCGTTAAGCCACCCGTAATTATTCCGTGACAAATCTTGAGAAATATCGTAATAAAGTACACGTCACGACGAGTCCATTGAAATTTTTGGAGAATTTTTTAGACACAGATCTATTTTTAATGATTTTCCGAATGTTTAAGAAATAAAAATAATATGGGTCATTGTGGTTGACTTCATTGATCGAGGTCGAAACGTGGTCGAAAGTTGCTAATATTTTTTTCATGATCATAAAACATTGCATTAATTGCATCCAACGGTCAATTTTATAAAAAAAAATCATATTGCATGGAATCTCATTGTGCATACTAATGTAGTATAGTTTGTTTATTGGTTATAATGAAAAGTGTACCTTTGAAAACTTACGATATAGAGGAAAAATATATTAGTCAAATCCACCGTTGGATGCGATTATTGCGATAGTTTGTAACTATGGTAAAAATATTAAATTTTTTTGTCATTGTTTTGACCTCGATCCATGTGGTCAACCGTAGTGATTGTACGACCCCTACCGTTAAGCCACCCGTAATTATTCCGTGACAAATCTTGAGAAATATCGTAATAAAGTACACGTCACGAAGAGTCCATTGAAATTTTTGGAGAATGTTTTAGGCACACAGCTATTTTTAATGATTTTCCGAATGTTTGAGAAATAAAAATAATATGGGTCATTGTGGTTTGACTTCATTGATCGAGGTCGAAACGTGGTCGAAAGTTGCTAATATTTTTTGCATGATCATAAAACATTGCATTAATTGCATCCAACGGTCAATTTTATAAAAAAATTTCATATTGCACGGAGTCTCATTGTGCATACTAATGTAGTATATTTTGTTTATTGGTTATAATGAAAAGTGTACCTTTGAAAACCTACGAGAAAGAGGAAAAATAAATTAGTCAAATCCACCGTTGGATGCGATTATTGCGATAGTTTGTAACTATGGTAAAAATATTAGATTTTTTCGTCATTATTTTGAGCTCGATCCACGTGGTCAACCGTAGTGATTGTACGACCCCTACCGCTAAGCCACCCGTAATTATTCCGTGACAATTCTTTCCAAATATCGTAATAAAGTACACGTCACGACGAGTCCATTGAAATTTTTGGAGATTTTTTTAGACACAGAGCTATTTTTAATGATTTTTTGAAGTTTGAGAAATAAAAATAATATGCGTCACTATGGTTGACTTCATTGATCAAGGTCGAAACGATGTCAAAAGTGGCTAATATTTTTTTCATGATCATAGAACGTTGCATTAATTGCATCCATCGGTCAATTTTATCATTTTTATTTTTTATTTTTTAAATAGCACGAAATCTCTATTTGCTTACTAGTGCGGTCTAACTTGTTTGTTAGATACACAGAAAAATATATCTTTGAAAACCAACAAGGTGATGGAAAAATTAATTCGCCAATCCGACCGTTGAATGTGATCATTGTAGGTTAAAATGCTGAACTAAAAAAAATTGGCCACTTTCGTCCCCGTTAGAGCCTCGATCCACGTAGTCAACAACATTGATGTTGTAAAAACTTGAAATTTCGGAATTAATTTATTTAAAATTTTCAATATTATTAAGTATTGGATTATATTTGTTCCTTGTGAAGTGTATTTGCATATATTTAATTTTTTTGTAACGAATATTAGTTCAAATTGTTTTTGTTTTCAAAGTGTTGCAAGGTTGACTTTTTATTTGTACATTTTCTAAAAAAAATTAATTCATGAAAATCGTAGAGCACCTCAACACGAGTTCGTTAATGCATAGAATGAGAGAATCCGAGTTCGTAGGAGTGTGTTATGGCTTCTGGAAGTTGTGTTTCCATTTCAGGTATGTTCTATAAATAACGCTTACTATTTTCGGAAAATTTCCAAACATAGCTAGAACCCCTTCGACTCCCCTGCCGCGACCTTTGGTCTCTCTCGACCCGGTTACACCGGATCTTTGACGCTTCCTCCCCTCACGGCAGCATCTCTCTCTCTCTCTCTCTCTCTCTCTCTCTCTCTCTCTCTCTCTCTCTAACTCGTAGATCATCAATACATCGAACAACAGTCACAACCTCAATTCAACAACATCACAGCAACACAATTCGATCAAACTATCTAATTGCTCAAGCCCAACAGCACCACCACATCGGTTGAGATGCAATGAATGGCTGTGTCGCTTCCTTCATCTGCAATTTCACAAGGCCACAAGCTCAACCGTGAGCTACCCAATGGATCAACCCATGGCAGCTCCTCTGCCCCAATCCACATCAATTTCAATCACCCACTGCAAATCACCGTTGCCATCCATGGCCACAACAACCAGAGGCCAGAGCTTAATTGCTCTCTACACCCACAAGCAGCACCGCCGACGTCATAAGGTCACACCCATGGCTCCTTTGCTGAAATTCCCAACGCCGCTGTGAAGCCCAATCATTCGTGCCTCCTCTGTGCACTCCGAGCTCTCTGCCGCGCCTCCTCTGCGCACGCCGAGCCGCACCACCAATCCAACCGGCATCTCCAATCCGGCCTCTGTTCTCACCTTCTGCACTTCCAAACCACCATTGAAAGCTGCAATTAATCCCAGATCAGCCCAGCCAATGGATCTCGGAACCCATTCAGCCCAGCCATGGCTAATGGCTCCAATCGGAGCCACCGACACCAATTCAACTCGGATCCGCTTAAACCTCAGCTTATCTCCACCATTTTAAGTTGTGGCTCCATCGCCTACAGCCTTTGCTTCACCCAGCACCGCCTGCAGCACCCGAACATGATCCTCACCATGCCCATCTTCCAACTGCAAATCAAGCCCGACAACCCCTAAATCCCCCAAATCGGAATCAGATCCAAATCCGTAGCCCCTTACCCACTCGACTCCTCGATTGCGAAATCATCCTACGTTCCTTGTGTTGCATCAGATCTATCATACATCCCAAAACTTCTCCTCTGTTGCATCACAATTGAAAGATCTGAACAGTTGAAAGATTCAGATCGAAAATTTACCCGTTTAACCCAAATTTACCTTTGACTCACAATTTTTGGAATCCATCACTAACGGCCCTATGGACGTTGACTTTATAAGAGAAGTAACCACTAAAGAACGGTTGAGATGCAATGAACGGCTGAGATCGTAGATTCGGGATTAAAAATTGTGCTGTGCAAACGCACGGCGTGCACCGAAGAATTTTCCTGGACGAAAACCGAAGTTAAACCAATCCAACTGGTCTATGACATGCCTTGGCTATAACCTAGAAACGGTAAAAGGAATATAAGAAATATTCCAAAAATTGATAAAGAAATATAAGTATTTAGCATTGTGAATCCCAAAAATTTGTACACCAATGCTTTACGAACTTTTTTTTAGAAGAAAAAGGTAAAAGGTTGAAAATTGAGAATGGGAAGGTTTTTCTAACCTAGTTTATTAGGAAAAAAACTTGAAGAGGCTGTGCCACGCGGTATGTTTCTATTATATTTCTTTGTTATATAGCAAAAAATACAAAATACTTAACCTCATATCAGAACAATACACGTGTTATTGTTGAAAATATAAAAAATACATAGAAGTTTTCTTTATTATCCATCTTTTAAAGTTTGTTTTTTCATATTTATATTTTTCTGTTTTCTATCATAATAATTTTGTAAATTTTGTATTATTATAATTTTATTTTATATTATAAAAAAATATTATAACACTTCATAATTTGATGAAATCTTTAATGTCAAACACTACGCTTTTATTTATGGCATTAAAGATCTGCTTAGTTAATCGAATGGGTCATATGACATGGCCGTTCTATTCAAGAGTTTTTCGCTGTATTATTACAACATTTTTAAGTTGTCACCGATCACCGTCATTTCCAAAACTTGTGGTCTGTTAAACGACTGACGTGGCACCTCTTCTGAAATTCCTTGATTTGAAGACAAGAGGGTCCACAAAAGTTACTGACGTGGTGCCTATGCAATCCGGCCCCGGATGTGATACTGACATAGAATCGCATTGTATAGGCGGTCTTCAAGTCCGCCCAGTCCCTCTCTCAATCCCAGAACTATTATAAATACGAACTCCCATGTGCCATTCGCGTCCTTAAATTTTTGCAACAGGAGACTCAAATTATTTTCTGTGGGAGATATTTTCTCTCTCTCTAAAAGCCTCTTATCCCCCCTCTCTCTCTCCTCATCCTCACGCGATTCAATCTTCGTTTTCCGAATCAATTTCATTCAGTTCCAAGGGCTTCCGATTGAGATTTGTAAATCGAACTAATAATACTTGCATTGAATTAGGGTTTCGAATCTTTCACGGCGATTTAACGGAAAATTTTACCGACTATCAGCTATGACTAGCCCAAGAAACGAAGACTTTCATGCTAATGACGAGATCGACGGCGTCGATCGCATTTCGGATCGATCAAACGCCGAGGAATTCGAGGAATCGTCGTCCACGAATGAAGTCGGCAGCTCCGGCGATGGACCGACGTCGAGGAGTGAGATTGGGCTCGAAGAGCGATTGACAGGGATACTTGTTGACGGTGGGGATGGAGATCTGTTGCTCCAGCAGAGCAATCGAGAGGACCGGGTTTTGCAGTGGCTACAAGCGCTTGATATGCAGGTTATGGGTGCCTGTCGTGCAGACGAGAGGCTGAAGCCCTTGTTGAAGATCAATGCCTCGAACGATGTCGCCGAAGGTCGGTTGCTAGCTCAGTTAACACAGGTATGTTACAATCCAGGATCCAAGAGAATTGGATTATAGAATGTGTGCTTCTCTGGTATCCAAGAGCATTTCGAAATTCTATGTAGCCATTAGGCAAAACATGCTTGGTGAATTGTTTGAGCTACTTTCTTGAACATTGATCAAAATTTGAGAATAATTTCTGAGATTATGTTTATTGTATTGGTATCTGGTTTTGTAAACTGATGGTCTCACACACTCTGTTTGATGAATAGCATTTCGAGCCGGCGGAAGTTGGAATGCTAGCCAGGTGCTTCTGCATACCACTTGTTTCTGTTCGTGTTGGAAGGATCAACAAGCAAGGGACTCTCTTGTGCCCTACTAATTCAAAGTAAGTATCTTGACTATCTATTACCCTTGGTGCTTCTGTTTGGTATGTTTGTTGGGCTTAAGTGCAGTTTATAATTGATATTAGATCTGAAATGTCCATATTTCATTTCTTTTGCAAGTTTAGTCGAATAAGAAATGAGCTTGGTCTTTCATTTTGAAGAATAGTCGGCTATGTATTTTGATATATATTTTAGCGTGGTAGAATCATTGACATTCACTTTAGTGAGTGTGCGTCTTTTCCTTCTGCTTGACCCCCTTCCTTTGTACTGGCTATTTTTATTTAGTATATATATGTATATAATATATGCATATATATTTAGGTTTTGAAGAAACATAATGTTATCCATTTTATGCTGCTATGTGGTTGATGTGGGATTTTGCTACAATTATAGTTGTAGTCATGCTTCTGACATTCCATGCAGGCTGGTTTAAAGTATAGTTCTGATGTTTCGCTGTTAATCAAACATATTAATATGTGCCTGTAAGTTCAGATTTGTACCATATTGAATTCCAGATCCTTTTGTTTAGACATATTAGTTTTATGTGAATGCGTTGTTTATTTTTAATTTAATCATTCCTGTAGAATTTGGAATGCGACTGTATTTTTCCCGTTGATTATAACCTTACAAGTTTATTTCTTAGATGCCATTTAAAAACAATGCAGTTACCTAAAGCCTCTAAAAGACAGATTTGTTATGTTTCGTTGAGCAGTATTCATTGTGAGAAGACAATCTTTGGTCATATGTCTTCTTTTGAAGACATCATAATCAGAAGTTTTATTTTCATGTATCCGGAAAAATAGCAAACAAGAGAAACTAGAAGATACTTTTAGGTTTTGCCTAGCAAATTTGGAATGCCTAATCCCTGATTGCGGACTGTTAGGGTAGTAACTGGACATATTAACCGTGTTTGATTTGTAGATTCTATTGTTTGTTGTGAAAAGTAATGCATCTTGATGTCACTTTGCACTGCATGGTGGTTTTTGCAGTCGGACATGGAACACATTTTGGAGGTTAGTTAAATGATGTACTTGTCATATCAGTTATGGAAAGGAGGGGACATTAACTTTAGAATATTTTAGCATAAAGTCATTAGATGAAGCATATTTTTCCTTGAATGTTCTGTGGTCTGCATTTGTGTCTATTTATCTTTTACTTATCAACATTTCACGAATGAATCATAATATGGCATTCCTGACATTGTTTGTCATTATGGTGTAGTTAACTAGCACTAACATCATTAAAACTAGTGTTCTTAACTTTAACTACTTCAGTGGGTATACGAAATAAAAAAAGTGTAGTGTGGGAAATTTCGATAGTACTGAGTTGGTGAACAAATGTAATGTTGTGGGGAGTGTATCTTAAGTCATAATATTTTAGTGCTTATTGATAGTAACCATGTTCATTCTTCCAAGTAAATATATCTTTTGACTTGTAGGTAATGTGGGCGTGTTCTATTATGATCTCTGAATTAAGAGGAACTAAAGGTAGTTTCAAGCTCCTACGTTACATAGCCTGCTACTACTTTTTCAATATATGTGATTGGCATTTTGATGGAAATCAAGATGAGTTTGATGTGATCATTGTCTTCCTACTGTAATCTGGAAGTTTCTTTGATTCTCTTATCTTGTGTGTTCGATTCTCATTAGTAGCTGTTCCCAATTAGACATTATTGTACTACTCTCTTCCCATAACATGGTTTATAGTCAGTCTGTTATTTGACCTGTTATTTTTGTGTCTGTTTCTTATCCACAGAAAAGAAACATATGTCTGAAATGGTTTTGCTTGATATACTTAGCAATGTCTCAGAATCTATTTAGCAGTGAAACTTGTAAAGACCATTGATTGCATACCTTTCTCCACTAGAAGGAGCTCAATCATTGTAGATGCTCTTTAGTTTTCAATTTGTGATTTTGGATTTGAGATTCAAAATTAACGATTTAATGTTGGTGGGATGCTTTGGTGAAACTTTTTTTGGATAAGGAATGGATACCTTTGTCTCTGAGACCTTTAACTTCACCTTTATCAAAATTGTAGTTGCGACTCGTGAATTTAGTTTTTTCTTCACAAGAAAGAAAGAAACTACAATGAGTAGCTGAGTCTGAGGGGAAATAGAGCAAGTACTGAAGCAGTTCGTTGAATTACTGAAAATGCTGTTTTTATTGTACTCTGATTTCTTATGCTCATCTTCTTTCTTTTGGAAACTACTTGAAAAGCATAACTTTTGAATTGATATAGTTTGTGTTGTTTTGTGTATTTTAAAAAAAAATATTTACTATTGCTAAGTCTCTGTTATCTTTTTATGTTGTCTCAGGGGTCATTTGAATCTTACAGTCTTGCCAACATCTGATTTACGTCTTTCGTTCGTCGGGGATGATGGCCATACAGATAGACTATTTACCTTAAACAGCAAATTCCAGTGCTCTGCTGTAGAAGTCAATGAGATTCCAGCAGACAATTCTGGCCGGTCTTTCGTTATCAAAATCCCAGGTGGCCGGGTTTTTCACTTTTGGTGCTCTGAGATGTCAAAGCTTTTGGGAACTGAATTGATTGCAAAGGTACGTATGATTTACATAATGAGCTTGTGGGCATGCTCATGCATCGACCATTTATAAACTCTTATACTCGTGCTAAATGCAGAAATCTAGTATTGCAAAAAAGTGGAGATTGTGAAGTCTTACATTTCTTTCAAAGTTTAGTATTTATTCTTTGATTTTTATAAAGTGGAGAAGCTATAAAAGGAATGGATGTTCAATATTCGTTTCTTTAGTTTTAATTTTTATGTGGATATCTGTCGACATCATAAGATTAATTTCTTTGTTTTTATTGGTATTTCTCAATACCATTTTTTTTTTGGGATTGGTCTGGTAATTGATTTTTCACCTGTGTTACACAGATGAAGGATCTGCTCAAGAGGAAGCCCTCTATTGGTGAGTTAACTGGAATCAGTGAGTCACGTCTTGGTTGCTTTGCAACTCACCTTCGTGCCTATCTGGTGGGATCAACAGTGGTCGGCAGTGGATCAAGTTCTGCACCCTCAACTTCTGATCTGGATACCACCAATATGGAGCTATCTGATACAGCTCAAGATGGACAACTCTCGTCCACATCATCAAAATCGCTGCGTTCTCGACATAGTGTGAATCAGGCAATGAAGGCAAATTCATCGTTTCAGGGTAGCCTGAGTCCAAGGTCAAGCTCTTTTAAAGAGGGTCTTCCCAGAACCTTATCTTCCCTGAGGAATATAACCAGGGAAAAGTTGAGGAGACGAGGGGACATTTTTCTTTCAGTGGTCGATGACCCAACAATTGTCTCACCAGTGACAATTAATGCATCTTTTTCAAATCAGTCTGAAATTGACAAGTGTCCAGAAGTTATCGCAAGTTGCTCATTATCTTCATCAAATTTTCTGGAGTCGCTTGGAAAATTGTCTGTCCAACCAACCCTGAACTCTGCATCTCAAGTTCCATACATGGCTACTTTGTCTCCCTACTATTGTTGGTGCCCTCCTGGCTCATCAGGTTTGCAGTACTCACAAGAACCTCCTGCAATCTCCAGCTCATCCATTGAATCAGCTTTGCTTCCACCACTTTCTTCTTTATTACCTGTCAATATGCCCTCCAGTATGTTGACAGCAAAACCTCCTCTTACTTTGGTGGATTCTCCCTTGTTGGATTTCCCTGCCTTTCTTCCAGATCCGCTCGTCCGGTTGCCAAGGCCAAGTTCTCAACAGATCCCAACCTTCACACCTTTGATGTGTGAACCGATTGTTCACATTCCAGTTATTGATATTTGCTCTTCCGGTCAAGGCTACCTTGTCAGTGCTGGTCCTGCCATTTCAACTGGTATTCCTCCCTTGCCCTCAAATCTTATGAATCCGTTGATTCCTCAAACCGATTCTATGTTGGAGAAGGGTGCTAGAGAGACTCTGCGCCGGCTGCTAATCAGTAGTTCAACCCAGAGTAACTCACCGTTGATGGATGTATTGCCTGCCATGCTATCAAATGCAAATGAGAATCAAAATATGCTGGTTGCTGGGAGCCGGGGTCTCTATGCTGGAACCAGGGATGTTGGTGCAATTGCTAAGAACATTGCAGCGATGAGTATGGTGTCACTGCCTGGAATATCTGGTGGAACTGTTTTGGAGAATTGTAGCAGCAACGGCAGTTTTGATATACAGGAAGAGGGATCAAGTGGATTGGGTGGATCTTGTTCGGAAGATCAGGGTACCTTTTTTTCAAATTTAGGGGTGAAAAGGACTGATGAATAATGTAATGCTATGGGGGTCTTTTTGTTGCTTCTTTTGTAGGCCTCTTTGTTCTTAGTTCTACAGATGTAGTAGATGTAGGTGGTGGCTGTAGTGTTGGCTTTTTCAATTGTAAATTAGGCCTTGTTCCATGTTGTGCCTCCATTGTTCTTGTTCATGATTACATATGAATGAAATGCCTGTTTCCAATCGCATCCTTAGACGTTGTTGCACGTGTTTTTTATTATATTTATTGTTCATGTTCTTTCCTATCGAATTTCTTCACTCTCATATTTATTACAAAACCTCTTTTCTTAAATATAGTATAGGTATATTTGAATTTAGATTAATTTATACACGACCGTCATCTAAATTCTTTATTATCTTTTCTATTACCGAGAGTGTGTTATTATTGAAACTCTATTTTTAAATAAATTAATTAATAATAAAACAAATAAATGGATAACTTAGTAACAATTTAATCTCATGATTGACAAATTACCTTTGTCGATACAACTTGAATTGTTCTTTTTAAAGATGTAATTAATAAATTATTGAAAAAATAAAAAATTATGATCATAATATAATATCAGTGGACGAAAATTAAATTAAATGATTGAATCAAATTGATGTGGTCTACTTCACTAGAAAATGTATAACGTGGTTACTTAAACACTTAAATACTTTAATTTCCCATATCTTTTGAGAATGTAATATTTAAACGCATAATTTTATAAATACAAGATATAATTACCCTCAAAATTTTATCTATCTTACAAATTTGTCTGTTCCTGTCTTTATTCATTTAACCAAAAAAAACAAAAATCTGTTGCCACTTACATCACAGTATAACAACTCCCAAGACAGAATCTACTTCCGCGACAGCGCAGTTGCCTCACTGACGAAACCACCCACTCACAACTCGCCACGCGGCTCCCCTCACAACGGTGACGTTCTGGATGGTCGCGTATATAAAAATTTTCCCCTCGCTTCGCCTGTTTTACAGAGTCACAAACCCCTCCTCCTCCTCTCTCCGTTCTTTTCTGCTCTCTGATCTAATCCCCCTTCTCCACACAAACTGTTCCAACCGTCTCCGCCACCGATTTCTCTCCGACGGCCGTAGTAGACCTTGCAACGCCGGCGTTTCTCAGTTTAATTTTACTCTGCTCGCCGCTCGGTTTCGGTAGTCGTTTCGCTTGAGGTAAGATTTTTGTTACAGTCGTTGGTTTTTGATCAGTTTTGGAGTCGGTAGTTTTCATTTTTTGTTATAAGCCGAGAGTTGGAGATTTGAAGCTTCTTCGTGGATCTTTGATTAAGAGCTTTGAATATTTAAATCTTAAAGATTTAAAGCAAGGGGGAGGTTACTTTGTTTGATGATACATTCGTTCTGATCTCTCTGCCTCCAGAAATTTAGACACCCATCTGCTGTTGCTGAAAAGTGAAACCCAATTTTTGGTCTTGCCTTTTTGTTTCTGCTTAAAACTCATCTCGGGTGACGGGTGGGTTTTGATTTGCTTGTGGGTGTTTTGGGCTCCCTTTGCTTTTGATTATGGGCAGTTGGAGAAGACAACAGCAACAGCAAGGTGAAACTTATTATCAACAACTTCCCGGAACTAAGTTTCACAACAAAAAGCCCTCACATCCACATGATAGTTGGGAGTTCAGTGTGCCTTCCTGGGAAAAGAAATTTTGTACGCTGGTGGGTTCAGTTCCATGGGGAAAGCTCCTAGAAACAAAGAGGTGTATGTATCTGTATGAAAATGTTGTTCATTGGAATGATTCTGCAGGTGAAGAGGCATTCCATAATGCAAAAAACAGATTTTGGGCAAAGATTAATGGTCTTCCCTGCGACATAGCATTGCCTGATCCTGATGTTTATATTGATGAAATAGATTGGAATTCCAGCATTGATCCTGAACTGGTTTTGGATTTGGAAAGGGAACCTAAACCCTCTGATGACGAAACCATAGGAGAGGGTGTTATTCTCGGTCATCCACTCCTTTTGAATCAGTCGTTTTCGTGCACTGGATGGGGGGATGCTGAGGAGGACTTCAAAAAAGATGCCGAACATTGGGGATCTGAATGGAAGGTGGATAATAAAGAAAATCCTTGGGGACCTGTTTCTGATATGGATAAACAAGCAATGGGAGAATGGGGCAGTAGTTGGAATAATTGGGAGAACAACAATAACCTAAGTGAATGGAATACCAATTTTGAAGATCCTAATAAGAATATGGATGGGAAAAGGGCTGATGGAGTTTATTGTGGAAATGTTAATGCAGATAACAGGCCAAAAAATAATGGTGGTGAAAGTTGGCACAACTCGACATATAAAACCTCGAGAATTAACGGTGATTATTATCAGAAAGATCATCGAGGGTGGAGGAACGGAGGAAGAAGGAACAGAGTTAATTGTCAGCAGGTCTGAAAATTCATGTAGTTGGGAGGAGCCGATTCTGTGAATGTTGGTTGTCTGAGTTTTGATGGTATGTGTAATAGTGTTTTTTGTATTCTTTTTCTGTCCTCCATAGAGGACATAAAGTATATAATAATGTAATATGGCTTTGGAAGAGTCGAACCAATTCTATTGGATTTGGTAGAATTGGTTCAGTTTGTATGTGTTGCATTACTATAATAATATGTTGAACAAAAAAAAAGATTTAAAGAAAGTGTGAAAATTCCTTGAACGTTTTGTTTTGTTAGTTCAGTCATAATAATGGAGTATTTTCTTTTCATCGACGTTTCTTTTGGATATGGAAGATCGAAACGTGAGAATGAATACTGGAATGTCCGATGTGGTAGCGGGCTGCGTGATGTCGTATATTCACGACTCTAAGGACCGTGACGCGGTGTCGTTGGTGTGCCGACGATGGTACGAGCTGGACGCGCTCAAGCGCGAGCACGTGACCATCGCTCTTTGTTACACGACGAGCCCTGAGCGGCTGCGCAGGCGGTTTCCCCAGCTCAAGTCGCTGAAGTTGAAGGGGAAGCCGAGGGCGGCGATGTTCAACCTGATACCGGAGGATTGGGGTGGCTTTGTGACGCCGTGGGTGGAGAAGATTGCCGAGTCGTTTAAGAGATTGAAGTCTTTGCATTTCCGGCTAATGATTGTGAAAGATTCTGACCTAGAGCTCTTAGCCGTGAGCTCGAATCGCTTAAGCTCGATAAGTGCTCCGGGTTTTCTACAGACGGCCTTGTGCACATCAGCCGCTCCTGCAGGTATTCAAGTTTACACCTTGCCTCAATTTTCATTTATGTTTAGTTGTATTGTGGATGTCCAAATGTTGGGTTGCATTTCTTTTAAGTATTTCTTTCAAGTTTACACCTTGCCTCAATTTTTATGTTTAGTGCATGTTGTTTAGTAGGGTAGAGTTGTATGCATGCTATAAGTGTTGATTTCTTGACATTATTTGGAACCAAGCAACTCCTTGCTTACATCCATTTTGAGATGTGCTAGTCAAATTGATTTCATTTCAAAGAAGTAAAAAACAAAATCTTTAGTACTGTTTATTATTTTCTCTTGATACAACCTAATTGCAGCCGTATGCATTACATTATAGATTAAACTTGAGTTATAGTATTATGCTTCTTATCTGTACGTGTTGCTGATGTTCATGTTTTTTTATTATTGAAAGTAGCAGAATTTGATTGCTTCATATTTGGAACTTTTGGAGGAATGGTTTTAAACTCTACATATATGCATGCAAACATACCGACACAAATCCTTGAATTTGTAGACATGTTAATGCAGTCATTCTGAAATAAGCTATTGTTTTGTACCTGTGATCTGGATATATGTTATTTCTTGATTATTATATATATTGTTTCCCAGGGAATTGAGGACCTTGTTTCTGGAGGAGAGCTCGATAATTGAGAAAGAGGATGAATGGGGTGAATGGCTACATGTGCTTGCTTCTAACAACACTGTCCTCGAGACTTTAAACTTCTATATGACGGATCTTGGCAGAATCAGATTCGAAGATCTGGAACTCATAGCCAGGAATTGCCCCTCCTTAACCTCTATGAAAATTAGTGATTGTGAAATTTTGGATCTTGCGGGTTTCTTCTGTCATGCAACTGCTCTAGAAGAATTTTGTGGAGGTTCCTTCAATCGTCAATCAGAGATGTACTCAGCTGTATCATTGCCACAAAAGTTATGTCGTTTGGGTCTAACGATGTTGGGGAAGAATGAAATGCCAATTGTATTCCCATTAGCATCCCTCCTTAAAAAGTTGGATCTCCTCTATGCATTGCTCGACATGGAGGGCCATTGTACTTTAATTCAAAAGTGCCCCAACTTGGAAGAACTTGAGGTAGAATTACAAAATCTTTTGTTCTTTATTAATCTGACCCTGTGTGTGGGCATCTGTGCATGTGTGATTTTGTGTGTAAACAACATTTCCATTTGAGTAGTAGTATAGGTGCAGAAGGGTGGGTATTAAGTGGTATGTAATTCCCTTTGTTGTTTGTTGCTAGAGTAAGTATTAAACCTGGCATATAACACTGTTTTCTTGTGCTACAGATAATTGGTAAACTTTAAGTCCAATATGCCAAAAAAAACACATTTTAAGATAAATGCATCTTCTGAGTGCGTCTGTGATGCTTTAGCTTGAAGTGGGAACTGTATTTGAAACTTGCATATGACTTTTAATTTATTTCTATTATGAGCAGACAAGGAATGTCATTGGAAATAGAGGATTAGAAGTTCTTGCTCAGAGTTGCAAGGGACTGAAGAGGCTCCGAATTGAGCGAGGTGCTGATGAGCAAGGCATGGAGGACGAATATGGTGTTGTTTCACAGAGGGGTCTGATGGCTTTGGCACAGGGCTGCCCAGAACTGGAGTACTTGGTTGTCTACGTATCAGATATCACAAATGCATCTCTGGAACACATTGGACCTACTCTAAAAATCTAAATGATTTTCGCCTTGTCCTGCTTGACCGTGAAGAGGCGATAACAGATTTACCACTAGACAATGGCGTTCGAGCTCTATTGAGGGGCTGCCAAAAGCTTCGAAGGTTTGCTTTGTATCTCCGTCCTGGGGGTTTGACTGATGTTGGGCTTAGCTATGTGGGGTGATATAGTCAAAAATTGAGATGGATGCTGCTGGGTTATGTTGGTGAAACTGATGCAGGGCTTTTGGAGTTTTCGAGGGGTTGCCCTAGTTTGCAGAAACTAGAAATGAGGGGCTGTTGCTTCAGTGAGCATGCATTGGCTGCTGCAGTGACGCGACTGACTTCCCTTAGGTACTTGTGGGTGCAAGGGTACAGGGGACCTGCAACCGGTCGCGATTTTTAGCAATGGCTCGCCCATACTGGAATGTTGAGTTGATTCCTCCGAGACGAGTTCATGTTAATGATCAGAATGGGGAGGTAGTAGTGGTCGAGCATCCAGCCTGTATTCTTGCATACTACTCTCTTGCTGGACCAAGAACAGATTTTCCAGATACTGTTATTCCCTTGGATCTCCAGTCTTTGATTCACTAGTAGAGCTGTATATACAACTTTTTTTCCGAACTCATCCATCCTTTTCCTCCCACGCTTTGTTCATAAATTCATGCTACGTTTTTTCTTTTTGGTTAGTTGAGGACTGATGTATTTATTTTGTTGTTTCTTTTGTAGGCCTCTTTGTTCTTAGTTCTACATATAGGTGGTGGCTGTAGTTTACTAGTTTAGGCCTTTTCAATTGTAAATTAGGCCTTGTTCCATGTTGTGCCTCCATTGTTCTTGTTCATGATTACATATGAATGAAATGCCTGTTTCCAATCGCCTCCTTAGACGTTGTTGTACGTGCTTTTTATTATATTTATTGTTAATGTTCTTTCCTATCGACTTTCTTCACTCTCCCCCATCTTGCGCCTTTTGTTTGTTTCGGAGCGTAAACCCACAGACTGGTCTGAATGCCCAGTCTTTCTCGGTGTAGTTCGATCTACCTACCGATCAAAACTGCTTGCCTTCTATGTCACTCTTCACTTGGAGACAGTTAAAAGTGACCGGGAAAATGAACAGTTTTTGATTTGCGAGATAAGAAGAAGAAAGAAGATTGATGGACAAGGTTGAGAGTGTACTCCTTCCCGAATGAAGAGTACCGTGGCAGTTCATCCATAAATAAGTTTCGGTTTTCCATCAAGATCGAAAAAGCAAACCGTACGATCTAGGTTATCAAAGAATGTGGTACTGTCATTGTCTGCGATAATGGGGCATTAAACATTAACTATCAACTGTGGCCGTAAGTACTGTCTTGTCTTGATCAAAAGGAACCCAGTAAGCATCAAGGCTTAACTAACCACTGTTGCTGTAAGTACTGTCTTGTCATGATCAAAAGGAACCCAGTAAGCATCAAGTACGTCTTAACTAACCAAGAATTGATCAGGTTGGTTAATTAATTAATTAGCTGATCGAGGCCTGAGGGAGGCCTGAGGGAGGCCTCACCGCAGAAGCCATTAATTTAACATCACCCCATTCTTTATGGCCTTGTTGCTCTTATAATATTTCTAGGGTTATTTCTACTGCACGTCTTTAGTTTTACTGTAAGACCTTTTTCTGGCATAGTTTTACTGTACGTACGTAAGACCTTAGCAAACACCCTTTTGAAGCAACTACGTACCCCAAACAACCAATTGATATAGCACGTTTAACCTGAGAAAAATACGGCTTTGAGTTTCACAAGGATAAGAACGAATAGAAAAATAGGGGTTTAGCCTGAGATTATGATTCATGAACCTCTGGGTTCCAGCTGCCCTAACCCAGTTGAAGCTTGACGACACAGGTTTGGATTGGACTGGTTCATTTGTACGGATACGTACAAAGCTAGCCAGGGTGGCAAAGAATTAGAGACTTTTATGGCATCTTTCAACAGAATAATTACATATATGGGAAGGTGGCGTACCGAGAGAATTTTAATGGCCCTGCACTACTGTACTTGACTTTCTCTCGCACAATAATGCCAATATATTCTTCTACCAATAATAATGTCAAATAACTAGAAGGCTACTAATCAAGTATATATATTTGACATTATTGTTTTTTTGGAAGGTTAGCTTTTTATTACGTGGGCCTTGACACAATATTATTGCATAATCTGAAAATCGTTCCTTTTTTTTTATAGATCTCCTTCAAAGATTATTATTCTTGCAAAAGAATAAGCAAATTTAAAATAGTTATAATCACCTAATTGCAAGAACAAACAATTAAGTAGACGAATATACAATACTCGATAAAATATTAAAAATGCAAATATGATCATGAGAAAGAGATCTGTGAAAAAATGACGTTCTTCTTCTTTATTAGAGAATGAACTCCAAGGAATTAATAGAAAATTAAAGCACTTAATCAGTTAATTCTTTTACGTACGTACGCAGGAATGCACGTCCCTCGTGAAGGAGGAATGTTAATCCTATTATGATAGTAAGTGGATTATGGGAGTAATTATTTGGTGGTCGGGGATTACCACTTTAAGGTGGTCCGAAGCCTCCTGATTGGTCTATAAGAATAGTTTTTTAATATTATTTTACTGTTTATGTATAAAATACTATTTAATCGACCAATCAGGTGGTTCCGGACCACCATAAAATGATAGTCCTGGACTACCCAATAATTTCTCGAATTATGGTGAATAATCATATTTAGGTTAATTGTTTACTTCTTAATTCTTCCCGTTGAGGGTCCTAACTCGATTACATTAATTAAAGGGTAATTTTCATGAATGATACTTGAACTATATCTCTATCTTGTTGATGGTACCTGAACTTTATTTTTCATCACAAACGGTGCCTGAACTTTTCGATTTTGTCTAAACTGGTACATGAGGCCACATACGGTCAGTCCTCCGACCAAAAATGATGCGTGAGGCACGTGTGACTCACAAATAAGGGTTAAAAATGACATTTTATGTCTTTTTTTCTTCTCTTCTTCTCTCTTCCCCTCTCTTTTCGTTGCAACACCAGTTGTTGGCGGCGCCACCCACTCTGGAGCTCAGAGAGTTCAACCGAAAACGACCCCATACACACCCAACGCTCGCCGAGCTTCTCCAGTGGGTCGAACAGACCCAAACACCTGATCGAACGACGTCGTCGTAGCATAAAAATGGCCTTGATCACGTCCTCGACCTCAGATTTCCTTCCAGCTCCATCTCTCAGTCCTACCCTTTCGTCCTCTCATTCAACAATCTAATGTACAGCGACGACGAGAGAAGGAGCGTTTCGATCAGAATTGATATCATTCATGACCCGATTGTTTTGTTTCTCGACAAGCCGACCTCCAGGCTCGACTCGACCATCGCTTTCATGGTGGTGAAGGTTTTGTAAAGGATAGCTCAGAACAGTAGCATTATGGTGATGTCCGTACACCAGCCCAGTTACAGAATTTTGAGCCGGCTGGACCTATTGATATTTATGTCACATGGACAGACTGTGTACACTGGCTCGCCGGCGAATCTTCCGATCTTTTTTGGTCAATTCGGGCACCCGATACCCGAAATGGAGAACCGGAGCGAGTTCGCCCTTGACCTCATTCGAGAATTGGAGGAAACTCCAGCTGGTAATTATTTGGGCTTGAATTATTTTTCTGATTAATTTGCCCTTATTCCATTACATAAAATTGTGTCATTTCAAATCTTGAATAGGTGGAACCAAGAGCTTGGTGGAGTTCAACAACTCAACAAGTCATGGCAAGTCACCAAGAACCAAAAGCAAAGAGAAGCAAACGGTTGCAGCAACAGTTTTGATTGAATCGAAAAAAAAAATCTAAGGGGAGATGAAGGATAAACAAGAAAGAGGAAGGAAAGAAAGACTGGGGAGGAGAATTTTTTATTTTTTATGTGTTTTTTTTTTGGGACAGTTATGTGAGAGCATTATGGTCATTTCAACATGAATAGTCTCTCACACACGCCTCACATGTCATTTTTGGCCGAACGACCGACCGAAGGTTGCCTCATGTAACACTTTAGACCAAATCGAAAAGTTTAGGTACCATTTATGACGAAAAATAAAGTTTAGGTATCATCGATATGATGAAGATATAGTTCAAGTATCATTCATGAAAATTACCCTTAATTAAATGATTAGATTAGCCTATTAATTTATGTCAATGAATGCTTACGAATTCAAACTGTCATCCTTATGTGTACTCTGAGGCCTAAAAACAGATTCCAAGCTGACTATTAGCAAAGTGAATGCCGTTGGAGATCAAATTGTGAGCTAAAACCCCCAAAAGTTTAAGCAATTAAGTTATCTATATATTAAGAAAATGAGCCTAACAATATATAATATCGTTGTTAAACTCCTAAAGCACAATGGCATATATTGATCGATCTTCCATTTTCTACATGCAATCTGACTAATATATTGAAAAGATATTGGGTTGCACATGTTCAAGAGGTTTTTGGCAGACAAGATTTGAAAATGTCAATTTAGCACAACATAGTATAACCCCATTGGTTGATAGATTAACCCCATAAAGGACTAGTGCATAGTGTCGGCCGGATTATGTTAGAACTTGCATAATTGCATGTAGGAAAATCTACAAACAAATAGTAGCCCCCAACAAATAATGTAGAATTAATCCTAATATTATAGCACTAAAGTTGGGGTTAGCCTCAAGTGATCATGACCGGAAGAAAAAGAACAATCATGACACCCTAGCCAGTTAACCACCACGATTGGCCGGAAATGCACGACTGAACTATCTTCTAAAACAACTTCATTTCAAAAATTTACAGGATTATTTGCTAGTTTGGGGAGCTTTCGATATCGATCTAACTCTTTGTAGACTATGTCTTATTAAAAATAAATAAATTTTAGAATGAATTCTTTCCGCAAAGAATCTTCAGTACAGGGCAGACCAAAGGGAAAACAAAGTATTCTATTACTTATTCAACGGCTACATCATCATAATAAGTTGCTGGGTAGGAAGTAGGCCATCATACATGGTCGGTTTTGTTCTAGTTTTTATATGGTATTCTTAATGGAATTTCCTATAGGATCCGGGCATCTTCATGTCATTCCAACACATATAAAAACAAACCCTGGTGCATATTGATAAGATT
Source organism: Rubus idaeus (assembly GCA_030142095.1). Classification (NCBI taxonomy): domain Eukaryota; kingdom Viridiplantae; phylum Streptophyta; class Magnoliopsida; order Rosales; family Rosaceae; genus Rubus; species Rubus idaeus. Next base: position 4,452,429 of record CM057971.1, read on the forward strand.
GTCTGGATTTTGCAGGGTGTCGTACAAAACAACATAATTAGCTTGACAATGAAACACCAGATTTTATGGTTTTTTGGCAAATTACTTTTAGATTGGATGCTTGGATATCTAATACTCCGACCTTATAAATAAAAACGAAATTATCATTTTGAGTAAAAGACATCATCTATCAACCACAACACTAAAACCTAGATCTTGATAAACGCATGATTTTTTAATTTTTATTTTTTGCCAAAAAAAAATCCGACTCTATCAAATACTCTAAAACGAAGGATTGAACATACTAACTTGAGTCGTGGAGTTTCTTATTTATTCGAAACATATATTTGAAAGCTTTAATTACTATCCATGAAGGAGAAAGGAAGCACCCGTAAAGATACATAAGCCAACCAAAATCTTGTTTTATGTCATGTGTGTCAACTACAAGTTTAATTTTGGGTCCAATTATATTTAACTTTTAGTTCAAATGATCTGGATTTTTCAATAATAGTAATGGCGATGTCTAGATTTTTCATGGATCACATTAATTCCAAAGTACATTAGCTAGAATATCAGAGTGACGTTTTGAGATCAAGCTAGTAAACTAGTGCATGCTTCTTCTCACCGGTGTAGCTACCTAATTATGTACTTAGTTTGCTCACTACGATAGGTAACTACTACTAAGGCATATTGAGGGACCATGGTGTACACACAATATAAATGTTAATTTGTCCTACACATTGCTACTTATTCATTATTACTCTATTGGGATTTGGGAGTACATATCTCTCGCTAAATATATGAAACTAGGCATTTGTTAGTAATTACTTACTAGTTTGCTTCGATTAGAGTTTCCATGCTTAATTATCATGGTTTTTATACCATGCTTTGACCGAAATATTATTAAACCTCCGTTTAGCTAGACTCAAAAATCACGAGCTCGAGGTGATTGCCTCATCGAGCTCTAGACAAAGCCCTGCCTATGTTTTTTTTTTTTGTAGCATAGAATAGAGATAAGCAAGTTCGTTAGCTCAAATTAATTAAGTTCATTAATTATTACTAAGGAAGAGATAAGCAAGTTCGTTAATTATTTACTAAGCTTTGATTTATACTTGGCATAATTTATCAAATTACAGTAACGTGCTAATCACGTACTCATGAACAGGTTAATTTGCTTGAAATAGGGGCATATTCCATCTTGTACGGTTGGACAGATGACAATAATGGAATAATTTCATGTCGACCACTAATTGATTAACGATATATTTTCTTAATCATCGTAAGTAGTCAACAGATTGCACTCTCTGATTAATATATTAATCTTTTTTTTTCTTAATTCAAATATGATTCATCATCATCTTATTATTTTGAGGGTGGGATCGGAGATACATTACAATAATAAAAAATGATATAATATATATATACACACTATCCACACACCTGATGGGTGCGGCTGTGTGGGAATGGAAGTAATTACTTGAAGAGTGAGTAACTATGTAATTTTTTTTTCTATTTGTAATTTGTAGCTTTTTTGATTAATTGGTTGATACAATATTTTAATATATGAGAGGTATTAACGTAAAAAAAACGGTTATATTTTGTAAAACTTCTTCTCTTAAATATAATATAGTCGTATAGATATATTTGAGCTTAGATTAATTTGTACACGACCATCATCTAAGTTCTTTATTATCTTTTCGATTACGGAGAGTGTGTTATCACCAAAATTCTATTTTTAAATTAATTAATTAATAATAAGACAAATAAATGGATAACTTAGTAATAATTTAATCTCATGATCGACAAATTGTCTTTGTCGATACAACTTGAAATTTTTTTTTAAATCTAATCAATATATTATTTAAAAAATAAAGATTATGATCATAATATAATATCGATGGACTAAAATAAAATAAAATGATTGAATAAAATTAATTTGGTCTACTTCACTAAAAAATGTATAACATGGTTACTTACGGTCTTACACACGTAGCTAGAATGTGCATGAAGTCACATACTAAGATGGGATTATAACTATTTCTCCTGTCCACAGAAAAAAAAGAGGATTATTGGCATAACCGCATAATTCATATTGCCTTGACTTGCATTATCCCTATCCGCAGAAAAAAAAAGAAAAATAATGAAATGCTTGCAATTCGGATAAACAGATTATTTCAAATTTAGATGGGAATTACAATAAAAAGGAAATCTAGTGTTGCTTGGCAAAAGGAAGACAAAGAAAAAAGAGATATAAAAGTTACTAGGTATTGTCCAAAACAAAACAAAAATTTACTAGGTGACAGATTTTACCACATATAGGCCACTTACGTACCTTTTATAGAAACCGAAACTATACCAAAAGCTGTTTTTTTTTGAAAACTACAAAAGCCGCTTCTCTTTTTCTTCAAAGCCCAAACGTAATTCATGCATATAAGTAATTTTTTTTCCATAAGGACAAGTTGTTTCAAGTTGACATGTGTCTGTGTTGAATTACATTTTTGTCCTCTTGTAAGGTTTGAGTTTCAAACTCAAAGTTTGTATTGACAAAAAACGTGCAATAGCGTTTTAGATACTCTGCGTGCAGTTTTAGATACTCGGCGAGCGTGCGTTTCGATACTCGCAGCGCTCCTGCGGGACGGGCGCGCGGGACGGGCGTGCGTCGGGTGGTGCGGGCGTGTCGGGATGAGTGCGGGAGTGTAGTGCCGCTGACGGTGCGTGCGTGTCAATACGAGTGCTGCGGGATCGGGATGAATGCGTGCGCATCGGGACGATGCGTGCATCAGCGATGCGTAGTCTCTCGGGGCGAATGCGTAACTCAAGACAAATGCGGCTGACAAGAGTCAGGACAAATGCAATAACAACTGTTACGGGATAAATGTAGTAGCAAGAGATGTGAGAACGAAGTAGCAGGGGTTGCTACTGCATTTTGCGTCATTCCTTTTACAGTAGTTCACAATTCATTCTCTAACAAAAATATTCACAGTGCATATTCATAAGCATTTCATGATTCTAACACTACAAAACATTGCTCCTAACATAATATAACAAACTACTACATGTTAGTTGTTACAAATAATTATAACTCATAAAGAGACAAAGCTTGAATTATTTGGGCTATGGCTACAGAAACTACCTATCATAAGATTCCTCTCTGGTATATGCTTGAATCACCCAATTACATATCTCTGTATTAGTTTTCATGTATTCTGTTTTGTAAAGAAAACTATAAGTATAAACCTTGAAGAACAGAAAACAAAAGCTTCTGAGAAGTATTAAACTTGTAGAAACAAGAACTTAACTCAGTAGCCATCAATATATAGAAAGCATTATACAGACACTACTACCAACACAATATTAAAATATAAACAATAAAAACAAACCTTCTCCATATTCCATGTTCTCAAACGTAGCAAAAGTTATTTCAGGAATTCTGCAAGCAGCATTTAACATTCAAATGGAAAAATATCAGGAGCTAAAGATGCTTGCAGTAACTACTAGCGACAGATGCAAATTTAAACCATCCTTTGGCTACAGAAGAAAAATTGAAATGAAACTACTGCCTCATGAGAAACCAGCAAAAACCACAAGTGCTCACATAACTTTACTTCACAGAAGAATTGGGGCCCCTCTTTTTCTTGAATCCAACAACTGCAAAATGCTACATAAATTGACATTGACTACCGAAATTTCCATTAACACCTGCTGCATTTTGTTGTTGAAAAAAAAATTTGAGTGGTTTAATTTTCTCAGTAACACTCAAATTTCCATCTCAAATTGAGAAACACAACACAATCTGCATCGACTCCTCCTTGAAGCAACTCGTTCTGACTTGGCCGAATCGGCCTGGGCTTGGTGCCAATGAGTTAAAACAGAGTTCGCCAAGCCACTTGAGGTGATGAGGGGGAGCTTGATGAACCGTCGAGCGGTTCAGAGGTTCCGGCAAGCGTTGATCTCAACCATTAGATTAGTGAAGATTAAGCTTGTACTCGGATTTTGCATCGACCTCACCCTTATCAAACTCGCCGGCCGCGCTTCAGAGTTTATGGGATGAACCAGTCACAGTGCCTCTCTGGAACGGTTCTGAGAGAGAGAGAGAGAGCTAGATGGCAAAATTGTAATTGCACCTATATAATTTGGGTCTGGGCTTGCACTGCAGCACGTGGGCCTGAGTTGCATGTCCTTATGTGTATAACTCTAATCTTAGTTGGTTTATTAGTGTTTTTAGTGTTGTCGTAGGTGTGTATGTAAATTCTATTTTTTTTTTGTCAATTCCTATACCAAAAGCTAAACACTTCAATTTAGTATATTTAGTACATTTACCTTTCGTAAGAAACACTTTAGTGGATAAGTACATTACTAAGGTCAAACTATTATCGGGTTTGTTATTAGAAAGGCATAATTGCCAAAACACCCCCTGAACTTGGCCGAAATTGTCAGTTTGCACCCCGAACTTGCAATTGATGAAATTGACCCCCTGAACTTGGCAAAAATTGTCAATTTACACCCCCTCCGTCAATTTTAGCTTTTTCCATCCAAATATTGGTCATATGAGGGGCAATATGGTCATTTCGATTACTATTTAAAAAAATATTTTTTTGGTCAACAAAAAAAAAATTAAAAACTAAATATATATTTTATGTTAAAAAATACAAATATATATATTCAAAAAATATATTTATTTTCTTTCAAAACTTTTATTTTTTTCTCTAGAGATATTATATCTAAAATTATATTCTTAACTTATCATAAATTGTTTTTTTTTAACTTGTCATAAATTATTATTTATTTTTTTTTGTATGAATTATTCTTTTCATATGAGAAATCATGTTTATTAATTTTTGGTGCAAGAATTTTTTATTAATAATATATATTTATTTTTTAGACCTAAAATGACTATATATTTTTAAGAAAATAAATATATTTTTTGAATATATATACTTGTATTTTTTTACATAAAATATATATTTAGTTTTAAAAATTAAATTTTTTTTAAAAGTGGTCAAAATGACCATATTGCCCCTCACATGACTAACATTTGGATGGAAAAAGTTAGAATTGACGGAGGGGGTGTAAATTGACAATTTTTGCCAAGTTCAAGGGGTCAATTTCATCAATTGCAAGTTCGGGGTGCAAACTGACAATTTCAGCCAAGTTTAGGGGGTGTTTTGACAATTAAGCCTATTAGAAATTCTCATCACTTAAGCGCTCTGATTTCCAATATCTTTTGAGAAGATAATATTTAAATGCATAATTGTACAAATACACGATATGATTACCCTCAAAATTGTATCTATCTTACAAATTTTCCTCAATCAACAGAAGAGTATGAAGAGAGTCCTCAATACTCAGTACAGCGGTTAAACCATCTAATTCGTCCGACTGTCTAGGTTAGTTTTAATCAAGATCAAAACGAAAGCGTTGAGAAACTTCTAAAATACAAAAGTACATATGTTGAAATTTTATTTATACGTAAAATCATAATGATGTAGTTTAAGTAGTAGAAAAAATTCTCAAATAAATTACCTTTGTATCATCAGAAAAGTACATTCTATATTTATCTTTATGTACAGTAGTTTACTTTAGGCAGTAAATGACACTAAATGATTAAATATCAAAGTCTATTATTCAAATCTGTTGCATTAATATCGGTGATAAGTGATAACATAAAAAATGATCTGTTATTCATTTAACGAAAAAAAAAAATCTGTTGCCACTTACATCACAGTATAACAACTCCCAAGACAGCATCTACTTCCGCGACAGCGCAGTTGCCTCACTGACACCACCACCCACTCACAACGCGCCACGCGGCTCACTTTCCAAGTCCTCCACTTCAGCGTTTCCCCTCACAACGGTGACGTTCTGGTTGGTCGCCTATATTTTTATTGTCGTTTCTCTTTATCTTTTCCCTCTCTTCGCCCCCGCTTTACACAAAACCCATCCTCCTCCTCTCTCCTTTTCTCTGCTCTCTGATCCAATCCCCCTTCTCCACACAAACTGTTCCAACCATCTCCGCCGCCGATTTCTCTCCGACGGCCGTCTGATCGGATCGTCCTGCTCTGACCATGTCTATCGCCAATCCTCGATTGATTGGACGGCTCTGCTGTCACCATCGATCGGATTGGTTCGTCTTAACGAGCCCGTAGTAGATCTTGCAACACCGGCGTTTCTCAGTTCAGTTATACTCTGCTCGCCGCTCGGTTTCGCTACTCGTTTCGCCTGAGATAAGATTTTTGTTACAGTCGTTGTTGATTTTTTATAAGTTTTGGAGTCGGTAGTTTTCATTTTTGGTTATAAGCCGAGAGTTGGAGATTTGAGCTTCTTTGTGGATCTTCAATTAAGAGCTTGAAAGATGAGCTGAGAGTTGAAAATTTGAATCTTCTTCGTTTGATTAAGAGCTTTGAATCTTTAAATCTTAAAGATTTAAAGAAAGGGCGATAATTCCTTGAACTTTTTGTTTTGTTAGTTCAGTAAAAATAATAGAGTATTTTCTTTTTATCGACGTTTCTTTTGGATATGGAAGATCGAAACATGAGAATGAATACTGGAATGTCCGATGTGGTAGCGGGCTGCGTGATGTCGTATATTCACGACTCTAAGGACCGCGACGCGGTGTCGTTGGTGTGCCGACGATGGTACGAGCTGGACGCGCTCACGCGCGAGCACGTGACCATCGCTCTCTGTTACACGACGAGCCCTGAGCGGCTGCGCAGGCGGTTTCCGCAGCTCAAGTCGCTGAAGTTGAAGGGGAAGCCGAGGGCGGCGATGTTCAACCTGATACCGGAGGATTGGGGTGGCTTTGTGACGCCGTGGGTGGAGGAGATTGCCGAGTCGTTTAAGAGATTGAAGTCTTTGCATTTCCGGCGAATGATTGTGAGGGATTCTGACCTGGAGCTCTTAGCTCGGTCACGCGGCCGTGAGCTCGAATCGCTTAAGCTCGACAAGTGCTCCGGGTTTTCTACAGACGGCCTTGTGCACATCAGCCGCTCCTGCAGGTATTCAAGTTTGCACCTTGCCTCAATTTGCATTTATGTTTAGTTGAATTGTGGATATTTTTTTAAGTATTTCATATATTGCCCACTTTTGTTACCAAGGTTATTAGTGCATGTTGTTTAGTAGGGTAAAGTTGTATGCATGCTATAAGTGTTGATTACTTGACATTATTTGGAACTAAGCAACTCCTTGCTTACATTCATTTTGAGATGTGCTAGTCAAATTGATTTCATTTCAAAGAAGTAAAAAACAAAATCTTTTGCGGCAGTATGCATTACATTATAGATCAAAACTTTAGTTATAGTATTATGCTTCGCATCTAAGAATTGAGAGCTCAACTGTAACCTCGGGTGCAATGCTTGTACTCTCAAGGTTTTATACTTAGGAAACTTTACTCTTTGCTCCACACACACACCTCTACTCCAACCCCAGAACCCAAGCAATAAAGAATACCAAACCTTCCTTTATAGATCCTATTTTTTGAGAGGGATGATTGAATCATTACGAAAAATGTTCCTAGAAGATTGGATTGGAGAAATAGGAATTCTGTGTACTATTATTTTGATGAGTAAGTGATTTCTGCATGGAAACTGTATTTTCATCCATCTGTATGGGAAATTCTAATTAGATACCTCAATCTGTACGTGTTGCTGATGTTCATGTCTTTTTATTATTGAAAGTAGCAGAATTTGATTGCTTCATATTTGGAACTTTTGGAGGAATGGTTTTAAACTCTACATATATGCATGCAAACACACTGACACAAATCCTTGATTTTGTAGACATGTTAATTCAGTCATTCTGAAATAAGCTATTGTTTTGTACCTGTGATCTGGATATATGTTATTTCTTGATTATTATATTGTCAGGGAATTGAGGACTTTGTTTCTGGAGGAGAGCACGATAATTGAGAAAGAGGATGAATGGGGTGAATGGCTACATGTGCTTGCTTCTAACAACACTGTACTCGAGACTTTAAACTTCTATATGACGGATCTTGGTGGAATCAGATCCGAAGATCTCGAACTCATAGCCAGGAATTGCCCCTCCTTAACCTCTGTGAAAGTTAGTGATTGTGAAATTTTGGATCTTGTGGGTTTCTTCTGTCATGCAACTGCTCTAGAAGAATTTTGTGGAGGTTCCTTCAATCGTCAATCAGAGATGTACTCAGCTGTATCATTGCCACGCAAGTTATGTCGTTTGGGTCTAACAATGATGGGGAAGAATGAAATGCCAATTGTATTCCCATCAGCATCCCTCCTTAAAAAGTTGGATCTCCTCTATGCATTGCTCGACACGGATGACCATTGTACTTTAATTCAAAAGTGCCCCAACCTGGAAGAACTTGAGGTAGAATTACAAAATCTTTAGTTCTTTATTAATCTGACCCTGTGTGTAGGCATCTGTGCATGTGTGATTTTGTGTGTATACAACATTTCCATTTGAGTAGTAGTGTAGGTGCAGAAGGGTGGGTGTTAAGTGACATGTAATTCCCTTTTTGTTGGGGGATCTATGCTATATGTTTAAAATTGATCCACAGAAGTTTGGTATTTTATCTATCGGTTGATCCTGATCTTTAGACCTGGTTTAGTAAGCCTCTGCAATTAGCTCGATTTGTATAAAGATCTAGTTCAAGAACTCGCTTTGTTGTTTGTAGCTAGAGTTAGTATTAAACCTGGCATATAACACTGTTTTCTTGTGCTACAGAGAATTGGTAAACTTTATGTCCAAAATGCCAAAAGACATGTTTTAAGATAAATGCATCTTCTGGAGTGTGTCTGTGGTGCTTATCTTGAAGTGGGAACTGTATTTGAAACTTGCATATGAGTTTTAATTTATTTCTGTTATGGGCAGACAAGGAATGTCATTGGAGATAGAGGATTAGAAGTTCTTGCTCAGAGTTGCAAGGGACTGAAGAGGCTCCGAATTGAGCGAGGTGCTGATGAGCAAGGCATGGAGGACGAAGATGGTGTTGTTTCACAGAGGGGTCTGATGGCTTTGGCACAGGGCTGCCCCGAACTGGAGTACTTGGCTGTCTACGTATCAGATATCACAAATGCATCTCTGGAATACATTGGGACCTACTCTAAAAATCTAAATGATTTTCGCCTTGTCCTGCTTGACCGTGAAGAGACGATAACAGATTTACCACTAGACAATGGCGTTCGAGCTCTATTGAGGGGCTGCCAAAAGCTTCGAAGGTTTGCTTTGTATCTCCGTCCTGGGGGTTTGACTGATGTTGGGCTTAGTTATGTGGGGCAATATAGTCAAAATGTGAGATGGATGCTGCTGGGTTATGTTGGTGAATCCGATGCAGGGCTTTTGGAGTTTTCGAGGGGTTGCCCTAGTCTGCAGAAACTAGAAATGAGGGGCTGTTGCTTCAGTGAGCATGCATTGGCTGTTGCAGTGACGCGACTGACTTCCCTTAGGTACTTGTGGGTGCAGGGGTACAGGGGACCTGCAACCGGTCGCGATCTTTTAGCGATGGCTCGCCCATACTGGAATGTTGAGTTGATTCCTCCAAGACGAGTTCATGTTAGTGATCAGAATGGGGAGGTAGTAGTGGTTGAGCATCCGGCCCATATTCTTGCATACTACTCTCTTGCTGGACCGAGAACAGATTTTCCAGATAGTGTTATTCCCTTGGATCTCCAGTCTTTGACTCACTCGTAGAGCTGTATATACAACTTTTTTTCAGAACTCATCCATCCTTTTCCTCTCCCACGCCTTGTTCATAAATTCATGCTACGTTTTTTCTTTTTGGTTAGTTGAGGGTTTCAATTTCAAATTTCATTTTGTATTGTATTTCTAGACTTTAGTCTGGTAATAAGTTTGTTTTGCTCTGTGTAATCTGAAAGTACCTTGCACTGTTTAAAGAGGTACTGTATCAAATCTACATTCGGGGCAGTTGGCGTATATTGCAGTACAATGGTGATTTGTATTAGTCTGATCTTTTTGGATTTTTTTGGTAGTTTTTGGAGCATAATCTGGAGATGTTTAAAGTCTTTGAATAAAATTGTAGCGTAATTTCGCTTGTTGCAATTTGATTCTGCAATAGCTGCTCGTTTTAATTTCCATAGTTGCGGCTGAAACTACTGACTGGATTTATGCTTGAGCTTGATGCTTGGGTTCAGAAGTGTGGATCAGTGTGATGGTATAATTCGTTTGCTTTGAGGTTGCATTTACTGACTGGATTTGTGCAGAGTATCAAGTTCGATTGCATCAGAAACTCGAAACCCCTTTATTAAGTTTGAATATCTGGTCTCGGTGACTTGCTTCAGAAGTATGGATCAGTTGGGGGTGCGTTTGTTATGATCCCTTCTTCCACTATCCTAGGGCTTTGACAATCTGAATCTGTAACTGTTGCTGTCTTAGACTTCCCTCATAGATTTCTTACCCAATTTGATCCAACTGTTATTCTCCAAAAGTAGAATTGGAATAAGAAACTGAGAACAAGTTTCTGTGATGTTGACATGCGTAGAGGGTAGGAACTAGAATAGCATCCATTATTTCAACTGCACAAAAATAAAAGATTTTTTTTTTGAAAGAGAGAGAGTTTGCATTAATTAAGCAACTGAATGAGTACCCAAAATCTCAATGGAAAAATGTCAACGTATCAATACTTGGTTCATCATCATATGACTTTATGCTTAAGAAAAAGAAAAAAAAGAAAAATTCAGTGGGTGACTTCCATTGAGAGATCAAGTCAATTCCCAATTAACAATGGAACAAGTACTTCCTCAATTCTCATATAACCTACTGCATTGTACTCGATTTATTCTTTCTAACAACAACAAAACAATAATTTGCATAATTTTGTTTTTTTCTTTCTTTCAAGTTTTTCTTTGTCGTTCCCTCAAGACCAACCACTAAGTATGACAAAGTCACCTAGTTGACTAGTTCAATCCCCTAACATGATGTCCAATGTGAGAACAAAAATCTTTGCTGGAAGCTTATCCAAAAATATTTGGAGCCTAGTGTACTAGGCCAAGCAGCATTTGATATGAAAATGGCCGGTGTATGGTTTGTTCTTTAAAAGGCTTTTAAAGTGAGATTGTAACTTGTTTGAGGTTCCGATGTAATACTGAGCTAGTTGCCTTATATTAATTTAAATCTGTACTGTTTCCGACAAAAAAAAAAAAGAGGATAAATCAGAAAATTTTTGTTAAAAAATAATGATCATACCCTTTAGTAATTGAATTTTTTTTTTTTAAAAAGGCAGAAAAATGTACGGCTTAACCCTTGAGAAAAGATCTGATCAAAATTAGAATAAAGTGGCTGCAATGCTTTCTCATGCAAGTTGATGAAAGATATGACCCTCTCTTTAGAAATAAAAATGATATAAAGTGGAGGGGTTATGTCATGTAGCAAAAGGAAAGGAGAAAAAGTTAATGAGAAGGATAATCATATTGCTCATTTTTGTTGTTGCTTTGGAACTTTTTAATGCTTCTCTCAAGAGTGTGTGGTTTACAGAATGATATGTGCAAGTGCGGAAATCTTCTTCCCCGGCGGGGGATTCGTTGGTCTCCCCCCCCCCCCCCCCCTTTCTTTTTGGTTAGTAAAAAAAAACAAAAAGAGGGGGAGAGGGGGGGAAAAAAAAAAAAAAAAATTTTGGGGAGGGGGGGGGGGGAGGAGAGGAAGGGAGGGGGGGGGGGCGACGCCGCCCCGCGCCCCGGGGGGGGTGGGCCTTTTTGTGGTTGGGGGGAGGAGAGGAGAGGGGGAGGGGGGGGTCGCCCCGCCGCCGGGGGGGTGTTGGTTTTTTTTTTTCTTTTTTTTGGTTGTGGTTGTGTTTTTTTTTTTATTGTAACGTCTCTTAGTATTAATAAAAATTTTTATTAAAAAAAAAAAAAATTAAAAATTGGTTTTTTTTTAACCTTTTTAATAAAATTTTTTTTTTTGGGTGGGTGGGTTTGTTTTTTTTTGTGAAAAAGGGGGGGGAGGGGTTTTTTTTATTTTTTTTTTTTTTTTTTTTTTTTTTTTTATAAATTTTTTTAATTTTATTAAGTTTTTTTTTTTTTTTTTATTTAATTTATAAAAAAAAAAAAAAAAGGGTTTTTTTAATTAAAAATTTTTTTTTTTTTTTTTTTTCTTTTTTTTTATTTTTTTTTTTTTTTTTTTTTTTTTTTTTTTTTTTTTTTTATAATAATTTTTTTTTTTTTTATTTTTTTAATTTTTTTTTAAAATTTTTTTTTTTTTTTTTTTTTTTTTAAAAAAAAAAAAAAAAAAAAATAAAAAAAAAAAGGGGGGGAAAAAAAAAAAAAAAAAAATAAAAAAAAAAAAAAAAAAAAAAAAAAATTTTTTTTTTTTTTTTTCCCCCCCCCCCCCCCCCCCCTCTCTTTTTCTTTTTTTTTTTTTTTTTTTTCTAGTGACAAACAAAAGGGCACCAAGTTTTTTCACAAATAGTCTCAGGCTCTCAGACATTGGTTGGTAGAACCAACTTGAAAGAAAACAAACACAGTAAGACCATTTTAAAGTGACATTATTTCATTTGTCATTTGTGGAATTAGGAATGCCTAACTCGATCTGTGATAATGATCATCATCAAATCCATATTCATGAGGTCAACTAGTAAGAGGTTTGTTAACCACACCAAAAACTGAACTGATATCGTAGTACGGTTAGTTTGATACAGATAGTTGTCTAACACTGTATGAGATGGACGCTTAGATGCTTGGGGTTCGAGTCTAAAGGGAAAGTCTTTAAGGTCAAGATTTCATTATGCATAAACTCAAAGCTAGCTAAACAGTTAACCACTTGGTGTGGTCAAGTTGGCAAACTTGTACCATCCAAGTTGGGGGAGAACTGTTCATGCATCTTGATAATAAGATGTCAGGGGTTCGAAATCCAACTTGGGCAGGTTTGAGGGGCCTTTGGGTTCGTGCACCTGTCAAGCGGCAACCCGTTCCGCCAAAGGAGGTTAATCTCCTCGGCTTATCCTCCGGGGTTGGAGGATCCTTCCTAGAAAGAAAATTCCTAATAAAAAAAATGCTAGCTAAACAGTTACCATGAACAAGATTGCAGTCTGCAAAATCCACTTTTGGGGTGTAAACTATATTTCAATCACAGCAAAGCATGATGCTTTTTTTTTATCCATGATGCTTTAAAAGACTCGAAAGAAATGGCACTATGCTGATGCAAAAAAAAAAAAAAAAAGTATGGTCACCATCACAAATGGGATTGGAGGCAACAGCAAAATTATCAATTGGAAAGGCCAAGTTGGATTCAAATTTGTGAAATGAAATAGTATTTGTTACGTGGATCATCATAAATCCTACGATGAATGAAGTGGGGGATGCTTATCAAGTGGAATGCAAACTCAGCATCTACTAGTGGGGGCAATCACTGGGTCAATTTGGCCATATTGGGGGTGTGTAAAGCAAAATAAGACGGAAAGTTTTGAAGGGAAGAAAAAGGTAAAGCATTTCAGTGATTCAGATACTACGGAATTTATTGCCCAAAAAAAAAAAAGGATACTGTGGAATTTCACACAAGAGTGCATAGTGAGTCAGCTTGTTAGGCCACATCACCCAATGACATGGCTGCTTTTCCGAAGTGGCCACAGAAGGATTCCACGTGTGAAACCATAGTGATCAACCAGAGCCATTGCAAGTGCAAATCGATAGTGTGTGATAAGATTCAGCACTAGGAAACTGCAAAAAATTCTTAAATTCTCATCATCAGTATAAGTTCTGGATTCTGTTTCAAATCATAAGCGAGCAGAACCAAACGACAATTTGCATCAAAATGAAGACCACAAATGGAAGAGCAAATTTACCATTCATTTCAATTTTACAGTTCAGACATTACACTTTCGAGGGGCCCAATGGATTCTTAACCATTCTGTAATGCTCAAGAACTATGGAACAACTTCAATCCTTATTAAGCTAATCACACACTACAATGACAAAAGGGCCAACATTGAACTTATGCAAAAGATTATTTACTTGGATCTTCAATCCATGAAAGACAGCTTCATCCATGTATCTGATGTCTCGAGGTCTGCATTAGATACATTGAACTCGGGGATCTGGCATGAGCAGCATAACGAGTGGGACTGGCGTATAGTTTTTGCCATCGTACATCTGGAGCTCCAACATCATATGGAGATGAGAGCTCAAAAAGATCGCCATGAGTTGCGCCAAAGATCATGGCTCCCCCTACTTCATCATCAGGCATAATATTCCAGTCAAGTACGACTCTTGGTGATTCAATGGACTTGCTGTTGTGCTCTGGTGGTGGAGATTGGTCTAAAGGAGGTCTATTATTATTATTTTGTGATGGACTAGTAGTGGTAGTGCTTGTGAGGTTGACAGTTGTTATGTCATGGATGCTGGGTCTCCTTTTATCTTTTCCTCCTGAGTGTTGCCTCATAAAGTATTTCTGAGCATGGCTTGCAACTTGTGTTGGAGTTTTAGACATTACAAAGTTCCTGGAGATATTTCTCCAATCCCCTTTCCCATATTTTAGAAGTCCCTTCAGAAACCGCCTACAAGTAAATACATAGACCATGAAAACAGATCAAAATTAATGCTACATACTCAGAAAATTTGGGATGCGATTAACATGCTAGTGAATTCATTGTGTTTTATGATAGTTTACTCCACCAAGGAAACTTTAAGACCAAGTTGGCCGGTTTTGAAGATTTTCATATATTATCCCCGGTTTAGATTAAAAATCTAAGAGTTCATCAGTCATTTCTGAACTACATCTAAAAAACCAATGCAGAAACTCCACTTGATTCATAACAAACCAGTAGCAAATCCAATCAACTAACAGAAAAATAATAATTAAACAAGATCATAAGTAATAACTTAGGAACATGTTCAACTAGGCCATGATTTCCAATACTTTATACTAGGGTGCAAAAAGATTTCCATAAGTTGAATTATGCAATCATGACATCTCTTTCATATTCATCAAGACATCAAATATAAACCGAAAATAGTCCATCCATTAAAGCTAGAACTCAATTTTAGACATGCTAATAACAAAAACAAAAAAAGGAAAGACACAACTCACATATGCTCATCTTCTGTCCAAGGAATTCCCTTCTTCCTCTCCTGATCAGAACCTCTAGCTGCTACAGACCTCTTTCGATTAGCATCGAAATTTCGATCTTCCACCAACTCCAATGTGAAAGCAGATGTAGGGTGGTACCCTGGGATTTCGATCAGACCAGCTTCTATGTCACTAACATCATCCGCCAGCTCCTTGTATTGCTTGATCACATCGACAACCGTCTTCCCCGGAATCATTCCCGCAATCTTTACCCACCGGTCCGGCGTTTTCTCATCAAATATAGCAAGAGCACTCTCAAACCTCTTGTTCTCTTCTTTAGTCCATTTTGAGCTCTGGCTCTCTTCGACAAACCAGTTAGTATCAGCCATATATGAAGCTGGGTACATAGTTTCCATGCTCCCAAGTCCCAACATGCAATAAGGCTTTTACACACTCATGTCTAAGCTTCAAGACCAGAGAGAGAGAGAGAGAGAGAGAGAGAGAGCAAAGGCACAGAGACTGAAGTCTTGCAATGGCTTAAAAGGGCATTGAATTCAGAATCTTTTACTGGGAATCAAGAATCTCCTTTTTCCCAATAGCATAAACTAAAGAATCCCCAAAAGACCCACTTTTGGGAATCGAAGAGAATCCAAGAAAACCATGAGAAAAATCTGATTTTGTTCTTCCAAAGCAAACCCACAGAAATTTGAAAGAAATTAAGTTTAAAGGTGAGGTCTTTATTACAGCAACTCTCAGCTCAAAAAGTGAAATCTTAGGAAATTGCCTAAAAAAAAAAAGAACCGAAATTTGAGCAAGAGGGTTGAGAAAGGTGGATAAAGCAGAGGCCCAGTTGAGAAAAGCCAGAGATTCTGAAGAATCGAGGATTGGAAAAGCGGGAAACAGTTACTTAGCTTCGTTTCTTTGAAGAGAAGGAAGAGAGAAAAATGTATATATAGGTGTTTATAAAGATTAGAATTTAGAAAAAATGAGAGGTCGGTCTGAGAATGAAAGATATGAATCAGAAGAGAACAATTCTATGGTGTGCTGTGGACTAGTTCAGCAGAGAGAGAGAGAGAAATAATGGGCGAGTTATAG
This sequence comes from Rubus idaeus, assembly GCA_030142095.1. Lineage (NCBI taxonomy): Eukaryota > Viridiplantae > Streptophyta > Magnoliopsida > Rosales > Rosaceae > Rubus > Rubus idaeus. The sequence goes on from CM057971.1 coordinate 4,468,494, forward strand.
GTGGCCAGTTGGATTGGTTGGAGTGTGACTAGTCACAGGTTCCTTCTTATTCTATCGAATTAAATAAAGTAAATCCAAATCTTTCATGTTTATACTTTATTTTTTAAATAGTTTTTCTCTAGGGGTAAAATACAAGTTGTAGATTTTTTTTTTGGCTAATAGTTGTAGATTTTCTTCTGAAGATTCTTCTAGAGAAGAAAAAAGTTAAGTGAGGCAAATATCTCATGCTTCTCAAGTTCTAATGCAAAATATTGAAACTATTCTCTCTTCCATTGAAGTTTTTGACTTCGCGTATTTATTGTTCGGATAAGTCTGATGGTCCGATCACTTGACTAAAGACTCTCTCTTTATAAAAATTTGTCATCAAGTCTCAACTAATTATAACTAAAGTTGAGAATCTTATGTAATGCAAGTGAGTATATGAAACAATTTAAGAGTATGACATTTTTTTTTGGTTCACATTCATGTGAGGTTTATGAATAAATTTCGTAAATATTAACCATATATACATAGAATAGTTTGTGGTTTATATTATCACCAACAAAAATGCATAGAATTTTTTTTTTGTGAGAAGGTTAAACAAAGCCCAAATATACATTAAGTTGCCAAAAGCAAAAGTAGTACGCAAAACTTTGCCAAAAAAAGAAGAAGAAAGGTGCTTATAATTACATACGGATGTTTCACAGATTTGGTAATACTTGAACCGGATTAAATAGTATTGGAAACATCCAACCCACTATATATCGTCTTAAGCATTGAGTATAAGTTAGAGAACATGGTTAGGGAGAATGAGATAAGAAAGAGGAGTTTAGTTTTGTTACTTTTGTAGCTTGAAGGGGTGGTGAACCAACAATTATGTGTGTGTGTGTGGAGGGGGGGCTTGAATGGTGAGCAAAAACAGTTGATCAAGAAGGTGGTCAACTTTCGCATGAAAGAAGGTAAAAGAACGAGAGTTTGTGCTATTGTTTATCAAACTTTTCATCGCCCGACTAGAAGTAGAAGGTTTGACGGGCTTCCCTATTTTCTGGGCTCTACCCGCTCGTCTACGCTCCGACCTAATAATTGAAAAACGATGTTTTCAGCCGATTTAAAACTTGTCTATCGTAAAAAAAGAAAGGAAAGACAATCAATTAGTATTCACCATGTGTTACGACTTGCGAGGCTTGTATTGCTTCATTAAAAGTGTAATCCGTTTGACAAAAAATCCACTCATATTTTCACGTATAAACATTACCTTTGATAAAAAAATTGATAGAAATACCGCTATACACTAGAAATGAGTACAAAAAAAGAGAGCCACTCATATCATATATTTATATCAATTAAAACAATGAATATTAACAACCAGCGCCTGTAGCTCAGTGGATAGAGCGTCTGTTTCCTAAGCAGAAGGTCGTAGGTTCGACCCCTACCTGGCGCGTATTGCATTTGCTTACCTTTCTTTTTCTTTTTCTTATTCCTTTTTTTTTTTTTGTGTTTGCTCTTCTCTCTTCCATGATTTTCGAACCTCAGGCATCCCTAGCAAGTTGGAAGATCAGAAGGAGGTGGTGGCAGAGATTCATTTGGGCCATTGTCCACCAAAAATGCCATCTTAAGCCCCCATGTTGTGTGCACTTCTAGATGACAATGCAAAAACCAAATTCCTACTTTCACCAAAAAAGGCAAATTTCTAATCAGTTACACCTCGTTAATCAAAATTATTAGCATTTTTGCATTAATCAACTCGTTAAAAAAGAGGCCCGTGACAGTAACTATTTTTCTTCAGCGAAACATGAGAATTATTTATTGTCTTGTGTATACTCAACCTTACTTCCTTAAGATATCTTGTCTTGACCAACATATATTTTGTCTACAATACTTTTTAAAATATAGATAAAACAAAATATTTTTGTGTACTATTTTCAAAAATAGAGAAAAAAATATGGAGATGCTAAACTTTAAAGGACAAACATAACTTTGATTAGAGTCGATTGGCTTATAGATCGAGAGCCTCTTTCTAGTGCAAGCTACATTTTATTCAAAGATGTTACTTGTTAATTTAGTCCCACATCGCTGGAGTTCCCTTGGAATATGTTCAAACCATGAGTTTAATTAACACTACTAAACCAGAAAATTGTTGTACCTGGGTTATCTGCTCTGAATCTGATTGCAGTCCATCCACCAGTTGGTACCGGCACTGTGTTCCTTTCCACCGGATCGACGAGATTAAACGATTTCGGGTCCTTGTTTGGATCAAAATTACCTAATCCTGTCCCAACCACAAAGAAATTAAATCCATGAAGATGGGTTGGATGACTCTCTGGTATTATGATAGCAATGTCTTGTAACACAATCTCAACCGTTGAATTGTACCCCAGCCTATACAACCTTGTGCCATTTGTGGTCTGGATGTTAGCTGGAGGAGTACCAGTGTAATTAAAAGGGTTTGGTGGGTTTGGTGGAAAATCAAGTGTGTAGACTCCCTTTATGTTATAGTAATAAGCTTGAAGAAGAGCTATGGTTGGCATCACAAAGCTTACATTATTAACAGAAGCTACTAGCTTGCTACCATTAACACATGTATCACATGGATTAATACCAACTCCTACGGTCAGAAAAAGAGAATGGTCTATGGTTAATGGGACATTAGCAGGGTATTGTTTCGAATTAAGGCTTCGAAGGGAGTCGATAAATGTCTTTGTTAACGGGGTTGCGTTTTGAGGAGGAATGCTGGTCAAGAAGGTTGTGGGATTTCGAGGGGTGTATTTGTAGCGCAATGTAGCTATTGAAGTGAAGTTGTCAAAGCCAATTGGGGCATCCATGAAAGGAGAGACTGATATTAAGTACTTGCCAATTTCTTTGTCTGCTGTTAGAATTGCAGTTGTGGTTTGGCCTGGACTGATGAATATGGTGTCGGTTTGGAATGGTTTCGTGTAGGAGGCATCGACTTCAACAACTGTTAGATTGTGCCCGGCAATCTTGAAGAACAAGTCATCGTTCAGCGCTGCGTTTATGATGCGCAGCAAATAGGTCTTGCCACTTTCAACACGTAGAGTGAAACCTGCAAATGTGCAAGCACAAAACCATTACATCCCTCAAGTCACTTCGCTTACACGCAACACAACATACTAGCTAGATTGTCTGACAAGAAACAATGCCTCGTATTCGACGAAGGAAAGAAATAAACAAAAATTAAGTATACCCCATTTCAGTACCCTGAGAAGAGCAACCAGGACTTGGTCCTGGATGGCCATTAATAGTGTGAGCATCAGAGACATTTGGTGGCAAGCCAGACTGTATAGACTCATCAACCACAGCTTCAACATCTGACTTCCACCATTCAGCTACAAATCCCAAAGAATTATGAAAATGAAATGACCAAACTGTACAACACCACCTTATTGCAATGATTTAAGTTGGAAAAAAGAAACGAATGAGTACTTTACTTACCCAATATCATAATCCTTTCCTTTTGAGGTGTGGGAAAAGGATAAGGAGTGCCTGGCTTAGGCAAGATGACAATGGCACCATGTAGGGTGGCCCTTAGCCAAGAGTCATGTCCATGCCAAAGAAGTGTGCCTCTTTGGCCTGTAATTGTGAACTTGTAGATGAAGTTTTGTCCAGGCTGTATTGGGCATTGTGTGATGTATGCTGGTCCATCTGCCCAACATGTTCCAAGTTGCTTCACCCCATGCCTATTACCATTGTAAAAAAGATTACATTTGATAGAATATTCAATAGGTCAACGATGTATATCAAGCTAACAGATGGTTCTCACCAATGGATTGTCACATTGTAATTGACATGGTTGGTGACCCTCACTATCACAGTGTCATCTTCCCTTGCATATAGAGTTGGTCCGGGGAACTTCCCATTCACGGTGAGTATGGCCTTACTTGAACAGAGCTTGGTTGTGTTCTTCAACACCACCTGCATATCATAATTCAGCAATTTTCAGACTAAAATTTGTTCTTGATTTTTCAATGTACAACTAGTTCATGGACGGATGTACTTACCCTGAAGTTATAATGTCGAACCAAGGACTCGACCATTAATGCTGGGTAGAGGAAAGCAACCAACAAAATCGCTTGAAGCCTGGATGAGGACTCCATCTTTTCCAGCAGGCACCTCTCAGAGTCTCAGCTAATGTGTTAATACTAATGTTGTTTTTCTGAGCTATGTACTAGCTAGCTGTCTGGAGTGTAGTACATGCTTTTGACTGACTACCTTAATCTTATAATTGTAGAAGGTGCAAATGATATTCTTTAACATGTGATAGGTAGGGTGAATGAGAAATGTGAGCCGTAGCCAATATGTATTATTAATAATTCTACTAGTTAAGCTTTCTTAAATGTTACACAATATGTTTGAAGTAGTAATCTATCCGTGTACACAACTGAAGCAAGCCAACACTTGTTATTGCCATGGGACTTCAAGTGTACTCCTCAACTCTACAATAACATCTATCTGTCTGAAATTAATTTAAACGTGCTTATTATGAGCATGTTGATTCTGGTAATGTTTTCCTATTTGGCATATGTGCATGTATGAGTAATACCTCCCACCTTTAGCAAAATATACGAAGTACCTAAAATATAGTTGAGAAATGATTTTCATGGAATTAGAACTATCCAAAATTGAAACAGAAAAAAGAAAAAACAGATTACAGATGGGATTTGCTGCAACAGCCCAACTCTTTCATGAATTTCAGCATAGATCGATTTTCAAATCCATTATTTATTCCCATAAAGAAAAGAAAAAGAAACAGAACAAGCACTGATCTTAGTCAAACTTTCTTGGGTGCTGGCGTGCTGCTTCTATAGCAGCCTCAATCCTGTTAATACAAGATTTATAGAGAAATCCCAGATAGTCTATAATGCTATCCTCACATGTGCCTTGCAAGGGGTTTAGCTCAAATGACCAATCGAATAGTGTCGAATCATTCCCATAATCTACTAGCTTTACTGAATTCACAGACCCATCTAGACCTACATTACTTGCTTCCAATTTGTACACATATTTATGTTGTGATGGATCTATGGACACCAGCTTCTCTTTGATCCATGATCTTTCTCCATCGTCTTGGGGGAACATGAAGCCCGAGACTAGTCGAACATAGCCAGGAACACCTTCATCTCCAGCTAAATCAGTGCATCGCTCAACCATAGGCATCCATTCTGTTAGTCTTTTGGTTTGAGACACCATGGACCAGACTTTTTCTATGGGAGCTTCAACAATTCCACCAACTGACCCGCGCCATTTCTCACTTCTGGCCTTGGACGCCTGAAGAAAATGGGAAATTTTGGACACGTAAAATTGCATCGTTTCTTATCATTTACCAATAACAAAATGAGAATAAGATGTATAGAATTCATACCATGGTTTTATCCGAGTCTTGATCAATACTATAGTTCTATCTCAAAATGAGTGCAGAGGATGCACTAGGCTATCAAAAGGCTTCTCAAGACAGTTAACAGTATCCATAGTTTATAGTGAAAAAGGAATCCTAGGAAACAATCATATGGTTTGGCATGTTACCTTTGTAAAGGGGTTGGAGCTGATACTCCAAGGCTTATACTTTGGGATTTACAACATTTGGAACTCAATCTTGGAATCAATTTATCATCTGATTTTTTTTTTGGCAATCATTTATTATCTGATTATTAATTCAGATATTCACTTCTTTCTACAAAAATGGCATCCCATTTGGTAAAGAAAGTTGAGAAAATACAAGTATAAGGAGTAAAGTAATACTTTGAACCATTAAAATCAACTTTTTGAACCATTAAAATCAACTTGATTGATCCATTCACAGATTTTTAACCTTGTAATTCTTGTCCACCATCTTAGAACATTTATGCACCATTACACAAACTTCTGTATGAATAGCACTGTTTTTTTTTTCCTCAGAGAAACAAAAAGAGAAAGGGAAAGAATATATGAAACGAAAGAGCTTAAGCAGCAGCTCCAACAGGCACTCCTCCCTTGAGCCTGGATGACCCATATAGAGTTTCTTCGAACCGGATAATCTCATTCTTGGATCCATAAGCAACTTGAGTTCTATCGTCAAGATTAACAATGACCTTGTTTAGCACAGACTGATGACCATCACTACTAAAACCTCCAGCATTCTCAACCAATAACCCCAATGGAGCTACCTCAAACAACAGCCTGAGCTTGGCTTTGGTGGTTGGAGATATCACATTTGTGAAAATCCCTTTCTCTTTTACAAGTATCTGCACACAAAAAATGACCAATTTTTTTTTCTTTTCTTGAAAGTGCTAAAACACCAAAATTACATGGAAACTGATTAAGGAAGAGTTGATAAGACACCTGGTTGACATCTGGCACCATTCCTCCTGTGTATCTCAATGTGTATTTCTCTTTTACATAGTAGTTGATCAACTGTTAAAACAGAAAAAAGTCACCAAAATTGATGGATCTACTTGGTGGTTAATTTGCTGATAAGTACATTAAGGTAGAGGAGAGTAAACCTTTTCATAGTCTGGATTGTCAAATGTGGCTCTCAAGTTTCCTGGAGAGAACAATTTCCCTTCAGAAATCTCTGTTGTCTCTTTGACATGTTGCCACTTTCCTGATCAAGACAGAAGTGAGATATTGACTTACGGTCAACAACTTTTACGGTGACTTATGAAGAATATTGGGGATGCATGACTGTGTTAGTAATTGAGAATTGTTGCGTAAAGAAAATTTATTGGTATTGTTACAATGTTCTCACCTTCATCGAGAAGAAGGAATTCGTGTGTTCCGGGGAATCCCTTGATGGCAAGAACATAAGTAGTTCTAGGACCATAAATTCCCATGGCTGCAGCAACTTGGTCTGCCCCTGTTACACCAGTTAACTTATCTCCTGGCCACACCCCAAAGATGGTGCCCACAGTGAAGTTGGTGTCAACGATGCTGGAGCCGTCCAGTGGATCAAACGCAACACTAAATCCACCTGTTCATCATGTTGTAAAAAGCTCGTAATTAGGAGACCATTTCGATCATTTTTCGTAAGAAGAGAAAAAATAACTATAAAAATGTGATCTGGAATTGAGTGATGATAGGACTTGCATACCTTCAACTGGGCCTCCCATGTCTTGGAGCTCTGGAACCTCTTCAGAGCAAGCGTATTTGCAGAAATGCGAGTAAGTTAAGGCCTAAGCAGAAAATGTAATACGCATTAATTTTAGTTTTACTGCTGATCATTAAAATACGTCTATGAAATCTGTCTTCTCATTCAAATATTGGTCACATTTACCGGTATCAAAAGATACTAATGAGTTGCACTACAAGTAGTAATGTGCTCAAGAATATAAATGCCATCAAAATTTCATGGTCTTACCTCAAACAAAAGCTTGTCAGCGAGCATATCCACAGCGAGCTGCTCATCCCCGAAAGAGTTCACACAGGCTGTTCCTCCACAAGAAGCTGTTCTGACCTTGAAGGAAATAGTCCTCAAAGCTTCTCCCATACACATCATCAACCTGATCAAGCCCTTATCCGGGGTTGCCTTTGTAAGGAACTCCTCCTACACTCGCAACAGATGAACTCGAAGCATTTCAGCATATCTAAGCAAATTTAACACCTCAAATCAATCATTTACTAGACAAATTTTTTCGGGCACGTTTCTAAAATTACAACTCACCAGGCTATCACCAATTTCACATTTGGTGACGAGAGACGACTGTTTTGTCTTTGAAGCCTTCAATGATGATCTAGGCACTTGTTTTAGTGATTCCCCAAAGAGGGAACTTGATTTTAGGCTCTGCCCCAATTAGGAAGCTCCATTAATTCTAAAGACAGCTACAAAACGGTCGCATATTTTCTTACAAAAAAACATGCATGTGACCACCATATGAGGCATGAAACTATATTACTAACTCTAACTTTGACACACAAACCTTGGAGCTGAAAGATGGAGAGATGGCTGGTGGAGCAGCTAGAGCAGTATGCTGAGTCGAAACACTGGGCAGGAATGCCCTGGCTGAGCAGCAAGCTATGCTGGCCTCCATGGTTTTAAAAATTCCAAAGAAAGCAGGAAAGCTCAAAATACTTCCTTCAAGTTCAAGGTTGTGCCTTGTTTGTTGGGGTGGGATACTAGATAGATAAGCAGTTCATAGTGTTTCGCCACGTGGCGGCTCTTAATAGATGATATGCTGACAGAGTGTTCTTTTTCATGAGGTGAATTAGGCATGGGTTGCCAATATGTGGCTCTGCTCTAGTTGATGTGTGTGAAGAAGAGATAATGGTAGAGACTAGAGAAAGAGCCTAAGCATTTTGTAAGTTTGTGCCCAACGACCTCTGTTCTGCTTACGTTTTGCCATTTAGTTTGTTATCACTTACCACTTACAAGCACAGTATTCATGGAATAGCGGATCTGATCATTTTTTTTTTGTATTGCCAAGAATTATGTGAGACAAAAAAACTAACCTCACGATCATGTGAGTGCTGAAATTTATTTATGTTAATTATATAAATGAAAAAAAAAATCAATGGAACACATTTTACTGACGAATCATTCTCGGCATAAGTTGTCCATATTAATTTTTATTTTTATTTTTTATAATTGAGAAAATATAAGATAATATCGATTGAGATATCCTTCAAGTACTGATAATGAACCTCTAGGGAGAGACATTTGGGAGTCTAAGTTTTTTTTTTTTTTAGGATGCCAAATTGGGAGATGATTTGCTTGCTATAGCATATGCTTGATGAGAAATTTGACAATTAAAAAATTTTAGTGAAATTTTTAGGACGGTTGTCAAGAGTTATGTGAGAATCTAAACAAAAACAAAAAATTAACCCCAATCTCCTTTGAGTACCTACAATTATTTATGTCAATTTAATTTGCAAAAAAAGTAAAATAAAAAATCAAGGTAACATCTTTTAGCGAGGAATAGTTCGTCGGGAAAATTATCTTATTATTATTTTTTTATATAATTGAGAAAATATAAAGTAATATCGATCGAGAGATCTTCAAATACCTTTTTTTTTGGACGGATGAGATCTTCAAATACCTATAATGAACCTTGGGAGAGACATTTGAGAGTAAATGGGATTATTTTTTTATACTAAGGATGTCAAAATGGATTTTATTTATTTATTTATTAAGGATGTCAAAATGGGAGATGATTTGCTTGCTAAGAGAAATTTGACAATTTCAAATTTTTAGTGGAATTTTTAGGAGGGTTGTCAAGAGTCACGTGAGAATCCCAAAAATATTAACCCCCACAATCCTTTCAGCACCTAAAATTATTTATGTTAATTACATAGACAAAAAAAAAATTATCGTAACACCTTTTAGCGACGACTAATTTGTCGGGAAACGTTATCCTTACTATTATTTTTTTTATAATTGAGAAAATATAAAGTAGTATCGATCGAGAGATCTTCAAAGTAGCTATAATGAATCTTGGAAGAGACATTTGAGAGTCTAAATGAGATTTTTTTTATTAAGAATGTCAAAATGGGATTATTTTTATTACGGATGCCAAAATGGAAAATGATTTGCTTGCTATAGCAAACACTCTAATAGAAATTTGATTTCAAATTTTTAGTGAAGTTTTTAGGAGGGCTGTCAAGAGTCACGTGAGAATTCCAAAATATTAACCCCACGATCCTTTGAGCACCTAAAATTATGGATTAAATTCAGTTTACCCCCCTGAGGTTTGGGTCAAAAATCATGTTAGTCCCTAGAGTTTCAATTTCATCAGTAACACCCATACACTTTCAATTTTAATCAACCGTGTCCAAAATCAGACATTCCGTCCACGTGTACCCATCGATCACAGCGGTGCGCACTCTAGAGCGGGGTAGCTCGGCGTTAACTTTTCGGATCCAAGAGTTTTCGAGCCCGATTCCGATCAATCCAAGACAAATTGATCCTTGTTGCATGTATAAAACTTATTGGGTTTCTTGTGCTGATCATGTTGGTATGAATTTCAAAACCACCCAAGGGAGGTGGTAGGGAGCCTTGAGGTGATAGGGACTCGGCAGGAGAGAGAGAGAGAGAGAGAGAGAGAGAGAGAGAGAGAGAGAGAGAGAGAGAGAGAGAGAGAGAGAGAGAGAGAGAGAGAGAGAGAGAGAGAGTAATTGACTGATTTGACTCCCACTCAGAGTATGTGGGATCCTAAAGGGGGTGGTGGTGAGAGGAAAGAGAAAGACACCCCACGTGAGGAGGGAGAGAGAAAGAGTGCCAGTAAAAAAATATAAAAAGGGGTAGAAAATTAAGTTAGAAAGAATAAAAACAACAATTGTTCAAAAAATTCAGGAGGGGCACGTGCCACCCCTCGTCCCAAAGTAGCTCCCTGCAGATTCTGCCTGTTAGGTGTAGAGAATCGGATTTGCAAATAATAATCTGGTGAAGAGAATCGGATTTGCAGATTTGAAAACCTCACCGTTACTATTTCAGAGAGAGGGTTAGATTGGGAAAAGAAGAAAATTTGTGCAAGTCTACGTCAGCACTTAACGTCCATTTGGACGGAATGTCTGATTTTGGACACGGTTGATTAAAATTGAAAATGTAAGGGTGTTACATGATTTTTGACCCAAACCTTAAGGGGGTAAACTGAATTTAATCCTAAAATTATTTATGTCAATTACATAGACAAAAAAAAATCTAGATAACACCATTTAGCGACGAATTTTTCGTCGGAAAAAGTTGTCTTTTTTAAAAAAAAAAAAATCAGAAAATATAAAGTAATATTGATTGAGAGATCTTTCAAGTACTTATAATGAACCTAAGGAAAGACATTTTGGTGTCTAAATGGGAATTTTTTTCTAAGGATGCCTAATTGGGAGATGATTTCTTTGCTATAGCGAATGCTTGAACATAAATTTGATAATTTCAAATTTTTAGGATGGTTGTCTTGAGAATCCCAAAAAAATTAACCCCCCGATCTTTTGACTACCTAAAATTATTTATGTCAATTAAATAGAAGAAACAAATAAAATAAAAAATCAAGAGAACACCTTTTACCGACGAGTAATTCGTCGGTACAAGTTGTCCTTATTAATATTTACTTTTTATAGTTGAGAAAATGTAAAGTAATATCAATCGAGAGATCTTCCAAGTACCGATAATGAACCTACGGAGAGAAATTTGGAGTCTAAATAATTTTATTTTCTTTATTTTTTTAAGGATGCCAAAATGAGAGATAATTGACTTGCTATAGCACAAGCTTGAGAGAAATTTACCAATTTCAAATTTTAGTGGAGTTTCTTGGATAATTGTCAAGAGTTGTGAGTGTCCCAAAAAAAGTAACCCCATGATTGTTTGTTTACCGAAAATTATTAATGTTAATTACATGGGCCAAAACAAAATATTTGATTGTAGTCCAGAAATCACACTCTATTTTGAATGTAGTCCAGACAAATATTTTTTACTAATTGAGGTCCAGTGACTCACCTGCCACATAGGATTTCTTTCCTTTTCAATTTTTTATAACTAATTATGTACTTTTGCATTCCTCTTATACCCTTTTGTAATAAATTATGGTACATTGTCATCATAATTAAATAGTACTCCATAATTAAAATAATTAATAAGGTCAAACAAGATTTCATATTTCATTAAATAACAAATTTATTCTCTTACAAGGTTTCCTTAAAAAAAAAATTTAATCAAAGATAATTATTAGTGCATTAAATTTGACAAATTCCTTATATATTTGTTAAGCTACCTTAGCATCTCAACATTTCCTTCTTCTTCATACTGAAACATCTCTTTCTTCCTCTCCTTCTTCTTCCATTGCCATCTTTTTTCTAACACGTAAATTTTCTAAAATCTACATTTATTGTAGAATCGTCATGTCGTATCAACCTTCATCATACAATCAAATATAGATTTTGGATGAATTTTTCATAAGAAGCTAGGTTCTTATTCATTTAAAGGAGGTAGTATTCGATCTACCTTGTTCATAGATACATTTGCATCTTTATATACCTAATACAAAGGTGAGTTAGAAAAGGGGATGCATTTTGCATATCTAAACGGAAGGTAAATTTAGTGGTTTTTTTTTCCTAACTTTTGATTAGGAATAATGCATGTTAAACCTACCTTGTTTTTTTTTCCCTACCTCGTGCATATAAACCTTTGCACTTTTAGTTAGATACATAGTACAAAAGTGATATTTTTGAAAAGAGAGATGCATTTTGCATATCTTATAGGAAGGTAAGTTGTGGTGGTTTTTTCCTACCTTTTGGATATGAATAATGTTAAACATTAATTCGAGACTAATTTGCTAATATACCTTGTATTGTTGCGTAAACTTTTCATTCGATGACACTTAGTTTTTTCTTAATTTTTTTTTCTTCCTATGATGTAGATACATTGAATTATTTGAATTTTGAAATTATTGACCTTTTGTGTAGGTATTATCTCTGTTGTTAAATGTTTACATAGTTTTAAATGTATGTTTATCATAATTATTTTCCAAATTAGATTTGAAGAATTTGAAATTTGAAATTTGAAATTTTAAACTGAAAAGCAAAATGCCAAATTTAAGGGATATTTATTTTTTCCCTTATTTTTATTCAGGGGCAAAATGGACAAAAAAAAGTAATTGGACCTCAATTAACAAAAAAAAATGGTTGGACTAAAACCAATATTTATGTAGCAAATTGGACCTTAATTAAAATATCTCAAAATAAAATATGTAGAAAGAGTTTTTATTACCAACGTACATGTCTAAACTTTGATGTACCGGATAGAAATGTTCCCAAGTTTCAAAAATGATTAATAAGGTATATGCACTTTCAAAAACACATAATCGGGATACATCTGTCCCTTTTTCGTACTTGTCTGTTAATTATGAGGGTATAGCATTCATTTGACCTATCTCAACTTTCAAAAGATATCAATAAAGTACCTGAACTTTTGAAAACATATCATCGGGATACCTCTGTCCATTTGTAAAAGTCAATCTCGCTAGCATGGGCATCGTTGGAAGTGTAGATGGCACCTCGAGATGCCTCCTTCTGCATTGTATTTTTTTCCTTCAACTTTACCAGTGTTTAAACTGCACCATTGGTCAAATATGATTTTAAAAAGGTGTGCCAACTGACTTTGTTCGAGAAACCCGACTAGTTTGTGAGTTATGATTTTTTAAGTTTTCCCATTTCGAAAAATCATAACTCACAAACGACTCGAGCTTTTTTTTAGCAAAGCCAGTTGAAAAATCTTTAAAATTATTTTTTAACATTGATGAAGTTTAGGCAAAAACAAAGTTGAAGGAAAAAGGGGTTAAAATGGATATGCATGTTTGGAGGTGCCACGACCTGTCCTGACATGCCAAACTTTGCCAACCCCCTTTTCCTTTTAACTTTTTTTCATGCCAAAACTTTACTATTGGAAAGACATGATTTTAAAAGGTGTTCCAACTGATTTGCTAGAAAATCTCGAATCGTTTTTTTTACGAATTTTCTAGTTTTTCGACTTTAGAAATTCGTTAAAAATAAACGAGTCCATATTTTTCCGTTATGTCAACTCGATAAGTCGTTAAAAATCATGATTTGAGTGTGAAAAAGTTTTGAAGCAAAAATAAGAGTATGCAATTTTGGCTCAAAAATCGTGTGTACCCACCGTTTTAGGTGAAAAACCATGGTTTTGGCAAAAAAAAAATTTCTCAAAACTTCACCATTAGTAAAATTTGTATTTTAAATGATATATTAATTGACAGAATTCGAAAATCTCGAATCGTTTATTTTTTATGAATTTTCTAGTTTTCTGACTTTCAAAAATTGCATCGGCATTGTGGGCATCCTTAACATGAGAATATGTATCGTTAGCCTCGTTATCATGGACATATATCGTTAGCCTTGCTAGCATGAGCATCGTTTTCTGACTTTAGAAATATGTAAAAAAATAAACAAGTCAATATTTTTGTGTTCTGTCAACTTGAAAGGTCCTTAAAAATAATGATTTCACTGTGAAAAAGTTTTGGTGCGAAAATAAGAAAATACTATTTTTACTCAAAAATTGTGTGTTATAACCCACGGTTTTGGCATAAAAAAATTAAAATTTCCCAAAAGTTTACTATCGTTTAAACATGTTTTTTTATAAAAGACATAGCAACTGACATAACTCTAAAATTTCGAATAGTTTATTTTTGAAGAATTTTCTAGTTTTCTTAATTTAGAAATTCGTTAAAAATAAACGAGTCGATAATTTTTTGTTTTGTCAACTCAAGAGATCCTTAAAAATTATGATTTGACTGTGAAAAAGTTTTGGTGCGAAAATAAGAAAATATGATTTTGGCTCAAAAATCGTGTATTATAACCCATGATTTTTGGTGAAAACCCATGGTTTTGGCAAAAAATATTAAAGTTTTTCAAAACTTCAGTATTGGCAAAACATGTTTCTTAAAAGATGTACCAACTAACAGAACTCGAAAATCTCGAATCGTTTATTTTTTTACGAATTTTCTAGTTTTCCGACTGTAGAAATTTGTTATAAATAAACGAGTCGATATTTTTCCATTCTGTCAGCTCCAGAAGTCCTTAAAAATCATGATGTAGGTGTGAAAAAGATTTGGTATGAAAATAATAAAATACGTTTTTGGCTAAAAAATCGTGTGTTATAACCCACCATTTTTGCCTTTTTGGTGAAAAACTATGGTTTTGGCAAAAAATATTAAAGTTTCTCAAAACTTCACTATTAGTAAAACATATATATATATTTTTAAAATGTACCAATTGACAGAACTCTAAAATCTCGAATCGTTTATTTTTTTTACGAATTTTATAATTTTCCGACTTTAGAAATTCGTTTAAAATAAACGAGTCGATATTTTTTTGTTCTGCCAACTTGAGAAGCCTTTAAAAATCATGATTTTAGTGTGAAAAAGTTTGATGTGAAAATAAGAATATAAATTTTTTGCTCAAAAATCGTGTGTCCACAGATTTGGGTGAAAAATCATGGTTTTGGCAAAAAAAAAAAAAAATTCTCAAAACTTTACCATTGGTAAAACTTATTTTTTAAATGATGTATCAACTGATAGAACTCAAAAATATTGAATTGTTTATTTTTTTTTATGAATTTTCTAGTTTTCTGACTTTGAAAAATTGCATCGGTATCGTGGAAATTCTTAGCATGGGTATATGCATCGTTAGCCTCGTTATCATGGGCATACATTGTTAGCCTCGCTAGCATAAGAATCTTTTTCCGACTTTAAAAATATGTAAAAAATAAACGAATCAATATTTTTGTGTTATGTCAACTCGAAAAGTCTTTAAAAATCACGATTTAAGTGTGGAAAAGTTTTGGAGCGAAAATACGAAAATACAATTTTAATCAAAAATCGTATGTTATAACTCACGGGTTTTGGTGAAAAACCATGGTTTGGGCAAAAAGTATTAAAATTTCTCAAAACTTCACTATTGCTAAAACATGTTTTTTAAATGATGTACCAACTGACAAAATTCTAAAATCTCGAATCGTTTCTTTTTACGAATTTTCTACTTTTCCGACTTTAGAAATTTGTTAAAACTAAAAGAGTCGATATTTTTCCGTTTTGTCAACTTGAGAAGTCTGTAAAAATCATTATTTAAGTGTGGAAAAGTTTTGGTGCGAAACTAAGAAAATGCGATTTTGACTTAAAAATCGTGTGTTATAACCCATAGTTTTGGGTGAAAAACCATGGTTTTTGCAAAAAGTATTAAATTTTTTCAAAACTAAACTAGTGGTAAAAACATATTTTAAAAAGATGTACCAATTGACAGAATTCTAAAATCTCGAATTGGTTATATTTTTTATGAATTTTCTAGTTTTTCGACTTTAGAAATTTGTTATAAATAAACGAATAGATATTTTTCTGTTATGTCAACTCGAAAGGTCCTTATTTTTATGTACTGTCAACTGGAGAGTGGTCCTTATTTCCACACTCAAAACTGGAAAGTGGAGACTTCTTAAAAATCATAATTTGAGTGTGGAAAAGTTTTGGTGCAAAAATAAGAAAATGTTATTTTGGCTCAAAAAAATCGTGTGTTATCCCACGATTTTGGGTGAAAAACCATGGTTTTTGCAAAAAATATTAAAGTTTCTCAAAACTTCACTATTGGTAAAACATGTTTTTTTTTAATGTACGAACTGACAGAACTCTAAAATCTCGAATTGTTTATTTTTTACGAATTTTCTAGTTTTCTGATTTTAGAAAATCGTTAAAAATAAATGAGTCAATATTTTTTGGTTTTGTCAGCTTGAGAAGTCTTTAAAAATCATGATTTATGTGTGGAAAAGTTTTGATGTGAAAATAAGAAAGTGGTGTAAAAAGTTTTATCATGATTTTGACAAAGTGGTATTAGCTCAGTGGTTAGAGCACCTACTACCTAAGATCCAGGTCATGAGTTCGAGTTACCATGGAGGTAGGAGTGAAATCCTTTGATCCTCTTAAAAGAAAAACATGCAATTTTGGCTAAAAAATCGTGTGTTACCCATAACTTTGGATGAAAAACCATGGTTTTGGCAAAAAAAAAAAAAAACTTAAAACTTCACCATTGGTAAAAATTAATTTTTAAATGATGTATCAACTGACAAAACTCGAAAATCTGGAATCGTTTATTTTAAAAAAAAATTCTAGTTTTCCGACTTTAGAAATTCGTTAAAAATAAACGAGTCGATATTTTTCCGTTTTGTCAACTTGAGAAGTCTTTAAAAATCATTATTTAAGTGTGGAAAAGTTTTGGAGTGAAACTAAGAAAATACGATTTTGACTCAAAAATCGTGTGTTATATAACCCACAGTTTTTGGTGAAAAACCATGGTTTTTGCAAAAAGTATTAAATTTTTTCAAAACTTCACTATTGGTAAAACATATTTTTAAAGGATGTACCAATTGACAGAACTCTAAAATCTCGAATTGGTTATATTTTTTATGAATTTTCTAGTTTTTCGACTTTAGAAATTTGTTATAAATAAACGAATAGATATTTTTCTGTTATGTCAACTCGAAAGGTCCTTAGAAATTATGATTTGAGTGTGGAAAAGTTTTGGTGCGAAAATAAGAAAATGCAATTTTAGCAAAAAAATCGTGTGTTATAGTCCACGATTTGGATGAAAAAGCATGATTTTGGCAAAAAATAATAAAGTTGTTCAAAAATTCACTATTGGTAAACATGTTTTTTAAAAGTGTACCAACTGACAAAACTCGAAAATCTCGAATCGTTTATGTAAAAGTTTCAAAAAATAATAATAATACGACCGTTTGAGCATCGAAAATTATTTATGTTAATTACCTTAGGCAAAAAAAGGACTCGGATCCTCTCCTCACCAAGAGGAGAGAGATAATCTCAGCCCTCCATTTCGAAATGGAGGGCCAAGATTGTTTACACTTTTGGGGTGGGGTATGGAGTTTGGGAAAGTGCAAGAGATCTGGGCCGTTCATTTCGAAATGGACGGCCCAAATCTCTTGGTGGGGAAATAAGAGATAGATAGGGGTGAGGAGAGGATCTCAATCCGCAAAAAAAATACATTGAGGGACAACTTTTTGCCCACATATTAAGGGTCCTTACTTTTTGTTTTTATATTTATATCTTGTGAACCGTGCGTTGGAAGCTAGTGAGTTATTGAACAACCAAACTCAAAAAATGACCCGTGGATACACCAAGTCGTTGCCGCTAGAAATAACGAATCCAAACAGTGTGACAAAGACCGTCAACATGTGCTGGAAGCCCGGGAGTTAAAAACTCGGTACTTGGATCCTTTCCTCACATATGTTTTTGTTTTTTTGTTTCAGGTATTCCACTTGTAAAGCCCTCATTTTTTGTCTCCGAAACCTCTGGATCCGAGCTTCAATACCTTCCGATTCATGGACTTCGGTTCCTCTTCCTCTACAGTTCCGAACCAAACCAGTACTCTCCTGCTTCACTATGACGACGGAGAAGGTTCTTGTTCTAATGTTCAGAGTCCCTTACTGTATAAACAGAAATTTGTTATTTTTATAATGCAAGATTTGATTTTTGAAGTTTGGGATTTTAGGTCGGTGAGATGGAGCTTTCACATTTGACGGTTCTGTCGCCGTTGGACGGCGATGATTATTGGGGTCAAATCAAGGATTTAGCTCCTTATTTTAGTGAATATGGTCTAATCTACCGCCAAATTCTAGTTGAGGTACTTGTCTAACCTCAGTTGCATTTTTTCTTATGGCTTTGTATTAGTGCAGTCTTATTTGTTATATCCACTAAAATATATAGACTCTCAGATTTTACAAGTTCATTTTCTTAGTGCTGTTTTTGTAGATTTTCTTTTTTGTGAAGGTATGATTTATGTTTAGATATATACTGTGTCAGATCAAATGGTTCTTGAAACTTTCACAAATCCCTGAAGTTAGAGAGGTGCCTGATTTGAGTGACGATGCTCAGTCGTATTTGCAACGAATTATCGATGACTTCAGCATTGGTGATGCATTAGAAATAAAGAGGATTCAGAAAACAGACCCTGATGGCTCACTAGAGTACTTTTTGAGACAAAAATGCAGCTCACATCCAGAGATATCTAAGGTTGACACTAGTGTGATTAGGTTATTAGTTCTGATGCAAGTCTTCTTTTCTGTTTGATGACCTTACAATAATAACTTTGTGTTGATATTGGAAAATCGAATAATGAGTGCTTATTATAGGTGCTTCGGTTTTTTCATTTTGCTTGTATATCTGAGGACATCAACAATCTTGCCCATGCATTGATGTTAAAAGAAGCCATGAACAATGTCATATTTCCTGCCATGGATAGTTTGATTCAGGCAATATGTAAGATGGCTAAGGATTATGCTTCCGCTCCCATGCTCTCTCGCACTCACACACAGGTAAAAAACCTTTTAAGTTTTTTTTTCATGTACAGGATCATTTAAACATTGTATAGAAATCTGTATTATTGCATATCTTGTAAACTGATTTAGTTTCAGTGTAGTGTGAGAAAATTTGATTTGGGAAAGTTGGTAACTTCAAAATTTATATCTTCTTGTCGTGATTTTATATGATATGGGATTCACTGATACTTACTAATGTGGTTAGTATACACTTGTCTTTTATTATCTTCTAGACAGCCTCACCCACGACTTTGGGGAAGGAGATGGCAATTTTTGCCGTCAGATTGAGCAGACAAAGACACAGAATCTCACGGGTGGAGATGATGGGAAAGTTTGCTGGTTCTGTAGGAAATTACATTGCTCTCTTTGTTGCATATCCTACAGTCAACTGGCCCCAAATTGCTAAAGAGTTTGTAACATCTCTTGGAGTGTGTTTTAATCCTTATGTTACCGAGGTATGTTACTTGTGCTTATAAAATCCTAGTTTGTGAAACATTTTATCAGATTTCTTTGGTCATGATTTCCAGTACTAATTGAAAGACGTATTTCGTGTTTATTTTTCATATATGGTTAGATGTTATCTTAAGAGGTGGTTTGGAATTGGATTCTTCTTTCAGGAATTTCTTTCTTAAACAAGTTTAATGGATTGGCCTTCAAATGGACATAAATATGGATAGACCCAAAAAAAGAGAAAAAAAAAAAACAAACAAACGATAGCTGTGCCATGCAAGCTTATTGTTGGTTGGATACTTTCTTACTGATTAAAAGTAGTTTACTTAATTGTTTTGCAGATCGAGACTCATGACTATATATCCAGACTTTTTAATGGGTTTAACCGATTCAATAACATATTGGTTGACTTCGATTGTGATATTCAGCGCTACATATCTTTGGGTTACTTTAAGTTGGTGAGTTTTCTGATATAAATGTTAATGTTAATGTACTTATTCCATTTTCTCTTATCCCAAAAAGTTAACAATTTTTTCTTCAATATATCAGATAGTTAAGCCTGGTGAAATCGGGGCTTCAAGATACACAAGAAACCCACGCAAAATTAACCCTATTGATTTCGAAAACAGTGAAGGTAATCTTGGTGTAGCTAGCGGAAGTCTTTCCTACCTGAGTGATAAGTTGCCTAAATCACGTTTGCAGGTAAAAACAACTGTGTTGTACTTTCTTTTGTAAATAATTATATTCTTGTTTCTATTTTTACAAATTAAGAAAAAGAACAATGAAACCTGCCAAAGATGTTTCCCGGCCACATGATTCGTATGTCATTGGCTTGGATAATTAAGTGTTGTTTTCCTTACCAAATCAAGAATTGCGTTAAGCCCAAATTTATCCCCTTATAGAGAAACTTTAGCTGAGCTAGTTAAATTGTGCAAGTCCTGTCTTTGGTATAGGCAATTAGGCAGTTGTGGTTTCATTGTAAGGCGCCATTGACGTTGTTATAGTTTCTTGCTGTATTTGCAGCGTGACAGAACTGATATTACTGTTCTAAAGAACATGGGTGTTGGATTAGGACATTCCCTTCTTGCCTACAGAAGCACACTGCAGGGAATGGCAAAGATTCAGGTATGCAATGGCATGGAGGATTTGTGTTTCTTGTGCACCTGAAAGATGCATTGCTATGTTATGTGGTAATCATTTTGGAGTAACTAAGCCACAAATGAAGGTCAACATATATACTTGGTGTTCATCTGATTACAACTTATATGATTGTATTTGTACTAACTCACCACATTTCTGATTAAATTTGTTTCATACTGTAGATTTATGAATTTCGCATGACTGAGGAGTTGAATGGATCATGGGAGGTGCTTGCTGAAGCAATACAAATTGTATGTATCTTTACTCGGAGTTTATGTGTGTTGCATGACCTTTGTTTTTTATCTTATAGATGATCTGAAGTATATTTGGTGATTTGTTCCACTAGCTTTGATGCTCTTTAGTTGCTTTAATTCACCCAAGTGCCCAACTATCATTGGGATATGTATTCATCTTATTCTCATGAGGAGAATCAGTACAACCAGGAAATACAGTAAATTAAATGGTCTGTATAAGATGTTTTGGGCCCAACCTTCCTCTTTGTAAAGGAGATGCAAAATTCTACTTAGTTCCAATGGTTTTGAATTTTTTTTTTGTAAGTTTTTTGTTTTGTTTTTGTTTTTTTGTTTTTTTGTTTTTTCTGAATTGTACAACTATTATCCAACGCTATATTTATAGGTTATGCGAAGATATGGTGTTCCTGAACCATATGAGAAGCTGAAGGAACTGACAAGAGGAAAAGAAGTTACTAGAGAAAGTATAAAAGAGTTTCTTAAAGGCTTGGATTTGCCTAAAGAACCAAAGATCAAGTTAATAGAGCTGACACCACTTAGCTATGTCGGAGCAGCAGTTAAACTAGCCAGGATGGTAGATGCCGCTGTCAAAGCCACCGTAGAAAAAAAATGTGTTTCTAGTGAGAAGGTTTTTACATTCATCATCCCCTTCTTCTGTTTTTGAACTTTAGTATTTAATGCACAGTTGAGAGACGTTACCAAATAGGTCAAAGATTTAAGTCATTTAATCTTTATCTTTTATTTTGGGTTAATTTTTTCAGGTGAAGATGGTGCCATACAAACCTTCTTGCGAATTTGAGATTTTCAGTTTGATGGCTTTGTCACCATTAGATGGGCAGTATTGGAGTAAAGTTGAGGACTTGGCTCCTTGGATGAGTGAATATGGTCTAACATACTTTTGTGTTCTAGTTGAGGTGCATACTACTCTACGAACTCATTTATTTCTGCATATTTTGAAGTTTCGTTAGGGGCTTTCTTATAATTTTAAGCATGTAAAGCTTGTTGAATCTTCTAGAAATTCATTATAAAGATTATGAAGAAAGTAATGTTGCATGGATCCATTATGGTAAGTGTGTTATTGGTGATAACTTGGATTACTGATGCTGTACTTTTTCTGGTTTGAAAAACCATAGTTACTAATCACATATAGATAGATGAATAAATGTTTCAGGATTTTCAATAGCAATGTGCACTTACTATTTGTGATCCATACTTTTAATTGATCTACTTGTTTTATGTGGATGTTATAGTAAAGAATTCAGTATCTAGATACTCCGTTTCAGATCAAATGGCTGCTATGGCTTTCCCAAATTCCTGAAGTCACAGAGGTACCTAGCTTTAGTGAAAATGCTCAGTCATATTTGCAAGAACTGATTGATGGATTTAGCATCAATGATGCATTAGAAATAAAGAAGATTGAGAAAGTGACCAACCATGATGTTAAAGCAGTGGAGTACTTCTTAAATCAGAGATGTGAATCACATGAAGAAATATCTAAGGTTGAAACTCGCTTTATTGGGTTGTTTAAATGCTGAAACAAGCTGATTTTTTCTAACTTACATCCTTCATATTTATTGGATTGTGTTTTGAATGTTGGAGAATGATGTAACCTCTCTTTTCTTTTTGAAGGTGCTTGAATTTTTCCATTTTGCTTGCACATGCGAGGATATTAACAATCTTGCCCAAGCATTAATGTTAAAAGGAGCCATGAACAATGTCATACTTCCTGTTGTGGATGATTTGATTCAGGCATTATGTAACATGGCCAAGAACAATGCTCATATTTCTATGGTGTCTCGCACTCATGGCCAGGTGAAAAGTTGTTTCTTGCATGCACTGAATTTCTTTCATACTTTCTACTTTTGGAAAACAGTTTTTAATTTCTATTGCTTGTACACTTCCTCTTCGAGCTTCTGGAAGATAGTCAAATAATCTAGTTTTCCTCAATTATGATAGAGTTAGCTTTTGTAAATCAACCATGCATTGTTATCATAATTTTCTTTGACTTTCATTTATTTATACCTCCTCATGCTGTTATTTTAATCTTTATCATTTTGTAGCCTAATGCATCCACAACTGTGGGGAAAGAAATGGCAACTTTTGCTGTGAGATTAAGCAGAGAAAGGAAAGAGATCTCTTCGGTGGAGATAATGGGGAAATTTTCTGGTTCTGTTGGAAATTACAATGCTCATCTTGTTGCATATCCTAATATTAATTGGCCCCAAGTTGCTGAAGAGTTTGTAGCATCTCTTGGATTGAGTTTTAATCCCTACGTTACTCAGGCATGATTCTTGCACTTGAAAATTTTACAGTGTGGAATTCGTTTATCTACCTACTATATATGTGCTTTGATCACGTCCATGTTTTCTGCAACACATACCTGAATTTAGTATGTGAATTAAGATTGCTGACTTGGAGAAAATATAATTCTGTTCTTAAAATTTTCAACAGATTGGCTTGTGTTCTAGTCAATATAAGTTCATGTATTATTTTACAAATTTGAATTTGAAATATTTAACATCAGCCAACAACACAACTTAGGGACCTTGTGAATGCAAGCATATTGATGTTCTTATATATTTATCTTCTTATTGTATCACTTTGCGTGGTTTGCAGATCGAACCCCATGACTATATGGCAGAACTTTTTCATGCAATTAGCCAGTTCAATAATGTGTTGATAGACTTTGATAGAGATATATGGGACTACGTATATTTGGGTTACCTTAAGCAGGTGAGAGTTTTGATAATGTGACATTAAAAACATTGTTTTCCTCTTAAACAAGAGATATGAACTATTTTGTGCTCAAAACTGCGCAGATAACTAAGGATGGTGAGGTTGGTTCATCAACAATGCCTCACCCTATTGATTTTGAAAACAGCGAAGGTAATCTCGGTGTGGCTAATGCCAATCTTTATCACCTGAGCATGAAGTTACCTATTTCACGTTTGCAGGTAAAAAGAATTCCAGTTTCTTTTTCAACTTGTTTCTGTTCCATGCAAGACCTTATAAGTTGCAAGAATGACCCTGAAGGCTAACTCTGGTTCTTCAAATGTCTTTGGAAATAATATATTTTCTTACTATGTCTTTGTATTTGCAGCGCGACTTGACCGACTCAACTGTTTTGAGGAACATTGGTTTAGGATTAGGGCATTCTCTTCTTGCGTACAAAAGCACACTTGAGGGTATATCAAAGCTCCAGGTATATAACTTTGTGATAAATGGAGGTTGCTCGCTGTAATTCTTCGACTTTGAAAATAGCTTTAGGCTAAAAGGAGAAAACGTACACTTGTGCATGCACTAGAATATATATTTCTGATTGGGTGTGTTTCTCACTTTAGGTGAATGAAGAACGCAACTTTGAAGAGAGGGACCTGTCTTGGCCATCTTTTTCTGAGCCAGTAAAGGCTGTATGTAACTTTCATCTGAGCATCTATGTATTGTGATGAAACCTTGCATTGTGGATTTAAAGTGTATTTACTGCCAAATATTTATATGCTGCCAATATTCATGTGTAGGTTATGTTAAAAAATAATGTCGCTGTGGACGATTTGAAGCAGCTGATGAACAGTGGATTACCGGTTGGCCCGGAAAGTATGATAGATTTTATTTATCAGGTGGACTTAGAGCTCGAACCAAAGCAGGAATTACTAGCGTTGTCACCGGCGATTACTAATGGAGCAGCTGAAGAATTGGCAAGGAGGGTAGACTCGGCAGTGATTGAAAATTTAAGAGAAAAGCAGTAGTAGATCGAAGTGCTTTCAAAATGTATGTGAGTGCTGAAAAACAACTGGTTATTTATGACTGATGAAGAGGGCCTCAATTTTCAGGTCCCCTAAAGAATTGACAGAGGAGTTTGGGTGATCATCAAATCCCCATTTGTCTGACAAGTGACAACTCTCAGGAGTCAGGACAAGAATCGTTTTCATGTTGACCCAGATGAGATATGATCTCAAGCAAAACAAAAATGTAGCTTATTGAATAATTATATTATATATATTTATACATCACACACACACATCATGCACAAGAGTTATCTGTAGTTCCTGCATGTACCATTTATTTTGTAGATATGGAAACTCTGTAGGGAATATTATTACTATTAATACTGGACATATCACATACCAGACAGCTGTCATACAATAATGATCCTCACCAGTCCACCACTTCACCAGATAAAAGTATCTCATCATTGCAATATCAAAGAGCAATGCATCTTCTTTAATTTAATGACAATTATGGAACCAATTAAAACCAGTGACTAAAGATTGAATGAGTTGGAAGTAAATTCTACTCGGTGGACTAAATTATGAGTTCAAATTGCTCATAATATTTCTCAACCCTGTTGCTAATGAAAGAGAGAGTAAGCTAATACTTTCTCAAATTGCTAATAATATCTGAATATATATGCAGTTCTTAATTCCCATTATTAGTAAGCTAACTTAGTAACTTTCTTTATCCACCAACCAAATTGATTCTGATTCTGAAAGGTGGGTGTTCCTCTAATCTGTTGTAGATTGAATATACTAAGATGGGTCACTGTCTGTAACCCAAATACGTGTAGAAGATAAGCAATCTTCTTATGGAAAAATAAATAAAGAAATGTTTCTTATATGGCAAAATGAAGCAAAGGAATTGGATATTTAGTTGTCTGTTATATTCTAATGATCTAATCCCTAAGGTTAAATGACTTCCTGACTTCCACAGTTACTGTTTATGCAATTCTTTGGACAAAACTACCCTTCATGTTTTAGTGCAAAGACACAATCAATCATGATGGTTGCCACTGCTTTGTAGAAAGGAAGCTTCCTTGGAAGAAAAAGAGAGCAGCATAGTCCTGTGCCTTGTTTCAGAGAGCTTCATCTTTCCAATGTATATCTCAGGTATTTCTCCATTTCTACTCTTCTTTCTCCCACAAACTCTCACTCTCACTGGCTCTGTTGCCTAGTCATTAAAAGCCTTCAGATTTGACTATAATTGTTGAATAGATAATTGTCAGGTTGTGTATTGGTTTCAGGGAGGACTTTCTGGGCCACCATTTGATTTGTAGATTATGGACAAAAGTTAATCTTGAATTATGCTGTGAAATATCTGGATATCAATACTATAATCACATCTAGTTTAAGAGTATTAGATGTCTATGATCCAATCATTAGAAACTATAGTTGACCCAATTGATCATTTCCATCAACTTGCATGAAATTGAATCACAATGTTTAAGCTAGATTTCCCATACCGATTGAGTGGTGCGTTTTAGATTGATGAAATCAACTGCATGAGCTACAGGCTCAAATGGGTACCTGTGAAATATTGTAATTTTGGATTCTCTACATGTAGGAAAGGGAGGATTTCTTTTGTAAAGGCAAAGAATTTGGAATCTGAGATGATGTTTGATTGTCACTTTGTAACTTGCAGGTGACCCTTCTATGAACTGGAATGGACCTGGGCTTTTGTTTGCAGAGTAATTGAGCCAGTGATTGCTGCTCCTTGGGGTTATAACCATGTCTGCTTATGGCCACCATATGGAGCGGGAGTACTCTGCCCCGAGTCTTTCGAGTCGAGAAGGTTCTGGTATGTGACACCATTCTGCAAACTTAATTAGGCTATCTTTTACTTCTGATGAGGGGGTGATTCTTATTGCAAAACTGTTGCGTTTCGTTTAAAAATAAAGGTAATGGTCCTTTTTATCTGTGATCCGAAAATGGAAAACTAGTATGAAAACTTGTGTAGCATCATTTGTTTTTGACTTAAAGTAAACCCTCTTACTATAAAATGCATGTTAAGCTTGAGTAATCAACTAGGGATCTTGTTCCATTTTCTTGGACACAGAGAGGACAAGCAGTTACGCAATGGAGTCAGGCTTCTTCATGTCGTCTTTTGCTACTACAATCCTCATCGCTGCACTCGTGACAGTCGGGTTATTGTTGATCACTATGCTGATTGCACTGACCGTAATGCTGCAGTCCTGTGAAAGCAAGAGCCATGGAGTCGTTGAGGTTCTGAAACCGAGTTATGATTCCAATTACTGCCATATCTTCTCGCTGCATATGGAACTCAACAACTTTGAAGCAGATGAATTTCCTTCAATATGTAGGGTTGTTGCTCTTCAGTACATTGAACAAGGTCAATATGCAAGAGATTTAAATTCTACCATGTGGATGGTTCTGGACTATTTTAGTAGTATTACCCCGCAACACGATGGTCTGGATGTAGTGTTGATGGACATGGATGACATTCTTTCTTCAAGTCCTCAGTATAGTAATGTTTTAGTGCGCCGGTAATTCCTTCTAACATTTAAGCATTTGTTCTTATATAATCTCGGATTATTATTTAGAACTTGTAGTTTCATATTGGTGTTGTTTGAATTAGAATGGCTATGCATTACTGAATTATAAAAGAACTGTCTTTTCGCACAGATATGATCACGATAGTTGTAGTGATTGTGTGGAAGAGGCAAAGCATCTGAAGCACATGCTTATTCTGAGACTATACACGAAACTTCATGCTAGTGGTTGGCCTTTGATTTTGTTATCAAGAAAGCCAGAGACACATAGGAATACCTCGATAGAGTATCTTGTATCTGCAGGATATACAGCTTGGTCTTCATTGATTATGAGGTATTGTTTCATTCTTCAGATTCCATGGAACTATGAATGTTTGCCTTGTACCATTACTGCTACAAATGTATTCGATATTTTGATGTTGAACTGTTGATTGATGTGGTGAGCAGATCAGAAGATGAACTGCATTTGGATAGCTGTGACTACTTCTCTAAACAAAGGGCTGCAATGCAGAGAGAAGGGTTTCGCATAATCGGCACTATAAGCAGTCACATGGATGCTCTAAGAGGACCCTTTTTAGGAAAGCGTATTTTTAAGCTTCCAAACCCGTATATACAATTTTAAACATCAAATTGAGGACACACATACAACAAAATAGATCATTGTACAAATTCATATTGTACTTAATACACATTGCTTTCCATTCTGAAGCAGCCATGTAAATACCATTGTTTCTGCTTTGAGTATTTGTTGTAAAAAGAAATGTCAGATACAAGTATTGTAAATATTATTGTAAGCATTCTTCATGACTTGCATAAGTTTTGCCAAATAATAATATATGGTCTTCATTTATTTTGTGTATCCATTTTTTTCTGAGTTTATTACTACACTTCGTAACAAGTTAACATGAAAATTTACTTACAGATACATCCCAAATACCAAAAACTTATTTTCCTTTTCATTTAAGAAAATGTTTACTGCAAGACCTACCTAATAATTTGTACCAAAGAACAAGAGAAATCTGACATCCAAAAGAAGAATGAGAAATCCGAAAGAAACCAGCATCCTATATGCTATACCAAAGGTGGACCAACTGATTGCAGCCGCTGTAACCATGCAATCCTTACATTAGGCTTTTTCAGTTGAAGAAATATTTCCCTGTATTCCTTTTTCAGGAATACATCTAATGCAAACAGATAGAGATCACTTCCTTGTACGACTTCCTCCATGGAGTCGAGACAGTCGATGCAATCTCCAATGCTATAAGTTAGCTTGGCTTGTCTAAAGGAAACTGGTACGGCATCAAAATGCTCAATGTTCCCCTGTCGGTTCCCCATGCCAAGTTCTTCTATATTCAAACCAGATGCACTCGAATTATCATTATACTTGCTCCGCTTAGCAGGAGGATCCGTCTCTCCGGAAACTGTTGTTCCGTCAAATATGATTTCCAGTTTGTCAGTGAACTGAAGTTCCTTATATCGGAAAGGTGCAGCTTCTGGGTTCGTCTGTAACAAAACAAAACCAATATGCTTTATCGACCAAGAAGTCATTAAGAACCCTCCCTAGTTTTCAATCATACTGAAATAGTTATATATCATACCTCTAAGTAGTTGGCCCAAACTTCTTCAGTTGCTCCAAATCGTTTGGTGTTTGGATCCCAACCCATACTACTTGTTCCAATTAGCTTAGACCAGACTCTCCATTGTTCCTTTGTGATATCCCAATGATTCTTCAACTGTAACCTATTATAACCAAGGCCTGTTCTTTGTTGAAAGGATTCGACAATAGTCCTCCAAGCATCCCTGGTGAAATGTGTCCTAGGCTTATTCCCCTTTAATGTCTCTTCTACACATAGATCCAGAAATGCTCTGTGGAAAGCAGGTGTCCAAACGGCCTTTGCCTTTGTCTGGGATGAGCTAGACATACTTGGCTCACTTGCAATTGCTCTGCGGTGTCCAGACTGAACCATTTCAGCACTCCTTATTGGAATGACATGAAAACGATGCTCATCCTCAGCAACAAAAAGTTGTTCACCCTCGGTATCAAAAAGATGCTCATCCTCCCCCTCCACATTTGCCAACTCTTGTTCTTCTGAGTGCATAAAGGAACTGTCCGAGCTATCATTCTGCTTCTTACGAGAATAAGAAGTCTCCATATCTTCAGAATCTATAACTCCAGCAAAAATGATCTCCAATTTTTCAGGGAACGGGAGTTCTTTATACTGAAACTGTGCGGCTTCTGGATTTCCCTGTGACAAAGAACTTGCAATTACTAATCTCAATTCATGAACAAACTCCCTAGTATCTTTCTCTAATATTACAACATTAGCTACTGTGAATCAGTTAGCATACCTGTATATAGTTGGCCCATTCTTTAGCACTAGCACCAAACTTGTTGGTACTTGGATCCCATTTCATATTACTTTCAGCAACTAGCTTAATCCAGACTTTCCACTGTTTCTTGGTGAAATCCCAGTGATTCTTAAGTTGTTTCTTCGTATACCTCACACCCGTCTCTTCGTAGAATGATTCAACAATATTTCTCCATCCCTCTTTAGTAAAGTGTGTCCCTGGCCTATTCCCTTTTGATACCTCTTTTAAACAAAGATCGAAAAATATTTTGCGGTGAGCAGGCGACCAAGTAGCTTTGGGGGTTGATGAGCTAAACATCCTTTATTCAACTCCAATTGTTCTGCCATTATGTGTAAGCATGATCCAATGCAACATCAGTTAACTCTACTCAAAAGATTACCAGAAAACAAATGTAAGAGCCTATGAATTTCTTTCAAGCTAATTTGCAATCCAACAAAAAAAAAAAAAGAGCAGCCTTTTCCCCATATATAGTTGAAAAGATATATCCCAATTCCAAATTGAGTAGTGTTGAAAAGGCAATGAAGAAATAGCACTGAAAAAACAATTATAATTAAGAAGTATTAAGATTGGGGTTCTATTCGTACATTTTCCCAGCAACCAAACAGGAGCATAATGATGAACAGTTATGACCCCAAATTCTAAAACCCAAATGAAATCGGACTCAAAATACAATCAAATCAAAAGAGGCTTCACAGGAAAGCAGAGACCTTTAGAAGAGGCTTTAAGGGATCGGCCTACGTCACATAATTTACACTAATTCTGGAACTTGGTGTAAGAACGATCTCTGTGAATCTAAAATAGAATTCGACAGGGATATCAGTTGAATTAAGAATACAGAGAAACTGAAAGAGGGAGAGAAAAATCCCATACCTGCGATTAAAAGGGCGGCAATTGCACTTTGCAGTTGTACGCACTAATCTTTGGGAGGAAGAAGAAGAGGGTGAAACTTGAAACGGCGCCGTACAACTACGCCAGCCATCGGACTTTCTTTCATCTTTGAGTTTTCAGTTTTGCAACAGGCCCGAACCCAAGTAAATGGTCAAGCAATTTTTACAATAGGCCCATGCCCCATTTGGGTAGTTCATTTTCGTTTTTACTATTTGTAGTTTTGGTATTAGCTTTCTGATCATTTTTGCTAATTTAATCTTTATATTTTCAATTTAGTCAATTGGGTCCAGGTACTTGCAAAGTTGATCAACGTGATAATTTTTTATCGAGATCTAGTTAGTTCAACGATAATCTTCTCTAAAATAGCGTATGAAAACACAAGTTTAAATCTCTTATCTGCTAATATAAACAAATGTGATCAAATTTGGTGTTAAATTGTGCACATAAGATCACACACAGGATAAATTTATTTTTTCCCCCACTGCTTTAAATTGGTGTTAATTTATCTTTTGCCAATTTTATTTTAATATTTACTCTCTCTTCAGGAGTTAACCATTACAAAAATTAAAGAGATAATTACCTTTTTCTTTTTAGTTTTTCATTACAGCTTGATTTTGTGGGGTGAAAGGAGTATGGTAAATTGCATCATCAAGCACCATACCTCTCATGACACTGGTAAAAAGTTTAAATAGAAAAAATAAAAAAGACACTTGTAAGTTGTAACCATTTGGAAGCTTATGTACTAACAAGCTGGCCCTGTCACATATGTACTAACAAGTTTGTCAAACATATTATTCAAGTTAATATACTCAAAAAAAAAAAGTTAATATACTCAATTAGTCAATTTCCGTTTAATGACAAGCCCATTTATGTAATACACTAATACATAACAAAGTAACTTCAAATTATGTTGCCATTCTCTTTAACACTGTGCTGCATTTTTCAAGTTTCAAATCTCTCACATGAGGGTATGGTCACCCTTAATGCATACATTATATTTAACAAGTTAGCAAACCATTTTGTTACCTTTAGACCGTAAAAAGCTATGCAAGAAAATTTCTTGCATTTTTGAAAGCTATCACTGAAAATGTCAGCGGCTTTATATTGCTGCCAACAATTGGCAATACATGGAAGATGAACACTAGTTTTACAGTGTTAAATGAGGTACATACCAACCAATTGCTAATAGTCCAATACAACTAGTTCTGCAGATTATTCCTAGCAGAGAATTCAATACCCAGATTCTTCTGAGAAGAGCTATTTGAAATCACCCATGTAGGCAAAACAGATAGTCAAGCATACACTGTAGTGTAATTTCATGGTTTCTCACTACCTTCTCTGTTTTGGTTTTCTAAAGAACATGCCCAGCTATAATTGAAGGGTAACTTGAGGGATGAAGTTCAATCACAACACCAGAAAGCTAGTAATTTTAGGTCAATTTCCAGAATTTAAGATACCCAAATAGGCAAAAATGGAAAACCAAGCCAAAAACCGAGGGATGAACTTTAATCAAATCACCAGAAAACAAGCATTTATCACATTAATTTCTCTGCAAATTCTACTGAAATCTCTTATCACACTACTGATGTACTTGAAATACAGTAAGGATCAGTGGATCCAGTGACTACATTACAAACAATATTGATCTCTTCGTCAGAATAGCCCTACTTACAGAGACAAACACTTATCAATCTCTACAGAAAGCAAAGTAAAGCAGCAACCTAGAGTGAAAATCAAAGCCCCAACAGTTCAATTCTCCATAAACCCATATGACAAAGGAGCCTAAATTGCAGGTTACCACCTCCAAGAATCAAAAACTGAGCTAAACATCATAGCAATGAAAGCACTGAACCTAAATCATAGTACCTAGAGCAGAGAAATAGCAGCAATTACCACGCAAGAGGAAAGCGAAGACCAAGAATTGACCAATTACCGTCTTCAAGAAACCGAAACCCCCAAGAATGCTATCAGACCCAGAGCTGTAGTCAATGTTGTACTTCTTGGTCATATTTGGAAAAAGAATTCCCCAATTGCGTCCCTGCTTCACTTGCTTATCAATCAGCTCATAGATGTAAACTGCAGGCACCCCTTCCTTTCTCAACGGTGTGCCCCGACCCGACTTGAGATGGCCCAATAGCCCCTTGAAGTACAATTCGGCATAAACCGGGTTAGCGTCGACTTCGCTCGGGTCGGTACTGGAGCTGGGCCAACCAGTCTCCGTTACGATCAACGGAATGTTCTCATGTCCGGCGACGGCCATTGAGCTGATGACCGCATCGACCATCATGTCAAAAAGATTCCGGTAGCGCACGCCGGTGGTCATGTCGTCTCTGAAACTGAACGGGTGCTCCTGAAACAGAGGAAAGCTGATCGGAATTTCGCTCCGCAACCGGTACTGATTGTACGGGTAGATGTTGATGAAGAACGAGGAGTTCGTGTCGCGCAAGAACTGAAGCAGAGGCCTGATCACGGTCTGCAGAGGCGCGTCTTGGAACTGAGCGGCGGAGGGCGGAAACGGCGTCGTAACGACGTTGACGAACGAGAAAGTGGTGGAGACCGCGATCTTGCGGATCCCAAGGTCGAGGAGCGCCAGGTGGACATTCCGGATCGCCGGGATGAGGAACTGCGAGAACTCCGGAGTGGCTTCGAGGAGGTCGTTTCCGACGGAGATGGCTGAGATCTTGGTGCGCGGGAAGAAGGGGACGACGTGCGCGTAGAGCCACCGGAGTGCGTTGGAGCGGTTGGCGGCGAGCGGCGGGACCAGCGGGTTGGGGATGGTGAGGAGGAGCGTGGTGTTGGAGTAGAGGAAGGCGCGGACGAGCGCGGGATCGGAGGCGTCGAGGCGGAGCGAGGAGATGCCGAGGGAGGAGACCGTGGAGGCCACGCGCTCGGGGGTCGGCGGGGTGGGGTAGGTTGCGGCGGTGGAGGCGGAGTAGGTGGCGCCGAGGACGGTGGAGGCGGTGTTCGGAAGCGAGGTGGTTACGGTGAGGAGAGAGAGGGTGAGGAGGATCAGGCCAGCGACGGCGGAGAGGGCGAAGTGGGAAGCCATGGCTGGACTGAAAGTCTTGGAGAGTCTTGGAGAAGTTGGAGGGATTTTTCGTTTCGGGGTTTGAAATGTGGGGTAGGGAAAAGCGAGGTTGTTACTAATCGGTTAGTTAAGGTGTGTCATGTGAGGCTTTTTGGCGGGAAATAGAGGGGTGAGCAATGCGCACTGCGTGTTTGTTAGTCTGTGTGAGTCAGTTGTGTTGGTTACAGAAGGTCATGGGGTTCGATCGTATGCGACGAGCTACATGGTTACTGTATCAGCACCACCTTTTTCTATTCATAAATCTTATTCCTCTGAAATCCTTTTATATCCCTCTGAAACTACAGAATGGAGATCTCATTCTCAACGAAGACATGAGCGAATCTTTTATGCAAGTTTTTTTGCTTGAAAGAAATGAGAGTGAGAAAATGAGAGGTAAATAGACAATTAATATGGATCTTCTTTTAAATGGGAAAAACTCATCTACGTGCCAAGGAGAAACAGCATAATGAAAAACTTTTAATTTCAATATTTTTTTGTTATGAAAGTTTAATTTTTTACCTAACCATCTTATTTTGTCTGCAACAACAAAAGATTATTGGTGTGGAATCAGTGTTTATTGTGGTCAAACCATATCCTTTTTCATCATTTATGCAAGTTGATATGAATTACAACCAAACTTTTTGATTCGATAAATAGTGGGCGAAAACCATTTTAGTGACCAAATATTATGTGATATGGACACCTTAAATTTAGAGGAAGAAACCATCATGCAGCATTACGCTTTGTTGGTACCGTTTTAGTGACCAAATATTATGTGATATGGACATCAAATCCTTGTATCCGCAACGTTCTAACTCCTGCATGTGGGGATTACGCAAAATATTTTTAATAGACTCTGCTGGCTAGTTTCAATTCCTTCCCTTTGTTCATCTTTGTTAAAACTTACAACGAACTTAATAATTTATCATATGTTGAACAAATTAATTTACTCTAAATATGTATGCCTTGCTACATAGCATTTCCATGGGCAATGCTCATCAGTGTTTCACAAAAACAACAGAAATAATCAGTGTGAAACTGGGTGTGAATTAAACCAGTGTGGATTGCCCTTTGTTCTACAAAATGCTTGCATATTCATCATGTTGAAATGCAGTGTCCATTTAATTCAGTCTCTAACGTCCTGAAAGTATATGGACAAAGTGTTAGAGAGTTTTCTTATGTGAACAGTGAAGATGACGATTCATTCTCCAGTATATGGACATAAAGACAGAGGTGAACAAAGTGCATAAACTCTAAGGTAGAACAACCCAAACTACAAAATCTAAACTTAGCCAAAACGTATATTCTCTGAACGAATGAATGTTATAAACTATCATCAGTAGATTCCAATATGGCGGTGCATCACATTTACATCTGCACATCATCACCATTCATCATTGGACAGCCTGCACCAGAACACCATTGATCATAAACATAAATTCTTTAACCAATTCACCTGGAAAACAGCAAAAGGACAGGAAGCCACTAAGACTCGTGAGCAGCCACACGGCCACACCCACAAACTGTTTTTCATTGTGTTATTGACTACCAGGCACTTGGATCAACAAGCCAACAAGATGTGCCTATCTTATCGAGTTCTCCCATGGCCTTGAGCCTATATGCTACTGGTGCTGTGACATTATATGATAAATGCTGCATTAAGGTTAATTCTTACCATTGTTGATCTTCTTTCACTTAAAGAGGGAGCAATTGTTCCCAAGTTCGGATCATCCCTGTGCTTGCCCCAGGCTGCTTCGAACTGCAGACCTTTGCATCTAGGAATCAAAAGAAGTATTTAAAATACAAAAATGATAATCACAAAGGAGGTCCATATAAGTGCTGTGTGAATATGGGAGAAGGCGTAATCCTTACTGATGGAGCAGGATCAGAATACGAACAACAAGATTTCTAATTTCTTCACGAGACCTTTTCAATGCTGCTTCCTTGTGCAAAGTAGCAAGTTCATCCACCAACCTGAAACCAAGCCATGAATTAAATAATACAAAAAATAAGGGAGACTTTATAACTTGGAAGTAGAAATGGCTGCAAATTGGAAGAGCAAATAACTTCAAGCTCACTTTCATTTACAGTACAACAATCAAGTTTTAACTAGTGCTTCCAATGGGCAGTGAATAGAAAGTAGCCTATTTCATTTGGAGGTCAGTCTAAATAATTACACAACAACCTTCTAGAAAAGAACTAGTCTTACACTCTTACTTCACTTTTCCCCAATATGAGCCCTCAGTTTGGAAGACAGGAGAAACTATGATTATGGACGGTAAGAGTCAAAGGATGTCCATCACCGCAGTCTGGTGATGAGAACTTTTTTTTTTCTGTAAGTAAATCAACAGTGTTGCATAGTTATTCCGTGGAAATTAGATTAATGAGCAGATTCATGGAACTTTGCTGGCCTTCTCCTACTTGGGGAGAATATGGTGATGGTTTGTGTGTGTGTGTTTGGGGGGGGGGGGGGGGGGGGTTCCCTATCCTGGATCAGTTGAACTATGCTCCATCTAGCTTCCAAATGCCACCTTAATGTACAACATGTATATGTGAAGCTCAAATCATAATGGTGTTGTTTACCTCTCCACATAGGGTGTATTCCTAATCCATGTTAACTTTATAACTGTTTCAATCTGTTTGAGAACCTGCAAAAACATGTAAAAGGTAAATATTTATTACAAAATGCAAAATTTCAACACATAAACGGAAGGATATATGCTCACCAGTAAAACAGTCTCATCGTCATCAGCATGCACCCACTTAAAGAAAAGAGGAAAAATGTGCCTTAAATGAGCTAGTAACACCAGACCAACACCATTAAAAAGTGGCTCTACATAACGAAGCCATGCAACACGGCGCTCCTTGTTCCTAGGCTGGCGCTCCAAGTGACTTAACATCTCATTTAGAATCCTATCAAACCTATATAAAATATTGAAAGGCTATCAATTGATGGGATAAGAACATAAAGCTGAAGTCTCATGATTGAATAGTATTACAAGCAGCACACCAGCATTTAACTGTATGACTCAATTCAAAAGAAATGGTGCATGAAGTCATCAAATTTGACATAATGACCAAAGAAAGTATTCTGACTCTACTTCATTGTATCTGGTAAGGATGGCCAAAGTCAAATAACTGCAGTCTTTAGGAATAAGAAATTTATTAAAAACCAAGTGGAATCTCAAAAGCAAAAGCTTAATTTAGTCAATTTTTCTGTGAAGATTTCACCGTCTATTGGTATAACTATAAACCTCGCTTATGTTCCTTCAGTTCAGAAACAACACTCACAAAACTAAGAAATACATGCGTCACAATGTAATTAGAATACAAGTATACCATGCACTACGAGGATTACTCTGCTGGGTACGAGTCACAACAAGTATTGACATCTCCACCACAAGATGCCATATCTCATCACTAGAAGCAATATTCTGGCAGCATGCATCAAGAATTACATCTTGACACCAACCAAGCTCAGCAGCATCTACATTTTTTGTGATATGTATAAAGCTTATCATGCCTTGCCCCTGAAAGAAAGAACACAAGAGGAGTATCATCCTTCTGCCTTTACACATGTATACTTGCTATGCATATCTTCCATCACTTTAATTCCTTTTTATTAGTTTTTCCACTACACATGAAGTCCAACCTCTATGAGCTTTACTGCCTCAAGAAAGGAGCAACTGTAAGAATAAAAACTTGGCTGAAACTTGACCAGAGAATTGCTTGAGTAGTAAATAATGTTAGGTCTCAGCCAAAACAGTGAGAGTTTCTTGCTTCCAAACTCCCATTGTAAACATAAAATGTAAAAACAAAAACTTAAGCATGAATTTCTGAATCCTAAAGTTTCTGTTTGAAAAAAAAAACAAAAAAAAGGCGGCAAAATACAGCTTTGGTAATTCTTCAAAGCAATGCTACATTACATTACATACCCTGAGTGATACAGAGCAGCTAAACCACAATGAAAACTTAAAGCTGAACAAATGTAAACAGCAAACACATACTTTGATCTCTGGCGACCAGTGATCTAGAGCCGTCAAAGCACAAGGAACGGCCAAAGCACACAACTTTCCCAAACGAGAATAATCAATCTACAAAACAAGAATCACATCATATCCAAGTCATCACCAAATTTCAAATCACTATCTCAAAAAAAAGAAAAAAAAGAAGAAGAAGTTATTCGCACCTGTGTAACAAACCACCTAAACTGATAAGCAGCCACTATGGCAAACCCAACCGGCACTCTCGCCGACGCCGCCGAGACCTCATCCCCATCCTCCGATTTATCGATCGAGCTCTCCTTGATCCTGTCCTTCAACAACGGCAGCACCTCACGCATCAATTCCACTACCAACCTCTTCTCCTCGGGAACCGATTCAAAATTGAATCCCAATTCAGCAAATTTCTCGTCATTCTTTTCGCTGTGAACCGAATAAGCTTTCGAGAATTGGTGAAAGGCCAGGTCGGCGGCGGCCGGGAGGTGTTTGGGGATCCACGTGAGAAGCTCGTGGGTTGAGGATTGAGAGGAGGAGAGTAACGCACAGGCGAGAGTGAAGTCTCTGATTGAGGCGCGGAGGTGAGCTTCATCGATTTTAGGGTTTGAAAGTTTGCGAGGAAGGAGAGGCTCCAGTACGGCTTTCAGAGAGACGTTGGTGCTCTGCGACGGAGTGTACTGCGTTTTGCTCAGAGATTCGGAGATCGGCTCCGATAACCTGAAAAATTAAACGAATTAGAGGAAATTAGTGAGTGGAATTTTAGGGAGGGAGGAGCTGAGAGCTTTACTGGGTGAGAAGCTCGTAGAGGGTGGAGGACGATTTCGACATTTCCGACTCGGTTTCGCGCCGTCTAAACTCAACTTCGCTACTCTCTCTCTGCTTCTTCTTTTGTGTTTATGAATATGTTGGACTGTACTCAAAACGGTGCGGTTGGACGTCGTTTTGTTGGGTACTTTTTCTACAAAACGACATGACGTTGACGAGTGACTACCATCAAAACGGAGTGACAAAATTATTGTGTTGGTGGTTTGAGGTAATAAGAGGTCATCATGTTGATCCATCATGCAATTTAAGGCGCGTGCCCTGTCAATGTTACTACAAAGGCCACAACCACCTATTGATCACCTATTGAAAAGTTGCTAATTAGATATATTTTTTAGAACTTCTTAATTCCAATGTTGAGTGCACGTAATTGGATATATTATCCTAACATTTTTCTCTTCTTATGTTTTTTTTTAATATAAATTTTGTCCTTTACTAGTTTAAAATACTTTTGGGGTCAAATTAGTGGTTATTACATTTTTTTTTGTTATAAGTGACGGTTATGAGTTTGTCCGTAAATGACATGGCGCTTTAAACTATCTATTACACTATTAACTTTTCTTCGGAGCTTATTTTTTTTGATATTTAGAACTATAAGAAATGTGACATAAAAATCAATAATTAAATTATAGGGGATAAACGTTATGAGTTATGACATATAATATGTAAAATCATATAATTTGTTACATAAGTTGATAAACCAATTAATACCTTTAGTATCACCGTTTTAAAAAAATCGTACACACTAGTACATTGTACAAATTTGTTGTATATTTTAGAGTACATTGTCTTTTACCTCTGACTAAGGGCTCATTCCCAAGTATTGAAACACTAGAAAATTTCAAAGAAAACAAAATTGCATTCAGTACAAATACAATGGGAACGTCTTGAGTGTTTTGGGCACCGGTGCTTTGGATTTTTTAAGACCTCACTTATAAGGGGTAAGATAAAAATTTACATATCCAACGATCCAGATTATTGCTGACATGTCCAAGAACTAGTGCTTTGGATATCGTAGAATTTTCCAAATAGAAAACTTTATTGCACCATTAAAACGGTCACATTTCTTTAGTAAAAAGAAGAGGGGCGAACACGTAAATTTGTTAGGATAGAGGGGCGAAAAAAAGCCGCGTAATGGCGTCGTTGAAGAGAGACAAAGTGGAGCCAAAGTGTCACCAGCGCGGATGTTTTTATTTTCATTATTATTATTTTTTTCGGGCGTTATAAAAATTAAACGACTCGTAAAAATCTCTCATTGGATTTTGGGGGGGGTCTATAATTTCAGTCATCGTCTTCCTCCACTAAGCTGCATCCGCTCGCTGCAAAAAGCGCTCGGATCTCATTCCCTCGCATTCCCATCACCCAGTACGTCACCACCCATTTACTTGATTCCTCCATTTCAATTTTCAAAAACCTTTTTCATGCCCATTTTTGATTAGTCAGCCTTAAAGATCCACCATTTTTTTTTCTCAAACTTTCTTCAAAGCTTCAAAGGGTATGTATGCTTCTCTGACTCTTATTGACTTCATTTGCTGCTGGATCTTCGTTAATCTGTTCTTGCATTATTGGGTGTGTTTGTTGATTGTTTGGATCAGAGAGTATTTGCAATAGAAGTGATTTGAAATTCAGCTGTTTGTGTTGTGCAACTTTTTGGATCAGTTTCTGGGAAAGCTGAGGAAAAGATTTGATTTTGGGTTTTGGGTTTTTTTTTTTATCTTTGTGGTTAAAGTTGCCAAATTCTGTAACTTTGAGGCTTTACCTTATCCGAGTCAAAGTAGCTGTTGCATCCATGACTTTAGCTATTTTCAAATTGTGTAACTTTCAAGCTTCTAGTATTCAATTTGATTATCAATTTCACCTCATCTGACTGACATTTTTCCTGGTTTAATTGTTCGTTGCAGCTAAGAGGAGAGAGGCTCTTTGAGTGATAGAAAAGAGCCAGATCTAAAAGCATAAGGAATTATGTCCTTCATTGGCACCCAGCAGAAATGCAAGGCTTGTGAAAAGACGGTTTACCCAGTAGAGGAGCTATCTGCAGATGGGGTTTCCTACCACAAGTCTTGCTTCAAGTGCACTCACTGCAAAGGGACTTTGAAGGTACTCAACCATTAATTCTGGCTCATTTTCTTCTTTGTAGTTGGTGAATGTGTAACTTAGTACTTTAATTAGCTTTAGATCAAAGTGATTTTTACTGTTTTATGTTACATTTTTTGGAAGATAATTGCTTTACTGTGACTCCCAACCTATTAAGTACATGCATTTTGGGAGGACTGTTAATTACCAAAGCCGCTATACACAAAAACGTACATTTTTCTGTACTGTACTTACAATGTAATTGGAATACGGTTCTCGATTGCTAATACACAATGTGTAGGTAATATAAGGTTTCTAACCCCAACGCTTATATGAATATAGGTTTTAGTAAGAGGACTTGCATAAAGTTATTTGCTTGTGCTGTAATCCAAATCCTGTTTATGGGGTTGTTGTTGACTTTAAGGTTTGTAATTTTGTATGTTTTCAGCTGAGCAATTATTCCTCAATGGAAGGTGTTCTGTACTGTAAGCCTCACTTTGAGCAACTCTTCAAGGAGACCGGAAATTTCAACAAGAACTTCCAGTCACGTACGTGTTTACCTTTGCCTAATGAAGTCTATCCTTATTACTGCATGGTTTTTTGTTTTACTAGATTAATTTTTTATAAATTTCATTTGAAACAGCTGCCAAGTCAGCTGAGAAGTTAACTCCAGAACTGGTAATTTCCCCCAACAACACTGCCTCGTATTAAACTTGGCTTTGAACAATCAAACTATTTTTTTGGTGCTGTTTATCAGGGGTTTATGTTAACACTAGTTGTCATATGATTGCATTTATTTCAGACTAGGTCACCCAGCAAAGCTGCTAGCATGTTTTCTGGCACACAAGAAAAATGTGCTACTTGTGGTAAAACCGCTTATCCACTGGAGAAGGTACAATCCTATGATATATCTGTTTTGCTGATGGTTATCCTTTATTTTATTCATATTTTTCCCCTTTGTGTTTCCAAACCAAAAAAGAATTCGTCTTGTCAGAGCATATGTAGCTTCTGATATAGGAGTTGGAGCAGGAACATAAGTCACTGCCCTTTCAGTTTCTTTTGATTAAGTTGCACAGCCAAACATGTTCTATGTACATCAATTGCTAATTATAATCAAGATGTGGGAGCTAGCACAGATTTTACATGACCTCTGTGGTAGTGAAGGAATTACCCTACATTAGATATTTGAAGGGAATTCTTTCTTATTTAGCTTTGATATGGTATGAATCAGGGTATTGCAGGCTTGTTCCTTATTCAAAATATGCTCTTTATTCTAATGCTAGTTTTGTGTCCACACGGACCACTATCAAAGTTATGTTGGAGGACTAAAGGATAAGGAGTTGATGACTTTTCCTTGTTAGGGACTAAGAATCAAATTATCTTCGTGGTTGGCACTCTTAAGGAGTGCAATACTACAGAAAATACTAGAAAGGAGCCACCACAGCTCAGCCAAGATCAATAATTCTAGCCTGTTTCTGCAGGACTCCCCTATCCCGTTTTATGAAATGCTTGAATTCCTTGTGCAGTAATGCTTTTCCTATGTGATGATGTCTTGTCTGTGTATTTCCCCTCCATGGACCCCAAAATTGTTAAACAAAAAGTATTAAGAGATCAAGTGAAATAATTTGGGTTTTTACACTACTGCAGGTGACAGTGGAGAGCCAGGCCTATCACAAGTCATGTTTTAAGTGTTCTCATGGCGGTTGTCCTATTACTCCATCAAATTATGCAGCCCTGGAGGGAATTTTATACTGCAAGCACCATTTCTCCCAGCTTTTCAAGGAAAAAGGGAGCTACAACCATCTTATTAAGTCTGCATCCATTAAGCGCGCATCAGCAGCAGCAGCGGCGGCTGCCACCATTCCAGAAGCCTAAATGCCAAGTTTATAGTTTGTTTACATCTTCTTTCTTTTGCTTAAGAGTGTGTTATCTCGTCGACTGTAGGCCTGTCATGGCTGAGTGAGTAAACTTTGTTCGTCTTCTCTATTGTCTTTGGCTCAATGAACTTGGGCACATTCTTGTGTTTGCTTGATGTATGTGATGCAGAGTCTGACAGTTGTAAAACGACCCCTTTTTTTTTCTTTCTTTTGCAGCAAGTTCATATTGTCACTATTTTGTTTGAACTTTTTACAAAGATATTCAACTTCCTGCTTCGCTCTCAACCTGAACATAGGTCACATGGGCATAGATAATAGGACCTGGGTAATATTGATTGACAATTTTTTGAGACTAAAGCATGCTGATATTTTGGAAAATCGTCGTAACAATGTGTAATCAGGAAACGACGGACTCCTCATCCAGGTAGGAACCGGAGGACATTCCCTCTGTTTATCAACATACAAGCATATATGAATAGACGGACTCCTCATCGATATAATTTTACACCCAAAAAAAAGAACCTCATATTGAAAAGCCGA
Source organism: Rubus idaeus (assembly GCA_030142095.1). Classification (NCBI taxonomy): domain Eukaryota; kingdom Viridiplantae; phylum Streptophyta; class Magnoliopsida; order Rosales; family Rosaceae; genus Rubus; species Rubus idaeus. The sequence continues at coordinate 4,511,037 of CM057971.1, forward strand.
ATAGACTGTCGATGAATCTGGATACCTGGCTTTAAAAGAAAATGTGATTGCTTCTGCTATTGAGATTACACTCCCCAGTAGCACCTTTGGTTGGCTATGCAATTTCAAGATGAGGCTTTACCATCAATAATTGCCAATAATTGATATGGACTTTTTTTTTATTTTTTTTTTTTTATTTTTTTTTTTTTTTTTTTTTTTTTTTTTTTTTTTTTTTTTTTTGTTTTTTGTTTTTAAATTTTTCTTTATTTTTTTTTTTTTTTTTTTCTTCCCCCCCCCCCCCCCCCCCCGGGGGGGGGGGGGGGGGGGGAAACTCGGGAAAATGAGAAAATTGATCGAGAAGTTCTACTATGCAATGGAGCTTGTATTGCATAGAATTATTAACCGTTAAATAAACTCTTTCACCAGATCTAACTTTTGAAAATCTCAAAGGATGTGTGATGCTCCCGAGCATAGTAGAATTTTCGAAATTAATCACCACATCCAAGAAAGTGTTGAGACTCAGAGACCAACTTGTGAAAAAGAGTCATTCTCACTCGATAGTTGAACTGTTGAAGCGGTTAGTTTGTTACTATTGGCGGGACAGAACCATTCTGTTTGTAATTTTGTATAAATACAGACATTTGGATCAAAGAAAACATTCCGGTTTCCGCAGCAAGATTTGTTACAGTTCCAAACACACGCGAATACAATTCCCAATTCACACAACCACAACGCCAAACCTGAAGCCTATAATCTTATCTTCAACTTCTGCTCCTGCATTCCTCCTTCTGTTTTTGGGCTGAGAACAGCAACACTTTCCATTAATCCCAACACATTTTCTGTGAAGAATGTGAGAGGTAATGAACCATCAACTTCTTCCTCTGATTCTTTTTCAATTTCTTGGATTTATTGATATGACTGGTTCTTGGAGATTGTTTAAGCTTTTGATAAAACAAACATGTTTTTCAGTTTCTTGAGTTACTGTCTTTGTATATGTATCATTACTCTGCATCATCTTCCATTTCTTGGATTTGTTAGTATTTATGTCAATAGTCAAAAATGTAATAGTCATAGTTTATGATATTTGCACAATGGGAGCTTCTTCAGGCTGTGCATGTAACATTTTGGTGTCAAATAAATGCTTGAATTAATTTCTTGGAGCAAAAGTAACATAAATTCTAAAACAAACCGAAAAAAAAAAAAAAAAAACCCCACATTGTCCACATCATCATTCTGCTAGCAGGTGATTTTTGATCTGCCAAAATGACCTCTACCTCTGGTCATTGAGCTCATAGTTTCTGGGATTCACAGAGATGTCAACTGAAGCAAGAATTTGTTTCCAGTCAAGATCAGTAAAAATTCTCAACCTTTTGAAATCTAAAAATAGTCTACGAGAAGGAAATTGGGGAAAGTATCTCAAAACGAAATGCCCAAAAAGGGGGTGGTTTTTCTTTGGGCATTTTGGGGGGGGGGGGGTTTTGAGGCGAACAAGATAGTTTATGATTAATTTTCTCCAAAATCTCACATGTCCAAAAAAACAAGTGCACCAACAGACCAACTTGCACACCTTCTATTCTCATTATCTTTTTTTCTTTGTGGCAAAGGTTAGACCTCTATAATTTATAGCAAGAAAAAATAGGTTAATTATGTTATGTACATATATCACAGAAAACTTTTATGGGATAGATTAGTGTGTGGAGGCAAGAATAGCATGAAAGCTTCTTGTCACAGTTAATAAGTTGAAATCGTTTGATAGCATACTGAAAAGGATGCTCTACGCTGCGTAAATTAGTTTTATTCATTTAATTTTTTGTTGATAACAACTCTGGAGTTCAGAAGTAGACAAATAACTTTGTATTAAAAAGTTGGGCAGTAATATTAAGAACAAAATCAGAATAAAAAATATTGGAGAATACAAAGTAATCCAATCCTCTCCACTGTTTCTATAGAAACACCGAATCAAAAAATTCCTGACCATCTAACCTAATCGGAGGACATTAATGATACAATATGTGCAACAATATACTTTTAAGAAATCAACTGCAACTTCGTCAAATCGTAATGATGTTGATATCCCGGAGGTGCCAAATTCAAATCCAGATTCAAGCAGACACTTTTACTACTATTCGATTTCTTCAACACAGGCACGGCAGCAGCAGAATTCTTAACATCCTATGACAAAAAGAACCCCAAAAGAGGGGAGGTAATAGAGGGGTTGAGTAGTTTCATCTAATTCACCCGTCTCTTTTTTATTTTCTTATGAACTGAAGCTTTTCATGGAACACTTCCAACCACATTGTGAAAAGTTTTTAACTTTTACAAAGATTAAGAAGATATAGGATTATTACATTTTGCCGCAATCATATATGGAAGGGACCATTCAGCTTTATTTGGGATACAAAATCTCCTTTCTTTAATAAGTGTAGCTGTTGTCAACTAGCTTTTGTTTATACCAGTATACATTCTATCTGGATGTGAAAGTCATCAATGACATATGGATTTGATTTATAGTATGAATTTGATTTATGGTTCATGCAGAAATGATAAGAAAACAGACTAGAGGAGTAGAGGCTCTTTAGAATCAAAACTTGTGAAATTATGAATGTTTTTTTCATTAATTAATCAATATATGAAATGTTAATAACAGACTGATTGTGTAAGGACCAATTCTACAACCCTGTGCTTAAAAGAATAAAAAGATAAAAATATATTCCTGCATAACCCCCAAGCTGGGACTAACAGAGACATATGAGTCACTTATTGAATTTCCTACTTTTGACTATTCCTGCGTTGTTGCTGATACAAATGGAAACCATGCACTTCAGGCTTCCAGGCAAAAAAAATAGATGTTTTAGAGGCAAAATCCCGGCAACAACTGCTAGCATATGGCCCTAACTTGCCTCCAGATTCCAGGAAGGACCGCTGTGTCTCGTAGTATGAAGAACAAAATGTAGGAAATTTCACTTGATGCTTTCCCAGAATGACGATATCATTTACTTCGTTTCTTCGCTTCACTGTATAAGATTACTCCAAAGACTGTGAGGGAATAACCCATCATTCCAGTCACAGAAACAGGATTTTTAAAAATTAATATCGAAACAACCACAGCTACAGCTCCCTTTGCATTTCCTAGTACCTGGATAAACGAACAAGTTTCATTTGTTATAACTTATAAGAAAAACGTCCAAAATGCTGAAAAGATTTAGACCTTGACACCCAAATTACAGGCAACACGTTAAAGCCTGATTATTTTGTCTTCAAATTATATCCCTAAAGCACATCCTTCTATGAATTCACGGTTTAACACAAGAACAGAGGAGTCTGAAAATCTAGAATAAATTAAGTGCTTGCATTAGTCAATATAAGCCAAGTCAGAAGCAGGGCTACTAAGTTAATAAGAACTGATCCAGCTACTTATATCAGCCTATGTACCAGTTTCTAACAGCTTCAATCAGCATACTATTGACCGTCATCTTGTCCTAACAGTGCCTTCCTAAAGCATATTAGTCCAGGAATATAAGACCAGCTGAGTATAAGGCTAACTGTGCCCTACACAAATAGCTTCCTGTTTTCCAAAGGTTTCAGGCCTTGAGTGGGCCTTCAGCCCTATAAACTGACTGGTCCCTATATGATTAGCATGATCCATATACTATTTGTGAAAAATCTACCAACTTTTACTAATTTTGTCACGTCCTAAAGATGAACTCGCTGTAACTTCAGAACTCCCCCAACGAAGGGATTTATTATTCGCGAAATCTTCTAAAGACTAACATAAACAAGTGTTTAACAGCAATCCATAATGTTCTGCTGAGAAAATATAAATTTATGCCTAAATCAAAAAAGGAGACATACCTGAAGTGTCAGAGCACTGGTGTGTTTTGTGACCAAAAAGTTGGTCAGATTTACAAAATATGCCAATGCTGAATTGAATAACAGATACCATATGATCTTGACATCATCTCTTGCAAGAGCTAGTGTTATCCCAACCACATTATCTTCCATGATAAGTGTTGCAGGGAGTAGGAAAACAACGGCTATCGGAGCCATATATAAGAGGAGGTTCATCGAATTCAGCTTCTCCCTGGAATATGCATGTCATTCAGCAAACTTTCAGTTTAGAAAACAATTAGCAATAAACAAGAGATGACTAATACCATCAACTTGAAATAAATGTAGAAAACCAAACAATTAAAGGTCCTCACGACCAAAAACTTGAAAAAGAAAAAAAAGAAATTAAGGTTCCTTACCCTTCAGAAGAAAGCAAAATGCCTTGTAGCACTGACTTAAGCGCCCTGGCAGCAGTTGCTGCGACACAAATTAAGAACCCAAATAGATGGAAACTTGGTTCACCCTACGGCCATGTAAAAAGAACAACCAGTCAGATACATTATAGTTTGGTCAAATCACCCACTTGGATGCACCCAACAAAAGTTTTTAAATTTATCTTCCAGAGTCCAAAACAAAAGCTCCCCCAATTAAACCAAACTTTGGCACTAAGCTCAGCTAAACTAGAGTTTATCAGATCTCAAGACCTTCGTATTAAAAGGTAGATATGTTTTGGTACATCTTCTCACCAAAGAAACAAGGTAGATATGTCAACTGTTTCTCTCTCAAATATCAGATTTTAAAACCAATGCAATTACAAATCCAGTTTCAAAACATATCCCAATTCAGACCAATTATCATCCTAAGTAGCTCAAATCAAAGTAAACCCATCTCCAGAATTCACATAAATCCTCAATGAAATCATTGAACTTGCATTACCAAAAGGAAACATGAAGCAAAAAAAAGAAAGAGCTCATACCCCACTTGCAATGATGACCCCTGTAACAACAGGAACGAGAGTGAGATAAGTGAGCCAAGCCTCCCTTTTGAGCGTCATAAAGTAGGCAAACACGGCAGTGAAGAAAGGCGTGGTGGCCCCAATAGCCTGGTTAAACGACACCGGCAAATACCGCAGCGAAATGTTCCCGAACACCACCGAAACGCAGAACACGAGACTCAGCGCCGTGATCTTCAGGAATTGGACCCGGGATCGAATGGTCTGCATCGGCACCATCTTCATCCACGCAATTGCGATGTAGCTGAGCAGAGAACAAGCGGTCATGTGGCACATGGTGAGGAAGATCGGGTACTTGAAGCCATAGTTGCTGAGCAAGTACTTGTTCAGCAGCAGAACCCCAATGTTGGATGAGTACCAGGCCGTCACCAGCCCGATCGTGAACAAGCGGCTCTTGCCCTTCATTTTAACCGGCGGCGGATCGGACGGCTGAGAATTGGGGGGCACAAAACAACAACAAAAAACTCACAGAGCGTTAGTGGGATCTGTTAGGGTTGAAGCATTGGCGAAACCCAGATGGGGAATGACGAAATCTGTTATGTAGAATTGTGGGCCGGCCCTCCATGGATCTGAGGATCGAGCTTCATTGGAAAAGACTCGAAATTTTTGTGAGATTAAAACGATGAAAACAAAAAAAAGTATGAATTTTTAGGGAAAGTAACGGGGAGAGAGAAATGGGTCTGTGTTGAAATTGAGCGAGGCAGCGTCGTTGGGTCAGAGTTTTGAGGATGACCGACGAGAATGTGCCTCTACTGCAAATAAGGAACGAGACAGAGAGGAGAGAGAGAGATAGAATGATAGAGAGAGAAAGTGAGAGAGTTTTAAAGCAGAGAGAGAGTGCCTTGAACGCGTACGGCAAAATTCATTTATTTTTCTCTCATTATTAATTGTGGTTTATTTACTTTCTGAATTGTAAGCTACAAGGAAAGTGGGAATTTCCGAATTTGACAAAATATTATTACAGGTTCTAAAATAAATGGTATGGATCTTGAAAAATATTTAATGCATTCATTTACCCTCCAAGGATTTTAAGTCTTTGACTTGGGATTTGTTCATAAAAATTATTCTAGATTCATCAAATTAACTTTGACCAAGGCACAATTTTTACATCTTCATATTAGAATGTTAATTTGGCAGTAAGGATCATCTTTCGGATTCGGCCCTTCTTTAGTACCTCAATCTCGTATGGATCAAATAGTTATAACTTTAAGATGAAACGTACTCGAAAGACTTCACAATTCTGCTATTTACATTCGTACGCTTTACAAGTCATTTTACACTTCAAACTCAATATACAAAATGACTCTCTGAATGCAAATATCATCTTTTTGTTTTTGTTTTTGTACTATATACCCAATTTGTTTATACAAAAACCATTGAAATAATCACCAATTCCAAAACCCCAACTTACAAAATAGAAATCCCAACCTCTCAATTCTTTATTTGGTAAATGTACTAATGTACCCCCTATTTGACAAAAACGTGTGTAGGAGTATGGGGGATTAAGAAACCCGACTTAGAAGACTAGGTGGGCCGTAAAAGCTGCTCCATATGTCAATGAGGGAAAGAATACTCCAACGCGCTTATTAGAAAATTAAACATCATGTTAGGCAAAATAGCCGGTCCAAAATGCTGTGTTAAAATAAAATTATGCCAATCTGGCCAGCAAGTTCTGAAAATTTCCTACCTTCACTAAAAAATTGGATCATGCTTCATGCAAGGACTTGGGAGTATTATTGGTTGGGCCCCGCCGTATTGTTGATCAACGATCAAATAAGTGTCTTTTCTCGGGTTAATTTTTTGTTTTATCGATTTAAGCAAGTTGTGAGAATAAAATTAATTCTCGAAATTTTTTACTATGTTTCCAATTTTGTAATTGTTATATCTACTTTTTCGTTGAATTTAATCGTAAAAGAGTTTGCAGCATAACATGATAGAAATTTAGCTGATTGCATAATATCTCTTTGTAACAAAAAATAAAAAATAAAAAATGTGCCGGTTAGTATAGGTTTAGGGTTAAGATAGGTTAGGATTTGAGTCCTTTTAAATGTAGATCTAAAACATAAAACTAATTATATAGTAGTCTTATTTTTATATGAAACGTGATCAATAAATGTAATACACGTAGCACCACCGATCACAATATTAACTACATTTCTTTAGTATTTAGAAATGCAATTGTTAATGTGATTAGTGGTCCAACTAGCATTGTTTGGAGAAATTATTGCATGGTCCCGGACCATGTTTTTTTGGTTGTTTAGATAATTCCACACATAAAAAAAAAATAAAATATTTATATTTTTTCTTTATTATTATTTTTTTTTATGGGGGGGAGATCCCCCACCACCACAAAAAAAAAATCTGGACCATGCAATAATTCCTCGATTGTTTGTAAGAGCTTCAAAATAAAAAAGAGTTTCTATGCAAATAGAGAATGAAGTCCAACCTTCTTATCTGGCCATGTAATTGGTTGACCCTCCTCAAAACCTTCACTACTAGCTGCTGCTGCAATTGCAAAATCAAAGTTCCCAAGCCTCTTGCTTCTAAGCCTTGTGGTTAACGATGGTGAAGTAGTAGTTGTATATCTTTTCGATGAACAAAGACGCACTGACTTGCAAAATTGCTTTGCACCACCACCTGAAATTTCCCAGAAATGTCAAAAACTTTACCAATTGACAATGTAGCAGAATCGGTGATCCTCTGCTTGGAATCTAAGCAAAAATTGGAAGATAAAAGCAATTAATCCTAAAACCACCATTTGGGTTTACTTAGAAAACCAAATTAAACATGATATCCATGGATCTTAATCCATTTTCATGAAGTACCCGAGAATCAATCTGGGTGAAAGTAAAGAAGGGTATTATTACTAATAGGTTTTGAGGGATAGAGAGCATACAATTGAAGGGTACAAGAGTTGCTGAAGCAGACAATATTGCAATCTGTGCCATAAAAGAGAAGAAAAATCTAATCTTGTGTTTGTGTGTATTTCTGTGTGTGTTTAGAACCAAACAGCCGAAAAGAAAAAGCAGGAGAGGACTAGAGGAGTGAGGTGCCGGGGCGGGGACTAAAGAGTAAAGACTAAATTGGGTCTTTTTGAGGGACTAAACTGCAAAACTCCGGCAACTGGAAAAGGTGAATGTCTACCTGAGACCACCACCAGAGTGTGTTGAACTGAGAAGTTGGAGTTGAGGTTGAAGCTCTGTGGTGCTGACGTGGCATTGGTGGCATTGGTGGATTTTGACCTCCAAAGAGAGAGAGAATCGAGTAGGAGTCAATGAGTATATTCTGTTTCTATTTTACTGGTTGGTCTGTGTGGGGAAGACTGAAGAGAATATCCAATCCCATCCTTCTCTGTAGCAATTGGTCCGAGTGCAATAATTTGTTAGTTTCTTAAGGTTATAGATTTTTGTCAGACGGAGGAGCTTTCAAGGTTCAAAACTTCAAACTTAAACTTCATAGGTCGTGATCACTCTCCACATTAAGCTCAAAATATCTTAAAATCAATTGTTCTGTTTTGATAGAATTCGTGTACCAAATTCATAGATTATAACGTTGAGTTTCATTTAATTAAAATAGTTAAAAGTGTTTTATGAGTTACAAAAATATTGATAGAACTTTTCCGAATTGAATTGCTAGTTGGATGGTCAATGCAATGGGGATGCTACGAGTCATTTTAGAACTTTGGAATGCTTAAGAAGTTAAGAGGGTTAGGCAGTGATGAGAAGTCCATGGTCCAAATGCTGCCTAATATTTGCACTGGATTAATACCAAACTTGAAATATACCATGTGAAAATGCTAGAAAGTTGGGTCATGTAAGGACAAGTAGTAGTATATTTCCACTGCTATGGTTTTTATTCTCTTTCTTTTTTCTATTATATATCTTCTGCAATCCATGTGTAGCCACACTTATAGATATCTCTCGAAGCTCATTCGCTCACGTCAAACGTCGTAGGATTTTCTTGCCAAAAAAAAAACGTCGTAGATTATGAGGATAAATTTGAGCATACGTTTCTAAAATAATGAATCCTAATGTTAGGATTAAGGATTTAATCTTAGGACTAAGAAAGGCCTACACATTCTTACAAGTAACTAGGTAATGTCTGGTAGCACTGTTGCCCTGTTGGTGCTTCTCTATTCCATTAACGTATCAAGCTTTGCTTTGCTTGGCCAGTTGTGATCGACGTTACATTAGTTCTCGCCGATTGATCTTTAATTGATCTCCATTCTTTTTATGGGGAAGTAAGAAAGGGAAGGCAAAAGGAGTAAAGATAAAGAATCGGACATATTCTTGTGCATTCCCTTGAATCAGGATTGTCCAAAGCACATTGCAACATGCTTCAAGATCCAAAAAAGATGTATATGAAAGACCTAACAACTGCGTGCATTACGGTGCTTAGTTTTGAGAAATCACACTAATGTGGTTTATCAAAGTGGTAGACGTGTATGCCTAACTTAAGGTTTAATCAACATTTACATCACATGACCTGACCTGACATTGCAAATGAAAGCAAAGAGCAACACTTGCAACTACTACAAGCATGCCGTTCCCTTTAGCCCTCTATGTGGCTTTTATTCTATTGCCAAAGCCAAACAAAATCGAAGCATCACGAACAAACACAATCTGACTATGAAAAACAATTGGCACCAACAATAGCTAAACATCATTTGGGAACAACCAATTAAAAAGTTAAAGCCTTTTCAAACACATGTGAGCAACCACGGTTCTAAGCATTACCTCTCCCCTGGGGAAAAACTAGTCTTCCAATCTTAAAAAGAAAATCATATTTCAAGACGAAACAAATGCTGATATAGCAGTAACTTCATTCAAGACTAAACTTCATACTTTCATAGCAGGTAGCGATGAACATTCAAAACATAAGGTTGAACAGGTCAGATAACACAAATTTAATCTTAGTGAGGAGTCTAATACAATGTTCTCCCTTCTGAACAAACAAAACTGACAGAGCCTTCTAAAAAACAGTACATCTATCTTAGCTCATAACCACGTAAAATTCAAAATACTTGAGGTGCTCCATCTCTATCGTCTAGGAAGTACTGAAGAACTGCAAGAAAGCAAAATGAGTATAGGATTAGAACCCAGGTAGAAGAGTCTACATGAACCATAGATTAGCAAGCATTTATATATTCACAAATGCAATTTGCTTGGAAGGATTGGAAAAAGGCAACAGCAAATAATTGCAAAATGGCATTTGAATAGAGATGCGCAATGAATCCAGGTAACAGACAAATGCAGATAGAAACAAGTAAAACAAGATCTAAAAATTGATTATTGCACACTGGATTAGGAAATGAAACTCCAAAAGACAAGGGTGATAAGATATTGGATCAAGTCACATGTTCAAGGCCAGATTAAAAAGTGTAAGGTCTTGGGCTGTAGGGATTCGTTAAAAGGAATCTGAATCTAACAAATCCAACTGACCATTGAAGTATCTACAATTACTGTTTTCAGCTGATACTCTTGTAATAGTACAATACTCATACTCTGATAACCAATTGAGAATATGTTCAATTCTCTCTTGTAACAGTAAAAATAATCCTACATAACCAAATGTTTCCATTTAAGGGAACCAACAAAAGCTCAAAGATCCAATAACCAACAAGCAAAAGAAGAGGGAGCACCTTCGAATTTGAATTGGTTAAAAATAGTCCAAATATTTTTACTCTTGTAACAGTAAAATGCTCTACTCTGATGAGCAACTCAGAAGCATTTAAAGTTCTCTCTCTTTTCTCAGTATTTACCAACTTAACTAATATTTTTCATTGAAAGCAAACGAACAAAAGCTCAAAGACTCAATAACATCAAGCAATTTTGACTTTGGACTTATATAAGCTCAGTAGTTGCAAACTTAAGCTCAATAGCATTTTCATACATCAAATAACAGTCGAGTCTTTCAATGAAATCCAAATAGGAATTCAGAATCAAACTGAAACAGCACAGATAATGTTACCATTGTATAAATGTAGGCAACCAAAACATAACTTGTACATCAGAACAATGAAAAGTAGCCAAACACACAATTGTTAAACAACATTGAATAAATCGCATGCAGAAGTTGTATATCACTCCACATTTTAGGTGCATAGGAGGCAAGAACATAATAGAAGATTAGAAGTTACAATGCCAAGCACAAATTTCAATATAAACAGCTGCTCACAACACATACTGACGTACATTAAAGTAAAAAATCAAACTCTAGTGTAGTACCTTATATATTGCTGGGATACATGAACACCCTCACTCGAGCACCCTGCAAAAGCACCACAGACGAAATCAATCAGAACCCGTTTTCGAACAAAACACATTATACAGAGTTACAGATATTAAGTAGTAGTTTCAGCTTAAACTATACCATGGATTTGGGGGGCAAATTGGAAGTGAACTTAGCACGAACAACGCCGGTGTTACCGTGTGGCCTGGAAACCTTTCCCCAAATGCAACGGTAGTGGCTCCCGTTCTTCTTCACCTTAGCCTTGTAGATATAAGCCAAGCGCTTTCCGGCGTACCACCCAACTTCCTCCTTGGTGTTCACTCCCTCGATCTGAATCAGTGAGGTATTGGGGTACTGGTTCGACTTGGACCTGACCAAATCAATCAATCAACTAACTCAAACTCTAGTCTCCATTTATTAACACAATAAAAATGCCCCCTTTTTTCAATTTTAGGGTTTAACAGTAGCTGAACGACAACAAGAGCACCATTAAAAAAATCAATTACCTCTTGTAGCCGAGGACAGTTCCCCTGACGTAGAGTCTGGTACATGAAATCAAAGCGAGAAACTATTAGAGATCTGATCCAATAATAATAGGATTAACATTTTCAAAATTAGGGTTTTGGGAGAGGGAAGAATTGGATCACGAACCTGACTCGCTCTCCTTGGCGTCCCTTCACCATTTCTGCGTTCTGGGGGTTCTTGTGTCTACAGTGAGCTACCAGAGACGACTGCGCAGAAGGAGCACTAAAACCCTAGTTCAGTTAAATAAGAATATTGAGGTATTTATATGAAAGGGCGTGGGTTTATAGATGGGAATTGTGAACCATAAGCGCCTACTATCAATTTTCAGAAGGCCCAAATAAGTATAGACTGTTAATGGGCTTTAATGTTCCCAGAGTCCAATAATAAGCAGCATGAGTCCAGTCAATGATTTGGATCGAAGCCCAAGCCCAAGCCTAATCTAATTTAACTCTATTCTTCTATTTCTTTTCCTTTTCTTGTTTTTTTTTCTGGTTTAACATCACAAGCTATTGTACACATCTTTTTTGCCGGAGTTTGCTTTGGTTTGCTTGAACAGTGACACTAGAATCAAACAAACGACGAGCGAACAAAAACAATTAAGTTCATATTTTGGAGAGCATTGCCTGAATTTAAAACTATACAGCATGATTTCTTTTTCTTCTGTGGTTGAAGTTGTTTAGGGAGCCTCAACATCTTGACCGACCGTGTCATAGTCTTACAGTAACGTTAGTGGTTTAATATTTTTGTACCACATTAGAGGGTAGAATGCTAAATTCTAATCTTAATTATAGAGACTGTGTAACATCCTCTGCATCTCCGATCCTGAAATGAGCTTCTCTACCTATATCTAGCATTCTAGTTGTACAAAATGAATTTATGTACTGCCGGAGCCAAACGTTTTAACTTTCTTCGATCTCGGCCCTGTTATTGTTGCTTGGCTACTGTTCCGGACTTTTCACAGATGCAACCTGGAAAAGGGTTTGCGTAAAAGTTCTCCTCCAGTTTAGGAACCTTTCTGGCCACTCTGGAGTATGGTGCTCCGATCCTATTTTCATGTAACCTCTTTACCTTGGATGAGAATTTTTCCCAAGATATCATTCCCTTGTCCAACCTGTCAATCAATGCCACAAATTTTTGTCTGCAAGGGAAACAATATTATACTTTCATTAGAGATATTCAAAAAGTGTTTAGGGTCTAGCTATTTGGGACTTGGGAATGTTTGTGTATCAAATTCTTTTACTTAGAAGTGCTTCTATAACCGCACAAGAATTAATGTTTGATTTTTCTGTCAAACATTATAAAGATCAGTTTGTGGTTATTTTAATTTGAAGGTTTTTGTTAGAGGCAGTGCTAAAAGATGCCGTAATTAGTATCTCATAATACTGGCAAAATATTCATACATACTTGTTAGGGTTGAGAGTCTTCCGAAACCCTTCAAATCGTCGATGCCCTTTGACTGCTTTTGCCATATTTCCATCGTAAGTGTAAATGAACAGATCACTCTCCAGTGCCACAATGTAGTCCAAGGCAGCAAGCTGATTGTGCCAGTTTTTGAAAGGTTGCAACTCTTCTTCCGTTGCTAGATTTGAGTGGAAGAATATATTGGGGTACTTATCTTGCAGTGGACTAATCCCATCTCTCCCGTAAATATCCCCAGCGGCTAAGTAGATTTTTGTATCCGAAGGAAACCCAATTGCTTCAAGAAACACGGCAACCTCTCTCGGGGTCATGGGGCATAGCCCTTGAAGTCTTTGTTCTGTGCCATTGATCTTCTTGTGTTTCCAGTGAGATGTTTCTTTCCTTATTTCTTCGAGTTCTCTATCTTCGTTTTTGGTCAGGTTGTGAGTGCAGCCTGTGAAAGAAAGCATGTCCTTTTCATATCTGCATTTATAATGTGCTGGTCACAAGTCAGAATAACTTATGTAGCAAGAAATCGTTGGCTAAGATTTTGCATATTCAATTGTTACATACTGACAGTCTGCTTAATTATCATGTCAGATTTATAGGTATTGGAAACACGCACCTTAAATGGAGAGCAATGTATTTGTTACTATTGTTGTTCTTTAGTCTGTCAACCAGCTTGGTTGCAAGCTGTTCGATTCCAGCTGAGAATCTCAGTGCTTCAAACATTGCTCGGCAGCGCAGTCTTTGAAATGAAGCACCAAGATTATTAGCAAGTCTGGAATCTGTGTGTGTGAATTTGAGCACCTTGTGCCGCTTCAATAATGGAACCATATATCCTCTGTAGTAACTGGCCTGGGCTGGTTAGAAATTGTGATCCATTGTTAGATTCAAGTTATTCAATCTAAATCTTCTTTAAGAAAGGTAAAAATTCTGACTATACCTTGGACCAGGAAACCGGAGTCTTAAGGCGAGGCTTCACGTCTGCAAGCTCCGGTGGGAGTGACTCCATAATCATGATATCATCTTTTAAGACTTCCATGAAATTCTTCCAGTTGAAAATGTCCTTAAAATCACTGAACATGTCAATTTATAAGAGAATTAATGAATATTTCAAAGCATGGTATTAGTCTAATCAAAAGGACGAGTACTATGATTGAGAATATTAATTCGAAACCTTGGATCAGTCCAAAAGGATTTGTGATCTAAAGAAGGGAGAACAAGAGTGGCATTCATAAGTTTTGCTACTGCAACCATATCACTTATCTGCGAGTTACAAATTTTTCAGAACAATTATATGGAGCATCAAAATATCGAAAACATATAATCGAGATTAATTTCATACCCCAAGCTTCATCTGATTCAATCCACCATTGGATTTTATTAGGATATAGCCATTCGTGGCATTTCCTTTCCCTGTAACACAAGAAACGCAAGCAAACTTTATTCGGGATAATATAGAATGAGAGAAGTTATTTGGTGTTTCCGATTTTGGACATACGTATATCCTTCTTTGATCGACTAATGCATTTGTAGTAGTCATCACTGTCTGGTGACGCCCAAATATTACAAGTCTGACTAGCAGAAACCAAATAAAAAATGGGATCACAATCTCAGGTAACTGAAAAAATGAGACCCCAAATAAGAAGAATACACACCTAATTAGTCCTAAATCAATGGCATGAGTTTCATTACCAAAAATACATAAAATGGTATATGAGTTTCATTGAGAAGTGTATACAATAAACTCAATGGATGCATATGAACGTGATTGAGCATAGAATAACAATCTGACCGGGAACTTGCTTGTTTCGGAGTCGCATTATAACCCTCGTCACCTTCACTAACCATGTTTTGTTGCAAAGTTGTCCAAGGTCGTCGAATAAAACCTATCCTTTCTCTCATTCTCAATTCCTGAAACGCATTCAGCTGCAGGGCAAACTTGGCCATCGTCGACAAGAAAGCTAACACCAACAAAACCAGGAAAACCCATCTTCCTCTCCTCGAAAGCTTTGCCAACTTGAGCACTCTGTGCCTGAAGATTAACATGGTGTCACTAGCATCTTGTTGATCTTCTGTGGCCTCAAATAACCGTCTCCTTGTCATGGAAGAGATGAAAAGAGGAGGCCAGAAATTAACGTACGTGGGGTGAATGAAGATCGAGGAGCTTAGTGGAGGTAATGGCCTTGGAGTGTTACACATGTTTGTTGATTTTTTTTCTAGTTTTTTTATATCAAGGAATTCGAGGTATGAGTGGGAGCGGAATATAAGGCGAAGGAAACTCTGTGTTTGTGATTTTATTTCGAATTAAAGACAGCACTAGCAAGCACCACGTATAAAATGAAGACCCATATTTTTGTTGTCTTCATATATTGAAATACCTTTGAAACCAGATTAATCAACTGAGTTCATCCAAAAAAAAATTAATCAACTGATAGTAAAGAAAAATTATTGTAACAAAACATATTAAATTTCAAGCAAATTCAAAAATAAAAATTAAAAAAGAACTAACTATCTCTTTGTAAAAGCTGCATGACTAGTTGACTACAGCCCTTGACCCTGGTTCGAACTTCGAAGACACGAGTTGAGAATATGTCATATAGTATATGAGCAATGCTAGCGTCAAACGCACCATGCGTTTGAGATTAATCAAACGCACCTCAGGTTCCTACACGTGTCCTCATTCTTTAATTACTGAAATCAAATGTTTTCTTTCCTATTTTACCCTTCTCTTTCACGAACCAGGTCTCTCTCTCCTCTTTCTCATCATTCGGTCTCCTCTCTCACTTCAAGTTCTTTCTCTCCCTCCAATGACTTCTCTCCTTCTCTTCTCTTCGCCTCCCCTGTCTCTCTCTCTCAAACTATATGTTTCTTTTTCTCCTCTTTATCTTCTAGTTCTCTCACCATTGCATTTGAATCCCAGTCACTGACGGGTTTGATCGGTGGCTCGACTGAGTTGGGGAACTTGGCGATTGCTTCGGTGGTGGTTCTGGAGCTGGAAAGTGCGGGAGGAGTGTGTTGGCCAGTTTACTTTGCCAATGAATTATGCGATCTGGATCTGAGTTCTAGTGGTAAATTGTTGACAAGCAAGTGCAGTATTAATTCAATTAATATTTCATCTCTATATCGGAGAGTTTGCAGAGGAAAGAGGAGAGAGATGGCCGTGAAAGAGAAGGTAAAATATGAAAGAAAATTTTATTTCAGCAATTAAAGAATGAGGACACTGTAGGAACCTGAGGTGCGTTTGATTAATCTCAACCCCCTCTCTTTCTATTTTTATTTTTTTCATGGCGACAAGGATTTTTCTTTTTTCTTTTTTTAAGTTACTCATGTAAACATGATGAACCCTCTTTAGTACTTTTTAATTAAAATAAAATAAAATAAAATAAATAATATATAATCAAAAAATTATAATTGTTTTAATGAAAAAAAAAAAAAATAAAATATTTTGGTTGGGGGGGGGAAGGAAGAAAGAGAGGGGGGGGGGGGGGTTTGCGTGGGGGGGGGGGGGGGGGGGGGGGGGGGGGGGGGGGGGGGGGGGGGGGGGGGGGGGGGGGGGGGGGGGGGGGGGGGGGGGGGGGGGGGGGGGGGGGGGGGGGGGGGGGGGGGGGGGGGGGGGGGGGGGGGGGGGGGGGGGGGGGGGGGGGGGGGGGTTACTGTCAATGACAAACCATGATAGGCAATTCATGAGAATTGGATTTCAGTTTCCATTACATTCTCTGGTTTGCCGAATGTCAATGAGTATGTTAACAAAAAAATTTACCTCAAGTAGTCATAAATTGGCTTGATATAGTTCGAGTTCGGCTCATTTTTATTTTGTTAAAAATAGAATAAATTAATTATAATTATAAAAATAGCTAGATATTATCCAAAAAAACAAAAAAATTGTCCAAAAAATAAAAATAGCTAAATAAGGTTTGAACCATAGAGAATGTAGATGGTTTCACTCAAATTGGAGCGGCACAAGTTGCTAAAATTCGGACACAAATTACAGATTGATAACAATATTGATGCATGGTTCATCCAATAACTTGACACTAGCTTAGGTGGATGGGCCTGTCACTCGCACCTGCCTGCTTCTTGTCTCTTGTTTTCTTTTCCATTTCCATTCCCACTCCCATTCTCTCCATATATTGCTCTTGTTTTCGTTTCGATTCCCATCCTCTCGATCTTCCTATATAATTTGCAAACCTTAGGGATCCCTTGTATATATATAGAATCTCAATCACACGAATTACCATCCTTTAATTATATTAATTATATTCCTTAATCCATACGGTTTACGATTTGATCCTAAAACCTTCCTTTTTCTTTTTTTTCCTTCCAAAACTAGCTCATCTGTATATTACAATAAAATCTATCCCAAAATCTTCACCGTTCCCATCATATAATAATCCATCTCAATCACATCAGGAAGCAAAATCCAAATGTCAATCTTTACCTTCTTTGATTAATATAAAAGTACATTTAGCTACATAAATTGCTCCATTGTGGAAAAAAAACAAACATTGGCAGAATAATTGCTGTCCCTATATTAATGTTCAGACCATATTGCGCAAATTTAATTTTCAGGAAAGTTGTGACAACATTTTTTTTTCTGGAAAGTTTTAAGATTTTTTTTGTATTTTCAGAAAAGTGGAATTTGGATTTGTTTCTTGCTAAGCAAGTTTGGGAAAGTTTAATTTGATTTTTTTTCTTTCCTAAGCAATTATTATTTTTGTATGATGTCGGAATAGGTCTTCGACTCTTCGTTGCTATATAAGCACAACCATATTCAATCACAGTATCAATCAAAAATCGAAAGTTTTTGCTTTAACTTTTCTGTGGTCTAGTGTTGGACGCGAAATAAGTAAAGACATTTGACGTTCAGGTATACGACATTACATTAGCCAAAAAAAAAAAAAGGTATACGACATTACCATCGTCAACAGTGTATGATCGAATAGACTAGCCGTAGTGCATAGGCTAAGAGAAAAACAAAATAGTTTGACATTTAATTTGTTTTCATATTGGATTTAAATAGTTTCGGGCACTTTGCATTCAGCTCGTTGGGGTCATTGTTTTGGTTACCATCATGGCCATGAAGAAGAAGAAGAACAGCACCATGGCAGAGAAGAACAAGGAAATCAACATCATGGCCGAGCCGCACGTCACCTCAGACAAAGATATTCAGGAGAAAAAGAAAATTGACAAGGTAATTTTTTTTTATCCTTTTTATCCTTTAATTTACTG
This sequence comes from Rubus idaeus, assembly GCA_030142095.1. Classification (NCBI taxonomy): domain Eukaryota; kingdom Viridiplantae; phylum Streptophyta; class Magnoliopsida; order Rosales; family Rosaceae; genus Rubus; species Rubus idaeus. The sequence continues at coordinate 4,529,245 of CM057971.1, forward strand.
ACAAAGGTTGCTAATCAATATTGCGTTACTGCCATTTCGTTTTAGGAGAAACCTCTGGTCTACTTAGAGATAGAAATTGATGGGGCCAACAAGGGGCGAATTATAATTGAGGTAATGTAAATCAGTGAATGTTTTTCCCTTTACCTTTGAAGAGTACTATAAAGTTATTTCTATCTTTTGAAATGTGCAGCTGTTTTATGACCGGGTTCCAAACACAGCCAATAATTTTAGGAATCTTTGTACAGGTAATTTTGAAGTTAATTTTTATGCTTATATGCATGTGAAAACATGATCGGAAGGTCATCTTGAGAGTGATTTATGATCGATGTATTATTTTATATAGGTTTTCAGAAACGTGGACGCTTAGGACATCCAGGGCAACTCCTCCACTATAAAGGATCGAAATTTCATCTCATAAATAAAGGACTTGTAGCCCTAGTATGTGTCTTTTTTTTAAGGTGTTTTATTTTTGCTATTCCTTGTTTTATGATTTATATTACATAATTTCTCACGTCTCTCTTTCTCGATCTCTGACTTTATGTACATAGGGCGGTGACTTCACCACCGGAGATGGTATGATTTTTAACTTGAAAAGTCTTTAATGAATACAAATTCTTTGTTTTAACTTGAAAATTCATGCATACGTACATGCATTTGTGAACTTTTACAGGCACGGGTGGGCAGTTTGCTATAAGATCCGGTGACAAGAAAACTTTTCGAGTTACTGATGTAGACATAGGGAAGCATGATGAACCCTATTTACTGTCAATGGCAAACCATGACAACATATTGACAATTGGATCTCAATTCTTCATTACATTCTCTGGATTGCCTCATCTGGATGGGTAATTAGTATTCATGCTTGTCTTAAATTAATGCCAGACAAGTTGTTTAATTAAAAGAGTGACTTAGTTATAATTATAATTGATGTTTTCAGGAGACACGTTGTTTTTGGCAAGGTTGTGGATGGGATCGACATACTTAACGAGATGGAGCGCGTGCCAACAACTTTGGGAAGACCAAAGGTACCCGTAGTCATTGTAGGATGTGGTGATAATGTGCATGAGATAGAGACACAGACGTAGACGGTTATCGATAGACTCAGGGAATGACAACGCAGAACCTCTTGCTACTTCTTATTAGGACCTTCTCTGTTTTTTTTTTTTTTAAGCCATGTTGGTATATATATATATATATATATATACGCGTTGAAATTTTATTATATTGATCTGTAATTTTTGAAAAAGATTTCTTATTGTAAGTTTGCGTATGTGTATTTGAGTGGTTCTACCTCTATCCATATCTCTTAATTTAGTTTTTGGACCTTTTCTCTTAATTTCAAAATTCTCATTTATACGAAGGCTGGCGAGAGAGAGAGAACCCATGCAATTCGAATGTGAGTAGCCAAAAATCCATACTTAAACTGAGTTTCTAAATCAAATTTTGGAACTTTCTATAGCACGAAAATCCATACAAACATAATCCAAAAAAAAAAAACATAAGCTGGCCACGCCAGTATATGTAAATTACTTATGCTTAAGGGCATCTCCAATGGTGTGACCTATACCTAAATCCAAACTCATATTTGAGTCTCCAAAATTGCACTATTCATATAGATTTTGGGGCATCACCAATGGTAAATCCTATACCTAAACCTAAAACCTATAATGGGCATCTCTAATGGTAAAACTAATACCTAAACTCAAACCTATATGAGTTAATCTTTCTTTATTGTTGTGTAATATTATATTACTATAATATTAATTACTATAAAATAATAATGTTTTTACCATTTACAAAGTAATTAATAAATAATAGTAGTAAATATTTTTTATTTTAATGATTTTAATTCAATACAAAAAATATTTTGGGATTTTTTAATATTTATTTCGAATTTTGGATCACTAAATAACAATATAATTAAATACAAACCGTCGAGATTGATTTTAAAGAATTTTGGGCCGTCAGATCTTCGCTAGATCCGTTATATATTTTTTTAAATAAAATTATTTTAGGCCAACCAGGACCGTCCATTTTAAATTGGACGAATCCTTGCCATTTATTAGATGACTGTTGGAGGGAGAGAGATTGCGTCTGGCGTGGTGGGCCCCCGCTTGTCCCCCACATGCGTCCGGCTTTCTTCTCTCCACTCGCACGTCTGGCGCGTTGCCTCCTTTCCACCCTTCCTTCCCGCGCGTGATACCCAATGATCCCTTCCCTTCGGCCTGCTCATTTTCTCTTCTGCCCTTTTTCTTTCCTCCACTTGTTGTGGCGCAACCCGGATATGTTTGAGTCTTTGATCTCAGTTTTGGAACAAATATGAGTCCAAATATAGGTTTGGGTCTCCAAAAACCTACCATTGGAGATGACAAAACCCAAACTAAGACCCATATTTAGGTTTGGGTCTCCACCATTGGAGATGCCCTAAAACAATTCTTGAAACATCTTATATATCAAATATAGTTGGTGTGCATCTTCGAAGCTTTTACATGAAACAAGAATAAATTGTGGGGTATATATTTCTATTATTTTTTTAGTTACATTAGAGAAGACCTCTATTATTAATTTAGCAGTCGGACTCGTTGAAAATAAAGATTTAAAAATAAAAATAAAAACTCGTAGAAATTAAGAAGCTGGTGAAGCCAATTAAGAGGGCTGTTCCCACAATAATAACTGTCGGAAATTGTCAAATTGAGGATATTTTAATATTAATTTCAGTTAGGTTTTAATCCTACCCGTTATTAAATTTGATCGGACTTAAGTTGGAAAAGTACCAATGAAAAAGGAAACAAAATAGGCTTGAATTCATATATATGATGTGTGTAATAAGATAAGAGGACAACTACTCGACAAGTGCTCAAGTGGTGTTTAAGTCATTTGGGGAGATCGATCTAAAGTTCTAAACCCTAGCTATCATATCTGTTCTTGACATTCTTAACTCTCGAAGTATTTGATTAATTACTCTATTGATGCAGGATTTTTTTTTAACACACACACTCTTACCCCATCTCATCCTAATATCCTAATAAGAGAGTTGAACTTAGGATCTTTCATGTGCCAAATTTGATATCAAACCACTAAGGTGAGAGAACAATTCAAGAGGTGTAAAGCTTCCCGAAAGGACCAACTTTGAGACTACAACTTGGGGCCCTGATATCCCGTTTAAGACCCATGAGAGCTTTATGATAAATTTTTGCACAAATCGTATCGTATCGTTTAGGGCAACAAAACTGCCTATAAAGTTTTTAGGAAAGTTTGATGATTAAATTTTAGCTTCTTTTAGATTTGTTTGTTGTTGAGAAGATTTACTTTAGATTTAAATTTCTCTTTTTCTTAGCAAAGCTAATTTATGATTCCTTGCTTAAGTTGGATCTTGGTTGCTATATAAGTATGGACGTGCTATGTATTTTTTTCACGAGTCATATTATTAATTAAAAATCCAGAATTTATCTCAAAAAAAATTTGTGGGGTCTAGGGTTGTGAAACAACTAAAGAGACCGACATCAAGGTAACTTTTGAATACTAATTTATGTTTTTCCTTCTCCACATCTTAGCTTGTTTTGTTGAATTTAGATGACAACGATTACTTTTCTTTTGTTGGATTTATATAACAACGATTTACTCTAATAATGTGAATTTTCAATTTGTTTGTTTTATTAAATTTTTTTTCACATCTTTTGTTTAATTATAAGTTTTAAGTATCTTCTCTTATGTTGTCAGTGATCGAGCTGTGGTTTGTTGGTTATTGACAAAAATCAACATTGTAGAAGTCACAAGTTCGAATATCATTGGCATTTAGAGATAAAGATAAAAATTGTTTCTTCTCTTAATTATTTTTGTTAATATAGACTTGTTAATTATTACAACCATACAATCAATGTGTTTACGTCCTAATTTTAAGTTTTAATAAGTCCCATTGAATTGCTAGCTAGCTGAATTGTCTCTTTTGCTAACATACTTTTTTTTTTTCAATACTGATCGATACGCCATTCTTACAACTATGCAGGAGTCTTCCTATCTATTTTATTTCTATGTATAATGGATGCACTTGATATTAAAAGGCACTTGAGTAATGCAGCTTCCGTTTGTTCGCATACATTGGAAGTTCGTTTTCATATTTCAACTCTAGATGTCGCGGACAAGGATGAAGAAATTTGTTACGGAATTTTTGAACCAGTTCCGAAACAATATTCTTATGGAGTAATAAGGAAGTTTAAAACTGAGGAGGAAGCCACTTCTCACTATCAAAGTTTGAAGGAAAATAACCCTAACCCCATTTATGTGATAAAACCAGATGGGCATTTGTCTCAGAATAACGAGGGAGGTGTTTATATGGTGAAATACTCTCGTTTGTTTGAAAAACTTGAGCATTGGTTGGATAACTTTCAAAAGAAGAATAGGTCAGATGACGATCTTTACAGGATTTTGAGCAAACTTGGACCAGCTTTGGAGTACCGGTATAAAGAGACGCGTTCTATTGGTGATATACTAAAGGACACAGTCATAACCGATGATGAACAAGTTTTCTTCTGGAATTGGGCTCCACAAAGTCGAATCTTTAAGACAGAAATTGGTGTTCTTTTGAAGTTTATCGTAGAAATTAAGAAGCTGTTGAAGAATCCCAACCGTCTTAAGGCGTTTGAGGATTTCATCACAAGGCTCCTTCTACCTCCTGGAGTTGCAGATCCAAATGATGATTTACAATTTTGGGTGTTCAATTATCCTGTATTCATGACCAAACGAAAGGGTGTAAGATTTCTGGAAGCGTTGCATAAGTTGGTGGCTGATTACACATGTGGAGTGAAACAAAATAGATATTTCATGAGTGCACTCTCAAATTATGATTCAAGCTGGAAAAATAAAGTGAGCCCCAACAGTGTGTTGAACGCTGTTTTGATTTATCGTCGTGGTTACCGTCATAAGGGCCATGATCTACCGAGGTTTGCATATAACTGTGTCAAACACTACACACAGTGTGCGCGAAATTTGGGAATGGTATATGTTCTCACTTTGAGAAGTTATAATTTTTGTATTAATTCTGACCCAAATATATATAATCACTAATTTGATGTGTTCTTGTTTTTTCTTTCCTTGCATGAACAGAATGAACTCACGCAAACTGGTGTTCTAGACTTGTTGTTATCTGTTCAATCTTTTGAAAATTTGCTAGAAGATTTTTTTGAAGCATTATTCAGTTATCTAAAAGGTGTGCATAATCCTGCTCTGAAGTACTCATCCGAGATGATCCTGGACATGCTGAAAGGTGTGCAAACTCATACTAGCTAATATAAATTATTTGAACAGGTTTTATATATATATATATATATATATATATATATATATATATATATAGAGGTTTGATTAATAGTTTGCACTGGTGTGTGTGTGTGTGTGCGTGACTTTTCTGATATTAATTATCGGGACCGTTCATCGTTTAGATTTATTTTCAAAAATTATCCTTGCAAAAAATGACAGGAGGAATAGGAAAGTCTTTGGAAGAAAATGATCATTGAATGATAACCTAAAACAGAAGATCGAGATGATCGAGATGATCGAAGAGAAGCACATATAGATCATATCTGTTTGGTTTCGCTATATAGTCGATTTCGGATAAGGTTGAAGCGTGAATATGGTAATCAAATGGTAAATAATTTCCGATTTTTTTTTTTTTTTTCGTTTAAATCGTTCGGCAATAAGTTATCATGGTGGGGCTGTATATATATATATATATATATATATATATATGTGTGTGTGTGTGTGACTTTTCTGTTTAATTATCACTTTATTGACAGGAGGGGAAAGTTTTTGAAGAGAAAAAAAAAAAAAAGATAAAGATGATAGAAGAGAAACACATATAGATCATATCTGTTTTTTTGTTGTGATTTTTTTTTTGTTTTTTTGTTATCGTTCGGCAATCAAATTTCTGCCTTTGTCTGTGTTTTTGTTGGATCATCACTAAAAGGTGTCCACACACTCGATGGATACGTGTGGAAGTGAGTGGGTTAAAATGTAGTACGTTTTGCTGCTAATTTTTTAATTAATTGTTTATTACATTTGACATTTATGTCCTTGATGATTAAGTTGTTAGTAATGATTTTTTAATCTTTTAAGTATTAAAGTAAAAAAAATAAGTTATCGTTGACAATATATATATATATATATAATATATATATATTTTTTTTTTTTTGAGAAGATATTCTCTTAATAATAGTTTATTAATAATAGAAAATTACTCATAAGTTGCAATTGAGAACGTTCATATACATATCAGTAGTGTTTACATGCTCAGCCAAGTCCATGCTCAGTTATGCTCAGCCACCGTTGAATTTAAATCCAATGGTGGAGAATGATGGAAAAAGAAATATATTTAAAAAAAGAAATATGCTATGTTAAACTGTTATTGACCTAATATGTGATTAAAGTAGTACATAGAAAATAAATTTCTCATTTTATCTATTTGTTGTAGAAGTTATATATAACAAACCAAAAACTTAAGGAAGGTTTTGGACTTTTGGTCAATGATTCTCAGGTAAGAAGGTGCCGGTCCTTACTTTTTTATGGTGCAGAGTTTTGATCTCAGCCGTCAGATCCGTTTTAAATGACCTGATCTGACGGCTGAAATTAAAACTCTGTAGCATAAAAAGTAAGAATCTCCTTAGCAGAGAAGGCCTGAGGTTTTGGTTCATCACCAAACTCTTCGTTATCTCCATTTGAGTAAGGGACAACTCATTTGGAATATTCTAAAAGATGATGTTTTGTGTTTTAATGTTTCTATGTGCTAAAAGCATTCGCTCGACGCCTATTATATTGTAGTTTTAGATGAGAATATAAGATTGAAGTATGGATTTTGATGGTTCCCTTTTGAAAACTTGGAAATATTATTGGCTACTTCTCGACTTACCACCCTTAAGAGTGAAATTAATAAAGAATATTTACTTGTATTGTTCTAGGTTTTGTATCATCGATTAGTACTCTGTTTAGACTCATCGATTATGCCATTTTTATGGTCTGTAATGCTCCTTCTTAGGATGCCCATTTTAAGGATTGTATTCCTCAATTAATCAATAAAATTTCTGCTTTTCTAAAAAAAAAAAATAGAGAATATTTACTTGAAATTGGTTGCAGTGTGGAGTTGCATTAGATTGCCTTTTTCTTTGTTTTTATTTTTCAGATTGAAGGGGTGTAGTGACTGAGGATTTGTGGATTGTTTTGCACCATAAGGCCTCGTTTGGTTCACGGAATGGAAAGGAAATGAAAGTGAATCCTTTTCACTTTTCCATGGAAAGGAAAATAAAATTTCCCACTAACTTTCTTTTCCGGTGTTTGGAAAGACCAGGAATATAGTCAGTAACCATCATTGAATTTCCATTATAGTGTTTGGGTCTTGTAAATTATGGCATTAAATGCAGGGATAATTTCGTCCTAAAGTGAATTTGTTTCCTTGTCATTTCTAAACGCATGAATTTTGGGAGAATCAATAAGTTTCCATTCTCATGGCCCAAAATCTGCGAACCAAACATGGCCTAAGGGTATTTAAGTCAATCAAAGGGGTATAGTGAGTATTATGAGATAATATATATATGGGTACGTTGTAGTGAGTATTTTATTTTATTTGGCCAATAGGAATAAGTTATTGCTAAGGAAAAAAAAAATAGTGTTTCTATTCATACCTTCAAAATTGAAATTTAGACATTCCCACTTATTAGAGGTCCAAGTTAGCCCATAAATAACCATAGAGCACATTTGTTGAGACAAGGAGATGTACGTATTGTTGCTGATGATGATGGCAATGCACTTGAACCTAGATTTTTGAACAACTCTTCTATGGAGAATATCGGCAGGATAATTGCATTTTTATTATTATTATAGGACATTAGTTTTGCGCGCACACACACACATATCTTAAGATAGTCGAATCCAGAATCTCTTATGATACAATCTTGGTGTCAAACTACTACACCAACCACAGGCGGAGCCACACTTGGGCTCACCTGGGCTATAGCCCAGGTAGACTTTAGGGGGAAAAAAAATTATGTATAATTAATCTATTTTTGTTGTATAATTAAGCAATTTTTCATATGTAATTAAGTCACTCCCTCAATTTCAGCCCACCATATTCTCACAATGTTAGCCCACCATTCTTTTAGCCCACCCTAGTTGTGTTTTCTGGCTCCGCCATTGACACCAACCACTTTGGATCTAATAATTGCATCTCAGAAGATGTACATATTGAAAGTGATGTTAAACCTCCAGAAGGGGAAGTGAAGTGCGGTAGCGGAATTCATATCTGTAAGAATATTTGAACAACTACAAGTCTTAATATATTCTGTTAATTTTTGCTTACAAAGAAAATAATAACCGAGAGTATATATACTAGGCTGGAGCATAGAAAAGATAACAAACTTAGGGCCTGTTTTAAATAGCTTTTCGGATACTCAAAAGTGTTTTTGAAATAAATAAAAAAATTAATTATAAATATATAAAAAATTGAAAAAAAATAAAATATGTCTTAGGTGAGTTTTATAAACACTTAGAAGTGGTTTTGAGAAACAATTGACAAGTGCTTCATTGTATAAAAGTGTTTTTACTAAATTTAAAAAGCGTTTTTAGACATTTCAGAAGTAATTTCAAACATGTCGTTAATCACTAGTACCACCGGACACAACTAGCATAAGCAACGTGTTTCTAACACTGTGAAAGAAACTAACAGAGACGCTAACGGCATCATTAACAGACACCGACCACCCCACCTGGGAGGAACCATAATGTATGATCACTCAAGTCCCAAGCCATAGATCAAATTGTTTTTGCAGGAAGCTAGCCACCTGCCGAGTGTAACCATATGAACGAAAGCGCCGGCGCCGCCAACGTTCGTACGCCATTCCCTTAGTTTCTTCCAAATTCAAGTGCTCGTATGCCCTGACAAATAAGGTTTACTTGTAGTTTTAATTAGGACCACCATCTGGTATCATTGGGAGTTTATGACCACAAGACTATCTGGAAAGGTATATATACAAATTAATTTGCTGCCCACCTCACTAAAAATGCCATGTGTTTATCCCTATAATCATGGTTACTTGACAATTTTTTTTTCTTTTCCTAACCATAAAACACATGGATTCTAGCTCTTTTATCCTTTTATTTTTAGAGATCGATTTTTATTTTTTAAAATCTTTTAACTTCTATTTCGATCAATCCCTACTAATTCTTCCTCCTCCCGACGTACCCATCATCCTCAAACTACACATATCCATATCATATCATAACCAATTAAACATCATTTAATTAATTTCAACTCAAAAAGTGAATTGATTAGCATGCAAAGAGTGAGACCATGGTTTTTTTTTTTGCTGAGGGAGAGATCCATCCGATCTTAAAATGGAGGAAGAAAAGTGATAAAGAGTATATATTCTCATATATGGAGAATCGATCAACAAGTGATTTAGGGTTCTATCCGGTTACTTTTATATATCCTAAATATGTATGTGGCTATTCTCAATGCAAGTATGAAAGTTAATCAGTAAAATGAATTGAGATACCAAAATAATAGTTTACAAACCTAACGAATCATATTAAGTGTCAAATGACGTATTTAAGGAGTTGAAAATGTGATTAGTAGTTTAGAATAATATTAAAAGAGAAGATCTCAAATTAATATATATGTTTCATTTAAATTGGAGCGGCACAGCAAGGTGCTCAAATTCACAGACATATTTTGGCAAGACTTGCTAATAATCTTGGTGGTTCATCCAAAGACTTGCTCGTAATGGCTATAGTAATACCGTACTTCACCTAACACAAAATAGCTTCTTTTTTCTTTTTTTTTGGATCCAATCCCTCAACTAATAATAAAAAGAAAATTAACATAAATAAACATAAATGTTCTTGTAGACTTGCACTTCTGAACTGATCAATCAAGCCTTTGGAGCCTGCTTTTGCAATGATGCTTTGCGATGGATCTGTCACATACAATTCATAACAAATATATATTAGTTTACCAACTTCTTATAAATTGTTGCGCAGCTCATAGCTCATATACATAATAACACAAAGAATCAAAAGAGACGAAGGCCAGGTACTGAATATATCCTCATGCTTATAAACACAAATAAAAATATATACATATGCTTATGAAAATAATTAAGCTTCATTTTTCTATTCTCCAAGAAGACAAGATAGAAAGACATTGCAAGAATTGGCATACATTTCTGTAAGCTTAGCCATCAACCAGCACATTCGTCACTTGGTGGAAAAGGGAGCCAGGTTGGGGGCAAGATTGGTGCTCTAGATATTCTCTAAAAAAGATTATTAGAAAAAAAAATCCTATTAAGAGAGAAAAACGTACATGGCGCAAGACAAGTGTAAAGAAAAGAAAAGGCTAGGGCCTTATAATTGGAAATCAAATTAGATCGGCCTGGTTCTTTCTATTCCACTTTCTCTGGAGGCTTTTGAAATCATCGGTTACAATTCGTACAAGGTGCTTATACAAAGACAAATATATTATTGATGATCGAGTTCAATTTTTTCTCAAACAATAAAATAAAATTTGTTTTAAACAAGTATATATACGACTAATTTTTGTTGAATATAGGCAGAAGTGTCTAAATAATAACCACACGACATAATTTTCATAGGGTGAAATATCACAAAACACACAAGGATACCATTTTAACAATTTAGAATCTATTACAGAATCGATTAACTAGACAAGAAAGTAACTGAGACCAAAGATAACAGCATAACATCAAGCCAGTACTTTCTAAAAGTTCTTAGCACAACAACCAATTTGGTTTAAGCTAGCATGCCAGGGTCACATTTAGAAAATAAGAGATGCAGAATATAATTAAGTTCAGTCGACCAAAGATAATAAGAAAACCGATGATAACAAGTAGCTACACATACATGCTTTGCAAACTCTTTGGATCAGGTGAGTCTTGTTGATTTAACATCACTCATCCTCTGTTCGTGCAGGTGAATCCCTATTAATATAAACAGTTAAACACAAAACAACCGAGTAAATTAGGGAGGAATAAATTAATTAATGAATGAAGCTAGATAGGTGCTTGCTTACATTGCGACAGTGCAACCGAGTAATCTGCTAGGGGGGATATCAATAGTAAGGATTCCATCTGAGAGTAGTCGAGCAACGAAAGAGGGTTGAAGAGAGCTGCTGCTGCAGGGAACGTGGTCGAATGTGAATTTGTGGCAATGAAGCTCACAACGATCTGGTTCCTCCAAAGATTGATCCCAAACCAAAGCAAACCTGTGGGTTCCGATTTGGAACAAGCACGGTAAAAAGCTGTCTAGGTACAGGTGCTTGTCCTCCACGTCTGGGAGGACCGGGAGCGCCCCATTAAGGCCCTTGACCGGTTCATCGAGCCATTTACGCCGGCGAATATCAAAAACGTACACACCAATGTCGGTGTGGGAGCTCCGGTCAGTGGGATGATCTGTCCCAAAGCATAATAAGTAGGAGTCACCATAAAGCACCACTCCCGGGGTCCAGTGACCCCAGAAACCGGTAAAGAGGCAGTCCCACTCATTTTTCTCCAAATCATAACGAACCATGATACTGGAACCACCCACGCAGCCATATCCATGGGAGTAAGCATAAATATTCTTGTCAGAAATACCAAGCAGCTGTGGTGTAGTCCCAAAATCGGTTGGGAATTTGGAGGGTACCTCCGTGCGTAAACCGCCGCCCCTAGGATCCATACGGTAACATTCTCGAGGTTCCAAGATATAGATGAGATCGTCTTTGCAGCAGGCCACTGAGTCAGTCTGATAATACGCTGCAAAGGAACCCTCTTGCCCCCAACGCCATTCCGTTTCTTCTTTTTCCAAGTCCAAGTAATCATATCCACAATAGGGCTCCAGACCGCCCATTTTAGTTGTGCGTTTCGACCCACCAATCAGGTATAATCGGGAGTTCAACACCACAAGGCTATTTGGAAATCGATCGTAATCGAATTGAGGGAGATTAAGTTGACGGAAGATTACCTTATCATCATCATCATCATCATCTTCAGATCCACTACTTTGCCTTTGCCGTGTACTCTCTTCTTCCCTTGGCCGCCGTCCATCCTCAATTACAAACCATAAACACGATTTGTGCTCGCCCTTGACCTGTAGGTAGATGGGCCTGTCCCTCGCATCTGACTGCTTCTTGTCTCTTGTTTTCTTTTCCATTCCCACTCCCACTCTCTCCATCGCTCTTGTTTTCGTTTCGATTCCCATCCTCTTGATCTTCCTATATAATTTGCAAACCCTAGTTCGATCTACTCTTCTCTGCTTTTTTTATTTTGTTTTAGGAGGACTACGACTACGAGAGTACTGATCTAGGGAACCCTTGTATATATATAAAATCTCAATCACACGAATTACCATCCTTTAATTATATTAATTATTTCCTTAATTCATACGGTTACGATTTGATCCTAAAACCTTCCTTGTTTCTTTTTTTCCTTCCAAAACTAGCTTATCTGATTTCACAATAAAATCTATCCCAAAATCTTCACTGTTCTCAACTTCTCATCATATCATAATCATACCAATCACATCAGGAAGAAAAATCCAAATCTCAATCTTTAGCTTCCTTGATTAATATAAAAGTAGTTTAGCAACATAAATAGCTCCACTGTGAAAGAAAAAAAAATCATTGGTAGAATAATTGCTCTCCCTATATTAATGTTCATACCAAATTGCGCAAATTTAAATTTTCAGGAAAGTTGTGGCAACATTGTTGTTCTTTAGGAAAGTTTTGAGATTTTTTTTGTATTTTCAAATTTCGGAAAAGTGTAATTTGGATTTCTTTCTTGCTAAGCAAGTTTTGGAAAATAATCTTCCCGCTAGGTTTTCCTCCCAATGTTTGGAAACGCTGCCACGTTAGGAAAGAAAACAAAAAGGCCAAAGCATTTTGACATGTTGAAAACAGAGTGGGCTGGGCTGCTTTGTTTGGTCTGGGCTGGGGCTGGGGCTGTACTTTCCCAGGCAGCTTTGGGCAAAATATTTAATATTCTCTGCACCAGAAAAAGAAAAAAACTCTTTGCTTACTGGAGTCTTGGTTATTTGAAGCCTTTGCTCTTTCGCATCTCTCTCTGAGTTCAGGTGCTACCAGCAGGTTAGTAATAAGGGATGTCATCTTTCCTTAGCCCCCTAATTCTTATCAAATTTCCTAAATCATTAACAATTTTCTCACTTTAATCTCCAATTTTCATGGGTTCTACGCTTTCACATCCTTATTTTTTTTTCTTGATTTCAAACGGTTACGCATCTCTTTTGTATCCCATTTTGGGATTGTATAAACAAATACAACACAAATCGAGTAGAAATCTCTTAGTTGCTTTCGTTCCTGTGCCGGAAGTTTTCAGTTTTCTGCAAAAGTTAGAGCTGTTGTAAAAGATGGTGTTGCTTTTTGGGTCATTGGAGCTAAAACATAGTTCATTCGTATACACAAAGTTGAATTATGTAACTGATCGATCTAAGATCTAATTAATGATCACCCTTTGTATAGATTAATCAGAGGCTAGAGTTCATTTTAGTTTAGGGAACTGAATGACCGCACAATGTGGTTCTTGGCTTAGATCTAGTTCGATTCGTAAAATGTCTGCATTTTCATATACAAATATATGGGATATAAACGTGAAGTCAACTTTTACAGACTTGGCTTTCATCTTATGCTATCGTATCTTGAACTCTTGGGTAGAAAAAATTGTTGAAGTATTCTGCTTTTTGTCATTTGCATATTAGTTGAAGAGGGGATGAGTAAAGGGGGTTTTTGTGGCTGAAACTTGAAGTGAGATGTAGCTTTGTATAAAATAAACTTCTTCATTTTTCAGGTAAATGGGTTTGTGGACGCTACTTGAAGGCTTCCTGCTTCTTGCAAATGCTCTAGCTATATTGAATGAGGACCGGTTCCTTGCACCTAGGGGATGGAGCTTCTCAGAATTCTCTGTGGGCAGGACAAAGTCATTCAAGGGACAGATTATTGGTCTCATTTATGCAACACAGTACCTGAGAGTTCCTCTCGTGCTACTTAATTCCATCTGCATTGTTGTAAAATTGATATCTGGATGATGCCAAATGAGGTAAGAATTAAGATATAGATTTCTATTTCTGAGGGATAATATCTTTCTTACTGGTTTGGATTTGTTTGTTGCATAATGTAGGATTAGTAGACACTTCCATAATTGGACATTAGGTCAGAATTGAACCATCTAGGATTTTCTGGTATTTGGAAGAGTGGGGTTTGTCAGCTAAAATTGTACATAGGTGGTTGAGATTCAATGCCTTTCAAATTCAGCAGATTTTTCTTCTTCTTCCTCTTCCTTTCGCCCCTTGCATCATATGTTCCAAACATACTTAATCTTGAATATTGATTCTCATTTCGACTCTGGTGATACATGTGGTTAAACACTTTTATCGGCACAGACTTGACTTTTGTGCTATTATCCCCTGGTTTGGAGTAGTGTGCAGTTTGTGATTCCATAGTGTTTTGACAATAAATCAAATGCCATACTACAGCTTCACTCTACAATAATAAAATGTAAAAGAGCAAGAAAGTATTTGGTTTGTTGAAAAAGTTTACATCTCATTTAAACTATCATATCAAGTAGCAACAACTTGCTAAATGTTGTTTTACCTCTGTCCACACAGAAAATTGTTGAAACACATAGATGTCATGTTCATGATAGCAGCATATGTTAGCCATAATAGTAGGAAATGTCATGTTGTCTTTTACTAGGGGTGGTCTTTTCCTGAGATTGGCTGAGTTCTTTTCTGTGCTAGGTGAAAACTGCTAGTCATTGAAGCTTTCTGTTTCTTAATGCAGGTTTTGTGCAGATTCATCAAATCGCTATGGGGAGTCTGCCAAGTGCCACTTGCATCTTCTTTTTCTTGGAAGGCTGAAGCATTAGGTTGATAGATAGTGTTTGCTTTTTGTGATATTGAAGTAGATCTTTCACCTCATTGTTCGAAACCTTTTTGACTTTAGATAGTAATTGTTTGAAAATATCCGTCTCTGATGATGATGATAAATGTGTCTTCTTGCTTGATTTTGCATGTCTATTCAATCCTTAATTCTTTAAATGAAGAATTGGATACTTTGGCATGATCCAGGCTTGGTGAGAATCAGCTCTACTGGCACTGATAAGAACTTGTGACCCCAGAAATCTAGTAAAAGTTTCCAATGTGTAGAGAATCTATGCCATTATTCAGTATTCAATTGTTATTAAAGGAGTAAATTAAATTTATTTATGAATATTTAAGTCCGTAAAATATGTTTTTAAGTTTTTATCACCCTGTGCTTTGGGTGTTGACCTTTCCAAAGCCAACAGATGGTCTTTTGTTACTGTTTTGTTCTTACTCTGGTCATAAATCTGAGGAACCAAGTGTAGAGAATCTATGCTATTATTTGTTTTTTTTTGGGTCTCATATTATTTGATGCTTAAGCTTTAAATGAAGTAAATGCACACTAAAAACAATTGTGGGATAAATATTGAAAAGAAAAAAAAAACAAATCATAGATCAGCAAATACATGGTAATGTTTGGAATCTACTGCTATGAGCCTCAAAGCTGATATTGCAGCTGTAACTGACAAGAAGCCAAAGACGCAAATATTGAGCCAATGCCAGAGCTTTTGTGATGAAGTGAGCTTGTCCTTCTTCGCCACCAGGTACATATGGTTTGCGAGAATGAATGTAAGAGGGAATGTGCTGATGGCGCCTGTGAGGCTCATGAAATCTCCAAGGAATGGTAAAAGAGCTGAAACCAATGTGTTAACAGCTAGGTAGCCGCCTCTAACCGTAATTCTGAACGTCAAGTTCTGGATTTTGAATGCACTTCCTGTAATCCCAAACCTCGTGTCCAGATACTCATACATTGGACTTGCAAATATCTACAAGCAGATGTGAAAGAATATTGGGTTAGTAAAGGTGCAGAAATATTCGCAAGAAAAAATGAGATTCTCAGAAAAGTGAAAGTGGGAAAGAAAAGACATACATGCAAAGCAATGACTGATTGCAGGAAGGCACAAATATTGGCAGATGCCTTCACCCAAACCGGTCCGTTGACATTGTTGAGCAAATATGCTGATGTAGAGTTCCCATATGCCCAATACCCTACAAAAGTTACAGCATACATTGGCAAAACTCCAGCTGTGAACTGGAAGTACAGAGCTTTTAGCATGTTTTCAACCACTGGCTTCCTCACTGTAGCCTGTCACATAAACACAGCCAAAAACGGAGAGTGGATAAGGTACACAAAATGTACATGGAGATGAAGGATACACAAAAACTGCTCAAACTTAAAGGTCCGGTGACTATTTCACTAAAATGCATAGCATCCATGTATTCAAATTTTTAATGAAGATCCTAGGTTCTGGATTGAGAACTCAAAGAATTTAAATTCCAGGTACCTGTATCTCTGGAAGCATTCCCGTATTGAATGCGAAAACAAGGTTAGCAGCTGCTCCAATTGTTGTAAATATTTTGCCTACATGTGTCCCTGGGACGCTATAATCCCTGGGTGGTGCTTTAATTCCTAGAACAACATAGTTACTGTTAATGCATATTACTTAATTCAAACTAGCTAAATAAGAAAATGACACTTGAAAGAACTTCTAGCAAAGAAAATATCATATTTTCCACTAACATGACCCGTAAAAGATAAGTTGTATGATCCTTACCATCTTTTATTGACAGGACCAGTGCTGCAATAATATATACCAAGCTCAAGACTGTTGAAACCCCCAGCCAAACCCTTAGAGCCGACAAGTGTGGTATCCCAATGGCAAATAATGCACACACAAAACCAGCTATGGCGATAAAGTATGGGAGCTTCATAACATGGTCATCCCTGAACAGAACATAGGCAGCCTGCATGATAATTGGAACGACTACCAAATTTTAGGAACATAATTCAAACTCCAAAATGATATTTGTAGAGAACGTTGAAGCTGATGAATGACGGTTAGGCTTGGATTTAACATATATCCATTTCCTCATTTAGTCTCACCTTGAGGGCCTGGCCAGCCAAAATGATATATCCAGTGTTAATCATGAAAAGATTGACATATTGCAATCCCCATGTAAGAGAATAAGCTTTCTTGCCTGCAATGCAGTAGCCCCATCAGAAGCCGGAATCGTGCAACAGTAGATAAAAATGATAAGAAATATATTCAATCAATTCTTAGGGTTTACTCGTACCATATATAAATCCTGCAAGATCTCTATATCTGATGTGCCTCTTTCCCCCTAATAAATGTAGCTTGGCAATAAGAGTATTTGCATAGAGTGATATTGCAGTGGCTAAAAGCAAACCGATTACACCGCCTATCCAACTCAGAGGAACCATGACAGTCCCAGAGTATCCCAGGACATATGCACTGTTGATACCGGTTGTGAGTACAAAGCCCGCTTGGAACCATGAATCTATGAACACCAACAAATGTAATGAACTCAGAAAGAGAGCAATGTCAACAATTAGCCATTTGAAACATTGTAATAAAGATCACCATTATTCTAAATTCTCTATTATCAAGGAACCCCATTTCCCAACTCAAAAGCATTGTAAGCATTCACTTCCCAATTCAAACTTCACATATTTTTGGGGTTTTTTTTTTCATCAAAAAAAATTTCCATCATCTCCATGATTGAATTTTCATAACAGAATATACAATCAAAACAACCACACCTGAGTAATTCTAAACAAACCCAGATGAAAATCAAGCAGAGAAAAACGAAATGAATTAAGAAATTGAACCTGTGCTAATCTGATGAGCGGTTTCTGGGATTTCCACCCCCAGTTTTTCTGCATCGTAGACTTTCCTACTGGGCCCAGAATCGACTTCACTACCACCACTTGTAGTCATCTCCTGATGATTTTGCAAGAGCCAAAGGTTCTGCTCCTCTCCTCCTTCCTCCTCCTCCTCTTCAGAAATCACAGCCAGCGTAGCCCTAAGCGGTGCTCTGCTCTCTCTTTTATAGCAATCTCAGCTGAATTCCAGCAAAGAATTCATTACAGCCAGAAAAGGCAGAGCACCCAATTTAGAAAAGAAAAGAAAAAAAGATTAAAACTTTTCAAAGTTTCAAGCTTTTTATTCACTGTCCGTCGCTTTTTCTCTACAACCACTCGTATGAGTCGCTGCGTTGTTGGAAGCGCGTGGGCGTCACTCGTTGAGTCGTCTTGCTTGCGCCACCCGAGAAATAAAATCTTAAATTCCTGTCCCGTGGGGGTTGGCTCGCTCGTTTTAGATTGGTTTTTTCTGGGAGTGCGTGCGTGACGTATGCAATCATTGCAGTGACGGCTAACAAGGAGCCACGTTCCCCACACCCAATTAGATCGTTTACTGATTACTCTGAATAATTGGCGCGTTTTTGACCGGTAGTAACTACTTTTAACAAGATCTCGCGGCGATTTTTTATATCTTATAATATTTTATTTTAAACAAAAAATTAAAGATTTGATCTGGGGTAAAAACAAAACAAAACAAAACAGATCTGATCTTTGAATTGACAAGTCAACAACCCCTAATTCCAGTTTGTTTCCAAACTGATTTTCGCTGTGGTGCTGAGAATGCCGCAAAATGTTGTGCAGCATTAGGAAACAGAAGTTATGATTAAGAAAAAAAAAACCCATGATTCAAACTTTCAAAGCACCTATAGGGCCTGTCTAAGTGGGCAACTAGGAAAGTCGGATTTTTCTGTTCGATCTATGAGTAACAAGTCTGTCATAATTTTTCCGTTGAATTTGTAAAAAATATTATATTTACTTGCATAGCATTTATTCAGCGCAACATAATCAGTTTTATTAAGTCAATAAATAACGTCACAAATAAAAATACAACTGAATGTGGCGGCTTCGTGGGTTTTATAGACAATATACAAGGTCCGGATTGAATCTTTATCTCATATTTTCTTCCCTCGGGTTTGTCATAACTTTTTCCTCTTCATCCGTGACTAATTTTTTCTAGAGACAACCTATTGACAAAATGGGATACTATAAAATAAGGAAACAATATAATGGGTGTGATGGAGTTGAAAACGGTTAAAATGATGAATCAATCATAACAATTGAGGAGTGTTCTTCATCAAGATGCTCGAGCGAGTAAAAAAGAGTATTGATCGAGCATCTTGATGAAGACTCTCAAGTACATCAAAATGAACATATATAAGAGATCAAACAACTAAGAGGATCACTCAAGCTAGTTGAGTCCCCTCACAAGCTATGATCGACTGGTATTAATTAATAAAATGCATGTATGCCGTTCATCAGAAAGCGAAAGTAATGTGGAGATTCTAATTCTTTATCAAACTTTCTTTTCGACTGAAAGCAAAAGCATATAGCAATTTAATTAGTAGCATCTCTTAAAGATCGATCGAGAAGTGGCATACATGATAATATTTTCACAACAAATCAACAAGCATGGATTCCCAGAACCTGATTAGGATTGGGCAGTGCAAAAGAGCTCTCGCACTGAAAGCCCGGCCACTAGGACTTTTGATTAGTGGAAAGAAACAATAAGGCATCAATCTTTGATCTTTAATTATTATGTGCTCGATCCCCACAACAATTTGTTTGCATTGATCAGGTTCCTTTCATTTTCCATTTATTTAGGTTTCTATGATGATTGATACAGTAATGATTCCATTGTTTCAAGGCCCTGATATTTTTCAGTTGCTCTTATAAAAGAAGCTGGGAAATTTTAGTCACAATAAAAAAAAAAACTAGAAAAGATGGTGTACGTACGTCGTTCTACTTTGCTGTCTACTCCTGCATTTTGCTAAGGCTTTCTAAAAGCTAGCAATATCACTGATCAATCATCAAGCTAGTGCGCTGGTGCTAATCCCATTAACAAGCTTACAAAAACAGCAACATACGTACATTCACCGAGCAAATGATTGAAACAAAGAGAATTAACATAAGAAGAGAAGCAAAACAGAAGGACCGATCGAAACTCAGTTATAAGCATCAAACGCAGAGAATCCTTATTAGAATAATTGTTTAAAAATATATACAAAATCTGAATGCACATAGTTATTCCTGTACGTACTCCAATTCTTCTCGTTTCTAGCTAGTCTCCATGCCATGCCATGCCATGAATTCGATAGCTATATCAAAAGTAGGGTTTGTGAGTAGTACTGAATCGCTATAAACGAGGCCAAGATCTCCCCAGGCAATTGCTCAAGGGTATATTGGCCGCTGCAAACCTGGCTTCTCTTTTTCATGACATTCAATCCTGATCAATTTGCCATGGTGTTCCAACACAAGCGTACTACTTTCTATGACGAAAATTGGTTTGAATTGTGTTACATTCTTTAAAATTGGCAAATCAGCTCTGTTAAATTTGTAGAGAAAGGTCCAGGATTCGGGTACATTATATTCTCTCATTACCCAGAATTGAATATCAGGCCAGCAATAATGCCATATACAAAGGCATTCTCCTAAAAGAACCAGGAGACCTATTTGGTTCTCATAATTTACGTCGTTTATAGAAAAAGTCAACGGCATTTGCCGGAATTCCTCGTTTGCCAAATCAAAACCGGTGAAAATTGGCAGCAGCTCGTTTCCCACTTCATTCCCTGAGATCCAATGCAGTGCTTCATTTGCTAAAACTCCCCTTAGGTCGCACCAGCAACGAGGGACTTCAATACTTTTCCAAACTTGCAATGAGAAGATCTCAACATGCAGCCGCCTTGATCCCCCAAATATACCGTACGTGAATGACAACTCCAAAGAATTTTGCAGTCATCTGTGGCTGACACATAACCATAACCATAACCATAAGCTCCAAACAATCTGTTTCCATCCCTAATCTCTGAAGTTGGGATAGGCAATTTGCGGACGAATCCAGTTTATGGGTTTAGAGTTGAAGCCTATATATAGGCTTGTAGGTGAAAAAAACAAAAACAAACAAACAAACAAGACTAGAACAGACTATACAAATGAGCTTCTTGGGCCACAATTTGGCTCAAAGTAATCCAAAACGTACAATACGTTCACATCCAATTTAACCACATCCTAAGCATAATGCATCGATTGATCTTCTTCACTCAAGTTTCAAACCATATTGTCCAATGTTTTATTTTTGTTGTTACTTTTTTTTTTAACTTTCTCCTTGGTAAGGTTTCAATGCACATACATGTTGAAGATGAACCCTGTCTACTCAACCTCTCATGGTTAGTCGGACGTTAGAAACAAGAAGTGCCAAAGAATTTTTGGAACATGAGGAGTGGAAGAAATGAAAACCTCACGGAGTCTAATATATGGTACTTAATTCACTCTTAGATTGAAGCATATATAGCTATCTGACATTCTGACATTCAATCCTGATGAACGTACTCCCTCGCTTGAAATATAGAGAAACAGAACACAAAGGATTGAACTCAATTAATTAAACTGTTAGAGAATCCAAATTATAATAATTTAAAAAAAGAAGAAGAAAACAGCGTTTGAATGATGCATTAATTTGAATGTACCTCTGTTGGTCACTTGGGTGCCCCATGATGTACCACAATCAATTGGCTACTGAAATTAGAGTTTGATCATATTGAATCGCGTCAAAGGACCATGAACCCTCTGGTACCTCCTCAAGCTTATATCGGCCGCTACAAACTGGCTTCTCTTCTTTATGAAATTCAATCCTGATCAACTCCCTTGTGTGAATCACTTTGAACACAACTGCACCACTTTCGGTTACCCAAACGGGTTTCCAGTGTACTACTCTAGATGGCACTTTCGATAACCGTAGAAAATTGGCGACATTAAATTTATAGAGTAAGGTCCAAGACTTGCGCACATTATATTCTTTCATTACCCAGAATTCAATATCATCAGAAACAGGGTTAGAACACCATACACAAAGGCATTCTCCTAAAAGAATCAGGACTCCCATTTGCTTGGCAATAGTGTAGTTGTTCAAAACAGGCATCGGCACTTGCCGGAACTGCTCCGTTGCCAGATCAAAAGCGGTGATAGTTGGATGGTTAATGTCCCGGCTGACCCAATGGAGTGTTTCATTCAAAAGAGCTCCCAAGTTGTGCCGCAAGTAGCACCGGCGAGGAGGCACTTCAATACTTTTCCAGGAGTTATTCCTCACTGAGTACAGAAATGCAAACTTGGCTAGAGAACCAGTAGATGCAATCATATGATGTACAAAAACAAATTTGTAGTCGTCCACGGACGATACATAACCAAAACCATAATATTCAGAGGTTATCTCTCTAGCCATTTTAGGTTTTGTCCCAAAAACTGGGTTGTGGGGTAATTTGAGGAAATATCTGGTAGACGGGTTCCAGAGACTCAAGTCTCTATAGCCTTGATTTGACGGGCGACCTACAACTACCAAACCATTGCACGAGCCCAGGAGTCGTATACCATCCTGTTTTCCTTGCTTGAATGGGAAGGTGAGATTTCTGACCCTAGACAACAAGGGCGTTTCCAAGACGTCCAAGGTTTGAAATTTCAAGCCAGTGTTGATTAGGAGTCTTTGAGAGATGGCATTCTGCTCTGACGCTAGTTTGAAGTACATTTTGGAGAAATCCGGGCCACATATGAAACCATGCCACCATTTTGAAACTCGACTAAATTGAATGTTTGATTCAAAGGGCAACGTTAACAGAGCATTCGCAATAATATCACAAGGGAGGGGCTGACCATCTTCGGTGTGCTGCTTCTTCGGTGAATTCGTCATAGGACACAACCACAAGATCTCCCCTTGAGATTTTGAAGGTGTACGTGAGAATCACTGATGAAAAGGTTTGACTCCGATGTTTAAAACCCCAGCTCGAACATGAAAACAAGAGTTTTGGGGGTTAAGACCACATGCCTTTATACGTATAGGCCTCAAACCGTAATACTTCTACGACAAGGAAAGGTTATTCCTAATCCAACTAGAACAAGGCTGCAAATATGTCACATCCCCATCTACCTACAGTTTAGGAGAAGAAGAAGATGAGAAGGGGAGGCAAAGAAAGAATACTGGATCTGGTGATATGTTCTCCTCTCCCTTACCGATAATTCAATACCCTCCAAGTCAGAAATCCAAACAAAGGCATTCTCCTATAAATACCATCTTCAATGACTTCGAAAAAAAAAACAGGCAACAGCAATTGCGGGAGCTCTCGAGTGTCAGAAGATCAGCCACGAGCAGCACACCCGAGAAGGGCTCAATACTTATCCAAGGAATTGGCATACCATATATGAGAATATTTTCACAATATATCCGGTCATATCTATGGTTTCACAGAACTTGCATAGGATTGGTTAATGTAAAGAGGCTAAAGATCGAGCTCTCTCAATCAAACCTACTAGGACTTTTGATTAGTGAAAAGAAGCAAATTAAAGAGAATCGTGACGACCATGTCTGATTAGCTAACACCATCTGCATCTTCTCTACAGACACTAACTTTTACCTTCAGCGATTCATTCAAAGAAAAATTGCTAGATTCTAGAGCAATCATAGTCGATGTCCTCAATCATAATAACTTTATGTAGCACTGATAGGAATAAAAATGTTTCATACTTCATAGTTTTGGCCATTTAATTACAAAACAAGCCCAGAGAATTAACATAGGAAGAGAAACAGAGTACGTACGTGTGGCCACAAGCATCACAAGTAAGGAGGTCCTTCAATACTTTTCCAAGAGTTAGGGCTCAATGAGAAGAAATAAGTACAATTGTGATTAAACACATTCCCTCTGCAACTATGCATCTATGATGCACTTCATACAAGACATTCATGAACCTTAAGTGGAAAAATTTTCGTACTTTGCTATATTGCAGTAATAGAGCTGAATATAATGAATGACAAAGACAGCTATGTTAGGGACGTATTTAAACATCAGAGCTAATTGCATTAAAGTTGCCTACTAGAATGCACAAAAAGAACAACAGAATGCATAAGATTTGTTTGAAATAGCAACATACATTCACAGAAAAAAAGGTCACACCTTTTAGGTTCTACTTCTTATTTCTTAACACCATCTGCATCTTCCTCTACAACTACACTGATCTTCTCATACCTGAAATCCGTAGGTTTCACTGGAAACTCAGCAGGGAACACCGTGTGCCTGTTCGCAATTATAGCCCACAAAAACAGCACAACAAATGAAACCAGAGCACCACACCCAGTCATGAAAATAATCCCAGCAAGAATTGACAATGGACAAGCCATCCGCTTATGCACACCCGGATTTTCACCCCTCGGATTCACCGGAAAAGAATGCATCTTCGGAACGTTTCTCAGCTTAAAAGTCCAAGAATACACACTACTAATCTGTGAGGAACTGCCATTCGAATTCGAGGAGCTTATACCTACATACACATCCTCATCTTTCCACATTCCCAACAAATCTATGTAATGTGCAGTAATAGGATTATACGGCCTTGGTTCACCCAACTTACTTAGCCTTATTTCCAATCTTTTCGAACTAGCATCATAATCAATCCAAGATTTCAACTTTTCCCCACTATTAAGAACCAAATTCAATGAAGAAACATTACCAACGGTGACAGATACAAAGCTACCCACATCGACCCCTATATGATTCGCATTCAAATCACTCACATTTTGATTCATTTCAGTGTCGAATTCAATCCCCAGAAATTGATTCTCACCATCAAGCCCAAAAGGGCCCTTACCCGAGAATGTCGAGCCAAAATCGCTGGGAACTAAAACGAGCACAAGGCCGTCGCCATTGCCGGGCGTGATCGAGAAGGTGAATTCGGAGGAAAACGACGCCGGATTGCTGAGATTCGCGTCCACAAGTTTGAAGGGCTTTCGGCGAAGGAGAAGGCCGGAGCTTGAGATTGATGCCCGCGTGAGGTTCACGTAAGAGCCAGCGTCCACGGCCTCGGCGTCGCCGAAGAGGGCAATTTCGGAATCGAAGTTGGGGTTGCTGTTCAGGGCTTGGAGTGAAGAAGAGGAAATGGGTCTTGCAATTAGGGTTAGGGTTAGGGAATAAAACGGAAACAGGAGTAAAATCAAGGGGAAACTGCAGCTAGAAATGATGAACTTGGCCATTAGAGTTTCAGAAACCGAGTCTTCGTGCAGTATTCCCCGAATCAAACCGAATTCAACATTTCTATATTTATCTGATTAAAAAAAAAAAGTATTTCTATAAATGGTTTGCACTTTTCAATTTTTTACGGCCCACTGTTGGTGTCCGTCTTCCATTACCAAAAGAGAGAAGAAAGCCCGCAATATATGTGTATACCTGAACGACGCCGCATTGCTTATAAACCCTTGTGGGAACCTTACATCGGGTGACTTGAAAAAAAACCTTGCCAAATAATATATAGAATTTTAAGTCTTCAATTTTTATTGATTTTGAAATAAACGCTTAGATTTCTAACTTGTATTGTAGCTTGGTGAGGGTTTACACCTCAATTTATGAAACAACCTTTGCCGACGAAATATTCGTCGGAAAAAGTTTGTATTCTCAATTTTTTTTTCTTTTTGAACATTAGTTAAAACAATTCAATTCTCGACCGTTAGATGGTTTGCTTGAGGTGCAAAATAAAATATAGGAACAAGACAGGTGGAGGGAAGATGCATTTTGATAGATTGATTATGTGACTAATTTCGTCAAATATAAAAAATAATAATAATTTAACAACAGAAGAATCTTTGTCCTAATTTTTTTTCTTTGAATATTTATTAAGATGATTTAATTCTTGACATGGTTTTAGGATGATTCAATTTCAAAAAATAATGTACTTGACATAAGTTTACAAGTTTGGAGGTGTCATAGAATACCGAAACATGCCAACACCTTTTTTCTTGAAATTTTCATGTACCATAAGCTTACAATTCTTAGAGTACGATTTTCGGAAGATGTCCCAATTGACAGAATATCAAAATCTCTAACATAATATTTTTCATTAATTTTCTTATTTTTTGACTTCAGGAAATTGTAAAAAATAATCGGACAAGATTTTTGAGTTCTGTCAGGTCGATAAATACTTAAAAATCATGATTTAAGGGTGAAGAATTTTTGGCTAAAAAATAAAAACATGTAATTTTTGCCAAAAAAATATGTGCTATAATCCACATTTTTGGGTGAGAAATCATGATCTTGAACAATTTTTTTTTTAGAGCAAATTCTTTGACCACTAGTTCCTATTTTGTTGGGACATAGTTTTGGACCTTCATAGACTCGCTCAAATATGTTTTGACACCCTAATGGCTAATGCTTTGGATAATTGTGATTGCTACGCCTCACTTACTTGATGCATGACAATTTGTTTACCCTTATATATATATATATATGTTTCTGTGCCCTATTTTTTTTTCTTTGAATATTAAGATGATTCAATTCTTGACATGCATGGTTTTAAGATGAATTTCACAAAATAATGGGCTTGGCATGGTTTTAAATACAAGTTTGGAGCTGACATATATAGTATGCCGAAATATTTCAACTCTTTTTTTTCTTGAAATTTTCATGCACCATAAGCTTACAATTCTTAGAGTACGATTTTTGGAAGGTGTACCAATTAACGGATCACCAAAATCTCAAATGGAATATTTTTTATGAATTTTTTTGTTTTCCAATTTCAAACACATAAACAATTATCGGACTAAATTTTTGAGTTACGTCGGTTCGAGAAGTGGCTAAAAATTATTATGTAAGGCTGAAAAAATATCAAAACATGCAATTTTTGCCAAAAAAAAAAAACATGTGCTATAGTCCACAATTTTGGATGAAAAATCATGATCTTGGACAAATATATATTTTTTTGGAGTAAATTCCTGGATCGGTTCCCATTGTGTTAGGACATAGTTTTGGACCTTCATAGACTCGCTCTCTTATATTTTAATGGCTAATGGTTGGGATAATTGTGTTTGATGAGCCTCACTTACTAGCTTGACGCATGATATTATTATTTTTACCCTTTAGTTTCTATTTTTTTAAGTGACCTAATTTTTTTTTTCTTTGAATGTTTATTCAGATGATTCAATTGTTGACCCTTAGCCGGTTCAATTGAGCTCCAATATGAAATGTAGAAACAAAACATGGGAGGGTAGAAGCATTGTGAATAAATTTGTCTAAGTAAAAGAAAAAATATATTAATAATTGGGGTAGGTTATGGTACGATGATGTATGTCATACCCCCATTTACGACTTTTTTGAACAAAAAATTACATCAAATTGAATCAAAATTACTACAATAACAACAAAGTTACTACATTCATTTTACACTAGCTATTTACATAAAATTGAACTAAAATTACAATTTTGATACCAAATTGTTCACAAACTTGTAACAAGATGTAACAAGATCGTAGATGAAGTAATTACCTCTAACAGAACTAAGATTACACAAAAAAAATACTCTCGTTCTCATAATGACATCAAATTTTGTTGATTATTTGTAAGTGGAGGTATGACATACATCCCAGTATTGTAGAATTGTCCTTAATATAATGAGACAACCTTTGCCGACGAAATAGTTATCAAGAAAAATTTGTATTCGCAATTTATTTATCTTTCTTTGAAGCTTAGTTAAAACAATTCAATTGTCGACCGTCAGATGGTTAATTTGCTTGAGATGGTTTTACAAGTTTGGATGTGTCATAGGATACCGAAACATATCAACACCGTTGTTCTTGAAATTTTCCTGTACCATAAGCTTATAATTGTGAATTGTCCACATTATTGTCCAATGCAAAAAAAACTTGTCCACATCCAGAGAAAGATAAAGAAATTATGAATACAAATTTGTACCATTGAACTCAACCGTTTTTAGGAACTTATCTTTCAAGAAAAATTTGTATTCACAATTTCTTTATCTTTCTTAAAAATAATATAATTTATTATATGAATTGTCCACATTACTGTCCAATGCAAAAAAAAACTTTGCAAAACAATGAGAAGGAAAATTATAGTGTATGTTAACGTATCTCATACGTACAATTACTATTTTTAGGACTTAATTACTCAAATGAGAACCTATTTACTCTAATGAGGACCATATTTACCTTAACGATCGAGGACTTTTTTGTAGTTACCACATGAGTTGTCAAAGTAGTAATAGGTGTCATCAAGTCGTAAAACATTATAATTACAACTTTTAGGACTTAATTACTCAAACGAGAACCTAATTTACTCTAATGAAGACCTTATTTACTTTAATAAGAACTTTATCTCCGCATTATATATGAGAAATGTTAACATATCATAGCCTTACTCATATATGGATATTTACATAATAAAAATAATCAAGAAGGGTGTTTAGACGGACTTGTAAAATGTGTTAATAACAACACTACCTAAATTGAAAATCAAATAATCGAGTTGGCTCCAATGTTTGAATCAAAATCTTTAATCAACACGGTCCAATCCAAAATTGGTGTATGGAAGAGTGTTGCTTACAATGTTGAAATTAATTAAGGCTATATATATATATATGGTTCCATTCTTTTCCTAACAAGTGATGGTAAATAGCAACTTTCGGGCTTAATTAAGATGATGGTCAACTTTATGCACATCTCAATCTCAACCGAATCCCTCAATATAATTAATGAGGCAAAGAAAGAAAACCAAATCGTCCTGATCTCAAATACATGGCAGACAATCGAGTCTCACAAAGTGCTGAGTTTAAAGAAAAAATAGACAAAAAATAGGAGTGGAGGGCCGGGTTTGAATTTGGAGACAAGTCAAGGGTTTAGGTCCCCCTTACTTGTAGGCAAGGAGCATCAATTCCTTACGAGCTTGAAAAAAATTTGATATATGGGTTTTCCTTTTGGCAGTTTGTGTGTCCTTTGCAAAGTTTGTGTAGTGCAAGAGGGAGACATTTGGGGTACATAATTTTACAACTGAAAGATAATTTGTACACTTTGGTGCCCAACAATTCTTCTTTAACTTGGACCCCATATATATAAATTGATAATGCTAGCTGATGTACAATTTCAATTCTATTCGACTAACCAGATAATTAGACTCTTACTATTAGCTATGATGATGAACAAAACATGCAATAATAACAGGTTAGACGAAGCCATATTCTACTAGAAAGTAGAAAATTTTACTCATTTGTTTTGTTTCAAACTTTGCATAGATCTAGGAAGCTTCTGAAATCAAGGGTCGATTTCCTTTATGCTTTCTACTATATTCTCAAATTCAACGTGAACTCGATTATATAGATTTAATAATGCACAACTAGCTTAGTCTCCAGTCTCCACCACTACATTTAGTCAAAAAGTAACTATATTATGTTGTTATATATAGATCGAGCTCATTCCTCTAGGTTATGTACGTGAGTTGTCCACTAACTGTTGATTCGATCGATCGATCATTAGCATTTATCTTGTTTCATGTGCGGAAGAGGTTTTGATCTTGAACACACCAAAGTGTATATGCATTCGGATAATCCAACGGTTGACATGCATGGATGCACGATCTAACGGTGTGCATGGAAGAAGTGTGTGTGGTTGGATAAAAGATTTACAGATTCAACGGCTAAGACTACCGAAGTGCATATGCACTTTAGTGTATGCAAGAATTTTCGTTAATATATTGTTCCTAATTTATACAAGTTTATTACATAATTAACGACTAAAAATGTGTATAATTATTTCTTTTAGTAAAGGGAGGGTTTTAATTAAGACCAATCGACCTAACCCTAAGGTGATGAATTTTCCACTACTACCTGAAAGTACTTAAGAAAATTAATGTGGTATTAAGCTAGGTTGAGGCCATGTGACAAAAGGGATCCTGTAAATGGCCGGTGAGAGAGTGTTTTAGGATGTTGTGGTGTCAGGTGCTATAAGAGGTATAACACTATAACACCCTTAAAAAGAACCCTAATTTAGCAATGTTTAAAAGGGCCTGCCTTTTTTTCTTTCTTTATTTCTTTCTTTCTTTCATAATTCTAAGGTCCTCATATATCACATGTCTATGATTATTCCTTTGCCTTTGGGACACTCAATGTGAGGCCCCAAAGTAGGGATGAAGAGAGCTAGGAAAAGAAAAGTCCTCGATCAAGTTTATGTAATGTATCATCGATCATCATCTTTCACTGCGCGCCTTGGATTCTAATTAAAGTCCTTAAAAGCATGTGATTTGGAGGAGCCCTTGACTTTGGGCCACCACCAGGTGTGGCCATCTTCGTCTGCTCTAGTAGATTCAACCGAGTCAGCAAAACTTGGTTCAGGCTAATCAGAAAACCATGTGGGTTAATTTTTAGCAATTTAATCTGAAACTATATATTTCTTCTTGCTAGGGTAAAGTTCACCTTTTTCGATCGAAAGGTACTGAAATATTCAAGTCATTGCAATGATCAAAAGCTAGCTATCAGAAAATGGGGTAAATATTGACTGAAGAAATGTAGAATTAATTAATTGACATATCGGTTAATCATGACTAATGAAACAGGGCATTATCAAAAATATAATCACTGCAAAAATTTGATCATTCCTACTTTATACCGGTGTATAACTGTTTGAGTAAAATAGCTGCAAAAGATCATAGCTTTTGGTTTAATCAAAGTTATATTTCTGTATGAATAAAGATATGCAATCTAGCTATTATTTTAAGTTACATGTTGGTAATTAAAATTTAAGAATTAGGTTTTAACCTATCGTTGTTGACAAGCATACGCACGCTGTAAATAATAAATAAAAGTAAATCCATGACAACTGTATACAAGGAGATCAGCAAATAATCAAATTAATATTGGATTTGGAACGCTTCTCGATCAGAGATGATCGATTTCTGGGTTTTAGCGTTTATCGATCTGTATTCCGATCCCAGCAACGCAGGAAATCAGATCCAACGTGTTCGAGTATATATGGGGTTCTGGGTTTGCTTCTGGTTTATATATAGCTTCTATCCACATATATATATATATGTGTGTGTGTGTGTGTGTAATTACAACTATATGATTAAACATCATGATGATGATGCTGTATGAATATGCATAACTTAGTAAGAAAATAATCTAAAGTATATGATGCTGTGAATTACTAAGATAGATGAAAAGCTAGACTTGATTAATTGATGCAAATCTAATTAATTAATGAAAGCTTTAATTAGAATGTTGGTTCTTGAAAATGAGTTTTGGGAATCTTCAACCACAAAGGAACAACCATAAAAAAGAACTTTGAATATATAGGAGTTTGGAAACAAAATAAAGCCGCAAGAAATGGACTTACTTGGATATCATAGAGTTTGCTGAACTCCTTGGATATATATATATGTTAGTTCT
Source organism: Rubus idaeus (assembly GCA_030142095.1). Taxonomy (NCBI): domain Eukaryota; kingdom Viridiplantae; phylum Streptophyta; class Magnoliopsida; order Rosales; family Rosaceae; genus Rubus; species Rubus idaeus. The sequence goes on from CM057971.1 coordinate 4,560,455, forward strand.
AGCTTGATGCATGGACATAAAAGTTTGAAGCTTCCAAAGGAGAAATCCGAAGGGATAGCATGATCCAAAACCATATAGGGATCGATATGAACAAGAAGGCTTTGCTAGCTAGCTTAGGATCAATGCGATCCCTTTGGATGCCTCCTCTAGTACTTAATTGCAGCATATGAAACGAAACGAAACGAAACGAAACGAAACCCAACCCAACCCAACTAACTCTCTCTCTCTCTCTCTCTCTCTCTCTCTCTCTCTCTCCTGTGAAGAGGGGTAAGTGGAATTTGAGGGAGCCTTCAATATAAAAGAGAGAGTGGTGGTGCTATAAACAATGACTAAATTCTCCTTTTTGTTTTTGTTTTTGTTTTATAACCTCTCCATCTTCCATGTTTCTATTCATTTGTTATTTTCAATCAAAATCATGAGGAAATATTTTCCAAAGATATTTATGTAAATTGTAGACCCCATTCTCAAACAAACAAGACACTTGGAAAAGGCAAACATTGTGTGTCACCTATTCCACCTTAGAAGTCCCAACAAGGTGGTAGCAGTAATACCTGTTTATTTCATACATCTATAATTTTATTTCACATATCTCATATAGATAATATTCTCCTCATCTAAATCAAGCTGGTCTGTGGTCCAATCCATGTTTCCTCTCCCACACCAAACTCTTTTTCATTCTTTACTATTGCATTATTATTGTTATTATTATTATTCCCATTTCTTGTAATTTTATATGATATCTATCTCAGATATAAGTCCTTATATATGAACTCCTCTATCAGTATAATTTGGATTTAATGTTTAGAAGGAAATGAGCTCAATATAAAAGGAAAATTTACCTACCAAAAGTTGGAGAAATTAGATTAAGAACCACAAAAGGAAGGGTGCCCGGCCTTATCATTTTTCATAATTAAGTTCTTTTTCTTCGTACACCAGAACGTGAGGACCATCACGTACTATATACCAAATAGTATATGTATCAATGGTGCACATGGATAGGCATCTCTGAATAGGGCAAAACTCTTACCAATAATGAGTTCATTCGTAGCAATATTGTACTCGTCCGATTCATTCTTTAGAATCTAGATGCCAATGTTTTAATCTATGGGGATCATAGGTTTTCGTCATCTAGCTAGGAATTGTTCATTAGATTAAGTAGCGATCAACGATTTTCCCACTTTCAAATGTATATATTTGTTTGAGAAATTATCATAGGTATCTCTCGTCATTAATTTGCCTTCCATCTTGAATATCGATCGATCATCACGTATTAAACAATTGACGTTTGAAGTTTAGGATTACTAATTCAAAATTTAGGGTTTATACACCACTTTGTCCATTCTTCTCACAAAAGATTTATTTTGTGAGATATAACTAAAAGTTAGTTAGTATAATGATCTTTCTCTTTAGAGTGGTGAATTGATATATATATATATATATATAGTCTCATTCATGTGTGGACATCCACACGTGAATTAAAATGCGAACATTTTCATCCCGACTAATTGATAACATAACTCAATCATCGGAACCACTAATTGTTTAGATTTATTTTTAAGAATTATCCTTGCAAAAAATCAGCCAAAATTGAGATTGTTTGATTATCTATTCATTGTATAGTTTATAGACAAATATAGTCTGTCAGATAAAGATGAAATGATGAATGTGGTAATCAAATGGCTAAATAATTTGAATTTTGAATTTTTTTTATCAAAATGATCCTTGAATGATGACCTAAAATATAGACGGTTTTGATCATAATTTCTATGTCACAATGAGGATGTTCACATTTTAATTCACGTATGGATGTCCACATGTGAAAGAGACTGTATATATATATATATATATGTGATCTTAGGGTTGAGAAAATCCCCCTCCCATATATCAGATTGAAAAGAAAAAAAACCGCCTTACCAAGATCTTTCACCCAAGCAAAACCTTGGCATACCTCATCAGAGAAACACAAAGGCATAGGAGAGACGACAAGAGTCGTACTCAATGTGCACGACACCAAAGGAAGGGCAAACATTGATTTCCATCGTTGATGGAAATAGGTACTAAGTCGCCAAGGGAGGCGCTCTCTCAACCCTAGCAGAGCTAGGCTGCGGGGTTTGTCCATTCTTCTTACTAAAGATTTATTTTGTGAGATATAACTAAAAGTTAGTTAGTATAATGATCTTTCTCTTTAGAGTGGTGAATTCTATAATATATATATATATATATATATATATGGTCTAAACGTTGAAAAAATTCCCCCTCCCATATATAGGATTGAAAAAAAAAAACCAATGAGATTAACTTTAAGCAACTTGATCTTGATCTACTAGAGTTCTTGAATGCATTGGCGTTTGAAAGCATGAGAACCCAAAGCCGAAATTTGGTCCTCCAATGAAATTGAACGAGGGTTTCGAAAAATAACTCAGTAAATGAGTTCAAAATGTAGATCCCAGCCTAAACCTAGCTTGGGAGCTAAATCTGCTTAAACCTACAAGGATGAATGATAATGAGAACTCAAAACACAAATTTTGTCCTTCAATGAAACAAAATAAAGGTACGTTTTCAAAAATAACTGATCACTGAATGAATTTGAAATTTAGATTTCGATCAGCCTAAATGCTTGGGAGTAAAACTTTAGGTCCTAGCTAGAAAATGATACCTGAGGTCCTAACGTACTTTTAAGTCCCAACTTTAAGTGAGGTCCTAATTAACTTTAAGTCCTAGCTATAAAATGAACCATGAACTTGAATTTAACATGACTCATGACTCCGCATGATATATATAGTTTCGAAATTTCTCACTTGCTGTTAGTTCCTTAATTATTAACCAGAAATAAGTAAAAAGAAACTCTGGTTCCATATATCGTCCATTTATTAACCAGATATAGCTATATCTGCTCCAAAACCTAAAAGGGGAATTGAAAAACCTAATTAGTTCCATGCTCTAGTGCTTGGCCAAACTGATTCTGTAGTCATCTCAGCCGTCCAATACGAGGGCCACCTCTAGATTTCTCGGTTGATCACTCAGGAGATCGTGATGGGTGGTGCTAGATCTTGTCCACACTAGTGAAGCATAGATGGGGACCATAGGAGCACACAGCAGGCTTATCAATATCTATGGTGCGCTAGCTCTATAGAGACTGTACCCAATCAAACCCTACCACCATAAGAATAATATTTACTCACTCTCCCACACCACGCAAATCACTGATGAAGGCGTAGTGGGTAAGGTATTTCTTGTGGTTGTTGGCTCATACTGTCTGCTATGCGATCTGGAAATTTTGTAGGGTTTTGGTTCGCCTCATAGGACATACATGGATGTCCCTTGTTTGTTGGACAAAAAAGTTATTTACTCTCAGGCTTTGCAACCCATCTGTTGGAGCACCAGGACGTACGTACCAGCTTGAAATGAACCTGCAGCCAATTGGCGTTTAATTGAAGAAAAATTGGTGCCCTAGCTGGTTAGCTTTTTCTTTCATATTATGTTAATTTCATCATTTCCCATGCACGAGATTCATTATTAATTGGTTCATTCGCTAAGTGCGAACTTACTCTTCCACTCACAGTACGTAGTTCTTTCTTGTTGGGACTACAGGAGATCGATTCGATCCGGGTTGGAAATCAGTTTTGCTCCTGATCGATAATTACCCTAATATTTTCCTATTAATACTTTCAGAAGAGGCTTAGTTGTATATATATGATAGGGTGAGTATTTCCTTTTCCCATTGATTTTGGGAGCTGCTAATTAATCGTCCTCTTGGTTGGTTTATATATATCATACACGTCTATTATTCATTATTTAAAAGCACTCACCCAAAGAGTAGATAATGACCGAACTGGAACTGAGATCTACTTCTTTTTGGTTGATTTTGGATCCTTTTCTCTATCAACTTCCTTTCCTCAATTTCTATTAGACTTGAAGTTGAGTTGTTCACAAGCATCTCTTGGAAGGAAGGTCCTACATATATAGAATACCCTCTATCTTCTACTATTCCTTTAGTTGTTGGGTGTTGGATGTTGGACCACAGTCATATATTGGCACCATTATGAATATACAAGTTGAGAAAGTTTTGTATTCTCTATCTATCCATTTGTATCATTGTTAATGGCAAGAACGATATAAATAAAGAGTGTATATATATATATACATAAGAAATTAATTATCTGGTTTTTAAGAAGAAACAAATTGTGGGACTATGTTATGTATGTGTGAAGCAGATGTAGAAACTAGTATATCCAAACTTTTCTAGTTATATATTTTTTTGCATCAAGCCACACAATTGTTAGAAGTATAGTATTTATTCTTTCATTTTATCTGTTAATTAGTTTGTTAGGAGATGTTAATTACAGCTGTCCTATAACTATATAAGCTTAGAGTATTTTTAGCAGACTCTCTATCTTAGCTCCTTACCTATTTTAGAGAGCTTATTTAGTTTTTCATTTATTTTTTAGCTGCACCAAACTCCCAAGTGACTCTCTATTTTAACTTTTAGCTATATGACTCCTAAATATAGAGAGCGAAATTAGGCTCTCTATTATTTTTGTTAATTTAATACATTCCTTAGTAGTTTTGTGTAATTATTAAATACAATTAATCAATTTTTTATTCATTAAAAAAATATTTTAAATTCAATACTAGCTAAAGTAGAGAGCATTGATAATTGGCTAGCCAAAATAGCTTTTTAGCTAATTTAGCTTAAATTTGATTAAAAAATAACTAGCATTGCTAAAGATACTCTTAGCTCCAATCTTTTGTATCAGTTAGTTGGAAATATAAACGAGGTTCTCATTTTCCTCAAACTTCTCTTTGCTTCCTCACCTTTCTAACAACAACTTGTTAATTATAGTATGTGTTGTGTGTGAGAAAAGTTGGTGCAACAACATTCAACAATAGTTTAGATGATTAAGTCCCTACCTAGCCCCAAGATAAGGAATGTTAGTCATACATTAAATTATGTTGAAGCTAGGCTTCTCTGGGACACTGTAGCTAGCTAGGGTTCTATAGCAGGACTAGGGAAATTTGAATTTCAAAACATATACCATTTGCATTGTGATTCATATATATGTTACAGCTAGCATTAAGATTGTGAAATGAATACCAACAACAACTATGTTTTCAAAGGGTACACATGCATATACCTGGTGTTTCTAGCGCTAGGTAGCTAGCATAGTACCACATGAATGTCCCAACTTCACATGGACTCGATTAGGAGGGTTTTGGCCAAAGGACAAATCAATTAGTGCCTAGGACACCTTCCAACCCCACACCCTCCACACCCTGACCCCTGACCCCTGACCCCCCAAGTTGTTAATTTTGCATCAAAGTCGATACCTTTCAGTCTGGTTTTGGTGTAAGAAGTGACCCAATTTGTGGGACACATATATATAGGAGTTGGGACGTGTATACACAGAAAAGTCTGGTAAGGAATTAGGGTTTCGGGGACCCTCACATGCAGGCAATTAAGGGTTCATGATATTAACGTTCTTTTCCTGACGACGAGATATATATATATATATATATATATATATATTACAAACTGATTAATTTGATCCAAGGTAGTACGCAACTCTATTTTTCGATCGTTAGCTGTCACTTTAAAAGTTTGAATCCCTTTCAATTTGGGTCATCTGATCTCTGTGTTTGGCATGCCGCTGGTTTTGGAATTTCTACTGCAAATGTTCAACTTATATAATTGTTTGAGTTGTGTACGTAGCTCGATACAAAAGCATATACTTTCACATCGAGAAGAAAAATTACAAAAACGCAGAGACATACGGAATATGTTTGACTAGGGTTAGAATTGAATTAGGGGTAGCAATTAAGTTAATAATTACACACAACATTCTCTTACAATTGTGCACCAGAAATTCCAGCCCTTGTAAATCCCATCACAAATCCTTTTGCAGGGCATTTGTGTCTGTCTAGAAAAGGCTATCCACTCGGCTTTTGTTTGGTGCACATACTTTGATGGGTGGATTGATTATATTGATCCTTTTGACTCTTTGATATAGATCGGGTTGCATACCTATATATGGCACTGGTACCGTGGTACGTGTTCGATCATTCACTTTGGTGTTCGTCATTTGTCATCATCTAGCTCCTCCAATAATATTATTGATCGATGCAAATTTCTAAAGTGATCAACTTTCCCTTTTGATCATTCTGCATTTGAGAAATTATATGTTTTTTTCTTTCTTTCTTTCTTTTTCCATATGTGTAAAAGACAATTAAAAGGGTTATGAAAGGTAGATAAAACTTTGGTTTTTTTAGTGTAAAATCAATGTCATTTGGATGAACGATGGGGGCCATGCGAGAGACATCAAGGAGCACAGATTAAATTGATGCATGCTTATGTTCTTTTCAAATGTTTTGCTATTCATTATCAGAGTTTTTACACTAAGGTCTCGTTTTGTTACAATTTTTTTTTTAGAATAGAAAATTGTACATTCTTAGATTTGGTAAGTGCATGATTGGAATAAAAAATTTCCTCATACAAAGAAAATTTTAAAAGAACAGGAAAATTGAAACTTTCTATTTTCCTTGTGATTTCTTTTTCATTCATATTTTTCCAAATTCCTTACATTAATTGTTTCAGCATTAGTTACACGACTATTATGATCAAAAGTTTCTATTAGAAATTATATATACCAATATTGTTCTAAGTACTATTAATTAACTTCTTAATTATTTTCTCAAGTGTTACCAAAGATTATGTAAACAAGATTTATTGTCTGTGTCTATTTAGTTTACTTCCTTTGAACTTCAATTAATATTTAGTTGTATTGCGTATAGTGATCGATGCCTATTTCTAACATTATAATATTGATCGATGCCTATTTCTAACATTATAATGGCGGATCATTGTGTAATTAATATTATTTGTACTTATTGAATAAAGTGACTAACTTCATTCCTTTCAAAAAATTTGATTTTCTAAAGGCCTAGTATTCCGTAAACTAGTCTTTCAACTTTTTTATCCCTCAAAAAACTTAAAAGAAAGATTAGCTCGCATTACCACCATATGCCATGACACTCCTAAAAGAGACTTGTACATATTTAACAGACTCTCCCACATTATACTTCTACGGTTGACATAATCCCGAACGAGATTAGACTGAAGTACGTGAAGGCCTTCATTATAACAAATTTATTGTACACGTCGAGATATATAATTGTTGAGTCAATTCTTCTTTGGGCCTCTATATATGGTGCGGATTTTGTAATTTAATTATATATTGGTAAGGGACTAGACTTCGTGTGTCCAACTATATACAGATGGATGTTTTCCTTTTAATATTTTAATTCAATTACATTTGATGAGAGACTACACCACATGTGGGATGTGTCCAAGCATGGATGGACATTGTTTTAATTAGTGAGGTGAACATCACAAACTTGCAATTTTTTGTTTAACATGAAGATGATAAACGGGATTTTTGTTTTTATACGAAAATTAATGACTACAACAACTTAAAAATAGAAACCTAGCTTGAAGGCAACCATAGTTATGAATATCAAAATTATTAGCATAAGGTGCTGTACTAGAAAAATTTTGTGTCTATGAGTGACTTGAGAAGAGGGATCCAATGACCCATTTTTGTCTATCACTCGTCGGCAATAAAATTGCTTCTCTAAATATGTGGCCAAAAAAAATATCTTCAAAGGAAGAAGCCAATTGAGTGCTTGACATCTTTTATCAGCTTCTTAAGAAGCCAAGTACATATTGAAAGAACCAATAATGCAGTTGATGAGAACTCCCGACTTGAACATCCTTGTAACCATGCTCCATTATCAAAAGGAGATTGGCTTTCTGCTTGATTGTATAAGGTATATTTAAGTTAGTAGGAAGATTAGCCAAGATCCGTTGTAGTCTAGTTGGTCAGGATACTCGGCTCTCACCCGAGAGACCCGGGTTCAAGTCCCGGCAACGGAATTTTTTTTTGCTTTTTACTTCCAACCACTTTAGAAGTTTAAAACTTTAAATGATCGATCATTTGGACAATTGGAAATTTAGTGTTAACATCCAATCTTTTTAATTACGGTTTTCCTAATTAATTACATTCAGCTGATAATTTACAGTGAACAATATGCAATCACATGTGTCCCCTAGGCTAAATCCATATAATTACTCAAAATATGTAATTTACAAACGAATCAAACAAATATTTGAATATATATCTAAGCTAAGCGCTTGAACCCAACCATCAAGAAACCCCAAAGACAATAATCATCACCAACTTCTCTGCTGACCAGGATGCTGTTATTGTTTTGGAGAAGATAACAATCCCTGATAGGCTCCCATCTTTTTGTCACTCAATCTTCTAACATAGTCTTTCTTCTTCGGTGCTCTTGATCTTGTACTACTTGTATTTGAGCTCTGATATTCTTTCAACATGGGAACTGCGTACCACCCAATAGAGGTGCACAAAATCGCAATCGATCTCCCAAACACAGTCAACAAAACCAAAACGAAGATCACAGCCACCGGCAAATAAAAACTAGGCCTCATCCACATGTCCGACCACTTAACGTACTCGGTATACACCCTCTTCTTTCTTAACTTATCCGATCCCAACCGGGGTTTCTTGACTTCTTCAAACCCGGCTTTAACCTTAGCCGAGGCGGCTTCTGAAGTCCTCGTAGTCACAACATGCTTTTCATCTCGATCAGGACTACTACCACCACTCTTGGTCTTGTCTTCCTTTTTGTCCTTGAGCATAACCACAATCGGGACGGGAACGCTGTCGTCCGGTTTCTTGTACACGAAGCGAACGAAGGTTTCTTCTTGGGAGCCTGTTTGTGCGTAAATCTGCTGCCTCTTCTCTTCCAGCTCCGCCATTACTGCAGAGAACTTCTCTAGGCCAACATTTGCATAGGGGTTCTTGTTGTCCCTGCTATGGCTTCTGTGTAATAGGCCAGTGCTTCTTTTTGATCTCGATTTCTTCGGGGTCGAATATGGACTAGCAGTAACGGGCTCATCATCATCTACATGGCTAAAATTGCCACAGCTAAAAGGGCTAAACATTTTATCCTAACTGAGTGGTTTTCAGGGTGTTTTTGAGCTGAGGATTTTGTTTGGTTTGATTAATGGATCGGAAGAGAGAAAGAGAGGGTCATATATATATATCATTGAAAGGCCTGCGGAGAATAATAGATTTCTGATCAAAATGAACCAAGAATGAATAGTCAAATTAGAGGTTTGAAAAGAAACAAAAATCCAGAGAAGCTTCAAAAGAATCACAAGCCCCACATGGATTTTGGTGTGTGTTGACTTGTTGGGGAGGAGCCAAAACTACGGATATCTAGAAAGAGAATGTTAAGTTGTGGCGAAAACACAAAGGGAAAATGAACAAGCAAACAAGATTAAGCACATCTATCTAATTAATTCTTTACGCTAATAAGTTAATAGTAGTCGTCTAATGTTTGAAATGGTCTAAACTTAATGTCGATTAATCTATTTTATATACCCGACGGCTACGCGCTTATTACATTTATAACAATCATAGGCCTACAAGAAATATGTTTTCTAGAAGGGGATATTGGAGCAGTTATTAGTTGAAGAGAAGTCTCAAAGATTGTATTTTTTTAGGAAAGAACACGTTTGGAGTGTACTATTTAGTGGAAAAATTTAACATAGATTAGAGCTTTAAATTAGTGCTGCATTGTACTTGCGTAAGGTTTAGCTTTTTAAATGTGGTGAGATATAGAAGTTCGCACGCTAAATTGTTTTTATTTGTTTAATTATCTTTCTCAGATCTTGTTTTAGTTATTTGAGCACGTATTGACATAATTTTAGAAAAATTAAAGAATGTATGAACATAAACAATGATTCAATATTTGATAAAAAATTAAAGTGAGAACGATTGCCTTCGTTAACCATAGTAAATCCATCAATACATTGAATTATTGATTTTGACAGTGTAACAAATGATTTGAATGGCATGACCTATTAGGTCCATTCTATCACTTCTATGCGACACATACATGAGAGTTTAGAAAGCTTTTGTGTCTTTTTCAAACTCCCAAAAGCCTAATCTGGATGACTACAAGGGTAAATAAACAAATCAATGAAAGTTGTGAGACAGGCGTGTTATTATTTTATCTAGGAAAAAATACATTTTTAATCCCTCAATTTTGACTCGTTCGATAATTTCGTCCTTGAACTTCAACACCGACTATCACTTTCGTCCATGACCGGAAAAAATGGTGCAAAACATATACCAAAATGTTCGCACGGATGAGAGGAGTAACTTTTATAATTGAAGCTAAGCTCGATTCGGCCTACAATGGCTCGAATTTAGCCTGAAAGTCGGTGGTGACAAAAACTTTAATTGCAAAATTCTCCGTCGTCCGACGACAGATTGAGGCGGGGTTGGTGGCGTTGAACTCGCTTCAAGGAGGGCTTCAAAGCCCAGCATGTGTTGTCGTTCAAATTGGTTGGAATCGAAGGTTTATTCGGTGAAAACTTCGGTCAGGGACGAAAGTGATAGTTTTTTTCAAAGTTTAGGGACGAAAGTGATATATTTCAAAGTTCAGGGACGAAAATGTCGAATGAGTCAAAGTTCAGAAACTAAAAATAATTTTTTCCCTTTTATCTAATATGGTGTGTAATTTACTAATTTCATAGTCTGATCTTTTATTTTATTTTTTATTTTATGAATGACGGCATCACCCATGAGATCTAAAAATGCAATGGATAATATTAATTAACTAATCGGGTTATGTTTTATGTATTTAATCTGGATAAGTCATTGGCCAAACAAACAAAAAAATCTGGGTTAGTCATACTACTGCATATGTGTTGGTGACATCTAGTTATTCTATGTTCTTATTTTCATTTTGAGCTAGAAACTCGTCTAGTCTAGTTCAACAATTAGAAGAATTTTCCATTCTATTTCTACTGCATGGGTTTCTCAAGAAATTAAGTTTGTTCACACGATATCCATAGAATTTTAGACTGAAGAAAAAGACATTGTGACAGATTCAAACACGTACAACACGCTTCATTCAGAAGTAGAACTTTCATTCCAATTCCTATTGTATATAGTGCTTCTGAGAAGAATATTAAGATTACGTACTGCTGCCGCAAACCAAAATACTAGTTCAACACTTTGTCTACATATACATTTATATATGCAACGAGAATATCTTTCCACAAGTCGTGTTGCATCTGGAAATATAGCCCACACATATACTCAGTGGCGGAGCCCGGGGGCGGGGGCAGGCTAGTGACCCCCCTCAAATTTTCTTGCTTATGTATGAGTATGGAGGAAAGAGGCAAAATTTGGTAGAAAAGGGGCAAAATTTGGCAAAAAAAGGGCAAAACCAAGAAAGAGAGAGGAAAGAAAAAGAGATGCACTAGAGATAAATGAAAGAAAGATGCAGAAGAACAGAAGAAAGAGAAGAAGAAGAAGAAGAAGAAGAAAAGAAAGAGGAGTGACACATGGGTGAGAGAAAAGAGGGGAAATAAATAAATAAAACATAATAGACAAAAAAATCTGAGGGGGATGAAAATTCACACTTCCTTATTAAAGGGCTAGTTTGAGATTGTTGTGACTTAAAAAAAAATCGATTTAAAAAAAATCAACTCTGAATTAAAGCAGCTTTTAGAAGTAACATTTGGGTTGCTTCTATAATCTGCTTCCACTGATCCGTAATTTTTAATTAAAGTTGTTTTTTACTAATTTACCAAACATTTTAAGACCTTAAATTGTACGAAAAAGCTGATTTTTTTTTAAAGCAAAGCTGTACCAAACTAGCCCTAAGTCCTTCAACAACATAACTCTAATAACTGAACACCTAGGTATGATCCACTTCTCAATAAAACATAATAAACAAATAAAGACGCATAATAGTTTTAGATAAATTAGTAAATTAGAAGTCATAAATAAATAAAAGATAAAAAAAAATTTCACCTACGACACCTCTTCTTTTAACTATTTGTTTTTTTTCCCTCTTGCCTATCAATCCTGACTCCACCATTGCATATACTAACCAAACTAGTTGATGAGTCTCGTTCACATACTCAATAGATTTCTTACTCAGTTGTGCTCAACTGTCTTTGGATCTAAATCCAAGGGTGTAAAATAATTAAACAGTTGGAATAAATTTATTTGCTTCATTGTTCTCCATCATTGAATTTAGATCCAAGTGCAGTTGAGCATGACTGGGTAAACACTTAATGAGTAGGTGAACATGACTCACTAGTTGATTATGTGCATGTGTATATGCAGACCAATATTTTTTTCTTTCTTTCTGGCGATCATGCAGACCACTCAGACAGTGAAGATTAGATCATTAGGTTTTCTTTTTCTTTTGTTATTATTATATATACACACAGACATACATGTCATTTTATTTCATCGACAAAGTTAAAAATATAATAATTTACTTCAATCACGAAATATTATGCTGCATGCGATTTTTACTTATTTTACTATCTAAGTACGTTAGAGCATCGAAATAAGGCAGATTTGGGACTAAAGGCTATAAAATGGCAGTTAACTAGATGTCTAGATACAATTTCATAATTCGAATGCTTTTATTTGCATCGATCCACTTTGTTAATCACTATAATCGGTTCTATTTACCAAAGCAATCAATGATGGTAATGTCATTTTCATTATAATTGCGGCAACCAAGATTTCAATGTAATCCTTCAGAATTAATACTAGGCCACAAGGGTTCATGAGTTTCACACCTTCATTTCATGAGCTTCCATTCTCATGTAACTAAAACCTACTTCATTCATTTCTAAGCTTGAAAGAGACACTACATTCTCACTCCAAAGCCCAAGTCCAAAACGAAGAACCAGAAGATGACGTGTCAGGGTCCAAGGAAACGGGACACGTCTGTCATTAAAAAAAATAACAAATTATTGATAATGTCACTTTTGATGACTTTGTTATTTTTAAGCCACAAAATATTTTTATCTAGGGTCACTAAAATATTAAAAATTTCAATATTTGCAAAAATGTCATTGCCTACAAAATTTGTAAATATTAAAATTTGTAATATTTTGATGACTTTATAAGGAGTAAAAATATAGGGAAATACCCACTAAGTCCACAAGTGGCAACTTTTTGCCCAACAAGTTTGCTACAGTAAAAATTTGCCAAGGACAAAAATATCTCGAAAATTTTAGGGCAAAAAATCTGTATTTTTTATGACCACAATAAAAATTGTTGTTCATAAAATTTTTATTGAGATCAATAAAAAATGGTGAGGTGAGTTTTCGACCACAATAAAAATTTGAGATATTTTGTCTTGATGGGAAATTTTCGAGCAAACATTGGGCAAAAAAGCGCAGTGTCAGTGGTCAAAGACAAAATATAGGGAAATCCCACTAAGTCAAAGTGCAACTTTTTTGATAGTTTAAAAAATAACGATGCGACTTTTAATTACCTTATAGGCTTATATGTAATTGACTCTAAAAACGGCCAGACAAAACCGGAATCCGAAACGTCAGCGAAAAACGCAGTCCCACATTAATCGCTTTCCCATTTGCCGTTAAAAAGGCAGGTGCGGTTTGTTAGGCACTTAAAAGACAAACCGAAACACAAACAAACCAACCAACAACCTTCTCCTCAATGACAGTCCCAAACGACGCCGCTTCCAAACCAGACCACCGCCCCGGCGAGCCGGACGACTTATCGGCACTCGGCGATGATGGGACCGACGGCGCTGCGGTCGCCAGTGGGAAAGTGAGGGGATCGTGGTCGCCGAGAGAGGACGAGGTGCTGACTCGGCTGGTCAGCCAGTTTGGCGCCAGGAATTGGAGCGTCATCGCCAGAGGAATTCCCGGCCGGTCCGGCAAGTCGTGCCGCCTCCGGTGGTGTAATCAGCTCAACCCTGGCGTCAAGCGCAAACCTTTCACCGGTAACCGCCATTTGCTATTTAATTTCTTGGTTTCTGTGGATTTTGGGTGTGTTAGTGTGGATTAAACAGTAAAGGTTGTATCTTTTTTGATATGCAATTGGGTTTCTTGCTGAAATTCTGAATTCTTTGTCCTGCTTACTGATTTTCAACTAGAGTGACTGTTACTTGTGCATTCACAATGTTTTTGTCTTTCACTCTGTGAAGAAAGTTTGTAACTTTTTGATTTTGGAGCTGCTTAGTTGTGAAGAAAGTTTTCTAGATTGTTACATATGTTGGAAATACTAGTGTTTAGTCGAACGCCAACCCTATAGTTTGTAAAAACTTATTAGTTACTTTGGTAGATTGTTATAAGCAGCACTGAAAGGGAGAAATGTCATGTATAATTAGAGGAGTCCAAAACGTGATATTGATTTCAAGATTATTGCTGGAACCTAACAGTTAAGCCGTTAGTCTAGTGTAGCATCAGAATGGTTTAAGTTTTTGTAAAACTCGTGTTGAGTTTAAGATTTAAACTGTATAATGGTTCCAGTGTTTTTATTTATCTTTACTGCACAATAAGGAACATGAAAGCTCCTATTTGTGGTATTTTTTAGTTAATATGGACTCTATGTTGTTTCCAGAATCTTAACTTGCCGGTTTTACAGTGGTCTATCTATTAGATACCTAGAATGCATGCGAGGATCTATTGATTCTGGATTCTTTTTATTTAGTTAGAAGTATATGGCATTTGGCTACCTGTTAAGGAATGGATGAGACAGAGTTTCTAGTTTCTAATAGATGTTGGAAGTTGCTAAGGACTTATTATGACATGATACTGCAGATGGAACAAGTAAACGTAACATCTGTTTTCATTTTCTAAGTTGTCATATCAGTTTGCTAAGATATACTTTGGCTGTATCTTTATGGATTTGGTGCATACATTCATGATTATTCACCCCCAGGGAACAAGACTTTAAAAGGTAAATGTATGTGGATTTATTTGCTGTTTGGGACTTTCATTAAGATTTAGTATTACGTTGGTTCTTGATGACTCTGGTTCTGGATGATTTCTTTCTTGTCATCATTTCCCTGGTTCCTCTTCTCTTTTTGCTCATATGTTGTGATGGATTCAGGTTAGAAAGATTTGCTTTTTTGCCATCATTAAGGGAAAGAATCTATGAATTTGATACTGGCATACTTTTCCATCCAATGTTGCATATATATGTACATTTTCTGATTTTCAGTGGAATTTTAATTACTGCAGATGAAGAAGATCGTATTATAGTTGCAGCTCATGCGGCTCATGGGAACAAATGGGCGATTATTGCAAAGCTGCTTCCAGGTAGAACAGATAATGCAATTAAGAACCACTGGAATTCTACTTTAAAGCGTGGGAGGAAGTATATCCCACGAACTAGAAACTTGATGGAAGATAGCAGCCTTGACAGAACGAAGACTTCCTCAGAAGAAACCCTTTCAGTTGGGAATATCAGTTCATTAAGGACTCCTGAAGGAAGAGAAGTCTTGATAGTAGACAACAGCTTTAACCAGTTAGATGGTAGATGTCAAATAGAAGAGGGTTTTGGTGTTGCTGAATTGAAAGATCATTCTACTTTTGTTGCCGAATCAAAAGAGCAGTCCACCCTATGTCGTCCAGCGGCTCGAATTAGTGCTTTTAGCGCTTACAACCCTTCAAGTGGTCCAGCAAATGGCTTTGTAATTCCAAGGCCAGTCCCAATTCATGGCCCTTTGGTTCAAACTTCTAAACTAGATTTTGACTTCTGCAACTCCCTTGAAGGTGACTGCAATGAGCCTACGGTTCCTCTGCATTGTGGCCACGGTTGCTGTGATCAAAGCCAGGGGCAACCTCAAAATTCATTGTTGGGGCCTGAGTTTATTGACTATGAGGAGCCTCTCTCCTTCTGCAGCCCTGAATTGATCTCTTGTGCTACAGATTTGAACAATATTGCATGGATTAAGAGTGGCCTTGAGAATCGTGAGACGAGAATGGCAGGGAATGTACCAAGCCAGAGATTCTCACAAGGGGCTGCTACTAGCTCGCAAATGGGATTTTCTGGAATGTATATGATGAATGGCCATATGTGCTTTGAGGAGGGACATAACAGGCTAATGGGTATGATGACAGAAATGCTTTCAACCCAGATGCCTACTAGACAATCTTTTGCAATGCCAACTGAAGTTAAGGGATTGAGCTAGAACTCATGGCTGGAATTCTTTATTCTGGGAGGAGAAATATATTGGGACAGGTTATTTCACAGCGTATCATGAATACTTGAATAGAAAGCCTTTTCGATTCCGAGAGGCTTTTCTTTTGGGCTATAACAGTATAACATGAGGTCTATCCTCTTTTTTTTTTGGGTTACAAGGTCTATCCTCTTTGCTTATCTATTTCTACGCAATGCTCATTTTCCTCTTTAATATATTTGAACTTACCCACAAATTGCAATATCATACATGTTCCGCCTCGGTTAAAAAACTGGAGATTGAGAATCTCCATCCCTATTCTTGGATTTGTTTCGTCAGTTTATTCCCATTAGAGTCGAAAACGGAATGAGGCTCATAGTATTTGCATGAAATGAATTTCGTTACCCCTGTTCTACTTCTACCCTCATTAACAATAGGATTAAATTCAATTTAGTTCCCTGAACTTTTCACCAAACATTATGTTAGTCTCTGTGCACTTCTAATTTCATCAACAATACCTCTATACTTTTTAATTTAATCAATTTAGTCCATCCGTCAGTCAATATGCTAATTTTGACCGTTAAGTGATGACGTGGCATGAATGGAGCCCTTTTGGTTGACATGGTGTTGGCGTGGCGTGCCCAGTCATCAACCAAAGCTGATTGGGCATGCCACGTCACTAACGGAGAGACTAAACTGATTAAATTGAAGAGTATAGGACTATATGAGTGTTTTGATAAAATTAAAAGTGCAGAGATTAATATAATATTTAATGTAACGTTTAAGGGGGATAAACTGAATTTAATAAAAAAAAATTTTAACTTTGAACAAATGTGAAATAATTTAGTTAGGGCAATGATATTTATACCCCCTTTCTACTGCTTGTACCTCCTTTATTGCATAATGAAAGGGGGGTACAAATAGTAGTTTCCCAAAAAAAGGGGTACAAATATCAATTCCCTAAAATCTATGATTAAATAATAGAAACAAGTTTTTGCTTTCATAATCTACCGTAATTGAGTTTTCGCTTACTTTGGTGAATTGTGTCAAATTGAGGAAAATTTTCTTATAGCACATGATTTATATGAAAAATTGTATCTATGAAATTCTCAAGTACAATTTGTACGGGTTCCAAAAATTATTTTAGAGTCTCAGTGAAGTCTAACGTGAGACTTTATGAGGACTGAAAAAGTATTTTCTTAATTATTTGACCAAAAGAAAATGCTTCATATCCCAAATTTTCATACCAAATGATGTTGCACTTGACACATTATCATTTTTAGCCAAACAATTTCCTATGTCTTTCTATTTTAATTTTATTCTGTAAAAAAAAAATTAAAAACAATAATTAAGAATATTAATTGTTGCTTCATATTAAAAAAAAAACTCAATCAAAATACTTTCAACTCGGGGTCAGTTTTAGTACTTCTCTAACTTATTCCATAATAGCTATGAAAACCTATTGGTTTATAGAAGCCTCCAATTCTTCGTATTAAGAAGACCTTAATTCTCCTGTATATAGACTTCTTCTCCTGTAGATGGACCTTAATTCTTCTTCCTCTCGATAGGTAGATCTTTGTTTTGCAAAACCCGAAATATATATAACCCAAACATTTCATACTTCCATCAATCCTCAAATTAATATCAATTTCTGTTTTTTTTTGTTTCCAATTTCTTAGTTTAGGGTTTAATTTCATATTGTACTTTGGTTTTTCTAATCAAGTGTTTAATATCTACTTCCTCAATTTTGTTTTTTAAGTTTGAAGAAATGTAAGAGAATTTACTTTTTAGGACTGTTTTGGACTCTATGATTAAACAAAACAAATAGACTTTGGCAACACACTATCTATCGAAATCGGTGTTTCGCTTATTTTTGTCAATTGTGCAAATTGATAAAAAAAAATCTTATTGTAGCACATGATTTCTATGTAAAATGATATTTTAAAAAATGATTAAATTTAGTTTACTCCTCTAAACTTTACACCAAACCTTACGCTTCTAATTTCATCAGAAACACTCTTATACTTTTCAATTTAATCAGTTTAGTCTATCCTTCAGTGATGTGACATGCCCAATCAGCTTTGGTTGATGACTGGACATGTCACGTTACTGCAAAGGCAGCCAAGAATGAGCCCCACTTATGTCACGTCATCATTTAATGGTTAAAGTTAATATATTGACTGATAGAGAGATTAAATTGATTAAATTGATTAAATTGAAGAGTATAAAGGTATTGCTAATGAAATTAGAAGTGTAGGAACTAACATAATATTTAATGTAAAGATTAGAAGGATAAACTGAATTTAATCCTTAACAATAAAATAGTCAAATGTTGTTTACTTGTATGACTGCTTTTTCAATGCCGATACTTTTAAGTTTTTAACTTGTACTAACTGAAAGAGAGAATAGTCACTTTGATCACTGAACTTTGCTAGATTTGACACTTTAATCACTGAACTTTCGAAAATATCACTTTAGTCACTGAACTATTACACCGTCTATCATTTTAGTACATCCGTTAATTTTTTCCGTTAAATCGACATCTCCCCCTAATAATTTTTTGGTCTTACATCCCTAAAATACCCCTGAATTTAACAGAAAAATGTCATTTTAACGGAAAAAACTAACGGATGTACTAAAGTGATAGACGGTATAATAGTTTAGTGACTAAAGTGATATTTTCAAAAATTCAGTGACCAAAATGTCAAATCTAGCAAAGTTTAATGACCTAACTAACCATTCTCCCTATCTGAAATGAGCGTAAGCGCCAAACCCAACCACCCAAAACGAAACTACCCAATCTTATATTAAATTGAAACAAATTGGAGCCGTCACATTGCAGATATTATCCATAGATTTCTTTTTGTTATAAAAAAAAACTGATCCTGGCCGTCCAATTGGGATGAGGTGTTCTTTTTCTTCCCACATGAGTTATAGAGGGGGCGCCCCAGCCATCGGCTCAAAGAGTCAAACCAGCTTGTTTCACTCCCTAGTTTTTTATTCAGTCAACTTAGCGCGTTATTTGTCCAGACAAAAAAAAAACTCAGCGCTTTATTGTCGAATCTTGCTATGGGGCCCAGAGCACCAGGGTAAAATCCTACATGTAGCGATTCAAGGAGAGATTTCTTACATTTCCTCACATAGCAATCTTGACCGTCCAATTGAAATTTGTGATCAAGATTTGATTAAAAGAAAAGGAGAGAGATTGAATTTTGATTAAATTTCAGCAAAAGAAAAGTTAAACAAATATTGGCCGCAAATTTTAATTAAACGGCCAAGATTGCTTTGTGAGCAAATGTGAGAAACCTCTCCGTGAGGAGGGGATACGAATCCACATGGTACATGCTTCTAGTAAGGACTTTGCTTTACTGCTCGGGGGAGAGGTGGTTGGACTTTGGAGAGTGGTGGGGTGTATTTGCAAGGGCCCAAGGGGTGTTGAAGGGTGAGATGGACGGTTGAAATTGATTGTGACCCTACGCGAACTCTTTTGTTCGGCGCTTTGAACAAATGTCCCAAATCCAAGCACTTCATAATCTATGGAGCCTACTTTTATTGGACTATATATAGGAGTCCGTCATCTAAATAAATGTTTGTTTCATTTTTATCTGGAATTTTTGAGTGAAGAAGAGCTTATTGAGAAATTGAAATGGTGATGTCCGATTCTGAGATGCAGCTGGTCGATAATGAGATAGTGCGGGCTGCGGAGGTCCTTTTACAGATGCATGCTGATGAGATCTACCCACGACAGATCAACGCTGATGAGATCTCCCCACGACAGATCCAGGTGGATGATGACATAGCGCCGCCGCAGGCTGAGCTTGAACAGCTTAAGACTAGGCTGGCTGATTTTGATTTCCCAAACAAACTATATGAGGTGGTGGACTGCACTCTATTGGATCACTGCATCAGGTGGAACGCTGATGGCACTAGCCTGCAGATTGTAAACCACGCTGCCTTTTGTAAGGATGCCCTGAACCTCCTCTGTAAGGGAAATTTTCGTAGCCTTGGCAGGCAGTTTCAGGCTTATGTAAGTTATTATGAAACCTTTTTTTTAATCACTAAATTATGTAGGCGATCGAGAGACTAATGTAGCTAGCTATACTACAGGGATTCAAGAAAAATACTAAATCACAGTGCCAGCACGAGTATAGTCATAAGAAAGGTTACTTCCGGAGAGCCCAAAAACAAAAGCTGAAGAGAATCCGCCGCAAGCAGGCCAAGGGGAAGGCTCTGCAGCTGGAAGAGGGAACAGATGACCAGTGGCTCCGTGTGGAAGGGCGACAAAGTATTCTGGAGGAAGAAATCACTCGTCTTAGGGAAGAAGTGGCTGAACTCCGCGAACTTGTTAAATCACGCGCTCATGCCACTTGATTGGAGCCAATCTAGGTTCTGGTAAGCAAGTAAAGCAACATACCATATATGCTTAATTGCATGTTCTCACTACGTTTATGGTCTTTCTCTTTATCCTTAATTCAGAATGTGCTGATGATAGGGTATGATCGATTGAATCTCTCTCGCTCTCTTTCTTTCATCGCTTTAGCCTTTACTTTACCTTAAATAATCAACCATAATTCTTAATTTAGTCTTGGATATATACATACACCTGTTTATTCACCTTGTCTATCTATTTCACAAACATTTCAAAATAAAAAAATATATATATATTTCACAAACAAAATGAATTTTCCTATATATGTAAGGGACACACTCTGCATCTTGGTCATGAACTCATGATGATAGCTAGACACAACAACTGTTAATCTGGATCGCTTTAACACTTGTAGGCCTGAAAGCCTCAATGAAAACACATTTGCTGATACTACCCATGGGCCATGGGCATCCACTAATGTGCATTGATTCACCTAATGTAATTTAGTCGGTCAATATTAGGTTTACGTAAGAGCATTAATTTCTAAAGGGATTGTAAGGTCTTTAAACGAGTTGGTTTTTCTTTTTTTTTCCTTCAGTTGAAATTTAAGAAATTAAAGATTAAAAAAAAAATCCTCCAACCATGCACGCTTCATTTTACTAAACTCTTCTAGGAATTCTTGAATCGGATGACACAGAAAGCAGCTTCGATCACTGGGCTCCCAGTAATTAATTCTATATCACTTTAACGGTTAGTTTCCAATATTTCCCCTAGTATTAACATAAGTGTCTAATTGCAGAACTAGTTTTATGTCTGCCAAAAATGCGTCCTTCTGTCCATTCTTGGATTTCCATCCATCTTTCCATGCATTATGAACTGGGTAGTCTTTACTTTTAAATTTTTTCAATGGAAAATGTCATTCTGAAACTTAATACTAACATATCTTGTTAGAATTTGTGCTCTGATATTACTGTCAGAATTGGTGCTCTGATAGCACTGTCAGAATTGGTGCTCTGATAGCACTGTCAGAATTGGTGCTCTGATAGCACTGATAGAATTACAGAGTATTTAGGAGTACTGGAGTTTAGGATTGGTGGACCTAAGACAAGATATGCTTTTACGACTTGTTTAGGACAAAGAGGTTTAGGAGAAGGTAATTAGGGCAAGTAATTTGAAAATAGAGGAGATAGAGTTTGAAACAGAGGAGAGCATATTGATTCTTGATCTTCCTTTCATTGATTGCTTAATATATAGCTTCTTAAAGATTACATGAGGTCATACATATGTATAAGACTTGATAACCGAC
Organism: Rubus idaeus; assembly: GCA_030142095.1. Lineage (NCBI taxonomy): Eukaryota > Viridiplantae > Streptophyta > Magnoliopsida > Rosales > Rosaceae > Rubus > Rubus idaeus. The sequence continues at coordinate 4,582,189 of CM057971.1, forward strand.
CTTCAAGTCCACTAACACCAAAGACATACCTAGATGGCTTAATTATCAACCACATCTTCATGGACAATTCCAGAGGCCAGAGCTTGCTAGACTTATATAATTTATAGACAATTCTAGATATAACTTCTTTATTATCTAGATTGATCTAAGTTGATGTAGAGTAATTTAGAACTTAACAATGTGCATTATTTTTTAACACATCTACTAAAACATTAAAAACTAAAAACTCTTTTTCGCACAACACAACATAGAACCGAACCCAATTAAGCAAACAGCTTGTCCTCTCTCACCCCTACTCTTTCTGGATTGATCTCCCCAGAGACGTATGCAGATCAGTGCCAGAATGCAAAAGAGTTAGGCGAGTTTGGTAGCTATGAATGTGTCTGGTAGTAGGTGTCGGGGTAGAGTGGTAGCTAGCGGTGGGCCATGAACTTTGTACAATTTGTTTGCTGAGATTATTAAGTGAGGTGGTAATGACCACTATCATATCCATTTATTTGCTAATATCCTAGTTAGGGTGCATTTTATTTAGGGCAACGTCACAGGGCCTTAAGAAGGCCTAAGATTTTAAGGTCTTAATCCAATGTCATTCTTTGTTGTCACATTATATATTTTGCAATACCGACTTTACCATGTTGGTTTTGTAATTAGATTTTATACTCCTTTGTCTTAATATACCAAAAAAAAAAGAAATTGAATATTTCCAGCACAAGATTCGATTCCTAGGAGTCATCATGTTCAATGGTATATACAGATTGGAATTGATATCTCAAAAATGTTACATCTTTTTTGGCTGATGTGCTTTGATCTGAAAAAAAAAAACAGTTTGGCTGATTATATACGTATTAGGTTTATTTCAGAACATATCTATCAATTCAAAAGGGTAAGAATTCTATAAAGAATTTGAAATTGGTAGATGAGATTAGCAGATCATGTATGTATGGTGGAAGGACATGAGGAATATCAGAAAAAATTTACAAGTTGATAGAAATTCAATTTTTGAAACTATTTATTCTTTTTATAATTATATTGTTCGAATTTATAATCGTGACAGTAACAGTTTCAGTACTTTGCATCTTCATTATGTAGGCTACGGCGTGCTTGATGAGTTGATAGCGGTGGTCTGGACTCTGGGTGATGCTGCTTTTAAGGCTCTTCCTTTGGTGCAATGTTTTAAGACTTTTTATTATTAAGTTTGGTCATAAAAGTTCCATTGTCAGGTGTGTCTCTTGGATGAATATCAGACATCCTAATCGATGGACGACATCGGATTTAAGAATTTTCATCTGCATTTCATCTATTGTGTCTGTGGTTGATGATGTAAAAGACTTCTTAATTTCTTATTTTCATCCTTGCTGCGTTTGTTAGTAAAATGTGAATGAACTTCCAGTTTATTTGATAAGAATTTATTTTTGGAGTGAGTTCATTTGATAAGATTTGATAAGTTTTGATACATGCTATATTATCCTTTCAAGGTCGAAGGAAAGATTATGATCGGTAGGTCAGAATTCAGAAATGCTTGCTCACTCATTTCATCTTCGACAGGACTACTTGTTGAAAATTTTATGATTTAAAATTAAAATTAATTTTAATAATTCTATTATTTATTGTGGGAGTTATTTTTAATTTTAATTCTATTATCTTTTTTTAGGGGAATGAATAAATTCATTTATTGAAATCATACGATTGTACTAGGTCAACGCCAGAGCAACACATACGCTAGAGAGCGAACTCCTACACAACTGTCTAAACCACAAATGGTCTGACTCAGAGAAGACTCTGGTAAGTAAACATCCATTATAACTTGGGTTACACACTTATTCAAGCGACTAAATTAAAAGCATAAAACTAAAAACTAAGAACCCTAAAACACGAACAAACAAATCACCCGAATGTTCACAAATGAAATTGCCCAAGCACTCCTAATGGTACGGTAAACATTATAGAAGAAGAGCGGGCTGCCACAGAAATGCATGAAGTGTATATAGGGCGACTACCTTGCCCTAAGCTAAAATGCCTACAATATTACATGACGCAAAGTAAACCTAGTAAATTGCCTAAGACAAAAATACTTAGGAGAACGAGGCGAGCCTGCCATGATATAACACCGAGAGATCAAGGGATAGAGCAGTCAAAGCCGAGGCCCAAAATGCAAAAAGAGGTCAAGGATTGAAACCAAAGGCCCAAACGCAAAACCCTACCATGCATATCGAAGCCAAAGCCGCTACGCACAACAACCAGCCAAAGCTCAGGTGGATGAACCACCAACCTGACTAAGATCCTGCGGTCGGCCAAGCCAACCTCCCAAAACTGTCAGCAACGACCACCAATCCAAATTGCAACGCAACTTAGGACCACCGTGCCCCTGCCATGCCGAGGGAAAACCATGTCGCTGCACTTGGAACTTGCAACGCCGCTCATAAAGGAACTATTGTCTTATTTATGGATTTAACGATTTTATATGTTATTATGTTATTATTATTTGACCGTTTAAAGAGTAATGAGGGTGATGATGACCCTTAATGAGAAGACTCAGCAGAGTCTTGGCCTATATAAAGGAGGATGGCTACAGCTCATAAGCATGTGTGTGTGACTTCTATATTGTGAGATTGTGTGGGATTACAAGATGATGCAATCCACAAATGGTAGAATGACACTCCTAAAATACAACCACTAGCCAAATACGATATATCTATTTTAGTATTTTGAGTATACATCATTTTGAGTGCACGTGTGATTAAAGTTCAATGGAGCTTTTTAGTGGCACGATGGAGCTCATCGAATGGTTGTTGTATCTTTGGAGAAATTTGTCATTCAACCCTTTGCAGTGAGAGACGAATCTTCTTTTATGATAGGGTTTTGCACGTTTTGACTCGATAAGTTTTTCTATATAAAATTCTTATATGTTATAATATTTTTCCTTATTTTTATTTTATTTGCTTATCTCATTTTTTATTCATATTTTCATGATATTATGATTTATTTTGTTCTCTATACAAAATTCCGTCATATTTTTACAATGCTATTGTGCGACGTGACACATTCAAATCATCCAACACATTATAGCATAATGAAGTGGAATTGTGGAAGAGAGTTTTCTATTTTTCACACTATGACAACAAAAACAGTTTATGAATAGAATTTTGGGGTTTGGACTCAACAATATCGACTAATTTATAATACTCAATTTCTCTTGGCACTGTTCATCGGCTTAGTAACAGTGCCGGCTCGAGCCGAACCGAGTAGAGATTACCGTTTTGTCCCTTCTTGACTATTTATTTATGGTTCTGCCATTTCCCTCTTTCTCTCTTCTCTCCCTCTGCGCTGCCATCAATCATCGCCAAACACCACAAACTTTACATCAAAACGTAGAGTACAATTCAAGGATAAAGTTATGTAACTACCTCAAGGCCTCAAGGTGAGATTCGGAGTGGATCGAGAGATATCGATACCGGAAGTTTCGAAACCATAAAATTCAACGGCGTCAATCCTTCGGTCGAAGTTGAAAATCGAGGGTACCATGACGTTTTTGGGATAGAGGGCTTCAAAGCCCAAGTGGTTTGGAGGATCGGAAGTCGTCGGACGAGGTGGTGTCGTACGGTTGCAGAGGGAGAGGGGGGGGGGGGGGGGGGGGGGGGGGGGGGGGGGGGGGGGGGGGGGGGAGAGAGAGAGAGAGAGAGAGAGAGAGACTGATTTGACGAAATTACCCCTAAAATATTTTGTTTAATTCTTAACCTTTCGAAATTCATAATAAATAACTCTGTTGTCCTAAAAATTCATACGAACTTATCATGATGTATACTTTATTCTCGAGTCCTCAAAAATTAGACTTACGAGTTAAATTTTTTTTGAAGAATTCCCGAAACTCTTGAATAATAATCGAGATTACGAATCTTAATCCTAATTAACTCCAAAGTATTTTTTTTTTAAATTTCAGGGGTCTCACAATAAAGAAGGTTTGCAAACTAAAATTACAAGTCAATAATGTTGTGTAAGCCTTTCAATGTTAGCTTTAATTAAAATGTATCTCAATTATGTTGAACATCAAATGATACTACATGTAATTAAATATCTTAATTATATTTTTAATGCTTTCTACATATTTTAAACGCTTTTGAAACCCCTTCGTACACCATTGTTGATTTTTTGGGTTATCAATAGATAAGAAAAAAAAATGTCGCAAAACCCTAGCGAGGTTGGTTCCCACATCGGCGACGACCGTCGGCGGAGGCCTCAATCACCTCCGTAGTCGCGCATCAGCCCACCCGATTGACTGGTTCGATGATTACCCTTCCTAGTCCGAAAGTTGGCACGTTGGTTGTCGGTTTCGTTTCATAGAGGCGACATCAGCATAAGTGAGTCTATGGTGGTGGGAAACCACGCTTGGGTTCCGGTTCATCACGGAGAGGACGCTCAAGGATCTTGCGTTGTGAGGGGTCTTCCTCTCACTAAGGCGTCTTTTCGTCCGAGAGATTATAGGGTGTTGCGAGTTCACCGATTTGGGTTCGAAGATCCGACCGCAAAAGGGACACCCGAAGGTCGTTTTTGGATCGGCGCTCGTGAAGAATGAAGTGGGGGGATGGGGCCTTGTTGGGTGGTGGATTGGAAGAGGATGAGGTGAGAGACTCTTCAATTTTGGGTTTGCTACCAGCAGGGGGGGCGACATCGGTCATGCGATCGAGGATTGGCGGGATCAAGGCGGTCGGTGGTCGTGCCGTGGCATCACCGTGGATCGTGGGTTGTACGGAGTCTCAAACTGGGTGCAAATCTTTGGGTAATACTATTGTTTGGGTATATGCCCTTGTTTTAAAGAGTTTGTATTCTTCGAGGGTTACAATTTGGGATCCCAGAGGAATTCATTCTTGGAGAGCAGTTCTAGGCGTTTTATCTCACACATCTCAAGATCATGACAATAATTTTTTTATTGTTGGTAATTATCGTGGGGGAGAAGGTTTTGGATTCGTGCGTATTTAGTTGGGGAAAGTTTCGATTGTGGTTTCACTTTCTTTATTCATGGGTTATCCTTGAGCTGGATTTGTTTTATTGGTCTCAATGACAATATTTGCCGGAATTTTTCTGCTGATTGTTGACAGCAGTAATGCACGGTGCATGTATTGTTCTAGGTTTCGAATCATCGATTAGAGTTCTAGGTTTAGACTCATCGATTAGGCTACTTGTGTGATTTACAATGCTCCTTCTTAGGATGCTTATTTTAAGGATTGTAATTCCTACTTGATTAATAAAGTTTGATTTTAAAAAAAAAAACATTTTTGAAACCCACGGCATCACGTTAGCACGTATGCTAGTACATCAAATACGCCAAGCTCCGCTCTTTGTTACGTTGAGGACTTGAGGGGTTTCTTGTGGAGCCCTTGTAAATTTTGTTTCTCTCTTCTGTAAGTTTTAGGCAACGAACCTAATTAATAAACTTTGGCTTTTATCTTAAACTTTCACCATAGGCGGAGGACAAATTTACTCTTTTATCTTTTACTCCTGTTTTACCTTGTGCTATATAAATGTTGTACTTTGTACCATCTTCTATCTCAGAATGAAATCATTCACTTATTATTTTCAAAAATAAAAATAAAAAACAAACCATCCAGTTCTGCTAAGTAGAAAACGTAAATTATTTTCTTCTCTTTGAAAAAGAGTAATTAAAAGAAGAAATAATGAACGACCTTGCATATTATATATTGATAAATTATATGGAACGAGTTAAAACTTAAAATTACAATATGCAATGTTCTTAATAAATTCTGCCAAAATAATTAGTTCCAACAAATTCAAACATTAACATGATGATCGAGAAAGAAGACATTGATCATATTCATGAAATAGAAGATGGTAAAGACTCTCCATGAAAAAAAGAAAGTAAAATCCTCAAATGATACCCAAACTATCACGAAATGCACTCTTTGGTACCCACATATGTTTAGGGAGTCTCATGGTACTCAAACTATCACTCCGTTAGCCCCATTAGTATTTCCGTCATGTTTTCCGTTAAAAAAAATTGATCAAGAGTTAGACAAAAAAACACAAAAAGTGAATGATTTTACCAAAATGCTCATGAATAAATTTTTTGGTCTAATCCTTGATGAATTTTTTTTATATTGGAAAATATGACGGAAGTACTAATATGGCTAACAGAGTGATAGTTTGGATACCATTAGGCCTTCTCCAATGGAGGGGCTAAAGCTAAATTTTAGTCCATTATTTGTAAATAATGGTCTCCAATGGAGGGGCTAAGCCAAACAAAAAAACTCAATGGGAGGCTAAAAGAGCCAAGGTCTAGGCTAAATATATCCCTTGCTATAGCCCAAAAGTGAGGAGTTGAGCCCACTAATTTGTTGTTAATGTTATAGCCCTTTTTTTTTTTTGGAGGAATCACAAACATATAAACAACTCAGTTTTCAAATTACTAGTATTGAGGAAATTTCAGGGTACCCAAAATCAAAGTGACATGGTGAAACAAACTATGACTGAAAGATAACTATGTCTGATGGATATTAGAATTTAGCTTTAAATAGGGGGTACAAAAGTCTGATAAAGATAAGGTGAAGACCACAAAATTTCAGAAGGAAAGACATCCTGATTACCTATTCATCCTCCTGATGAGCTCATTGATGTAATCTTCGGGTTGCAGCATCACCCCTTCAACGTAGTGGTTTCTCTTCTTCTCAAACCGAAGGGGTGTTGAGTTAAATGGAGAGGAAGTTGTTTGTCTTGAAGTGGGGTACATCAAGATCTCATGGATAAGGTCCTCCACCAAATATTCCATGTTCCAAAGCTGTTCAACAATGGAATTGTCGGTCAAAGAATTCTCTGTTGTTGACTTTCATACCCCTCTTGTAGATTAATTCCTTGACACTCTTCAAATTAGGATACCATAGGTCACATAATTCAACCCTGTGAGATTTCAATGTTGTTTGTTTATTTCAAGAACACACCATTGAAGATTGTCTCAAACGAGAAGTGGAGAATCTTCTTAGTTTTGGGTCAATGGCATTGATACACATCCTGAAATGAAAGAAGTTGGTTCTGGGTTAATAAAACCCTCCTTCAGTTCGCTCACTTCAACCTATCAACTCCTTTTGTGTTCATAACTCCTGTGATATTCTAGCTCTGATGTAAATCAACTTGTTATCAAATTATCTTCTTTACATTCCAGAGCTTCTTTTGAGACCATTCCTCTGCCCTCTTCTTTTCTTCAAAACTGATTCCGAACAATGAGTGTTTGCCATCTCTGGTGCTTGGTTTCGTCTGGAGTTTGAGATCTCGGAGCGCTGGTTTGCCTCGGGAGGGATTAATGTTATAGCCCTTAAAAACATGTGCATCCATAAAGTCTAAACTAAAATTTAAGCTCTCAAATTGACATTATTCATCAATTTAGACTTTCCATTAATTTTATATTTTCAGTCATGAAGTTTAAAACCTAGATTTTGTGTTTTCAGCCATGTTTCTAGTCGTTCAGATGTTCTCAATTTTATGGTTGATAACAATTTGCACACACCTGAGTCCACCTTTAGCCTAACCTAGAGCCATGTTTAATTTAGCCTCTTCCAAAACCTAGCTTGTAGTTATCCTAGTCTAAACTCATCCCACTAGAACTGAATTTTTGTAATTTAAGCTTATATTTTAGTTTAGACTAGTCAAAACTCACCCAGTGCATATGCTCTAAGGGTATAGGTTTTTCTTGCTCTAAGGGACTAGTCTAAATGTTGGAGATGGTCAAAATAATGGCCCTTAGAGCATTTTTACCGATGCTAGCTATTTTTTAACCAAATTTAAAATAAAATAGCTAAAAAGTTATTTTGGCTAGTTAATTTGAAAATGTGTTTGCACCAATGCTCTCTACTTTAACTAGTATTGAATTTAAATTATTTTTTAATGAATAAAAAATATATTAAACGTATTTAATAATTACACAAAGCTACTAAAAAGGAATGTATTAAATTAACGAGAACTTCATCTCGCTCTCTATATTTTGGAGCCAGATAATTAAAAGTTAAAGTAAAGAGTCACTTGGGAGGCTGGTGTAACTCCTAAAATAGATGAAAAACTAAATAGGCTCTCTAAAATAGCTAAAGAGCTAAGATAAAGAGTCTGTTAAAGATGCTCTTACAATTTGCACGAATAGTTTTTCTTGGGGTCTAAAAATTTAGCTTAAGGTCTATTTTAGCCCCCCAACATTGGAGATGGTCTTAGACTCCCCAAGCATTTGTGGGTACAAAAAAGTACATTTCGTGATAGTTGGGTACCATTTGAGGGTTGTACTTTGAGAAAAAATACAAAAAGAATCATCACAATTTACAAAGAATCGATCATCAAATCAAAATCTGAGACAATGAAATTACAGTTGCAAACCCTAAATTTCAATTTGATCAAGAATTTGCCCCAAATCCTTCAATTACCAAACAGAATCTCGTTTTTTTTTTCTTTAGTCGATTCTTTTTGGACTTAACAGAATTGGATGTCTGTTAGGTTGGATTTCTGAAAGAACAGGTGTCAAAAATCTAGGGCGAGACAGAGAGAAATTAGCCACGGAGGCTCTTATTAACCCACCGAAGAGGTAGCTCATGAACGAAGTTATGAAATGAGTGGAACAGAGGGAACGCCTCCATTTTCAAAGTGAGATTTCACCGCGACAGATCCATAATGAGAATAGTACTTCGATCTGTCGTGGGAGAGATCTCATCCTGGATGTGGATGCTGGTTGATTTAAGACTTCGCTTTGTGGACCATTATCCGGAAATAGCCTGCAGATCTCAGTTTAATCTTCTTTTCTTTTCCAAATCTGAGTTTTTGGAATCTGCATGTTCGATCTGTAGTTTGTTTTTCGGTATAATATTTTGAACTTAATTCGGTAGTCTGCTTTCAGTATTCGATAGGATTTTGTTCTTCGTTTCAAAAGAATTTTCATTTGACTTGACGCGATCTGCATCTGCTTTCAGTAACTATAGTGGATTTGTTATTGAATTTCCTGTTTAGCTTTTAATTGTTGTGCATGCTTTACAGTTACAATTTCAATCTCTTCATCTTTTTGCTAATCAATTACAACCATACCTGAATGGTGTTTCCGGCTTACTGATGTTCAACTAGAGTGACAGTTGTTTCTGTTTTCACAATGATTTTTATCTTTCACTCTGAAGAAAGTTACAAACTTTTGATTTTGGAATGGTTTGGAGCGGCTTAGTAATGAAGAAAGTTTTCTTGATTGTTACATATGTTGGAAACACTAGTGTTTAGTCGAACGTTATATAGTTTGTGAAAACTTATTAGTTACTATGTTAGATTGTTATAAGTAGATCTGAAAGGGAGAGGGAATTGATGACTGTTATGGTAAATGTCATGTACAATTAGAGGAGTCCAAAACTTGGTATTGATTTCAAGATTATTGCTGGAACCGAACGGTTAAGCTGTTAGTCTAGTGTAGCATCAGAATGGTTTAAATTTTTGTAAAACTGAAGTTAGAGTTTAAGATTTAAACCGTATAATGGTTCCAGTGTGTTTATTTATCTTTACTGCACAATAAGGAACATGAAAGCTCCTATTTGTGTTTTTTTTTTAGTTAATATGGACTCTATGTTGTTTCCAGAATCTTCACTTGCCGGTTTTAGAGTGGTCTATCTATTAGATACCTAGAATGCATGTGAGGATCTCTTGATTCTGGATTCTTTTTATTTAGGTAGAACCGTAGAAGTATATGGCATTTGGCTGCCTGTTAAGGAATGGATGAGACAGTTTCTAGTTTCTAATAGATGTTGGCAGTTGCTAAGGACTTATTATGACATGATACTGCAGATGGAACAAGTAAAATTAACATTTGTTTTCATTTTCTAAGTTGTCATATTAGTTTGCTAAGATATACTTTGGCTGTATCTTTATGGATTTGGTGCATACATTCTTGATTTTTCACCCCCAGGGAACAAGACTTTATAAGGTAAATGTATGTGGATTTATTTGCTGTTTGGGACTTTCTTTAAGATTTAGTATTACGTTTGTTCTTGATGACTGTGGTTCAGGATGATTTCTTTCTTGTCACCATTTCCCTTGCCTACGGTTCCTCTGCGTTGTGGCCACGGTTGCTCTGATCGAAGCCAGGGGCAACCTCAAAATTCATTGTTGGGGCCTGAGTTTATTGACTATGAGGAGCCTCTCTCCTTCTGCAGCCCTGAATTGATCTCTTGTGCTACAGATTTGAACAATATTGCATGGATTAAGAGTGGCCTTGAGAATCGTGAGACGAGAATAGCAGGGAATGTACCAAGCCAGAGATTCTCACATGGGGCTGCTACCAGCTCGCAAATGGGATTTTCTGGAATGTATATGATGAATGGCCATAGGTGCTTTGAGGAGGGACAGAACAGGCTAATGGGTATGATGACAGAAATGCTTGCAACCCAGATGCCTACTAGACAATCTTTTGCAATGCCAACTGAAGTTAAGGGATTGAGCTAGAACTCATGGCTGGTTTTCTTTATTCTGGGAGGAGAAATATATTGGGACAGGTTATTTTCACAGCGTATCATGAATACTTGAATAGAAAGCCTTTTCGATTCCGAGAGGCATTTCTTTTGGGCTACGACATGAGGTCTTCCCTTTTTGCTTATCTATTTTTACCCAATGCTCATTTTCCTCTTGAATATATTTGAAATTACCCACAAATTGCAATATCATATATGCTCCGTCTCAGTTCAAAAACTGGAGATTGAGAATCTCCATCCCTATTCTCGGATTTGTTCGTAAATTTCTTTCCATTAGAGTCGAAAACCAAATGAGGCTCAAAGTATTACATGAAATGAATTTCGTTACCCCTGTTCTACTTCTACCCTCATTAACAATAACATGGTCAAATGTTGTTTACTCCTACTGTTAAAGCATGATGTAGGATTTTACCATACCTATATTTTAACTTGAATAATTGTGAATAATGATTCTCATGCCAAAAAAAGTATCATGAACAATGATGGACCAGCTGTTAATGTGCCCACCTTTGTTCTTTAACCCCTTGATGAAACTAATTAAACTCCCTCCAAGACAATTAGTATATTTATCTAAAATTCTAAAAATAGTATATTTTGTAAGTCGAAAATACCCTTTAAATGACCATGTTTTTAATCAAAGTGTATGGGCACACCCGACTATCCAGTCTCCATAAGCTAAAATCGGTTCGCCCCAGAAACAAAGAATGGGTCTCCCTTTGGGGCTGGTGTGGTCTTACAAGAACTAAAAAACAAAGACTGGGGTCGTCATGTCAGTTACGCAAGTGAAACAGATGTAGATAAAAAAAAAAAACAGATGAACAAGACAAAGGTACATCTGCTTTTGATGGCATGCATTTTCTTTTTTTGATGGCATGCATTTTCTGTGTGAGAAAAAAGCACAGTCCTTTTCAGGTCACCTCAATCACTTCCTACCCGTCATTTCTTTCTTCAAATTAATTAACGGATGGTAAAACCCAATAAGAATTACTAATCAAGTCCTCCTTTGTCACATGATTTTTTACTGTTCTCAATGAATGTGGCAATATCACACTATATTTTTTCTGTTGTGATTACTGAAAAAGCACGATATAACCAATAAAGCAACGTACGGGTCAAAGGTCGCTTGGATTGGGGCACACAAATAAACTAATAAAGCTTTACATGTTTCCTCTGCCCATAAGCCCATTGCAAAATTTTTATTGTATTATTTTTAGTTATAAAGATCTTTCTTGATCTTTTCCCTCCTCAAATTGCTGTTCGGAGACTGACACAGAAAATAAGTGAGGGGTTAGGATCACCTACCGCTCCAACAGTAACAGTACCCAGTTACTCAAAATCTAGGAAAAGCACCAAACTTGGGTTGAAAGAAGTCACCTTTGAGCTTCCTTGGGGCATTAATGATCTGGGCCTCAGAGAGCCATTACATGAAGATTCTGATTCTCTCTCTGGGTCTTGAAAATGGCATCCAAAACCCAAGTTGTTGATGTGGAGCAAGGGGGTCGCCGGAGCTCGGGTCGTGGTTACTCCGATTCCGGGTCGGACGAGGAGGAGGAGGAGGAGCACGGGAGCACTGAAGAGATTGTGGAGAGGGGATCCTCTGTGAGCGAGTCTTCAGTAGAGGAGGAGGTGGATCTGGAATGTGGGGGGCTGCCTGCTGAAGTGAAGGTCCACTTGGCAAAAGTGGAGAGGGATTGCAGGATTTGTCATCTGAGCTTGGATGCAACTAATCATGAATCTGGGATTCCTATTGAGTTGGGCTGTTCTTGTAAGGAGGATTTGGCTGCTGCACATAAACAGTGTGCTGAGGCCTGGTTCAAAATCAAGGGTAACAAGTAAGTATCTCCTATTTACCACATACAGCCATAAAGGTGAAATCTTTTTGTGTTTTGGGGCTTACCCAGATTTTGGTTTTCACTTATTTGATTTCTTATGTTCATGGAATGTGACTCTTGTGTTATGTTTGTGTACCCATTTTGCTAATTGGTTGCAATTTGATGAGTAATGTGCTCATAGTTCATAACTCTCTAGTGTTTTTCTGCTGGGAATCTTTGAAGTTGTTATATTCTGGGAGTTTTTTTTTTTTTTTTTGAGGAAATATTCTGGGAGCTTTGAGGTGATGCTGGCGAAGCAATCATACTTAATACGAGGAACTTAATAATGCACGCTTAAATTAGAATACAATGTATACTACTTTAGTAGACTAAGTAAAAGCATGTTACTGTAAATCAAGAGCATCAAAATTTAATAAAGGGAAAGATGAAGCACTAGCAGTCCCGCATGGGTTTCCAACTATGCAAATTGATTCTTCCCCATTCTTTTGATGTTGGAACACCTACACGTTTGCATTTCTGTCGCTGCCTTTTCCAGCCTTTTTTTCTTCTACTTTTCTGCTTAGACAAGCTGGTTGGTGATGTTTACTTTATTGAAGTCAAATAATTTGGCTCTTGCAGATACACTGCTGATATGATTTGTTGACCGAGTCACTGAAGTCATTTTTAGTTTTTTACTCTGGAGTCCATTCAGTAAACTTGTTTTAATAAGCTTGTTATGACATTTTTTACGCACATTTATCTTCATGTAGATTTTTAGGGAAGTCAAGTGCTTTTACCCAATTTCCTTTTCTCATATGAGCATACTCTATGAGCTTTTGCCAACTTGGCGGCTCGGAGAGTTGTAAGATGCTGTCTTATGATGACTGATCACCAGATGAAGTGGTTTGTCTTGATACAGGCACCACAAATAAAGTGGAAACTTGTGTTGGACGACCTGGGTCTTAGGTAGCATGTAATTGGAGAATGCTCAGCATTTTCCTTATAATACATAACTGACTGGAAGAACTGTACCCTTTCATTTGTCTATATGCTATCCTATTAAGTTTTTAGTTTATATGGTTTGGGAAGAATCCATTACAAGGTCAAGTATGTGGAAACAATTATCTCATCATCAATTCATGTTCACATATCTTTATGAATTTCAGAGGTCATCATGTTGTAAAAAACGTAAATTTGTCAATTCTGGATTACTCATTTTTCCTTTTTCTGTTTGATTTATTAATTGAATATGTCAGCGAAGCTACTTGGAATCAAATAGCATTGCTGTTAAGTAGTGTATGCTTATATTCTCTTAGTCTCCTCAAGCTACTCCAGGTGTTATTGCAGACCTGTTCCAGAACCTTAAGTTTACCCCTTAATAATAAACATAAAAAATTAATATGTTTTGAGCATATCTTTCCCCCTTCACTTCATGCAAAAACCAATGTGAGTTAGGACCGCAACATCTAGATGTTTCCTGAGATTCAACTTTGCTGGGAGCACAATTTGAATACTGACATTTTATAAAGTATTTCCTTTGCAGATCCCAAAATCAGTTTTGTTTCTCTCTTAATGTTGTGGATGTGTTCATTGGAGCAGAGTAGAAACTAGAAAAAGGTGTACAAGAAATTTTGGGACTCATTTACGGATATTTGGTTTTAAATGCTTACTAAACTGGATGACCACAAATAAAATAATGTGAAACTGTAGAGATATAAAAAAATAACGTTTGTTTATTTTTTAGCATATGTTACCCTCCCACTTCATGCAAAAACCAATGTGAGTTAGGACCGCACTAGATGTTTCCTGTGATCAACTTTGGTGGAAGCACAATTTGATCTGGGATCCCAAAATCAGAGTAGAAAGTGGTGTACAATGAGTTTTGATACTCATTGACGGATATATGGTGTAAATGCATACTAAACTGGATAACCACAAATAAAATAATGTGAAACTGTTTTTTACAGGAAAAAAAATGTTTAAACTTGTTTTTCCTATATTTCCTGCTTTTTACAGGGTCTCTGTGTCTCCTATGGCCCTATAGGTAAACTTTTATGAATGAACAAATCACCTGGAGTTAAGGTTGAGTACCAGTTGGAATAAGGAAAAGTAACTGAATATAATTATAAACAGCTTACATACTGCTTTCTGGTTTCATTTACTAGATTTCTGCTATAAGTTTATCTTTTTATGTATTAATGCCAACTGCAAAGTGCATTGCATCTGATGACCTTTTAAATTACCATTCTTTGCTTGGTATGTTTGTAAAGGAAATCTGATAGAACCAATGTCAATCTGACCGAGCTGGTAAAAACGAGTATATACCATAACGAGCAAGGTTATACATATATGCCTATTGAAGGAAAATTCTTAATTGCTCCAAGATCCTAAAACCTTTATTGAAAGTGTTGTATGACTCTCTCTTACCTTCATTTGGTTCAAATTCTATGCACTGTAATTGGATTATAGTCATTATACATGTGCCTGTTAAAGGAAAACTTTTAATTGCTTCAACTTATCCGACTTCTCTGACATCCAATCTCAAAATTGGTAGGTTTATCTTTACCTGGATTTTGTTCAAATCTATGCAGTCATCGGAAAGTTTCATACTTTTACACAACTGTTCTTTTCTTATGGGAAGGACATATTAGTGTTTAAAAGATATTGTATTGGAAATAATTTCTATGTATTTTGTGTGTCTAATTAATTATAGCATTTAAGGAAGATCCCAAAGCCTCAAGTGCGGGTTTGGTGATTCTAACCAAGCATTGAGCGTGTGGTTTGCGCCAGACCATACTCAGGCGGTGGTTTCATTTTATACATTCATTGACTGTAATTATAGAAAACTGGATTGTGGCATGAGATATTCGATAACCTCTAATCTAGAACTTCCTACACCATAGGGGAAATGAATTTTTACAGTAAGAACTGTGTTCTTATAAAAATGTTTTGGAAAGCACTGGTTGCTGATTGACTGGTGTACTATTAACCCACTTGTTTCCTCTTATCTTGTTTTCAGAACTAGAAACATGTTCTACCAAATATCAAATTGATGTTAGTTCAGATTGAATAACCTGTAGCACTTTGGCCAAAACAAAAAGAGTTTCTTATCACTTACTTACTTGGGTTGACCCTTGCATCTTCTTGTTTATATTTTTGCTCTGCTCAACTTCATACCAAATATGTAATTTGCAGAACTTGTGAGATATGCGGATCAACTGCACGTAATGTTGTAGGTGTGAATGATGCTGAGTTGGCAGAGCAGTGGAATGAAGCAAATGATACTGTGATGCCAACAGCAGTAGCTACCACTGCACAGCCAGCAGAGAACCGAAACTTCTGGCAGGGTCATCGGTTCCTCAACTTCTTGCTTGCCTGTATGGTCTTTGCCTTTGTCATCTCTTGGCTCTTTCACTTCAATGTACCCTCGTAAGATGCGTTTTTCAACGCTGATGGTAGAGAGGTTACAAACAAGCACCTTAGTGGCTTTGGAGTAAGCTGTTTCTCGGTCTCCATGTTGTTTGTATATTAGTAGCCTAGCTTCAGCAGGTTGTTGTAATTTATGTTTACATTGTTAAATTCGATTTGCAACTCGATTAGCCCCAGTAGGTTGTTGTACTATTGCAACTTCGGATGCTTTATTGTGGCCAAAATGGATGAACAACCAACTTATATATAAGAATTGTGGTGTATCCCCTATGTGGTATCGCCATTGTTTCTCTCATTTTGGTATTTGTATTGTCTGCATAAAAGCAAGATAGGATACACAGTCGGGCTATTTAGTTAAATTCCAAAGAAGGTCAAATTTCCGATTTGACTTGCTGGAGTTTATGAGAGCAAATCAAACACATCATCTCATGAGGTACACCAGTTTGGTTTCTAACTTTCTACGTCATACAAATAATGGAAGTGCTCTTGGTTGGTAAGGAAATGGTGAAGGCCACGAGTTGCTGCAATAAACGGTGCCGTGATTAGCGATCACAATCTTAATATGCCAGAGACATAGCTCGTGGTGGGAACTCACTTCAAATCACTATCAGAATTTCCTATTTGTTTCTTTGCCCCTTGTTTCTTTTCAGTGTAACCCACAATTCATTTTGCCATTATTAGTTTTATTCTCTTTTCCAATGTGTATGATCACAAATAATTAAGAAGATACAATAATTCAGAGATACCTTTTCGAAATCAAAGAGTGAAATTGTTCTGGCATTATTATGATGCCCTGCACGAGTTGTGGCGCCTGCTTTGGCGTTATGCTCATAATGTGTATCCCTAATAATTTATACAATAGTAATACTGTAATAGTACTAACCATTTAGATTGATCCCTGACCCAAAAAAAAAATGCAATGAGATTGATTGTAACTTTGTTTAGTGGTGTCAACATCTACTTGATCTAATTCACCGCCAGAACATATTCCTCAGTTCATAGAAAATCATATCATAGCTACAACAAGACATGAACAATCTTATATATATATATATATATATATATAAAAGACATGAACAATATGCATAACGCAAAGAGCTTAAAACGTGTTATTGTAACATTGTTAAATTATTTTCTAATTGTTTAAAGTTTTAGAGTCAGTTTTTTCCTTGTATTATTTTCTTTACTTTAAGACTATACACCGTGATAAACTACTAATGGCCTTTAATTTAGGATTTTTATCATATATAGTACCTGAACTATTTCTCAATTATATATTTGGTATCTGAATTTAATTTTTGTCACAAGAAGTAACCAAAGTTTTCAATTTTGTCACAAATAATACCCAAAGTTTTTGATTTCATCTCTTGTAGTACCTAAGACCATTTTTGTCAAAGATATATGCGTGTGTTCTAAAAAAAGAGAGACTAAAATGGAAAACTTTAGGTACTACTTGTGACAAAAATTGAAAACTTTAGATACTACTTGTGATAAAAATTGAAAACTTTGGGTACTACTTGTGACAAAAAGTGAAGTTTAGGTACCACAAGAGATTAAATCAAAAACTTTGAGTACTACTTGTGACAAAAATTAAAGTTCATGTACCAAGTATATTATTGAGAAATAGTTCATGTACTATATGTGATAATAACCCTAAAATAAGGGTTAGTACTTGATCATTCATAAACAATTAAGTTCTTGCTAGTCCTCAAGAGGGGTTATGGTATAACCGTATAAGTGTATAGGACCCTGTATATATATGATCGAAAAGCATTAAAAAGAAAAAAAGTTTATATCACCAGCAAAGTCTAAACTTTGGTGTATTTGACAAAAAGATACTCAACTTTCAAAAACACATCATTAGGATACCCTCGTATATTTTTCGTTACTTAACCATTAATTATGATGACATATTAGTCATTTGACATATTTCAACTTTCAAAAGTGATCAATAAGGTACCTAAACTTCTAAAAATACATCATCTAGATACCTCCGTCAATGTTTCGTCATAACTCAGTTAAATTAGATTACTTGTGGCCCATGTGAGATTTTTTCATGGGTTTTATGTTATTTTCTCACTTTTTGTTTGTTTTGCTTATATCATCTTCTTTTATCTTTTTTTCTCTTCAACTCCCACTGACGTGAGAGACTGAATCTAATGTCACTGAGGTATTTTTTCATGTATGGATGATGCACATAAAGTGCATTTGAAATATAATGTATGGATGATCTAGCTTTTGAATTAGTCAGTACTTAAATTCATTTTGATTGACGAAGTGGTGTTAGCTTAGTGGTTAGAGCACCCACTACCTAAGACCTAGGTCATGGGTTCGAGTCACCATGGGGGTAGGAGTGAAATCCTTTGATCCTCTTAAAAAAATTAATTTTGATTAAAGTAATCAAAATAATACCCTAAAAAAAATAGCGTATACCCTCCAAAAATAATAATCAAAGTCTGCTTAATTATTGATTATAGCAAGGGGATAAGGATGAAATTTTGAAGGAAAAATTTGGAAGGAAAAGATAAGGTGAGAGGATGCATGAGACATGTATATCAACATATTTCATTTAACTGAGATGTGATGAAAAATGGACTGAGGTATCCCGATGATATGTTTTTAAAAGTTTAGGTACCTTATTGATTACTTTTTAAAGTTGAGATAAGTCAAATGACTGTTATGCCTTCATAATTATTGGACAAACAGTAACGGAAAATGGAAGGAGGTATCCCGGTGATGTATTTTTAAAAATGCAGGTACCTTATTAATTATTTTTCAAAGTTGAGTATATTTTTGTCCGATACATCAAAACTTAAACCACGTTGATGATAAAAAAAAACAAATATGGGGTTGAGAAAATTTGTTATGGGGTGCAAACAACAAAAAAATGATAAATGCTATGTGGGTCAGATAGGAACACTCTTCTGGGGCCTTCTGGCCATACATAAGAGATGCCTTATGCTTTTCTGTGTTGAACATTAAAAAGAAGAAGAAGAAGACCAATTCCAAAGACAGCATGTCATATCTTTTATTTTTTATAGACAAAATTTCTCATCCCTAGAATTAATGTCTTTAAGAAGATTGTTACCTCGTCTTCACTCTAACGGATAAAAGGTAGATATATAATCCAACAAATGACCAAAAAAAAATGATTCTTTTATAGATTTCATAAGATCGTGCATGCCATGATTGAGATCCAACATTAGGTATCCCAACCTCTCCCATTTAGATAATTTATAGCATATAATTCAGGAGAGCTTGTACCTTTCAGTTTCTTGTTTTCTTAAAGACAAAGGCAATGATGCTTGTTCATTAGAAGAACCAAAACAAAAACAAAATTAGTTTAGAAACTAAGCAAAGGAAATTAAGAATGTAGAGAGGTTACAGCTAATTGATGCAGATGCAGCATGCAGCAATATGGTAATTGGGAGACAGTTAGATTGAGTGTCGTCTCAACTCAACCACTAAATAACTAAACGGTTCAAATGCTCAACTAAAATGTCGGTCGCGCGCTCCTAATGATGATAATCAAAGCTGATTATGGGAGGTTTTCCCTTTTTAACGGGAGCAAGACCCTCTTTAATTTGCTTTAATCTAGCTTTTGTGTATAGCGAATGCCTTAAACCCTAATGGCAATATATGCTTCCCTATGTAGTATTGGTTGTGTTTGTCTATGTCATATTGGAATTAATGTTTGGATGTAGGGATGGCAAAAAGAATTCAATGTTAGTACATTGATTAAACTAATTATCTATTTCAAATTACAATTTTTTTTATTATTTTATGATTTGTTTGTCATGATTATGAAATTAAAATATTATATTTGAAAGAGAATAATAAATTGTGGCTCCCTATAATTTTGAACATGGTTGATCAAAAGACTGAAACGTTTTCATTCCACAAACAAAACAAAACTAAGGGCTAAGGCTAATCAAAACTTAAGATAAACAATCAGATGGACAGATGGTTTAAAACTTCAAACCATTCTCATTTTGACCGAAGAGTTCTATGGTAAACCATAACAGAATGGTCTATTTGCTTCTAAATTATACCAAGGAATATGACAGTAAATTTGGGCCAAGGACAAGGAGTGTGACTGAAATGAATTAGCTAGATTAAGAACAAACTGATGATTAATTGGTCAAGTTAAGGTCTTTGCACGAGTAGTGTTGCTGCGTGGCGGTGCCGTGATTAGCGATGGCAATCTTAAAACAATAATAGGCCAGAGACACGGCTCGTGCTGGGATTTTTTATTATTTTATATTTTATTTATGATCCATTTTTATGCCATTACTATATTTTCATTCTCATTTAATTGCCACCATCCTCATGATTCCCTGACCCCAAAATTTGGAAGATAACCAAAATTGAAAATAATACACTAGTTCAATGACACTCTTCTGAAATCAAGAAGTGAGATTTGGCAGTATTACAATGGCCTGCATTTTCTTTTTCTTTCATGATTAGCAATATTGGAAGAGGAAAATTTAAATTTGGAATGACGTACGTGAGTGTAAAATTAAGTGTTTACTAGTCCATAATAATAATTTACTGGAAATGCAAATAAATGGTACAATGAGACGATGAGTTTGGTTAAGATGCTTTGGAAATTTGAAATACATAATATATACATTGTCATTAAAATCTAGAAAGAGTAATGCTAGAGTCATAATTTCAAGAGATGGATGTTTATTTGTTATAGTTTGCTTCTCTGCTATTGAAATCTTCAAAGTCAAATTAAGAAAATTGGAAAGAATATCTGTTGATACATCAACCACGTACTGATGATGATCCTTTTCAAAACTTCTGATATTGATGTTTCGAACAAATAAAATGTGAGTGGCTCTAATCAAAACCGAAAAGGCGATTTGATCACTTTATCTACTTCATTTACTAAGATTACATTATTATACACTAGTAATACTTTCCCATTAATATAACTAAAGGTAGTTGATCAACGAAACTTCTGGTATACACCAAAGTGTGTGTACACTTGAGGTGGTGAGTTTCACGCGCCCATTATTTTAATCATAATGGTCAATTACAACCGGTGTCGCAGCCCACCGGAGTAACGTGTATCCCACTCGCCGCCGTTCAAACTCCGATTTAGCAAGATCGGGACCGGTGATCGTGTAGAAAACAACAAGAGGAGTAATTTTATACCGGAGACAAAAGTCCATCTCGGTCTAGATCGGCCGGATCGAAGCGGAGAAGCTCGCGAAACCACCGAAACTTTAAAGCTTAAATCGTGCTTGTGTGGTTGATGTCGAGATGATTCACCACCATGGATTGACTTCTGGAAGGAACGGCTACAAGAGACAATTGGTTTCGTGAGCTACCGTGGCCGGAGGATCGAGATCGTGCCGGGTCGGATTCCCGGTGACTTGCCGTCTTCGATACGCCTTCTGTAAGGGCAAAATATTTGCTATTGGCTATTTCCTATTTGACAAAACCTCTTCCTTTGTATTAGCATTTTCTATGTATCAATGCTAGGTTATTTAAGGGATTAGGAATAGTGGCTTAGGTTGTTCTTGCTCGAGATGGTTCGTGAAGACGCCTTTCTTATCCGGTCTTTTCTCCGGACTTCGATTTTTGTTCATCGAAGGTTTCGTTCAAGCATCTCAAGGTATGAATCATGCATATGCATTTCATACATTTTGTTTATGCTTAAATAGTAGCACAAATATCTTAGGTTTGCTAGAAATTAATTAAATTTCATTTGGTTAAGCAAACATTTATTTTTAAGATATTTTTCTGTTTTGCTACAGTGTTACTGTTCACGTGAACAGTGTCACTGTTCATATGAACAGTGCGATCGATCGCCTGGAATCGGGCGATCGATCGTCAATAGTACCGTTGGAGAATCTGCCCGTTGCGATTCAAAAATTTGTCCGTTGCTACAGTACCACTATTCATGAACAGTGACGATCGATCGCCCGTGAACAGTGCGATCGATCGCCTAGCGTCTGTTTTGTTTTCTATAAATAGAATTCTTCGGTTTCATTAAGTCCAACTCTTCCAACTCTTTCCCCATCGTCTAAAAACACTTTGAGAGAGTTTTCTGGTATATTTGAGTGATCCTAGTTCCATGTTTTAGGTTCCTCATCTTAAATCTCCATTTATAATCCTTTGCTAAACACTTTGATTTTCATATGTATGCTAGTTTAGCCTATGTTTAGGATTTAGGAGATTCTATTCAATTCTAGCAATTGTTCCATGTTGAATTGCTGAATTGATTGATTGAATCTTTAGTTTCAATCTTCTTTGTTGTTTGTTTTGTTTAGCTAATGATCCTTGTGATTAGTTAAACAAACCCTTGAATCACTTCAAGGCTTTTCAATTTGGTTTGGTTAATTCAAGCAATTGTTCCTTGTGAATTGCTTGTGTTGATCGAATTGAATTCATTGTTCATTCATACACACACATATCATTGCATAGTTGGTGTTGCTTGCGGTTGGAGGATTCACGTGGTGGAGTTCTTCTAATTGGAGCGGCTTGAGGTGGGAGCACTTGAAGAAGCATTTGGAGACTACATAAGGTTAGAGCTGCCACTAGTCATAGGGTTGATAGTGTAGAGTTTGGGACGGAGTTCCCCCTTGTATGTGTTTGCCAATTGGCGTTTTTCATAGTGTTACACAAGAGCGTGGGGTACGGCTCCCCTCCGGTTTTCCCTCTAGAGGTAGAGGTTTCCGGGTGACCATATCGTTGTGTTGTTTGTGTGATTGCTTATCTATTGTATTGTGCTTAATTAATTAGCATATTGTATGATTCCTTATTTATATGCTATTGTGCTTAATTGATTAGCATATTGTGTGCTTGTTCATACATTGATAGATATAGTCCGTGGTGAGCTATTGATGATGCTCACTTTGGGATTCTAGGTTGTACAATTGATTGTGCTTGTTGCATATATATTTGTTGTCAATTGTGAATTGCTTGTGCAATTGTTTGAACCTAGGTTGTTAGGTTGTGGAGAGATTAAACTTTTAATTTGTTCAAAGTTGTGTATGCTCTCCGATTAGTGTTTAGGACGACTACCGTTTATTGGGACTATTCCGTGTAACCGGAATTTCACCTTCCTTGAGCACGGATTGAGTGAAAAGAGGACAGAAGGAGGTAGAAGAGGAGGAGACGAGCCTGACAGGACCGATCTTGTGGTCGGAGCTGGCCGGACGGAGGAGATGAATTCGGGTCGGGTTGTTTGAGTCAACGGGTAAAAAGTCCAGTGCATACACACTTCGGTGTGTACAGGACACTCCGGTTGATCAATCATAAACAATAATGTTTCCTGTTTCCACTACTGCAGGAGCTAGTTGAGAGTTTGAGATCCCATGATCTCAAAAGTATAAACTAAATTAATAACATATTTGAGGGGAAAAAATCGGAGATTCTTCTGTCCACGGAGTGGACATTCATGACACGATCTCAGCCATTGAATACATGCCGATCAATCCAAGCCGTTACTTCACACTTACTTTTACAAACAGTCAACGTTCTCTTCCCTTTTTTTTTTCTCACCATCGTTCGTTTTCAATTCTCTCGGCTCTCTCTCTCTCTCTCTCTCTCTCTCTCTCTCTCTCTCTGCAAGTCCGCAACTCATCATCTTCTGCGTCATCTCTCTCTTCTGCAACTCATCATCTTCTTCCTCATTTAGTCATTCGATTAAATTTTTTTTTCTTCTTCTCTTCTACTCTACTCTTCATCTTCTCGGTTTCTCTCTCTCTCTCTTGTTCTTCCCGACTCCAAAATTTAGGTTCGGTGTGGGCAGTGGACGGCCTAGATCAACGGCGATGCAAGCTGGAAATCCGAGTTGGGCTCGATGTGGGCAGGGGACGGCGGGGAGTGGAACGGCGTCGCCGGGTCGAGGCATTTGTGATCGATGGGTGCCTTGGCTGAGCTTGTGGGTGTGTAGCGCTGTGGTGGTCTGGGTAGAGGAATAGAGCAGCAGTGGTTTTGGTGAGTGCAGAGAGAAGAACACAGAGGGAAGAGAAAAGGAAAGAAAAGAAAAAGAAGAGGAAGAGGAAGAAAGAAGAAGAAGAACACAGAATGGGAAAGAAGAGGAAGAGCGGGGGGAGAGAGACCCGGAAAAAAAAAAAAACCAAAGTTTTTCACCGTTGACTAACGGAGTAACCGTTCCTAACGTCGGGAACCTATACTGCCATGGACTGAAGACGCTCTGCGGGAAAAAATAAGAAAACGAAAAAAAGGGCAATAGAAATATAATTGGTAATGATTATAAAAAAGAGAAAAAATCACCTTTAGTCTCTCAATTTTGACTTGTTCGATACTTTTGTCTCTGAACTTCGAAATATATCACTTTCGTCCCTGAACTTCAACACCGACTATCACTTTCGTTCATGACCGGAAAAAATGGTGCACAACTTATGCCAAAATATTCGCAAGGATGAGAGGAGTAATTTTTATAATTGGGACTAAGCTCGATTCGGCCTAGAATAGCTCGAATTTGTCCCGAAAGCCGATGGTGACCGAAACTTAAATTCTAAAATTCTCCGCCGTCCGGTGACGGTTTGAGGTGAGATTGGTGGCGTTGAACTTGCCTCAAGGAGGGCTTCAAAGCCCAGTGTGTAGTGTCGTTCGATTTGGCCGAAATCGGAGGTTTATTCAGTGAAAACTTCGGTCAGGGACGAAAGTGATATATTTCAAAGTTTAGGGACGAAAGTGTCGAATGAGTCAAAGTTCAGGAACTAAAAGTGTATTTATCTCTATAAAAAAAGTAAATTTTATTTAATCCCCTTAACTATAAATGACATAATTATTTCACTTTCTTCCTCTTAATGTTTTTTTTTTCTAAGAATTTCATTAATGAAGCAAAATTAATCAATTATATATAATAATTTACCTCTTAAAGCACAATATAAAATGTCATTATCTAAGAAATTATACCTATTCAAAATTAGCGTACAAATATACGAAGGTCATGTCACTTTTTTCGTTATAAGACTTATGTGTCCACAAAAGCATGTCCAAACCCTCCTTCTTAGTTTTCCTCTATGTAGTTCATGAACATGTAAGAGAATTGGTTCATATGACAAACTCAATTTTATAGACCGAAAAAACTCTATAGAAAATCTAAGTCAAAATATTTGCTACAAACACAATATATGACGAAAAGTTGACAAGAGCTTAAATTGTAACATCACTACAAATAAACTCTAAACTTTTGTGAACAGCAAGAGTAAAATGTACTCAATTTAAAATGTACATTACTCTTTTGCAGTGATGTTACATTACTCTTTTAAAATGTACATTACAATTTAAACTTTTGTGAACAGCTAGAGTCATAACTTCCTTTATTGATTACATAAGAGTAAAATGTACTCAATTTAAAAACTTATCTCTCTTTCTGCTCATTTCTGATTTTCTCCAAACCCTTCTTGTATTGAGTAATGCATTTCACCAATTCATTGGCAATATGATCTCGCTCTGTGACCATATACAAAGTTCAAGATGCCTTATGTTTTTTTATGTTGGAAGAAATAATTTAAAAAGATCAAGGTAGGATTGGATACCTTATCTTCTATTTGTCTTATAGATCAAAATTCTCATATGTAGATCAATATAATGGATTGAGATCCTCTCCTCACCAATCTCTCCTCACCTTTCCTCACCAACAAATCTTGGCCCTCCATTTCGAAATGGAGGGCCCAGATTTCTTTTACTTTTCCAAATCTTATACCCCACCCCAAAAGTGTAAACAATCTTGGCCCTCCATTTCGAAATGGAGGGCTGGGATTGCTTGGTGAGGCAATCTCTCTCCTCTTGGTGAGGAGAGGATCCGAGTCCCAATATAATGTTACCTAGTCACCGCTACATTAATGGATAAAATCATACAAGGTATATTATCCAATTGAAAGCATGGAAACAAAAATAATGATTCTCATAGATTCCATTAGAACGTGCGTGACATGATCGAGTACATTAGGGTTTTGTTTCTGCAGCCATTGACAACAGGTGTCACAATCCCCATAGCCTCCATCCAATTAATTCTAAAAGCATAATTCAGGAGCTTTGTATCTTCCAGTTTCTTTATTTCTAAACGACAATTTGCTTCATTCGCTAACCGAAGGAATAAAATTAATTAAAATTAAACAAAGGACTAAGAACCCTAAGCAGAGAGTATGTACCAGATACAGCTAATGCAGAATAATATGGGAAACAATTAGATTGAGTGTCGTCTCAACCACCATGCTTGCACACTCAAAATGAAAGTGTCGGTTGCATGCTCCTGAATTCAATGATCATAATCGAATTCAATGTGTGGTTATTGTTCTTATCCTTTAATGCGTAAAAGGGTATCATTGCCTCAGATATATGCTGCTGTCAAAGGCAGCAAAGTGCCAGAGTCTTTGTAATGGGTACTACCACAGCTTCTTTTGCTTTATCTTTTATCCTTTTTTTGTGTAGCTTTGTTTACTGCGTATAACACAGCCCAAGTGAAGCAGACGAATTAATTATTACCCAATTTGTCAATTTGGATGGTTTTAAGTTTAAGGTTAAAGGACATCGTCAAAGGTATTCGATGAAATACCTCAATAAAATGTTTTCGGCTCACACAGTGGACTCTAGCTAGCTTTGAATATTGCTTTACAATTACTGCTACTACTAGTTGAACCCAATTTTTTTTATACCCTTGAGATATGGTTATTGCAGTTCACTTCATCTAGATATCAATCCACATCAATTATAAAAAAAGGCCAAAGAAACCAAAGGAGAGAGTGAGCGTGCAGACACGACATAGACAAAGAGAACCACGTTAGAATGAGGGCCATTGGTCGGTTGGTAATGTTTTAACAACAGCTTCACACTACTTCAGAGTTCAGACCCCTCCCCTCCTTCTGCATCAAATACCAAAAACTCATCCCACTTCCTCTTAGTATATACTAGTACTCCTACATAGCTCTGCAAGGAAAAACCCAATACGTCCTAAACACCTCTCTTTGCTAGTTCTCTACTACTAAGGCTTACTACTCTTTCTCATCATCGATAATGAGGAAGCTTTGTCCCAATTTGGATCGTGAAGACGGCTTGGAAACAGTTCTGGAGGTTCCAATCCCAGAAGAGATATTTTCTCCTACTAACAAAAGCCCCAAAATTTCATGGCAAAACATGAAGTCATGGATGAAATCATCAAACTCCGAGCATTCAACTGTATTTGGAAGCAAAAACGCCGAGATCCAGCTCTTGCTCGGAGTTATTGGAGCTCCACTGATTCCCATTCCTATTCCCAACAACGATTACCAACCCATCAATCGCAACTTCAAGGATCAACCCATTGTAAGTATCTAACGGTCTGACAGCATAACATGTTAAATATAATTTCTCCATAGTTAAGTTTTCTCATGAATGATTTTAATGATGTACGTGTAGGAGGCTTCAATGGCTAAATACATAGTGAAGCAATACATAGCGGCCGTGGGGGGAGATACGGCTTTGAATTCCATTGACAGCATGTACGCTATGGGCAAGGTGAAGATGGCAGCTTCAGAGTTTTGTAGTGGGGAAGGAAAGTTGAATAGTCCCAAGGGAAAGATGAAGAGCATGAAAGCACTTGGAAGTGGTGAAATGGGAGGGTTTGTGCTGTGGCAGAAGAGGCCAGAGCTATGGTGCTTGGAACTAGTGGTGTCTGGTTGCAAGATCAGCGCAGGGAGTGATGGCAAGGTGGCTTGGCGACAAACCCCCTGGCACCACTCTCACGCTTCCCGAGGCCCTCCTCGTCCCCTCAGGCGTCTCCTTCAGGTACCGGCCGGCCAACATCCATTTTTCTTTAGTAAAATTTCTTGCATACCATCAGCGTATATAATTTCTTTATCACTAGACGAATCACATGGCATGTGAATATTGAATTGCACACACTGTATACAAAATTTTTGTCAAAGTTCCGTTTGGTGATGTTTCCATGAACATTGTTCAATCATTATCTCGTTTTTCTTTAAAACGGTTTTTTCTTTTAAGAAAGCGCGTTCGAACTTAAAAAACTTTTACAACAAGTAAACGAATTACCTGGTATTGTGTGATCAAAATAATATGGAAGTGAAAGTGACATTAATTACATGGTCCAGTTTTTTTTTTTGGTCTGATACATGGTCCAGTTAATTGATCAAATTTAGCAAAACTTATTTGGGGGAGTTTTTTCACTGATTTTGATGCCAATTCTATGCTTTTAGGAGCTTACTTTGGAGTTTCTTTTGACTTGTCATAGGGCAGCCCTGAATTGTTGGACCGTCCCTATCCAATTACTTTGTACTATAATTATGTGGGCACGTTGCTACAGTTTTTCTCCTAGTCAATGGATTATATTAGAATTATAATGATTCCTATTATTTGCACAAAAAACTCATCCTAGCTAGATTTAATTATTCTCAACAGGGTCTTGATCCAAGGTCAACTGCAAATTTATTCAGCAATTCCGTTTGCATTGGAGAGAAACCAATCAACCAGGAAGACTGCTTCATACTTAAACTCGAAGCCGAACCCTCAATGCTAAGTGCAAGAAGCAGCAGCAACGTAGAGATAATAAGACACACCGTTTGGGGCTACTTCAGCCAAAGAACAGGCCTCCTGGTCCAACTAGAAGACTCCCACCTCCTGAGAATCAAAACCTCCGGAAACGACAGCATTTTTTGGGAAACCACGATGGAGTCGTACATCCAAGACTACAGAACCGTCGACGGCATAAACATTGCACATTCCGGCAGGACAAGCGTGTCGTTGTTTAGGTTCGGCGAGAGCAATGAACCACATTCGAGGACTCAAATGGAAGAGGTTTGGGACATTGAGGAAATTGATTTTAACATTAAGGGTTTGTCCATGGACTGCTTCCTGCCTCCTGGTGACTTAAAGAAAGAGGAAGAAGGAGGGTGTGGGATGGTGACTAATACCAAGGCAAAGTTACCCTTCAGGATTTTATCTTCTTCGAGAATTCGAGCTTCGAAAATAGCAGCCATCGATGTTTATGATGATGATTCAGAGAGCAGTGGAAGTAGTGACCAAGAACTGTAAATTCGTGTTTAATAAATTTTGTACATAGGCCATATATCCTGTTTTGAAGTATTTAGATACACATATTTTCTTTAGATCGGTAATTAATTTCCTCGAGTCAATTTGGGAAGCTTAATTCCCCTGCAAATCCCAAACAATTTATATTTGCCAAATTTGGGGAATATTTAATAATATGTACTAATATTCAAGTTTAGCTCAAATTTTTAGTGAAAGTTGTACAGAAACTTGTAAATCAAGGGGTTATATGGGGGCCTCATCAAAATTTTGTCCGGACTAAGCGAAGGAAAAAGTACCTCATGCACCCCAACTTACCTAGCTAGCTGACCAGCATCGACTTCAAGAATGGAAGACAACCAAGATGGCTGATCCTCCATCCAAAACTGAAAACTGAAAACTAGACAAAGCGACTTTAGCAACTTTGTGCTCAGAATTATTAGAATTTTTTTTTTTTGCAAAGGGAATTATAACAAATTTAAACTGTGCGCCTTCTCTAATTTCTTCAGAGATTACTCCTTGATCACTTACATTGATTCAGGTTTGCAAATATGTTCAACTACGACTATGCAGAATTGCATAAACTTCACTTGTTGTATGAGACATTACATGCACATGAAACATTCTCTGCTAAGGACGTCCTTACTTTTTTATGCTACGGAGTTTTGATCTCAGCCGTCAGATTAGATCATTTAAAACGGATCTGACGACTGAGATCAAAACTCCGTAGCATAAAAAAGTAAAGACGTCCTTATGTGAGAATCATTGTTACATGCATATAGAGACGCCATAGTGCAAGTTTCAATGAAAGTTGTCTCTTTTCGGATTAAAAAAAATTTAGCTAGCTCAAATTTAAATTTTGCCCCAAAAAAATATTTAATAGAATTTTTTATTAAAATAGTAAAAATAGGAAAAGCACGCCAGCTTCCTTACCTATTTTATTTAATTACCTTTTTTTGGCAGAATTTTAATTATACCCAGTTTAAATAGGATATTTTGGTAACAAGGAATCATGAGCCCCCAACACGTACGCCTATATATGCAAGGCATGCATATTTATAGCAGATCACTTTTCTCATTAATAATTATCAATTCTCCTAAACTTTGTTTCGCTAATTTAATTCTCGTCTTCATCATCGATCGATCATGGAGAAGTTTCGTCCGAATTTGGACCGTGAAGGTGCGCTGGACACAGTTCTAGAGGTCCCAATACCTCACAAGAACACAACAACTTTATGGAACAGAATGAAATCATTGATGAACACGGCGGCAACCGTCGAGATCCAGAGCTTGCTTAGAGTTATTGGAGCTCCACTGACTCCCGCTTTTCTTAGTCTTAAAAGCGATGATGATCACCAATCCCTCAACCGCAACATCATCCTAGAGCAATGGGCTGCGAGGGCCAGATACATTGTGAAGCAGTACCTTGCGGCGGTGGGAGGGGACGAGGCTTTGAACTCTATAGACAGCATGTGCATGACCGGCGAGGTGAAGATGGCAGCGTCCAATGGGAACATATTAGGAATCTTGAAATCCTTTGGTGGTGGGTTTGTCATGTGGCAAAAGAGGCCAGAGCTATGGTGCTTGGAACTAATCTTGTCTGATTACAAAACTAGCGTGGGAAGTGATGGCAAGGCGCCTTTGCCTTGGCATCATCACTCGCACGCTTGTAGAGTCCCGCCTCCTCCCCTCGAACATCTCCTACTGGTATATATCAATAATGTCATCTCGATCTCTCGATCTATATCGATCCTTTCATATATATATATATGACTGTTATATATAATATATATTATTTTTCTGCCACAAAATCGTTGACAACACTTTGTTTAAACCTCTAAACGTTTTTATTTTACATTAATTTTTGGCCACATTATTAATTAGATTCTCAATATTTTAAAATTTAGCAAAATATTCGATGAAATGTCAGAAAAAATAAAAAATTAGGGAACGTGTAACTGATTTTGATGCCAATCATGTTTACCTTAATTTTATGTTGCACTGTCTCTATCTAATTAGTTTGTACTATCATTCTGTTTTCTACTTCAATGTAGGTCCTAGCCTAGTGCACGTTGTTCCTCAATTATAGCTTAATATTGTTTGCACAAAATACTAATAATATACGTACCTAATTATTTTGAACAGGGTCTAGATCCTAGGTCAACAGCAAATTTATTCGGCAATTCCATTTGGATTGGGGACAAATCAATAAACAACGAGGACTGCTTCATACTAAAACTAGAGCTTGGACCTTTAACACTAACGGCAAGAAGCAGCAGCAACGTAGAGCTAGTGCGACACACCGTTTTGGGCTACTTCAGCCAGAGAACAGGCCTCTTGGTGCAACTAGAAGACTCTCACCACCTAAGAATGACATCTTGCGGAGAGAACAGCGTACATTGGCAGACGACAATGGAGTCGTCCATCGAAGACTACAGAACCATAGACGGCGTCAACATTCCTCATGGGGGAAGGACTTGTGTGTTGCTGAGGAGGAAGAGATCGGAAGGCGGTACCGGGACACGAATATTGGAATTGGTTTGGACACTTGAAGAAGTGGATTGTGACTTTAAGGGGTTGTCCATGGAGTGCTTCTTGCCTCCTGGTGACTTAAAGAAAGAGGAAGAAAGCTGCGAGGTGGTGACTAAATATTCTAGTGCAAAATTAAAATGCCCAATGCTATCTACTTGTTCGAGATTTCAAGCTACCAAAATAGTACCCATTGATTATTCTGATGATGAACCAGAAAGCAGCGACAGTAGTGACCGTGTTTAATTGGGATCGTCCTGATTTTGAGCTACGAAAATAGAAGCCATGATGTTTCTGAATCCTGATGATAATTCCGAAAGCAGCCAGAGTAGTGTTTGATAATTAATAAATTATAGGCTTTAAGGTGAAACGTTGATTTCGGATATTCACCAGGTCGGATATGTTTGTCATCTCTAAAATTATTGTATGATACTTCACTAAAAACCTTTTAAAAAAGGAAAACAAATAAAAGCTGTGAAATAACCTTGAAAACTAGATAGCACGCCCAGTGGGACTCGAACCCACAATCGCCTGATTAGAAGTCAGACGCCTTATCCATTAGGCCATGGGCGCTTGTGTGGCCGTTTTACCAGTTTCTCGGTCTTTTACTCGGAGTAACAGTTCACAAAAAAACTAAAGCGCAAACGTGGCCGATCGAAGTCTCCCCAAATGGCCAGTGGAGTTTATTAGCGTCTTGTGTGTGTTTTTCAGCTAGTCCTTTGGACCTGGCTTGGTGTTGTGTGATTACTGATTAGCATATATTATGAACTTTAATCCCATCTGTTATAATTGCTTAGGTGTTTGTGAAAATGTCCAATGGCATTTTCATGGTTCTTCATGTTGGAATAAAATTAAGAGTATAGCTAGCATATTTAACCCAAAATGAGCCACACCTGAGACGCTTATCTCCTGTACATCTTTTGTATAGCATTATGAACTTGTAGGTGTTCATTCATGTAGCTTTAGGTGTTTGTGAAAAATCCCCAAGCTTCATGTGGCTCTTCTGGGATTTCATGGTGTTCCCTGTAGCTTAGGTGTTGGCAATTAATGCATGTTGCTTGGGAGCTCGTGAAAATGCCTGGGTTGCTATTCTGGGCATTCCC
This sequence comes from Rubus idaeus, assembly GCA_030142095.1. Lineage (NCBI taxonomy): Eukaryota > Viridiplantae > Streptophyta > Magnoliopsida > Rosales > Rosaceae > Rubus > Rubus idaeus. The sequence goes on from CM057971.1 coordinate 4,614,559, forward strand.
AGTGTGTCATGTTTATATACGATGAAGAATTAATTGGTACTTTCAATCCAAACATACAAATTAACACTTATGAAAGATTTTCTCTGAATACCATTTATATATTACATAAACATACATGATAGGCCATCACTCAAACCTTTCAGAACACACATTACACACCAAGGGATTACAAGTTCACAACATACAAAACACATCACACAGTCTTATTTGACAATACTTTGTAACAAAATTAAAGATGCAGAGGTCTGAAGGAGTGAAGGGTGTTGATAATTTAGGCTCCAGAAATGTCGATGGCCTTAACCTGGGGCTTCTGCTCCTCTGCTTTGGGCACAGTCACAGTGAGGACACCATTCTCCATAGTACCCTTGATCTGATCCACCTTTACATTATCCGGTAGCCTGAACCTCCTCAAGAACTGGCCGCTGCTCCTCTCAACCCTGTGCCACTTGTCGTTCTTCTCCTCATGTTCTCTGGTCCTCTCTCCGCTTATCTGAAGCACGTTTCCTTCCTCCAGCTCCACCTTCACTTCTTCCTTCTTCAGTCCCGGAAGATCCGCCTTGAAGATGTGGGCCTCCGGGGTCTCCTTCCAGTCGATTCGTGTCTGGGCCAAAGCAGAGACATCGCCGGAACTGGGGGAGGCGTTGATGATAGAGCCAAAGCCCTGGAAGGGGTCCCAGATGTCGAGGGAAAATGGGTCGAAGACGTTGCTGCGTCGGCCAGTACCGAAAAGACTGAGAGCCATTGATGAATTTGCGGGTGTAGTAGCTAGGTTTGGATGAGGATTACTTTGATTGCTTTGCTAAAGACAATTGTTGTTGGATGATGTTGAAACCTAGGGAGCTCAGTATATATAGAATGCCAAAGAAGGTTCAGGCGCTTACATGATTCTGCAGCATAGTAGATTGATATGAGTGAGATTGTTCTATTGGATTCTATCAGCTTCTACAAGTGTCTGGTTACGTGTCTATGCCACGCGAACTTGGTCTAGTTTGGTTCATTCCATCTGTCAGCTTCTACAAGGATCTGGTATACGTGTCACGCAGACCTGGTGTAGTTTGGTTCATTCCAGAAAAGACTGGAGTACTGGACAATGATTGTATTACTCCTTGGGCTGATAGTCATTTGAGGCCCAAACCCGATATGAGTTAGATTGTGAACCGATCCTTCAACCAAACGAAGAAAAGAAAATAGATTTGGATCATCTTTTAACTTGACTTCTTTCCTAATCCACTCGATATAATAACTTATAGACCCAACATCTAATCTGCATGAAGACCTAGCATCCTACAAAACCCCCCCCCCCCGGGGCCCCACCCCCCCCCCCCCCCCCCCCCCCCCCCCCCCCCCCCCCCCCCCACTCGATATGAGTGTAGCCAAGTCATTCTTCGGCTCTCTAGTACTCATATTCATAGTAATTCCCTTGACATCACAGAAAGGTAGAAAAAGTGGCTGTAAACCAACTCAATTGTTCACAGTAAACTAAGATTAATTAGAAGATAACTAACTAAGATTCAAAGGTATAAATAAGGCTATAATCATAGAATTACTACTACACTCACCCAATTTGTTTAAATCAAACATATTGTTTCCCAAATTAAAAAAAAAACTAGACGAAGCACAGAAGATTACCATTCGTGCCATACATTAAGAATTTAAGATTCAAGTTTACTTTCATATCTTCATATTTCGATCTCTCTCCATTCCTGTCCTCTCCGACTTAAAATCTCTATGAACCCATTTGGCAATTTCCAAGCCACTAACTGAGTGACCGTCACAGGTACAATGCTATAATCTCGATCAACATGATTAAATGCCATTTTATGCCTTGTGAAAAGCATTACTGTAATTGAAATCTGACAATACAAAAATGATGGCAAACCCTTAATCCCACATGATCTCAAACCAAAATACTAGAGTGATAACATGTAACTAGTCAATCTCTCTACACACGAGCATGAAGAGTCCCCATGCCTCAGACTAGTATTCAGATTCTCCTTCAGTTCCTTACTTCTCTGTCTCAATTCCTCTCCTTCACTTCCCACCATTAACTTTCTTATTGCATTTCCGATCTCCCCCCTCTCAATCTTGTTCTCTAAATGTAACCCAACTCTCCAAATGTCACTCACATATCTAGCATTAACCATTTGGTCAGCAAAGCGAGGCAAGCAAATCATTGGAACACCTTCACATATACTCTCCAATGTCGAATTCCACCCATTATGAGTCCAAAACCCACCCACAGCAAAATGAGCCAGGACTTCTTGTTGGGGAGCCCATTTAACAATGTGACCTCTCCCATTTACCATCTCCATGAACCCATTTGGCCAGTCTTCGAGCCACTCCGAGCAGCCACGGACTAGCCCGGGTCGAACCACCCACAAAAAAGGCTGCATGCTATTGACTAAACCCCAAGCAATCTCCAAAAGTTCAGTTTCACTAAATTCAGCTAAGCTCCCAAAGCTCACATAGAGTACTGATTTGGGTGATCGAGTGTTGAGCCAGGTGATTGAGCTTTGGTCTTGTTCTATCAAGCTACTTGATGAGGCTGAGAAATACTTGTGAAATGGGCCTATTGGAAACATTGGGACATTAGGAAAGTCTTGGACAAATTTTGTCATTGCTTCATGTTCAAGTTCTTCAAATGAGTTCCAGATGAATCCTGCCGAGGCCTTGATTTCCTTAACGACTGAAGATATCATGCGGTACAAGTCCTCAAGGTTGTGAGTTTTGAACATCGGAAGTTCTTCGACTTTGAGGAGTGGATGCCCTTGTACTGGTTCTTCTAGTTTGGATTATACATATGAAACCAAATTCAAAGTAGGAATTTGAGTAACAATTGCAGTAGAAATAACTTGGCCTAAATACAAATGAGATTTAGAATGATCTTATATTCGAATGAATTAGGAAACATGCATGAAGTAGGAATGATCTTGTTAATTTGTATATTAAAAAGTGATAAACAGATTTAGTGAATGTAGCCATGCATATATACTGGACGGAAGAAAAGGGATCGGAGGGGTGGTAATTAAGCGCACCTTGTATGGAAAGGTAACCAGAAGCTCGGAAAAGAGGAAGGTTAACCATAAGATGAAAGGACCAGACAGAAGTGGTTCTCAACACCAACCTTGGTATCTCAAAGCTGTCTGCAACAGATTGAGTGAAGTGCCATATAACATCAGTGATTAAGCAAGCAACATTGGCGTCCTCGTCAGCCAACAACTTAGCCAAGCAATCCTTAAACGGCTCGACGCAGTTGACATTAAGGACTGTGTTTAGGGCAATGATATCTTTGGTTGAGGCCTGGTGTTCCAACAAGCCGTCAGGAATTGAGAGGAAGGTGAAGTCGGGATGGATAGAAGGGTTCGGAGAGTTGAATCGGGTATGGATTATGGTGACGGAAAAGCCTTTGGAATAGAGTATGTTGGCCAGTTGAAGCATCGGGCTTATGTGGCCTTGATAGGGCAAAGGGAAAAGAACCAGTCTCCTCCTACCTTTGATTTGTTGCACACCACAAGTCTCAGTTGGGATCTCCATGGAGCTTTTGCTTGTACTGGTACTAGTGATCAATATGTTCAAGATGGAATTAATAGAATTAATTGCTTTTGCTAGTTTTACAAGCATGCGTGTACCACAAAGTTTTGCTGTTGCTCAATTATTGCCTTATTGGTGATATATCAACATCGCCATCCCACATCTAGGAGGAGAAGAATATCATGCGTTACGTGGCAATGCTCCTGTTGTAGCCAACAAATCATGCAAGTAGATGGTGATATATCCGCATCGCCGACCAGCCCAACTCATTTTTCATAATTATGTTAATTAGTGTAGGGCTAATATAGTAATAGCCCAACCAGAAGAAGAAAAAAATTTGTTAGGTTACTTCCTAATTTTTTGCCGCAGCCACTCTTCTCTCCCTCCATTCCCTACTTGGCTACTCACTCCTACAGTCCTACTCTTCTTTAGTTCTTTCAGACTTTCCTAATCCTTGTTTCAAATTTCAATCTTTCTTTCCTCAAGTTCATTCCTTCAAGACTCCAATCTTTCTTCCGGTGGCTGCTCTACTCAAAGTCTCAAAGGAGTCAAAGCAATATGCTTATCTGCATAATATTGCGGGCTCGCGCCTTATGATCCACAAGGCCAAAGCAAAGAAAGCATTTCGCACATTTTGTCTCATCCATTAATGTAGCTATATCAATATATGTATATATCACGCATAGTAGAAACACTACAAATTCTTGTTGGAGAGGAATCTGTAACAGATGGCTTTGGCAAAAAAAAAAATTGCCCTTCAGGCAATACATATAAACTTAGCCCTACCCATTTTCTAATCCTGGTTCCGCCCCGCCACTACGTCCCACATCGATCTAGTGATTTCTAATTGTTTGGTTCAAGTACAGATTTATTAAGAAATCACTTGATCGAAAGTACAACAAGAATAGCAACAGGTCTAAATCCCAAACAAATTACAACAATGCAAGAAAGCCAAAAGATAAATTACAACATACACCAGTCTTATTCAAAAGCGACAGACAGAGAGCTTTCTGTCACCCGGCAAGTTTTCAGACATGAAGACCATTTGAGGGATTCACAGCTGCTTCAATCTGAGTTTGGAGAACAATTGATTCCAAAGAACAAATGTGTTTAACCAATCCCTCCAAGCATTCATACGAGGAGCCACCTGGTTTGAAGCAAAGATCTGCCTTCTTTGTTAAGTCTGACATGTTGTTTCTAATTTCTTCCCCTTCTTTCTCCACCATTAGTTTTCTAATTGTTTTTACAATCCCACCTCTTTCCTTTCCATGATCTAACTGCAACCCAACTTTCCAAACATCACTGATATATCTAGCATTCATCATTTGGTCAGCAGAACATGGCATACAAATCATAGGAACCCCTTCGCAGATACACTAGAGGGTAGAATTCCACCCACAGTGAGTCCAAAAGGCTCCGACGGCTTTTTGGGGGGCCCACCTCACAATGTGGCCCCGCCCATTCAAAGCCTCAAGAAACCCGTTTGGCAATGCTTCAAGCCATTCCGAACCCTGGACAAACCCAGGTCGGACCACCCACAAAAAGGGTTGGTTGGAGTTGGCTAGACCCCAAGCCAACTCCAAAAATTGCTCCTCACTTATAGCAGCAAGGCTACCAAACCCGGCATAGATAACAGACTTGGGTGCTTGGGTGTTGAGCCATGAAATGCAACTCTGGTCTTGTGGTAAGCTCACTGAGCTACCTGGTCCTGAAGAAGTGGTTGTAGGGAAAGGCTTGTGAAATGGTCCCACTCCGAAAATTGGAACAGGGAACTCATCGCGAATTCTGATAAGGGCCTTTCCTTCTATATCTTCGAAGGTGTTGATAATGAGTCCATGTGAGGCTTCGGTCTCATCTCTCAGGCGACCGGCTACCATTTGAAAATATTGCTCTGGATCCTTGGTGTGGATATTTGGAAGATCTCTGACTTTGAGAGGTGGAAACCCCTTAACTGGCTCTTCTAGTCGAGAATCTAATGGAAAAATAAAAAAGGTAATTCAGTATAATTAACTTGTCAAAGGCTAATGATCGATACGTATCGGGATATATGTTGACTTGATACATAATCATAGGACGGATCTAGTGTACACATCAATTTCGTGAGGAAAAGATCCATGTACACATCCTCGATCTTCACAATTAATTGTTCATCCATTAGACCTCTCTTCAAGTATTATCCCGCAAATTTTGATACTCATCAAAACAATTTAGTCCAATTATATAAATGTGTATTTTGACAGAAATTTTTTGTCTTAGTTAACTATTGAAAGATATTATTATGGAAAATTCCCAGGTTCACCCACCCCTTAGGTTGCATATTTACACTCCATAATTTCATAATCTAACCGTTCATAATATAAATTATCTTTTATAGATCATCTATGCAAAAAATCAATCGAATCAAATATTGTTTAATCATCCAAATTAATGAAACAAATGAACGGTTCTGACTACAATTACTACTATTATGATAAACCGTCTATTTATTTCATATGAATAAATGACCAAAATATTTCGGATTCGATTGATTTTTTGCAGACATGATCTATAAAAGATAATTTATAATATAAACAGTTAGATTATGAAATATAGAGTGAAAATACGTCACTTAGGGGCCGGGTGAACGGGAAGGTTCACCACCTAAGCATTACTCTATTATTATATCATCCACCTTCACCTAAGCATTACTCTATTATTATATCATCCACCTTGAACCTTCCTGCATAAGTGCATATATAACCAATCATGCAAGTAGACTTTAAATATAAGTATATATAGACAGAAAACCATGTTAGGTGCCAATTGTTTAAAGTTTCTCAAAGTAGGATACTATGATATTTAGGAAAACTATATTGCAAGTGCCAACAGCCAAGATCGCAGGACAGAATCTCAACTATGACCAGCATATGTTCAACGTACCCAAATTTAATTAGTCGATCCTTGGACTCATAACCTTATGGACTAATTAAAAATTCCATATATATTGTCCCAAAAAAATAAAAAATAAAAAATACCATATACGGGGTTGGAATATATAGTACCTTGTTTAGGGAGGTAACCCTTTTCATGCAGATGCGGGAATGCACCGCCCCCGCGCGGGTGGCGCGCAGGGTTGGGGTGAGCAAGTCGGTGTCCCCTTGGAACCCCCTACCCCGAAGGTTGGCCTCCTTTGCCAGAAATAGTGGCGCTGTGCCCTTTCGTCGCCTCCGGCGGGTTGGGGGCTCGAGGGTTGGTTGTTGAACGGGTGGGCCGGGTGAGCTTGAGGGGGGTTGGCGCCCGCGGCGGCTTGAAGGGTATGGGGTTCAATCCCTCCCTTGCTTTGCCCTTGCAACATTGGGCGGGGGGTCGGTGGGATTGTTGCGGCGATCAAGCAGGGTTTATCTCTGGCTTGGCGCCTGGGTGCTCTTGTCAAGGTCGTCCCAATTTTGGGGGGTAATTGACTGGGGTGTTTCTTCGTTTTATAGTTGTGGTTTTTTATCGGTCTCTTTCTGGTGTTTGTTCTTTGTTTACGTTTATGATTTCAGGGTTTTAATAAATCCGTTGTGGCATACAAGGTAAAAAGGAAAACTTGAAAAAAAAACCCAACATATGACAAAAAAAAAAGATGCCTTCCCACACGCCGGACACCGGAAGCGCGCCCGGCAGAAAGCGGGCACAGAGTACGGGGAAAAAACGCCCGTTCGGCTCGATATTCCTACCAAAATAAGGGTAACAAACAAGACAAAGGCAAGCATACTACAAGCTAGCAACCCAAAAAAATATTGAACTATTTATGCAACCAAAAAACCCAAATCAACAATACAACCTGACGGGTCCCCCCCCTTCTCCTTCTCTTGGCAAAATCAAAATCTCTTGGTGGGAGAAGGTTTCCCATGGTTTTCATTTATACATGCCCTAGAATCCTACCTCCCTAGTTTGAATCTTTGAAATCGTAGCTTTCATCCTTTGAGGGTATTTTAAAATCCTATTGATACCGTTTTAAGGTTTTTAAAATCCTAATTGAATACCCTAGTTTTTAAATACAAAAATCCACATTCCAAATTGAATACCCCCCTAACGGTGCAGAAAAGGGTAAAATACAAAACCCCTTAGCCTGTTTTTTTGTTTATTATGTTAATGTAATATTATATATAATTATATACTAAAAGTGTTTTGAAAAGGGCCCCAACCCTCAAGAAATACGGGGCAAAGCCAAACCCCACAAATAAAGAGAGAGTTCCAACGTAAAAGCGGTCTCTATAAAATACAGATCGGCCCAAAAGGGTCCCGCCCTATCATTTGAAGTAGCCCGAAGAAAAACAACCTACAAATAGGCTAATAAATTTTAAAGTAATTTCCTCTTATGCCCAATGTAACCAAAAGTGGCTTTTGCAGAGCAACCAAGAATGACCCCCCACAGAAAGACCCCACACAAGCAACAACAAAACCAAGCCACCCACGAGGGGTACCTCAAAATAAAATGCCAACAAAAAAAATTAAAGTAATCAAAAGGACACAAAGCCCAAGTCTACCACGCCCACACATCCAACATAGCCCCGAGGGTTTTTTTCTGGTGTGTGGAGGGGGAATAAAAAAATAAGAAAAAAATAAATTTTTTTTTGATTTTTATGAAAAAAAAAAAAAAATATAATTTTTTTTTATCATTTTATATGAACCTTTATTTTTTAAATTTCGCCAAATTTATAAATTTGGCGGGCTCTTAAGGGTATTCTTTTAATCTTTATTCATTTTTCGTATAAATTTTGTTATTTTATAGGAAATTCTGGTTGCGAATTTTATTGTTCGGGGGTGTGGTATATCGGGTCGTTCATTTTATATTAAGTATTTTTTAATTACAAATTTGAGTGAATTAACATTTATGCGTTTTTTTTTTTTCTCTCTTCCTCCCTCTCCGGTTGTCCTCTTCTCTTTATATCTCCTCCAAATTGTTGTTTTTTTTCTCCTCATTCCATCCCTACAAATTAGAAGGAGAAAACAAAACATTCCGTTCCTCATTATCATCAAATACATTTTCTTACCTCTTGGTCGTTTGAAATTTCGCTTTAAGAGTTCTTTTCCTTGATCTTGGGAGATATAAAAGTTGTTTTTGTTGGTTGTATTGGATAAAATTTGATGCTTCGGGGTCGTTGTGCGCGGTGGGGTCGTAGTGGTGGTGGGGGGGGGAAATAAAAAAAATTATTGGGGAAATACTTTTCCTAGGTATACAAAAAATACTATCTTGAATTTGAAAAAAAAAAAAAAAAAATATTGTCGGAATGTCTATTGTTTGTTGGGAGAAAGGGGGTAAGGGAAAAATTAAAAGTGGGGAGTTTCCTTTTTAGAAAACTCCTTCGGAGTTATTTTTTATAAATTTTTGTTGTTTGTTTTTCTTATATGTTGTCTTTAGAAAAAATTTGTTTGAAAAATTCGTTTTGAGTTCGGTTTTGAGTTTTTTTCTTCTGTTTCGACTGTTTTCTCCAAAATAGAAAAATACGGTTTAGTAAAAAATATTTTTTTGATAAAAATTAAAATCTTTCTTTCATTTAATTTTCCCATTTTTAATATTAAAAGATGATAAAAAGATCCCTAGTTTACTTACAAAATACTAGATTTACTTAAACCTACCAGTGTTTTTTTAATCTTATGTATTTAATTGATGAATGGTTTACTGAAAATTTTAGGTTTTATTGCTATAGCCGCCTAATTTTGATTTTTAGCTCCTGGTCATACTATCATCCAAAAAAATTTCACTGATACTTTAGGGTCTGGTGTGTGTAAACTAAGAGATTGATGTAGGTTTTCTAACACTTAGATGTACATATGTGATAATTAAGACGAAATTATTATTTTTTGGTTACAAGAAGAAATTATTTGTTGTGGCGGGGATTGTTATTATTTGAAAAAACATCTGATTTAAATGTAATAATATATAAATTACAATTTTTTTAAGAGATAACAATTGCAATCGTTAATAGGGATACCTTAGGTTAATAAGAAATCTTAAGATATAACAAATCGATCATAAGTTATCAAATTGGTTGTTTAATTTAAATTGCTATTAAGTGTGAGCAATCTAATAATTAAGACACTCGATTAATAATTTAACAATATGAAGATACTTGTTATGTTTGCTCGGGAGGTTTTCAACATTTTTTAATAAATAAAATAGAAAATTGCGTGATACCAATCATTTAATTGTTAATGGTATTCGTACGAGGCGCCACTACATCAGAAAACCCACCATGCGGCCGTCCCTCCATTTTTTTTTTAGTTTTATTGATTGTTAGATGAAAATAGGAAATACAGGCGTTAGAAAATTGCATGCTAAGATTGCTTGGGGTTCTTTACATGCATGGCGTTAGTAAATTTGTTGCAAGGAGTTTAAGTTGAGATCGATGTGGGCATGTGACAAAGATACAATCGATCAGGATTTGAATTAATTGTTAGTGCATTCTAATTAAATCTCTAATTTTTTGCGTGATTACAATTCAACAACACTCTCATTTATGTTCCTCAACTAGCTAGCGTCTTACTAAGGCTTAAATAACGCATACCATCAAGACATCACCTAAATCAAAACTTGTACAAGCAGGGACAGAGCTAGATATTTATATTAGGGGGGCCGAGATGTGAAGTAACGTGAGAGCTGAGGAGGGGGGCAAATATAATATAAATAGGCTTAATCCAAGTTTACTGAGAAGTAACTATCATGCCACAAAAAGCATAACAACCTACATGAGATGAAAACAGCATCAATCATAGCATTGTAATATTTTTTACGAAATTCGAGAACGCAAAGAAAATTTATTAATTAAATAAAAAAATGTTACAATGAGAATATGAGACCGATGGAGGTAGATTAGGCGAGAGAAACAAGCATATATATGTAATGTTAGCAATTGCAACTAACCATTCTCTGGTATATATTGAGTTGGTTGATGAACCTTGTAGATTTAGTTTTCTTCTTCTCAAAGAAGGAAAAAAAAAAACCTTGTAGATTGAGAAGGTAGTGAAACCAACGTTCTTCTCTCCACAGTGCCTAATATGCGAGGGGGGGACAAAAAATATTTCTACAGTCTTGATAATATGCGAGAGGGCAAAGACTGCCATCACCAAAGTTGAAGACTCCAATATCACTAAATACTCCACTTGTAGAATAGTACCTACAAAATTGAGTCAAGCGAGGATCATAAAAATAAATGCAATTCCCTTTGCATCCAGGAAAATCTTTAGCCGAAACCGAGAAGCGCGAGTCAATACCCACGAACAATATTCGATCATCCAAACTCTCCATCTCAACCCATTGCTCCCCATCATCGATTGTTTTACTCAACTTGAAAACCTTGAATGTAACTTTAATAACGTTAGTAAGAAGAGTACAAGGAGCTAGGAGCACACGGATATTTATAAACTAAAAGTAGCTCTCCGAGTGATTCCACCAAATACTTTTTGTGACCCCTATAAGAGATGGGGTTAGGGAACTTAGGGCAACTTATCACTGTGATCAGGATTAAAGAAGAATCAAACACTACTGTTTCATCTCCAACAATGTAAAACTTTTCCTTGTGGAAAATAACATCGTCATAATCGGCCGGCAACCAACAGACTGGGTTGCACTTGACAATGTGATCATCATCACGGTCGTTTAATTTGCAGTGGTACAATTGTCCCATAGCAACGATCATAAGTACTGCCGTCAACGGCGAGATGGCCACTCTATAACCAAGCATAGGTGATTCACTGCCCGACTTGACATCACTATAAACTCGATAAGCTTTCGCCAATTCAAATGCATGAAAGTCCAATGAGTTTAATACCTTTTGGAATCCCAATGGCTTGGGAATCTGCTGTATATGGAATGGAGTTGCAGAGAGTGGATGAAACATCATCATATGATTTCTATGTTTGTTTCCTTTTTCGACCTTAACCACCCAGCCCCTATCACCGCGATCAAGAGAAGGAGGAGGTGCGAGATGATAGACTAGACTCTCACGCACCCGGAGGGTCGTGGAGGTGATTGATTTGGTGATGCGAACTCTGATTGGAAAAAGGGCTTGATCCTGATTCTGTAAGGGTGGAATAGAGGACCGCCATGACTTGCAGACTGCACGAAATTGCGAGACGTCGGTTTCATTGTTGAGCCGCAATCCGATGTCCTCTATTAATTCCACCGGAACGTCACTCCAATATCGGATTCCAGTGGATGCCATTGATGCCGTTGTACGTGTGTTGCCTTCAACTTCTTCGATCTTGTTGAATTATCTTCAACAAGATGAGGGGTTTCAGGGGAGAGAGAGTTCTGTCTAGGGTTGGACTCTACGTAGACGGTAGACGTACGATTCTCTTTTAGATTATAGAGTAGTTAATGGGACTCAAATATGCACATAAACCTTTTCTTTTCTTGAGGACCTCGAATATGCATGCATTTAAAAGTCGCATAGGAGTAGGAGTGGAGTTTTTCTACTTCAAATTTATATAGTTTCGCTATGAATTGGATAGGTTTTGTGCCATGAACTTGTCAGCCCAAAACTTGTTGAGCAACGAAAAAGATAAGAAATTCTTCATCTTTGGACTGTGTTGTGTTAGGATTGTTGGCTGCGTAGTGACTACTTCCAGTTGACAGAGTCATATTTGGTTTGTTGCTATTGTTAATAATGCCCTGATTTGTAGGGATTTAGATTAAGTTTGATTCATTCCTGTAACAGATTACCACATCTTTAGATTATGGGATTGTGGTGGCGTAAGTTTTGCTTTTCTGTTTTGTAAGGCTTGTATAAAGCCGCAGTATCTATCATTGAATAAACATATATGCTTTTGAATTCCCAATTTACTTGAACTTGTGAGTTCTAAGTTTGAGAGCAACATGATGTCCAGTCAGATCGAGGTCATAATTATATATGATTTTGAAGTCTGTTATGAGTGCAACACAACTAACAACACTATATTGTGACTTGAAGGCATTTTGTTTAAAATTAAGCATCGTTTGTGGCTTCAAACATGCATGTGACTTTTTATTTTTTTACTGTTTAGGAATTATTATGTTGCCCATTAGTAGGAATGGTGTCACCTAAAAACAAGAATGAATTGAAGTCTTTCTCTTAAAAATATATTTTCGGCGGTGAGAGACGATTCCAAATGTGCTATATGAGTTTTGGTAACTTCATTAATTGTGGCATGAAATTCATAGAGAATAGGTTTTCATGAAAAGTATATATTTTTTTCATTTCAATTTTTATTTGCAAGTTTTGTTTATATTTTTCGTATGAGTTCTGTTACAATCCAAAATAAATTTTTGGAGAGTCATGTGTTACTTGAAGAAAGCAATAGCCTTTTCGGCTTAAATCGGTCGATGCCAAAATATAAGTTTTCGACGAGTTTGAAATATTCAGCCTATGACGTAGAGGTTAATCGAAGTCCATTTGAGGATTTTTTGGTGAACCAGTAATATCAAAGGAATCCTTCAATATATTAACTCGAAATTAACAAGAGTGCATATGAGAAATTATCACACATTTACATTTGTTGGAGACTTGGAGTTAAAAGAGGACGTGTTATAATAACACTCCTAAGTCCTAATACAATTATAGATAAGTAGCTGATTTCAGTAAGGATATTATCCTTCATTGACTATTAAGAGCCAATAATTAAATACCATGTGGAGACCTTGTACACGAGGTAATTACCATTAGCTTGGCCTCCAAGATGGTAGCAGATTTCAGGTGGAATTAAGTAAATAGAGGTGGTCGATCTTAATTTATTGCCTATTGCATGAAGTAGTTCCATGATCCAATTAACGCATATATGTATATGTGCATGAAGAATCAACCACGTTGGTGATTACCATCATGTATTGATTCATGTAGGACTTGCATAATCACAAGAGGCAATGCTGAATTTGCCTACGATCATGACAAACATACGGCCCAAAAACATTGTTTTAGGATTGAGTATGGCCCGAAAAACATTGCTAATACCTCTAGAGCTTTAGCATTTAATACATTTTAACCTTTGATTAACGAAAGAATTCCATTGTGACTTATCAGCATTCATTCATTTGGCAAGAAGTATAAATTAATTGATTATTCATCTATTACTCATTCCAATCCATCTTCACCAAAAGTAACACCTCTGTTGACGAAAGAGGAAGATGACAACCAAATCAATCAGCCAAAGTTTGAAGCCACATGAAATGAAATTTAGTTTATTAAATGAATAAGAAAGTGATGAGCTAAATTGGAGGCACGAAGGCCAAAGATTGGCCTAATCACAACTTTTTCCTTTTCTTTTCTCCTTCTCGTAGAAAAAAGAAAGAAAGAAAGTAAGGGATGAAGACAATATACTTTTTGACATTACCTAAAGTGGCTTTAACAAATAAAATGGTGCGAAAAACCATCCTTAGAGCATCAGCAGTGGGGACTCATTTTTTGGACTCAAATTTGAGTCCAAATTAGCCAGAATAGTGATATGAGTTCATCTAAATAGTGTACAAAATGACTTACTTTTATCGGGTGCTGCAGTGGTGCAAGACTCATTTATTTTAGACTCATATTTTGGGACTCATATTTGAGTCTCAAAATATGAATCATCACCACTGTGACACATATTTGGACTCATATTTGAGTCCAAATCTCTTTATGGTTTGCACATGGAGGGGACCCTACAAATGAGTCCAAAACAATATAGGTCCAGTCTTGGCCTATATTTGTCTAAAACTGGACCTATATTTGAATCTCAGGCAAATATAAGTCCATTTTATTCCGACCCACTGTGAGTAAGATTCTTGTCTTTTGGACCCAAATTTGAATTTTGGACCCAAATTTGGGTCCCCATTGTGGATGCTCTTATGGATGTTTTGCATGCGTTGGATCGTCTTATAATTGTGATTGAAATCGTCTATGCACTTAATCATAATTACAAGACAAACTTGCATTTATTGGTGCTGGCACACCTGCAACACTCGAGCTAAAAGAAGCGGTTTGATTATACGTTAAACAAGTGTTATTTCTGACCTTATGGGAACTAGTATTAGCACCGGAGAAATACAATTTTTTTCAACTTTGGGATCCTAATGTCGGTTCATATCCCTTGATATACATGGCTTGAAAGCATATAACAAGACGAATGTAGCTCACTACTATCCCATGAACTAAAAGGGTACTTTTGTTAAAAAAAAACGTAGTTGTGGCCTCGAAAATGCAAAAATAAAGTTTTTCATGTTTAAGAATGAATAATTTTTCATAAAACTAATAGTGGTTTTGTAAGACTAAAACTCGGAAAACCGATCGACCCCTTGTGTCAAATTACAAACCAGAAAAAGCAGTTCTAGTTTATAACCATGATCTGTAAGGGGTAAGAAAGTGTTTTATTGATGAAGATTTACTTGGACTCGGCGGCGAAGGCGTGGCCTTGCAGCCCTTGATAATTTGGCGGGAGATGGAATGCGTGAGAGGACTTGGTGGATCTCCATGAACGCACCTTTCCAGGTAGGCTACTTCGTTTGAAGAACTTCATTTCGATTTTCTGTTCTTGCTCAAAATTATTAAATTCTTATATTCTTCCAGTATAACTAATTAGTAATCTAGAAACAAAGAACTGAATTGTCTTATATAGTTGGCGTAGTTTGATTCTTTGCTGTGGCCTGTCGGTTACTTTTTATTGTTAATTTGTTGTTTTGAGCTTCAGTGATCATTCTGCTTTGCACCTGTCTATTACAAAAATTGTGTTAAAGCTTCGCACTGATCAATGTTAAAGGATGCAATTGCTTTGCTAGTTTTAAGTTAAAAGATAGATAAACTTCAAGTACATAACCTAAATGAATTACCCAAGACCATGTTGGGGATTCACTTAGTTTGAAAAACAAATGATTCTAATGATAGAATATGTTTAACCAAACCATCCAAGGATTGGTATGAAGAGCCATCTTGTTTGAAGCAAAGATTTGCCTTCTCCATTAGCTTTAGGCTTCTGTCTCTGATCTATTCCCCTTCTTTCTCCACCATTAGTTTTCTAATCGTTCTTTCGATGTCACCTCTCTCTGCCCCTTTTTTTTTTTTTTTTTTTTTAAGGGGAGGGGGATTTGGGGCTCAAAGTTCGAAATTGTGGGGGAGGGGGGCTTCGAACCCGGGTTATGAGGTGAAGTGTGGATGGGTTGAAGGGTTGAGAGAGTTGAAGTTGGTGTGAATGATGGCTATGGAGAAGCCTTTCAGGTGTAGAATGTTGGCCAGCTCTAGCATGGGGTTTATATGACCCTGAAATGGAAGTGGGAAGAGTATCAATCTCCGCCCCTTCCTTTGCTCCATTAGATTTAGTGCGACTCTGTTTGTTGGGCTTCTGAGTTCTGTGTTTCTCTTGACCAAGTCCTCCTCTCCTGGCCTTATTTGCAGCATTTGTTTGGTAGCCTTACAAACCCCCTCACCTCATTCACGCAGCCCAACCACATTGTGATAAGAGACAAACTGATATGGTCTCCACATATCACAATAAATTCATCATACATCATACCATTAAATAAAAGTTATTGCCGGTTGCCAGGTTGCAAGAGGTATCTTTTGCTCGCCCCAAGGGTTCACAAGACTACAAAAAAGATAGGACTTTGTTTCCAGCTCATTCTGAATAAGACTACGGGATTATATTATATTTTGTCCTACATACAAATTTTAATCAATGACCGATTCTGAGTTTGGAAAAACAAACTATCTAAAAGATAAAATGTGTTTGATCAATGCATCTAAGGATTGGTATGAGGAGCCACCTTGTTTGAGGCAAAATTTAGCCTTGTGCATTAGCTTTAACACTCTGTCTTTGATCTCTTTCCCCTGTTTCTCCACCATTAGTTTTCTAATGGTTTTTTCAATGTCGCCTCTCTCAACCCCATGTTGTAACTGCAACCCGACCTTCCAAACATCGCTTACATATCTTGCATTCATCATTTGATCAGAAGAACACGGCATACAAATCATAGGGACCCCCTCACAAATACTCTCCAACGTAGAATTCCAGCCATTGTGAGTCCAAAACACACCAACGGCTTGATGGGCGAGCACTTCTTTTTGAGGTGCCCATTTAATAATGTGCCCCTTACCATTCAAGGTCTCAACAAACCCACTAGGTAATGGTTCAAGCCAATCTGACCCGGGGACTAATCCGGGTCGAACCACCCACAAGAAGGGCTGCTTGCTGTTGGCTAGTCCCCAGGCTATCTCCAAAAACTGAGCTTGGTCTATTGCTGCAATGCTCCCAAAACTAACATAAATTACAGATTTTGGTGCTTGT
Source organism: Rubus idaeus (assembly GCA_030142095.1). NCBI lineage: Eukaryota > Viridiplantae > Streptophyta > Magnoliopsida > Rosales > Rosaceae > Rubus > Rubus idaeus. The sequence goes on from CM057971.1 coordinate 4,631,341, forward strand.
GTGTTTAGCCATGAAATGCAACTCTGGTCTTGTGCTAATAAGCTACTTGAAGTTGAAAAAGAGTTTGCAGGGTAGCACTTGTGAAATGGTCCTAGTGAGAAAATTGGAATACAATAATCCTGGCGAATGGTGGCCAGTGCATGTTCTTCAAGGTCTTCAAAAGTATTAAAAATCAATCCATGTGAGGCCTTGGTTTGAGTTTCGAGGTCATCTATTAGTTTGGAAAATCTCTCTGGACCATCACTGTTGATATATGGAAGGTCTTTAACCTTGAGAGGTGAAAGCTCTGTCACTTCCTCTTCTAGTCGAGAATCTAATGCCAAAAATGGCAAGGGAAATATTACTTGTCAAGTGTGTAGTAATATATAGATAATAACATGTAAATGTAATTATGTGTAGATTTTGTTGGCTAATTCCACTAGACTCTAGTAACTCACCTTGTTTTGGGAGGTAACCTTTCTCCCGAAGAAGTGGAAATGCAGCATAAATAGCAAACGAAGAGGCACTCCCAGTTCTTAACATAATCATTGGTAACTTTAGGCTCTCCGCTACAGATTGAGTGAAGTCGTAGACAGAGTCAGTGATTAAGCAAGCAACAGGCTCCTTCGAAACGTCAGACAACAACATAGCCAAACATTCCCGGAAAGGTTCACGAGACTTTGCATTTAGACGAGAAAGAAGAAGGAGAGGATCCTTTGTGGAGGTTCCGCTGTTAGATAAGCCAATATGGATTGAGTGGAAGGTGAAGTGTGGGTGGTTTGAAGGGTTGAGAGAGTTGTAGTTGGTTTGGATTATGGTTACGGAGAAGCCTTTCAAGTGTAAAATGTTGGCCAGCTCAAGCATGGGATTTATATGGCCTTGAAAGGGCAGTGGGAAGAGTATCAATCTCCGACCCTTCCTAAGTTGCTCCATTTCTCTTTGTGGTTTTTCACAGTTTGGTTTGCTTGAGAGTCGAGAGGTTGGATTGTCTGCTCTTCTTATACAGTTATAGACCTGTTGTTTCTTTTCTGTTTGTATATATGATGTTTTCGTTGACCTCGCTGGCTCGCTGCTCTTCCTTGACCTCACTGGTCTTTCTCGATTTATTTCTTGTTTGTTTGAGCTTAGCATTCCCCTTCTTGTTTTCTACACTTGCCTATAAACAAAGAGCAAACGACTGGCTACCTATTATCGTCAAAAAAATATTATCGTCATTCATTATTTTGGCAAATTTTCATAGAGATATAGCTCTGTCATATTTAATTTGCACCATGTGTTAGGTTTGATGTACACCTTCATATATATAAATATAGTCCAGCCAACCACTATCTGTTAGTAATCACCAACCTTTCGGTGTTTACCAGTTATTAATTATGACTTCTCTACCTGTTTAGAACTATTTAAATATGTCAATGTGTTCTGCATAGTACAGTAAACTAAGACCTGAATTAGTACAGTAAACGAAGACCTGAACAAGCACATGAATTTGTTTCCAGTCAAAATTACATATACATATTTAAGTAGATATATCTTGGATCACCTACATAGACTAAAACCTTAGTTTGGCCTATTATTTTTTTCTGTTTTATTTTTTTTTGGTAGATAGTATGCTACAAAGTACAGCGCATTTTAATCAATCAGTGGCTTTATAATGATAAAATATGGTTAACCAAGCCATCTAAAGATTGGGATGAAGAGCCACGTTCTCTGAGGGCAAGAGTTGTCTTCTCCTTTAGCTTTGATATTTTGTCTTTGATCTCTTCCCCTTCTTTCTCCGCCATCAGTTTTCTAATTGTTCTTTTAATTTCGCCTCTCTCAATCCCATTCTCTAATTGCAACCCAACTTTCCAAACATCGCTTACATATCTTGCATTCACCATTTGATCGGTTGAACCAGGCATACAAATCATAGGCACCCCTTCGCAAATACTTTCCAACGTAGAATTCCACCCATTGTGAGTCCAGAAGACTCCAACAGCGGGATGAGCTAGCACTTTTTTCTGTGGAGCCCATTTCACAATGTGACCCTTCCCATTTAAAGCCTCTAAAAACCCACGAGGTAATGTTTCAAGCCATTCGGAACCTTGGATTAATCCAGGTCGAACCACCCACAAGAAGGGCTGCTCGGTGTTGGCTAGTCCCCAAGCTATCTCCAAAAACTGAGCTTCATTTAGTGCGGCAATGCTCCCAAAGCTAACATAGACAACAGATTTTGGTGCTTGAATGTTTAGCCATGAAATGCAACTTTGATCCTCTGATAATAAACTACTTGAATAAGAGTTTGGGGACCATTTGTGAAATGGGCCTATTGGGAAAATTGGGATCGGAAATTCTTGTAGGACTGTGGCCAGTGCTTGTTCTTCGAGGTCTTCAAAAGTATTGAAAATAATTCCATCTGAGGTGTTGATTTCATTTATCATTTCAGTAATTAGTTGGTAAAATCTTTGTGGGTCACAAGAGTTCATCATCGGAAGGTCCTTGACTTTGAGGGGTAACAGCTCTCCTACTGGCTCTTCTAGTTGAAAATCTAACAAATAAAGGTACAAGTAATTAAGCTGTGACGATACCTTAGGCATTAGTAGCTAGGCAACTAGATTTTTCAGAGAAACTAACCTTGTTTGGGGAGGTAACCCTTTGCCCGCAGAAATGGAAATGCAGCATAGACAACAAGAGACGAGGCACCTCCTGTCCTTAGCAGCATCCTTGGAAGCTTAAGGCTCTTAGCAACAGGTCGAGTGAAGTCAAAGAGAGGGTCAGTGATTAAGCAAGCAATAGGCTCCTCTGAAACATCATCAGATAACAAGCTAGCCAAACATTTTCGGAAAGGATCACAACACTGCGCATTTAGACGAGAAAGAAGAAGGAAGGGATCGTTTGTGGAGGTCTCGGTTTCAGATAGGCCATCAGGGATTAAATGGAAGGTGAAGTGGGGATGGGTTGAAGGGTTAAGAGAGTTGAAGTTGGTGTTGATGATGGTTATGGAGAAGCCTTTCAAGTGTAGAACGTTGGCTAGCTCAAGCATAGGGTTTATATGGCCTTGAAGGGGTAACGGAAAGAGTATTACCCTCCGGCCTTTCCTAATTTGCTCCATTAAAAACTAGAGGAACTGTATTTGCTTGGGTTCTGGTTTGGGTCTCCTTTGCTCCCAAGTCCTGAAGTCTAATTTGCTTCATTGTTTTTTCTTTTATGATAAAGAAAAATCTATAGCCTATACATGATTTTATTATTACAACACAAGCAATTCTCTAATGTTTTAATTTGCAACTTGTTGTTAATTAAGATAGGTAGAATGATCTACACCCTGATTTGCAGGATAACAATGCAAGTTGCACACCACAGTATGTGGACTCTGTAACACTAAGAAGAATGGACTACATTTTATTTTGTAAACGATGACCTACATACACACTTTTTTTTTTTTTAGAATGAAATTTATTGAACGGGATCAAAAGATACACATTCTAATCAATCACTGACTTTTGAGTTTTTATAAACAAATGATTCTAATGATAAAATGTGATTAACCAAGTCATTTAAAGATTGGTATGAAGAGCCACCTTGTCTCAGGCAAAGATCTGCCTTATCCTTTAGTTTTGACAGTCTCTCTCTCATCTCTTCCCCTTGATTCTCCATCATTAGTCTTCTAATTGCTGTTTCAATTTCGCCTCTCTTGATACCAAGCTCTAGCTGCAATCCTATTTTCCAAACGTCACTTACATATCTTGCATTCACCATTTGATCAGCAGAAAATGGAAAACAAATCATAGGCACCCCCTCACAAATGCTCTCCAATGTAGAATTCCAGCCATTGTGAGTCCAAAACACTCCTACGGCTTGATGAGCAAGCACCTCTTTTTGCGGTGCCCATTTCACAATGTGTCCCATCCCATTCAAACTCTCAAGAAACCCACTAGGTAATGGTTCAAGCCACTCTGAGCCTTGGACTAATCCGGGTCGAACCACCCACAAGAAGCGTTGCTTGGTGTTGGCTAGTGCCCAAGCTATCTCCAAAAACTGAGCTTCGTTTATTGCGGCAATGCTCCCAAAGCTAACATAGATAACAGATTTTGGTGGTTGAGTGTTTAGCCATGAAATGCAACTCTTGTCTTGTGATAATAAGCTACTTGTAGAAGTGGTTACTGGGACACCCTTGTGAAATGGACCTATTGCGAAAATTGGAATGTGGAATTCCTTGCGAATTTTGGCCAGTGCATGTTGTTCAAGGTCTTCAAAAGTATTAAAAATAAACCCATATGAGGCCTTGGTTTCATATGTCAGGTCGTGCACTAGTTTAGAAAATCTCTTTGGGTCAGAACTGTTGATCATCGGAAGATCTTTAACTCTGAGAGGCGAAAACTCTGTCACCGGCTCTTCCAGTCGAGAATCTAATGCCCAAAAAGAAATTAGGCAAATATAAGTGCTGTCAAGTGCGATTCATATATTGTAAGTAGCTAATAGACAAGCTCAAGCTGCAAGTAGGTAATATCATGTAATGATATGTAGCTCATGTCATGGAGAAGAGAACCAAAATAGTGTAGATTTTTAATCTGCATTTTTCCTTTAAGAAAGAAACTTAAACTGTACCTTGTTTTGGAAAGTAACCCTTTTCCTGCAGGATTGGAAATGCAGATAAAACAGCAGTGAAAGACGCACCGCCGGTCCTTAACAGAATCCTGGGGATCTTGAGGCTTTCTGCAACAGATTGAGTGAAGTCAAAGACAGGGTCAGAGATCAAGCAAGCAACTGGCTCTTTTGAGACATCAGATACCAACGTGGCCAAGCATTTCCGGAAAGGTTGGCAACACTTTGCGTTGAGATGAGAAAGAAGAAGGAGAAGATCCTTTTCGGCAGCCTCGCTTTCAGATAAGTTATCGGAGATTGAGTGGAAGGTGAAGTGCGGATGGGATGAAGGGTTGAGAGAGTTGAAGTTGGTGTGAATGATGGTTATGGAGAAGCCTTTGAAGTATAGAATATTGGCCAGCTCAAGCATGGGGTTTATATGGCCTTGCAAGGGCAGTGGGAAGAGTATCAATCTCCTTCCTTTCTTCTGCTCCATTAGAATTTCAGAGGGACGTATGGACTTTGTTTGCTCAAGACTTTAGGTCTCTTTGGTTTTTTTAAGATCACTGTTCCTTTACCCAATATGTAATGATATTGTCTTGCATCGTGTTTAATTTGCAGCAGTGTTAGGTTAGGCAGGTGTGCTGTACGTGCACTCTTTTAATTAGCGCTTTACAGGAAACCCTAGTTACCCAACCACCTTTCTGATGAAACCAAACTGTTGGTGATGTTGGAATGGTTGTCCCTCTTTCGGTGAAGTGACATATCAAATGCATGTGGTAATAAAATATTAATGCATGCAGGGAGACATGCGGCATGTGAATGTTATGAAATACAAAAGGTAATGGCAAATTCCATGAATGAGAGTAAAATCCTTACAGGTTACATGCAGTTTCGAACTTGCGATGAAGACCACTAGAATTCTGATAATATGAAGTAGAAGATGGACAATCATTTATTATGCACATAATGCAAAGCAACCATATATGGTCCTACGGTTCTACCCAAAAAACCATATATGGTCCATACAGAGCCATCACTTTTGCAGTACAGGCTAGGCATGTAACAAAGAGAGAAGAAGGAATGTAATATTAATTGTTTCTTGTCGTTGTTGATCAGGTGGACACTTGCCATCCACATCTCCCAGCTATCTCCGATGTTTCAGCTTTACTAACAAAGACAACAGATTTTGGTGCTTGCATTTGAATGCGTAGCCATGAAATGCAACTTTGACCGTACCTCTGATAATAAACTACTTGAATAAGAGTTTGGAGACCATTTGTGAAATGGGCCTATTGGGAAAATTCAGATGGGAAATTATTGTAGGATTGTGGCCAGTGCTTGTTCTTCGAGGTCTTCAAAAGTGTTGATCCATCTGAGGTTTAGGGTGTAGGGTCAGTGATTAAGCAAGCAATTAATAGGCTCCTCTGAAAATCATCATTTAACAAGCTAGCCTAGCATTTTCGGAAAGGATCACAACACTGCATTTCGACGAGAAAGAAGAAGAAGGGATCGTTTTTGGAGATCTCAGTTTCGGATAGGCCACCAGGGATTGAATGGAAGATGAAGTGAGGATAGGTTGAAGGATTGAGAGAGTTGAAGCTGGTGTGGATGATGATTATGGAGAAGCCTGTGAGAACGTTGGCTAGCTCAAGGGTAATGGGAAGAGTATCTACCTCTGTGCTTTTCCTAATTTGCTCCATTAAAATTTAAAGGTAATGTATCATGTATGTACGTGCTTGGCTTCTGGTTTGAGTCTTCTTTGCTGCTGAGTCCTGAAGTCTAAATTGTTTCAGCGTTGTTCTTGTTTACATGTTATAAAGAAAGACCAAACTATAGCACGTACTATGGCCTATGGATAAAATTGTATTACTATGTTTACTATTTAAATATGTTACAGTGAAGCAGTTCTATCATAATTTTAATTTTATTTGCAGCTTGTTCTATAGTTGCACAAAACATACACATTTTATTTCGTAGATGATGTTTTTTTTATAGCTAAAGATCAGGGATAGGAGAGAAAAAAATTTCTCTATCACTCCAATTTATTAAAAAAGAAGAAGAACAAAAGGAGGGGGACCAAAACCAAAACCTCCCAAAGAACCAACAAAATAGAACAAATTACCGAAACAGAATTGAAGAAGACCTACAACATCGCTATTATAATGCATTAAAAGAAAAATAGGAGGCTCATCACACCACACAAATTCCTAAGACAACGTACCATAATTTGCTAAAGCATTAGCTATCTTATTTCCTAGATGATGTCCTACTTACACATTTTAATCGATCACTGACTTTAAAGTTTCGTAGCCAAGAATTCTAGTGATAAAATATGATTAACCAAACCATCCAAAGACTGGTATGAAGAGCCACCTTGTTTCAAGCACAGATTTGCCATATCCTTTAGCTTTGATAGTCTATCTCTTATCGCTTCTCCTTCTTTCTCGATCATTAGTCTTCTAATTGCTCTTTCAATTTCTCCTCTCTTGATACCAAGCTCTAGCTGCAATCCTATTTTCCATACATCGCTTACATATCTTGCATTCACCATTTGATCAGCAGAAAATGGAATACAAATCATAGGGACCCCCTCACAGATGCTCTCCAATGTAGAATTCCAACCATTGTGAGTCCAAAATACTCCAACAGCTTGATGGGCAAGCACCTCTTTTTGGGGTGCCCATTTCACAATGTGTCCCATTCCATTCAAGCTCTCAAGAAAACCACTAGGCAGTGGTTCTAGCCATTCGGAGCCGTGGACTAACCCGGGTCGAACCACCCACAAAAAGGGTTGCTTGCTGTTGACTAGTGCCCAAGCTATCTCCAAAAACTGAGCTTCGTTTACTGCAGCAATGCTCCCAAAGCTAACATAGATAACAGATTTTGGTGGTTGAGTGTTTAGCCAGGAAATGCAGCTCTGGTCTTGTGATAATAAGCTAGTACTTGACGATGAGGCTGCTGGGAAATACTTGTGAAATGGGCCTATTGGGAAAATTGGAATGTGAAATTCCTTGCGAATTGTGGCCAGGGCATGTTGTTCAAGGTCTTCAAAGGTGTTAAAAATGAACCCATATGAGTCCTTGGTGTCATATGTAATGGCGTGTACTAGTTTAAAAAATCTCTCTGGTTCGGAACTGTTGATCATCGGAAGATCCTTAACTCTGAGAGGTGAAAGCTCTGTCACCGGCTCTTCCAGTCGAGAGTCTAGTGTCAAAATAGAAAAATTAAACTGTCAAGTTTAATGATCCTAAATATATAAGTAAGCTATAGAGCCCAAGCAGTCAGTAATAACATTAACAGGTAATCATATATGTAGCTCATGCATGCATGTGATGAAGAAGCGAGCTAATTAAGAAGAATGCGCTAAGGGATATATGCAACAACATGCATGCATATTAAATGCAATCTTGTGTGATTAATTATGTTCCTACATATTAATTAAAAACTGCATGTAGGTACCTTGCTTTGGAATGTAACCCTTTTCTCGCAGGAGTGGAAATGCAGAATAAACAGCAGTGGAAGAGGCACCGCCGGTCCTTAGCAGAATCCTTGGGAGCTTGAGGCTGTCAGCAACAGATTGAGTGAATTCAAAGAGTGGGTCACAGATCAAGCAAGCAACAGGCTCCTCTGTGACATTAGACAACAAGGTGGCCAAGCATTCCCGGAAAGGTTCGCAGCACTTTGCGTTGAGATTTGATAGAAGGAGGAGAATATCCTTGTCAGCAGCCTCTCTTTCAGATAAGTTATCGGAGATTGAGTGGAAGGTGAAGTGTGGATGGGTTGAAGGATTGAGAGAGTTGAAGTTGGTGTGAATGATGGCTATGGAAAAGCCTTTCCAGTATAGAATATTGGCTAGCTCAAGCATGGGGTTTATATGGCCTTGAAAGGGCAGTGGGAAGAGTATCAATCTCCGGCCTTTCCTCTGCTCCATTAGAATTTTGGAGGAAGCTAGCTAGGTATGGAGACTCTTAATTGGTCTATTTGGTTTCTTCGAGCTCATTGTTCCCATAGCCTATATATATATATATATATATGCTGATCGATATTGTATTTATCTTGTTACGTACATTATTAGGTTAGGCACGCAGCTGTTAATGTGTTATTCAATTGCGGGCAACCCTAGCCAACAACCTTTCCTGGAGATATAAAGTCGAAGATGGACCATCATTTAATGCAAGGCAAGTAGGCAACCATGACAGTACGACTACGTTTTGCAGTCCAGGCATGATACAAAGACAGAAGAAGGAATGTACGTACTATTTTCTTAATTTGGATACAAATATTCCATTGGAAAAGTACAGTCAGGTTGTTGTAATAGGATATGCTGATATGCAGGGTATTGGAATTGTTTAATATATTTTAATTATTAAAATTAAGAATTGCTTTTATTATTTTTATTGTTAGTTATTGATTTTTTTTATATTTTGTTTATCATATAAACAGCCGTAGGGATCTCCTCAAAAGTTGATTACACGTCTGATGACGATTTTGACATGGAAGAGGTAACAAGGGAGAACATCACACCTTTGACAAAAATTTCTCATAATTGTTAGAGGATAATATTTTGTATGCTTGGAGATGTAGGAATTTATATCAGAGACAAAAGATGTCATTCTAATTTTTATTATTATTCTCATGCTGATGTAAATTATAATAAAAGCAGTGTTTATTATTATTTCTATGCTAGTATAAATTGTTATTATACAACTTCTGAAAGAAAAAAAGTTATTATATAATAGAAACAGCTAAAAAAATGAATTTCTTTGATAATAGAAAAAAAAATCTTATACAACAGAAAATGATTGTATGAGGAGAAAAGTAAAAAGCAAAAAAAAAATGGTGGTGTGAGGTGGGGGGGGGGGGGGGGAGCCCATTAACCACAACCATTCCTATTTACAGCCAAAGGAGCAACCACTATCTGTCGGTGTTTACCGGTCGGGCTCGGGCAGTCGATTTCATCCGGCTATCTGTGAAATGCGATATATATTCTGATTCGTTGAAGCGCGCGGCAACTCTATTGAATCCGAAAGGTAAATGTTAGGTCATAGAGCAATTGTGTCTTGTTCATGCTCTTACACGTTTTGCATGCGCGCGCTTTTATATTCAGTGGATCGAGTACTGGAGTTGTTGTAGGGGGCCTTTTATGGCTTGTGCATTTATGCAAGGCATTAATTTAATTGATAAAATTTGCAGATCGTAATTGATGGTTGTGAAATGTGGGTGGCTGCATCTTTGAGCTCTTGGTTGGCTGCGTTTCTTTTGCTTTCAAAGCTGGAGACTTGAGAGAGGATTCCCATTTTCACTTTTGACAAGGGACTATTCTACTTAGAATTTTTCATTTTTGACGAGTGTCAATATCGTATAACCAAGGGCTGAACAGAAATTATTTTTTTTTGGAAAACCGCAAAAAAAATCGAAATTTTTTGGTTTCATCAGTTCAAGAGTGTTTAAAAAAAAAACATGTTTTACAAATAAAAAGTTTTAGTGAGAATATGCAATTTTGACCTAAAAACATAAAAAAAATCGAAATTTCTTAGTTTCATTGGTTCAAGAGTGTATAAAAAAAAACCATGTTTTACAAATAAAAAGATTTTAGTGAGAAAATAAGAGTATGCAATTTTGTAAGGGTGGGCATTAAATCCCGCAATCCCGCACCCGACCCGATCCCGTCCCGTTTCCCGCGGGATGGATTCTTATTTTTCACGAATTGGGACGATCCCGTCCCGTCCCGAAATGATTGGGATTGATGCGGGACGGAACATTGAATCCCGCTCTCATCCCGTCCCGTCCCGCAACAATAATTAACCTAATTTAAATTAAATTTTTAATATATATCTAAATGTTATTGGATGTTTGAGCAAGTATATACATCTATTATGGACTTAACCACTCCCAATAATTTTTCTACCCTTATTTGACCTAATGTCCTAATCACTCTCTCTCAGCAACGACTTTTTTTTTGTTTACCAAACCCATAAATTGTTAGTATTTAATTAATTGGTGTAATAGTGTTAGTACTTTGTATGATCAGATTTCATTACTTGACATTTGGTTATTTGGTCATAAATTATTATTAAATGTGTTTGATTTATTGTGATTACTTGAGAAGATTGATTATGAGCACATCTAAAATTGAAAAAATTAATTTGGTCAAGTATGGAATTGTAAGAATTGCTTACAATAATAATAATGAATTATGTTAAATTAATAAATATTATAAATTTAATATAGTGGGATCATCCCGTCCCGTCCCGATTTTTTTTTCGCGGGATGGGATAGAGATGGTGTTTTTCTCGGCCCGTCCCGTCCCGCGCCCACCCCTACAATTTTGACATAAAAATACATGTGTTATAGCTTTACAATTTTGAATGAAAAAGAGACATGTAGCCAATACCTTGGAAAAAAAAACAATTATCTTTGGTTGGAGAAAAGGTAAATTTGCAGAGTTAGGACATCTTTTTTGACACTCATGCTCTTACGAAAATAAGTAAATACTATTATGACCAAATCTTCGTGTGCTATCGAGGTTCGACGTGAAGATATTTTTGTATTTATTGGGTTTTGTTTGGGATTGCTTTTCAGAAATCCAAAAATATTTTTGAATTAATTAAAAAAATTCATTATAAATATTTAAAAAAATTAAAAAATTTATCTTGATGAGTTTTAGAGTGATTTTGAGAACTAACGCTTTTACTAAAAGTCATTGTATCCGCTGGGCTTCTTTTTCCTCTGGGCTTGGGCCTTGTTCCTAAAAAGGCCACGGTAGCCCCTCGAGTACGCTGGCCTAGCTCATATTCGCGACTTGTCCAGAACCATCTCTCTGGAAACCTCCTTGGCCAGAAATACCAGACACTTCAGGAAGAGACGAAGAATCGCTAGCTTATTACGAAAATGCCCTCGTCTCCCCACTATATATATATACCTCCTCTCCTCACTCCCCAAAACCAGAATCAAATTTTTCGAAAGCAAATCACAAGTGATCACAACTTACACAGCTAGCTAACGGAATATACACAATGTCTCTGATTCCGGGAAGCTTTTTCGGTAACGGTCGACGGAGCAGCGTCTTCGACCCGTTCTCGCTCGACATCTGGGACCCGTTCCAGGACTTCCCTTTGATCAACGCGCGGTCGGCTCCACGCTCCGAATTGGGGGGCGAGACGGCGGCGGTGGCGAACACGCGCATCGACTGGAAGGAGACGCCGGAGGCGCACGTGTTCAAGGCGGACCTGCCGGGGCTGAAGAAGGAGGAGGTGAAGGTGGAGGTGGAGGAAGGGAAGGTGCTGCAGATCAGCGGCGAGAGGCGCGTGGAGAAGGAGGACAAGAGCGACAAGTGGCACAGGGTGGAGAGGAGCAGCGGCAAGTTCTTGAGGAGGTTCCGGCTGCCGGAGAACGCGAAGACGGAGGAGGTGAAGGCGGCGATGGAGAATGGGGTGCTCACTGTCACTGTGCCAAAACAGGAGGTCAAGAAGCCTGATGTTAAGGCCATTCAGATCTCTGACTAGACCACTATCATCACTGCCTTCTTCTTCTTCAGTGACTGCTTCAATGTTGTAATGGTCATCAGCTTATGGAATAAAGGACGAGATGTGTGAGTGTGTGTGTGGAGTTTATGTAATGTAATTTGCTAATTAATGCAATGTAATGCTTAATTAGGGATTTGGATTTCGGAATGTGTAAATGTATTTGGTGCTAATAATATTTTTATATTTTAGTTAGTTTCAGCATTATGGTTTTAGTCACAAGTGATACTACGTAATTCTTATTTAGAGAAAACAAAATCTCATTATGGATTTGCTTATGCCTATTTTTGTTACTAACAAGATTAATTGGTCATGTAAACAAAAAAAAGACAACATTAATTGGTATGTTCTACTTGCTCATTTAGAGGTGTATTCAAAAACCAAACGCAAAAGTAGAGAAGGGAAGGGAACACACTAAATTAAATGATAGGGTGTCTAAAAGTAAAACGAAGAGAACAAACTATATGAAAGGGTGAAAGGGTGTTGTGTTAGATTTACCTCATCCTAAGTTCCTAACTATCTAAAGACCAAGTAAAAAAAAGGGTGGCAGGAAACTCTCTTTATCTTGCCAAAATCTTTCTAGAAACCGCTCGAACTCATAACCAAAGGGCTGCACGGAGGAATTTAGGACCACAAAAGCATCTACGATTATCAAAGCAACCACCACTAATCGAGTCATTCTTATTACTAAACTTCACAATAATAAATTTCACGGAATTGAGTAACGAGAACTAACTCTTTTTTTCGAAATATCAAATCAAGACTAATAATTCCTTCAATTATCCATCTCGAATCATCAAATCCATCTCGAATCTGTCGCACGTCAGTAAGCTTTGGTGAATTTCGTGTCCAATCAAAACAAATAGAATAAATAACAAATTACTCATAATGCCACTTTGGGTGGTCTTATTCTTCAAAAGGCCACAGTAGCTTTGTTTCCCAAATAAGGTCACTCAGTAGCTTTAACCCTTTGTATCTGACATTTTTTCAAAATTATGATTCATGCCACTGACGTTTTATTGTATTTGGACAGTAGCTTTATTGTCACTGGACAGTAGCTTTATTGTCATTGGACAGTAGCTTTATTGTCGTTGGACAGTAGCTTTATTGTCGTTGGACAGTAGCTGTAGTGTTCTTTGACAGTAGTTTTAGTGTGCTTTGACAGTAGTTTATTGTCGTGGGAAAGTAGTTATTGTCGTTGGACAATAATTTATTGTTTTTGGACAATAGTTTTAGTGTTCTTTGCGAAGTTTTAGGTGCTTTGGAGTAGCTTATTGTCGTTGAACAGTAGTTTATTGTCGTTGGAAGTAGTTATTGTCGTTGGAGTAGTTTATTGTGTTGGAAGTATTATTGTTGTTTGTATGATGAATTTTGTAAATAATAGAAAAAAATGTATTTTTGTAAATATTGATGGTGAATTTTGAAATATTGGTTATTTGGAAAAAATGTTGGTTAAAGAATATTAGAAATCTAGAATAAAAGAAGAAAGAAACGCAACAAAACAGAAATCGACCTCGTCCAATAAATACAGAGCCGAAATAATATCCTACCCGCGTTTCTACCGCGTTTCTACCAATAGAAAAATGAAAAAACGATTCGATTTGATGAAATCTTAACCGGTAAGGCACAGAAGCGCGTCCTTCAATGTTGTCACCCATACCCTTAAAAAACTATATAAACGGGAACATATCTCCTTCGTTTCATTACTCTCCTCTTCTCTTTCTATCAATTTTCTCTGCTCTACTTTTCAACTGATCAACAAACAAACATGGGTGGTGGTAAGGATAAGCATGATCAAGGTGGTGGTGGTGGTGAAGAAGCTGACAGAGGCCTTTTCGGAAGTCTTCTACATGGCTATGCCGGAGGACAACACGGCGGTTACCCACCTCAACAGCATGGCGGTTACCCACCGCAACAACACGGCGGTTACCCACCGCAGCAGGGCTACCCACCACAGGGGTATCCACCGCAACAGGGCTACCCTCCAGCTGGTTATCCACCGCAGCAGGGCTACCCTCCACAAGGGTACCCACCCGCTCACGGCGGCGGTCATTCTGGAGGTAAAATTTCCCATCTTTCTTTCATCTCTGGTTTTCTACGTTCTTGGAGTTGATTAACATGTGTAAAGATTTTAGCTTTCAATCGTTTCCTACCCATCTGACTATGTATTGAGTCCGTTGACAATTTAACATTTACCCGAAAATTTGGGATTGTCTACTGAAATTATGCCTAAATTTGTGTCCTAGATCTGATTTACTTACTCTCAACAGAGTTTTATTAGTACCCATTATTTGTTGTCATGATCGATGTTCATGGATATAGATCCTTTATTTCAAGGAAGCTTTCGTCTATTAATGTCTGAATGGTTCTTGATCAATTTCTATCTGGTCATAAGAATACGATCGTCAACTGATTTTGGCTTCTACTTGCAATTGGATCTTGTTTTGCTTCGACTCGAGTTATACATTTTTTTAGTTCTTGCCTTGATGATGTGAAAAGATACAAGGCTTTTCTGCATGTCCTTCATTGTAACTGTTTATGACTAAATGATTCTTGAAAGAAATCTATGTGGTCATATGAAGTCATCGTAGTAGTCTCATCTCATGACTCTTTTAGGCCATATGAATATGATCGTCAACTGATTTTGGCTACCTGTTTCGCTTCAACTCAACTTATGCGATTATATTGGTGCTGTCTTGATAATGTGATGAAAAGATTTAGGCTTCTTGGCATGTCTTCATTACAAGTATGAAATTAATGTTGAGTGGTTGTTTTATGTATGTTCAGGAGGTATGGGGGGACTTCTAGCTGGCGGAGCAGCAGCTGCTGCAGCCGCATACGGCGCTCACCAATTGGCAGGCCATCACGGTCAAGGCTCTCACCAAGTCTCCCATGGCGGTTACGGGGGGCACGGCATGCCAGGGTACGGCGGGCACGGCATGCAAGGGTACGGGGGGCACGGCAAGGGCAAGCATGGCAAGTTCGGGAAGCATGGGGGCAAGCACGGCAAGTTTGGGAAGCATGGACACGGTGGAGGCAAGTTCAAGAAGTGGAAGTGATGAGCTTGATCGAGAGAACTCTATAGACCATAGATAAATAAATGAAAACTATGAACAACATAATGTTGGTCTACAGATGATGATATGTTGGCTGTTAATTTCAGAACCTTTCACTTTTGCATTATTAGCAAATATCTCATTCCCCTTTAGACTTTAAATCTATGGTGCTCCTTGGCTGAGTATATATCTCTATCAGGGCATGTTGTTATCGTTTTCGCTTGTAGAGTTGTAATGCATTTTATGCTTCTATGCCTTGCAGATTCTGTTTTGTGGGATATGGAGCCTTTCTAAACTTCTTTTTATTATGTTGTGATTCTGGTGTGACCTTGACACTGAGTGCTACTTCTTTTTGTTTGGTAGCCATCGGTTCAATACTTTATTTGAATAAAAACCATTGTTAAAATGAATCTTGGGTTTTCTTTTCTTGCTGATTGCTGTAAATCTTTTCCTGCACATAATCCTCACAGAGTTCTAACATTACAGAACTGAGAAAAGCTCAGATGTTGACAATCAGGGATTCAATATTCTCAAAGGATATTTAATTGATATTTTCCACATGATCACATTCCTGATTCCACAATTGAGGGATTGGAAGTTGCAACCTATTTTGTTGATAACCAGGGCGTTCGTTCATATTCTGCACTCGAGGAATATTGCCACATGATTTTTTCTTCATAAAAAATGACCGACTTTCACTAATGGATAAGCGTCACTCAAACCCAAGGGTATAGAGATAATCTGTTCTAGAGTTTTAGGAGATAATCTGATAATACTTCTCTTGCAACAATGTCATCTCCCAAAATTAGCTAACAGCCCAAGTATGATTCAGTTAAAAAAGAGGCTCTACTATGCCTGGCCCGTAAAAGGTGGCCCAATAGACACACAAGGCCCTGCCCATGTGGGCCCCAGTCTGGCCCTCAAATAGTGACTTTGATTAGGCCAGGCCCGAGTTCTAAATTTTGGGTGCTCTGTAAGTAAGCTTTAAGAGCTGGGTCAACACACACTGCTAAGAAGCCCAAATGACCCATTAATTTTGTAAGATAACCTTATTGAGGATTCGCACTAGCACGCTAATAATGATGATGACCATCATCAAAATGGACGACTATTACTAGAAAAACCTCTTCCCCTATCTCCCAATATAAACAAAAATCAAAGCAATAAGTACAATATATAGCATGCTCATTGCTAATAATGTACTGAGCTTTCATTACTTTATGTGAAAAAATGCTCTGCTTCTAAATTAAGGCTAATCCTGAAATTTTGGAGGATCTGAAACGAACCATGATCCATAGAGCAACATTGCGTCGAAAATGATAGGATTTTAACCTAAATAGGGAGATCAATAGTGGGATGAGACTCATGAGAGAAACATGATTGAAAAGAATTAGACAACTAAGATTTTCCATGATGCATTTCAATGATTGTGACAACTGACAATTGCATGCGTATGCTTCAAGTAAAGTGAATGAACGTCACTTGGATATAAAAGAAATCCCGGAGCTGATCCGGCCCAAGTTGGACCCAACAGAACGTGATTGACGGCTAGAGATGGGCCAGAGATCAAAAACTCTAGCCATTGATATTTCTTTTTCTTTTTTGGCTGGGAGATTAGATCCTTCTTCTATCAAAGACTTTTCAAGGAAGGAAATTAAAGAACTGTCAACTGCCTGATTTATGACCTCCACTACATATTATAGGGCTCTATTTTATGTATGAAGAGGTATTAATTTGTCAATCTGGTGTTTGTTTAGATGTCTTGTTAACTAGAAATCAGGACAATTAAGTCTCATATTGACTTATATAATTGATGTTTAAGGACAGGGCATGGTCAAATAAGTGCTTTAAGGAATTGACATTACACTGCAATAGTGGTCTTTTGAGGTAAGTGAAGGAGTCAATTTAGTTTCTAAATTATTTGTTTAGACTCGACAATCAATTCTAATCTTATATTACATATTCCAAATCTATAGGATGACGGTGGTAACCGCCCCTATAAGTTATGGATTGATAGTTATAGTTATACTTTTGTGACGACCACAACTTATCAGAGACTATTCATCATACAAATATATTTAATTCGAATTTTTATAAGCGGTTGGTTTTTATCTTATTCCTATTACTTTTCGCCCCAATCTCCATTTGTTTACAAACTTGTTTGCAAAGTATTAGACTTGTATTAACTGTTATTAATCTGACTCAACATCCACCTTCATTTGCTTACATACACTTGTTCTATAATACCTAATCTACAAAGTTAAAGCAACATGTGGTGGTACAAGTTGTTTTCCTTTTGAGTAATCATAATCGGTCAAGCTAAAGCAAAAACAGCTTAGCCCTTTCACTGTGATAATCAACCATTTTCAGAAGGGAAAAAGTGCCTTGGATCTTGTAAAACAAGCATGGTTTCTTTACGATTTGAGGAGGCAGGCTTTGTCTAACGCACACTGTGCAGCCACGAGGGTGTTTAGCAAGTAGTTAAGACTGGCTCCACTTATATTAACCACTGGAGGGGTAGGCTTTACCGCTCTGGTTTTCTAAGGTTAGTTATGGATTATCCTGCACCTTTTACTAAAGTCATAGAATTCGGTTCAATTTTAAGTAAACGAAGTGTTACAACTTCACCCAAATCTGTTTTTAACGTTTGAATCGAGAGAGTTCTTGTTTTTTCTTCTTTCTTTTCTTTTACATTGATTTCATCCGAGATTACATTTGTACAGATCGGATTTTAACTCTCGAAATTGATAGTGCTTCTTTCTCTCCATTTTGGTTGATTGGTTTCTCAGTTAGATTTAATTCGAAGAAAGAGACATTGCAATAGTGGGTCGATCAAAATCCAATATATGGATAGAAACGCACATCAAATTTCAAACATGCAAGGAACTTCCATATCCCTATGTCTTATTCCCCACTACCTATACTAGACGCTGAAGCAAAAACTACTACACTGTGCCGTTAAATTAGACTTTAGTGTTTATGGCAGGCACCTATCTCTCATATTTCTCATTATTCATTCAATGATTTCATGGGATATGGATTTCTTTCTTTCTCAGATCTGTGCATATCAAATATTGAACACAGTGGGCTTCTAGTTTCTAGTGCTTAAATAATGTGCTACAACTGTAACCAGCTCTACACAGAATACAGCTTTTCCATGAGGGCCCCCAATCATGTTCTGCTAACTGCTTAGTGTGTAACCTGATTTTTTTAAAAACACTTAAAAAAGCTCAAGTTTTTGGCTTTGACTGATTTACATATAAGCACGAAACTAAACTAACATTAACAGATTTAACAGAATTTGACAACTGAGTAGTAAAACTAAACTTTCTTATTAGTAACAGAATCTTACAAGAGGGTTTGTGAAATTTCACTCACAAGAAATTGATTACCCTTTTATAAAAAATACCTAACCTCAACAATAATTAATTAGACCATTTATTACAACACATATTCTTCTTCCTTGATCTAAAAGCTATAGAGAGCCCCCCACAGAAGCTGCTGCAACATCCTCCATTAAAAAACCTGGATATTATCATCATCTTATTGCTCCTAAACTAAACTCACATACTTGAATTTCCTTCATCTATAATAATTAAAAAAAACAAATAGTACAAACCCTACTACTACTTTTTATAACACTTCCTTTTAGCTTTTACTTTTGCCCAACGACCAAAGTAACAAAACCCCTTTGGAATGGAATGAGACTATTAACCAGAAGAGAAGGGAAAGGTCAGATCAGTAGGTCCATTCCTGAGGCAAGCGCACTTCATAATTTAGAGGTCCCTCTTGCCTTGGCCCCCTTCTTTGCTGGGTCAATAGGGCATTTCTTCTTGCCAACAGTGCCTCTGCAAAAAATCCAATGAATCCCAAATTTAGAAACCAACCAAAACTAGAATAAGAATAGATCTGCTGCTGCAACACAAAACACTTCCATTAATAGAAAGCTATGCATTACCATGGTTTGGAGCCAAAGCTGCGTTGTTGAAACGCTGCTGAACATGATGATGACAATTCATGTCCTCAAAGCTCAGGTTCAGGGCTTGAACCACCTTGGCTGGGAGCAAAACTGTTGGACAACCTATTCATCAAAATTTTCAAACATGTTAAACAAATTCAATGAGCCCCAAAATAGAACAATAACCCGAACCAACCAAATCAATAGTCACCTGCTCTTTTGCGAGGCGGCTCAGGAGCAGGAGCAGGATTGGAGTATCTGCGAGGCAAGAAAACGCCGGTGCCGGTGGACTCCCTCTTGACATTGGATCCATTAGGCAAAACGGGTCGGGTATTGCGATGCGGGTGTTGTTGAGCTTGAAGAGGGGGCCATGCATTTTGAGATTGAGGCAGATGCCCACCACACCCAACAATGTTTCTTCCTCTGTTTTGGATCTGTTGCTGCTGAGCTGACCAGTTAAGCTTCACTGGTTTTCCCCACGGAGAACAGCACTGTGGCTGTAGCACTTGGTCCTGTCTCACTTGCTGAAACTGCAAAATCAAAAACCCAAATTGGATTAGAAATTGGTTCAACTTCAACTACTAAAAATCCCTTCTTTTTTCAAAGATGAAATCTTTCAAATCGTTCTTTACCTGGGTGAAGGGGCTTTGGTTTTGAACACAAGGAAAAGAGGGGCTTGGGCTCCGAGGTGGGCCCAGAAGCCCTCTACCGTTGTTGCTGTTACTGAACATGGCTGCTCCGTCAACACTGTTCATCTTCAACCTCGCAACTTGTCCAGCAGCGGCGTAAATCAGATCCCAGGTGTCGTTTTGAGCTCCAAACGGCGTCGTGGGAGGAGACGGCACCTGGGAAGAAGGACCCGTCGGGCTTCCGTTGTTCGACCAGCTGCCGATTCCGCTCAGCGTCGACTGAGGCGACCCGGACATCACCCACTGAGTCAACACAGTTCCCAAAAATCAAAACCAAGTCTTCCAAATAATCAAAGTAGCAAAAAATTTCTGTTTTTTTTGTATTAAAGCTTCAAGCTTACCTCGGGCTGCTTTTCTTTAGTGAAGCTGGGGACGGAGAGCTTCAGAGTCTGGTTGAGCGAGGACTGAGCCAGGCGGCGAGTCAATCCGGCGAGGAAGTCCTCCTCGTCGCTGCTCTCGGTCTCCGTGGAGCCAACATCGGACTCAACCGGCGAGCTCAGAGCCGAGTTAGAACCGGACGAGTCAAACTCGTACGGAAACTCGGTGGGGAAGACGGCAGCGAAGTTGGGGCCTTTGTGGTCCATGAGCTGAACGTCGTCGTTTGCAAGGAAGTCGGAGGGAAGCCAGAAACTGGGATCGTCCTGTGACTTAGCCATATGAGCTAGAGATGGAGAAGCTTCAGTATAAATGGAAGCGTGTGTGAGAAAGAAAGAGAGAGAGATTTAGTGCCCAGAAGGTGTTTGTGGAAATGACTGAGAGAAGTTGCTGGTTGGGGAAGATTTAATAATGAGTGGGAGGGAGGGAGTTTGGGTTTGCTGGGTTTGCAGGCTGGAGGGACCAGGACCCAACAAAACAAAGAGAGAGAGACTTGAGGAGGGACTTTGTTGAAGACAAGCTGCCTTTATTAAGGTTTCAGGGTCTATCTGAGACACTTCAAAATTTATACGCAAAGAAAAAAAAAATTGAAAGAGGCTGGGATTGTGCAAACAACTGGAGGACTGGCCCAGTGGTTGGAGACATTTGTCCTTCTACCCAAACCCACCTGCCTTTTGTTTAATCAATAAATTGCACCATTAATGTGGATTTTGCAAGCTTCTTTTGAGGAGAGATTAGTGGGTGTTTTTCACTGCTTAGATTTTGGAAGGTTTCATTTTCTTTTTCTTTTTTCCACTGGTTTTCAGATTCTTATTCTTTGCAATCAAGCCATTGGTTTTCAAATTGGGTACCATTGGCCTTGTCTTGTTGCTTCACCTCACTTTTGTCCCTTGCCTACTTGAAGAATAGTATTTTACCGACCTTAAATTTGGTCTTGAATTGTGTTTTGGATTTGTGCCTTGTTTCAATAGGGTTTATTAATATAAGGCAGTGCCACGAAGAAAAACAAAACAGAACACCACAAGGCAAAGAGTTGGAGCCTTGGAGGAGTCATCATCCTACTTGATTCTACTTATTGAATGCTACTAATACTGCACATGCAAATTTATAAAATATTCTGTGATCATTGCTCCTAACCACCCTTGTAAAGTAGCCATTTTGAGATAACATGGGAAATCTAACGAATGAGTGAGATCTAATTTAGCCATTTTGTAAATCTATAGAGTTTTGCCTGATTTTTACCTAAAATTACCCATTATATTATTGTATAGTTTGAAGTTCGAACACCTATCGTAATTACTGTACACCCTTTATAGTATTCCATAGTCGTAGTTTCATAATGTTTATTTTGATTGTCTGTTTAATTTTTTCAATTCATAAAATAAAAATTATTACATATTTATATGGTAGAACATTCTACCATATACCTTTCATATATTGATCGTATTGGAAACCAGTGCGAACGCGGATTACGAAGAAGTCAATCCAACTCACTTTGATCCCCTTGTGTTGATTTTGGATCGATGAACGAGGTCCATTAATGTCAATCTCATGGTCTCACTTAGAAATGGCAATACAGTGATACAGTCAAAACCCATAGCCTAAACTATAAGCAATAGCTCATGCAGTGTCTTCTACTCATCTCTACATCACTACAGCTGCTCTACAATACTGATCACTTGCTCGCAAATGAGATCAATTATGTGACCTAAGCAAACAATTTCCAATCTAACATGAGAACTTTAGAATCTCAAGTTTCCCTTTTGATTTTTGAAAATTTATATAATTGTACGGCTCGTTTTGTGTTTCATAAGATAATAGTGGACTATCTTATGCTATGACTTATAAACATGACATAATAAGAGCGATTTAGAAATATGACATAAACAAGCAATTTCCAATCTAACAATCATTCAATCGGATAACTGTAGAATCTCAAGTTCGGGTGTGGTACCCCCCTCACTCGGGTTCGAATATTGTCAACTGCGGATTGAAGTTAAATCCCAATTCATTTTGTGATGGTCAGGGGGAGAAAACGTTCTGTCAAGATCCCCAACTGCGGATTAGTTTTTTGGCATAATAAGCAATTGAGACACCGCGAGAGTTCACTAAAAAAAATTTAACATAATAATAAGACTATAAGAGCAATTTGCTCACTCATTCGCTCGCTCGCTTCCAAAGACATCGTCGTCACAATCACTAATTGCATCAACGCACTCACGACAATGATCAATAGTTATACTAATGGAACTCATATCAGGATATATTTTAATATAATTAAATTTTACACTACAAAATCTGGCTGTTGTGATCCAAAGGTACTTGCATTAAACCTTAAACGATTTACCTTTTGCTTCTTTATTTTCTTTCTGTTGATTAGATTACAATTATTCAGAATTGGAACCCACACTCGGAGCACAGCACGACACTATGTCCTTAATACTGCTTTAATTACCCTACTTTATTATCATTAATTAAAGTTGCAGACATAATCATTAGATAGCCTTCTATTTAGAACCCTTTTTTATTGTTAGCTTAGTAATTTCTGTTTATTCTTTTTATGATTTTGTTTCAACAAAAAATAAAATAAAAAATACAATAGGGCCCAACCGGGTTCGAACCGGTGACCTCTTGATCTGCAGTCAAATGCTCTACCACTGAGCTATGGACCCCAACTGATAATAGTTAAATAATTTAACATATTTAATGAATCCGTCATTAGAGAGTTATTCGCATAGTAAAACCCCACCAAATAACCAAATAGTATTCGAGTTGTAGAACAGAACACCCGTGATTTGTCCAGTCAGAGAAGCACACCCCCAATTTGGGCCACATCCAAAAACACAATTTAGATTCTGAATCGGGTGACGTGGCACCCCACTGAGAGGGTAGCTTAACTATCAACCTATCCTTTTCCTGCTGTAAGTACACAGTAACAAAACCCACCGTCTCCGTCTCATCGTACGGCTTTTCCCACATAATCGTTGCCGCCACGCCACGGCCCCCACGTTTGGATAATCAAAGAGGTAACGCAGTTATCACGGCGTTTGCTTCCCAAAAAGGACAAAGAATAAAGCACCCGGACCCCAAAGCCAACCTCTCAATTGAATTTGATAAAATTTCCCGCGCCATTATATATTTTTTATTTTATTTTTTAATTTGAAAAAAAAAAAAAAAAAACCTAGGGAGAATTACACGGTGGGGACAGAGTCGCCATATGCTTTACCTGCCAATTAAAGGGACAGCAGCACCGTTGGTCAAAAGGGCGGGAAGCCTTTTTGAAAATTAAAACTCCAGCTTTTTTGCCAGAAATATATTATTCGCTTTTCCACGTGGATGACATCCCAGATTTTTCGCCATTAGCCAAATTGATGAAATTTCTCACTCAGTGGGCATTATTGTCTTTTTGCACTAGGTCTGCATCACTGAGCTGCCGTAGTCGTAGTGGCGGGAACCCAAGGCTGTCAATTCGAAACGTGACGTGAAGATAAGACCGCCAGTGGGGTAATAAATGCAAAACATTCTTAATATGGACAAATTCAAAAAAAAAAAAGTTGAGAAATCGTGCCACCACTAATCGGTTTTCCCGCCAAAAGTTTCGATTTGCCCGCCTAGGGTGGTCGGAGCCACTGCCGAACTGTGGCGTCACTTTCGAACGTGGACGACTGAGGGCATTTATGAGTTTATCGTCGTTCGAAATTTGAACTCATCAACGGTCGGATTTGGTTTGTTTGGTATCTACTCCCACTTTCCTCACTGGTATCCAAAGCTTCGTTGAATATTTTTCGTTGCTTCTATCGTTTGTCGTTTTTTAATCTTCGTCACTTTTTGTTCGAGTAAGTGTCGAGTGAGTCATATAGTCTATGTTGGATTAGATGGAAATAGGTCAACTTCGGTTTGGCAAGTAGGCAACCAACTTCCACAACTAATTGACCTTTGGTCTACATCGTAAGACATCAAGTCCTCTTACTAATTACATAAATTCTTCCTTGTTATGATTGATTTTGTCATACTAAATGTTGATTGGCGTTACCAAATCGACGGGACTGGTTCGTTAGTGATTACATTTGTCATTTTAATATCGTAGAATTAACACGATTTTTCATATAATTAATATACGTAATAGAATCAGAAATTAATGAATTCGCGAGTTGTGATTCAAGCAACGCTTAATCTGTGGACAATTTGACATGCGATCATATTTAAATAACATAAATTCAAATTATCTTCGGTCTAGAATGGTGTGACATACGGTCAAATACCATATGCATTTTGGGCATATGTAAGAAAACAGAATTAGCCCAACAATAAAGGACAGAAAGAATGGTATAGTACCCCTGCTAGCTACTAGCTAGGTGGTATATGGGCATAAACTCCTTAAAGGAAGAAGGTGAGAGTTGGTGGCCGTTTATAATTAAGGGCACCTACCTTACAAGTTTGAGTAGACATCAAGCTTCCTTCAATTACGTTCTCCCATCTCCCTCACTCAGTCACTCACCCCCACGTGTACAGTACCTCTTATGTGCTGGCAATCTCATATTGGGTAGGGTTACCTTAACAACGTACTAGACCCTACGGATAATTATGATTATAAGAAAGTTTCTAGTGAAGACTTTATAATAATAACTCTATGATAATTTTTAAATCATGATTAATATATTTAATATTTCAAATAAATTTTAAAACACTAATCTTACCGTTAATTTAAAACTCCTTAGAAAATCTTTATTATAAATCTTCACTAAAAACTTTTTTCTATACCAAATGTAAAAATAGCAAAAGTGCTATACCCCAGCAATTATTTATTTTATACATTATTTTTTATTTATGTAAATTAATTCGTAGGTTTCGTTTTTGGCAAAAGAGAGAGACCCAGGTCGGAAGAAAATCAAACCAGAACCCCAGGATTTTTGTGATGGTGACAAGAGACAACTATTGGCCATAATTGATGCTGTCTCTTTTTTTAGATTTCGTGACCTAAAAAATTCAAAAATTCCAACCTTTTTTTGAATTAGCTAGCTTACCCCACTCCTCACATGCAAGCTTATGCTTATGCCATTCGATCTAGTTCCGACTGTTCTGTGATTCTTTTTCTTTTTGGCAGAAAATATTGTTTTAGAAATCAAAATTATGGGAGAGCATCACAGGACGCGGTCAACGGTCCAACTATTGGGAAGGGCCGACGGTGCACCATGTATACGGGTCGGGTCTCTATATTCCGGGGAGATCTTTTCCATCGTTCACTCACTGACTCACCCAGTTTCATTTCCTGTTTTTTAAGAGAGATCACCGGAGGCAAACGTTGTAAGCATCCATTGAACAGTTTTATGTGTTTTGTTATTTTCTTTCCCGCGTGTAGAAGTACGGCTATTTTATTAAGTAATATAAGAGAGGGGCGAGATCAATATGGTGCGAAAGACAGACTTGTTGATGATTTGAATTTTGATTTGAATTTCGACAATATATATATAGGAAGTAGAATAAGTTTTCTAATTCGATAACCAATTATTATTTCGAGTTGATCGATTCTGATTCTATAGTAATATGATTTGATCAAATATTTGGGTATCAAAACGGATCTAATTTAAAGTAATTTGCTCCATAACGCATAAATTGATTGTAATACAATATTTGAGTGAATTGCAAATTAACTGAAAACCAAGGTAAAGATTAACTAGCGAAACACACCAAGTTATATGATATTATAGATTTATAGATTCACCACTAAATCAAACCTACCGTAAAAAGTTCATCTCTATCCCCTTTTTGCATGAGAAAAATTCATTGAATCTTGTTATAGAAGGAAGCTCACATGCCAAGAGGTCTAACATTATTTCCTATCCACCATTAAATGAGTGGTGTATCAACCTAAATTAAGATATCATGTGACTCATCCGAGCACATGCTCGTAGCTCGTTCTTAAGATATAAAGCATTACATTATTGTGCACGATCAAACCTTACAAACCAAGATTCTGATATCCTTTTC
This sequence comes from Rubus idaeus, assembly GCA_030142095.1. NCBI lineage: Eukaryota > Viridiplantae > Streptophyta > Magnoliopsida > Rosales > Rosaceae > Rubus > Rubus idaeus. The sequence goes on from CM057971.1 coordinate 4,657,472, forward strand.
GGGTCATATAGTTCGCACATATTAATAATATTGTGTATATTTCCTACCGCATGAAAATTAGAAACCCTACACGATCGTTAGTGACTATGGTTGTTAAAATATATGTGAATCACATCTCGACCCTCTTTTATTAGTTCACAGTGGATCTTAATATTATTATTATTATTATTTTTAAAAATGAAGATAAGATGTTTGAATAAATTGTTTCAAAAACAATTTAGAACAAAGACAATAAGACAAGCAACTAAACTCGAGGGATGTATGTGGTGTGAATGTTTTCGTCTTGTTTGAAAATAAATTTATTGAATTTGTCATTGAGAGTGTGTAAAAAAATATTCAAACAATTAGTAATAGGTAGAGAGACTCAAACTATGACATACTTTGTGATGCTTAGATCTTTCTTTCGATATGAAACTCTATTCTCTAACACATCCGAGAGTGCGCCCACATAAAAGACAGATATGCTAACATGCAAGCAGATCTCTCATTGGGAATAAACCAGGTTATGCACAAGTCGTACCCACATAACTAAGCTTTGATAAGTCTAGAGAGCTCTCTCTTCTCCAAACCCTAGCCGTCATGGCTTGGGTACCTATTGACGCTTTTTTGGTGTCGCAATTAGCACCGGTTGTGGCTTGCTTCGCCGGACATCAGTATCCTAGCGGACTCTTTCGTCTATTCAGGTTTTTCACTTCAGTTTTCATTGTTATCATGACGGGTTTTGGTCTTTCTTTGATCTTGGGCGTCAAGGGTATTTGGATTAATTTTGTTTCTCGGGTTTATCCTCCGCTTCGAGTGCCATGTTCAAAGAGATTATCCTCCATTTGTTATGATATCTGGTTTAGATTTGTATGGGATCCAGGTGGAAAGCTTGGAGATTTGGGGTTCTTTGTTTTTCGAAAACCCTACCTTGTGGCTAGCTTAATAATTACGGAGACTGAGCGCGTTTGGAGGCTAAAACTTTGGGCTGCATATAGCTTTGATATTCGCCTAGTATTTATTCTATTTTACATTCCCTGCAAATTGGTGGAGGTCATTCTCTATTGTTTCAATGAGTTTCAGTTGGTCTACTGTTCTGTGAGCTCAATTGAGTGCATTGGCGAGCAGCACAGTCTATTTTTTATGGGACGATGATAGTCTACATCAATTTGTAGTAATATTGTTTTTCTATTTCCAAGAAGTGAGTTTTAACTTTGTAAATGAACGACCAGTTAGACAACTTATGGTTTGTTATGTCTTAGGTTTTCATATTAACTTTGTTAAGTTAATTATATCTTCTGCTGTTGTTCATGATGTCCTTATTAACGATTGTAATCGTGATTAAATCTAATATATGCTTATTTCCTTAAAAAAAAAACTAAGCTTTGATACCATGTAGAAATTTAAACATCGAACACATAACCAATTGACAATAAACGAAGAGGCTCAAGATAATTTGTGTCGTTTAGCAACATCTTAAATTTGTCAATATTAGATTGTACCTTCTCACGTATATTAAGCCACATTTATTGGTTTATATGTCATGTTTTTTGCTCGGAGAATCCCTTTTCCAAATCAAAGTAAGTAATTTACTCGGCAGATCCCCTATGGACCTCATTTAGAAGCCATTTTCTTTGATCGATGCTGCCAAAATATGAACCAAATTAACCAGAGAGAAATGCAGTGCATAAATAATACTTATCAGAGTCGACAGAGACTAGAGGTGTCGGTGTTTCAAGCTTTTTGTACAAATGGGGATATATACGTGCTTCCAATTCTTCTGGTGCAATGGCCGCATAGTCTCAATCAATTGGGACAACTAGAGGATGCACATGCTTCCTTCTTCTTTTTCTCTGTACCTTTCTAACCCACATTCTTTGGGGCCAAAACTGGATTGGAGCCATGTACTCGGCTGTCAGTTGGGATTCTGACCCAGATATGGAAGAAAAAAAAAGAAAAAGAAAACACAGACAGGATAAGAGTCCTAGAGCTAGAATCTATCTGACCCATCATATATTCGTATAATCTATAGACAGCTAAATCAAACAATATTGTGAAGTTTGGCACAAAACACCTGGATAAATCAATTCACAATGTTGTTGTAAACTTCCATGTTTAATTCGGTTTTGCTTCGAAGCTTTTGTTTGTTTAATATTTGTTTTTGTGTTTTTAGGGAAAATATGAGAAAAATGTCAATTTCAACACAAAAGGTGAATTTTGGAGATTTTCAGCGTAATTCTGAAAGTCAACCGTGACTTTCACATGTGGAATAAAATAATGTACGAAGATTTCGGACCGTTCCGAATCCCGACAAATTGTCGGTGAACCACCACATAAGGCGGCGCAACCACCACACGCGGTGGCGAAACATAATTCAAATCTCCTATTTTCCCATGTTTATATTTATATTTATTTCTATATTTATGTTTATATTTTATATTTTTATTTACTTTTGATTTTATATTTATATTTATTTTTATTTGTTTGTTTATTTGTTTATAATATTTTAATTTGTTTTATTTTGGATTTTTGCTACAGTCCATCCATTCCACCACCGGCACCACCATCACCAACCTATTCCACCATCTCCTACCACCACCACCAACCTTGGCTGCTAGCTTCACCAACCATGTCCACCACCACTACAATCCATTTCACTTTTCTTCCACCACCATCACCTACCCCTTCCACCGAGCTCCCTTTCCTTTCCTATTTAAGGAGTCACCTGCAAGAATCAAACACAACAACCACCAATTCACTCTATGGTTCATCAATCAATCAAATCCGGCGTCCCCAGATCGACAAATGTCTCTCGGATTGCCACAAGCTTCACCAAACATAATCACCCAAACACCCTCTCTGTCTCTCAATTCAAACTACTGTACCTGCAAACAATCAATCAATTTCTAATTTTCTTTGTTTTCTTTTGCAGGATTTGGATGCAGCTCTCTGCAATTCCAGAAATCACTACCGGCGTCTTCAACCATTCTGCCAGGCCGCACCTCCTCCTCCGTGCCGTCGATGTGCCTAATTCCCGTGCTCGATTCAAATTGCTACAGCCCAGACCACGCCGTTTCGGAGCACCCAGTCCTCGCCTCCGTCAGCCTGTCGCCGGCCCCCCAATCCCGGTTTTTTAATTTCCCACCCCCCCCCCCCCCTATCTCCCCCCCACCAAGCCCGCCAGCCCTCTGCCTTCGAGTCGTCCCACGCAAGCCGTCGATGCTCCCACCGCTCCCCTCTCCGCCTCGGATGTCCACCCAAACGCCCCCCAGCCTCCCCCCCACCCTGCCAGACCGTTGTTGGTCATGCGTATGGATGGTAAAAATATCCAAGAATTTTTTTTTAGGTTTAACATGAAGATGTTAGTATTGATTATTGGATGAAAAAAAACGAAACAACTTCAAACTTAAAGAGATTAAGACTTAAAAACCTAAAATCAATTTTCCCTATTGGTTGCTTCTAATGTATACTTTACCGCAAATCTAAAATTCATCCGGTTTGGGTTTGTTCCTATTTAAGTGAGGGTGTGTAGTAAAATGCAAGTCAATCGGTTGCTATTAAAGTTGTTGTTTAATTGTTTTGGTTTAAAAAATCCCCATTTTTTCTAAGAACAGTGCTTCCATGTGGATAAAAAACAGCTTCACGAACACACATAACCCACCACACCCTAATTCAATTTTTCTTTTATTTTATTTTATTTCTATATTTGTTTATATTTTATATTTTTATTTATTTTGTTTTATATTTATTTTTTTTTTTTTTTGTTTTTTGTTTATAATTTTTATTTGTTTTATTTTGGATTTTTGCTTCCTCTCCACCGACCCCATCAACCTACCACCATCTCCTACACCACCACCAACCTTGGCGCTAGCTTCCCAACCTGTCCACCACCACTACAATCCATTTCACTTTTCTTCCACCACCTCCTACCCCTTCCGACTCCCTTTCCTTTCCTATTTAAGGGTCCAAACAAACAACAACCACCAATTCACTCAGGTTCATCAATCAATCAAATCCGGTCCCCGCATCGAAAATGTCTCTCGGACCCAAGCTTCCCAAACTAATCACCCAAACCCTCTGCTCTCAATTAACGTACGCAAAAATCAATCAATTTCTAATTTTCTTTGTTTTCTTTTGCAGGATTTGGATGCACTTCGCAATTCCAAATCACTAGGCGTCTTCAACCATTCCGCGCACCTCCTCCTCGGGTCGATGTGCCTAATTCCCGTGCTCGATTCAAATTGCAAGCCCGACCACGCGTTTCGACACCCGTCGCCTCCGTCAACCGTCGCGTCGAGGGCGCATCTCCGCTCACTCTCAAGCGTCGATCCAGAACTCCACGACCCACTTGAGAAACGCACGAGCTACAACGCCATCTCGATCCCAAATCCCATTGTCGACGGTTGTTCGTGAAACCACATCGGGCCATACCATGTTATCACCATGAGCCAAGTCGCGACCGCCCGAACACCCGGCACCCGTCGTCGCCTCCCCTTCTCCGCTTTGATAAAAAAGAAACCGGTCACGGAAGAAGAGAAGAGAGGTGACTCAACAAGCAAAGAAGACCAAAAAGGCAAGCGAAAAAGAAAAGAAGGATCACGGCCTTTTCCGGAAAATAAGTCTTGCTTATGACATTCTTTACCCCCAATCCCCAAAAGCTCAATCCCCAACCAAATGCTAAGTACACGCCATAAAGTTCGATTTTAATAGCGAGTGCCACCTTCTCGACGTGCCATTTTCATGCAAACATAAATTTTTCCAAACTCGTTTATTTATTATATTTTATTTTTGTTTAATTAACTATTCGTGAATAATTTTGGGAAATGTTATTGTAAATATTTGTTTATTTTCTATTTTTGCATAATAATTGTTGATTTGATTTTTCTAAGTTGTTTTGTGATTGTTTATTTGTTCTGTTTAGGAAATTTTTATATGTTTATGTTATAGGTGAACTTATTTTATTAGAGTTAGGATTTCTAATAGTTTTGGAAATATTGTAGTGGTTGAAGTCTAATTAAAAAGGATAAAATAGATGGACTTTTATATAGGTTGTGATTGAATTAAATTCTTTTATGTTTGAAATGATTGCTATAGTTTTAGTAAGATGAATGTTTAATTGATTGTCTAGGTGTTTATTAGTTAATTTTCAGAGAGAGTTAATTGGGAATAATTGTTTTAATATTTAATGTTAATAATGATTAGAAAATAATATTTGTGTGTGTTTTCTTGTTTTCAAAAATAATAAAAATCCAAAAATATTTCTTTTATTGTTTTCAACTCAAACAAAAATACTTTTGTATATAATGTATATTTTTGTAAATAGAAAATATGTATAGTTTATTTAATTTTGTATATATATATATTCTTTATTCTTTATACTTGTTAATATAATTTTTATTTAATTTAATTTTTGTGAATTAAAAAGTAAATATAAAATTTTGTGGGAAAAACTTTATTTCATTATATTTAAAGAAATTGTTAGGATTTAGGTATAATAAGAAGCATCTGATGATGACCATTTAAGTTGTTCACCTATTTGACCTAAGCGTTTGAGGCGCAACGCGTAAGAGAGTATGTCAAGAGCATGGAAGAACCTACTTGAGACTAACTTGCACCTGGAACAAATCTATTTTGAATAATAGGTCAGCAGAAATGTACTATTAATTACTTTTTTTTTTGTTTTTTGGTTACAGTCTATTAATTACTTTTGCTGCTTGTTTATTCCTTGTAAGTTGTAATCTCAGAACAAAACAAATGAATAAGAGGACAGCAGAAGATGCACCATGGAATACAGTTAACTAGTACAGAGAATCATAGATTAGAATAGTTTAAAGCCACCCTGGTTTGTCCGAGGCTTAAAATGGAAGGTGAACACAGCTGGAAAACATAAAGAATGGGCTAATCTTCTCGGTATTAACAGAGATTTTGTAACCATAGTTGTTTGACCCACATATATATTGATCGAATTAGTACTGCTAGAATCATAGAATAACCAGTTAAGAGTATGGGTTACCATTCTTGCTTTTGAAAAAAGAAACAAAAGAGAGCTGGGCATGCATACAACACATAGTACAATTGTCCCGGCCTGTTATGGGTTGTGTATGGAGAAACATGTATCATTGTTCTCCGGGAAAGAAAGAGTTGTCTGTCGGAATCTTTGTTCTAGGGGATTCTTGGATAACTAAAAACCAAACCCCCCTTTGAGGTTTGACCCAACTCAATCTTCCATGCCTTTGCAACATATATATATATATAACATTTCCACTATCAACCAAATAATATTACACTAATGCACATTGTTTTGTTTATACTTTTATAGGGCAGTGTTTGTTTTAGATTAGGGTTTTTATGGTTTTATTAAGACACAGATATGGAAGTGGTGCCTCAAATGTGGAGAAAGACTACCCCCAAAACAAGGACTAAAACCCTCATTAGAAATTCAGTATATACCTCTACGTGCGCACACGTGCATGGTGACACTTAACATATTAATCTAGAAGAGTAGAGCATTCATTCACCTAGTTAATTAGGTCCAGAACCACACATGGTGGCACGAAGTTCCCATGAAAATGGACCAAAATCGTTTAAAGGGGTAATTTACAATTCTGACGAGGAGGAGCATGAACGAAGATGAAGTTAACATGGAAAAACCGATGCCTACAAAACTTGCATGCATGTATTTAAGCAAGTGATTCACAGATAGCCTCAAATTTTAAATATTATTGGTTGGATTAAGGGTAGTTAAATGAGACAATCGCCTCGAACCCTCGAATTCTAACTTCTCCCAAATTTATATCCTTTTCAAATATTACTTCACGTGAATGTACATGAAAGATTGAGGACCCAATTTTTGTGGTATACGACAACTTAGATAAAAAGTATCAGTCTGAAAAAGTAGTTGCTTTCTCAATTAAATCACCAACATAAAAGAAAAAGATGGCGATTAACCACAATTACAATATGAAAAACAAAAAAGGGTCGAGTATATTCACTGAATATTAAATACAAAATGAACTTGAGGAATGACAGCAAACCAGGAAAGATCATGTGATCTTAATTTACTGAGCATTAAGAATCTGTTGCTGGAGATGGTATAAAATAGATACAAGTTACATGGTATACAATTAATTGGTATGTATAAGTCCTGTGCAAACGTCAACCACATCAGCTGGTCCATACTGGGATATTAATCAACAGACAAACAATTATTTTGCTTTGTAAGACATGCTGTACATGAAGAACCTGTCATATATGCTTTTCTTCTTTGAACCAATAATACATGTCAGGAATTAATTTTATCAGTCGTAGAAAGTTGAATTGAAGGGCTATCTTGCTTCCCACTCTTCTTCAAAGAGATCTGCATAGAAGCCAGACAAAATTAATTATTTGGGATGAGATTTATGTCGAGGATAGATAAGTTCTTATCTCTTCTTATTCTTGCTATCACTGGATTATGTCAGATATGGACTTAAAAACTTCACAAGAGATGAATGCATAGATATTCATGTAGTCATGCCAACAACCACCAAGCAATTAACTAATAATGAGCAAGTGAACGATGGTGAAGGCTCAATTTGGATTACCAAGAGAAGATCTTCATCAGTACCAAAGGATTTACGGGCTTCTTCTAAGCACGTTGACGATACCCTCTCATGTTTCCTGCACAATTTATCCGAATGCTATAAGCTAAATGAAATTGGGTACCCAAAAAAGATGCAATGTGAATAGTGATAGAACAATACAAATGTTCACCCAAGAAAATGCCTAAAAGAATACAAGTGTTAATGCCCTTGTTTGTAATTTTTATCTATAGACACCAGAAATCAAAGCAAGTTGATTAACAATATCCATCTGGTTTGACTTCTTCAGCAGTATCAGCTACATTCCAGCATAATGCAGCCTCTAAGTTACATCTGCAGATTATTCATAGCGCATAGTGATATTCTTGTGTTAGTACTACTCCTCATAGTTGTTTGATGTTAAAACCCAGTCGCAGGAATGTCATGTGACAAACTCGGGATAAATTAATTACATGAACTAACAATCTAACATGGTCCCTTGTAGTAAAAATCATGGATCGTCATAGGGATCCCTTCTCAGAGTTTGAGAAACATAAACTTGTCATGTGATCGGTATCATAACTCATCATTCAAAATTCTTTCTAGTAAGTGAATTATTATACAAGGCAGGAATATATATTATTGGTGCGGATAATTACTGCCTGGGATGTTGCTAACTTGCTATTACAAGCATACTCCACATATTTCAAGAAATGTGTGGAATCAGGTAATCACCGAATTGATAAGTCTGCCATCAAGCTTTTATAGTAGATGAGAAAGTCAAACATGAACGCAGATGATCCGAAAGGATTTATACATGATAACAAACAACTAGTCTTTTTTCTTACCAACAAATTGTGTTGCAATGAAGATAATACCTTGAACAGGCTGGATCTCTAATCTCAAACTCATCAGTAGCAGTGTCATACCCACATATGATGACATAATGACCTATAAAAGACAAGACATTTATCAGTAATCAATTCATCTACGCAGAAGAAAATGGTTAAACTTTATTTATGATACTACAAAGTGTATATCAAAAGCTGAAAAATCATGTTAAAGATATACCTTATGAGGAATTGACAAAACTAAGTTCTGCTAACCCGTCTACTACCTTTTTAGGAAATGCAAAGCCATTAACAGGAACTATATGCCCACAAGCTAAGCTAACATGGTTGTGAACGGATTAGGTCTACCACCTGTCTCACTAAGTTTAACAATGTGTACATTGATCTTACATCTCCAGGGCAATATATGTGCTAAAACAAATTTCACTACAAGTTAAGCTAAGCAAACATGATCTTATCCTTCTACCAATAGTTATCTATCCACATTTTCTATCTTCTTACTTGCTTCTATCATACACTAATATATGTACAGCATATTCACAAGCTCTCTTTCTCCTCCTCCAGAAAAATAGAAAGAAATAAATAATAATCCTAAAGCAGCTTAATTACTTGTCACAAAAAAACTTAATTTAAATTCTTACTGCACCAGTGTATCCAAAAGCAACAGTCCTACCTGTGTAATCAGAGTTGCTTCTACAAAAGTCTGGGATAAAAACATCGTCCTGACAAGATGGGCTGTGACAACAAATTTTCCGGAAATATTTGACATAAGCTTACTGTTAAATGCTCTAATTAAACCTCAACCAAAAACAAGGAGAATTTGGATGAAAGATACAAATGAGTAAGTATAAAGGAATAAATATGGCTGCATGAAATGCTAATAAACTTGCATAACTATTTAGAGGAAGGAGACATAAATGTCATATGTTACTGCAATCAATAAAAGAGGAAGATTTCCATCAAGGGGTAAAAAGTGAGGAGAGTATATGAAAGTTGTACCTCAATTTATACTGATCAACCAATACAATGGCAATGTATTTCCCACACAGAATCAAGAAACAAATTTCTTCTTGACTGACTGACCTGCACTGTAAAAATTAAGGTTTATTGCCGTGCTCCAAAGAAGTAAAAATGATTTGAAAAAAAATAAAATAAACAAGAGCTCTAATTTTCATCTATTTGCAGAAAATCAACTACCTTATTACCTGCAATAGAATATATCAACTTCCAGTCTTCATGTCATACAAATTTAAAAGAGAACACACCACCATTATGCAAGCCTTAGATGTGACACTTTATGATATAACCAATCCCCAGGAATACTCCCTTTTTGCAAATAGTCTTTTCATTTTAGGGAGGCAAATGTACTACAAGTCTACAATGAAGTTAACAGAAGGGGCAATTTGTTTAACTAATTATTCCCAAAACAATTATACCTTTATCCTAATACCAGCTTCCAGTGCTTTTTGAAATAGTGTATCTACTCGCACCAAATCATTAGGTAATTGCTCCTGCAGGATAAATAACAAAAAACTTTATATTTGTCAGAATGATAACAAGATAAGCAAAGTTCATGTGAAACAACATTTTTATATCCAAAACCATTTTATTAATAAAAAGAAGTAGGATGTTTTAAGTTTCATTTCATTTCCAGATACCAAACACAAAAAGTGGCATTTGCATTCATGCATTCACCTAGTGCCTGGAAAGTGCGACAGACAATGATCTTTATATGCAGTTTGCTTCTCATGTCAAAACAGCCATTTTGGCATATTTCACACTTAACACTCACCAGCAAGAAATACTGTCATTCAAATTATTATCTATCTGAATAAGAGGTAATCACCTTGTAAAATGTCTCGCCAGAATAGTTTGGGTTTGCTCCAAATGTTACCGTGTAGTAGGAAAAACTAACAGAGAACTTCTGTAACAAATATGCTAGATCAACAGTCCAAGTGCTGCAATGAGATATCAGAATTCAGATGCATCGGAAACTTTCATATAAGCTTACATCAAGTATAAATCTAAGCGCAAACAATTGAATATGCGACTGTCTGACTGATGTATAAAGTATCAACGTAAGTGCATTTTAGCAACAAAAAGGTACCAAGGATTCCTATCATACCCCAAATCTATTCCAACTTCACAGCAAATGTTCATTTATATGAACATTACAAGATAAAGTCATCTGTGATTGAATGAAAAAAGAAGACAAGTATTGCACGTTACTCATTTCTGTAACAGAATCCATAAGATACAGTGCGTACTTCTGTAACAAAAGACCTTTTAGGAAAGAATAATTTAATCTAGCACTAGAAATACAACTCCAGTATCTTCACAATAGATCAATGCAGGGCATTCAGAGTTCTACACTTTCTGTCGTCACTAATCTCCAAACTCATTATCCTATGAAACATCGAACAATTTGTAAAGAACAATGTTCGTAGAGGAAAGTATATAATAGAAGGAATTGAAGTTCCAGCTTTGTAAATAAGGGAACACCTATTTGTGCAACATAGCTCTGCCAACGTCTGAATATCGCAGCTGTCAATGCCAACGGTTCTAAAAACCATCAGAACGCAGGCGAGGCCACAATCCCAAGAATATAGCTGGTTTATGTGTGGGACCTATAAGCACCAAGACACCTAAAAATATTTAAACTAACTTCAAATTTAACGTCTTCTTTTGAATTTGAATCCATATATTGGTATCAGAGTATAGAAATGAAAAGAGTTAAAAATAAGTATCAATAAGCACTCACTTCAACAAAGTGCGAGCATGGCAAGGCAGAAACACGGCATTTTCCATCTCTCCGTGACTGTTCACAAGGGTATGATTCCACCAAATTTGAATCTTCCCCATCCGACGCTTCTTCATCTTCCATCTTGTTAAACATCAGATATGAAGGCCACATAACTAACCAAATTCACTATGGTTTTCCACCAAAACACTCGAACATCTAAATAGTCTAAGTGGTTTCACTCAGTTAGCCCTGTAATATAGTTCTCCCAAATTGTTTTAAGGGTATATGATTCTGTACAACCTGTTGCAGTTTGAACATATGAAAATATCAGGTTTCGGAACTAGAAAATTAGAAGGACAATTTGTCCTACTGTGAAAAACACGCCTTAATCAATAAATGTACATTACTACCGTTTCCAGGGCATGAAGCATGAATCAACTTAAGAGGTTCAGTTAGGCCCGTTTAGTTCCAATCAAAATTGATATTGGTTGAAGCTGAATTTGGACAGATTTGTACATTCAATTATGCAATTCATTTGCCAAGATACATATAATTCAATGCGGAACTCATGGTTCACAATATAAAACTAGTCAATTTGCATCCATTAGATTGAATTTCGACATTAGAAACGGTCAACGGATTGAACTACGAGCTCAACTTTTGCATCTAAATCAATCGATTTCAAAGAATGAAGCAAAATAGCATAAACAAAAATAAAGCTGAACAATTCCTCCAAAAAAGAGATTAAAGATCAATATTTTTTAATCCAAGACATCAAAAGAAAGCAAGGTGATGATCGTAGGTATCTTTTCAGATCATTTCACATAGTAATTTGTATAGCGATTCTGGGAATCATAGAAAAGACGAACCTTTACTGAAAAAGAGAAATGGCTCGCAGATTCTTGTCGGTGCTTATTGAATCCTCGGTGACAAAATACTCAGATTCTAATGCAAAGTTCTATTCTTGTGTTTTTGTTTTTGGTCGGAGCCTTCTATATATTGGTTTTGGATATTTTCCAAACAAAATGAGAAAATGAGTCTTGGGGGTACTTTTGTCTCTCTGATTACTGGGTTTGTGATTTAGTGATGGTTGCACCTACTAGTTTTACAACTGTATAATTGGTTTTATGACACAACTGCTGAGTTATGTGGAGCCAAAATTAGGTCGCTGAAAAACCAACAACCCAAAGGAATCCCAACCCAAATCAAAATTTTATGTCCTTTCAGAAACTAATTATCTAACTGGAGCTCAAAGTGATAGATATCATTGAGTTCAATATGCTGGTTTGAAATGAAGTACATGTGTGGACTCTTACAATGTCAATACTCATCAAAGCTAAACAAAAAAGGAGGAGGGAAAGGAATGAAGAAAATGTAACAGGTATTTCCACAAGTACCTTCTAACTTCTAAGCATACTGTTTAATTTACACAAATGAAAATGATTAAAACTTCTAACTTCAGCAAATAAGCTGCAGGATCCACAAAGCTAGAAAGACAAATTAAATAACAAGCAAGAACTATATACAGCTAGCACCCCCATTCACAGAAGTCAAAGCTGAATTCAAATACAAACCAAACAATCCCATTAGAATCTGTAGGAATAGCTCTGAATCTGTGACATATAGATTACTAAACCAACTTTAAGGTTTAGGTAGATAGCAATTAAAACGATAATGAAGTAGTTTAGTACTCTTTCCAAAACTCCTGGTCTCTTTTCGTGAAAGGCCATGAAAGAGAGTAAAATAATTTTTTTTGTTTGGACAATAAGAGAGTGACTTCTTCCCACAAATAGTACAGTTGAGTACTCATTTACCAACCAGACTTCTCCTTTTGAATAAGCAATATTATGGCATGTAGTAATTACCCCATATATGAATTATAAGAGTTTCAAGAGCAGGAAATCGATCGAGTAGTTTTGTAGGACGTACTTTCAGCACTGCATTAAAATTGAGCAACAACATACTGTTTCCAATAGTGTTGGGTGGCTTGAACATGCATGGGAATATCATCCAAGATGTTTTTTTCACCTCTTGGAACCTACAAAAGGTTTATGCTTGCAACTTGGTATAGAGTAGACATATTTGGGAACTGAAGAAGCTACATAGTCATTAATTTCATACGGAACTCTAGGGGAACAGGGAAAGGATCAAAAGCCAAAACCAAAACACTAAGAATTGGATCGGATGTGCATGATATATATATATATATATATATATAACAAAGCCACTAGCTAAATCATGTTATAGTCTGAACTGATCTGATCAATACGGCTGCGTTTTGGAGGATGCATTGATCGATCATTAACATTGAGGCCTCATTTGTTGAGGCTGCTCTTCGTTTATATCATCATGCATCCTGTTGCATACTAGCTAGCTAGGCTAGGTGAACCCCGCAGCTTTTCATTTTAAACGATGATGATGTATAAGGGGCAACTGTTCATCCACCTTTCCGACACGAAGCGTTGTACAAATGGCCGGACTGTACCATCACCTCTAAAACTCGATCATAAATACATCCTATATATGTGTGTGTGTGTGATTGGGTGAAACAAGTAGAGGAAGAAGCTAGCTTCTGTATTATTTCTTTTGATCGATCAAGTAGTGGGCTAAGCCCAATGAGACTTATCTTTTTTGATGAGCTATAAAAGGTGGCAAAGCTAGCTAGGCTTCTTGGTCAATTTGGAAATGGGTGTGGTGAGCAAATAGATTGAACACTTGTGCCACCCAAATTCTAAATGTCATTAAATTTGATTAACGGTGCTTGTGACAAAGACGCGCACATCACTCACATGTACTATTTCTTCATACTTCATAGTTCATAACTTCATACCAATCAATCCTATGCATTTTAATGGGATAGGCTCCTAGCTACCCTCCCAAGTTTCCTTGTCTACAAACTCTTAAATTCGGCCACATGTAGAGTTGAACAAGGTGTATTTCAGATCCATATTCCAGTAGAGAACGTCAGCCTATTACTGTGATCCAAAATAAAGAAAAGAGGTACGTACGCTCCTCTTACAAGACTAAACTTTGTTACTATGTTAAATTCATAAGTAAAATTTTCTCCTTGCAAATGGGTCTCGGAGGAACCATTTGCAAGAAGAGATGAACTTATTCGAATTTAAATTCGTTAATAAAGAGAAACATAAACCAAGCCATGAAGCATCATCCTCATCCACAGTTCCACACTTATTTGAACTGTAGTATTTGTGGAGTCCGTTGCTACATGTTAATTCAATAATTTTAGTGACCATCAAAGTTGAATTAAAAAGGGGGGAACAAGTGAATGATTTAAAGTGTAAACTTTGGAAAAGCAACTGCACATACCAAAGTCAAGGATTATTTTGCATGATTTTATAAGTTATTGCTTTCGCCGTCACAAACGGCTATATACAAGTCAAGCTTTATGCTTTAATTTGTTCTTGGTTTATTTATCAATTTAGTTGGGACTTGGGATCTTTGATATTTTAGACATCTAATTGTTGCTGCTCCACCATGCACGATAAATTAAAATTAGAAACACATGGGAAGTTGGAATTCAACGTAAAATAAAGAGGAATTTTATGAACATTCCTCCTAATCATAAGCCCTAGCTTAGAGGAGTTGAGTGAAACAATCTGTTTGGAGCCCCCAAATCTTAGAGCATGTGTATCAATAAAATCTAAATGTCTAAACTAAAATTTAAGATTCCAAATTATTCATCAATTTAAACCTCTCATTAATTTTGTGTTTTTTTTTACAATATTAATTTTGTGTTTCTAGTCATGAAGTCTAAAACCTAAACTTTGTGTTTCAAGCCTTGCTTTTAACCGTTCAATTATTCTTGGTTTTAACAAAAGTTCTTATTTATGGTTGATAACAATTTGCACAAGCCTGAAGCTAGCATGTAATTAGTCTAATCTAAACTCATCACACTGGAGCTGACTTTTGATAATTTGAGCATATATTTATATTTTAATTTAAACCGGTCTAAACTCACCCTACTCCATATGCTCTTAAAGGCTCATGATTTTACTCATTCACATGTCTCACAATATTTTAGAGCCAAATTTGAAAAAAAAAAAAATTACCAACCATTCTCAAAGTCCACAATTTTCAACTTGTTTGATAATAAATATTGGGTTTTCGAAGCATCCAAAATGCCTAACGGTAGGGGAGGCAGGTGGATGGCATTCTTTCTCAGAGTACCTGTACCCAAAACTTTAAAATTTCTTGGGTCATACTCTACTACTAAAAAGAAACACTAAAATCCAGTAAAATTTTCGGCACTTTTTAATGTGTGGGTTTTCACTTTTCACTAAAATTCAAGCAAAAAGTCCAAAAGGAAATTTAGAAGGTGAATAGAAATATAGAATAAGGTAAAATAGTCATTCTACGAGGTGCTTTCTGTAGGATGGACCACTCGTTCTACATGAACAGAACCTACACCCCCTTTTAAACGGCTACCGAATCAGGAATCCCATTCAAATTTCAATGGAAGCCAAATGACCAAAATAGCCCTCCAAATACAACACACAATGACTAAATCCTCACCTAAATTACATAACATTTGTCTGTATCATTCATTAAAACGTATTAACTATGAGCATCACTGTTTCTAGCCATTGAAAGAAATCCAGAAACTTAAATAGCAATTATATTTGCGTTCTGGGTTACTCTATGGTTGCTCTATAATTCAACATATATGGTCCTCTATAGATTAATATTGCTATGCAAATGAAAGCGAAAACGCAGAGATTAAATACCTTTTGGGGAAAAAATGGCAGGCTACCTCCACAGTGTAACATCCCACTAGTTTATTTCCTAAGCATTTAAGATCATCATCAAACTTCAACCTAAACCTAACCCTAACCCACCTGTTCCTTTCAATTTCATACTAAGAGGGTAGTCTTGTAATTACCAATTGACAATTCCGTACTCTGTCTTCTACAATGGTCCAATAGTTTATTAATTTTTTGAACGTATTCTCTACTCCGAGAGAGAGAGAGAGAGAGAGAGATAAAAAGAAAAGAGACGTTGGGCATGGCATGTGGCACTTGACAGTTACCTTCATCATCTTCAAACTCAAAAATCAAATTCTCAAGAAAAGAGTGAGAATAAGTGTCCTAGCACCACACATTGATCAGTACAAATTTGAAAGCCCATCTCACAAATCCTTGTGAATTTCAAATGTACAGCTCCAAATTCTGAGTCCTTTAATTTCTGTAACACTGAGCTGAACACTGGCTCAACTCTTCTGCATTCCTTGTGCGGTTCAAGCTTTTTCCGAGGTTGAAAAGATGGAAGCTTTAGTGAAGAAAAGGGAGAATTTTGAGATAAAAAGAGCTGGGTTGTTCAAGTCTTCAGCTGAAAATGGGGCTGGGACTGAGTCACTCACCGATTCCAGTGCCGAGTCGAGAGAGAGCAACTCGAGTAGATCGAGCTCTGAGACTTCAAGTGGGGAAGTGAAAAGAAAAGGGCCTAAGTCACCGGCTCTGTTGGGCTGGCCTATAAGGAAAGCTGAATTGTGCAAAGGCTCAGCTGCTATAGCTGATTCAGGTGAACCTGAACATAAAGATGCTGATGATTCCAAGTATAAGGATTTGGCTGCTAAAATTGCAGGTTAGATTTGGTTTTCTCCGATTTGTGCTTAATTGGGTTGCTAAAGAATTGTTAAAGTTTGAAACTTTAGCATGTATTTCCATTATATGACTGTTTTCTGCTTCTGGATTGTAATTGTTTTTGGGTTTTTGAAAATTCAAACAGAGATGGAAATGATGAGGGAGAGATTCTCAAAATTGTTGCTTGGAGAAGACATGTCAGGGTCTGGTAAAGGGGTTTGCACAGCCATGGCTATTTCAAATGCCATTACCAATCTTTGTGGTATGTTCATCCTCCCTTGCGATTTTTTAATGCAGTGTAATCCATTTATACTACACTTAGCTCAATTACTTCAAATTGCATTTTTTTTTTAGAATTTATTTTTGTATTTATTTTTATTTCAATTGATTCAAATTTTATGCAATATGAAGCTACCATTTTCGGCCAACTGTGGAGATTGGAACCCTTGCCTTCTGAAAAGAAATCAATGTGGAGAAGAGAGATGGAATGGCTAATTTGTGTCTGTGATCATATTGTCGAATTGATACCCTCTTGGCAAACGTTTCCTGATGGAAAAAAGCTAGAGGTAAATCCTTGTTACAGTCTTAATTCTGCCACTAGTTTTCTTTAAAAGGCCATTTACCGAACTTTTGGATGTTGGTCATCTCAAAAATCTGGGTAATAGTCTTGATAAGTTTAGGGTTTTGGCAAACTGTGGTGTTTATACCAATTACATAACTCATTCTGACATGGTAAACCAATGTGCAAAATCCAAATTGGAAAACAGGAGGCAAATATAATGTCAACATAATGTTTTTTGATTCTTATTGCTGGTGCATTGTGTAGGTCATGACTTGCAGGCCCAGATCAGATATCTTTAATTCTTTATGAATCTGCCAGCACTGCGTAAGCTAGACAATATGCTTCTTGTGAGTCCCTAGTCCTAACCTTGATTATTTCATAATTTACGTTTCAATTTTTAGAAGTCAAAATGAGCTTATCTGTCCTTTTTTTCTTTTGTAGGAAATATTAGATAGCTTCAACAATACAGAGTTCTGGTATGTTGATCAAGGAGTTATAGCCCCAGAAGCAGATGGCTCAGCCTCTTTTCGCAAAACAGTTCGTCGGCAAGAGGAGAAGTGGTGGCTACCTGTTCCTCGTGTGGCGTCTGATGGTCTCAGTGAAAGTTCAAGAAAGCAGTTGCATCACACACGGGAATGCACAAATCAGATACTAAAAGCTGCAATGGCTATCAACAGCCTTACTTTAGCAGACATGGAAGTTCCAGAGTCATACTTGGAAACTCTTCCAAAGGTTTGAAAGCCAACAACACTGCTTGAAATTTCCTAAGCCTTAGTTATATATGCTCTATCTTTCATTGAAGTAGATGCAACAAATGACCTTATTGCAGTTACTAATGGTCTTTCTGAACTTATGTCGAAGTTACAATATTAGTCTAGGAGTCAATTTGGGTTTCTTTTCACTTCTCTTAAGGCCAAAATATGATAGACAAGTTCATGATGTTTTTGTTTTAAGATCGTTGGAAAGGATTATCTGACATTGAATCTACATGATATGTAACCAGAATGGGAGGGCCTGCCTTGGGGACATAATCTATCGATACATTACTTCAGATAAATTCTCGCCGGAGTTTCTGCTTGATTGCCTTGATCTGTCTAGTGAACATGTTGCTCTTGAGATTGCAAACCGTGTTGAAGCCTCAATATTTGTTTGGCGTCGGAGAGGTCACTCAAAGCCCCAACCTAATTCTAACCGTTCCACTACAAAGTCTTCATGGGAGATGGTCAAGGACCTAGTGATTGATGTGGACAAGAGAGAATTGCTGGCAGACAGAGCTCAAAGCCTCCTGCTGTCTTTGAAGCAGCGTTTTCCTTGTCTTACACAAACTATCTTGGACACCAGCAAGATTCAGTACAACAAGGTTAAACTTTATTTCTAACAAAATCTTATTCTTGTCTCTAGTTTCATGTTTTCCTTGTATGTAAACAATAGGACTTCTTGTTTTCAAACCTTTCAGGATGTCGGAAAGTCCATTCTTGAAAGCTATTCAAGAGTTCTGGAGAGCTTGGCATTTAACATTGTGGCACGTATTGATGACTTACTACATGTAGATAACTTGGCTACACAAACTGATAGAGTTTCATCAGTTACTGCTGTCAGTGTGATTTCTCGGAAGAAGGTTCCAGTCACATATTCGGTGCCTCACTCGAGCACTCCTTTCAAAAGAGGTTCTGCCAATCCCAACTTTTCACCTGCACCTTTAATTAGCCCTGCAAGGGGAGAGAGGACTCCTTTTCTCCGCAGCAGCAACAACAACAACAATGGTGACAAACCACCTCGTCGCGGGTTTGGAGTTAGAAGAGTCTTGACAAATTATCTTGGTGTCGAGACAAAACCAAGGATCTGTAGCAATACAGTTGAAGGGTCTGTTTCGATACCAAACTTACATGGCACAGAAACTTTGGATTGTCAGAAGGACTCTTCCCACCAAAATGGGACCAAATCACGCCAAATTGATCGCTGAGGTTTTGCCTCCTAAATTGGTCTCTAGAAGTTTCTGTGGCAAAAAGTTGGAAAGAAATGATAGAACTAGAAAAGCAAGGAAGTTTTAAGATAGAAAACATCTGCCTCCTCTTGGTGTAACTAAGTATTTATGATTCTGAGTTGAGGGGAATTTAATCTATTTGTTAAGTCCCTGGTTTTTACATGTTTGCATTTGAATGTAGCTAAAAGGAGATAGAATAGAGACATCAGGTCAGAATGTTTTTTAAGATTTCTGCAGAAAGAATATAGACAAGAGATAGCTTGTTCAAATGTTTTATTCTCTCTCTCGATGTAATTCAATGGCTGATAAAAGAACTGAAAATCTGAGGCACGTTAATATTTTGAAGCGATATGTTCTGCAAGGGCGTGTTAATATTTTTTTTAGATAAATGTTGTACGATTTAAGTCATATAACTAAACCCATTCTAACAACCAGGTCGTTGTAGTATAGTGGTAAGTATTCCCGCCTGTCACGCGGGTGACCCGGGTTCGATCCCCGGCAACGGCGTTTTTAATTTCAACTTTTCCATCTAAACGACGTTGTTTTTGTGCAGTTTCATTCATTCCTCGTGCAAGTCACGCGCCTCCCTTATTAGCTTTAACCAATTTCAACAGTCGCTCTGTCTCTCAGACAAGAACCAAAGCAGAGTCCGTCTCTGCATCGCATAATCGCATTGCAAAGGTTGCAACTTTACCAATTCCCAGCAGCTAGACTCTCCCCTCCTGAAATCCCGAAAATGCCCTCCGCCGGAACCGCCATCCACATGACGGCCCTGGACGGCATCGTGAACGTCAACTCCCTCTTCACCTTGGCCGTCTTCATCGGCCTGACGTGGAACCCCACCGACCCCTCCAACACCCTGATCGAGAATCCTGAATCCAACCCCTGCACTCCCGGCCCCTCCGTCGCCGAGGACCTCGTGGCGTTCCACGTGTACTCGTTCAGCTCCTTCCTCTTCTCCAGCCTCGTCGCATTGGGCCTCAAGCAGGGGATCCGCCTCACCCGGATCCCCTCCTACCACCCCGCCGAGATTCTCGCCCGGATCAACAGCTCCCTCCTCCGCGCCGGGATGCTCGTCTCGGGTTTGGGCTCCGTTTGCGGCTGCGTCTTTCTCATGCTGGCGCTGGTCAACGTCGTCCAGATCAAGCTCGGCACTTTGGCCTGTGGAAACTCCCACACTTTGGCCGCCGTGATTCCTCTCGTCATCTTGGTCCCCGTCGCGCTTCTCGTCTATGTTGTCACTGTTCTCTACGCTTTCATGCGCTAGAGGCTTAGAGCTTGTATGTATGGATGTATTCTAATTTGCAGAAACTTTAACATGAAATTGACTACTCTTTGCTTCTAGTTCCTAATTTCTTTGTCTATTTTTCTCTACTAGCCTGAATGTGAATGCTGGAATAGGAAAGATTTGATTTTGAGCCGCAATGTTGCTAAAATGGAATGCATGGATGAGTGGTACTACTAGTGGAGGAAGTGCTAATATTTTACTGGACATTTTCTGATAGCAATCATTTCTTTTGCTCAATCTGATACTGGTGTTCAGCATCAGCATCAGCAATCATTTCTTATGGCTGAGTGGGATTGCTGTCATTATAGATCACATATTAATTCCTTGTTGCTTTCTGTTAAGCTGTTCATAAGATTTAAAGATTGGGCAGTTCACTACTACCAGTGCATGAGATTTGCTCATTAGAGAATTGAAGCTAAAACTATATCTAGGTTTTAGACTCTAGAGAAGTAATATTGAGGTAGGAGGTAACTGGGTAAGTGTCACTTGAGCTGAAGCTTATATGTTTAGGGATGCTAGAGAAACAAATCGAGCCATCGAGGTTTAAACTGGGTAAGTGTCACCAGAGCTCTAGCTTTTAGCTTATGCGTGAAGTAGGTAGCTGGGAGACGTTTGAAATGGGTTTCTGCTATGTTGTCTGCTGCTCATGAAATGCCCTAGCTTCTTTGCTCAGAAATGACAAAGGTAATGAAAGCGCGGGGCAAACACTCGAGCAATAGATAATCTTCATTGGCCTAAAGTCGCCTGGTAATCATAATCCATTTCTGAAGGAGTAGCTGCCGTGCCGCAATAAACATCATCCCTCCTTCCTAGTGCTATCTCCACTTATAGTGTAACTACCTTTTTGTGCTACTTTCTGTAATATAAAACAGGAAGTTGAGCAAGTGTTTCTGCATTGCATTGAAGAAATGAAAGCTCCAATGCAGTACATTTCCCTTGTAACATTTCTTGTGATTCTGGGTATCGCTCAGTTCGACGGGGCTAATGGGGCCGGTGAATGTGGAAAATCCAACCCTGACATAGAGGCTTGGAAGCTCATTCCATGTGCATCAGCAGCGCAAAATGAGAATGCCGCAGTTTCTGACAAGTGCTGCAGTCAGGTAAAGAGGATAGGGCAGAACCTAAGCTGCCTCTGCGCTGTGATGCTTTCTAATACTGCCAAGTATTCAGGTGTCAAACCAGAAGTTGCTCTTACTATTCCAAAACGTTGCAACATTCCTGATCGTCCTGTGGGCTTCAAGTGTGGAGGTTTGTTCACATAATGTTAATAATTTGCTTATCAAGTCAACCATTTTTTGTTGATGCTTTTTAAATTTGAATTTGCAATTTAGTAACACTACTCTGCTCTCTTTTTTCAGCTTATACGTTACCATGAAGACTGTACAAGTTGTGCTGGAGATTGTATCTCACTATCTGTGTAGCCAGTTCATCTAGCTTTCACTGTAATATCCAGCACCTGAATAATAAATAAAAGTGTTTGTGTTTAACCCTCTTTGCATAATGTTTAATTACTTCATTTTGTCATTGTTAAGCATCATGTGTCTTAATTTCTTGGCTAATCAGAAACAGAGTATAGATTGATGCTATAAGAGTAATCAAATGATCAAGAATGACTTGCTAATCAATCACATGACTTAAATTCTGAGGTATGAGGTATCCGACACTAGCATTGAAAAATGGTTTCGATAATCATAAACCATATATGTTGCGTTGATGGCATCGATCTCCATGTAAACTGATCTGTATAATACTGATGAAGACTACACAATACGAAGCGATTGATTGTATTCGTCTTCCATCTTTGATTATCAACGAGTGCACCAACCAAATCTGTAGTTACAAGTATCATATCAATGATATGATGCACCATTCACCCCCTAGAGAACAAATATCAGTACCATATCTTTGCTTCTTAGTGTCAACTCCTATTACTAGCGAGGATAACTAACGATACTTTCTCATGCTAGTGAGGTTAACAATATTTTTGCTTATGCGATTTTTTAAAGTCGGAAAACAATAAAATTCATAAAAATGAAACGATTAGAGATTTTCGAGTTCTGTCAACTGACACATTTAAAAAAATATATGTTTTACCAAAACCATGATTTTTCACCCAAAACTGTGAGTTATAACACACGATTTTTGGTCAAAATATGATGTTCTTAATTTCGCACTAAAATGTTCCCACACTTAAATCATGATTTTTAGGAACATCTCGAATTGACAGAACACAAAAATATCGACTTATTTTTTTTTTACGATTTTCCAAAGTTGGAAAACTTGAAAGATTCATAAAAAATAAAAACAATTTGAAAATAATGTTTTATTAATGGTGAAGTTTTAGCACATGCAAAATTAAAGGACAAAGGGGGTTTGCAAAGTTTGGCATGTCGTGGCATCTCCAAACATGCTAAACCATGCCAACCCCTTTATCCCTACAACTTTGTTCGTGACAAAACTTTACCAATGTTAAAAATAATTTTTAAGGCTTTTTCAACCGACTTTACTCCAAAATCTAAATTTGTTTGTCAGTTATGATTTTTTAAAGTCGAAAAAGTTAAAAAAGTCATAACTTACAATCGAGTAGCTAGGACTTTTCAAGCAAAGTCAATTGACACACTTTTTAAAAATCATGTTTTACCAAATGTGAAGTTTGACACTGGTAAACTTGAAGAGAAAAGTGAAGTTCACAATGAGGCATCTTGAGATGCCCCCGACACTTCCAACGATTCTCATGTTAGCGAGGCTAACTAACGATGCCTATGCTAGCGAGACTAACCATGATGCCTATGCGATTTTTCAAAGTTGAAAAACTACAAAATTCATAAAAAATAAACAATTAGAGATTTTTTAGTTATGTCAATTGGAACACCTTTTAAAAAACATGTTTTACCAATAGTGGATTTTTAAGATTTTTTTTGTAGCCGAAACCATGGTTTTTCACACAAAACCATGAGTTATAATACACGATTTTTGGCTAAAATCACATGTTTCTATTTTTGCACTAAAAAAATTTCACACTAAAATCATGATTTTTAAGGACTTCTCGAGTTAACAAAACGCAAAAATATCAACTCGATTATTTTTACAATTTTCTAACGTCGGAAAACTAGAAAATTCATAAAAATAAACGATTCGAGATTTTTCGAGCAAACTCAGTTTGAATAACTTAAAAAAATTATGTCTTACCAGTGGTGAAGTTCTGGAAAAAGCAAAGTTAAAGCGCCAAAGGGGTTAGCAAGGTTAGGCATGCCGTGACACAGACTTTACTCTAAAAGCTCGAGTCGTTTGTGAGTTATGATTTTTCAAAGTCGAAAAAGTTAAAAAAAAAATCGTAACTTAATTACAATCGAGTAGGGTTTTTCGAGCAAAGTCAATTGACATGTCTTTTAAAAATTATATTTTACCAATAGTGGAGTTTTGACACGGGTAAAGTTGAAGAGAAAATACAGTTCACAATGAGGCATTCCGAGGTGCTCTCGACACTTCCAATGATGCCCAAGCTAGCGAGGCTAAATAGAGATGCCCATGTTAGCGATGCTAACTATGTCTATGCCCGTGCTAAAGATATTTTTGATTTTTAAAAAAAATAAATGTTTTAAATTTTTGGGTTTTTTTCAATTAAAATTAAAAAAAAAAAAAAATGTTTTTACCAATGATGAATTTTTAGATTTTTTTTTTTTTTGGGTAAAACCGTGTATTTTTTTTTTTTGCCAAAATCACATAGCTAGAAGTAATATTGAGGTAGGAGGTAACTGGGTAAGTGTCACTTGAGCTGAAGCTTATATGTTTAGGGATGCTAGAGAAAAAAATCGAGGTAGGTAGTAAACTGGGTAAGTAGCACCTGAATTCTAGCTTTTAGCTTATGGGTGCAGTAGGTAGCTGGGGAGATGTTTGAAATTGGTTTCTGCTATGTTGTCTGCTGCTCATGAAATGCTCTAGCTTCTTTGCTCAGAAATGACAAAAGTAATGGAGGCGTGCGGCAAACACTCGAGCAATAGATTATCTTCATTGGCCTAAAGTCGCCAGGTAATCAGAATCCATTTCTGAAGGAGTAGGTGCTGCAATAAACAATATGCCTCCTTCCTAGTGCTATCTCCACTTATGTCTGGTGGGTTTATAGTGTAACTACCTTTTTGTACTACTTGCTGTAGTATAAAACAGGAAGTTGAGCAAGTGTTTCTGCATTGCATTGAAGAAATGGAAGCTCCAATGAAGCACATTTGCCTTGTAGCGTTTCTTGTGATTCTGGGTATCGCTCAGTTTGACGGGGCTAATGGGGCCGGTGAATGTGGAAAATCCAACCCTGACAGAGAGGCTTGGAAGCTCATTCCGTGTGCATCAGCAGCGCAAAATGAGAATGCCGCGGTTTCCGACAAGTGCTGCAGTCAGGTAAAGAGGATAGGGCAGAACCCAAGTTGCCTCTGCGCTGTGATGCTTTCTAATACTGCTAAGAGTTCAGGAGTCAAACCAGAAGTTGCTGTTACTATTCCAAAACGTTGCAACATTCCTGATCGTCCTGTGGGCTACAAGTGTGGAGGTTTGTTCACATAATTAATGTTAACAATAGGCTTATCAAGTCAACCAATATTTCTTGATGTTTTTTAAATTTGAATTGGCAATTTAATAACACTACTCTGTTTTTTTTTCTTTTCAGATTATACATTACCATGAAGACTGTACAAGGAGTGCTGGAGATTATATCTCACTATCACTGTAGCCAGTTCATCTAGCTTTTCACTGTAATATCCAGCACCTGAATAATAAATAAAAGTGCGTGTGTTTAACCCTCTTTGCATAATGTTTAATTACTTCATTTTATCATTGGTTAGCATCATGTGTCTTAATTTCTTGGCTAATCAGAAACAGAGTATAGATTGATGCTATATGAGTAATCAAATGATCAAGAATGACTTGCTAATCAAATATCACATGACCTAAATTCTGAGGTATTGAGGTATCCGACACTAGCACTGAAAAATGGTTTCGATAATCATAAACCATATATGTTGCGTTGACGGCATCGATCTCCATGTAAACTGATCTGTATAATACTGATGAAGACTACACAATACGAAGCGATTGATTGTATTCGTATTCCATCTTTGATTATGAACGAGTGCACCAACCAAACCTGTAGTCCCGGGGGAGGAAGGGACCCGCCCCAAAGAACGGCGGGCGGTGTGGGGGGGGGTGGGATGGGGGGGGGGGGGTGGGGGGGGGTGGGGGGGGGGGGGGGGGGGGGGGGGGGGGGGGGGGGGGGGGGGGGGGGGGGGGGTTGGGTTGTGGTTGGTGGGGGTCTTTTGTTTTTTTTTTTTTTTTTTTTAAATCTAAATTCTAAATGTAATCCCCCTAAAACCCTAGCTACATGTAATTCCTCAAGTCTTCCTAATTAATGGATCATGCTCATCATATTGGGACATATTACTTGATATATTCTCAACTAGGTTATTATCTACTAACAAGCCTTATCATTTGCACTATATGAATATATGAGCACATTCTTTCCTAAATCCTAAGTACTAAGCATTATCAATTTGTTATTTAGTTGTCTTTGTTTTCTCCATGATGATGAGGTAGTAACATTGTCATGTGAATCGAGGTTTAGTGAAAGCAAGTGATTTGATTCGTTTGCAATCAATTAAACAATAGTTCTCTCATGTGGTTATAAACAATAGTTCTATAATTGTAATCTCAATTAAAATTCATCTAAATTATATCTTCTTTCCAATTAAGTTAGATTGCTAGGGTTTTTTTTTATAATATATATATATATATATATATTAAAGTGCATGATTCTATTTGATTGATAAGAATTATATTTGTAAAGATAATTAATATAATTAATTATAATTGTAAGGTAATTAATGTAATTGGATAATTGATTGATAATGTAATTAATGCTACTCATCTATAATTGTAAGTTAATTATTGTAATTAAGATAATTGATTGAAAATATAATTAATGTCAATCGTCTATAATTGTAAGGTTGATTGATAAAATATTTATATATAAAAATGGTTAATTATAATTATAAAGATAGTTAATTGATAAATTTTAAAATTTAATAAGTAATAATCATTAGATTTATGATGTGTATGATAAACTTTTGCCTAAAATAATTTGACAATTAATTAATGTTTATATTATGTAACATCTTAGACCTTAATGAAACCAACAATTTTTTTTCCATATAAATTTGTACTTTAAATTTCAAAGCACATAGTCCAAAGTAAGTGCGTGGAAATAAATTCTTTATACTTAAAATGGAGTACATGGAGGATTAAGCAGGTTAGTTACATAATTAGCCGATCATACATAACTTGCCCAACTTGATCACCAACTGGGGATAAAAAGAACCCGACAAGCTAGTTTAGGGAAGTCGTGGTTCATCTGCTAGCTAGTTAGATCGCTCTTGCTACCATGTACATACTATAACACACCATCTTATTATTTTCCCTACTCTTAAGTAAGGTAGATCGGTCATAGTCTCATACAGTGATACCCACCTGCAAAATCAGAAGCATATTTTCAGTAGAAAATCTAATACTGTAAGCAATTTAATTAGTGCAACAAATCGATCTCCATATATCCTAGAAGGCGCAAGATGGGCCAATTAAGAACTTAATTTACCTCTGCCAAAGGGTGGTGAATTCACATATATAATACGTGCAGCAAAGTTAGTAATAGAGTGAACCTGCATAAATGTGAATTATACTAATGATTAGGTACAGAAATACTTGGTAGAATACTAATAATCTTAATTAATCAAAAGCGAACATCAAATATCATACCCTTCCACCAGTTTCCTCGTGAAGCACTGTTTGAATTATTTCCATTTGGATCATCCTCACCCCCATCTTTTTTAGACTGATCATAATAAGAAACATCAGTATTAATTTACTTCATATTAATCAGTTAAAGGAGGAAAAAAAAACCATAAAACCGTAAAAACCCTATTAGTACTAATCGAACACTAGTAGTCCCATATAACAATATGTCAATATACTTGTAGCTAAAGCTTGGAACTTACGATGTGCTGGTGGTGGTGGTGGGACTCGGCAGTACTCCCGGCTTTTGGAATATTATAGTTTTCTTGGCCGCCATAGTAGATTGAAGAGTTAAAGTAGCAAGGTGGATCCACACCTTCATTATTTTGATACATGGAACCCTTGCTGCTGCCTCGAGTAGTATTACTCTTATTATCTGAAAAACCTGAATTTCTTTCTCTCCCCGGTCCCTAATAAAAAAAATTAATAAAAAAGCTTCAGTCTAATTAAACACTCTCAGACTCCACAAAAAAAAGGGATGTAAGCTAATATAATAGATAAGATACAGTACCGTGGATGGTGGTGGTGGGAAAATAGAGCCAAACAAAGATGATGAAGAAGCTGAAGAGGAAGAGTCCTTAGGACCAAAGAGATGGTCAAGATTCGTTGTAGTTGAAGAAGAAGAGACATGGCTATGGCTGCTTGTACCACCTACTTGCTTCTTGTTCTGATCCATAGCAAGTTAGGTCGTTACTCTACTCTGCTTATTTCTTTGTCAGGAAACGAACGACTTTAACTACTCTCTCCTTCGATGGTTGATAGTTATCTCTTTAACGACCCGGCCAGAAAGACAGAAATCGGATAAGGTTTGCAGATGAGAACAGAACAGAGAGAGTGAGTACAGAAAGCACGTGAAGAGTTGCAGATGAGGAAGAGGCTGAAGCTGTCGTCTGTATTTATAACCCCAAAAAGCAACATTAGGGTTTTTGCTTTGCATAAAAACCCCATCCCCTGCCTCCTCATCAATTGATCAGTCCCCCCATGTGCCTACAGCAATTCCCTCTACTTGACACGTGGGTGTATCCACCAGTCCCAATTGGACATGTGGCCAACTCTAAGCCCCTTCTACCACGTGTCCCCATCATCTCCTAATATTGTTTGCTTGTTTGACCTTTGTGATGTCCTCTTCTCCATTTGCATGAGTGACTAGTCCCATTCTGATTTTTCTTTTTGATCACAGGGAAGTATAGCAAAGCTTTTGTTAAGGACTTACTTGCATGTTCTTCAAGTCACATAGGTATGAGTGGATAAAGGGATAAGGTCGGTGTGCTTTTTTTTGCTCAATTTGGGGTGTTTTTGGAGCATATATGCCCCGTTTACATCAAACAGTTGACTCCTAATTGGTGTTGTTGGCTATTCCTCATCCTACTTCCTCCTATCCTAACAAACAACTAGATATTCTATATTGCTATCTTCCCTGCAATCTTTCAAGAATATTCTAAAATAGACTCATATCTTGAGATCGATATTATGTCCAAAGCTAGGATTATAGCTGTACTTATATTGTAGCAAAAAAGCTAACGGATCTCTTAACCCAAAATAACCCTAGCCTCTCCCATCGTGAATGTTATTTCTAAGATTTTCATGGAAGAAAAAAAAAGAAGGGGAAAGCATAACATCCGAAAGGAATACAATAATGCTTCATTGGAGATTTGAAAGCAAATGAAGTAACATGCACGTTGTGTCAGAGTCACAACTAATAGATCAAAAGAAAAGTAATAAGTAAGCATGCAAATTGAGGAAGAAAATATATAGTACGTTCTAGCAAGGATCAATATATGCACGTACTATCAACATGGCCACAGGGGAAAGATGCTTCATGGTCAAATGGGGTGGCATGCTACAAAATATCAATCTAAGATACCTCGGGCGCGGCTTTCTTCTCAATTCTCATACATATATCCTAGAACATATTCTAATTTATTGTTTAACTAATCGATAAGAATCCATATAAACTAATTATATATCCAAGCATTCCTTTGATTATTTTTTGTTTATCCGCTACTACAAAAAGAGTTCGTGAGGACAAACATTTGTTCTCATTGCTAAGGTTCATTTTGCCTCTATCTATCCTTAAAAGCTAGATTTAGGGACAAATATATCTCTGCTCCTAAAAGCAATAGGAACACTAGCAATAGAGACAAATGTTTGTCTCACATACCCCTTTAGTAGTAGTGATCTTTCAAGCATTTGACCGAATATTTTAGGTGAGTATCAAAATTTATTATTTTATCAATTAATTAGTTCCATTTTAACTTGTTTTCTATGTCGATCAGCTGGCCAAGATTACAAGTAATGTTTGAATAACTTATATATATATTAAAGCATATTATCTTGAAGATACGGTCGTTAAAGAATATATGAAGGAATATATCATTCCTTAGGGAACCTTTTGGATAGCTTAGGATAATTACTTTCCTGAAAGGTGGCATTTCTTCTAGTTCTAAATCATCAGCAAATTAAATTAAGTTTATCATTGCTGGATGTGATGATTGATGAAGTTGAAAAACTTCATTTTTCAACTTCATTTTATGGCATATATTAATTTTATGGCATATACTCATAATCTCATATAGACTTATAGAGATATCTAGAAGATGCATTGTATCTGTTTTACTTGACTTTCTTGGGAAAGTTGATTCTAGGATAAAACAGAATTCCTTATCCTCATGGCTCTTGGCTCTTGTTAGAAAAGAAAAAGCTCCATCCCATCTAATTTTATGATAAATTTTGGATTTTTTTATTTTGAATTTATTTTTATTTAGATGAGAATTTGAAATTTCTATCAAAATTTTTATGTATATATTTCTTTTTCCTCGAAAAAAAATAATCCGTGGAACACCATAAAAATAACATAAAAAAAACACTGTAAAATTATTGTCTGAAATTTTATCATATACTTCATCTCGATAAACGGTACAATTAATCTCATTCATAAATTAGTTAATGAATTAAATATAAAATTTAAATAGTATATTAGCAACATAATGTCTTTTATTGCGGCATTGATAAACTGAAGGCATATAATTGCTAATTTTAGATAAATAGTGGATAAACTATTGGCCTTAGCATATTGGTGCATTTTCTCTAAGTAAAAGATATCAAGCTTAACATTAACTAGGTGGTTATAGTCAACATACGTGGAATTTGTCCCATCATTTGGACCCAATTTTGACCTATGATAGTGCCGAAATCTGATCCCATTGGGTTAAAGCCTGGTCCATTTTGATATTTTTTTAAACACTAAATCCTCAAAAAAAAAATGTTGTCGACCCGCCTTGGTACGTACTTGAAGGCGCTGCACATACATGCCTGTGGAACAACTAGAATGCCAGCCAGTAGCCAATTTGCAAAAAATTGAAAAACCCTTTTTCAGGAGGTCTTTTTTTAAATTATCTGTTTTGTCTCCTTAAATTTTATTTTATTTGGGGGAGATATTTTTTTATAAATAATAAAATATTTTATATTAAAAAAGATTTTTTTTTTTTTTTTTTTTAATAAAAATATTCAATTTATTTTTCTTTTTTTATTTAGTTTAATTTATTTATTTCATTACATAATAAAATAAAAAATAAAATAAAAAAAAAAAAAAGAGGAATTTGGGTGGAAAACTTTTTTTTTTTAAAAGGGTTTGGGGGGGGGGGGGGGGGGGTGGGAAGGGGTGAGAAGATTATAAAAGAGGGGGGGGAGGGGGGGGGTGGCCACCCTTCCTTTGGGGGTCCGGTCAAGCAAAAAAAAAAACAACATAACCCATTAATAATTTTTTTTTTTTTTTTGTTGGGGGAGGGCAAAGCTTTGGGGGTGTTTGGGGGGGGGTGGGGGGGGGTTTTGTTTTTAGTTGAAAAAAAAACTATTATTTATTCATATTTTGAGAAACCTTCATAATTTATTTATTATGTACTTTTTAGCCAATTATTAATTTATAAAATATTTGGGACCTATAATATACAAAGGAAATATTTAAAATGTATTATCTTATAGTTTTATCGAGATTATTAATTTAGCACGTTGGTCCCAAGTCAAAAAAAAAAAATTTATTATAAAAAAAAAAAAAATTAATTAAAAAAATAATTAAAAAAAAGGATCTTTTTATTTATACTTTCTCGTTTTAAGAATATAGATATATCATATTGTGTTATTTTCAAGCACTCTAAATAATCATCACATTATAAATGTTTTAAAAATTAATTATACAAACAGCTAGTAACTGACCTTAGTCTAGTATCTTAATTGCCCCTTGGGAGACTGAAAGTATCAGCCAGACTTCTTTGGTCACATGTTTTTCACG
This sequence comes from Rubus idaeus, assembly GCA_030142095.1. NCBI lineage: Eukaryota > Viridiplantae > Streptophyta > Magnoliopsida > Rosales > Rosaceae > Rubus > Rubus idaeus. Next base: position 4,689,157 of record CM057971.1, read on the forward strand.
ATCGACATGTATATTCACTAACACTGAAATAGTTTGGATGTGTAGACCGACCTATATATGGTCCTGTTATATATAAGTGATAACGAAAAGGACATCTGCATGCATTTCTAAGTATTATAGCATGCGGCATAATTTGGACGATAAAATTCGATCACTTTCTCCACTTGGTTTAGAGCTAGATAGCATAAAGTGCAACTTAATCTGAATTTCCCACAACACTCACCACTGGATATGTGGATCATTGTCCAGGTCCCATGTGTATGTATTACTTGAATTAATGTGTATGTATGTTGTGTCAATACACGTGCGAAGGATAGTCATACAATTGGGTACGTACTCAAAGATAGCCCACGACAATTGATGACACATGAATACGATCGACTTGCTAATTAACATAAATTGTCACCCATAATTTTCACCATAAATTGAAACAAACTTAGTGATTAACTAGGAACGTACATTTTATTCTTGTTGTGCCCATATATACTTGGGTACTTTCCAAATTAAGTATTTGCTTTCGCTTACAACTTAATACATATATCACTTAATTAAACTACCACATAGACAATAATGGGACTCCTCACTTGGAAAGCACCATCATCCCACACTAAAGAAGCAGAGGCTAAACTTGACTTCTCCATTGACCCTGTTATTGTGAGAGCAAATGATTTCTTCTCCCCGAGAATGATAGCACACTTGGATTCACACTGATTTTAAGTCCTAGTGGAGTCGCTACTTTAGCTATGTATGTGGAATTCGATGATCCAACATTAGTGACAGTCCTATGGAAAACCCCATTGATGAATTTAGGATCCTTGATGGAAAGAGCAAAAGAAGGATAGTTCAGGTCATTGACTTTTCCATTATTAGATTTTGATGAGCATCTAGAATTGTCCCCGGTTATGGTTTGCAATAGCTTACCACTGTATCCCTGTGAACATAAAAAATTTACATAGTCTTGTCCATTAAGATCATATACCAAACCAGGATATGGAGCCCTGGAAGGGTTTATTAGGCCAGCTCCGTATGCAAATTCGGCTTCAAGATTAACTTTGGCACTCATAGGTTTAGCTACAAAAGAATGGAAATATGTGAGGAAGTTATGTTTTTTTTTCTTCTGTACAATAGCTAGTCTAATACTCTAATATGTTATGTTGTTAGTTTGTAAATTTTGAGAGGCCTTTTGCATAACTATTGTCATACATAATCAATAATATTAATTCACAATAGGCTGACAACATAACACCTGAGACTATCGATCCCACAAGAGAATACTATTCTTTTTATATTTATATATACAAACATACCAGTAGTGATGAGAGCCGATTGAATAGCAGCTGGTGACCATTTAGGGTGAAATGATTTGATGTATGCAGCTACGGCTGTAGCATGTGGGCATGCCATTGATGTCCCAGTCTCAAAATAGTATCCAGCTAATCTGCCACCATCAGATGGAGGATACGCTGCTAGAATGTAAGATCCTGGAGCCGCTACATCTGGCTGCAAGGCCATAACGTACTCTTAGTTAAACATATATTCTACTTCACCTACAATCGAAAATAAATTTGCACAACACCCAAGTATAAATGGTGATAGAACTACTCTTTCTCTAACCACATGACAGCTGAATAAAAGAGTGGTTGTATCAACACTCACATTTAAGTGGTAAGCAAATTTGTTTCTGCAATCTCATTTCTCTTGCTAAAGCCTAAATATACAATTAATATTATCATTACGAATTAAGTCACCTTGAGAATATTGGGAATGGCCGGATTTGGACCCCTGGATGAGTAGGAGGGCACATATGGAGCCAATACATCATTAATCTCTTCACTTTTCCAAATAGTTGCAGTTGGATTCCTATAAAAAATCATCAAGATTAATTAGCATGCATATCCCATAAGTATAACAATCAAGCTTCTTAATTTGGTACTTAATTAATGCGTTATTGTGAGTTGGATATTCATATATATATTAATGACCTTGTTGAGTTTATGTATTTGTAAATGTTGCTATTCTCTTCCAATCCAACTTGAGATGCAGGCACAGGAAGAGGGCTAAACACGTCGTCGTCGAGCTTTTTGCCGGTCAAAACAACTCCAACTGCACCACCCAAAATGGCCCCATCCCCGGCCCCATCTTGGGGTCCATCACAAAGAACAATTTTACCTTTGATTAAATTTGGATCTATGCTGCCTTGAAAACAAAACCTGTAATTAATTTAGTAACATCAAATATCAAACAAGAATACATCATACGAATGAAAATTTAATTTTGTTTTCATGAACAGGTAATAAATCTAAAAATGTTTAATTATTACGTAATGCATTTTGAACAAATCGCCAAAAAAATCTTTGATAATTAAAGACGTCGTTTGAGGACAACTAGACCCTTAATAGTGTGTGTTTGTTTTTTTTTTAATGGGGAAATATATTTTTATCAGCTAGGTCATCCAGTGCTGTCATTTTTTTTTTCTTTGAATGACAAAACAGAGGATCCTCTTGTAGAAAACGAATCAAATACAAGCAAACGTTAAACTGGAAAATTATTACACCATATGCAGTTTTCCAAAAATTCTTGTCCTGTACTAGCAAAATAGTTCAGCTATGCCATAATTGATTTCATAAAAATATGATGTGTGGATAATGCTAACACCACATTTTGATGAGATAAAATCTAACACATGATGTGTGGATAATAATTAGGGTTACCTTCAACATAATCAACAAAAATAATTAATTAACTTAGAAACAATAGTTACCTTAGCTTAAGATCATCTCTAATAGGCTCTCCATCTGAGTTCTTAATTTAGACAAAATTTAGGGAGAAGTTAAAAAAGAACGCTCAAACCATACTCCATACTACGCTTTTAAACAAGAAAAATCGCTAGGAACCTAAATTTGAGGGGAGGGAAATTGGCTCCTAGTGCACTAATTAAACTAATTATTTATATAAAATTACATTTTTATTTATTTTATGATATGTTTGTCAATAAATTTGCCATAATTATGAAATTAAAATATTACATTTAAAGGAGAATAACCCCTAATAATAAATTTTGGCTCCTTATACATTAATTTTGAGCATATTTAGAGCAAGAATTTTGTGATTCTCTAAAAATAGCTCCCCATTAAACTTTTAACTATTTTTTTTGAAATTTTTTTATGAAAATAAAAATAAAGAACACCATTGGAGATGATGCTTTTATCGAGTTCTAATCTGAAGATCAATACCCCGAGATAGACGCGTCAACACCTGCTGTCGTATTGGGTGCATCTCCACCATAAATTAAAGGATAGAATTTACCCTTGAGGTCATATATGTTTGGTAAAAGTCCCTAGCAATTAATATACAAAAAAAATTTATTAGTTAGAGATCGATGTAGAGAACTTAATAATTGTGAGCAGAAATTGGTAGCTAGATTTAATTAATTACCTCATAGATTTTACCGTTACCCAACTGAACCTTGGTAATGAACTGGCGATTTATGGTGGTAGCAGCTACAGAAAGCTGCCATGGTGCATGGTTTGAGACAGATTTTGGTCCTGGACCTTCGTTACCAGCGGCCAAGGAAACCAATATCCCTTTTCTGGCAGCGTGAAATGAACCAATGGCTGATGTGTCTTTGAAATAATCTGTTGGGATTGACCCTCCCGTAGAAACAGAGATGATATCAACACCGTCAGCAATAGCATCATCAAATGCCGCTAGAGTATCAGCCTCGTCGCAAGTACCGTCGCTGCCCCAACATGCTTTGTACACCGCAATACGTGCTGATGGCACCCCTCCTCTTGCTGTTCCCGACCCTAAACCATATAGACTTACCTTGCTCACTAAGTTCCCAGCTGCCGTTGATGTGGTGTGAGTTCCATGACCGTTTGAGTCTCTTGGAGACTCAACATCATTTTCGAAGGATCGAGATGCACGGTAATACCGTGCTCCAATGAGTTTGCTATTGAGACCGATCAAAAGGTAACATCTTAATTAATAAATGATGACATGGATATTAGTATAAAGAGATCTCGGGAATTCTCTCAATCATATATTTTGCATGTTAGATTGTCATATTGTATATGCAATAATGATATGTACATATATCTTATAAGAGAACATTACGATAATTATCTTATATCAATCAATTAGTTAGCATACTTGTTACAAGTAAGGTTGCCATTGCCTTGACATTTGCCTTTCCATTTCTTGGGTGGTGGACCAAAACCAGCATCAGTAAAGCTGTACGACTCTGGCCAAATTCCGCTGTCAATCACCCCTACGATGATATCCCTTTCAAGTTTGCTTCTCTTCACTGTTTCCGGAAACCCAAGGAAGTTCCATGACTTTGTTGTTTTGATCTTACTCTGTTGACTTGGGAAGACAGACACTACACCATCCATTCCTGTGCGTGCGTATATATACATTACTTATACATGATCGATTATGAGTAGTAATAGTTAGGAAAAGAAAAAGTAGCGAGGGTAGGTTTTAGCATATATGCAGAACCAGCAATTTTTTGTGCTTCTTTCTCAGTGAGCATTGCAGCGAATCCGTTGAAACTTCTCTTGTAGCTGTGAAGCAGCAGAGCTTCATGTTCAATATCATCGATATTGCTGCTGTCAACTACGTCCTGTATCATGTTCAAATGAAGAGGTGATAGGGGAACCTCGTTCTTTGGCTTGTCGCCCATGTACACAATATAAGCCTGCATTCGATCGATTGCAAGAATATCAAAGTCAAGTATATATGGTGGTATTTTATATAGAAATATAAAAGTCAATTAAACTTTAATGTATTATTTGGCTAATTTGACTTGGGAGACTTACCTTTCGAGCATCCTGAGCAGCCGAGTGAGTAACATCAACAAGCAGCAGAGTACTGCAAATGAGGCTGCGAAGGAGAAGCCATTGAAGAGCCATACTACGTACGTACTGTTACTATATATGGCGCTACAAGAGCCTACGAAGTGTATTCATGCTCTCATCCAAGAACTTCATCGTGTATTTATAGTAGGAATTGATCGATCGAGCTAAGATAAGGTGAAAAAGTAAAAGATTCAAAGTTCAAATTTTCATGTAAGCCAACAGTAAATTAAGGCTTTTCCAGTGTTGGATGCGTGTAATCATTTCATAACGGTAGTAGTAAATGGTGGATGTCATTTGAACCAGTACTCACTTTAGCCAAATGCGTACTAAAGATTGCATTGTGAGTATGATTGGATAAAACAAAAAGCGGTTCTTAAAGTTAAGGTGCTCCTCTCGCCCAAAATAATTTTGGGAGAGTAGTTCACCAGTTACATCAGTTCGGCTGATTATTTCAGATTGTATGGACGAAATTGAAGGAAAATATTTTTGTTTCTTACTCTTCTATTATATTATCCGACATCTTCATTGTTTTGGCCATGATGATTCAGCTAGGGCATCTACTAATGCTTCTGTTTCTTTCTTTTCATGGTCTGGACGTACTTTGGCCTCACTAAGTTTACATGAACCACATGTAGAATCAAAGTAGAGGCATTTGAGTTGGAGAAATATGTTTTCCAATGTTTTTTTTTTCTTTTGGTTCCATGAACTTTTATAGTCTTCATGCAACATACTAAATATTTGGTTAATTAGGTGATTCGATCGAGGGGGAGAGGCCAGTGTTTCCGAGTCAATTAACATCACTTTTCTCCTTGGCGAAACAACAAAAAGATCGAAAAATAGAATCTCCGATCCATTATATTTTGGATAAACTACTGGATTCAAACTTAGAGTTCATCTAACATTATCGATCAGGAGAGTAATTACCAACTTACTAGACTACTGGCTAATAGATAAACTAGGGGCCCCTTGCTTGCACAATGATTTTAAGTTGATGTCATTAGTGGATTCCATGACGTACCATATATGTTTCGTCTCCTAGAACCTTAATATCGACTTCTTCAAAAAAACCATTAACTGTGGTAATACTATGTTCCGGTGACTTTACTATTAATCAAATCAATTTTGTTAATTACTTATGCAAAAGTCGAGAGCCATTAATATCACCGTTTACGGTTTATCTTACATAATGAACAAATCGATCCGCCCGTTCTTAACTCCGGAGTTCCAATATTCAAAATATTATAAAACGTCCCATTACTTATGGGAACACATAAGCCAGACTCTAGACTGACTTTCAATAAAACTGTACGTACATTCTGATAAAATAAGGCCAAAAGTATTCCCAATTCCCACCATCGATTGCCTTTCAAGTTTCAATAAAACTGTACGTATATTGTGATAAAATCAGGCCAAAAATATTCCCAATTCCCATGCCACCATCGATTATTGTCCTTGTCATAATTTGAATGGTAGGTCATGCACCAATGCATTATCTGCACTACAGAAGCACTTGATCTCTAGAATTAGCTAGCTGGTCGGTTTTCACACTACAGCACTTCACACTACAACTAAGGGTGAACTTTTGTGAACCAAAAAACCGAAAACCGCCCATAATCGCACCTAGTTTGAAAATGCTTATTCTCTTGTTATTAAGGGCATAATTATAATTAAATTAATGCAAACTAATTATATGGTTTTGTGGTCATTGTCATTTTACTCCATCATATGGTTTTAATTTTAACACACTGCATGCTAGCTTCTTGTTGTTGGTTTTTTTTTGGGTCATTGCATGCTTGTTTAAAAATTGTACAATTTTGCATTTTCGTCACTAGCTTTGATCTTCGGTCCGACCCCTGACAGAACATACTAGCTCTCTGCAAATCTAATCTTACAACTAGAACTATGAAGTTAATGTGTACTGATGTGTTGATGTGATTAGAGGAGTCGGCTCTCCGGACAACTGTAAACTCTGAGAGATGATTAATCTTATGAGTGCTGAAATTAATTGTAGTATTTCAATATCTTGATCACTTTGATACCATGATATAATTAAGGTTATAATCAAATTTTCCATCAAAAATGAAAAAATGTATATAAATAGTTATATATCATTTTTAGCCAATTTAGCTAGTAAAAATAGATATCATATATTATTGGAGATGCTCTTGCAACTTTGAAATAATAGAGTATAATGTGTTAAAATTAAAACACTGGATTAATTAATTAGAACCATTATATAGAAAATAAAAAATCCCAAAAAATGACCTATCAATATGAATCAATAATCTTATCATCACTTGATAGGAAATGGGGGCCTCAGTGGCTCAGTGCTAGCCTGCTTTCAGTGTATGATCTATATCAACTCATAAGGAGGTAACAACGATGCATTTCCCACAGCAAACTATAATAATTGAGCAAACAAGTCAAAATAGACCTTGATTATAGAGACGAAAATCCTTTATACATCAATTTTATCCATTCAAGCAAAGGGCTTATCATACATATAAGTTAAATTACTTAATGCGTGCATCACTGCGTAAGATTACACTTGAGCACATCTATACCATATTATATTATTACCCTAGCTACGTACCTCTTAAAATGCAACATGTATAGACAACAATATATGGGGATCCTGACTTGGAAAACACCATCATCGATCCCACACTAGTGAAGCAGAGAGACTAACAATGACTTCTCTATCGATCCGTTTATTGCCAAAACGAAGGATATATAGTATACGTTTAGCTAGCTAGGTCAATGCTTCTGATCTTGTTTATCCCGGTCAGTTATAGTTTGCATTATTTTGGTATTAATTGTATCCCTGTGCACACACAAATTAAACTTATGTAAACTTGTCGAGCAGCATCATAAACGAAACCAGGATAATGAACCCTAGGAAGGGTTTATTAGCCCAGCTTCATACGCAAATTCAGCTTCTGAACTAAGTTTGGCTAATTGTTTCACAACATTGTGCAAATTCTATGGATGAAATTTAAAGGAATATAATAGACCATTATCGTTTTGTTTTGTTTCAATTATATACCCAAAAGTGGCTAATTGTTTCACACCATTTTTGTCCCACATAATGATTATGTTCATTCACAAATGCTTCTCTTTTTACTTTGTATGGCTCTCGACCCCAATGCCAAAGTGAAGCATTTGTGTCGGAGAATATGCTCAGCTATGTATCGTTTTACTTTTACGTACTAGGTAGAATTAAGCTGATTTCTTTTTACTTTTTACTTTTACGTACTAGGTAGAATTAAGCTAATTGAGAAGCATCACCTTTTACCTAAGCGATTATGCGCGCTCATTATTGCATTATGCGCATGGTAAACCAATCAAAACCAAACGTGCAACACAAAGTAATAATTAATGAGCGATTGAATTCATATAATGAGTATTGTTGGATATGGGGCGTCCGGGGGGGTTTCCGGGTTGGGGGGGCCGGGGGGGTCTCCGCGTTTTTTTTTTTTTTGGGGGTCGGGGCCCCCCCCCCCCTTGGCGGCCGCCGCCGGCCGCGGGGGGGGAACGGTTCCTGCTTTCCGGCCGCCCGTCGTCTCTTTTTTGCGCGTCGCCTCCCCTGTTCTTTTTTCTTTTTTTTTTTTTCTCTGTGTTTAGGGTTTTTTTGGGGTGGGGGAGAGATGTTGTGGGGTTGTGGTTTTTTTTTGTGGGTTTTTGGGGGTGTGTTGGTTTTTTGGTTTTGGTGTGGTTGTGTTAGGAGAAAAAAAATATATTTAAAAAATTTAAATAAATTTAATTAAAATTAAGAAACATAATTAAAATTAATGAGGCTATGAGGGTGGTGATGAACCAATCGGTTTTGATAATCATATAAATGGTTCATATATTACTGTATAAGTTGATATATTTAGTTTAGTTTGGATTGGATTGGTTCATCAACCTCAATTGAATTCAAAGCCGATTTTCTAACAAGTTCGATTCAGTTCAGTGTTACACATCATCAATTTTGTAGCTGTTTCCAAGCTGAACCCAATAACAATTAATTGATCAAATCAAAGTCATTATGATTGATAATCGGATTTAAAATTTGAGCGTTTGAGAGATGAAATGTGAGTAAATATGCGAATTATGAGATTCTTGATTGATTGCCATATGCGAAAAATTAATATATTGGTTCATGATCTTTTCGTAGCTAATTTTCGGCTGTAGACAAGCAAATCTCAAATAAGTGCATTTTCATCTGTTTTCTGTTTCTTCTTCATTTTCTTCATCTTCTTCTCCGTTTCCTCAAATTTCTTCAATGCAAAAACACCGCCAACAAAATAAAACATTCAAATCCCAATAATCATTCTTTATCACCATTCTGCACACCATTGTTTTATGGTTAGTCTCCCTTCGATTCTTCTTTTATTATTCTGCGTTTGCTAAACATTGGAAAAGGAAAATGCTTTTCGATCAAATATTTCTATTATGAATATTTTTGATGGATTTTTTGTTTGTTTTCTTGGTACTTTTGGGTGATTTGGATCTGGCAGGTCTGGGGTGGTGTAAGGAGTAGAACATATGGCGTACAAGGTGGATCACGAATATGATTACCTCTTCAAAATTGTGTTGATTGGCGATTCGGGTGTCGGAAAATCGAACATTCTTTCCAGATTTACGAGGAATGAGTTTTGTTTGGAGTTCAAGTCCACCATTGGAGTTGAATTTGCAACTAGGACATTGCAGGTCGATCGGTTTGTTTGGATATTGATAATTTCAAGTTACGTGCTTTTAGATACTATTCTGTATTTTTTAAGTTTGGTTTTGTTCCTATTTTGAAAGAAAGATAATAGGAGAGTGATTCCTTGTGTAACAGGATTGCGGTTTAGAATCCTATATTTTTGTGTTAGTTTTTAGGATTTGCTGGTCTTTGGTTCAAAAAAACTTGAGGTCCATGCAATAATCTAAGTTTCTAACAGAACTTATGGTGGCATTAAGAGAATGTCAAGCCATGTATGATATGCAAGTATGTAACTCTGAATGCATTAACTGCAGAATTAATGATTTATGATATGTCCATCTTAAGTTCGCATCTTCGTACAACAGGTCCTTAACTAAATCAAGAACAGTTGAAACCAAAGCAATAGCCAATGGATTTTGCCTCCTAAATCGAGTAGCATTTCCATGAATAGTGGCATGCCTCTTCTCATCATTGGTCTTATGTACACTTTACTTATTAACATATCATATTATTTACTGCAAATTTATCATGTTATTCTAATATACGGCAGAGCAAGAGAGGTACCGAGCCAAAACCAGTGCTTACTACAGTGGTGCTGTTGGTGCTCTATTGGTGTATGACATTACCAAAAGGCAAACATTTGACAATGTGATCAATGTGGCTCCGCGAACTGAGAGATCATCCAAATTAAACTAAGTTTACTATTTCTGGATTTGACTCAACTTTCCTGAAAGGTGACATTTTTTCTAGTTCTAAATCATCAGCAAATTAAATTAAGTTTCCTATTTCTAAGTAAAGCATACCAAGCTTAACATTAATTAACTAGGTGGTCATAGTCAACATACGTGGAATTTGTCCCATCATTTGGACCTATAATAATGCCGAAATCTGATCATAATGGGTTAAGGTCCGGTCCATTTTGAATATTTTTTAAAACCCTAAATCCTTTTAGAAAAAAAATTCGACCTACCAATTGGTACGTACTTGAAGGCTGCACATACATGCATGTGGAACAACTAGAATGCCAGCCAGTAGTTAATTTGCAAAAAGTTGAAATAGCCACTTATTTATTCATTCTCGTTTTAAGAATGTATGTATATCATATTGTGTGATATACATTCAAGCATTTTAAATCGTCATTACCTTATGATTATTTAAAATTAATTATACAAACAGCTAGCTAGCTGATCTTAGTCTTGTATCATTGGCCCTAGGGAGACTGAAAGTAACAGCCAGACTTATTTGGTCGCATGTTTTTCACGACCGACATGAACATATATATCCACTAACACTAAAATAGTTTGTATGTGTAAACCGACCTATATATGGACTATGGTCCTGTTATATGCAAGTGATAACGAAAAAGACATATGCATGTCTAAGTATATATTATAAGCGGGAAAAACCTCCATATGGTACCTGGACTATCACCAAATGCAATTTTTGGTACCTGAATTTTCATAAAGAACCTGGTGGTACCTGAACTATTGTTCCGTTAGCCATTATAGTACCTACCGTTAAATATTTTGTTAAGTGCTGACGTGGCAAGGGTAAAAAAGTCATTTCATTTATTTTTAATTTAATATTATTATTTTTATTTTTTAACTATTTTCTTTCATATTTTTAATATTTTCTTAAGCTTATTTTAAACAATTATTTTTTTGGTGTATTTTTATTTTATAAATACTTGTGAGTTATTTTGAATAAATACTTAAAACGCAAAACAATTTGTGAACTTTGTATTTTACAATGAATTTGTGTAAATTATTATTGTGTTTATTATCTAGTTAAAACTTGATTTTTTTTTATTTCTCATTTTTGTGAGTTAACTTCAAGTTTATTTTCTTAGTTAAATATTTTTTATATCTTTTTATTTTATTTTTTTAACTATATCCTTTCATTTTTTAAATATTTTCTTAAACTTAGTTTATACAATTATTTTTTTGGTGTATTTGTATTTTATAAATATTTGTGAACTTTATATATTAAGTTTACAAAATACTAGTGGTTTATTGTTAACTCAGTGGTAACTAAGAAAATAAACTTCAAGTTAACACACAAAAATTAGAAATAAAATAAAAATCAAGTTTTAAATAGATAATAAACATAATAATAATTTACACAAATTCATTGTAAAATACAAAGTTCACAAATTATTTTGCGTTTTAAGAATCTATTCAAAATAACTCACAAGTATTTATAAAATAAAAATACACAAAAAAAATAATTGTATAAACTAAGCTTAAGAAAATATTAAAAAAATGAAAGAAAATAGTTAAAAAAAATTAAAAATTAAAAATAATGACTAGGCATGCCATGTCAGCACTTAACGGAATATTAACGGTATGTACTATAATGGCTAACGGAACAATAGTTCAGGTACCACCAGGTTCTTTATGAAAATTCAGGTACCAAAAATTGCATTTGGTGATAGTCCAGGTACCATATGAAAGTTTTTCCCTATTATAAGCTAGCTAGCATGCGGCATAATTTGGATGATAAAATTCTAAGTGATGGATCACTTTCTCCACTTGCTTTAGAGCTAGTTAGCATAAAGTGCAACTTAATTTGAATTTTCCACAACACTCACCACTCGATATATGGATCATTGTCCTGGCCCCATTGTTTGTATTACTTGAATGTATATGTTTGTTAATACAGTGTACATGTGAAAGATAGTCATACAATTGGGTACGTAGTTACGTACTCAAAGATGGTCCAAGACAATTAATGACACATGAATACGATCGACTTGCAAATTAACATTATTTATCACCCATAATTTTCACCATAAACTAAAACAAACAAGCAAATATAATACAAAGTTACAAACTAATTGATTAACTGGGTACGCACATTTTATTCTTATTGTGCCCATATATACTTGGGCACTTTAGAAATAAAGCGTATGCTTTCGCTTACAACTTATTTCACTGCCACATAGACAATGATAGGGCTTCTGACTTGGAAAGTACCATCATCCCACACCAAAGAAGCAGAGGCTAAACTTGACTTCTCCATTGGCCCTTTTATTGTGAGAGCAAATGATTTCTTCTGCCCAAGAGCTGTGAATGATATCACACTTGGATTCACACTAATTTTAAGTCCTAATGGAGCCGCTACTTTAGCTCTGTATGTGGAATTCGACAATCCAACATTAGTGACAGTCCTATGAAAAACCCCATTGACGAATTTCGGATCCTTGATGGAAAAAGCAAAAGAAGGATAGTTTAGGTCATTGACTGTTCCATTATTATGTTTTGGGCAGATAGTCTTGTCCCTTAGTTATGGCTTGCAATAGCTCGCCACTGTATCCCTGTGAACATAAAAATTTTACGCAGTCTTGTCCATCAAGGTCATATACCAAACCAGGATATGGAGCCCTAGATGGGTTTATTAGGCCAGCTCCATATGCAAATTCGGCTTCAGGGTTAACTCTGGCATTCATAGGTTTAGCTGCAAAAGAATAGAAATACGTGACATAGTTAAGTCTTTTTTTCTTAGTCTGATAGCTAATCTAATAATGTAAGATGTTATGTTGTTAGTCTGTAATTTTTTACAAATGCTTCGCAAAATTTTTGTCATACATAATCTACAATATTAATTGATTTACAATATGCTAGCAACATAACACCCGAGACTGTCCGCCAAGAGAAAATTATTTTTTGTATATTTATACAAACATACCGGTAGTGATGAGAGCCGATTGAATAGCAGCCGGTGACCATTTAGGGTGAAATGATTTGACGTATGCAGCTACGGCCGTAGCATGTGGGCATGCCATTGATGTCCCAGTCTCAAACTTGTATCCACCTAATCTGCCACCATCAATTGGAGGAGTTGCTGCTAGAATGTAAGTTCCTGGAGCTGCTAAATCTGGCTGCAACACCATAACGTACTTTTAATTAAATATATATTCTACTTCACCTGCAATCGAAAATAAATTTGCTCAACACCCAAGTGTGGATGGTGATAGAACTACTCTTTTATGTAGCCACATAACATCTAAATAAAAGGATAATTGTAGCACTCATATTGATGTGGTGAGCAAATTCGTTTCCCCTGCAATCTCATTCCTCATGCTAGAGCCTAAATATGCGATTAATATTATCATTACGAATTAAGTCACCTTGAGAATATTGGGAATGATCGGATTTGGACCCCTGGATGAGTAGGAGGGCACATATGGAGCCAATACATCATTAATCTCTTCACTGTTCCAAATAGTTGCAGTTGGGTTCCTATAAATAATCAAGATTAATTAGCATGCATATCCTATAACTATAACTATGAAGCTTCTTAATTAGTTACTTAATTAATGCATTATTGTGAGTTGGATATTCATATATATATATATATATATTAATTACCTTGTTGACTGTATATACTTGTAAATGTTGCTATTCTCTTCCAATCCAACGTAAGATACAGGCACATAACTAGGCTCAAGCACTTCGTCGCCAAATTTTTTGCCGGTCAAAACAACTGCAACTGCACCACCCATAATGGCCCCATTCCCGTCCATGCCATCACAAAGAACAATTTTACCTTTGATCAAATTTGCATCCATGCTGCCTTGCAAACAAGACCTGTAATTCATTTAGTAACATCAAATATTAAACAGGAATTCAAGATATATTTGAATGATACTTTTTTTTTATGAACTAATAATAAATCTAAATGTTTAACACATTACAAGGAGGATCCTCTTATACAAAACATATCGAATACATGGCAAATTAATGTTAAACTGGGGGGAATTATTACCCCAATTCCCTGTCTTGTACTAGCAAAACAGTTGGCTACTATATTTGCTTTCATAAAAATATGAGTACAAGCGATGGATATTAATGCTTACATCACACTTTGAGATGAGATAAGATCTTAAGATCATGGATAATAACTAGGGTTCCCTTCAACATATTGGACACAAATAATTATTAATCAAAAGATCAATACCAGCTCGAAGATGCGTCAGCACTTGTCGTATTGGGTGCGTCTCCACCATAAATTAAAGGATAGAATTTACCCTCGAGGCCATGTATGATTGGGTAAAGTCCCTATAGCAATTTGTATACAAAGTTACAAACAAATCTTTATTAGTTAGAGACGTAGAGATCGAAGTAATAATTGTGAGCATGAATTGGAGCTAGATTTAATTAATTACCTCATAGATTTTACCATTACCCAATTGAACCTTGGTGATGAACTGGCGGTTTATGGTGGTAGCAGCCACAGAAAGCAGCCATGGTGCATGGTTTGTCACAGTTTTTGGATCCGAACCTTCGTTTCCAGCGGCCGTGGAAACCAATATCCCTTTTTTGAAAGCGTGAAATGATCCAATGGCGGATACGTCATAGAAATAATCAACTGGAATCGACCCTCCCGTAGACATAGAGATAATATCAACACCATCAGCAATTGCATCATCAAATGCCGCTAGAGTGTCAGCATCGTCGCAACCGCCGCTGGCCCAACATGCTTTGTACACTGCAATACGTGCTGATGGCACCCCTCCTCTTGCTGTTCCCAGCCCTAAACCATATAGACTTGCCTTGCTCACTAAGTTCCCAGCTGCCGTTGATGTGGTGTGAGTTCCATGACCGTTTGAGTCTCTTGGAGACTCAACATCATTTTCGAAGGATCGAGATGCACGGTAATACCGTGCTCCAATGAGTTTACTATTGAGACCGATCAAAAGGTAACATCTTAATTAATAAATGATGACATGGATATTAGTATAAAGAGATCTCGGGAATTCTCTCAATCATATATTTTGCATGTTAGATTGTCATATTGTATATGCAATAATGATATGTACATATATCTGATAAGAGAACATTACGATAATTATCTTATATCAATCAATTAGTTAGCATACTTGTTACAAGTAAGGTTGCCATTGCCTTGACATTTGCCTTTCCATTTCTTGGGTGGTGGACCAAAACCAGCATCAGTAAAGCTGTACGACTCTGGCCAAATTCCGCTGTCAATCACCCCTACGATGATATCCCTTTCAAGTTTGCTTCTCTTCACTGTTTCCGGAAACCCAAGGAAGTTCCATGACTTTGTTGTTTTGACCTTACTCTGTTTACTTGGGAAGACAGACACTACACCATCCATTCCTGTACGTATATATATATACATTAATTACTTATACATGATTAATTGATTATCAGTACGTAGTAACAGTTATGCAAAGAAAAAGTACGGTTTTAGCAGTACCAGCCATTTTTTGTGCTTCTTGCTCAGTGAGCATTGCAGCAAATCCGTTGAAACTTCTCTTGTAGCTGTGAAGCAGCAGAGCTTCATGTTCAATATCATCGATATTGCTGCTGTCAACCACGTCCTGTAGCATGTTCAAATGAAGAGGTGGTAAGGGAACCTCGTTCTTTGGCTTGTCGCCCATATACACAATATAAGCCTGCATCCAATTGCAAGATCAAAGTCAAGTTATGATATGGTATTTTGTATAGAAAAATATGATAGCCAATTAAACTTTAATGTATTACTTGGGAGACTTACCTTTCGAGCATCCTGAGCAGCCGAGTGAGTAACATCAACAAGCAGCAGAGTACTGCAAATGAGGCAGAGAAGAAGGAGAAGCCATTGAAGAGACATAGTAATGTTACTATATATGGCGCTACAAGAACCTACAAAGTGTATTCATGCTCTCATCCATGAACTTCATCGTGTATTTATAGTAGGAATTGATCGATTAAAGTGAAAGTGCTCAATTCGGCTGATTATTTCAGATTGTATGGACGAAATTGAAGGAATAAACGTTGTTTTGTATTAATTTGTTTATTACTCTTCTAGTATATTATCCGACATGACGATTCATCTAGGGGATCCACTGATGCTTTGTTTCTTTCTTTTCATGGTCTGGATGTACTCTGGCATGGCCTCACTAGGTTCACATGAACCACATGTAGTAGTATCAAAGTAGAGGCATTCAAAGTAGAGGCATTTGAGTGGGAGAAATATGCTTTACAATGTTTTTTTTTTCGTTCCATGAACTTTTATAGTCTTCATGCAACATACTATTTGGTTAAGTAGGTTATTATTTTGAGGGGGCGAGGCCAGTGTTTCCGAGTCAATTAACATCACTTTTCCCTTTGGCGAAACAACAAAAAGATCGAAAAATAGAATCTCCATTTTTCTTCTTCTTTATTTTAGATAAACTAATAGATTCAAACTTAAAGTTTTATCTAACATTATCGATTAGGAGAGTAATTACTAGACTACTGGCTAATTGATAAATTCCCCTTGCATAATGGTTTTAAGTTGATGCCATTAGCGGAAACACTAAACCATATAGAATGACTTTCATTGCTTACTGAGTCCCTAGCTATACTGTTGATGCGGTATGGATTCCATGACCATGTTTCGTCTCCTAGAAGAGACTTCTTCGAAAAATCCGAGTGTCGTAATCAATGACCATTATAGTATATCTAATGGTAGAAAAATGCAACAAAATTAATTAAATAATATCAAACATTATATATATATAAAGATATAACATTATCACAAAAACTATTTCTGCTGTGTTGGTTGAGTACTTTGGTGTACAAGAGATCAAACAAGGTTTGATCCTCCTTGTTCAAACAAGCAAATAATTTGTGGTAATTTTGGGTGGAAGTCATTATTTTGGAAAATTTCAAAAAAAATCGGAAATTTAGGGAAATATCGGACGAAATCTTCTTGATATGTCAAGAAACTTTATGACACCTCAAAAATAAAAACTTTCGACGAAATTTCAGGAAAACTTTCGATTTTTCAGACCTTGATGGTAATAGTGATCCAGTAACTTTATTATTAATTCGGGTAAAAACCCAATATAGTACCCAAACTATTGCGAAAACCCTTTTCAGTACCTACAAATTTTTTTTACCCAAAATGGTACCTGAACTATTGTACATTTACACAAAATGGTACCTCCGTAACCCAAAATGGTACCTGAACTATTGATAATTACCCAACATGGTACCTGAACTATTGAGTCATTACCCAAAATGGTACCTGAACTATTGGCCATTACCCAAATTGGTATTTGACTTAACTACGGAGGTACCATTTTGAGTAATTGTACAATAGTTCAGGTACCATTTTGGGTAAAAAAAAAATTTGTAGGTACCAAAAAATACATTTCTCCATATATAGTTTGGGTACTATATTGGGTTTTTACCCTATTAATTCAAATCAGCGTATGTACCACCGATATATATTTTTATAGTAAGCATCGATAATATATATGCAAGTTGTATTGCCTTGTTGCCATTTCCTAAGAATTGCTTTGTTTTATTTTATTTTATTTTATTTTTTTCGTTTGGCTCTCTCTCTCTCTCTCTCTCTAGATTAGTCACCATTTACAATTTATCTTGCACAATAAACAAATCGATCCCACGACTCTTAGCTTCGGAGTTTCAATATTCAGAATATATATTAGCTAGAACACCCCATTACTTATGGGTACACATAAGCCAGACTCAAGACGGGCTTTTAATTAAGGGAGAATGATCACTTTGGTCACTGGACTTTGCCAAATTTGACACTTTGGTCTCTAAACTTTCGAAAATATCACTTTAGTCACTGAACTATTACACCGTCTATCACTTTAGTACATTTGTTAGTTTTTTCCGTTAAAACGACCTCTATCCATTAAATTCAGGGGTATTTTAGGAATGTAAGACCAAAAATTATTTCTCTGACTTGATTATGTATTTTTGAACTTGCAATTATTGCAAACATCTTTTTAAACTTCATATACAGTGATTTTGTTTACATTTGTTAAGAATTGTTTGCATTCAAACTAGTGAATGTTGATCTCAAAATGCCCTAAACGGGTGGGTAGACAAAAATGAGTGAAATCCTCTTTGAGATTTTTGATTGCGTAGACAAAAATGGATGAAATCCGAGGGAAATTTAGTCAAAAATGGAGGGATATTTGGGGTTGATAGAAAGTGAGTCAAAAAATTAATTTTTTGGTCGTATATCCCTAAAATACCCCTGAAATTAACGGAGAAATGTCGTTTTAACGGAAAAAACTAACGGAAGTACTAAAGTGATAGACGGTGTAATAGTTCAGTGACTAAAATGATATTTTCGAAAATTCAGTGACCAAAATATTAAATTTGTCAAAGTTCAATGACTAAAGTGACTATTCTCCCTTTAATTAAAATGTACGTTCATTGTCATAAAATTATGGCAAAAGTATTCCCAATTCCCCACCATCCACTTGCTTTCAATCAAACTTTACGTACATTGTGATAAAATCTGGCCAAAAATATTCCCAATTCCTATGCCACCATCGATTATTGTCCTTGTGATAATTTGTATGGTAGGTCATGCACTAAGGACAACTCCAACCATGAATAATTTCATGTTGGGAGTACCAAATTCAATATAACACCCCTTAACAACACTATTCATATAACACCTATTACATCTCCAACTAATGAAGAAATTTGGAGTAGAGGGAAGATGTTTTGGTGTGGAAAAATAGAAAGAAATGTGATAGTATTTATAGAGTTCAGTAAAACCACTGTAGCAAATGGATTTTTTTTATAATTTTTTCCTAAGTATATTATATTAAAAAGAATTGTGTGATTAATATCAGCCGTAGAATAAATTTTTGAACATTTTATAAACCGTCAGATGAGAGAATATTTTATTTTGTGTCAGTTTTTTTAATATATGTACAAAAAAATCTGGCCCGTTAATTTGGAATCTAGTGAATCCAAGCCGTTGGATTAATGACCTTTGGGTGGAGGGAAAAGGCCGCACGTGATGGGCTCTATGTTGTGTGCTGCTAGGCTTGCGCGTATGTGCGTGGAAGAATTCCAGCCCCTTTATTTGTCTTTTTCCGAGAGTAACAAATATACTCTGTCATGGTGAGTGGGTCATGATGCGCCAGCTGCCCTGGTCCCTTATCTCTAACGTAAGACACCCGAAAAATCTTATACAGAGAACTAGAAGATCTTGTGCTGGACCTTCTGGGTCTATTGATTAGTTTCTTTTTCTTTTCTTTTTTTGCTTCTTTGCTTCTTTGCTTTGGCCTTTTTTGGTTCCCATGTAACCTAAAAAACATGGGAGGCTAGGGGTAACCTTTCTGATTGGATCCAGTACACCATCAAAGATTCTACTGACCTACAAATTGACAAGTTCTTTATCTGCCTTTGGGTGATCTGGAAAGAAAGAAATAAGATTGTTTGGAATGAGGGCTGTTTCAACCCAACTTTCATGGCTACTTGGGCGTCTAACTATCTTGAGAGCTACCAGAAGCTCCACCCCACCAAGATTAAGTCCAAGAAGAGAGCTCCTGCCCTTTGGGAATGCCCTCCAAGTGGTAGATTGAAGATGAATATAGACGGAGCCTACAATATCGGGGCTGGTAATGGAGGGATGGGGGTCGTGGTTCGGGATGAGCACGGACAGTTTGTGGCTGCCCTAGCTAGGCACCTCCCTTATGCTTCTTCCGCCCTTCAGGTAGTGCTTGAGGCTTGCAGGACTGGTATGCTTATGGCTATCCACCAAGGTTGGTTTAAAATTGACATTGAATGCAATTACATGGAGCAAGTTGCGATGATGGATAACCCTTGTGAGGACAGATCATATGTTGGTTGTATTGTGGAAGATTGCAAAAAGTATAGGACTGCCTTTACTTCTTGTCAATTTGGTCACATTTGTCGTAAAGCAAATGGTGTAGCCCTTAGATTCGCGCACATTGCTAATTGGTCCGCTATGGATGAGTATTGGCTCGTTGAGTCACCTTCTATTATTGAAGATGTCCTCTACGAAGATTTTTGTAACCGTACTAGAGGTTTAGGCACTATGTCCCCCCTATATATAATCGTATTCATCTTTAATTTAAAAGTTCATTTTTCCCTCAAAAAAAAAAAACATGGGAGGCCCAGTGCTAGCCTGCTTTCAGTGGATGGTCTATGGCTGGGTTTGGGAAGCCTTATTAGCAGCTGGGCTTCTAAGTGAAGCACCTCTCATGCGTTTGGTAAATTGGAAAACACGGGCTTCTTGGGAAAGTTGGGGCTTTTTAAGACAAAAAGCCGAAACCCGTTGAAGGGTGCTTCTTCAGCTTAAGCTTTCGTAAATATTGTAGCGGCCAACACTGTTCATTAATGAAAATTTGATTTTTACCAATTTTATCCTCACTGACTTTCAAAAATTACAGTCATATTCTCTCATCTCTTCGTTAAAGAAGAGATTGGGTGCAGCGACGGCGTCGGCTTTCTGGGTTCGATGCTTGGGCGGCGCAGCTAGGATCTGCTTGATTGGATGGACTGGGCACACGGGTCATGAGATGCGGCGGTGTTCGATTGCAGCAGCAGGGAGTGGGTCGACGGCCGGCACGTGGCGGTGGTTGTTAATCCGAGCTGGGCTCGGCCACGGCGTTTGGGTTTGTGCGTGTGCGGCGTCGGATTGCAGAGAGGCGCAGCGGCACGGGAAGAGTGCTTGTGATGTGGCGCGGCCAGAGACGGCGGCGTTGAGCTTGTGGACGCCTTGGCTTGCCGTGATTGCAGGTATGGTGGGCTGCTGTCGGTGGTTTGAGTTTTGATTTCATTGTGGCTTTGTCAACTGTGTGGTGATGTGAGCTTGAAACTCAGGTTGGTGATGAATTGATGATACCTAGGGAGGTGCGCACAGAGGAGAGCAAGATTGCTTTGTGGTTGAAGCCATGGGTGGCCTGAGCGGCGACGACAGTTTGGGCATGGCGGCTTGGATTGTTGCAATCGGTGGTCTGGGCTTCATAGGTGCTTGTGGCATGGGGTGCAGATAACAATTGCAGACTGTTGTGAATTGTTTGATTGTGGACTGCCATGGTTTGTGTTTGTGAATGGAATTGCAGAGGGAACAGTTTGTGTTTGTGTTTGTGATTGTGTTTTGTAACTATTTGGAGACGATAATAGTTTATTAATTGAAATCTTTTTATGTTGAAAAGAATTTAAAGTTATTATTTGCTTATGCTAGATCAATTGATCTACGAAAATTATTAGGTCAAATATAACTTTTTTGTATAGAAAAATAAAATAAGCTAACCATAAAAGTCAATAAATTACATTACATTACCAAACAATTAGTTCAACATTATATCCATATTGGTCATTTTACAAACTTACAACACTTTCAAAAAGCCAGTTTACCAAACACTCTCTCCCTGCTTTTAATACTCACAGCACTTTCAAAAAGCCAGTTTACCAAACACTCAGCTGCTTTGCTTTACAGCCACTTATTTTCACAGCACAGCTAAAGCCAGCTTCACTTAAAAACTCAGCTTTACCAAACTGGCCCTATATCAACTCATAAAGGAGGTAACAACGTCCGATGCCTTTCCCTCAGCAAAACTATAATAATTGAGAGCAAAGGGCTTATTATACATATAATTAAGTAAAATTACTTGATGGGTGCATCACTGGATAAGTATATACTTGGGCACATCTATACCATATTACCCTAGCTACGTACCTCTTAAAATGCAACATATATAGACAACAATTCCTGTGCACACACAAAGCTTATGTAAACTTGTCGAGTAGCATCATAAACGAAACCAGCATAATGAACCCTAGAAGGGTTTATTAGCCCAGCTATATACGCAAATTCAACTTCTGAAATACGCAAACTTGTGATTGGAGGTGTTCAATATGAGATAATGGCTACAAACCGTGATGTATTTTAACCAAAGCGTGTGAAAAGTTACTAAAGGGTATTTTTGTGCATTCACTCTCTATTGTTGATGATCTTCTTCTGTTCTAACAAAAACAACAACACTCCTTATGGGAAATTGAAAGTGCTCTTTTGATTTGCTTTGATGAATGTTTCCTAAATCA
Organism: Rubus idaeus; assembly: GCA_030142095.1. Taxonomy (NCBI): domain Eukaryota; kingdom Viridiplantae; phylum Streptophyta; class Magnoliopsida; order Rosales; family Rosaceae; genus Rubus; species Rubus idaeus. Next base: position 4,711,551 of record CM057971.1, read on the forward strand.
AGAGTTGATCCTACATTTAGGCCTCGTTTGTTTTACGGATTTGAGGCTTGGGAACGGGAAAGTGTTTCCTTTCCCCTGTTTGGTAAGTGCAAGGAAGGGAAAGTAATTCCTCCTACAAGGAAAAATAGGTGGGAAATTGATTCCTTCCATCCTCCTTAGGAATTAGTTTCCCTTCTAATTTTTCAACATTAATTACACACATTCAACATTTATTACACCATTTTTATGAATAAATTATTGCTATTGACAATTATAAATACCAATTTTGGCTAAACTAATATTTATTTTTTGATTACTTTCTCATTGTTACCAAACAATGTGTAGTGAAATCTCATGTGAATTTTAGTTTTTCATGCCTAAGGAAAAAGAAAGGAATTGATTTCATTTCCTTTCCTTTCCTTTCCTTTCCGTGAACCAAACGAGACCTTATTAATGGAAAGAGTCAATAGATTTGCAGAACCGAATACTTTGGTTACACAAAGTAATCATAATTTTATCAAGTCTCAAAATTATACTTCTCGATTACATATATATATATATATAGATTGCTTAGTAGAAGAAGGAGCTTTGTCATCATTAATCTTACAGATCAAAACTACTTTGCTATATTTGGATATTTGACTCATAACCCAGATAGTATATATAATTAAAAAAAAGTCAATATTTGACTCTCTCCATTCTGAAGGTGGAACCTAGAACTAGGATAATGTTACCTTAATTCACTCATATTTTATCCCCGAACCCAAATGAAAATTAATTAGAACATGAAAATTGGCATGGTATTAATTTCTGGGATGAATACCCAGAACCCAAATGGAAAATTAGAACATAAAAATTGATGGCGACCCTGCTGGATCAATCTCGGCCGGAATTGGAATTAGAGATTCCAATAATGCAAGGAATTGGGGATTTCTGACTTGGATCCATGCCTAAGATCGAGGTCGTCTCCGCTTCTGGTCTCTCTTTTCTCTCGCAGAGCCTTGTTCGGGAAGTACGAGCTGGGGAAGCTCTTTGGCCGATCGCAGACACCTATCACGGAGTTTTTCGACGAACCAAATTGATCTGTAGATGGGAACCGCTTCACAACAAAGCGAAAGTATATCTTTCGATCGAGGGTAGTGCTATTGTCGTAGGTAAATCTGATTTTACTGGACGAAACAACCGAGTGGACTAACGGTTTAGACAATTTTAACGATGAATGGCCTATATCAACCAACAACGTGTTTCTGAAACGATTATGGCAGCACACCATGCGCTCATTATTGCTCTATGCGCATGGTGAACCAATCAAAACCAAACGTGAAACACAGTAATAATTAATGAGCAATTGAATTCATATAATGAGGCTATGAGGGTGGTGAACCAATGAGTTTTGATAATCGGTTCATATATTAATCTACTAACAAAGTTATATGCATGAAGCTGCGAATTTCAAAAATGTTTAAAATATGTAGAAAGTACTAAAATTGAAATTCAACATAATTGAGATACATTTCATTTAAATCTAACATTGAAAAACTTACACAATAATACTAACTTGTGATTTTAGTTTGCAAGTCTTCTTCAAGATGGTCAATTAAGCCTCTGCTAAAAAAGTAAAGTATTTATAAAGGATTCTACATCAAGAACTTTGAGAAAGGGCAGTCTCAGATCCAACAGCCACTCTTCAGAAGATATACTTTCAAGAGTTGGAGTCCTGCGGAAAGGTGCAAAGTATCGAGGATAGGACACCACACTTTTATTTGTCACCATTGATCTCTTCTGCCTTGCTGAAAAACTTTTCCCAGAAAGTGAATCATACAATTCACCCGGTCCATCTCTTTCCTGACTGCACCATTTCTTGTAGAAAACTGGATATTGGTAACAAAAAAATAATAATAATATAAAGGAATCAGTTCTAAATTATACATCAAAATATATGAATGTAAAAGAAAAAGGCAATAAGTATAAGAGAATGAAATCCAACGTACATATGGAAAAAACATACCGCCGCGGAATAATTTTAAAAGCTTCTTTTGTTGCATACGGTAACCCTGTCTTCGAATCATCAATTGATAGCCATAACCTATCAATGAATCAATAATCTTATCATCAATTGATAGGAAATTGGGGGCTCAGTGCTAGCCTGCTTTCAGTTTATGGTTTATATCAACTCATAAGGAGGTAACAACGATGCCAGGACCACTAATCGTTATATGAGAGTGAGAGATCTCCATAAAAACCCTAGTCGACATGGCTTGGGTATTCAATGATTCCCTATGGAATCATCATTATTGCTGGCTGGGTTCTCTCGTGCTGCAATCCAACGTCAACAGACATCGATGAGTTACACTCCTACTCTGCCAAAGAAGATGGCAGATCTGGGCGGCGGTGCAAATCTGATTTTTCTATTGGTGTCCAGTTGTTTGGTGCCATTAGTACTTGAAATATCTTCTCTTCTATGGATTAATTGCATGGTTCGGGTAAAGTTTTTGGCTCCTATGTTGGATTACCTTTTCTTTGGAGTTTTGTTATAGATTTCATGTTTGGGATCCCGGTGGAAAACATGATGGTTTGGCAGCCTTGGTATTCGAAGACGGCGACACTATTACTAGTGCGGCACTGCTAAAAATTAACTCAAGTCAGATTTGAATGTGTAGGCCGACCTATATAGGGTGCTGTTATGTATACGTGATAACGAAAAAGACATGTGCATGTCTATGTATTATAAGCTAGAAATCATGCGGCATAATTTGGGTGATAAAATTCTAAGTGATGGATCACTTTCTCCACTTGCTTTAGAGCTAGCTAGCATAAAGTGCAACTTAATTTGAATTTCCCACACCCCACCACTCACCACTCGATATATGGTTCATTGTCCTTGCTCCATTGTCTGTATTACTTGAATGTGTATGTATGTTGTGTCAATACAGTGTACATGTGAAGGATAGTCATACAATTGGGTACGTACTCAAAAATACCCCATGACAATTGATGACACATGAATAAGATCGACTTGCTAATTAACATAAATTGTCACCCATAATTTTCACCATAAACTAAAACAAACAATTAAGCAAATATAATACAAACTTGATTAACTAGGTACATACATTTTATTCTTGTTGTGCCCACATATACTTGGGCACTTTCCAAATTAAGCGTTTGCTTTCGCTTACAACTTAATACACATGCCACTTAATTAAACTTCCACAAAGACAACAATTGGGCTTCTGACTTGGAAAGCACCATCATCCCACACCAAAGAAGCAGAGGCTAAACTTGACTTCTCCATTGGCCCTTTTATTGTGAGAGCAAATGATTTCTTCTGCCCAAGAGCTGTGAATGATAGCACACTTGGATTCACACTAATTTTAAGTCCTAGTGGAGCCGCTACTTTAGCTCTGTATGTGGAATTCGACGATCCAACATTACTAACAGTCCTATGGAAAACCCCATTGACGAATTTCGGATCCTTGATGGAAAGTGCAAAAGAAGGATAGTTTAGGTCATTGACTGTTCCATTATTAGGTTTTGGGCAGCTAGTCTTGTCCCCAGTTATGGTTTGCAATAGCTTACCATTGTATCCCTGTGAACACAAAAAATTTATATAGTCTTGTCCATCAAGATCATATACCAAACCAGGATATGGAGCCCTAGATGGGTTTATTAGACCAGCTCCGTATGCCAATTCGGCTTCAGGGTTAACTCTGGCATTCATAGGTTTAGCTGTAAAAGAATAAAAATACACGATGTGATTAGGTCTTTTTTTCTTAGTCCGATAGCTAATCTAATAATCTAAGATGTTATGTTGTTAGTCTGCAATTTTTTACAGATACTTCTCAAAATTACTGTCATACATAATCAACAATATTAATTGATTCACAATACGCTGGCAACATAACACCCGAGACTATCCGCCAAGAGAAAACTATTCTTTGTATATTTATACAAACATACCGGTAGTGATGAGAGCCGATTGAATAGCAGCCGGTGACCATTTAGGGTGAAATGATTTGACGTATGCAGCTACGGCCGTAGCATGCGGGCACGCCATTGATGTCCCAGTTTCAAATTTGTATCCACCATCCATCGGAGGAACTGCTGCTAGAATGTAAGTTCCTGGAGCTGCTAAATCTGGCTGCAAGGCCATAACATACGTACTGCTAAACATATGTTCTACTTCAACTGCAATCTCGTTAATTCCTCTAGCTAGAGCCTAAATATATATGCAATTAAGACTACCATTATGAATTAAGTCACCTTGAGAATGTTGGGAATGATTGGATTTGGACCTCTGGATGAGTAGGAGGGCACATATGGAGCCAACACATCATTAATCTCTTCAGCTTTCCAAATAGTTGCAGTTGGGTTCCTAGATATAAAAATCAAGATTAATTAGCACATATCCTATAAATATGACGATCAAGCTTCTTAATTAGTTATTTAATTAATGAATTATTGTGAGTTGGATATTCATATATATTAATTACCTTGTTGATTTTATGTATTTGTAAATGTTGCTATTCTCTTCCAATCCAACATAAGATGCAGGCACAGAAAGAGGTTCAAGCACATCGGGATCGTTGGCGACTTTTTTGCCGGTCAAAACAACTCCAACTGCACCACCAAAAATGGCCCCATCCCCGGCCCCATCTTGGGGGCCATCACAAAGAACAATTTTACCTTTGATCAAATTTGGATCTATGCTGCCTAGCAAACAAAGCCTGTAATTCATTTAGTAACATCAAATATCAAACATGAATACAGGATATATGCGAATGAATATTTAATTTCATTTTCATGAACTGATAATAAATCTAAATGTTTAACACATTACAAGGAGGATCCTCTTATACAAAACATATCAAATACATGGCAAATCTTAAACTGGAGGGGGGAAATTATTACCCCAATTCCCTGTCTTCTTCTACTAGCAAAACAGTTAGCTACTATATTTGCTTTCACAAAAACATGAGTAAAAGCGATGAATATTAATGCTAACATCACACTTTGAGATGTGATAAAATCTTAAGATCATGGATAATAACTAGGGTTCCCTTCAACATATTGAACACAAATAATTATTAATTAAGTTAGAAACGATATTTTTCCTAGCTTAATAAATCTTTTATTGAGTCCTAATTCGAAAATCAATACCTCGAGGCAGACGCTTCAGCACCTTTTGCGGGTGTGTCTCCACCATAAATTAAAGGATAGAATTTACCCTTGAGGTCATGTATGTTTGGTAAAAGTCCCTAGCAATTTGTATACAAACAAATCTTTATTAGTTAGAGAAGTAGAGAAGTAATAATTGTGAGCAGAAATTGGTAGCTAGATTTAATTAATTACCTCATAGATTTTACCGTTACCCAATTGAACTTTGGTGATGAACTGGCGGTTTATGGTGGTAGCAGCCACAGAAAGCTGCCATGGTGCATGGTTTGACACGGATTTTGGTCCCGGACCTTCGTTACCAGCGGCCATGGAAACCAATATCCCTTTTCTGACAGCGTGAAACGATCCAATGGCATGAACGTCTTTGAGATAATCATCTGGAATGTCACCTCCTAAAGAAGTAGAGATTATATCAACACCGTCAGCAATCGCATCATCAAATGCCGCTAGAACATCAACATCGTCACAATTAGGTTCGGTGTCCCAGCATGCTTTGTACACCGCAATATGAGCTGATGACACCCCTCCTCTTGCTGTTCCCGACCCTAAACCGAGTAGACTTACCTTGCTCACTAAGTTCCCAGCCGCCGTTGATGCGCAGTGGGTTCCATGACCATTTGAGTCTCTTGGAGACTCAAAATCATCTCCGAAGGATCGAGAAGCACGGTAATACCGTGCTCCAATGAGTTTACTGTTGAGACCGATAAAGGGTAACATTTTATTAAATGATGACAGAGATATTAGTATAAAGAGAAGACTCTTATCATATTGTAAATATATAAATTAATATCAGAGCACTAATGACGAGAAATTAATGTTGATAAATCTTTTTATCCATATATATTGGTGAAAATCTAGCCTGATATGCAATTATGACCATTGATTATGACATGCACATATATCTGATAAGAGATCTTATATCGATCAATTACTTAATTAATTAGCATACTTGTTACAAGTAAGGTTGCCATTGCCCTGACATTGCCCTTTCCATTTCTTGGGTGGTGGACCAAAACCAACATCACTAAAGCTGTTCGACTCTGGCCAAATTCCGCTGTCAATCACCCCTACGATGATATCCTTTTCAAGTTTGCTTCTCTTCACTGTTTCTGGAAACCCAAGGAAGTTCCATGACTTTGTTGTTTTGACCTTACTCTGTTTACTTGGGAAGACAGACACTACACCATCCATTCCTGTACGTATATATATATATACATTAATTACTTATACATGATTAATTGATTATCAGTAGTAATAGTTATGCAAAGAAAAAGTACGGTTTTAGCAGTACCAGCCATTTTTTGTGCTTCTTGCTCTGTGAGCATTGCAGCAAAACCGTTGAAACTTCTCTTGTAGCTGTGAAGCAGCAGAGCTTCATGTTCAATATCATCGATATTGCTGCTGTCAACTACGTCTTGTAGCATGTTCAAATGAAGAGGTGATAAGGGAACCTCGTTCTTTGGCTTGTCGCCCATATACACAATATAAGCCTGCATCCGATTGCAAGATCAAAGTTAAGTCATGATCTGGTATTTTGCATTGAAATAATATATGATAGCCAATTAAACTTTAATGTATTACTTTGGAGACTTACCTTTCGAGCATCCTGAGCAGCCGAGTGAGTAACATCAACAAGCAGCAGAGTACTGCAAATGAGGCTGAGAAGGAGAAGCCATTGAAGAGACATGGTAATGTTACTATATATGGCGCTACAAGAACCTACAAAGTGTATTCATGCTCTTATCCATGAACTTCATCGAGTATTTATAGTAGGAATTGATCGATTAAAGTGAAAGTGCTCCTCTCATTAAAAATAATAATATTCTTTTTACTACTTATAGCTACGTCACCAGTTACATCAATTCGGCTGATTATTTCAGATTGTATGGACGAAACTGAAGGAAATAAACGTTGTTTTGTATTAATTTGTTTCTTACTCTTCTAGTATATTATCCGACATGACGATTCAGCTAGGGCATCCACTAATGCTTTGTTGTTTTTTTTCATGACCTGGATGTACTTTGGCATGGCCTCACTAGCCCACTAGGTTCACATGAACCACATGCAGTATCAAAGTAGAGTCATTTGAGTTGGAGAAATATGCTTTCCAATGTTTGTTTTTTTTTTCGTTCCATGAACTTTTATAGTCTTCATGCAACATACTATTTGGTTAAGTGGGTGATTAATTTGAGGGGGAGAGGCCAGTGTTTCCGAGTCAATTAACATCACTTTTCCCCTTGGCGAAACAACAAAAAGATCGAAAAATATAATTTCCATTTTTCTTCTTCTTTTATTTTGGATAAACTAATGGATTCAAACTTAGGTTTCATCTAACATTATCGATCAGGAGAGTAATTACTAGATGCTACTGACTAATTGATAAACTCCCCTAGCTTGCATAATGATCTTAAGTTGATGTCATTAGTGGATACACTAAACCATATACATCGACTTTCATTGCTTACTAATTAAAGTCCCTAGCTATCCACCGTTGATGCGGTATGGATTCCATGACCACGTTTCGTCTCCTAGAAGAGACTTCTTCGAAAAATCCGTAAGTGTGGTAATAGTGATCCAGTGACTTTATTATTAATTCAAATCAAGCGTACGTATATGATCACAATGATAATATATATGCATGTTGTATTGCATTGTGATAAAATTAGGGCAAAAGTATTCCCAATTCCCACCATCAATTTCCTTCCAATAAAACTGTACGTACATTGTGATAAGGTTCCATATATGGTTACACAGCTTCTGATCTTGTTGATCCCGGTCGGTTACTGTTTGCATTATTTTGGTATTAATTGTATTCTTTCTTCTTTTGTTTTTTAGTTTTCGCAGGTGGTCCCCACCCCTAAGGATGAGACTAATCGCGCTCGGGGTTCGCCCCCTCCCCTGAGTCTTTTATCCAAGACAGGATTCGAACCTCAGACCTATTACCAGTATCTGAGCAGCGTCCGCCTGTTCATGGAGGCCAAGGCTTGCCAACCCGACCACACCACATGGGTAGTATTAATTGTATTCTTGTGCACACACAATGACACAAAGCTTTAACCCCCCGCACGAAACCAGAATTCCACCCCGCTCAAGCAGCCCCCGTATCTCCGAGTTTTCCGGTTTGTCTATTGCAAATTCAAAAATACTACAATTTTCTCAGGCAGGTTCAACCCCTACCCTCTTGTGAGACTCAAGCCTCAACCACCAAGACAAATTCCTCCTTATAATATATATACATAACATAATATTTATTAGTTTCTAATGATATTCTTTTCTCCTCTCAAATCTCTCTCTTTTTTAATCTTTTTTTTCTTTCTTTCCCCTCTCACAGCTGCTTTCCAGCCTTTCCTCTCTCTTGTTCTCTCCTCTCACAACTCTCCATTTCTTTCTTCCTCATATCAGATCTCCTTTTCTTTTTTTCCTCTTCTCCCATTTCTTTTCTCTGTTCTTCGTTTCTTCCTTCTCTATTTTTCTTCTTTCTTCTCCCTCACTTCAAGACCTCAATCCACAAATTCCAAATTAGCACTTGCCCATCGATTTATTCACCCATACTGAAGCGTTACACAAAAAACTCATAGTTGATTTAGACAATGATCAAACAGTTATTGGGTTTATCTAACACATTGATGTGTTTTTCTCATATGTTTTTCTTTGCTTTAGATTGTTTTCTTGAGATCTATAATTTACTCTATTCTCTCTTTTTCTCCCTCATGGTATACAATATAAATAGAGCAAAGAGATGATGGTTTGTGGGAAAACGAAAATTACGAAGATGGTTTAGATTTGGTTTATCATGTGACGGTGCAGGGTTTAAAATTGGGAAGAAAAGTGCTGGAGACGGTTGGAGCTGAAAAGCGTCGGTTCCTTACCGAGGCCAGCCCTATATAAACTTGTCGAGCAGCATCATAAACGAAACTAGGATAATGAACCCCAGAAGGGTTTATTAGCCCAGCTTCGTACGCAAATTCAGCTTCTGAACTAAGTTTGGCTAATTATTTAACAGCATTGTGCAAATTATATGGATGAAATTTAAAGGAATGTAATGGACCATTGTTGTTTTGTTTTGTTTCAATTATATACCCAAAAGTGGCTAATTGCTTCACATCACCGTACGTGCAAATTATATGGATGAAATTTAAAGGAAATTGATGGACCATATATTGTTTTTTGGTTTGTTTCTTATATAGTGTTCTGTTCATTCACAAATGCTTCTCGTTTTACTTTTTATGGCTCTCGACCCCAATACCAAAGTGAAGCATTTGTGTCGGAGAATATGCTCTGCGCATGCTATGTATCTTTTTACTTTTACGTACTAGGTAGAAGTATAGAAGCTGATTGAGAAGCATCAACTTTTTCCTATATATCAACAACGTGTTTCTGAAACGATTATGGCAGCACACCATGCGGGCGCTCATTATTGCGTTATGTGCACGATGAACCCAATCAAAACCAAACGTGAAACACAATGTAATAATTAATGAGCGATTGAATTCATATAATTAATGAGGCCACGAGGGTGGTGATGAACCAATCGGTTTTGATAATCATATAAATGGTTCATATATTATAATTAATGTATGAGTTGACATATTTAGTTTAGTTTGGATTGGTTCATCAACCTCAATTGAATTCAAAACCGATTTTCTAACAAGTTGGATTCAGTTCAGTGTTACACACTATCAATTTTGTAGTTGTTTCCAGGCTGAACTCAATAACAATTAATTATGAGAGAATCAAAGTCATTATGATTGATAATTAGAATTAAAGCTTGAGCGTTTGAAAGATGAAATGTGAGTAAATATGCGAATTATGAGATTATCATATGCGAAAAAAAATTGGTTCATGATCTTTTAGGAGCTAATTTTCAGCTGTAGACAGACAAAATCTCGAACTGTCTTTCCCGGTTCGTTTGGTGCTGGGGGATCAGTAACAACGTGTTATTTTTGTATGAGAGCTACACTACGCCTTGTCGTCCTATTGGTCGTTTACGCAAACACTCCGAATTGCGCTCTTCATTTCCCACGTGAAAGGCCGTTTTAAGTGCATTTTCATCCATTTTCTGTTTCTTCTCATTGGCTTCGAAAAATGCCTCCTTTTTTTTATTCTTCATTTTCTTCATCTTCTTCTCCGTTTCCTCGAATTTCTTCAATGCAAAAACACCGCCAACAAAACACAACATTCAAATCCCAATAATCATTCTTTATCACCATTCTGCACACCATTGCTTTATGGTTAGTCGATCTCCCTTCGATTCTTCTTTTATTACTCTCCGTTTGTTAAACATTGGTAAAGGAAAATGCTTTTCGATCAAATATTGCTATTATGATTGTTGATGGATTTTTTCTTCTTTTTTTCCTTGGTACTTTGGGGGAATTGGACCTGGTCTGGGGTGGTGTAAGGAGTAGAACGTATGTCGTACAAGGTGGATCACGAATATGATTACCTCTTCAAAATTGTGTTGATTGGAGATTCAGGTGTCAGAACATTCTTTCCAGATTTTCGAGGAATGAGTTTTGTTTGGAGTCCAAGTCCACCATTGGAGTTGAATTTGCAACTAGGACATTGCAGGTCGGTTTGTGTCAAGTTTGGTGCTTTTAGATACTATTCTGTATTTTTAAGGTTTGGCCGGTATTGTTCCTATTGTGAAAGAATGATAATAGGAGAGTGATTCCTTGTGTAAAAGGAATGTGCGTGGTTTAGAATTCTATATTTTTTGTGTTAGTTTTTAGGATTTGCTGGCCTCAGTTCAAAAAAACTCGAGGTCCATGCAATAGTATGTCTAAACCACATTAAAAAAAAAACTCGAGCTTCTCTGCCAACATCGATCAGTCCCATTTATCAAATTCTTCGATAAAACAGACTATGGAGTAACAATATGCTTCTAGCTAAAGCTTTGCACTTACGATGAGGTGGTGGTGGTGGTGGCCGGTGGTGGAACTCGGCAGTACTCCCGCCTTTTGGAATATTATAGTTTTCTTGGCCGCCATAGTAGATTGGCGAGTTAAAGTAGCAAGGTGGATCCACACCTTCATTATTTTGATACATATATGGAACCCTTGCTGCTGCCTCGAGTAGTGTTACTCTTATTATCTGAAAAACCTGAATTTCTTTCTCTCCCCGGTCCCTAATAAAATAATAATAATAAAAAAGCCGCAGTCTAATTAATCACTCTCAGACTCCACAAAATTAAAAGGATTGTAAGCTAATATAAATTGATCTATAAGATATTGTACGTACCGTGGATGGTGGTAGTGGGAAAATAGAGCCAAACAAAGATGATGAAGAAGCGCGCTGAAGAGGATGAGTCCTTAGAACCAAAGAGACAAGATTCGTCGTAGATGAAGAAGAAGAAGAGCCATGGCTATGGCTGCTTGTACCGCCTAGCTACTTGCTTCTTGTTCTGATCCATAGCAAGTTAGGTCGTTACTACTCTGCTTATTTCTTTGTCAGGAAACGGACGACTTTAACTACTCTCTACTTCTTCTTTTTTTGGCTAGGAACTACTCTATCCTTTGATCGTTGATAGTTATCTCTTTAACGACCCGGCCAGAATGGCATCTCGCGGGACCCATGCAAACGTTGATGAAGGTGTTATCTTCCAATGGAGCATGAGCTCAAGCAGCCCGACTGATGGATGTCATTCCACCTGTTACACAATGTGGTAATGTGGACTTTAGAACGTTGTGGGATATATATGTCTCACCACTAGTAAATGGTTATAGACTAAGATATTAGTTGGGCTTCTGCACCCAACAGATGGTCCAAATACCTCAATTTCCAAAAAAAAAAAAAAAGACCCAGCCAAAAGAAATCTCTTTGTCCCATCATTTGGACCCAATTGTGACCTATGATAGTGACGAATTCTGATCCTATTGTGTTAAGGCCCAGTCCATTTTGATATATATATTTTTAAACCCTAAATCTTGAAAAAAAAAAAAAACTTGTTGTCGACCCACCTTGGTATGTACTTGAAGGCTAGCCAGTAGCCAATTTGCAAGAAGTTGAAAGAACCACTTGTTTACTCCTTCTCGTTTTAAGAATATACGTACGTATATCATACTGTGTGATATACATATTCAAGCACTTTGGATTGTCACCTTATGATTGTTTTAAAATTAATTATACAAACAGCTAGCTAGCTGATCTTAGTCTTAAATCTTAACTGGCCCTTGGGACTTGGGAGACTGAAAGTATCAGCCAGACTTATTTGGTCGCATATTTTTCACGATCGACATGAATATATACATGCGGCATGATTTGGATGATAAAGTATCAGACTTATTTGATAACGAAAAAGACATCTGCATGTCCAAGTATTATAAGCTAGCTAGCATGCGGCATAATTTGGATGATAAAATTCCAAGTGATCGATCACTTTCTCCACTCGCTTTAGAGCTACCTAGCATAAAGTTCCAACTTGTTATAAAACTAGAGTATTACCTATAGAGGAAGAAGATAAACAACTAGATAGAGAGATATAGATGAATTGTGTGTAGAGAAGATGGGGTGAATTTATTCATGAGTAACCCTCTATTTATAGAGGTGAAATGTAGTACAATTACAAGTGTGTCCTCATGACTTATTTACATAAATATCCACCCTTATATAAGTATTTACAACACTCCCCCTTGGATATTTTATGTCAATAGTAGTCTCGGATATGCGCTTCTAAGTTGCCTCGTTAAAACCTTGCCAGGTAATAAAAACCCTGTGGGACAAAAACAACCCTGGTCGAAGGAAAAAGAGTACAACGCGCGTGAATGTGAAGTGCCACATCAAATTCTCGATAGTAGGTGAAGTCGTCTCATCAAAGATAAAGATGTGCCTCATTAAAAACTTTGTCAGGTAACAAAACCCAGTGAGACAAAATAACCCTGGACGAAGGATAAAAGAGTACACGATAGTCAAGTGTGTATGCTTCAGGATACTCCCCCTGACATTGACTCCCCCTGAGATCTATATAGTAGATAATTCAGATAATCTTCGCAAACCAATACCTCGAATATGCTTTTCGAAAGTAGATTTTGGTAGTGACTTGGTGAAGAGGTCTGCAAGATTGTCCTGAGATCGAATTTGCTTGACTTCAATTTCCTGATGCTCCTGTTGTTGTTTATTGAAGAAGAATTTTGGTGCAATATGTTTGGTGTTGTCTCCTTTGATGAAACCTGTCTTCATTTGCTCGATACAAGCTGCATTATCCTCGTAGACAATAGTAGGTTCATCAATGGCGGAATTCAGTCCACATGAACTTCGAATATGCTTGTTAACGCCTCTTAACCATATACATTCACGAACTGCTTCGTGAAGAGCAAGAATCTCGGCATGATTTGAAGAGGTGGCAACAAGAGTCTGTTTTGTAGACCTCCAAGATATTGCAGTATTCCCAATGGTAAAGACATAACCAGTTTGGGAACGAGCCAGTGTGGGTCTGATAGATATCCAGCATCAGCAAACCCAACAAGGCGAGCATCGTTCAGAGGATCAGAGGGGTTTGATCCATTCTTCGATGTATAGGGATAAAATAAGCCCATATCCGTTGTACCTCTAAGATAGCGGAAAATGTCTTTTATGCCATTCCAGTGGCGGCGTGTTGGCGCAGAGCTATATCTAGCTAATAAATTCACAGCAAATGAGATGTCTGGTCTAGTACATTGAGCCAAGTACAATAATGCGCCTATTGCACTTAAATATGGGACTTCTGGTTCCAATATCTCTTCGTTATCGTCAGCGGGACGGAACGGGTCCTTTTTAGGATCTAGGCTGCGAACGATCATGGGTGTGCTTGAAGGCTTCGCTTTATTCTCATTAAAGCGCCTTAACATCTTCTGGATGTAATTCGATTGGTGGACCAAGATTCCATTTGCACGATGCTCGAGTTCCAGGCCAAGACAGAAATTCGTTCTGCCAAGATCTTTCATCTCGAATTCTGACTTTAGATGCTTAGCGATTTCTTTAATCTCTTCAGGAGTACCAATTAAATTCATGTCATCTACATAAACCGCCACAATAGCAAACCCGGAACTTGATTTCTTGATAAATACGCATGGGCATAAATCATTATTCACATATCCCATTCTGATCAAATATTCACTTAGACGGTTATACCACATCCGTCCGGATTGTTTCAATCCATATAATGAACGTCTCAAACGAATTGAGAGTGTATGTCGTGGTCTGGAGCTATTTGAATCAGGTATTTTAAGTCCTTCAGGAACTTTCATATATATCTCTGTATCAAGATCCCCATAGAGATATGCTGTGACCACATCCATAAGCTGCATACTCAGTTTTTCGGAAACTACCAAACTGATAAGGTAGCGGAACGTTATGACGTCCATTACTGGAGAATATGTCTCCTCGTAATCAATCCCAGGGCGTTGAGAAAATCCTTGCGCTACTAGACGAGCCTTGTATCTCACAATCTCGTTCTTCTCATTACGCTTCCTTACAAATACCCATTTAAACCCTACAGGTTTAAGATGGTGAGGTGTGGGGACGACAGGCCCAAACACCTTCCTTTTTGTCAAGGAATCTAATTCGACCTGTATTGCTTCTTTCCATTTTGGCCAGTCATCTCTACGTTGGCATTCATCAACGGAGCGAGGTTCGATGTTATCGCTAGTTATGATTTCGGTAGCTACCGCAAATATAAATACATCATCGATGATAATTTCATTTCGATTCCATATCTCACATAAACATGCATGATTTATTGAGATTTCTCTATTCTCGGGAATGGGTTCAGATGTTGGAGCGTCCCCCAACGCCGTCTCTTCCAGGACAGGCCCATAATCCGGAACTATCTCGTGAGATTGATCGGTTGAGATTACAATGTCAAGAGGATTCACTTGTGCCAAATTTGCCCTCTTCCGAGGGTAAGAATCCTTCGAACCAAGCGGTCTACCTCGCTTCTGGGCAGGGACATATGACTGGTTAGCCGCCATGGCCGTACATCGCCCATCTGGGACAACATGTCCTGCTGGGACGTTGCATCCTTCAGAGATGGCTTTGCGTCCTACTGGGACGTCTATTCTTGCAGGCATGTTTGCAGCAGGTATATGTGATCTCGTCACTTTAGCTAGATCAGAGAAAGCGTCTGGCATATTATTAGCTATATTCTGTAGATCTAAGATTCTCCGCACTTCATTATCACATTGTGCGGTTCGGGGATCGAGATGAGACATAGTGGAGATATTCCACGTCAATTCACGTCGTTCATCAGGAACGGTAACGTTATTATCTCCCCCTAACGGCGGGAAAACTGTCTCATCAAAGTGACAATCCGCAAATCTTGCGGTAAGGAGATCGCCTGTCAAGGGCTCTAAAAACGTATAAGGATGGAGTTCATAAGCATATGCATCCCTGAGGCTTGTACGGGGGCATGGCCGTAAGCCAATAGTAAAGGAAGCCGCAGTGCTGTAACGGAATAGTTGGTACTGCCTAAACAAAGCTGCAGTAAGATGCATACCCCGCAGAAACCGAAGCTTAGTGCATTACCAAGGTTCGAGATCTTTGTAATCTCTTAATGAACGTTCGGAGTTTTGGGTGTGAACATGGGAAGAATGTTCAAGTTAATCCCAAGGGACATGCATAATCTCAAAGATTGATGTAAACTCTCCGGCTATAAGTCTTATGGACTTTATGGGTAATCGGGTGGTGGCCCTTAATTTAATGTGGGCTAAGAGTTTAGCAAAAACAGCTTTCTTGTGGACAATAGTGTAACATGTGACCACCTTGTCGATGCATCAACCAAACCATGAAATATTTAAAGGTCCGCATGGTGGTTGGTAGTCCCAATATCCGTATCTTTGAAATAGGGGCTTACTAGTTTTGCTATGATGGTCTAGTATTCATTTTTCCCAAGAGCAAGCTTGGCTAGTGTTACTAAACACAGATCCTTATTAGTAAGGGGATGCCCGTGTGATGAATTCAGTATACGGCGCATTATGCTTTGACCTGGATGTCCCAAACGGTCATGCCATAACAAGTAACTGCTCGGATTAGTTAGCTTCTGGCTAACTATGTGATTTACCTCAATCGTTCTTATTGTGGTCATATAGAGACCATTTGAGAGACTTTTCAATTTTTCCAATGTACGCTTCTGGCCGTACAAGTTGGAGGTTATGCAAAGATATTCCACTCCTTTTTCTTCAGTAGTTTCAACATGATATTTGTTGGCTCGAATATCCTTAAAACTCAATAACGTTCTTCTAGAACGTGGAGAGTATAAGGCCTCATTAATGGTAAATTCAGTACCATTAGACAACATAATTTGGGCTTTACCATAGCCCTCTATCAGATTGGATTGCCCTGATATAGTTGTCACAGAGGTATGAGTAGGCAATAAATTTGAAAAATATTTTCGATCTCGGAGTATGGTGTGCGTTGTAGCACTATCAACCAGACAATAAACTTCTCCACAAGTCATGCCTATTCATAAATTGAATTCAATGGGTCACATGTATGAAGATAAATAGCTATATTGAACTCAATAATATTCGAATACAACCAAACTTCAAATAAAACGACAATCCAAAGATAATTCAAAAATAGACATGAAAACACACCAAAACATAATTCGAAAGTGAAAACAAGAAAACACACCAAAACACACCAAATGAAAAATATGGAATAAGATCTTGATCATATCTATGTTTTTTAATCATCGAAGTCCAGTGGCAGCCTGGAAATCTGTGATCTCTAGTGTGGTATCTGTAGGAATTGATTCTTCAACAAAATTGGTCTCCCGAGTTCCACGACTCGCGTGATATTCTCTTATAGCTGTCGTGCACAGTGCAGACAATGACTCCACCACACGAACAGTCATTGTTCGGGGGGGCGTGTTCCTCTCTTGGTCTTGAAAAGGTACACGGTTTCCACCACGTGGCTTGCCAGGGCGGGGTTTCGGGCCTGACAAAGGGCCTCGAAGGGCCATTCTGGCCCGGGGGGGTTTGCCCCTGTTGGCCTGCGCAGGGGTCCTTCGAGTTGTCTCTCTATAATTGTGTTCTTTTCAGAGGTCATTTTGTAAAGGTGTGTGTAGCGTCCCCCGGCTCTTCTGAAATTTTCCTTAGTCCTTTGTGTTACAGCCAATTTTCGTTCGGTCCTCCGTTTTCTATCGTGCACCTGTTTTCTCTTTGCAGGTCACGCCATTAGGCACCAGGTGCACTAAGTAAATAGTTAGTAGTAAGCTAATGCGTAGAAGACTACTAAGTGGTGGTCCGATCAGTCTATAGTGTTTTATGAATGTTTAGTGTGAGTGGTTATTCGTTTTTATATTTATGGTGGTATGGATAAAAGTAGGTAAGTACAGGGGTCAACAGTTCAAATTTTGGGGTTCAATTGGTCCAATGTTATAGACTTTCATCAATAAAAAGTGTGAATAAAATAAAATAAAGTGCATAAATGTATTTCTTGGGTTTGTTAGGTTGAAGTCTAATTTGAAAGCCTTATACTTTACCCTTATATAATTGCAGATTAGTCAATAACGAGGTTTTTAAAAGGCATATATATACTCTGTTAAGTGGGATGTCCAGTTCAAACCCCTGGAAGGCTTTACATTTTTCTTTGTTGAGGGACAAATAGGGGTAAAAGTAGCAAGGGTGTATAGGTTTTGGGAGTGTAGTGCAAAGTAAGTAGGAGGGGCACGCTATAAAAAGGGCTTGCTACAGTACTCATGTATCAGCAGGTATAGGCGTAAATACTTGCAATTTCATATTGCTTAAAGATAGTTTGGCCTAAAGTAAGCGTTACGAAAGTGTAGGCCCGTTATCTTTAAAGAAAAGAGGGGAGCCGTATAATACGTTAAAGTAAGTAGTATTGTTAAGACCTTATACGTTAAAGTAAAGTTAGGGCATTATCGTTAAAGTAAGTATTGTTAAAGAGTTCGTGTAGGTTATCGTTAAAGTAAGTGTTGTTGAATTTAAGTGGGGCATAAACAGTCTTGGGGTAATGGGTTTGGGGGTTTGTCTTGGTGGTTAAGCTCTGCTTTTCAAATCCCCTTAGTTTACCACCTAATGCCCCCGTTTGGTGCCTGGCCCGGTACTAGTTACGTGTGCCGTTATATGTGAGATACGGGTAGTCAAAAGCTACTCTAAATCCTCCAAAGTATCTGTTGGGTTCGGCTTTAAGTACACTTTAGCCAGAGAAGTCTAATGACCCCAAAAGCTATGTTCCGCCTTTTTGTCAGCGCCCAGTTATGGTCCTTTTGCCTATCCATGTGTCCCCAAAGCTGGACCCCTTGCTTCGGTCTTGATGGAAAAAGCAAAGAGGTTTAGGTCTTGAGTTCCATTATGTTTTGCGTAGTCTTGTCCCTAGTTATGGTTGCAATAGCTCGTCACTGTTCCTGTGCATAAATTTGTAGTGCCTCAAGGTCTATCCAAACCAGTAGGCCCTAGGGTTTATTAGCCTCCTAGCAACCAGGGTAACTGGCTCAAGGTTTAGTCAAAGATAGAATAGTACAGTTAGTTTCTAGTCGAGCTATCTAATATTAAGTGTATGTTGTAGTATGCTTTTACGTCCGCAAAATACTTATACAGTTACACACAATACGCTAGCACACGCCGCCAATCAAAGTCTGTTTATCAACTGTAGTGTAGGCGTTGAATAGAGCAGTGATTAATAATACGACCGCAGCACCTACCCCCGGCAGAGCGGCTAAGCCATCTTATTAAAATTTTCTCCTCTAAAAGTGTATTATATAATAAAAAGGGCGGTGTCCATAGTAGGTAATAAACTCAGAAAGTAAATAAATAAATCTTTTAAAAGTAAAATAAAACCACCCCTAAAAAAAAAACCCTAAATTCACTCCAATATACTAACTATAAAGTACCTCCCTAATAGTTTATTCTGCTTTAAAATAAATATGCATTAACTACTTCAAGTCCTTAGTTGGTCGTTTGGCTGGTAGGAGGTATGCTACTCTTTTCTGTCCAATAGTGAGGGGTTCCTTATAATAAGAATTATCCTATAACTATAACGTCAAGGTCTTAATTAGTTACTAATTAATCATTATTGTAGTTGGTATTCATATATATATATATATATATATATATATTAATTACCTTGTTGACTGTATATACTTAAAATTGATAGTCTTCCATCCAACTAAGATACAGGCAGATAACTAGCTCAAGCTCGTCGCCATTTTTTTGGTCAAAAAACAATGACCACCCATAAGCCTCATCCGTCTACCTCCAAAACAATTTTACCTTTGATCAAATTTGCATCTATGCTGCCTTGCAAACAAGACCTGTAATCCATTTAGTAACATCAAATGTTAAACAGGAATTCAAGATATATTTGAATGATACTTTTTTTTTATGAACTAATAATAAATCTAAATGTTTAACACATTACAAGGAGGATCCTCTTATACAAAACATATCAAATACATGGCAAATGTTAAACTGGAGGGGGGAAATTATGAGAGATTCTCTAGTGAGTATCACTTTAATGAGTATCACTTGAGAACTTTTCTATTAGACATACTTTTTTATTACAGATCGACAAATCAACAGTTCAATATTTAGATATTCATGAGTAGATCACTTCTAAAAACTTTCAAAAAAATTTGAAATCGTTAAGGTACTGAATTAGACCAAATAAATGAACGAACCAAATCTTTCAATTTTGAACAATTCATATTCATAAATGGTAATTACAATTACATATGACTTAACAGTTGGCTACTATATTTACTTTCATAAAAATATGAGTACAAGCGATGGATATTAATGCTAACATCACACTTTGAGATGAGATAAGATCTTAAGATCATGGATAATAACTAGGGTTCCCTTCAACATATTGAACACAAATAATTATATATTTATCAGAAGATCAATACCCGCTCGAAGAGGCGTTAGCACTTGTCGTATTGGGTGCGTCTCCACCATAAATTAAAGGATAGAATTTACCCTCGAGGCCATGTATGTTTGGTAAAAGTCCCTACAACAATTTGTATACAAACAAATCTTTGTTAGTTAGAGACGTAGAGAAGTAATAATTGTGAGCATGAATTGGAGCTAGATTTAATTAATTACCTCATATATTTTACCATTACCCAATTGAACCTTGGTGATGAACTGGCGGTTTATGGTGGTAGCAGCCACAGAAAGCAGCCATGGTGCATGGTTTGTCACAGTTTTTGGATCCGAACCTTCGTTTCCAGCGGCCGTGGAAACCAATATCCCTTTTCTGAAAGCGTGAAATGATCCAATGGCGGATACGTCATAGAAATAATCAACTGGAATCGACCCTCCCGTAGACATAGAGATAATATCAACACCATCAGCAATCGCATCATCAAATGCCGCTAGAGTATCAACATCGTCACAACTGCCGCTGCCCCAGCATGCTTTGTACACTGCAATACGTGCTGATGGCACTCCTCCTCTTGCCGTTCCCAGCCCTAAACCAAATAGACTTGCCTTGCTCACCAAGTTCCCAGCTGCCGTTGATGCGCAGTGGGTTCCATGACTGAAAGTGTCTCTTGGAGACTCAATTTCATCTTCGAAGGATCGAGAAGCACGGTAATATCGTGCTCCAATTATTTTACTGTTGAGGCCGATCAAGGGTAACATCTTAATAAATGATGACATAAATAGTAGTATAAAGAGAATTCTCTTAATTATATATTTCCATGTTAAGTTGTGGTATTGTAAATAAATTAATACCAGAGCACTAATGACGAGAAATGTTATATCTTTTGATTGATGAAAATCTTGCCTTATATGCAATTATGACATGCACATATATTTGATAAGAGAACATTACGATAATTATCTTATATCGATCAATTAGTTAGCATACTTGTTACAAGTAAAGTTGCCATTGCCTTGACATTTGCCTTTCCATTTCTTGGGTGGTGGACCAAAACCAGCATCAGTAAAGCTGTACGACTCTGGCCAAATTCCGCTGTCAATCACCCCTACGATGATATCCCTTTCAAGTTTGCTTCTCTTCACTGTTTCCGGAAACCCAAGGAAGTTCCATGACTTTGTTGTTTTGACCTTACTCTGTTTACTTGGGAAGACAGACACTACACCATTCATTCCTGTACGTATATATATATACATTAATTACTTATACATGATTAATTGATTATCAGTACGTAGTAACAGTTATGCAAAGAAAAAGTACGGTTTTAGCAGTACCAGCCATTTTTTGTGCTTCTTGCTCAGTGAGCATTGCAGCAAATCCGTTGAAACTTCTCTTGTAGCTGTGAAGCAGCAGAGCTTCATGTTCAATATCATCGATATTGCTGCTGTCAACCACGTCCTGTAGCATGTTCAAATGAAGAGGTGGTAAGGGAACCTCGTTCTTTGGCTTGTCGCCCATATACACAATATAAGCCTGCATCCGATTGGAAGATCAAAGTCAAGTCATGATCTGGTATTTTGTATAGAAGTATATGATAGCCCATTAAACTTTAATGTATTACTTTGGAGACTTACCTTTCGAGCATCCCGAGCAGCCGAGTGAGTAACATCAACAAGCAGCAGAGTACTGCAAATGACCCAGAGAAGGAGAAGCCATTGAAGAGACATAGTAGTGTTACTATATATGGCGCTACAAGAACCTACAAAGTGCATTCGATCATGCTCTCATCCATGACCTTCATCGTTTATTTATAGTAGGAATTGATTGATTAAAGTGAAAGTGGTCCTCTCATTAAAAATAATAATATTCTTTTTGCTACGTCACCAGTTACATCAAGTATATTATCCGACATTGTTTGGACGAAATTGAAGGATATAAACGTTGTTTTGTATTTTTGTTTCTTACTCTTCTCGTATATTATCCGACATGACGAATTTTTTTTGTGTGCCAATTATCTGACATGACGATTCAGGTAGGGCATCCACTAATGCTTTGTTACTTTCTTTCATGGTCTGGATGTACTTTGGCATGGCCTCATTAGGTTCACATGAACCACATGTAGTATCAAAGTAGAGGCTTTGAGTGGGAGAAATATGTTTACATGTTTGTTCTAGAGTTTAAATGTAATAGTGTTAGTGCTTATTATTAATTCAAATCCATATATTTTTTATAATAATATATATTTTGTTGCTTGTTCAATTGCATTTTTATAAGTTTGTTTCATTTTTTTCTTTTTTTCGTTTGGCTTTAATACCTTTTGTTTTTTGAAGTGTTTTGGTTCATAACTTCATAATCTCTCTCTCTCTCTCTCTCAACGTTAATTACTATGTAAAAGGGAAGCCAATAAATTAGTCACTGTTTACATGCTAGACAAGCTAACAACGAGCTAGAACATTAATGTTCTATACAAAAAAAAAAGTGAATCCTGTAGTCTAATTCTTCGCATGATCGTAAAACATTCCAATTTCCCTAAACCGCTATATGCACAATCGCAAATAAGAAAAAGCAATCCACCGAATCGTAGAAGTCATCGATAATTACCACCCTTATACAAGGTTCATCCCATCCATTGTCTTGTCCGATAGTAAAATGCCCATAGTATACCGTTGGAAGGGCCATGACTGTTGTTTTATTTATCGGTATCTCCTATGTGGAAATTAAAATATTCACCAAGTACCCGCAAGTGCAAAGCATATCAAATAGAATCATAAGTTAACAGAAAAAGTTTTGTCATCCATTCATATACCATATTGGCAATAAATAAAAAAAGTTGAACAAACCTAGATTTTACTTAAAAAAGTCCAAAACCAATAACAAGCCAACCCACTCACGATCCAATTTAATCCCCAAGCAATCCTCCCATTATAAAAAACTACAATTAGATTGAAAATAAATAAATAAAAACTATACTAAAAAGTTGTAAAACAATACTTAATTTACATAAAGTTACCCCACAACTACACTTACCAGGTTTCCACTTATAGTACAAAATATTTAGCTTACAATACAAAAGTTTTACTACACGAATTAACGTCTTCTCAACCTTCTAATTATTTGATTTAGAACTGCAAAAGACACTATTGTAGGGGTGAGCCCTCAATAGGAAAAAATTTTATTAAATAAACTAAATTTGCAAAATATAAGTTATCAAATAACACTAATCATTAATAATGAAATTGATCAGAATGTCAAATGAATCGTTATTACCGTTACCATAAAAAACAAACACGTCCCATACGTGTATTTTACCAAAGGTGACCCTAAATGTTTCGTATATATAATCTAAACCGTAACCATTCAATCCACCTATTTATTTTGTTAGTCTCTTGCTTTTCCTCCCTCCCTCCCGATTACCTGTGCATTCATCTTAGCTAACAGGGTAAAGTATCAACTCCAAAACCTTTTCATAAATCCATTTTCTATCATCACTCCTCTATAACAATCCCACTATACCTCAGTCATACATATGTATGTCATTGCAATTAAGTAAAATAAACACACTCACATTTAAGTTAAAAATTATCAATACCAAGCAAGTCATAATCCAAAGTGTACATTAAAACCCAGTCTACCTTGATTCAACCTAATTTCTATATTAGCTCCTTGATTTTAGTGTCTTGACAAAACTTACACAAGTCCTATAAATACAAACATTTTACACTATACTTTATAGCAAAACTAACTAAAACTTCAGACCTACAACCTTTATACGAAAAAAAGATCGTTAGAAATAAAACTACCAAATACGACCCCAAGAAAGTTGAAAAGTAAAGCACAAATCCCCACAAAAAACAGATAAATATTAAGATCAACAAAAAACAATAGAAAAAAAAAGAGAATAAGAATAAAAATAATAAAAAACAATAAACTATAAAAATATAAAATAAAAATATAAAAAAACCTTATACTAACAACACTCCCTACCTTTCTCCCATAAATCTCATATATAAGCTTTGTCTAAAAACATATATGTATAAACCAAAGAATCAAATAATAAAATCAAACAGCTACGTTCTTGGATGTTTCATGGCAGTAGGACAATCCTCAAAATCCCAACTTCCTAAACATTAATCAAAGAGAAAACTCAGCCCATAATCTTATAGAGCTCGGAGAGCTGATCGATTTTGTTACCTGGTTCGAACCAAACCTTCGCCGGAGTCGCCGGAAATTGCAGAAAACTCGCCGGATTCTATGGCCTTTCTCCTTTCGATTCTCTCTCTACAGATCTCTATTTGACAAGCTACAAACACAGACAAACTCAACTAATCGAGACGAAGCTATTGGTATAAATTTTTCGCTGTGAGGTGGCCAGAGGAGAAAGTTGGGTTCGGTTGTGAGGCGGTGAGGCAGTGAGGAGGAGGAGGAAATTGCACGGGTTCTTGAAGTTTCCAAATTGATCTTGGATAATTATACCTTTCCTTAATTAGCTTCAATGAACTGGATCAAATGGTGAGTTGATCTACGGCTCACAATGCTCCAGCTAATTTTCCATTTCCAAAAATAATTCCTTAACCTCAAACTTCTAAATTTCAAAACAAATAGCCCGAACCTCTGAAAAATTCTTCGAAAAATACTACGAACTTATAATGACGTATACTTTTCTATTAAGACCTCAAAAATAAAATTTAAACAAATTTCAAAATTCAAGATCTCACACCACATGTGGAGCACAAAAATCTTGAAACAAGCAAAAGGACATTATGTAAAATATACAACTATATGAGCTGAGCTACTCACAAAGGAAGCTAGATCATCAGAAGTCAACATTTTAGCAAGACCAAAATCACCTACAATAGATGTGAATAATTAGAGTGAAGTCAGAGAAAATTCTTGATTTTTAGTGTTTAGGGAAGCAAATCAGTAATTCTAAACATGTATATCAACTAATCTCTGCTTAACACTGAACACTGACCTTGACATCATGGTGAAGAATATGGTTTGCATGCAAGTAATCAAGCACTGGCTCAATGCTAGCTCAATTTATGGTTTATATCAACTCATAAGAAGCTAATAACGATGCCAGAACCACTAATCGTTCTATATATGAGAGTGAGAGTTCTCCACAAAATTCCTAGCTGACATGATTTGGGTATTCAATGATTCCCTATAGAATTACCATTATTGATGGCTGGGTTTTCTCGTGTTGCAATCCAACGTAGACAGACATCGATGAGTTACATTCCTACTTTGCCAAAGGAGATGGCAGATTTGGGCGGCGGTGCAAATCTGATTTTCCTACTGGCGTCCAGTTGTTTGGTGCCCTTAGTACTTGAGATATCTTCTCTTCTATGAATTGCATGATTCAGGCATAGTCTTTGGCTCCTATGTTGGATTACCTTTTCTTTGGAGTTTTGTTATAGATTTCATGTTTGGGATCCCGATGGAAAATATGGTGGTTTGGCAGTCTTAGTATTCCAAGACGGCGACTCTATTGTTGGTGGGGCGCTGCTAAAAATTAACCCAAGTCCGATTTGGTTTTTTTATTTGGGTCAATTTAATTTCTTGTTTAAGAATAAACATGATTAGTTGTGCAAGTTTAGACTATAATTTTACTTTATCTTTTCATGGGTCCTCCTTGAGTTAGATTGGATGTATTGATCTTAATAGCAACACTTACCAAAATTTTTCTGTTGGAGCTATCGATTGCTGACAGCAGTAATGCACAGTGTATATATTGTTCTAGGTTTCAAATCATCGATTAGAGTTCTAAGTTTAAACTCATCGATTAGATCACTTGTGTGGTCTGTAATGCTCATTCTTATTATGCACATGTTAAGGATTGTAATCCTCTATTGATTAATAAAATTTATATTTTTTCTCAAAAAAAGAATAACGATGTCAGGACACAAATAAGTCCTTGTTAAATTATCCCACATAATGATTATGTTCATTCACAAATGCTTCTCGTTTTACTTTTATGGCTCTCGTATCGAAGTGAAGCATTTGTGTCGGAGAATATGGATATGTATCTTTTTACTTTCATGTACTAGGTAGAAGTATAGAAGCCGATTGATGGGTGATGCTTCAATGCTCGGGGTAGAGACGTTTGGGGAATAGGGGGTGCATTTGCATGGAGGGTCGCAATAGTAGGGTGCTGATGCGTGCTTTTCCACGCGCCAAAATTGATACGCGCAAAAATGCTCGTCAAAATAAAAGAATGTATTTATATACATACAAATCCTTGCAACCAATAAAAATGTCGATGAATAGTATAACGGGAAGCAAGGGTCATTACCCACAGATGATTGTTTTATTTGTTAATCTATGTCACGAAAATTAAATAAACTATACAACAAATTTATTTACAAATATACAATATATACAAAATGTTTTTCGGTTTTTAGAGGTTTTTGAAAACAAAAAATTAATAAAAGAAAATATTTTTGGATTTTTGGTTTTTAAAATAAAAGTAACTAGGAATTAAAATCTACCACCGAAAATCATGCTCACATATTGTGTTTCTATCTAATTTCTTCTATTTCTAGATGAAGATGCTCAGGTTAGCTCGGTATGCTTGAACGTAACCTATTACCACTTTCTTACTTTGTATGTTAAGAGAGAAAACGTTCTACCCTTAACGTATTTCCTAACGGTCTCGTAAAGGCCCTAACGTGCAGTCTAAAAACTAAATTTAAAGCATGAATCATTAAGTTTCAAAAGGGTTTGAATCATCACAAGGCATCACAAATACTGGTGTTGTCTTGCTTATCCTAGGAACCAAGTTACATGCTAATCGTAGTTAACAAGTGTCACTCTAGAACATGTGAGGAATCTTATTTAACAAGAAGCAGGCATCACACATTCATAACTATAGAACCATAACATGCTTACTAAGTATGCACCCAAAGCAAACATATTAGAAATTCACCACTGACATAAACAGTAAAATGGTTCTCATCCAAAGATAAAATTGATTAAATAAAATGCCACAACATGTTCGCAATTAAAACAGGGCTTCAAACAATTCCAATTTATTACACAAATATTTACACAATAACATTTCCCAAATTTATTCACACAAAAATTAAATAAATTAAAATTAAAAAAAATAAATATAATAATTAAACAGTTTGGGAAATGTCCATTATAAAAATTGACACTTGTGTCGGGAGGTGGAGACTCAACTCGTGTGGGTGAAGAGGCGCCTCGCGCAGTGGAGGGCTATCGTATCCATGAAATGAATCGAGTATAGGTGGCAGCATTTTGAAAATATGTATTTGGATGTGGCGGGGGCCCATTTCAGTTGGACTTTGGATATTTCGGGGCCCAAATCGGTTGGGCTTGGATGGGTGTCCAAATCAGTTGGACAGTGGGCTGAGGTCATTGGGCTTGCTCATTGACTTGGTCAACAGGCCCAAAGTTATTATCTTTTCTTTCTTTTTCTTTTTTTTGTTTTGGCCCAAACCCGGTTTTAACCATTTCTTTTCTCTCGAGTTGAAAAGTCAACTCTTTTCTCTCTATTCATTCCGTGCAGCTTCTTCCTTTCTATTTTTCTTTGTTTTCTTCAGTTCTTTCTCATAGAGTAGAGAGAGGGAGATCGAGGGTTCAGGAGAAGAGCAAGAGATTGACGTCTGGGCTGTGCGGCGGCGCAGAGGGAACTGGCGGTGCGGCGTGGGAGAAGTTGGATCGCTGGCAGATTAGCGAGCACGGCAGTGAGAGATTGGAGAGCACGGGCTCGATGGCGGCGCTGGTGATGGTGAGAAGCTCCGGTGAGCTTGAGCATGATGCGGCCATGGAAGCTGCGAGATAGTTGGGTCCCCGGAGTCAAGGACGACGCCAGAGCTGAACTGGGCTTTGCGGCGGCGTCTTGGCTTCAATTGCAGCGGTAGTTTGGGATTAGAGACGGTGGACGGCAGAGGCGCGGGCTAGGAAGCCGGCGGTGCTAGCTTGCTGATCTGTGATGTTGTGATGAATTTGTGATTGCTTGATTTGCAGATTGCCATGACAGAGGGTATGGTGAAGTGATGAAATTTGAGGCTTTGGTGTTGTGGAATTTCAGAGGCTGTGATGGAAGGAGAGATTGACCAAGGTGTGATCGGCAGAGGAGATTGTGATATGGATTCCCAGAGCAATTGAGGCCGGCTTGAAGGTGATTGGCGAATTGATTGTTGTTCATGTTGAATTGCAGGTGACTAAGTAGACTGTGAGTGAATTTGGTGAAGATGAAGAGCTGAATTGGTGGATTGAAAGCTTAGGCTCGTGACAGATTGAGATTGCAGTGGTGATTGGAACTGGAATGGTTGTGCTTGCCTTGAATGATGCCCTTAAGGAGGTGAGAAAGGCAAGGCAGCAACGAAGTGCTCTGGAATCCAAGGAGGGTTGTCGGCAATGGTGGTGTCGGCAACGACGACCTGCAAAAATGTCAAAAAGCAGGAAAATAAATTTCAAAACAAGCCAAAGGGCTTTTCGGTGAAAGAAGAAAATAAATAAATAAAAGAAAAAGAAATAATAAATAAAATAAACTAAAACAAATAGAAAAATATAAATATGGGAAAATAAAATGGTTGTTTAAACTTCGCCACCGTCTGCAGTGGTTGCGCCTCTTATTGTGGTGGTTCGCCGGTATATGTCGGGATTCGAAACAGTTTTCGAAATCTTTGTACAATATCTGTAATCCACTTTCAAAGAATGACCGGTGTCATTTTGACGTCTGAAAAGTTACGGTTGACTTTTCGGAATTGCGCTGAAAACTTCCAAAATACACATTTTTGTGCAAATAATCATTTTTCTCATATTTTCCCTATTAACACGAAAACACATATTAAATAGACAAATAGGCTTTCGGAAAAGTCTAATCCAAGTAATTAAAGACGCTTTAAGTGCGTATTTACGCACTTATCAGGTGCACTCATCCAACGGTCATGGGTGCTCGAACATAGCATGTTCGGCAGTTCGGGCGATGGCAAAATTTCGCTAATTGAGAAGCATCAACAAGGTATTTCTGAAATGATTATGATAGCACACAATGTGCTCATTATTGCTTTATGCGCATGATGAACCAATCAAAACCAAATGTGCATTAACACAAAGTATTGGTATATTTAATGTGTTGGCATTCCTAAACAAACGTTGATTGATTGGGAGTGTAAACAACCTATGTCACTTTGAAGTAAGTGGATTTACATGGTAAGTATGTGATTGTGATCTCTTTAAATGAATATGATTTTCTTAACAAAATCCTTGATTTTATTTTGTTTACGAAAATCCTTTCCCGCTGCATTTATTAATGGTATTTGAATCCTAATTGATTTAGGATCTTTTCAGTAAAGTCATTTATTATTTTATTTCTTAATTGACAATCTTTTTTACAAAGATATTTTCTTATGAAGTCAATTAGGGTTGGGTCTTTTAAAGTGAGGGGAAGTCTTTTGACTCCTACATAAACTGCTCGGCAAAGACAATGAGGTGTGGCTTTGAAGGCTAGAGATTATTGCTCATCTCTTGTTTCGCTGCGTTTGTATGAAAGGATAAAAAGTCTAGTTGGTTTTCTTAATTCGCTTGCACATGTGAAGTGAATCCTTGATTGAAAGATTATCTTATTCTCTCGCGACCAGTAGAAAAGTATTGAAGATAGATGGACATGATGCAGCCCCAGAAGAAGGCGTTGGTGAGAAGAAGACTCAAGACAGACACATAGACTAAGGCTGCTAGTTGTAATGGTAATTGTGGTTTACCTTGGTTTGTAAGAGTTTCATCTAAACTTCTCATAGTGGATTGATCATTTTTCTGAGCTCGTGCCTCGCAGTGTTTTTTCCTCAAGTTTGAGGTTTTCAGTTCGTCAACATATTGGTGTGTTCTTTGCTGTTTTCGTTTTTCCAAAACACTGATATTGATACTATCACTTCAATCCCAAATATAAAAAACGCTCATTCTAATATTTACACAAAGTAATAACTAATGAGCAATTGAATTCATATAATGAGGCCATGAGGGTGGTGAACCAATCGGTTTTGATAATCATATAAATGGTTCTTCCGTTGATATATTATAATGTATGAGTTGACATATTTAGTTTGGATTGGATTGGTTCATCAACCTCAATTGAATTCAAAACCGATTTTCTAACAAGTTCGATTCAGTTCAGTGTTACACATCATCAATTTTGTAGTTATTTCTAAGTTGAACTCAATAATAATTAATTGAGCGAATCAGAGTCATTATGATGAAATGTGAGTAAATATGCGAATTATAGGATTCTTGATTGATTATCATATGGGAAAACGAATTGGTTCATGATCTTTTCGGAGCCAATTTTCTGCTGTAGACAGACAAAATCTCGAACTGTCTTTCCCGGTTCGTATTGTGCTGGGGGGATCAGTAACGACGTGTTGTTTTGTATGAGAGCTACACTACGCCTTGTCGTTCTGTTGGTCGTTTACGCAAACACTCCGAATTGCGCTCGTCATTTCCCACGTGAAAGGCCGTTTTAAGTGCATTTTCATCCGTTTTCTGTTTCTTCTCATTGGCTTCGAAAAATGCCTCCTTTTTTTTCTTCTTCATCTTCATCTTCTTCTTCTCCGTTTCCTCAAATTTCTTCAATGCAAAAACACCGCCAACAAAACACAACATTCAAATCCCTATAATCATTATTTATCACCATTCTGCACACCATTGTTTTATGGTTAGTCTCCCTTCGATTCTTCTTTTATTACTCTCCGTTTGTTAAACATTGGTAAAGCAAAATGCTTTTCGATCAAATATTGCTATTATGATTGTTGATGGATTTTTTCTCCTTTTTTTTCTTGGTACTTTGGGTGAATTGAATCTGGCAGGTCTGGGGTGGTGTAAGGAGTAGAACATATGGCGTACAAGGTGGATCACGAATATGATTACCTCTTCAAAATTGTGTTGATTGGAGATTCGGGTGTCGGAAAATCGAACATTCTTTCCAGATTTACGAGGAATGAGTTTTGTTTGGAGTCCAAGTCCACCATTGGAGTTGAATTTGCAACTAGGACATTGCAGGTCGGTTTGTTTGGATATCGATCATTTCAAGTTTGGTGCTTTTAGATAGTATTCTGTATTTTTAAAGTTTGGTTTTGTTCCTATATATTGTGAAAGAATGATAATACGAGAGTGATTCCTTGTGTTAAATGAATGTGGTTTAGAATTCTATATTTTTTTGTGTTAGTTTTTAGGATTTGCTGGCCTTGGTTCAAAAAAACTCAATCGAGGTCCATGCAATAGTCTGAGTTTCTAACAGAACTTATGGTGGCATTAATAGAATGTCAATGTCAAAGAATGTCAGGACTATAAAGAGAAGGTGGTTGTTTTAAAGAGTGTCAAACCATGTATGATATGCAACTCTTAATGCATTAACTGCATAATGATTTATGTCTATCTTAAGTCCCCATCTTCATACAACAGGTCCTTTACTCTTAATGCATTAACTGCATAATGATTTTTCCTCCTTAATCGATTAGCATTTCCATGAATAGTGCCATGCCTCTTCTCATAAGTGGTCTTGTGTACTCTATACTTATTAACACATCATAGTATTTACTGTAAATTTATCATGTTATTCTAATGTAGGTAGAGGGGAAGACAGTGAAAGCACAAATATGGGACACGGCAGGGCAAGAGAGGTACCGAGCCATAACCAGTGCTTACTACAGAGGTGCTGTTGGTGCTTTATTGGTGTATGACATTACCAAAAGGCAAACATTTGACAATGTGACGAGGTGGCTCCGCGAACTGAGAGATCATGCGGACTCAAATATTGTCATAATGATGGCCGGTAACAAATCTGACCTGAATCACCTGAGAGCCGTCCCAGCAGAAGATGCTCAACTCTTGGCTGAGAAGGAAGGTCTCTCATTTTTAGAAACTTCAGCGTTGGAGGCCTTTAATGTTGAGAATGCATTTCAGACTATTTTGTTGGATATTTACCACATAATAAGCAAGAAGGCACTAGCAGCACAGGAGGCAGTTTCCACCACCGGACTTCCTCAAGGAACTACCATCAACGTTGCAAATCTATCGGGTGACGTGAATAAGAAAACTTGTTGCTCTAACTAAGAACGTGTCACTATAAAAGGAAAGGAAAAGGAGAAGTAGGCGTATACAATTTTGGTTTTTGTTTACAGAAATGGGGGCTACATTTTAGCTTCTTGTCATGTATTTACTTCTAGAGGCTAAAGCGAAAGAGCAGGCCGGTTTTAGTTGATCATAGTAGAAGATCAACACGACAGCCTTCGCTGTCTCTAATGTTTTGCACTGGTACCTGGAAGTATGGGAGCCCAATCAGGGTTTCTCTCAGTATAGGCAAAGATTAGATGAAACAATCATTGCAAGTGTAGTTTCATATTGTTGTTACTTTTATTCTATTTGATATTGTGAATGTTTGTACTTAATTGATACTGCAATAAATCTTTCCATGTATTTTTTTATGTTTGTAATTTCTTCTGCCAAGAAAAATAAAACTAAAAGATAGAGAATTAAGCTTATTCATCTCAATCATGTATCACACAACTAAAGATGGGCTGCGGATTTGATGCCTAATAGAAATGCTTGTATAATGAAGGGGCCTAATTTGAGTCAAAATAGTTGATGAAATTGCTTCAAAGCTTTTCCAGTTAATCCTGATTACGTTAATTTAATGATAATAAAGAATCCTGAACCTTTATTATAGCCAAGGCAGCATTCTATTATTAAACACTACAATAGTACAATTACAGATCCCAAACTCTTTTTTTTGGTTCTTGCTCACGATCTGCCCAAATACTTTGAATATATACCTTCAAATCCTAGCTAGACTTCAATCATTAATATGCTCCAACAGAGAAATCCACCACAATATTTGAGTTGACAAAAACACATCAAGACTTGTAGAAATCCTCTTTTCTTTTGCAGCTGTTCTCTTTATCTTAAATTTGATGGAAAAAAAAAGAAGAAACAGAGGAGGCCAACTTCATCTATGTAAACCAGTATAATAACAATGTACTTGGCCTTAAAAAATTAGGCCACCTATGTTTAACATAAACACAAGAAGCTTCTTAAGAATCTACAAAAAAGGAAAAGGATTATTGGGCACAACTTCTACACTGAGTGGCTGTGGAATCTAAGAATATGAAGGAGATCAGTTTAACACTATAGTTATACTATTTGATATGTTAGATTACTGGTTAAACCTTGATTAACAAAATTAATAATACATGGGAATCGAATCCTATAAGGCTATCACCTATAAATAGTCTTAGCATTTTGAGATTTGTTTTCTTTCCAAAGCATATCAGGCTGGAGTGCTGGACAAACCAGGTGCTCATTCAAACAGCATCCTTTTAAACTAAACTATCATATAGTTTCGAGCTTTTTCAAACATTCACTGCTAGCTATAGTAGCCTAGCACTGTCCAAAAAAGAGAAAATAGATTAATTCTATTAGTAGCTACTAGCTAGCAGTCAAAATTTATAAGTTGGACCAGTTCACCTGTTGCTCATAGTTTTATGGTACAGTGTAATTGGTCATCAGTTCTTTATTTTGCATATACTAATTTTTCTTGGATGCTTGGAAGTGGGAATGTTGCTTAGGAATTTGAAGAAAGAAGCTAGGTAATAAAAAAAAGTAGAGTAGGCAGAAATGCGAGTGTGATTCTTTTTAAAACGTTTAGATATATTACTGGCATCAGTAACTAAATGTAGAGTGTAACAAAATTGCTTTCATATGAAACTAATGAACCTAAGCACGTATCTACCCCAGTATTGTATCCCCCAGCTATAAAAGCAGTGAAAAGAAAGCACAACTTCACCACAAAAAAAATGCCCCCCCCCCCCCACCCCCCCCCCTCCCCCCCTCCACTTGACCCCAAAACTTCTAAGTTCTAAACAGACTGTGAATCCTTCCTTCTTTCATTGGCATTACCAAAGATGGAGCTCCAAGAAGTCCAAAAGAGATCAAAAATATCAGGTGGAGAAACAAGAAGGGAAGAAGAGAATTTGGTTCATGATTCATCTATAGATTACAAAGGAAGAGTTCCTCTACGTGCTTCAACCGGCGTTTGGAAAGCTTCTCTCTTTATCATCAGTAAGTCTATCTATGCTCATAGCTTAGCCGACTCTTAACATTTCATTACTCTTCTTTCAAGTTCGGATTATGGCATTATGCTCAGTGTTTATCTTCTTTGAAATTTTCTTAGTTTTAATAAATTCCTTAAGGAACCCTTTTTTTTGGGGTTTAAAACCGAAAAAAAGGGGGCCTCCTTCCCAACAAATTTGGGGCCCCTTTTTGTTTTTTTAAAAAAGGAAGGAAAAAAAAAAAAAAAATACATAAAAAAAAAAAAAAAAATATTTTTGTATAGTTAAAGGTGATTGGGGTTAATAGGTTTTTGGGGTTTTTGAAAAGACCAACTATTTTTTTTTTTTTTTTAAAAAATGCAGGATCTAACTGATAGAACAAACACCATCATAAATCAAATAGAAAAAATAAAAAATGAAAAAAGGGGGGGATTTCTAATTCCAGATCGAAATATTAGTTCTAACAAAATAAAAATAAGTTATGATAATAAAAAGTTGGAATCACAAAAAAATATTTGGCAGATATTAAAAAGAAAAAATGTTCGATTAATCCGCAAATCACATTATTTTTTAAAAATTTTCATTGAAAGGGTATACATAGATATCTTTCTGTGGATCATTAATATTCCTAGGATCAATACACAACCATTTCTTGAATCAATAAAAAAAATTATTAATAAATACATTACCAATAATGAAACAGATCAAGAAAAAATGAATAAAACAAATCAAAGTTAAAACAAATCATCCCTCATATATCTAATGGTAAATATATATACTCCAGATTCTAAATCTCAACTTGATGTGATGATCATTAGTCGTCAACATTGGACTAACACCTTTCGAAAAATGTGTTCATCAGGGCCTAAGTCTCTTGACAATGTCACAGTTCATCCCAAGTCTAAAGCCTTGCAACACGAAGATGTGTCGACAGCCTAGAAAAGTTCATGAAGTGTTACTTTTTGTTGCCTTGTACTTCATCTCTGTTGGAACTGGAGGTCACAAGCCATGTCTTCAAAGCTTTGGAGCTGATCAGTTCGACGATGATCACTTGGAAGAAAGAAAGAAGAAAATGTCTTTCTTCAATTGGTGGAACTTTGCACTTTGTTGTGGGCTGTTTCTTGGCGTCACTGTGATTGTTTATGTTCAGGACTCTGTGAGCTGGGGTGTAGCAGATCTTATTCTCACAATCACCTTGGCTATTACAGTTGTGACGTTTTATATGGGGAAGTATTGTTACCGTTATAGAGTAGTAGAAGGAAGCCCTTTGATGCCCATGTTGCAAGTGTTGGTTGCAGCGATTAGAAAAAGAAATTTGCCTAATCCTTCAAACCCTGATCTGTTATTTGAAGTTCACAAGTACTCCCAAAGAAGGCTTCTACTTCATACAAATAGGCTTAGGTAAGGATGCACGCCTTTTATTCTATATATGAAACTATTTTCCACCACAGTTATGGCTAGTATGGGATTGCTTTTAAAAAAAACTATTTTGCACCCATAATTTTTAATTAAAGTTGTTTTTATTAATTTACCAAACATTTTAAGACCTTAAATTATACGAAAAAAAACTATTTTTTATAAAAGCAAAGCAATACCAAACTAGCTCTTACTTTACTAGCTCTTACTTTACTGATTGTATCTCTAATATCCACGTATAGAAAGTGATTCCATAGCTTTTAGAGACGAAAACAACAAGGTGATTGGCAAATGTGGTCAAATATATATCTTATCTAGTACCGTTAGTTTGATATGCATTGTTAGCTCATTTTCTAACCGTTTAAGTTTTTTTGGACAAAAATTATTGTCTAATATGGTATTAGAGATTTATCTGCACGGGGTTGCATGTGAAAAACGATGTTAGCTTATAAGCAAAAATCACTTTGATCTCCTATTCGAAAAGAAAAGAAAAAAATTCCCAACTGTACTATTCTTATTTTCTAATTACAATTCATTTTGTGTTTATATAATGAAACTTGTAACCATACTAATTGGGCTTTGGTTACATAGGTTTCTAGACAAGGCTGCAATAATTGAAGGGCATGAGATTACATCTTGTGCGCAGAAACACAATCCTTGGAGATTGGCAACATTGACAAGGGTGGAGGAGTTGAAACTCCTCTTTAACATGGTTCCCATTTGGCTAACCTCATTAACAAATGGAGTATGTTTGGCACAAGCCTCAACCTTCTTTGTGAAGCAAGCTGCTACAATGAACCTAAACATTACCAACAATTTCAAGATTCCACCCGCCACCATTTTTTCTCTTGGAGCCATTGCAATGCTAATCTCTGTCACGGTCTATGACAAAATTCTTGTCCCAATTCTACGCAAAGCCACCGGAAATGAAAGGGGTATGAACATCCTCCATAGAATTGGATTTGGGATGGTACTATCAGATATATCAATGTCCGTGGCTGCAATAGTTGAAAGAAAAAGGCTAAGCTATTCTGATCCAAAAGCTATGAGTGTGTTCTGGTTAGCTCCCCAGTACATGATTCTTGGTATAGGAGATGCACTTACTCTGGTTGGTTTGCAAGAGTATTTCTATGACCAAGTTCCTGACTCAATGAGGAGTTTAGGGATTGCTTTCTATCTAAGTGTGATTGGGGTTGGGAGCTTCTTGAGCAGCTTTTTGATTATTGCTGTGGATCATGTGACAGAGAAGAATGGGAGAAGTTGGTTCGGGAAGGACTTGAGTGGAAGCCGCTTGGACAATTTTTTCTGGCTTTTGGCAGCCATGAATGGCTTGAATTTATTTGTGTATTGGTATTTGGCTAGGGGTTATACTTACAAAAATGTGGAGAGAAAGCTAGTTGTGGGTGATGATTCTGTGTCTAATGGAAATGATCAATCCATGGCTTGATTTGTATATCATGGAGGGAATTGAGCAGTGATTGCTTGCACCATATTTTATCTTTACTAATGTTGAATGTTGAACTTTTTTATGTACAAAAGAATATTATTATTCAAGAAGTTAAAAGAATTGCTAAAAAAATATATATATTTATAAGAGCCTTTTACCGACGAATGTTTCGTCGGCAAAGATGTATCTTTTTTATTTTATTGTCTTATGAAAGCTTTTACCGACGAGTTATTCGTCGGCAAAAGTCTTTATTTAATTTTTAACAGGATCTTTTACCGACCCTAAACATCGAACATTTCTTCTACCTAATAGTGTAAAACCATCCATTATTATTTTTATCACATCCCCTACTCTTCCACTGATATTGTTATCCTTATTTTTCACCATTTGCAGTAACTAAACAAACCGAATAATAATTAGTAACTAAAGCAAAAATAAAAAAATATCCTTGTGAAAAACGAATTGAATGACATGGAGTGGAAGGGGAGACTACACTTCCAAGTATTCAAACTGTTTAGTCTCCATGGAAGCAACCCCAATTAATAAATGATACATAGATGTATTTACAAAGTCCAACCCAGCTGAGATACCTAGCTGAGCTCCCAATGAAACCATTCAACATTCAAGTTACAACTTACTAGTTCCAATCACAACACCAGCCAACTGCATCCTCAAAGAAGGCCCAAAGTACATGCAGATGGGTGGATTGACCTTGACAATACAGAGATCGCTTATGGAACTGACCAAATCCCATCACCACTTATTAGACCCCGAAGCAACTGCCGCTGCAAAATCCTCTGAATCCTTTCACTCGCTCCCATATATACAATAACACTGTCCTGACAAACATGTCGATGGCAAAGTAGGCTCCAATGTAAAATGGGACTGCCATAGCCATTGGAATAGGAATATATTGTGATACCTTCTTAGGAGTCACGTCCCTAGCTCAGGTGGTTTATCACCAACGCCGCCACAAAGAAACCACAACACATAGCCAAGCAGTGCTTCGGCAGCTCAGAGAAGCCTTCAATACCTAGAGTTGCCATTTCCCTGAATATCACAGCATATGGTGCTTTGTAGGGACCATCAGGTGACCCAATATCAAAAGCAGTCCAAAACAACCAAAATGTTAATGCCATTACACAACCCATGGCTGTTCCCACCAACTGGCCAACAAACATAGTACATGACCAAAGATATAGTGAGGTAACCTGTCTTGAAGTCTTGCATGAGATCGGCTGTGCACAGTAGACACCATTACCCCACGAGCTGCTAACCCAGCTCTAACACCACCATCACTTCTGACTAATGAAGCAATGATGAAAAGACCTATTTTCCCGTATGTTGAAGCTAAACTCCAGTCTGTGAGGTCAGTGCCATAGGAGTTGCAAAAGGCAAGAGAAGGAACAAGGATGTATGAGCACAGAACCAAATACCATTTGAGAGGCAGAAAGATGATTGGCATTGTTACTGTCAATATTGCAACCAGGGCCACGTATCCAGAACATGCAACCCATTTTGGTATTCTATCCTTAAGAAATACCTCATCCCCCTTTATTTCCAGGGTTACTTCAGAACTCTCACCATCTGCTAAGCACATAACAAGTATTAATCTTCAGCTGAAAGCATATCCCTTTTCACAGAGAATAACTAGATAATAAATGTAGTTGTACAGAAGATACTAATAATAATAGTGTCGCAACACATACTGATCGATTTTTAATCAATGAAACCTGCCTTGAACAATTAATTTGATTCAGTACCTAAAATAAAAATAAGTTTTGGCTCCTATATCAGAACTTATTTTTAAGTTCTCTTTATTTATACACATATATAGTGCTACTCTTAAGTCAAATAATTTACTTCGGCATTCCTAATGACAATACCAACAGATAAAAATGACAAGAATATTTCAGTTGGTTATGTTCTTATGTCAAAACTCGCAACTCAAACAAGAATACTAAATACACACTACTACAAGTTAAGAAAAATAAAATACAAGTCAACCATCAGTGGACTGGAATAATGCATTCCATATATGACTTCAATGTGAAGGACTGAAGGGTGGCAAATAAATTATCCATGAATATTAGATATCATATAAATACTCACCTAAATTTTCTTTAACCAATGTTTGCTACTCTCACTACATATTTCATTCAGCATAATGGAAATAAACTCGATCCAACTGTAGAGACCATCCCCCAAAATAAGGGCAATAGCTTATGAAGACCTGTAAACAAACATAATGGATAATGTAAGATCTGCTTTGAGCCAAATCTCAATTACGATCAAGAATATGGCTACAAATGAAGGCAGTGTACCTCCAACAGGAATGATTCCACAATACCTTATATCCTTAAAGACCTTTGAAATCATTACTACCAAGGTCAGCTGGATACCAGTGCCCAGCATATTGGGATATGAGGGGCCAAAGGAAACCCCATGATAGGATAGCCCCAAGAAGAACTGAGCAGTTGACTATGTGAGGGCATATAAAACCACATCCAACATAAGTTGGACTGAAGATGAAATAAAACCTGCATGTAGCGAGTCATGTAAACATTGGCAGCTTTACTACTATAAATATATTGTAGATATAGACAAAATATGCCACTTCCATATAACTTGAAAAATAATCCAGGTCAAACCCCAAAATAAATTGCTGACTGAACTATTGCACTGAGGCCAGGTTTTGTAGGTAGAATAAGAGAACTGGAACATGTTACACATCCTACGGCCATTATCAAGCTTCCATTTCCATTTTTTGATGAGGTAGGAATGGGGAATGCAAAACACCAATTCACTTTCAATTCCCACGTTGTTAATTTCATCATAAAATGAGTATGGAACTAATCCATAAACAAAGACCTTTGTTTCTCATCACCAGCTACCACACAACAGTCCAAATTAAACAACCATGTCACCCCTTCTTTTTTCTGCTTTACTACGATAAATATATTGTAGATATAGACAAAAGAAAACCCTTTATGCCACTTCCATAGAACTTAAAACATAAATCCAGGTCAAACCCCAAAATATATTGCTGACTGAACTATTGCACTGAGGCCAGGTTTGTAGTTAATAAGAGAACTGGAACATATTATACATCCCCCTGCCATTGATTTTACATTTCTGTATCTTATCAAACAAGCCAAGAAAACACAAATTAAACAACCATGTCTCCCCTACCTTTTTCTGGTACTAAAAAAGATGCAACCTTTTCATCAGTTATGTCCAATATTGTCCATAGTAAACAACTAATATATATTTAAGTATAAACAAAACCTCTAGCACACTGACTAATAAGCTATTAATGATAAACACAATGATTTTTGAGAGCTTACCGCCAAAGGTGAGGCTGGATGACAGTGTTCTCTTGCCTGGTAAAGGGCCTAATTTGGACAAGAAGCCGGTCTGGGACTTGACGAAGAAGAAGCCCAGGAGACCCCCGGCGACTTTCAACGACAGGATTTTGTTGGTATCTTATTCAAATTTCTTGAAAAAAAAAAAGGTTACATTTAAGAATGAAAAATTGCACATTACAAAAAAGCCTTAAAAGCACAAAAAATATCAATTGAAAAGCAGAAGAAAACGATGGCACATAT
Organism: Rubus idaeus; assembly: GCA_030142095.1. NCBI lineage: Eukaryota > Viridiplantae > Streptophyta > Magnoliopsida > Rosales > Rosaceae > Rubus > Rubus idaeus. Next base: position 4,752,071 of record CM057971.1, read on the forward strand.
AGATAGAGGGGACAGCAAGATATGTGAGGGATAAGGATAATGTTAGAGATTCTCGCAATTGGAGCTCAGCAATTGGAGAGGAAAGTATAATGGATGGTGAGATTTTGGTGTGTGTGTGTGTGTGTGAGAGTCCTATTTACTAATGCGATGGAACCTGTTCCTCTATAGCTTTTACATTTCTGATTCTTCCAAATACTGTGAAAATATCACATCCATGTGCAAGGCAGAACCCAGAAGAAGCTTCTCTAGTGTTCCTTGAAATAAATTAGTATATATGTGAAAATATATAGCTGCAACAAAACAATCAATCATCTATACTAGTGCTTGTAGCAAAATCTAAAATACATTCACCACCAAATTTGGTTCCTACTGTCCTCCTGAGCCTTGAGAATCATCCTTAGAAGATGGAGCTTCTTGGTGGTGTTGCTGGTGCTGGTGATGCACTCTAGCATGGCCCATCTGCTGGTAAATGTGGCTCAAGGCTTGAGAGCTCAAAACCCCAATAGGGCCATCCTGGGACAAGCCAAGTTCCAACCCAGGCAGCTGCTGAGTAGTAGTACCCCCACCACCACCTAAAATTGAGGTGAAACTCATATTGGTGACTGGCAAGTCAAACCCAGGAAAGCTAATCTTTTGCAAGTAATTTGGGCTGCCCAGATTTGTTGTAGTAGATGGACCAGATGACTGAGAAAAACCAAACCCAGTTGGCGGCCATAGCCCAGTTTGGGGGGGTCTCCCCAAATCCCCTCCTACCATTCCCCAACTGGTCCTACTGGCTGATGACTCAACATTGCTGGGCCCTAAAGCATCAATCTTTTGGTGCAAACCAGCTGGTACAGAAGTCCCCTGCTGCGAAACAGAGCCCCCGGCCGATGTTAGAGCCGAAGCCGGTATGGTCCCGGTGCCGGTGGCCGCAATTATTGACGGCTCCGCCTGCTGCAACAGCCACTGAATGGTCTCCCCATCGGATTTGTGGCCCAATTCCCGAGTCAATTGGAAGATTCTGGCGGCGCACAAAGCTGGCATCCGTATCCTCCTTCCTCTGCCTTCAACCTTTGTGTGTCTGTCTTTGTTTGAGCTTCTTTTCGGTGCCAACTGCTTCTTGGTCTCTTCTTTGTCCGCAACCACAATCTGGAAGTCTTTGCTTTCAGCCGGTTTGTTGTTGTTGTTGTTCTCACTCATGTTGTTGTTGTTGTGGGGTTGCTGATGATGATGTTGTTGTTGTTGTTGTTGTTGAGGTTGTGGGTGGCTCAAGAAGCTGGGTATCTCCTGTGGCTGCTGCTGCTTTGAGCCCTTGGAATCCATGAACAGGGTTGACACTACCAAATTAGACAACCTACCAACCACTATTGATTGGTTGAAAAACCAGAAGACTATAAGCAGTACACAATTTACTTATTTCAAGTATAAGTAATTTTGTTTGAGGCAGCTGTATGCTATAGCATATAGCCTATAGCCTATAAGCGCATTACTGCATAAGCAAAGAAGCAGGCAGCTTTTAATATTGTAATATATAGACCCGCCCCCTTAGTCAATGGGTCTCTAATCTACTCTGTAGACATTAGTTTACCGTCGTTGTTGGAGGTCAGGACAGCAATTAACAGGCGGTAAAAACAAATTTACCATGCCCGCCATCCTTTCAGTAGAAACCAAACAAAACAGTGTCAATAAGACATAAAATTCCCAAGTGAAGATTTTGGGGCGCCTAAACCTTAATTAATCGAAGATGTAGGCAGCTTAGGGTTGCGAGGCTCAAGCTTGAATATCGTCTCTCAAAGTCTTCGATTTATACTAAGGTTTTTATCATTAATGAGGTTTAAATTTTGATGTACCAGACATAAAAGTACCAATTAATAAGGTACATACCATACATGCACTTTCAAAGACACTTCATCGGAAAATCTCCGTCCATTTTTCGTTATTTGTCCGTTAATTATGAGGGTATAATAATCATTTGACATATCTCAACTTTTAAAATTGATCAATAAAGTACATGAACTTTAAAAAAAACATATCATCGGAATATCTAAATCAATTTTTCATCATATCTCAGTTAAATAAAATATGTTGAAGCACATGTTTATTCCCTCCTGTCACCTTATTTTTTCCCTCCAAAATTAACAATGCAATTAATTACTCTCCTTCCAAATTTTCCCTTCAAAACTCCATCTTTATCTTGTTCTATAATCAATAATTAAGTAGACTTTGATTATTATTTTTTTCACAAAGTTATTGACGGTGGGTACCAAAGTGATAGCGAGTTTGAAATGTCAGGTACTAATGTGACAATTTTTATATGTCGGGTACCAAAGGGATGAACAATCCTTAGTTCGGGTACTGTTTATGACAATTCCCCCAAAACAAATAAAAATTTCTAAAAAATTCAACATTGGAAAACTTGTTTTTTAAAACGTGTTTCAATTGACAAAACTCAAAAATTTGGAATTGTTTATTTTTTATAAATTTTCAAGTCCTTAAAATTATGATTTGAGTGTAGAAAAATTTTGGAGCGAAAATAAAAACATGCGATTTTGGCCAAATATCGTGTGTTATAACTCACGGTTTTTGGTAAAAAAAATTCTCAAAAATTCATCATTGGTATAAAAAAATATAAGTTTTTACAATCGACAGAAATCAAAAATCTCGAATAGTTATTTTTTATAAATTTTCTAGTTTTTCGACATTGATGAATATATCCTGATGATGTGTTTTTAGAAGTTCAAGTACTTTATTGGTCACTTTTGAAAGTTGAGATATATTAAATGACTAATATGCCCTTATAATTAACAGTCAAGTAATGAAAAATGGACGGAGGTATCCTGATATGTGTTTTTGAAAGTTCAGGTATCTTATTGATCACTTTTGAAAGTTAGGTATCTTTTTGTTCGGTACACCAAAATTTAGAGTTTGCTAGTGTTAAAAACTCTTTATACTAAGGGATAAAATGTCAAGTATTAGATAAATTGTTGCTTATCATGGGATTATTATTTTATTTTTCAATGTTTCATTTGTTGGTCAATATCTAAGATTTTTGAGAACTAAATCCCAAAAATCTCACTGTACAAATTTTATGCCAAAAAAATTAACCATAATTTTATACCCGAGAGATTAACTCTAAATTTATACCAAGGGAATGTGCAACAAGGTTGCTCATATATGACATAGAAAAGTTCTTAACGTATGAAAATGAAAGTCTCATGTATTGAATCCGGGTTGAAATGGCTTATATAGTCGATCTTGATCTTAATTTTTTATTTATTTTTGGCAAACGATCTTGATCTTAATTGATTATGATGTTTGTAACGTGTTTTCACCGAGGTAAAGAATGGATGTCTCGTGTCACTGGTGTTGGTAAAAACTAAAAAGTAAAAACAATTTTTGTACAAAACTTTTGAGTAAGAACTTCTCATTTTCTCTAGTACAAAGACCTGTTTCTTTCTTGGAACCATATCTTTGCTAACCTCACTGCACCACTCTGTACCTGTGTCTCTGTACAGGTCAGGAGATTTTCCTTTCCTTCATCAAACCACTATCAGTTCATACAAATCTTTCTCTATCTTCAAAACTTCACTACTCATCCATGGCGGACGACGGTTTTGAAGCCAGCCGCTTCCCTCACCAAAGCCGAAGAGACGAGCTCCGACTCATCAACCTCCAAAACAACCCACCACAACCACAACTGTCACTGTTCACACCCACCATGGCAACCCACGAAGCACCATCTTCCCTACATTTCTTGGATTCCCAACAACACGACCACCGCGTTTCATTTCATGGTGGTGGATTCAGAAGCTCTGTTCCCCTTGGCCCTTTCACAGGCTACGCTTCCATACTGAAGCGGTCCAGGTTTCTGAAGCCTGCGCAGCAGCTCCTCGAAGACTTCTGCGGATCGGGTCGATCCGATTCGGATCCTCGTACGCTTAACTACTTGAGCGGCCGAGCTAAAGATCCGATTGCTGCACTGAGTGATCGGGTCGAGGTTCAGTTCAAGAACTCTAGGCTCACCATCATGTTGGACGAGGTACACGTACACTATACACCTTAATTAATTACATACTTCTTAATTAGATATACTACATTACCTAGGGGGGCCCTAATCTAGTGTTCTTGATTTTTAGTTGACCGCTAATTTAACGACACAATTCAAAGATTTCTGTTAAAATTGAATTTATTTCAGGATTAGACGCTGGCTAATTTCTAATTAAGGATCAAGATATGAATATGATGATGTTATTTAGTAGAGTATAAGAGTATAGTATGGAATAAAATAGTAGTATAAGGTTGTCACTTTCTTTTGGATTGAAATAAAATTTGATTGAGACTGGCAGGGGGTCACAATCACATCAATGATTGATATGTTCAGTAGTCATGGCCAAAAAAGATGTATTGTCTTGTCACACCAGTCGCAAATTAATTTCCAATGTTTATCTGTTTCTATTCGTTTGGTCCTTTGGACTCATATACCCTTAAATGAGAGGTATAGCCTCCGACCCAAAAAAAGAGGCATCCCTTGGGGCCTTTTTTTCCCCTAAGCCCATCTCTGACCCAGATGAAGGCAGGCTTCAGCCCAAGTCTCTAATCCATTTGTTACTTGTGTTTACCATTTACTTCGTGTTGGGTTCGAGTCACTGTGTTGTATCAAAATTAATTGTCAACCCTCACCCACTAATTGCTTCTCTTGTGTCTTAGGTCTACAAGAGATATAAGTTGTACTGCCAACAGATGGAGTCTGTTGTTGCATCATTTGAAAGCATTGACGGGCTTGGAAATGCAGCCCCTTACATATCCTTTGCCATCAAAGCCATATTGAAGCACTTTGGTTGCTTGAAGAATGCCATTTTGGACAAACTTCAATCCAAAGGCAAGAGCACTCTTGGTGATTTTAGCCTTGTTAAAGATGAAACCAGGGGGGTTTCTAAAAGAGGCCTTCATCATAGCCAAAACTCAAATCATCACAACTTGACCAACAACCTTCATCTATCCGAATTCCGATCCCAAAGAGGACTTCCGGAAAATGCAGTAGCTGTGATGAGGACATGGCTCTTTGAACATTTCCTTCACCCGTGAGTGACTTCTCTATCGATACAAATTAGCGAGAATAACAATTCGTTACATTGATGATTTATTGATCTTATAGAACTTGGGTTTGTTCATTTTCAGATATCCTAGTGATTCTGAAAAGCAAATGTTAGCTCAACAGACAGGCCTATCAAGAACTCAGGTGAAGCTAGCTTAGCTATACCACACAATTGGGTTCATTTCTATATGACTTGTGACGCAATTAACCATATTAGTATCAATCTTTGGCTACATGCAGGTTTCCAACTGGTTTATCAATTCGAGAGTAAGACTTTGGAAGCCAATGGTGGAAGAAATACACGGTCTCGAAACACAACAAGCTCAAACACTTTCAGTTTCAGACTCGATGAGCAAAAATGTGAGAATGGCGTCTCTTCGACCTTCTTCTTTAGAGAACCCTCTCCATTCGGGGACTCTGCCCCAAACTAAACGCTCTAGAACCAACACACATTGTGACATGTCTAAGCAGAGCGAGACACAGAGGAATGCAGGAGATTATGAGAGTTTAACAAGGAATTATCTTCATATGAGTAGTGGAAGCCACGAAGGTGATGAAGTTTCTTTAGCATTAAGCCTTCAAGCAAAAAAGTGAGCATGTTTCTGCTAGTGCTAGCTGGGATATGCTTTTGCTTTATGCTTCTTGGATAAGTATAAGTATAATGCAAGGCAACGCTACAGAGGATTAATGCTTTGATTAATTAAGTGCTAGTTTCGCAAAGTGGAGAACCATGATGGTTTAATCATATTCTTATATTGTGCTAAATTATTGGTATTTCTTTAATATTTTGGCGTTAGAGATTGTAGTTCGTCACTTATCACAATTTTTTTTTTTATACGGAAAAAACTAAAACAAACTAAAAAGATAAGCCTCTAGGGCAACCTGAACTAAAAATATCAAAATTAAAAGCACTAAAAATCGGAAGAGGCAAACAACAATTCCAAATTTGACTGAAACTTACGATATGGCCGAGCTTTGCCAAACTATCAGCGGTGAGCTTTGCCAAACTACTCACAACCCATGATTTGGGTTAGAAAGCATCCATCTTGTTCTGATGGGAACAAGAAGATAAAAAGTAATATTCTATTAACCGAAAGAGTAAAGAAAAATAATAAAATATCTTGAGTTTTCTAAACTCTAAGGCTTATTGGAGCACATCATCAAGTAAGGTTTATTCCATTGAGTACTAAGCAAGGTATAATTTCATCGGTTTGTTGCCTTCTATATTTAACAACCAAAACTCACCTTGGTTATTCCAAAATCATGAAGATACTAATTCGAGTATATTGCTTTCTAGCTTAAGCTCATAAAAAGGGACATTCTTTCATAAAAGCATATATATTTTTTCACTATATGTATGTTATTGTGAAATCTACGCTATGACATTATAGTGACAATGATTGTGTAGAGGTCATCAGATGAGGTGATCCGCACGGCTTCGTTTGTTAGTCTAATTATTCAATCTTAACTTTATTATTATTTATTTTAACAAACATCTTGATCATTGCCTCATATAGTAACTAGATATTGAAACGTTTTGATGTGTAAATAAACTCTTGAGATGGAGGTTGCCTTCACTCATCTTCATCCAAATTCACTATGTAAATCAGTTTAAAGAAAGTTTTAATGGTGGAAAGAAGTAAAAAACAAATTACAGTCACTTGGTCGGTGGTTAAAAATGACAAAAGGTTAAAGATTCCAAGAATGCTACCTGTCAATTTCGTAATGGAAAATACAACACCGACTTTGTTTTACCTTGGCAGCTGTCATCACCAAATCGCATGCGCAATTCAAGCTGCCAGAATATGCGAAACCGAACGAAACAGATATTCCGCGTAAGGGTATTATTTGCTGCGCCCAGTTCTATTGTAAAATCATAAGAGCCGCATAAATTCAAGCCACATACATTGTATTTAATATTTAAATATCAGCGACCAAGTGTACGGTCTCGCATCACAAGCGGATCTGACTTCGCTGTCCACTCACCGCATGCCACGTTTCTCGTTTGACAATAAAACTGAACGTAGAGCAGTGGTACTTTTAAACACCGTAAGTTGACGATGAGGCAAAACCCTACTTTTTAGTTTTGGAGCGCCGAACGGTGTCGTTTGTACTTTCTTCTCCCCCTTCCTGCGTTCAAATGAGGCAAAGGCAGAAGTACAGATGAAATGAAGCTTCAGAGCAGAACAAGAGAGCTGCTTGGGGGTTTGTGCTAGTTCTAATCCACTAGGGTTTTACAGAAATTAATTGTCTTTGGGATTTGATTACTGAGGTTGAGGTTGCTTCGTGGTGAAGTTTGGGGTTTCTAGAGCACAGTGGGAATGCAGACGGAGGCGAGAGTTGGGGTAGTAGTGGAAGGAGGAGGGCAGAGAGCTCTACATACGGGCCATGGAGGCGTCGCCGTCGCACAGTCACTGCCTCAGCCACAGCGGAAGTCTCTGCAGCAACAACGCCAGTCTCAGATCGGAACGGTGTCGCAGCTTCTCGCCGGAGGTGTAGCCGGAGCTCTCGCTAAGACTTGTACTGCGCCTCTTGCTCGCCTCACTATTCTCTTTCAGGTTAGCCCTTTTTTCTTAATGTTTGCTTCTGCAAGCTGAGGTTTTTATTAATTATTTTATTTTTTTTGTTCTGAAAGTAAATTGATTTTTGGGCAATAGTGTCTTGTAAATTTTCTTATGGATGTTTTTGTATGAATTTGGAGTCTCATCTCTTTGTTTAATGGAAATTTGGGTAAAAATGTGGTCTTTCAATTATGTTGTAGTGTTTTTGTACACTCATTGGTTTAGCAAGTGTGAAGTTAACTTTTTTAAGGTATCAGTAGAGCAAAATGGCAGTGTTGGAGAGCGTAAAGTATGGGCTTAATGTTGAATGCTAAACTTTGCTTCTTTGAAGCTCATAGTTATAGTGGTTGCAGATGTGTATATGACATTCACTCCCTTTTCTTGTGGTTTTTTCTGCTATGTTGTTATGGTGTGTGGCTAGTGTAATTACTAATTATTTTAGTCACTGACACTTAACCTAGTTTTGTTATGGTTACTGAAAATTGGGTGTGTCTGATTTTACTATGAGCTGTATTATTGAAAATTGTCTTATCATTTCTCATTTCAGATACAAGGCATGCACTCGGATGTTGCAACCATGAGAAAAGCTAGCATATGGCGTGAGGCCTCAAGAATTGCTGGTGAAGAAGGATTTAGAGCTTTCTGGAAAGGAAATTTGGTTACGATTGCTCATCGTCTTCCTTATTCTTCTGTCAATTTCTATGCATATGAGCAGTATAAAAAGGTTTGTAAAAACAGTCATGGTTAAATTAAGTTATTGATTATTATATCGTAGCATTTAGTTCATTGGATTTTATGTGGTACAGATTCTACAGACAGTTCCAGGACTGAAAAATTCCAGGGATAACATGAGTACAGATATTTGTGTACATTTTGTGGGTGGAGGTTTGGCAGGAATAACAGCTGCTACAGCTACTTATCCTTTGGATCTTGTAAGGACACGCCTTGCAGCTCAGGTAAGATCTGATTGTTGGGAGGCAATCTTTTATTTATTTTTTCACTAGATTCTACTTGATTTGACATGCTTGGGAATGCTATGCAACTGCCTTTGGTTATTGCGCATTGCTGCATGTCTTCTCTGTTTGTTCTTGTCATGTCTTTGTAAGTTAATCCATGAGTTATCCTTTTCTTTGTTAAAACTTAAAACCTACCCGAAAATTTGCTGTCCAGAGGTAGATTTGGATCAATACACATGCATATATTCAGTTCAGTTTCAACCATTGGAACCTTTGTATTGTAGTCTTGATCGCTTAAAGCTCTTCATATCTACTGCATATATTGCATGTCTTCTCAACTTGTCCTTGGCATGTCTTTGCAAGTTAATCCATGAGTTATCCTTTTCTTTGTTACAACATACCCAAAAATTTGCAATATACATGCATATATTCAATTTAGTTTCAACCATTTCAACCTTGGGGATTATTGTATTGTACTCTTGATTGCCTTCATAGTGACTGATTATTTGTGCATGTATATATTGTTTCCCTATTAATTAGTTTGTGCTTTGCAGACAAACGTATTGTACTACAGAGGCATTTGTCATGCTTTGCGAACTATTACCAGGGATGAGGGTATCTTTGGCCTCTATAAAGGACTTGGAGCAACCCTCCTGGTATGCTCCTAGTATTATTTTTAACTTCATTTATGCTTAAAATATTCTTCTTGGTGTGCTGCTGACAGCTGGACTGTAAATAATGCAGGGTGTTGGGCCCAGTATAGCTATCAGTTTTACAGTATATGAGACATTGAGATCTTATTGGCAGTCACAAAGGTGATTACTTTATTTATGGACTCTGCAATTATAGGGTCTTCATGTCCTACAATCACCATTCCATGCATCCTATTTTCAGGCCTAACATGATAATGTTAATTTCATATCTTTACATTAGGCCTGATGATTCGACTGTGCTGGTTAGTCTTGCTTGTGGGAGCCTTTCAGGAATTGCATCATCAACAGGTGAGTGATCCTAGACTTTCTGTTTTGAATCTCCTTAGTAGTCTTTTAATAGAGCATATGTTTCTTTTAATATGTATGGAGGGTGGTGGTTGTGCTTGATGGAAGTCAAAAGTTTTTAAACACTTGGTTAGTTAGTTGTAAACTTGTAATGGTGTTATTTATTTATTTGTTTTTTATTCATGTCGCAGTAGTATAATTTTTTCTTTCTCTATTTTCTGTTTCAGTAATGTTTTCTGTTGGATCTACTTTTTGTGTTAATTGCTGAAAAACCCCAACCTGAATTATCGCATTCAATTGATTAAAACGATGCTATTTTTTACTTTGTTTAATTAGAAACACCAACATTATAAAAGACGTTGATGTATATAGCTGTTTACTATGCTTTTGATGCAGAGAAAACAGGCTCTGCACCAAGTCTCTAACCAGACTGACCCTAGAGCCAGTGACAAGAATGGAGTGGTTTTTAATCTGGCATTTGGGAATTGTAGTAAGGAAGCTGACAAGAAATTGTTTCTCCTTCGTCATTCATCAAACTTAATTTTTTTTAATAATAAAGATCTTACCTTGACTAACTTCATCCAGCATTTCTTCGGTGACTTGTCTCCCAAAGATTTGCAGTCAATTCTATTATATGGTGGCACTACAGGTGAACCTATGTTCTCATTATCAAATGTGAGAGGTGTCCTCTTTGAGGTATGCTTCTCACTTAGGGTTCCTTTTCCAATGTCTTCATGGGTATTGGAATCCTTCAAGCCTCACCGGTATATATGGGAGTTCTATGTTTATCAATCTGCATCAACTATGGATTAAGAACAATTTCTTTTCCTTTTCAAGTATTGAAAATGACTTTAATGGGCTATTGGATAACATTTCTGTTCCATTAGAGACTGGACAACCTTGGTACTCGCCCTTTAGTAGAAGCTGCCTATGAGTGCTCTTTTTTCTCGTTGGGTGATATGTTTTATAGATAAATTACATTATGATGGTCAAGGAGCAGTCATGGGACTTCATTTGTGGTTTTACAAAGCTTGGTTGCAGTGACGGTTATTCAATAGCAATAATGTTTGAGTTTTATGTGATCATATGTTTGCAATATGCTTGTATGTTTATGTGATCATATTTTACAATTGTATTTTTTTCGTCTTTTTGGTCGGAAGTTCTTGACTTGACTTGTTTAATTTGTTTGCTTTGTTATGGATTCGTTCGTTCTGTTTGTGGTTGAAGAGGTGTATGACCTTGTAGAATCTAATTAGTATCAGGTAGTAGTAAGAGTATGTCGTTATGCAAGAACTGTGTTCCCTCCTTTTAATTTCATTCTCACTATATAATGCAGCAACATTTCCATTGGATCTCGTGAGGCGGCGGAAACAGTTGGAAGGGGTCGGTGGCCGAGCGCGTGTCTACACAACAGGTCTTTTCGGTACATTTAAGCACATATTCAGGACAGAAGGCTTGCGCGGCTTATATAGAGGGATTCTACCGGAATATTACAAAGTGGTACCTGGTGTAGGTATTTGTTTTATGACATACGAGACGCTGAAGATGCTTCTTGCAGACGTTAGTGCTACGATATAGTATGTGCACAGCTTTGGAAATGTGATACTAAAACGGAGGGTGTGATTTGAAACTGTTATAACCAGTCTCATGGTAGTCTTTACAATTTTGCGATCCTGCTGTGAGACACTCAAAGACTTGCATTTTTCCATGTATAGATTTAGGATCCTATATTACATTTAGAAATGTATGCAACACAGTTGTCTCTCACAGTTCTAAAAAGAATATTAAATCTTCCTTTTTCTGGGTAGCAACTCATGCATCAGTAATGTGTAATGACTATTTTGTTGTATTTTTTTTATTCCTTCCGCCACCCGAAATGGTTCTTTTAGTTCCTAAAGTTCGTTGTCCTTATTTGGAATATCAACTGACCTCGAGAGCTCCCGATAAATCAAAATAAGAAAGAAACAATAAATAATGACTTTTGCCGAGGACTAGATCGTAGGCTAAGGTTGTTCTTAATTTTTCTTATTCTTTCTTGCTTATGTGTTAAACAAAAGACTTCCTCTGCTTGAAAGGTATTGCCCATTCTTGTTCTTAAAGTTCTGTTGTCCTTAATTTGAATATGGATCGAGTGATTGACTCCAAGAACCCCGGATAAAGCTTCTTTTTTCTAATGTGGGATCCAAATTTTAAATATCTCACACTTGCAATTTAAATTCTGATTTCCATAAAGTCATAAACATTATTTGAACGCTGTTCCTTTTCCCAAAATAAGAAAAAAGAAAAAACATTATAAAAAAAAATATACTCGTTGCTAAAGAGAGAGAAACAAAGATATGCATTATTATTGGTAAGAGTGGCATTGGATATGTTATCCTCAAAGGATTCTAGAGCTTCCTTTAGAGCTCAATCCTTTGGGGTTGGCAAAATAATTCTTCAATAAAAGAGACAGAGAAATAGGGATCATATTGTTTTCTTATTACAATGGGAAATTTCCAGTCATACCAATGTGGTCCAGAGTACGACGTAAACCATACTTATTGACAGCTGCATTAGCTGTTCTAAACCCTCCTCCATATGCTGGGGAAGAATCATTGGCAATTTGATGCAAGAAAAATTCACCGAGTTTATTTTCAAGATTCGACTTTCCACCTTTTTTCGATGAGGATGAAGAAGTGGAGGAAGAAGCTGCAGATGTAGACGTGGACGGCATGTTTTTGAATCCTGGCATTACTTCTGTTTCAAGCCACATGTATGAAAGTACTTGACAGATACCTTCCTCTACCTCAGGATTAAGATTACGGTAGCCTGCACAGATGGTTTATTCAGCAAATGAATTCCTAAATGAGAAAATGGAGGGTTCATGTGAGAGAGCTTCAGAAATACACTTACCTTTGAGACGTAACCAGCCATGCATCAACTCATGAGCAAGAATAGCACCTGTTAGTAATCTGCATTTCAAGCAAGGACACTGGAATGGTGAGATGAATTTTGCAGAGAATTCAGTTTTATATAGAGGAGATATTTCAGAAGCTTCCCATTACCTTGGGAGACCAAAGAGAACAAGAATGGCAGTAACTTCACATCTTCTAGTCAACTTTTGAGGTTGGGTTCTCATTCCGATAAGATGATGCCCCCCAATTCTCGGCCTTTTGAGTATCTGCTTAGTAAAAAATGGAGAAGCAGATACAAAAAAAAAAAAAAACTTTGGTAAATCTCTGCTCATGAATGACTCAATATGAATGAGGAAAAAGAAAACAGTTATCAAATTGGGATGTTCATACACTGGTGACTGTCTGCTCTTCAGAAAGGCATAAACCCCTTGTCTCAGGCATGTGATGGAGGCCCTGCAAAGAAACAATTTTAGATTAGAGGAATTCCAAAATAACCCAAAACTTAAACAATAGAGCAGGATACCAGTATTACATTCTTCTCCCCTACAATAGCCTCATTAAGTGCTTGTCTTTCAACCAGAAGCATGGGAATTTGCTGATCTAACTTCATGTTCATTCCTTCATAATAATCTCTGATGGCATGATACAATGGCTGACAGTCACCAGTATCCATGATAGCAGATTCCATACATTCAAAGCATAGACTCCGTCCATCTCCCAGTGAAATATATCTTGCATCCCAAGACTTCAAGAAAGGGAAAAGAAGAAGAAAGCAGACAATCTGATTAGTTTAGTGCTTTCCATTTTCAAATATATTTTGTGGAGGGCACTAGTTTTGTAAGAGAAGTTATCACACTGGAGACCTGGATTAGTACCTCTAAGCGTTCACAACTACAGCAACGAGCTGTGTTATCATGTTCATGTGATGGACAGTATTTTTGTGACCAAAATGGATGGCATCTATACTCGATCAAACCAGCTCGATTGGTTGGAATCTGAAAATTATTGAAATAAAAGTTTATCAATGTCAATATATATCACCCATCGTTATGACTTATGAGTAATAACTGTAATATACACAACGTGGGTGTCTGATTAAAAGTATCTACATCAAATTTTGAAACACTGACGTTTCTGTCTGTTTAATAAAGAACAAATCACAGCAAAGAATACGGTTTAGATGAGCTATAAGCCAGTAAATTCTTACAAATTGATGGCAAACTTCACATTTTGGATGGGCCAGCTCCTTAAAGCAGGACTTGTGATATGGATCCCTCCCTGATAAAGAAAACTTGAATCAAGAGAAAACACCCGTGAGAACTAGATGAAAGCAAAGACCAGAGGTAGGATACAGATGATAAGAGTCCAAGAAGAAAAACTTATACCTCATTCTCAACAATTGGGCGACCACAAGAACGACAACAGAAGCACTGAGGATGAAAAAATGTCCCCATGCAGCCCAGATAATTACCATAACGTATATCTTGTTTACAACCACCACATATTCTGCAAATTATGAACAGGCAAAAAGTACATGGTTGATCAGTAACATTCAAGATTCTAACTAAACTTGAAGTTGATTTTCCTTCTCTATTTGCTCATCAAATTCTGTAATCAGTTGCAGCAACTTTCAAGCTTCGATCATTAACACAATATATGAATCAAATTATTGACCCAAAGCTACACAAAATCACAAGTACAGCCAAAAAAATCTACCTGGTTCCAGACGGATAATACTGAGGAACTGGAGGGGGATATGAAGGATATAAAGGTGGATTCACACTATCCTGAAGTGACCTAGCAAGCTCGTTATCTTTCTCCTGCCATCTATATCCTGGGAATAAAAAATAAAAATCGAATCTGCAACTATGACATTGTGAAACACACACATATGCAGGGTAGTCTTAAGAGTTTAATTACATATTGAAGAACAAAAAACCTACCACTGGGTCTCTTCGAATCTTCAGCTAGAGAGAGCGCAATTGCATGGTCTAATTCCTCTTTCTCTTTCTGGGTTCTAGAGCGCTCATCCTGATAACAAGGAGAGAAACTAAGTCATAAAAGCTCAAATATCCTGTCATAATTGAAGGAATATTTTGGCTAAACCCACTCTATAGCGGATACCACTGTGCTGGGAGATATACAAGGAAAATGTTTTTCCAATGGTATATCCGTATATGAGAAATGAAAGTTTCTTGCATTTGTTACAAAATGTTTATATACCCAAAGCATAAAAGGGCATCAAGCATTGGTATGTGAGCAACAATTTACAGGTTCCATTGATCTACCAGTCGGGTCTTAATTTAGATTTCTGTCTGATGCAAAAATTACATAATGAGCAAATTTAATCTGAGCAGTTGAGTAACACCAATATACTGCAAGCTAATGCTGATCTATTTATGGGATGATTATAACCCTACATTACAGTAAATTTCATAATGAAGATGCTGAGGAAATCCTACCAAACCCCATTTGTTTGCAACCTCAAAAGAATCCTTACTTGAGTAAAAAGTTTCAGATTGAATCTGTTGTATTGGAACTAATATCCATTAACAATAGCAAGAAAAGACATATCTGAGTCATACGTAATTTACACGACAGAGTTTCAAGACTGCAAGTAATTTGAAGCAACATTGCTTGTAAATCTAATAGTTGCAGCCAAGTCTGAACACAAATTTTCCATAACTTTCAAATTTTGATTATGAGATACATGTTATATGTCCATGTATGATGACCATGAAAACAAAACCACAGCCAGAAATAAGAGAAAAGTGACAGAACCAACCACGGATCTAAAAGGCACACGCCAAACCATGTTTTCGTCACCAATAAGCTGCGGATTGCGATTACCAGCAGTTCCTCCTCGATTGGTCCCGCTCCTGAAAAGTTTACTGAGCCATTTCATAAAGCGTGACTTCCTCTCTGCGTACGAAGAAACAAACTCCCCTGCTTACCAAAAACATTTCAACCACATCTCCCAACTAATCACAATTCTTTTCATAAGCAGTGTTTGAAATTTTAAAACAACAAAAAAAATCGATGATTGAGCTGAATTTCTCGAGTTTTGATCAGGAATATATAGATTATACCATAAATACAAGGGTGAGAAAGCTGGTTGACACCTGAGGGAGCCATGAAAGACCGACACGAAGCTCCTATGTATAGGTCTAGGCTTCCTCGCCGGAATCACCACGGAGCCTTGAAAAGGACGGACAGCGCAGATAGAGATAGAGAGAGAGAGAGAGAGAGATAAATAGAGAGGAATTATTTGACGGACGGCTCGAAAGAAAAGGGGAAGAAGAACAAGGCACTAGGCATCGTCCAAATTAAAAAGGGGAGAGAGAAAGATGGAAAGAGGAGAATCTCTGAGAGAGAAAGAAAGCGATTTTAGATAGATTCTTCGCTTCGACACTAAAGCAATGAAATTCTGAATTCCCTGATCGCCTAAAAAAAACAATTAAAGTGGATCGATCGAGCCGATCACACACAAAATCTGCACAGAGGCATTTATACAAACAAGTGGTGTGCGGCCACGGGGAGGGATGGAATCTGGTGAAGCGGAGAACATTAAAGCAACGGTGGAGAACAACGCGAGGAATCGAGAAGAAGAGGAAGAAAGGTACTGTGTGTGTGGACACATCGTCATGGATTGGAGTTGAAGATGGACGAAAGAATGTTCTCTTTGCTTTTTCCCTTTCCTTTTGTTTTTGTGCTTGCTTTCTGGTTTTGAATTTTGTAACCAATTTTTGATTTTCCCGCGGGTTAAAAATTAAAAGTTCGTTTTTGGGTTGATTAAAAAGCGGTCTGGATATTCGCTTAATTTACAGAAATACCACGCCCCTTTTGAGGTTTGTTGACGTCAACTGGGTGCGGGGTGCGTTTGGATATCTGGAAAGTGCGGCCGTTATCCAATGAACGACGTCTTCCCTTTATACCCGCCAAAAGGCTAGACCCAAACAAAGCTTTAGATTAGCATAAGACCGAAGAGGACTAGCATGTTTTAAAATTTTAATGGTGGTCCACTAAAACTAACATGTTTTTATTCTTTTTTTTTTTTTTTGGTTCTTTCATCTTTTCTTTGGGTTGTCAATATGATAGGTAGTTCTCCTTGCTTCCTTTGGAATAAGATACTTATTTAACTAGCAATTCAGTTTAATTTCATTGATTTTTCAAATGCGTGCAAATACCTTTTTTTAAGAGTAACAATTGTATTCGTGTCATTTCGTGTTTAATGTCAATTAGCTCGTTGAATTATTGTCAACACAAAATTAGAAATAAGACTCAATTGAATTAATACCCGATTCGATTGTTTTATGGAGATGCATTGACTAATTTGGGGTTGTTTTCATAATAAATCATGAGCTTAAGCTTAAATGCTTAACTAAACATAGTTACCCACATTCATTTAAAGAATTAAGACAAATATATATGTGTTGAGCTTTAGAGCTAATTTATGGCTAGAGTTGTATAATAATAATGTAATTAAAGAAGTAGGAAATTAATATAGTGGATGTTTTTTTGAAAATGAATTTTGAAATGAATGTTAAAAGAAAACAATTAAAATGAGATTTAAATAATGATGTATGAAAAATGTAAAAGATTTAAAAATTAGGAAGAAAAAGAAAAGAGAAGTAAGTAAACTAACTTTGCGAGATGATGAGATAAAATTACAACTTGTCAGCTATGACCAACTCAATTATGTTGAATGATTCAACACTAATTTAAATATTTTTATTCATATTTAATGAGCAGGTCGTATGATATTTGCTTTCATGTCAAGTTAATGGTCAGCCTAAACCCGCTAACTAATTAGATCAAAGGTCATAACTCATAACTCATAAGTGTTGAGCCTTCATAGTGTTCAATTGCCTCTTAGACATTATAGCCTCTCTTTTTTTGTACGTGGAACTTATATTAAGTTTAGAGATAACCACAAAAGAACCAAATAATGATTTACCTAAAATTTAGGGCGGAAGTCAGAATATCATAGTTTCTTAATTTGGTTATGTATAACTTGATTCTCATGCCAAAAAGAGAACAAACAATCATCTGTGTTTCAAACTGTCCTGTATGATTTCTTAAAGTTTTATATAGTCAACCCACTTTACAGCTTAGTGCCTTAGAATGTAGATGCCAACAGATGGATTTGGTAGTTCAGCATTCTTAAGTGGGCTATGGTAACTAATTAAGATGCATGTTAAGATTATTCACAATATGCTATTAGTCTATTACTTTAAAAATGGATAAAGTTCCTTGAGTGGCCAATACAATTTCAAAAACCTAAGAGGCCAAGATATTCTTCTGCCTAGAAAACTTCTATTCTTTGATCATCAAAAAAAAAAAAAAAACTTCTATTCGTACCTGTTTTGATAAGGAAACAGAGTGGTGGATGCTTTTATTTAGTTGGCTGCAACAGGCAACTGAGGCAAAGTTGGTTTCTGTATATAGGCTACAAGCCTACAATATTCCTAAGATTTAAAGGATATTATATATCAATTAAAGACTAATTGCAGGATAAAAAGGGGGCGTTTGTAAGCCACCCATATGTTTTTTCACTTATTTTATCCATGATATTAGCTAGGAGCTAGTAGGCTTGAACCTTTTTCTTTTAAGGAAAAAAAAAAACCTTTTTCTTTTAAGCACATGCTTAGCCAGCTTATTAGGTGCCTCCCTTAATTTCCTGTATAGGTTATTGTATGCCAACCCCTTCTTTGTACATATTATTCTAGAGTACAAATTGATAATTCTTTGCATATTGCGGGGTTTAGATATTGTTTGAGTCATTTCGTCGAATACATAGTTTTAACCTTCTTACATTTTTCTATGCCTTAACTTCGTTTGAGTATTTTAACAAGCATCTTTTCTCTACTTTAAGGTTGAAGGAGCTGAAAAACTTTAATGAATATATTCATACAAATTCGCTCACGGGAAATTGCCTATAATGGCACACCGAACCCTTGGTTTCGCCTGTGCCTATGCGCCGCTAGTTTCTTACCTGCATGGTTATTACTTTGATGTTTTATTATAGGATGGATCAAGGCATAATATATGCTCGATGAACTGTCTCAAAAAAGATTAGACGAGTAATATAATACAAATTCACCTTGTACGTGCTCAAGATCGAAGAACAATTCATGACCTCCATGATTAACTTGGTGGTTTCAATACCATTTCGAAATGACAGCATCTTACACGATAGATGGTGGAATCCCAGAAAGTGGAAAGTTACCATAATTAAAGGCTGTAAAGCGAACAGGAACAGCGGCTTAGCCACAAATTACCAATGGATCAATGTCTCACTCTGACGACTAAATCTGCTTAAGAATATATAATCTACAAGCCTAGCTGTAGGTGTGACGTGATTGACCGAGCTATATCGACAGTTTTCTTGGAAGCCTAACTAGCTAGGAATCACTTTCTTCTTTAGCAGCCAGACATTTGCTAGCATTCTGATCAGCTTGAGATCTTCCATTATTCCAACATTTCTTTTGTGTTTGTTTAGAGGAGTTGTGTTTAAGAAGCATGCATGCAGTTGAAGGTGTAGACTGTAGAGATGCCAAGATTCTGGAAAAAAGGGCTATACCTCTGACTCAACCCACATGACATCGATCGATCTCTATACAAAACCTTGAAGCAGATCGATCAAGGATAGATGCCTTTCTTTTAAGTAAGATAATTTAGACCATATGGTACATCAGCTTGGAAAAAGGAATTAATTAGCCATTTTGGAAACGTGATGAAATAAAATCATCAATTTTCTTCTGCACATTTGAGACTTCTTGTGAGTTGTGACTAATAGTCGATCATACGAATTCGAGAGGTTAATTCTTAGTGTTCTTATACTGAAGGGTACGTTGACGATGACTTTGTGTTGGTTATAGTTATCCATCGGAGAATTTGCTTTCTTGAAAATGTGTTTGCATTCAATACACTCGTGTTAAATAAGAAAAATGTTGGAATCTCAAGAATCACCTGTTAATTTCCATAGAGAGTCGTCCAAGGACGTTTTCTGTAAACATGTTTTACATATATATATATGAGACTGTTAAACTGTTAAAGGGTCTCTTTAATGTCTTCTTCTACGTTTACGATTATTGTAGCTCCCTTTTCTGTATATATAGATCAATAATCATTGTATGCCAACCCCGGCCCTTCGATCTTTGCACATATTCTTGCAAAGTTTTGATCTTCTTTGCACATTGCACATGTTGAGTTCTCTCTAAGTCATTTCATCGAACACATAGTATTAACGTGCACGTTTGTCATCGGAAATAAAAATTAATAAATTCATCGCCTGGATAGACCTCTAGAATTAATTTGTGATTTCGGTACCATTATGAAGTGGTCTCACAAATTAATAAATGCAAAATCTGCACCACCTATGGTGCATTCCCAAGAGTGGAAATTAAGTTAAATACCATACGTAAGCAAGCAAAAAGCTACAAATTAACAATCTTCACTCCCAACTTCCCAAGACTAGATAACTTAGGATATGATCTTTAATTAGCCTATAGGGTGTGACATTAAATATTTATATATATAGTTATATACTAATATATATATATATTTACGGTTGTCTTGTAAACATAATACATAAACATATATTCACACACATACTAGAAACACAAACATATATTGATTACTGTAAATCTGTAATAACTCCCAAGACTAAATCAACTTAGGGGGTATATGATCTTTATATATATATATGGGAGAATGATCACTTTGGTCACTGAAATTTGTCAGATTTGACATTTTAGTCACTGAACTTTCGAAAATATCACTTTAGTCACTGAACTATTACACCGTCTCCGTTAAATTCAGGGGTATTTTAGGGATGTAAGACCAAAAAATTATTTTTGAACTTGCAGTTATTACAAACATCTTTTAGAACTTCATATGCAGTGATTTTCTTCACATTTGTTAAGAATTGTTTGCATTCAAGATAGTGAATGTTGATCTCAAAATGCCCTAAACAGGTGGGTAGACAAAAATGGGTGAAATCCTCTTTGAGATTTTTGATTGCGTAGACAAAAATGGGTAAAATCCGAGGGGAATTTAGTCAAAAATGGAGGAAAATTTGGGTTGATGGAAAGTGAGTCAGATAAATGATTGTTTGGTCTTACATCCCTAAAATACCCCTGAATTTAACAGAGAGAGGTCATTTTAACAGAAAAACAAACGGATGTACTAAAGTGATAGACGGTGTAATAGTTTAGTGACTAAAGTGATATTTTCGAAAGTTTTGTGACTAAAATGTCAAATCTGGAAAAGTTCAGTGATCAAAGTGATCATTCTCCCTATATATATAATATATATATATATATATATCCACCTATGGTGCATTCCCAATAGTGGAAAGTTAAATACCATACGTAAGCAAGCAACAAGCTACAAATTATCAATCTTCACTCCCAAGACTAAATCAACGTACTTAGGATATGATCTTTAATTAGCCTATAGGGTGTGACATGAAATATATATATATATATATATATCTACGGATATCTTGTAAACATAATACATAAGGGAAGATTCTCTAGTGAGGACCACTATAATGAGGACTTGGTGATGACTTTTTGATTAATGGTTGTTATATCTATTTTTCGATTACATCTTGAGATCTCAACCGTTCAATGTTAAGATATTCATGAG
Organism: Rubus idaeus; assembly: GCA_030142095.1. NCBI lineage: Eukaryota > Viridiplantae > Streptophyta > Magnoliopsida > Rosales > Rosaceae > Rubus > Rubus idaeus. Next base: position 4,773,212 of record CM057971.1, read on the forward strand.
TAGATCACTTCTACAAATTTTCAACAAAATTTGAAATCGTTAAGGTACCGAACTAGACCAAATAAATGAACGAACCAAATCTGTCAATTTTGAACCATTCATATTCATAAATGGTAAATCACAATTATAGATGACCTAATGATTTTAGATTTCATTGAAAATTTGTAGAAGTGATCTACTTATAAATATCTAAATATTGAACGGTTGATTTGTCGAGATGTAATAAAAAAGTATGTCTAATCGAAAAGTCTTCACCAAGTCCTCATTATAGTGGTCCTCACTAAAGAAGCTCCGAATACATAAGCATATATTCATACACATACTAGAAACACAAAACATATATTGATTACTGTAATAATTCCCAAGACTAAATCAACTTAGGGGGTATATAATCTTTAATTAGCCGATAGGGTGTGACATGAATATATATATATATATATATATGTATATATCTATGGTTATCTTGTGAACATAATACATAAATATATACTCATACCCATACTAGAAACACAAACATATATTGATTACTATATATAATAAAGGTACTAATCTGATGATGACGATCGATGATTCCATTATAATATTAGAACACAAGCTTTATGTTCTCTCCGTTCCTTATGTAGTCTATTGCTTGATTGATTGTGAGAACAAGGACTAGGTCTTATATAGAAGTTGATGATCTCTAATCCTTCCCATAAAGAATTCCTAGCTTATTGATCATTAATTCAACTCCTTTTGCAAACCATATTTAACTACATGTTGTAGTAAACTAATGTAGTTCACAGAATAAGTTTCCATATCTTACAATGTTTATAATCATAAAACCCTTATGGTAGATAATTTGGATTGCAATGTATAATGTAATCTTTAATTTTTGTTCCTTTCATAACCTTAAATTATAATCAATGGAATTTCATATTGTATGATAATCCAAATAAGTCTTACATGTCTAGCCTGTCTTGCAAGCCTAGCTTAGGAACTTTCTTCTTCAGAAGATCGAACACGTACACAACAAAAGCGTTTATGCATGATTACTCACCTTAATTAGATTCAATAATATTAAGAGTTGAAATTAAAACAACAAAACTATCTTCAGTTCTTCACTTAACCTCAACTTTTTATATTAGAATTAAGGGTGAGTGGCTATTTTTTTTTCGTATTTATTATAACAATTTTCATTATTTTCTCATTGGAAGAACATTAATTTCTGTTAAAAAAGACATCTGGGTAAAATGTATGATTTGTCAAAGGCTGACTTGTTGCCGCAGAACGTGTCTTTCTCGTTTCCTCCCTTCTGGGTAAGCTTCCTAATGACCGTGCGTCGCAAACTCGATCATCTTTCATTTAAAGTTTTGTAATTGCTGAACTCGATGGCTGTTTACTTGATTAAATTAACAGCTTACTTACTTATGATCCATACTTGAAGGACGGACGGACCGGAGCTTAAGTTGTGATCAGAAACGGTAACTTGGTAATTTTGTTTCTTGAATTGAATATATGGCTGAACGCCTTATAAGTTTAGTCTTGATCGAGCCTCGATCATAGTATTCATTTATTCCAAGCTTCTTCGATCTTCTGATTCAATTACTTGAAGTCTTGAACTTAATTCTGATGGGTTGGTTTCAGGTGTTAACTCTTGGGGACCGAGACTATGAGTGGTGGAGTTCGCACAAGCGTGAAGGGACACCTAATTAGGCAGCGAGTCGCTTTCGCTTTGGACACAGTGCATGAGCATGAGAATGAGAATTTCACTGCGCCCAAAGATCCACCTTCGCTTCCAGAGACCGCCACGGCTTCAACTTCATATGGGTACAGTAAAATTCCTTGCTTGCCAATGATGAACTCTGCTGCAAAGGTACTTAATATATGATTGCATTAATTCATTGAAGATAGAAAGATTAAGAACTGATAGAAGGGTTAGTACTGTTAGGAAGAAAGAAGTACTATTGTTCTGCAATTCTTATCGTTACGTTATTACTCATGCATGTGTGTGTAAATTTTGCTAGATTGCACATAATTTTAATCTTTTCCCCACTCAAAAAGCATTTGCAACATCATCCACTCACACTGTTGGAATTTTTGTTTTGAGTTGGTTATGTACGTCAATCTCATTTAGAGGATTATGTGCAGGAGAAATCTCAGAACTTGAAGAATGCTCCAGAGAGGGATGCAACAACTGACCCGTCCTCTATACTGGATTCTATTATAAAACGGCTTTTGGAGGTCCGAATAAGCTCAGGAAATCAGTTCCCACTCTCCGAGTCGGAGGTCAGGCATCTCTGTCTTTGTTCCAGAGAAATCTTCCTTCAGCAGCCCAATTTCCTCGAGCTTGAAGCTCCTATCACTGTTTGCGGTATGCTATTAGCCTATACCACACAACACATGCACGTAGTCACGTATCAGCTTTGGTACTTAAAATTCGTTGAATGGTGCTGCTAAGTTGGAATTTTAAAACATTGTTCCCTTGGCTCCACTCATGTAAGGGGATAGAGAATTTGTTCACGGTTTCAAGGAAACAAGGCATTGAATGATTTGGTGCTTAACTTGATGTGGAATTAGTGTTAGGTAAATCCAGCATTTCAAACTGAAAAGTTGAACTCAAGTTAGTGTTTAGTGAAGGAATGAGTCATGAGTTCAAACCAAGAATTTCCTGGATCAGTTGACACCTGCTATAAACCTTTACGAATTAAGGTTATGCTCACCAGTCCAACATCTTAAACTTGTCTCTAACTGAAAATCTATTTACAGTTATGTCAGTAAGTGAATAAGTGATCGAGTCCAAGGGCTTAGAGCATAAGTTCATTTCTCATACTTAGGTGTTCTATTTATTGGCCATGCATTAATTGTCCTTATAGAATATTCATATACTATCATCCTACTGTAGTACTCTATGGCCGGGCCATTTGGATGGAGTGAGTCCAAATCTTGAGGTTTGATTAACAATTATAAGGATAAATTGCTTGTTTAGACTATATATATAAGAGTGTTAATAACACAACCCCTTATCTCTATCTCTCTCTAGGGTGTGTGCATTAAAGGAAGAGAGAGAGAGAGAGAGAGAGAGAGATAAGGGGGTGTGTTATTAACACACAAGAGTGTGTTAATAACAACACCCTATATATATATATCAAGATATGAGTTAAAAGAAGAAGAATACAATGATCGAATTTCAAATTATTCATTGCATGCATATGGTTAATTACTTCAAATCAATTTCGTATGTATGATATTTAATCAAGTTGTATCCAATACATTATCTTATGTTTTGTGGTCATTTTAAGAACTTTGGCCTTGTTTTGTGAAATGCAAATCATTGAAATGGAGCCTAAGTTTCGTGTACCTGTTGTGGAATATTTGGTCTTCATTTTCAGGCAACATCCATGGACAATATCCTGACCTGTTGAGGCTCTTTGAATATCAGGGTTTTCCTCCTAGTAGAAACTATCTGTTCTTAGGTGGCTATGTGGATTATGGAAAGCAGAGTTTGGAAACAATATGCCTCTTGCTTGCGTATAAAATCAAATTTCCAGAGAACTTTTTTCTTCTTAGAGGGAGTCACGAATGTGCTTCTATTAATCGTATATATGGATTTTATGATGAGTGTAAGCGGCGGTTTAACGTCAGACTTTGGAAAGCCTTCATCGACAACTTTAACTGCCTTCCTGTGGCAGCCCTTATAGATGAAAAAATATTCTGTGTGCATGGTGGTCTTTCCCCGGATTTGACAAATTTGGATCAGATCAGGAACTTACAGCGTCCAACTGATATTCCTGATACCGGCTTGCTTTGCGATTTGCTCTGGTCAGATCCTAGTAGAGATGTTAAGGGATGGGGAATGAATGATAGAGGACTCTCCTATACATTTGGCCCTGATAAGGTGGCAGAATTCTTAATGAAGCATGATTTGGACCTTGTTTGTCGAGCGCAACAGGTTAGTGATCAACTTTCCTTTTTTCCATTTGCAGCTTTTCAATGCATGTATTCACTCTTGCTACCCATGCATGTTGGAGACTGAAACAATTTTATTGGTCTAGGTTGTGGAGGATGGTTATGAATTCTTTGCCGACAGACAACTTGTTACGATTTTTTCAGCCCCCAACTACTGTGGTGAATATGACAATGCTGGTGCAATGATGAGTGTGGATGAATGCTTAATGTGCTCTTTCCGGATTATTAAGCCCGCAGAGAAAAAAACAAACTTCATGATGTCAACAAAAATGAGGTGATTACAATTTCACTGCTCCGGTCTTGATCCAGGCATATTAAGCCAGCACACAAAACATCTAAAATGGCTAGCTCCATCTTCACCGGATCACAAGACCACAAGACGACTCCCTCATCATAGATTGCGAATTCCAGTTTTTGGAGGTCATGCATAATTCACCACCGGCCACGCACTTGTTATTATTTCACTTTCAAAATTTCCATCCAGACAGTACCTTCTGATGATATTTTGTAAGCCTTTGATCGTTTCAAAATTTGTGTTCCACTGACGTAACCTTTTCCGCTTGTAAGTTATGCACCTCTCACTCTCTCAGAGAATAGGCAAACCACGTCGTTGACTGCCAAGAAAATAAGCTGGGTCTCTACTTTTTTTGTGCTCTACTTAATGGTATCACCATGATTTTTTTTTTTGAGTCTAGGTACCTATTCGATCACTTTTTAAGTTCGGGTACCATAGGTCTGTCTATTATAAACATCTAAATTTGAATTTATCCACCAAAGTTATTTTGTGTGTAAAAAAACAAGTTGGGTTCATTGACACCGATATTTTACACAATTTCTTACACGAGTTTTGAACTGTTGGATTTTGTTAACCTCGACGGTCTTGATGACACTCTCAACCTAACCATCTCTCTTTGCAAGTAGCAACCCAACCTCAGGCCCTCAGCCTAGACATCTCTCCCGGCGACGTGAACTTATCCGAGGCTCCTAGGCCCTAGCCATCTCTCTCAGTGATGTGACCTCAGCCCAGACACAGATAAAAGAAGGAACAACAAAAAATGGTGGTGGACCATTATACTTGGGGAGGCTTATATTCTCTCTTAAGCCCATTGATTTCCGACCTAAAGTCCTAAACTATACCATAAAATCCACTCCACGACGTCGTTTCTCCAACCCATTCTTTTCAGATTTTATAGGCTCCTCCGTCACATAGGGGTTTCAGCCATCTCCATCTTCAATGTTTTGACGCTTTCCTCCCAAAAATTTCCTTTCCATTTCGGATTCCCACTCTTTTTTTCCAAGAAAAATAAAATAAAAAGGCTATAATATAGTCACCCGGAGAAAAATAGACCCACCAAACACCAAAAGCCGAAGCCCAAACAAAGGCGCAATTACAAGAAAGGAGCCTCCACAAAACAGCTCAGGTAGTTAAAAAGAAAAGGCATCGAATTCCGTCAGACCCCCTGTTTTCTCGTTCGGGTTTTCTAGGGTTTCTTCCTTCCGCTGCCGCCGAGGAGAAATCGGAGCCGTTCGGAGAGGGATCTGAGAATCGAATCGAATGGCCTCGCAAGGGCAGGGAGGGATGGACCCTGCCGTGCTCGATGACATCATCAGACGGCTCACGGAGGTCCGATTGGCGAGGCCGGGGAAGCAGGTCCAGCTCTCTGAGTCTGAGATCAAACAGCTCTGTGTTGCTTCCAGGGAAATCTTTCTCCAGCAGCCTAATTTGCTCGAGCTTGAAGCCCCAATCAAAATTTGCGGTACGTCAGTTTACACGACTCAGATACATTCATATAGTTATGCAAGTCTTTATCTTTTCCCTTGGTTTTTGATTGCTGCAAAATTGGGTTCGATTGTTTACTCTTCTATGGCTTTGATGGGTGCTCTTTAGTTGCATGTCTGGTATGGAATTGCTGATGGAGCTCTTTGTGGTTGATATCATAGTTAAATGAGCACTCATATGTATATAAAATTCTTTCAAAGTTTTGATTTTGTATCAATAACAGAAAGATTGGTGTTTGAGTAGCTTAGCGAAGCAATAATTTGTGGTAAGCTGCATTACTAAATGATATATGGTCATTTGGTTATAGATGTTTTGACAAAAGTTTCTCCTTTTTCATTCGTCTTTGATGCTGTGTTAGTTGTGTGGTATGTTATGTAGTTTTGAATTGATTGTGGCTTGTTGATGGTGCTGTCTGTTACTTGGAGGTGATGTACCCAATTCTTCTTGTGTTGTTAGTGCTAGTTTGTTCTCATTGCTTGCAAACAACAGGATGTCCTGTTCATACTCAATGGTCTGTTTAATTGCTAAAATTGTGCGCACAGAAGTAACCAGCTTGAAAAAAAAAAAGAAAAAAGAAGTAACCAGCTTGAAATATGTCGGCCACTGTGTGTTTTCCCTTTTTATTTATGACTGTTTGTCATATTCATTAAAATCCCTGATGTGCTCGTTTGTATGACATGTTTCTTGAAAATAATGGTGGTTTCTACTTTCTACTGCCATTGGTGGAAAATCAAGATTAATTTTTTAATCGAACACCATTGGGAATGAAATAGTGGAACTTGGATGAATGGATTTATGGGTTTTTTCACTACATGGTAAAACATTGACAAGGTGATTAGGTGCGTGCAATTTAAACCAGAAGATCTTATCATTTATTGTTTGACAATATCAAAGACTGGAGAAAGAAAATCCCTGTATCAGATTTTGATTCCTTAGTTTTGAGGGAGTAAATCATCTGAGGCTTTGAGAATTGTTGATATTTGGAAAAAGGATTTCCAGATACTCACACACTCAAAATATGTATTATATTGCCTCTGCAGCTGATTTGGCAGTGATTATTGCGACTATTTTGTTAAATTCAATGTTGTAGTCATCTTATTTTTTTTTTTGATTATATGTTTCTGACAGGAATTTTCCTCTCTATTTCAGGTGACATCCATGGGCAATATAGTGACCTATTAAGGCTCTTTGAATATGGGGGCTTTCCTCCTAGTGCAAATTATCTTTTTTTAGGTGACTATGTGGATCGTGGCAAGCAGAGTTTAGAAACAATATGCCTCTTGCTTGCTTATAAAATCAAATTTCCAGAGAACTTTTTTCTTCTTAGAGGGAATCACGAATGTGCTTCTATTAATCGTATATATGGATTTTATGATGAGTGTAAGCGGCGGTTTAATGTCAGACTTTGGAAATCCTTCACCGACAGCTTTAACTGCCTTCCTGTGGCAGCTCTTATAGATGACAAAATATTATGTATGCATGGTGGTCTTTCCCCGGATTTGACAAATTTGGATCAGATTAGGAACTTACCTCGTCCAACTGCTATTCCTGATACTGGCTTACTTTGCGATTTGCTGTGGTCCGATCCTGGTAGAGATGTTAAGGGATGGGGAATGAATGATAGAGGAGTCTCCTATACGTTTGGCCCTGATAAGGTGGCAGAATTCTTAATGAAGCATGATTTGGATCTTGTTTGTCGTGCCCATCAGGTTATTGACTTTCCTTTTCTCCAATAGCAGCTTTTCAATGTATTCACTCATGCTATCCATATTGGCCACTGAAACAATTCTTTTGGTCTAGGTTGTGGAGGACGGGTATGAATTCTTTGCCGACAGACAGCTTGTTACAATTTTTTCAGCCCCCAACTACTGTGGTGAATTTGACAATGCTGGTGCAATGATGAGTGTGGATGAGAACTTAATGTGCTCTTTCCAGATTCTTAAGCCAGCTGAGAAAAAAACAAAGTTCATGATGTCAACAAAAATGTGATGATTGCAATTTCACTGCTCTAGTCTTGATCCAGGTATATTGTTGCAATTTATTCCCTTTGGCATTCATCATGTTGATGAGTTTGTCGTGTTTATGCTCATGGGTTCACTAGCCATGTATGTATGTATAAATGTTATGAGTGTGTGTGATGCTGTATATGTTATCGTGTAGTTCTTTTCATTTTGTACATTTTTGAAGGTGCATGTGCATGTGTATGCCCAACAGTGTCTGTCAATGTTATTGCAGAACACTTTTGTTCTGTGATTCTTCATATCCTTTAAGGAAGGTTGTGGAGTTGTTAGAGAACTCTTTATCTAAAGTTCCATTGATTTCCTATACTGTCGTCTACAGTTGATTTTTCTTTTTCGTGGCTGTATTCAAAGCATTTTAGTTAACTTTGGTCGAAAAATAAGATACTTCTGAACTTTGATATATGTTTTTATTTTATAAATGAACTTGTTTGAAATCTACTTTAAAAATTTCATGTACCTCATTAGCTCAAATGTCACAATATTGAGAGCTAATTCTGAACCTTTTCAGCTGGTTTATTTGAGACATTGCTGCTTGAATTGTTTTGTGTGGACTGGATTCTACATTTGCCTTTTGAAGAAAGGGGAATCACTGTCTTTTCAATGGTTTTAAGACGTGTAGAGGCTGCGAAAGGAAAATAACAAGATACATGTGATAAGGATGTCTCTACTGGTATATGGAACTCTTTAGTTGAGGCATTCTTTGTTTTTGTAGAACTCATGTGAATATGTCATCATAGCTGGTCGGTTAGTGCTAAACTGTTACATAACCTTACAGTTGGTAGTTATTATTGGCTTGAAGGCATTGCCTCTGTGTTACTTTTAAATAAACGTAACTAATGATTTAATTTTCTGGTCTTGCTAGCTACATTTTTTTTAACTCATAAATTTGGTAAAAGATATCCTTAACCAGTAATATGCTATGAGTAATTCTGGGTCATCTTATTCGTTAGGCTCATAGTCTCATCATGCTACTTTCAACTCAACTATATGCTTTAGTTTTTTTGTCATTTCCCTCTTTATTTATCTATTTTCCCTTCTGCAGGCTATATATTTTTTTTCCATTTTATCTTGGGCAAATTTGCTGAAAGTCGAGGCTGCCAACTTCAGAAGTGCATTACGATGTGGAGGGGCCATAGAAGTTGGATATAGGGCAAATACTGTGGAGCAGTGAGGCAGAAGAATTTTAATGTTTCCTCGTTCACTTTTCTCTGTAATGCTTATTCTGCAACGTTTGTGTACATATATTCGGTCTGGCAACTCATTGTTGTGCTTTCCATTGAGGCCAACGTAAACGGCATCATTTCACTCCCTCAAGGATTCTTCTGTTTTCTCAGACTATAAGTTAAAGTTTTCTCAGACTATTAGTTTTTAACTTATTGATTGAATTTTAACTCTTTGTATTTGTGGCTTAGGCATATTTTGATTATAAGAGATGGTTAACTGTTATTGCCTTATTGGTGGCCATATGCTGCATCTTATTATGGGGTTCAAACCATATCATGGTTGCTTATGAATTTTGATTAATGTGTTATCAATTACCCTGTTTTTGTTGGCAAAAAAAAATTACCCTGTTTTTGTGTCGAATTTTGATTTTGATTAATGTGTTGTTAATTAACATTTTCGGTCACTATTGTTAAAACAATAACTGTTTCTTGTACTTGCAATTCATTTTTAATGTTAAACAGAAATTTAACAGAATTGGTCACCATAAACAAAGACCGAAAACAATTGCAAACATAGCCAAAAATAGTACCATTAATAGATACTTTCATCACACTCGAATATCTTAGTCAAATACACAATTAAAGAATCTGACCATCTTTGATTACTTGTATTAAATACGACCAAAAAAGGATTACACAATAATGACACACTAATATAATTACATAATAATTAGAAGGAATTGCATTTTTTTGTTGAAAATGAGAAGGTGTTACCTATTTTATTTTTTTATGATTCAGAAAAAGAAAAAAAAATCTTATTTGCTCTGCCTTTTCATTTTACAACGTATTTAAATTTTTCGCCCTCTTTTTTTTTGTTTTAGACTTGTAGAGTTGTAGTAGGGTTTGGTTTTCTAATCCAAAACCCAAAATTCAAATATAAAGTTAGAAACCAACCTCTTTCATTTCGTTATTCAATTCTCCTCGACCTCACTCTCAAAATTCCCGAGAATTGTAATCACTGAATTTTCCGGCTAATCGGAGTCGATAGCTTCCCATTAAAAGATTGAGAAACCGAATCGGAAAATCTGTCAATGAATATAGTGGATCCATCAGTGGCTCTACTGGCAGCAAGCGGAGGTGACACCGTGAAGCTCTTCGACGTATCGGTCAAGTCCGGCGATCCATGCGTCTCCAGCTACATTCCTTCTCCCGGTTGCCATGTCAATTCCGTCAAGTGGAACCACACCAGTTAGTCACTCACTCTCTCACTTTCATTTCTTCTTTCTCTGCTTCATTTGGTTGTTGATCAATTCGAAGACGGTTATAGATTTCATTGTCTGGATTCGGCTTTTGCAACATTATTAGGAAAGAACAATTTTTTAACTGAAATTATTGTGAATTTTGAGGGTTACCAAAACTGTGTTTTTTGGTTCTCAATGTGGGTTATGATTTTTGCAGATTTGGTTGTGGTCAGTGCTGGAGATGATAAGAAAATATCGTTGTGGCATAAGAATGGGCAGAGCTTGGGAACTATTCCGGTGGCCGGAACTGACAGTGGAGACAACATTGAGGTAATGTAATTGTATAATTGAAGTAGATATGGTGTGGCGTGGTGTGACACTAAATGCTTGAAAGAATGAGTTGACACCAAGTAGTCTAAGGTATTTGATCTTTTGCGGGTTGAACCATTTATACAGGAGTCTATATCGGCTCTCAGCTTCAGTAACAAGGTGTCTAGGTATATATGTTCCTGTGGAAGTGGTCAGGTTGTGAGGATATGGGATTTGCAGAGAAAGAGATGTATAAAATGGTTGAGGGGCCACTCCAGTACAATTACTGGGGCAGCATACAATTGCAAAGATGAGCACTTGGCTTCCATCAGTCTTAATGGGGATCTCATAATCCACAACTTGGCATCTGGTACAAGAACAACTGAATTCAAGGACCCTAATGAACAGGTTGTTTTCTCGTTGCATCTCGTGGCTGTTCTTTTTTGTTTTTTTAACTTCCTTGGTGTTTGTGGTTTTGAGTCTCTGGCTTCCAAGCTAATTGTTTGTTTGCTGGATTTTAAGACCAGGTTCTAAGAGTGCTTGATTATTCCCGGATTAGCCGACACCTTTTGGTGACAGCAGGTGATGATGGGTCTGTGCATTTGTGGGACACAACCGGTCGTAGCCCAAAGGTTCGCTGTAGGTTAATGAATCTCTCTACATGTTAACGAATTTTGTGCTGGGTTGTTCTGATATTTTGTGTTTGCAAATTTCATTGGGTCAATGGAAACTATAATCTGTTCCCAGTACACATATGTGAAACAGACTTTTTAAAGTACAGAGAAATTGCATGTCTTTAACTCTTGATTGTTTCCAATTGTTTTGATAGTCCTTTGAGAATAGTAGTTGTAAATTATTATCCTTTCATTGACTTTTCTGTTTATCATTCCTGCCTTATTAAATCTAGGGACAGTAAGAGTTGAAAAACACTGCTTTACATTCCCACTAATTTTTCTCTCTGTAATTGTGTTTCAAAATATAACTGGTTTCTCTTCTCCTTTTTCTTTTTTCAAACTCGCAGATTTCTTGGTTGAAACAGCATTCTGCACCAACTGCTGGTATCAGTTTCTCACCATCTAATGACAAGGTGGCATAAGTAAATATTTACACATTTTGATTCATTATGTTAAAAAGACTAGAAGGCTATTCTGGAAAGATATTAGTTTTGCATATTGATATTCAAAATACTTTTTCTTTTGACAGATGATTGCTAGTGTTGGGCTTGATAAAAAGTTGTATACTTACGACTCAGGGTCTAGAAAACATTCATCTTGCATTTCCTATGAGGCACCTTTCTCTGCATTGGCATTTAGAGATGATGGCTGGGAGCTGGCAGCTGGAACAAGTAGTGGTCGTGTTGTGTTTTATGATGTCCGTGGTAAGCCAGAGCCTTTCACTGTTCTTCGTGCTTATAATAGTTCAGAGGTAGATCTCTCTCTCTCTCTCTCTCTCTCTCTCTCTCTCTCCCCCCCCCCCCCCCCCTTAAAATAGCATCATCATCTGATGCATATTGCTGGTTTACACAAACACACACACAGACATATGCTTGTTTACCTGCATTAACTTAATGAACGATAGAGTTTTTTCTCTATGAAACATATGAAATTTTGAGAAATTTGTGTTATGTCTAATATTTAATTGTTTAAGAGTTTGTTTTCTAGCATCTCTACATTCAAATTATTTAGGTGTTGTTATTTTGTCATAACTACGGATCAAAATGCTGGCTAGATTCCGAAGGTCGTGTGCAGATTGAGTAGTGCTTACTTTTCTGTGCAAAGGGGATAGTCCTGTCACCATTATGATTATGGGCATACAAGGTCATTTATATTGTCCCTGTGGCCCGGCTCAAACTTTCAACCAACCCTGGGTAGTTAGGAGGGTTTATCACCACAATGTTCATTTAATTTTTAACAAACAGTGTGCACAAATAATTTTTTTTTTTCAGCCAAAGATTTGAATTTTTATATTGACCAAAATGTTTCTCAAATTTGTTGTACTAATCCTTTACACTTTTCATCAGGCTGTTACAAGTATATGCTGGCAACGGTCTAAACCTGTAATTGTAAATGAAAGCAATTGTTCTTTCGAAACTGCACTTTTAGGAGATGCTGTTGAAGATTCAATCCTTATGCCTGACCCACTTCCTTCTGTGACTGCATCAAACCTTTCTCTATCTATGGCAGTATCTAGTTCTCGGAATCCAGGCCGCTCAGGTTTATCTGCTGATATATGTTCAGTTACAGCAACTGGCAGTGGATTAGCGTCAAGCACACTTCATGCATCTACTGCAGAGGATACACCACATCGCGGCCATTTGTGGCCAGGTGGAACATTGCCAAGATTGCATGCTCCTCGTTCTACTTTTAACTTCAAGGATGATATGGAGGTGTTTTCCCCTCTTGTGGATGTTCATCCTATCACACCTTCACTTAACAAGCTGTGGGATGATCATGACAGATCAAAGAAGGATAATTTACTTGTAGATAAGAAGCCTTCAGCACTTTTGTTTCCCTCGTCCAATAGGAGATACCCTTTGGCAGAGGAAGTAACAAATGATCATCCAATATTTGATTGGAAGCTCAGCTCAGCTTCTAAACAGGTGCACTTCTTTATAACTCTAGTTCTTTAGATGAATGTCTAATGTGAAATATTCATCTTATGAATTTCATTTTGGCTAGCGTTGCACATAACCTGTTTACATGATCGTTTTGCTTTATTCCTTGGTGCAGGATGACTCCAAATCTTCGTTTGCTCGATTAGAATCAACTCCTGCTCCGTATTCCAAGAGTGAAGACTCATCCATCACCCCTCCGGAAGCTTGGGGTGGTGAGCGATTATCTGATAAGTATACCAATCTGCTTCAGACAAACACTATGCCATCTCGCTTTGGGATATCAGCTCAGACATCTGGATCAATTTTATCTGGATTACCAGATACATCCTTGTCAACGAGTCAGACAAGTATTAGCTCTACAAATTCAAGCTTAAACTATGCAAATATGCGCATCAAAGATGTGTCTTTCAATCAGGAGACTTCTTTAGGATTTCTGGAACACGTTAACTCTAGTGCCGTGCCTATGTCCCCTGGTAGCAAAGGAATCACGGGACAGTCTAACCTTGATTCACCAACATCATCTTTGAACCTCCATCGGAGATTCTCTACTTATGCAGAGAGGATAGGCACTACATCTTCCTTTAGTGACCGAACATCACTTGCAGTGGGTTCACCAAAAACAAAGAAAACAGGAGCTGAAATGAGAGAATTGTTAACTAGCTTTGTGTCAAAGTCAGAAACATCAACTGCCACAGAATCAGGGATTCTTCCAGCAATGAATGTAAGATATCTTTTATTTATTTGATAAGTTATAGCCTAGTTTTGCATATAAATAGGCTCCTAAAAGAATAATAGAAAAAACAGTGATGGAACTCATCAGGAGAAGCCATTACGGAAGTTTATCATAGCTGGCTTTGTTTTGCCGTACTTGATTATTATATTTCACTCGATGACAATACTTTTACAGGGAGGAATCTCACAACTCCAGAAGGCCCCTCAACAAGATGCGCAGCAGGGAAATTCCTTTACATTTCAAATTTTTCAACGTACTTTAGAAGAGACTCTGGATTCCTTTCAGAAATCGGTACACGAAGATATGAGGAACCTTCATATAGAAATCTTAAGACAATTCCACATGCAAGAGGTAGATTTCTGCTATTGCCTGCTCCCTGTAAAGTGTATAAGCTTCCATTTGGTATAGCAGATTTCTGAAACAAGAGGAATAGCAGATTTACAGGGAGGAATCTCACAACTCCAGAAATCTACTTCATCTGTTATTGCTCTTGTTGTTCCCTTTTTGTTTCATTTTCCTCATTCATTTTCTGGGAACCATTACACAGATGGAAATGTCAACGGTGATGAGTAAAATACTGGCAAACCAAGCTGAGCTGATGGAGGAAGTTAAATCTCTCCGGAAAGAAAACCAGCAGCTGCGGCAGTTGCTTTGAGCACTGGTGACGATTGTATTTAGTGTTAATGATTTTTTGTGGGTTGGAATCTTTCTGTTGTTTGTGTTTTACAATTTGCTCTTCATTAATGGGCTTTTGTTCAGTAGGTAGATTAGAATTGCTGAAATCATATTCTGGGGCTTTTATCCAGCAATAACACGTTTGGCAGGTTGTACATCATAATGGAACATCATGTGGTTTTATGTTCACCGGCATAACGTGCCATTGCTGTACTCGTTTTCACTCACCACCTTTTCAGCTTCCGCCTTCAATAACAATTATAATTATCAATTGAAAATGAATCGCATATAGTTGTGTATGAATAGGTTAGGATTGTGCGAGAACTTTCATCATGTTTTAATCTGTGAAATTAGGTTAGTGAGTATGTCTAGGATTCCAGCTTCAGCAATCCTATGCTTGAATTCGAATATGTTCTTCCTCTCCCACGGAGAGAATCAACTACAAATCTAATTTCAATTCAGTACGTGAAGATGCCAATAATTGCTCTTCCCCTAGCTTGTTTCCATCTGCATGTCGCCAGCTAGATTCTAGCATTATGTCAAGTAACCAAAGTTACCATCAATTCCAACTTTCCAAGTACACTCTTTAACAAAGATCGATACACTTGATTGTTTACCACGTTACCTTCAATATATACATGAAGTAGATCTAAAATCTAAGAGCAGTGTCCTACTATGTCGCAGAATAGCAGACGATTGCTGACTGCTAAGTGCTAAGAGGTCATGAGGGTATTGCAGGGTCGAAGATCTTCCTGGTTGGTTATGCATGATATTATTAATTCTTCACCTGATGCTGGAACTGGCATGGACGGACGTATTCCGTTTTAAGTGCACCCATCCATACATTTTAGGTACTCTATATGTCATTTGTGTAGAAATTTGCAGATACGTTATGTTGTGTAGAATGGAATATTTTGTTTTAATCAAGGTTATAGTCAAGTCCTCTAATTAAGTAATACCTATTGCAGAAGAAAATGGCACTTAATTTGCAGGTCAAATTGAAGATCCAAGCATTTAGAATGGAACTGGAGTTCACTTTTTTTTTTTTGGCAAAAATTGGAGTTCACTTTAAACACGTACTGTGGCACATAGCTCTGTGAGAGTGTGAGACTAGTTACTAGGATTGAGTTGAGCTTCGCAGATTGCTTTAATTTTTTATTTGGTCGTGCGGGTGTACCTTGGTTGCAGCTGAGCGGGGCACCAATTAATTAATCCAATATTTGCTACAATTGACAATTAAGCTGTGGGATGAATATGATCTTGAGTTCATGAAAGAATAATTCACCTTTGTTTCAGAGAATGGGGCAAACCGGCAAAGTGATCAATCCAATATTTGGTTAATTCCAAACAGGGCTTCAGGCAGCAAATGAATCACGGGTCTTGATTCAAATTCAATGATGATAAATTAAATTTGTTTCATTGCTAAAAGTTAGCTAGTAGTCCAATAATCTACGACCCCGTACGTATATTTGTATGTAGTGTTGTTTTTAATTTTCAAGAACCATATTTCCAACACATACATAATTAATTAATTTCTCTTATAAAAAAAAATTAATTAATTTCTTGTTTGATTGGATGGAGTTCAGTCTTATCCTATCTATATCCATTTCAGTATGTAATTATTGTGGGGAAGCTAGACGTCTCAGTGTCTTACAAACAGGCATACTTGGCATATACTTTGCTTCTCAATTGCTCAAAAAAAAAAAAATATGCACCTTTGGCATAAAGCCAAACCATTTAGGCATATTTTTATTTTTTCCCACTTGATTTTTCTTCAATAAAGATGCCTCCAGAGTCCAGACATTATCTTTATTTTTCCAGTACGCGTGCATGCATGGTTCATGTCACTCGGAAAAAGTGTTGAATCATTTTGGTCCGTGACACTCCAATAATTTGTTGATGCCACGTACAAAGGGCCAACTGCAGTCAGTCGAGTAGAGCCCAATGACTCTGCCACTATCATCCATATTCCAGGGAACAAATTCTATCATCATTACTGTAAAGCATGTCAATGAGTCCCACTGTTTGATCATGTGTATGTGTGCGGATCGAGACAATTTACTCATGATATAAAGTGGAGTGGGTAGAACGGAGACGAGAGCACAACCATTGTTCGATCTACGTACATTTCTCTCTTTTCAATTTTCCATATTCTCGATCATCACTTTCAAACGTACCCTAGCTACTTGAACAACATGGCAGAAGCACTACTTGGCGTTCTCCTTGAGCGTGTCGCTAACTTGGCGCTTGACAAGTTCCAAGAAGAGTTCAAACTGGTTGTTGGGGTTAAGAAAGAAGTCGAGAATCTCACCGACACTCTCAAAGCTATTAAATCTGTGCTTGAGGATGCAGAGCAGAGAGAAGTGATGGACAACAGCGTGAAACTTTGGCTGAGCCAACTCAATGAAGTTTCCTACGAGATGGATGACGTTCTGGATGAATGGATCACTCGAGTACTTATGAAGCAACAAAAACATAGTGAAAATGCTCCTGAGGTACTTTCCTCCACTGTTATCTCTTTCTTTCGAATTCCTTTAAGCATAGTCAATCACGTAATTCATCGTCATGACATTGCCGGGAGGATAAAAGTCCTAAATGAGAGATTAGCTTTGATTGAAAAGAGAAAACAAAATTTTAGCTTTCAAAACACCACAAGAGGCCCCAAACTACGTCAACAACAAACTACTTCTGTTCCTGGTGATAAAACGTTTGGTCAAGATAAGGAAAAAGACATTATACTCGAGTTGCTAAGTGAGAGTTGTAGTGAAGAAGAAGGGGTTCCTCTTATCATCCCTATTGTAGGGATGGGTGGAATGGGGAAGACAACTCTTGCCCAACTAGTCTATAATGATCAAAAGGTGAAGACATATTTTGATCATAGAATATGGGTCTGTGTCTCGCATCCTTTTGAAGAGATCAAGATTGCTAAAGCTATTGTTGAAGGTCTAGATAAAAATAGTCATGATCCCTCAAGAAATTCAAATGAGTTGCAAATTTTATTTAAATATATAATTAAATTGATTGAGGGAAAAAAATTCCTCCTTGTCTTAGATGATGTCTGGAGCCCAAACCCTAGTCAGTGGGATGAATTGATCAAACCTTTACGCAAGGGTGCTACGGGTAGTAGAATATTGGTGACCACGCGAAAGGAGGAGGTTGCTAAGTTGATGAAAGCAACTACTCAAATCATACGTTTGAAGCAGTTGAGCGAAGAATTTTGTTTGTCATTGTTCTATTACCATGCTGGCCTTGCAATAAGTAGCGAGTCTAAAATGTTTCAAGACGTTGGTGAAAAGATTGTAAAAAAGTGCGATGGATTGCCTCTTGCCGCAAAGACGTTAGGTAGCCTTATGTTTCACAAGGAAACAATTGGGGAATGGCAAGATGTTTTAAGTAGTAAGATATGGGAATTGGAAGAGATAGAAACAAATGTCTTTCGACCATTATTACTAAGTTATCATGATTTGACCTCAGCAGTCAAACGTTGTCTTTTGTATTGTGCTACGTTCCCAAAAGATTACATGTTTGATAAAGAAAATTTGATTGAGTTGTGGATGGCACAAGATTATCTAAATGCAAAAGAAAACAATGAAAATAATAAAATTGGTCAAAAGTATTTTGATGACTTAAAATGGAAGTCTTTCTTTCAAGATTTTGAGGCAGATGAATATGGGAAAACAAGATACAAAATACATGATATTGTACATGACTTTCTACGGTATTTGACTAAGAATGAGTGTTGCACTGTGGATGATGGGCTAGGCGAAAGTGAGAGAACGGAGGAAGCAAATGGTAAGGTTCATCATTTGACCTTGTTGCATGTACGGAGGGAATTTAAATCTTTGTATGAATTTCGCAATTGCAAACATTTGCGTACCCTAGCAGCTTTTGATTCACCCGATATTAATTCCATTGACCTAGAGTCAATTGTGCAGTTGAAATGTCTTAGGACATTAAACTTGGGTGGAAGTATTATTACGAAAATTCCCAAGGCGATAGATAAATTGATACATTTGAGGTATATTGATTTATCTTTTAACAGTGGTATGAAGGAATTACCCGACACGATGAGTAGTTTATACAATCTTCAAACCTTGCGACTTGTTGGTTGCAGGAATCTAATTGGAAGATTAGATTTGGGAAGGGTAATAAACTTAAGGCATCTTTATGTTGATGGCTGTGAGAATCTGAAGCTACTGAGGATTGAGAGGTTAAAAAGTTTGCAAAGGCTAGACACGTTTTATGTCCAAGCCAATAAGAATGAAGGAAACAAGTTTTTTTGTGGGAAAAATGAAGGAAACAAGTTTGAAGACCTGCAAAACTTGAACCAGCTCCAAGGACTTCTTACTATTCGTTTCCCCGAAGGGAGAATTCTAAAATTGAACCCAAGTTTGGCCAAGAAAGCAAAAATGGTGAATAAGGCGCACCTCCTTCATTTGCAAATTGTATTTCCACCAAGGAACCCGGATGAGGTGGGGGAAAAGGAGACAGAAATGCTGAATGGCTTAAAACCACATCCAGGTTTGGAATCTTTAAGGATCAGTTGGTACAGGGGACCCACCTTGTTGACCAAGTGGTGGTCATCTCTACGCAGCTTGAGACGGCTTACCCTTTATTTTTGCGATCAGTCGAGGGATTTGCCTCCTTTGGGGCAATTGTCGTCCCTTGAATCATTGCATCTGACGTCACTTTATGGAGTGGAAAAGGTAGGAGTTGAATTTTTGGGAATCGATCCATCAGATCAAACATTTAAATCTTCATTCCCCAAGTTGAAACAACTCACCATCAACGACATGTTTTCATTGAAAGAGTGGGAAGGAGTGGATGATCCTGAGAATAATAATATTACGATAATGCCATGCCTTTCTTCCTTTACCATTTCTCTGTGCGATTCCCTAAAAGCACTGCCGGACTTCCTGTGGAAGACACCACTGCAGACATTGGACATCAGCCGGTCTGAAATGCTCGAACATGTTTACGGCCGTGAAGGAAGAGGTGAGGAGTGGGCTAAGATTTCTCACATCCCCAACATCAAGTTAGGCCATGTTTGGAACCAGCAGCAACAAGATCAGAAAACCGATCGAGAGCTAGTCAATCCCCACTGATGATGATTGAAATTAAAGGTATCCCTATGTATATATATGTGTTTCCTTAAATATTAATTAGAATGGTGAGCTTAATGCATTTTCGGATTTATGATTGATCTGTTATTTTATCATTCTATATTGTAGGGAATTAGCTAGGGATGCGCGTCTCAAATAACACAAGCATGAGAGTTTCTTTCTCATATCTCAATGAATCTTCAAGACGGACCGTCCCTTAGATGAATTTGGATCCAAGTCAATACTCAATATTACAAGGCAGATGGTAGCAGCATCAATTCAGAATGATCAAGTCCTGGATTCACAGCGTTGACGAACGCACCAAGGTAAATCATAAATTCATTTCCAATAGCTAGAAAATTTTCATATATAGATTGTAATTAATTCTCTTTTTTTAGTTTCCAACAGCAGCACCCCTTATGTTTCTCTTGTTTGTTATCAAAACTGAACTGAGCTCCGGAGCTCCCTATCAGTTTTGCCCGTCTTCACTTCTTCGGCTTGATTTCTTTAACACACAGGTAATTGCAGGGCAGTGCGATTACAACTATAAGATGAAATCAGAGTTAGTTTGTCTGCAATATCTGATTTTCTTCAAGTATCTCTGGACCTATCAGAAAATTTAAGTTGTTTGTATACAGGAAATGATGATTCTTGGTCGTGTAAATAGCTGAAAGTATTGCTGAACTTCCAAAGACAACATCGTCACACCTCGGGTATGTCTTTCTGTTGCACTGACATTCCAGATACGAAATTTTCAATAATGATAGTTTATGTTGATTTTTAATGATTTTTGTCGATAGGGATATGAGTGTTGTTTCTGTTTTACAATTTGCTCTTCATCTATGGGCGTTTGCTTTATAGGTAGAATAGAATTTGCTCCTCTCACCTAATGAATGAAGGCTATGATTCCTGAACATTTAAGGATTATCACCTTCAATCTCTTCTTAGATGGAGTTTTTGGTCATGTTCGAGTTGTCTTCTTTCCCAGCTCCCTTTTTTTTTTTAGTTAATCCAACTTGTATTTAGGTGCCAAAAATATCATTATAGTATCTTCAAGGCAGCCCTGATTATTCAGGAGGTTATTAGTCATCAGATTTTTGGTCAAGATGAGCAAAAACATCATAGTTCACTAGTTATGAGAGGCGTGTGTCTGTGTGGCTAAAATAATTTATGATTGAATCTGTTATTTTATCATTCTATATTGTAGGGTTGCATGTCTCAAATAACATAAGCATGTGAGTTTCTTTCTCAATGAATCTTCAAGACTGTCCCATAGATGAATATGTGTAAAGAATGGAAGTCGATCAGTATTAGAATGCAGAAGGTAGCAGCGTCATTAACTCTGCATAAAACATTGTCTTTGTATCCTAATCGAGGCAGAGTCCTGGTTTCACAGCATTGACCAACGTATGAGACTACATCATAAATTTATTTCCAATAGCTAGATGTTTTGATATATAAATTGTAATTGATCAACTATTTTATTTCAATTTAGGTTATAGATTAGTACTATTACTCTGATTAATATTGCTTGTAGATGACAATCGCACCAGGCTACCTACTTGTACTGCTCATATGAAAGCTTGAAGCATTTAGAATGGCATGCTTCACATAGGACTACAACTGAGTTTCTTTCTCAATGAATCTTCATGACTGTCCCATGATTCAGCATCAGGCATAAGCAAGTTGAATTGAATCCTTGTAACCAGGTTAAATCCAAGGACGATGGTAACCATTGCAGGTACTTTATATTTAATCCTTGCTCTTCATTAAGTTATATATGTTTTATTATTGACTTTGGAATTGAAAGAAATTGATATGGGTAGTGTCGATGAAAAATGTCTGCTTTGTTGTGTGTTTGGGTGGTGAGTGGTGACAAAGTGACAGATACAAATAAAACTATATTGTCATTGTACTCTGAACTTTTGTGAAACAAGGCTCAACTTGTTTATGCCGGAGTGCATCTATCTAGCTCTGTTGGTTTTTGGTCATCAGATTTTTGGTCAAGATGAGCAAAAACATCGTAGTTAATTCACTAGTTATGAGAGGTTGTGTGTGTGTGGCTAAAATAATTTATGATTGAGTCTGTTATTTTATCATTCTATATTGTAGGGTTGCATGCACAAGCATGTGAGTTTCTTTATCAATGAATCTTCAAGACTGTCCCATAGATTAATATGTGTAAAGAATGGAAGTCAGTATTAGAAGGCAGAAGGTAGCAGCGTCATCAATTTTTCATAAAGCATTGTCTTTGTATCCTAATCGAGGCAGAGTCCTGGTTTCACAGCATTGACCAACGTATGAGACTACATCATAAATTTATTTCCAATATCTAGATATTTTGATATATAAATTGTAATTAATCAATTTTTTAAAAAAAATTAGGTTATAGATAAGTACTATTGCTCCTCTGATTAATATTGCTTGTAGATGACAATCGCACCAGGCTAGCTACTTGTACTGCTCATATGGAAGCTTGAAGCATTTAGAATGGCATGCTTCACATGCATGACTACAACCGAGTTTCTTTCTCAATGAATCTTCTTGACTGTCCCATCCTTGTAACTAGGTTAAATCCAAGGACGATGGTAACCATTGCAGGTACTTTGCATCTAATCCTTGCTCTTCATTATGTTATATATGTTTTATTATTGACTTTGGAATTGAAAGAAATTGATATGTGAAGTGTTGATGAAAAACGTCTGCTTTGTTGTGTGTTTGGATACTATATTGTCAGTACTGTACTCTGAACTTTTGTGAAACAAGGCTCAACTTGTTTATGCCGAAGTGCATCTATCTAGCTCAAAGGAAGACTCTTTTGTGTATAAAAGGTGTGTGCTGCTGCAACTCTAAAGGCCTTCATGTATAGAAGCAAAGTGAGTTGTGTTCAAGAGAGTGTGTATAGCTCTTGGGGTAGAGTGATTTTCTAGGTTGAGAGAGGGTGTATAAGGGGTATCCTTTTGGATACAAGGGTTCGGGTTGGGTATAAACTTGAGCGGTGTATTCCTGTATTTGTAATTCTCTCATAGTGAATGTGAAAACTCTCTGAGGACGTAGGCAAAGATTTTGGCCGAACCTCGTTAAATCTTGTTGTCTTTTTGGCTTGTTTATTTTTCTTTCCATTTACTACTATTATTTGCGTGGCAAGGGGATTCATTTCCCAACAGTTCTATAGGTAGAATAGAATTTGCTTCTCACCTAAATGAATGAAGGCTTCGATTCCGGAACATTTAAGCTAGGATTATCGCTTTCAAGCTCTTGTTGGATGGGTTTTTTCGGTCATGATGTTCAAGTTACCTTCTTTCCCAGCTCCCATTCTTTCTTTTTTAGTTAATTCAACTCACATTTAGGTGCCGAAAATATCATTATAGTATCTTCAAGGAAGCCCTGATGATATTCATGAGGTTATTAATTAGTCATCAGATTTTTTGTCCAGATGAGCAAAAACATCGTAGGTAACGGATTTTTATGATGTTCAACCTGCCTAATGTGCCATTACTGAACTTGTTTTCAATCACCACCTTCTCTTCAACACTTTCTCAAGTATGTTTTCTTTAATTATACAATCTATTTGTTTAATAACAATTCTAACTATAAACTGAACATTAATGGTATATTTGTGTATAAATAGGTATATTTGTGTATAAATAGGCCTGGACTCAGGATTGTGTGAGAACTCTCATCATGTTCTAATCTGTGAAATGATATTATGTTTAAGTTTCCAGCTTCAGAAGAGGGAAGGGTTCCTATGCTGAAGTCTGACTTACGTTCTTCCTCTACACCCAGCAACCCTGAAAGAATCATCAATTCACATTGCTTCATCAACCACTGGTTGTTGGACAGACTCGTTTTTAATCGGTCAATTGTTTAATCAAACAAAGTCAACCATTGAAGTTTATCAATCAAGCTGGGCATGATTACTTGTGAAGTTATTAAAAAGAATTGTTCATAATAGCAACAGTCTTTCTGGGTGATCAACTATGTATTAAACAAACTCTGGTACGTTGAGAAATGGGTTATGTATATTTATTTTTTATTTATGAGGGCCGAAAAATTGTTTTTATTTGTATTTTTTATTTAATATGAAGTAACAAATTCAGAATTGTTGTGCTATCATCTTTGTTCTACCCGCTTTATATAGTGAGTTAATAGTCTCAGCCCAAATGCATTCCCTAAAAGTGGAGTCGTGGCAAGTGTGAACCAAAATTGCCTCGACGAAAAATGTGCATTAAATTTACTGACTTAGTCATGCAAGACAATTAGAAGTTAATTAGTTGGGTTCCTTTCTCTGGTCAACAATATGTGAAACAACGTCAGTGGTTGAAGCTTAGACATCAATCCAGCTAGGCATGAATCTTTAAAAGCAAATTGGCTCATACAAGACAGAAAGGAAATTTATATAAAACAGAGTCTTTCTAGCTTTAATCGGTGGTTTGAGTTACCAAGTAGATGGATCTTGAAGGCAATAATTCGTTCACACTTGCGACTAGCGAGGCCACTTGTATTCTGGGCTGAGAATTAATTCACTATATAAAGTGGGTGGCACAAACATGATAGCACGCCCATTCTAAATTTACTACTTCATATTTCTCTGTTTTCAATTTCCATTCTCGATCAGTTTCTTACGTACTTGCAGAACATGGCGGAAACACTGGTTAACGTTCTCCTAGAGCGTTTGGCTACCTTGGCGCTGGACAAGGTTCAAGAAGAGTTCAAACTGGTGATTGGGGTTGACGAAGAAGTCAAAACTCTCACCCGCAATCTCAAAGCTATTCAAGCTGTGCTCGAGGATGCAGAGCAGAGACAAGTGATGGAGGCCAGCGTGAGACTTTGGCTGGATGAACTGAATCAAGTTTCCTACGAGATGGATGATGTGTTGGATGAGTGGTGCACTGAAGTTCTAAAGCAACAAATGGAGAAACAAGAAAACCAAGGTGAAAATGCTCTTGTTACTACTACTAAGAAGAAGAAGGTATGCTTCCCCTTTCCAGCTTCCTCTTGCTTTTGTTTTGGCCAAGTCAATCACTTAATTCATCGTCATGACATTGCTGTGAGGATTAAAGACCTCAATGAAAGTTTAGCTTTGACTGATAAGGCAAAACAAAGTTTCAACTTTCAAAACACCACAAGAGGCCCCGAGCTACCTGAACGTCAAAGAACTACTTCTCTTCCAGGTGATAAAACATTTGGTCGAGATAAGGAAAAGAACGTTATACTTGGCAAGTTGCTGAGTGATCAGGGTAGTCAAAAAAAGGGCATTCCTCTTATCATCCCTATTGTAGGGATGGGGGGAATGGGGAAAACAACTATTGCCCAACTAGTCTATAATGATGAAAAAGTGAAGACCTATTTTGATAAGAGAATATGGGTCTGTGTCTCAGACCCTTTTGAAGAGATCAAGATTGCTAAAGCTATTGTTGAAGGTCTAGATGAAAGTAGTCCCTCAAGAGATTCAAATGAGTTGCAAGCTTTATTACAATGTATAAATAAATTGATTGTGGGAAAAAAATTCCTCCTTGTCTTAGATGATGTCTGGAGCCCAAACCTTGGTCAGTGGGAAGAATTGATCAAACCTTTACGTAACTGTGCAGTAGGCAGTAGAGTATTGGTGACCACGCGAAAGGATGAGGTTGCTAATTTGATGAAAGCAACCACTCACGTAGTCCATTTGAACAAGTTGAGTGAAGAGTTATGTCTGTCATTGTTCTATTACAATGCAGACATGGATGAAATTGAGTCTGAAGAGTTTCAAGCTATTGGCAAAGAGATTGTTAAAAAGTGCAATGGCTTGCCTCTTGCTGCAAAGACATTAGGCAGCCACATGCGTGATAAGAAAACAATTAATGAATGGCTAGATGTTTTAAATAGCAAGATATGGGAATTAGAAGAGATAGAAACACATGTCTTTCGATCATTATTACTAAGTTATCATGATTTGGCCTCAGCAATCAAACGATGTCTTTTGTATTGTGTTACATTTCCAAAAGATTACGTGTTTGATAGCGAAAATTTGATTGAGTTGTGGATGGCACAGAATTATCTAAATGCTAAAGGAAGCAAAGAAAAGATTACAAACGGTCAAAAGTATTTTGATAACTTAGTAATGCGGTCTTTCTTTCAAGATTTTCAGGTAGATGAATATGGAAAAATAAGGTGCAAAATGCATGATATTGTACATGACTTTCTTCAGTATTTGACAAAGAATGAGTGTTACACTATGGATTATTGGCTAGGAGCAAGTGAGAGAATGGAGGAAGCAAATGATAAGGTTCATCACTTGACCTTGTTGCATGTATATGGGAGGGTATCTTTGTATTGTTTTCGCAATTGCAAAAATTTGCGTACCCTAGCAGCTCTTGATTCATCCTGTAATTCCATTGACCAAGAATTAATTGTGCAATTAAAATGTCTTAGGACATTAAACTTGCGTCAGAGCCATGGAACTGGGATTAAGGAAATTCCCAAAGAGATAGGTAGATTGATACATTTGAGGTATATTGATTTATCTTCTAACACCCGTATGGAGGAGTTACCCGACACCATGAGTAGTTTATACAATCTCCAAACCTTGAGACTTGTTGGTTGCAGTAATCTAAGAATATTAGATTTGGGTGGGCTTATAAACTTAAGACATCTTTATGTTGATAGCTGTAAGGATCTAAAGCTACTGAGGATTGAGAGGTTAAAAAGTCTGCAAAGGCTAGACACGTTTTATGTCCAAGCTGAGGATGACAATAATAATGAAGGAAACAAGTTTGAAGATCTGGAAAACTTGAACCAGCTTCAAGGACGTCTTACTATTCATATCACGGGATATACAAATTTGGCCGAGAAAGCAAATATGATGAATAAGGCGCGTCTCCTTCATTTGGAAATTGTATTTCGAAGCGATTACGTCCCGGATGTGTTGTTGGAAAAGGAGAGAGAAATGCTGAATGGCTTACAACCACATTCAGGTTTGGAATCTTTAAAAATCACTTATTACAGTGGCCACACCTGGCGGACAGTTTGGTGGTCATGTCTACACAGCTTGAGACTGCTTACCCTTCAATGTGGCTCGTGTAGGGTTTTGCCTCCTTTGGGGCGATTGTCGTCCCTTGAATCATTGCATATGGCGACACTTGGAGTGGGAAAAATAGGAGTTGATTTTTTGGGAATCAATCGAGCAGATCAAACGCAAACGACGTCGACATTTAAATCTTCATTCCCCAAGTTGAAACAACTCACCATCTACGACATGTGGAATTTGGAAGAGTGGGAAGGAGTGGATGATCCTGAGAATAATAATATTACGATAATGCCGTGCCTTTCTTCCTTTACCATTTCTGAGTGCCCTAGGCTAAAAGCACTGCCGGACTTCCTGTGGAAGACACCACTGCAGACATTGGACATTAGCCGCTCTTGGATTCTCCAATGTGTTTACCATGAGAAGTGGGCTAAGATTTCTCACTTCCCCAACATCAAGTTAGGAGTTGATTGGATCCAGCGTGAAGCAACAAGAGAAAACCAAGAGCTAGGTGATTGATGACTCGCATGCATACATTTTCTTATCCCCACTGATGATAATTGAAATTGAAGGTATGTTTCCTTCAATATTTCATGTTCATGGTCACATTTGCTAGCTAGCTTCATTTTTTGTGTGGATATATATATATATATATATATATATCATATATTATATTTGGTTATACGTGTATTAATTTTTCCATCTTCTTTTGGCAATTGGCATCGCCTCTTTTAATTCAGACTTCAACTTCTCTGGGAATAAGCACATTTTCAAAAAAGCAAGGTCTCTTACGTGTAATGTCGAACATATTAGCATGGTGAGCTGATCGAATGCATACCTGATATTATTTTTATCACATGTCAGTGATCTTATGCATTTTTGGATTTATGATTGAGTGTAATTTTATCATTCTATATAAATTGTAGGGATGCAAGTCTCTTAATATAACACAAGCATATGCGTTGGCTTCTCAATGAATCTTCAAGACAGTCCCATAGATGAATGTGTTTAAAGAATGGAATTCAGTCAATATTGGAAGGCAGAAGGTAGCATCAATTCAGCATCAGGCATATATTGTCTTTGTATCCTAAGGAACTCATTCAGCATGATCGAGGCAGAGTCCTGGTTTCACAGCATTGACCAACGTATGAGGCTACTTCATAAATTAATTTCCAATAGCTAGATATTTTGATATATAGATTGTACTTAATTAATTATATTTTTTTTTCTTAATTTAGGTTAAAGATAAGTACTATTACTCCTCTGATTACTAGCTACTTGTACTGCTCATATTGAAGCTTGAAACATTTAGAATGGCGTGCTTCACATATGACTATAACCAAGTTTCTTTCTCAATGAATCTTCATAACTGTCCCATGATTCAGCATCAGGCATATGCAAGTTGAATTGAATCCTTGTAACCAGGTTAAATCCAAGGACGATGGTAACCATTGCAGGTACTTTGCATTTAATCCTTGCTCTTCATTATATGTTTTATTATTGACTTTGGAATTGAAAGAAATTGATATGGGAAGTGTCGATGAAAAACGTCTGCTTTGTTGTATGTTTGGTTGGTGAGTGGTGACAAAGTTACAGATACAAATAATACTATATTGTCCGTGTACTCTGAACTTTTGTGAAACAAGGCTCAACTTGTTTATGCCGAAGTGCATCTATCTAGTTCTGTTGGTTTAAATTTCTGTTTGGGATTCACTATTTTTGGTAAACTTGTGACATGTAGTGTCTTTCCTTTGCGAGGTTAGATGTGTAAAGAATGGATGTCAATATTGCAGGGGAAGAAGGTTGCATCAATTCAGCATCAAGGATTGTCTTTGTTTCCTACACAGTCTCTCATGGCTAGTAGTGTAAGGATGGTACGTAGCTAGACAGTCTCTCATGGCTTCCCCTTAAATACATCATTAATTAATTGAGCAGGATCAGGCAGTCCTGTTTTTACAGCATTGATGACAGAACCTTTGGGAGTACTGAAGAGGTCAAAGACTCAAACATATTACTGGTTAATTGTTTATGGTTGTGCTATCTCAGATGCATGCTTTGATCTCTTCATGATACAGGTAATTACAACTTTACAAGGCAGTATGATTTAACTATAGAAAGATTAAAACAGAGTTATTGTCTGTCTGTAAAGTTATGTTTTTTGTTTGAAGTCTCGGGACCTATTAGCAAATTGAAGTTGCTTATATACAGGAAATTAATCATGATTCATGGTCATCTAAATAGCTGAAATTAAGGATTGCTGGACTTCCCAAGACAAGATGGTCCTCACCCCTCAGGTTTGTCTTTCTGACATTCCAAATATACTAATTTTCAATAATTGTTTAGATAATTTGTAACTGATGAAGAATTATAGATTTTTTAATTTGGGTGCAAATTCCGATTATAGACAAGTCCTCTAATTACGTATATGTTGTAGACAAGAATTGCACAGACTACATGTACATGCTCGTGTTGAAGATTCTAGTAGTTAGTATGGCATCGGAGTTGTCAAGCTGATGGGATATTGATTTGGTAAGCTGCATACATGTATAAGAATATTATATCATAACTCGAAGTTCTTGAATTTTAAGTTGGAGTGATTAGCTATGTCACAGATTTCTTTTAACCTTTTGGTTAATCAGCTGCAGCGAGGTTGGAGCTTATAGTCAAGCAGCTGATCGAGCATCTCTTTGAGTGTCTGGATTTTATTAGTTGTTGGGAAGATAGCTAGGCAAGGTTGTAAGTTGTGACAATGAGCTCTAATGGAAGAAAGTTTCGACCTGGGATTGTTTCTTTGACCCTGCCTCAGAGATTTTCTGCATTATGCAGAGGAGGGGATAAGTTATCTTTAAAATTCTGTATAGGAAGACATGAGGAACCTTCATATAGAAATTTAACACAATTCTATATGCAAGAGGTATGCGCGCATCTGCTATATATTGCTTTTGTTGTTCCTGCTCCGTTTTTTGTTTTCATTTTCCTCATTCATTTTGCGGATCCATTAAACAGATGGAAATTCCAACTTTGACAAGCACAATTCTGGAAAACCTGGCTGAGCTAATGAAAGAAGATGAATCTCCTGGAAAGAGAACCAGCAGCTCCAGAAAAGAAAGAAATAGCAAGAGCAGAAATCAGAGGACTATTGAGAAGGAGATGCAAATAGGGATTTCAACTTTGCAGCAGAAAATTAATGGAATTTTAAAAAGAACGATGTAACAAACCAGTTACGAAAATCAGAAGAGATTATGAAAGCAGGAGTATCACATACTTCAAGGTCGACATCAAAAAATTTATACGACCATAATAAACACAATGGATTCTTCATGCTATGCTACTTTTCACAACTTTTGACAGCCATTTAATTTCCACGTATATATATCATCCCGTAATTCTTCACAAACAGTATCTGGGGTCTTGTCATCACCTCCTGTTAAAGTAAAAATAAAAAGAGAAACACTCCCAACTGAGAATTATAGAGGGTTTTTCGAAGGCCAACAAAATAAAAGGTAATTGCTTCACGCGACCGTGGAAATTGATGAACTCACAATTAAGGAAATTCAATGATGATAAATTTATTTTATTGCTAAAATTTAGTACATCAAAAATGTGAGAAGATATGTTGATTAGTTGAGTAGAAATTTGGGAAAATAAGTGTTAGAACAGAACAGTTTATTTTTTATATATAAAAATAAAATTATAAAATAGAAAATGATTTAATTCGAACACTTTGAAAATGTGCTAGAATAATTTTTAATTTCGTGAGATCATCATTAGACTAATTTCTTGTTCTACCCGCTTTGTATAGTGATTTCGTGAGATCATCTTTGTTCTACCCGCTCCCAAAATTGCCTTGAAAACACATATGCATTAAATCTTCTGACTTCGTCATACGTTGAGAAATACCACTTGTAGAGATATCAAATTTTTTTTTAGAGAACTCTCGCGGTATCCCAAAAGCTTTCTAGGGCCAAAGACTAATCCGCAGTCAGGGATCTTGTCAGAAGACTTCCTCCCCCTGGCCACCACAGAATGAATTGAGATTTAACTTCAATTCGCAATCGGCAGGATTCGAACTCAACTGGTGAGATACCACATCTAAAAGCTCTTACCAACTCAACCACCGGTGGTGGTTTGTAGATATCAATTAAGTGTGGGCTAAGTATATGAATCTTAGCTGGATTGATATTTAATTTTCTTAATTAGCGCATTGTATTTCCTACAAGTGGTAAGTGTGGGCTTCAAGTTTCATATACTTAGCTGGATTGATATTTAATTGCAGAGATTCATATACTTAGTGCCTTAGTGGTATACCAATGAAGTTTTTATTTTGAATTAATTAATATACATCAACCAGTTGAAGTTATATATATACAACAACTCCTTTCGTGGTGGCGTGAAAGAAGGAAACCACCCACTTAAATAAATTGCCCGGCCATCTCCATTTATTCTAGGTCCAATTACTCATAAAGTCATTTACATAATATATTTTTTAAAAAGTCATCTAATATTTTTATTTTTCATAAAGTTACTAAAATATTACAAATTTTAATATTTACAAAAATGCCACAACATTTTTTTTCTCATTATTTACAAAAATGTTACTGCCTACAAAAAATTATTGTATTGATCTTTGACAGTAGTTTTATTGTTATTCGACAATAATTTTCTTGTTCTTTGACAGTAACTTTATTGTTTTTTGACAGTAATTTTTTTGTCTCTAGTGGTAGTTTTTTGTATCCAGTAGTATGTACTTTTCTTATTCTTCGACAATAACTTTATTGTTTTTTTGTAGTAGTTTTATTGTTCTTTGTAGCAGTAGTTTTATTGTTCTTTGACAATATATTTCTTGTCTTTAGTAATAATTTTTCGTATCCAGTGACATTTTTATAAATAATAAAAATTAAAAACACGGTGGCATTTTTGCAAATATTGAAAATCAAAATCACAGTGACATTTTTGTAAATATTGATGACCTTATGAAGGATAAAAATATTTGTTAGGTCACCTTATCAATAATTTTTTATTTATTCTATTCATAACATCAAATACCAATCTCACAAAATCTCTGTTTCCTCTGCTCTCATCTCCCTCTCTGTCACTGGTATAATTAAATCTTCTTGCTTCTTCTTTTTTCAGAAAAAATTCCAATCTTCTTGCTTTTTATACAAGACAAGAAGTTATTTAATTAGGTTCGTTTCTCTGGTCAACTATAAGTTAAACAACTATTATTGCCATTTCCTCTGAACCATTGGCTCAAACAAGATTAATTGTTATATGAAACAGAGAGAGAGAGAGAGAGAGAGAGAGAGAGAGAGAGAGAGAGAGAGAGAGAGAGAGAGAAAGAGAGAGAGTCTTCCTTCAATTGGTTTTATTTATTAAACTGTAAAGTAGCTGAATCTCTGCAATTAAATATCAATCCAGATAAGTAAATGAATGTTGAAGCCCACACTTACCACATGTAGGGAATACAATGCGCTAATTAAGAAAATTTCAGTCATTATATAAAGGGGGTATGACAAAGGTGTTAGCAGGCCAACTCTAAACTTGTTACTTCCATATTTCTCTCTTTTCTTTTAATTTCCATTCTCGATCAGTTTCAGACGTGCTTGAAAAACATGGCTGAAGCACTAGTTAACGTTCTCCTACAGCGTTTGGCTACGATCGCCGGTGAAACGGTCGGACAAGAGCTAAAACTGGTTGTTGGGGTTAAGAAAGAAGTCGAGAATCTCACCAGCAATCTCGAAGCTATTGGAGCTGTGCTTGAGGACGCAGAGCAGAGACAAGTGACGGAGGCCAGCGTGAGACGTTGGCTGAGCCAACTGAATGAACTTTTCTACGAGATGGATGATGTTCTGGATGAATGGATCACTCGAGTTCTGAAGCAACGAATGGAGAAACAAGAAAAACATGGTGAAAATGCCCTTGTTACTAAGAAGGTACATTCCACTGCTTCCTCTTTCTTTTCTTTTAGCAAAGTCAGGCGGTTAATTAATCGTCGCGAAATTGCTGTGAGGATTAAAGACCTCAATGAAAGATTAGCTTTGATTGAGAAGGAAAAACAGAGTTTTAACTTTCAAAACACCACAAGTGGCACCGAACTACCTGAACGTCAAAAAACTACATCTCTTCCAGGTGATAAAACATTTGGTCGAGATAAGGAAAAGAACGTTATACTTGGCAAGTTGCTAAGTGAGGGTAGTCAAGAAAAGGGCGTTCCTCTTATCATCCCTATTGTAGGGATGGGTGGAATGGGGAAGACAACTCTTGCCCAACTAGTCTATAATGATGAAAATGTCAAATCTCATTTTGACAAGAGAATATGGGTCTGTGTCTCGGACCCTTTTGAAGAGTTCAAGATTGCTAAAGCTATTGTTGAAGGTTTAGATAAAAATAGTTCCTCAAAAGATTCAAATGAGTTGCAAGATTTATTGCAATGTATATATGAATTGATTGAGGGAAAAAAATTCCTCCTTGTCTTAGATGATGTCTGGAGCCCGAAGCTTGGTCAGTGGGAAGAATTGATCAAACCTTTGTGTAACTGTGCAGTGGGCAGTAGAGTATTGGTGACCACGCGAAAGGATGAGGTTGCTACTTTGATGAAAGCAACCACTCACGAAATCCATTTGACGAAGTTGAGTGAAAAGTTATGTTTGTCATTGTTCTATTACAATGCAAACATTGATGAAACTGAGTCTGAAGTGTTTCATGCTATTGGCAAAGAGATTGTAAAAAAATGCAATGGCTTGCCTCTTGCTGCAAAGACATTAGGTAGCCACATGCGCCGAAAAAAAACAATTATTGAATGGCAAAATGTTTTAAGTAGTAAGATATGAGAATTGGAAGAGATAGAAACACATTTCTTTCGACCGTTATTACTAAGTTATCATGATTTGGCCTCAGCAATTAAACGTTGTCTTTTGTATTGTGTTACGTTCCAAAAAAATTATGTGTTTGATAAGGAAAATTTGATTGAGTTGTGGATGGCGCATGATTATCTAAATGCAAAAGGAAGTAAAGAAAAGAATAGAAAAGGTCAAAATTATTTCGATAACTTAGTAATGAGGTCTTTCTTTCAAGATTTTGAGGTAGATGAATATGGGAAAACAAGCTTCAAAATGCATGATATTGTGCATGACTTTCTTCAGTATTTGACTAAGAATGAGTGTTACACTATGGATTATGAGCTTGGCGCTAGTGAGAGAATGGAGGAAGCAAATGATAAGGTTCATCATGTGACCTTGTTGAATGTATATGGGAGTGTATCTTTGTATTATTTGCGCAATTGTAAAAATTTGCGTACCCTAGCGGCTCTTTGTTCTTCCTTTAATTCCATTGACCAAGAGTTAATTGTGCAGTTGAAATGTCTTAGGACATTAAACTTGGGTGGAAGTGAGATTAAGGAAATTCCCAAAGAGATTGGTAGATTGATACATTTGAGGTATATTGATTTATCTTTTAACTACCATATGAGGGAATTACCTGATACCATGAGTAGTTTATACAATCTTCAAACCTTGCGACTTGTTTGTTGCTTTAATCTAACAATATTAGATTTGGGAAGGCTAATAAACTTAAGCCATCTTTATGTTGATGGCTGTGAGAATCTAAAGCTACTGAGGATTGAGAGGTTAAAAAGTCTGCAAAGGTTAGACACGTTTTATGTCCAAGCCAATAATGATGAAGGAAACAAGTTGGAAGATCTGAAAAACTTGAACCAGCTTCAAGGACTTCTTACTATTTATATCGTGGGAGATGCAAAGTTGTCCGAGGAAGCAAATTTGGTGAATAAGACGCACCTCCTTCATTTGGAAATTGTATTTCTATGCGGTTACCCGGTAGAGTTGTGGGAAAAGGAGAGAGAAATACTGAATGGCTTACAACCACATCCAGGTTTGGAATCTTTAACGATCAGGGAATACAGAGGCTCCAGCTTGTCGACCGATTGGTGGTCATCTCTACACAGCTTGAGACGGCTTACCCTTAACTATGGCTTCTTTTCGCTTTTGCCTCCTTTAGGGCAATTGTCGTCCCTTGAATCATTGCATATGACATCACTTGGTCAACTGGAAATGGTAGGAGTTGAATTTTTGGGAATCAAGCGATCAGAAACGCAAACAACGTGGACATTTAAATCATTCCCCAAGTTGAAACAACTCAGCATCGACAACATGTGGAGTTTGGAAGAGTGGGAAGGGGTGGATGATCCTGAGAATAATATTACGATAATGCCATGCCTTTCTTCCTTGACCATTAATAAGTGCAATTACCTAAAAGCACTGCCGGACTTCCTGTGGAAGACACCACTGCAGACATTGGACATCAGCGAATCTGCAATTCTTCAAGATGTGTATGGTGAAGGAAGAGGTGAGGAGTGGGCCAAGATTTCTCACATCCCTAACATCAAGTTAGGCAATGTTTGTATCCAGCAGCAACAAGAGAAAACCACGCTAGAGGTAATCGATGACTTGTATCCAGCAGCAACAAGAGAAAACCACGCTAGAGGTAACCGATCTTGGAACAAGCACATTTTTAAGAGGCAAGGCCCTTGTCTAATGTTGATCATATTAGCCATGGTGAGCTCAATGCATATACCTAATATTATTTATATCACATGGGAGTCTTATGTAGTTTGGGATTTATAATTGAATCAGTTATGTTACCATTATATATTGTAGGGATTCATATGTCTCATGTACATATATATATACAAGCATGTGAGTTTCTTTCTCCATGAATCTACGATCAACACTGTCCCATGATTGTGTGCACCGATACAGCATCAGACATTGTCTTTGTTTCCTAATTAATTAAGGATCGTTGTAAATAGAGGAAAGGATTGCTGGACTAGGTACTCCCAAGAAAGATGATCCTCACCCGTCAGGTTTGTCTTTCTGTTTTGCTGACATTCCCCATGCAAAATTTTCAATATATATATATATATATATAATTATATATATTATGATAGTTTATAATTAAATTTCCTCTTCTAATTCAGTTTAAATGAATTCCTCTAAGTATGTATCTAATGTAGACGAGAATCGTATCAGGCTACTTGTACTATTCACATTGAAGCTTGAAGCATTTAGAATGGGACTGGAGTTATCAAGCTGATGGGATGCTAGTTTGGTAAGCTGCATGTAACTATATATTTAATATTTATTCTTGGTTTTCAAGTTGGATAGAATAGCTATGTCACAGATTTAATTCTTTTAACGTTTTGGTTAATCAGATGTACCGAGGTTGGAGTAGCTAGCTAATTCAAGCAGCTGAGCATCTCTTCGAGTGTCTGGACTTTATGAGAGTTGTTATAAATTAGTAGGTTTAGATACCACTGTTAGTATTTAGTGGGTTGAACCATTGTTAGAATTGAGAGAGTTTAGTAGGTGTTTTGGGAGTACTAGTGTTTAGGAGTAGTGATGGGCTTAGGACAAAATATTAGGACAAATGTTTTTAGAATGGAGGAGAAGGTGTTTCGAAGGACAATGTAATTTGAAGTAGAGGAGATGAAGTATTAAATAGAGGAGGTTGCTTGATGGAATAGCTTTATTAGCTTTCCACAATTGATTACAAGATGTCTTACACACACACACACACACATATATATATATAGTGGTTGCTCACCAATCTACAACATTGTAGATCATTCTGGACCATCACAACTCTAGAACTTACTACACTCACTTAATTGCATGATAATTCTAGATCACTTCTAGACTAATCTAGGTAAGTCGATCTATTTCTAGAGTATTCTAGGTAATTGTA
Source organism: Rubus idaeus (assembly GCA_030142095.1). Taxonomy (NCBI): domain Eukaryota; kingdom Viridiplantae; phylum Streptophyta; class Magnoliopsida; order Rosales; family Rosaceae; genus Rubus; species Rubus idaeus. Next base: position 4,809,563 of record CM057971.1, read on the forward strand.
GACTAGTATAGAATTCTCCAAAATGTCCATTCCCTTTTAACAAGAGTTATTGGGAAGCTATGTGCAAGGTTGTGACAATAAGCTGTCATGGAAGAAAGTTGGACTCAAGATTGTTTCTTTGGTGTACCTACCTAGGTTTTGCTAGGCTGCTAGCTAGCTTGTATCCCCTTCTGCTGATTTATAGGTACATCATTCTTTTTTGTGTCTCTTGGATGTGTAATTTTTCCACCGTTCTTTTGCCTCTTTTAATCAGACTTCAACTGCTTCTCTTGGAAAAGCACATTTTCACCAGGAAAGGCCTTGTGTAGTCTCGATCATATTGTTAACATCCATATATGGTGAGGTTAATGCATATGTTTTTACTTTATACCTGATAGTGACATTATTGTTAACATGGCGAGCATAGGAGATCACACGTACAGAGCACCAGGCGGAGACAGTCTACTGTAGAGTCGAAGATCTCTTCCTGGTTGGTTATGATATTCTTCTGCCTCTAATGCTCCAACCCCCGGTCATCAAGTACACTCATCCTTACATTTTCGGTTTGATCATCACTATATGGCCATCAAATTAATTTGCAGAAATATTGCAAGCACCCTTCTGTGTAGAAAATTGGGAGGTATGCATCTGCTATTGCTCTAGTTGTTCCCTCATCGTTTTTATTATTGTTTAGTTCCTTATTCTTTTTCTGGAACCATTACACAGATGAAAATGTCAAATGTGATCAGTACAATTCTGGAAAACCACGATGAGTTGATGAAACAAGTTAAATATCTCCAGAAACAAAACCAGCAGCTCCAGCAATTGCTTTGAGCACTGATCAAGATTGCATTGGTGTTAATGATTTTTGTGGCTTGGGATGTGAGTGTTTTTTTCTGTTTTACAATGTGCTCTTCATCAATGGGCTTTTGTTCTTGTTGGTGACTTTCTAGATTAATCAATATGGTTCTAGTTTGCTGGTTGCTATGAATAGCAAAAGATGAAGCGGCAGTTATTGAGAGAGAGAAACAAAGTCATGCATTAGGTATGGCAGGTTTTGACTGTTGAGGAAAGCATGGAAACATGCTTTGTGCCATGATTTAGGGAAAGCAAGAGCAGTAAATGTGTGCTGCATGCATGCAGAATGCCAAAAAAAAAGGAGAGTCAGACCGTGTGAGGGAGAGAGAGCAGCAAAGGAAGACTCCTTTAGTCCTTTGTGTATAAAAGGTGTGTGCTGCTGCAACTCTAAAGGCCAGGCCTTCATGTATAGAAGAAAAGTGTGTTGTGTTCAAGAGTGTGTATAACTCTTGGGGTAGAGTGATTTTTGAGGTTGAGAGAGGGTGTACAAGGGGTATCATTTTGGATACAAGGGTTCGGGTTTGGTATAAACTTGAGCGGTGTATTTTTGTATTTGTAATTCTCTCATAGTGAAGGTGAAAACTCTCCGAGGACGTAGGCAAGAATTTTGGCCGAACCTCGTTAAATCTTGCTGTCTTTTTGACTTGTTTATTTTTCAATCTTTCCATTTATTATTACTATTACTTGTGTGGCAAGGGGATTCATTTCCCAACAGTTCTATAGGTAGAATAGAATTTGCTTCTCTCACCTAATGAATGACGGCTTTGATTCCGGAACATTTAAGGATTATCACCTTCAAGCTCTTGTTGGATGGATTTTTTAGGTCATGCATGATGTTCGAGTTACCTTCTTTCCCAGCTCCCATTCTTTCTTTTTTAGTTAATTCAACTCACATTTAGGTGCCAAAAATATCATTATAGTATCTGCAAGGAAGCCCTGATGGTATTCAGGAGGTCATTAGTCATCACATTTTTGGTCCAGATATATGAGCAAAAACATCGTAGTTAGTTAAGAGAGAGGTAAGAGTGGTCTGTGTGTGTGTGTGTGTGTGTGTGTGGTCAAAATAATTTAGAGAGGTGTGTGTGTCTGGTTAAAATAATTTATTCTCAAGGACAACATTTAAATTGCAACGACAATCGTCTCCTTTTCATTTAATGTCACAAGAAACCAGAAAAGTCGATAACCTGAATAAGGTCATGTGGTTATAGCAATACAGGGGTGTAGAAATAGTACACACTCAAACAAAATACTGCATTGTAGGCCACCATTACGATCAAATTGTACACGCTCGGAAATGCCAACTCGAGATCTGCAGCAATTTCAAGAGTCGACCTGAGAGACTGAATAGGAAGTTCGAATGGTTCAACGCATTTGCCATGCCTTCATGAATGTCAGAACATGTTGCAACGAGATGGGAGATGCAAAAAAAGAGATTTCACTTTTACTTCTATGCCTCACTTCTTGACTAATCTCAATACATCGCCAACAAGATGTAGCGAACCAGTCACAAGGACCTGATGAATAGACCAGAAATTTGATACTCAGAAAGAAGCAGGAGAAAAATATAAATTTCAACGTCACCAAGAATCTTATATAACAATAATAACCATAATGTATTAACCTCATGGATTATTCATCCTATCCAACCAAGGTCAAATGGTAATAGATGCAAGTACCCTACAGTTCTAGTTCACTTTCTTAAACAGTTTTTACAAGGTGTTCATTACCTCACGGCATGTCCTGCAACTTCATCTAAGTTGGTCCTGTGAAAATTGAAAATAAAAATAAATGAAGTACCAATTACCTGAAAACGAACAGATTGATTATGTCGGACACTGTCCCTGAGCCACTTTATAGCTGATGGGAGTGAGGAAAAAACTGCACTATTTTCACAACTTTTGACAGCCGTTTCCACATCATCTCTTAATTCTTCAGAAACAGTATCTGGGATCTTGTCATCACCTCCTATTAAAGTCAAAACAAAAGGAAAAACAATCCTAACTGAGAAATACAGAGAGTTGTTTGAAGACCAACAAAACAAAAGGTGATTGCCTCACACGACTGAGGAAATTGATGAACTCCCAACTAAGGAAATTCAATGATGATAAAACAAAAATTTGAAATGATATGTTAATTAGTTTAATACAAATTTGACAAGAATAAGTGTTAGAACAGAACAGTTTATATTATAAATTATAATTTTTACATACCTTTATTTCCCATTAGATTTTCCCATACTCTCTGAAGAGAGAATTGCCACGACAAATCAACTTGAGGATCAGTGGGAGGTAAGGAATGAGAACCAACCTTGTGATACACTGAGGTGTTTGGTACAAATAGCGCCTTCTTGAAGTAGACACCTAAATATTGTACCAATTTGTCACAAGTCCCTTTGAAAATCAAAAGTGATTTTGTGTTTAGAGAAATTTTATTTTGATAAATCTGATCAACTTTTAAGTTTCTGATACCGGTCAAAAGTTTGAAAATATCAGCTTACTTGAAGGTCACCACCAATAAACTTTTAAGTTTCTGATACCAGTCAAGAGTTTGTAAATAATACTGATTCTTAATCTATAAATTCAACATGGATTCAAAAGTCTACTACTTGGTAACATTGCTCTATGAAAATTTAGGACATTAAATCATATAATGCTACCCACCATGACTAGCACATGTTTTCATCAGGTTCGGAAGAAGCAATTCAGGATCCCTCACTGACATACAATTAAACAGCAGTATCTGCAAGTATCTCTCAACAAGTTTTGTTCAGTGACAGCCAGAAGAAAATGAAGCATCTCAAAAGGCTAAAAGCATAATTTAATACCGACACATTTGATTATTTTATATAAAAAACATTGACTTGATCCACCCATGGAAATGCTTGTGTAAGTAAATTGAAAATTAGGGTACATAATGAAGGCTCCTGTTCGAGTAAGAGTATGCAGCCCAAGTTCCTTTTTTAGCACAATCATAAAATAACAGTGCACCAAGGAAATACTTATGACAACTTACATAGCACAAAATTACACAAGGAAGTGGATACAACTGCCTAGCAAAGACGGATATAGACGCACATAGATTTAAGTGAGGATCAAGAGTATAGTGACCTGTGAGTTCTTCTTGGCTTTCACATCAGGGTGCCTTTGGACAAAATTGTCTGATGTAGAGGAATCCGGCGTCTTTTCCTGAGAGTCCTCTTTAGTGGAAAGAGAAAACCATCTTGCACATATTTCCATGCTTTCGGGGCTATGGGCACCATCTAAATAGAATGTAAGATCTCCAGGGCTTTCATTGTTAATATAGTGATCTGGAACAATTTGAGCCCGGCCTTGTAAACTGACAGTAGCCGTTAGTCCGTTTATGAACTGCTCCGGAAGAGAGGTCTAGACCATACAGAAGTATATAAATCAATCAACATAAATATTAAAATCAAGTTAAAAGAATAACTTTTTAGAACTTACAGTATTTTCTGGGTATGTGACATCAAGATGACCAGTCCTTTGAAGCCATGTAGAGCACAGTGCAACAGCAAGGCCAGCATTAACATATTGGTGCTCACCTTCAAGCCCAAGTTTTAAGCCATTCAGCAAATTAGCATCCAATGGTGGTACTGTTTGAAGAGGTACCTGGAACCAGCAAGGTTTTCTCAGCTCATTGAAGCATATATACAGGTTTTCTCAGCTCATTGAAGCATATATACTGTTGTGTCCTATTCGACCGGAAAGAAAGTAACTGCTTCAACAGTGAATTTAAAACAGCTAAATTTGAGTTTGCCTAGCCTATGAAGAACACATCACTGTTCTATCATTTGACTTATGCCTTGGACAAAAAATGCGAAAAAAAAAAATATGAAGGGAAAGCTCTTGCAACCTACATCCAACTGAGAAGCCTTCTCTTCAAGTACCCGCATTGCTTCATCAGGTTGAGGCACAGTGAAGGCAGGAACCCCATGCTGAATTGGAAGAAAAAGAAAGATGGACACAGAAATAGAAGTCACTGTAAGCTGTCAGACATATTTCCCACCATCATATGCTTTGAGGAAATGTAGTTTTAATGAAAACCTTGAAGATTCCAGCCTTCTCCCCAGCAATTGCTCCCAGAGTATATCCTATTTATAAAAATAAAATAAAAAAGCAAGGACATCCAGCATAAGAGTACGTATACATAAACACATACACACATATACATGTGGAAGGTAATGTTTCTTTTGCCATAACTGATATGTTATGTTGTCAGACTGGCAATCTTGACCATACATTCAAACAATAATCCACTTAATCAGTTGTTCAAATTGACAGCTTGGCAGCATGACATACCAGACTGTTTGGCAATAGAACATATATGAATATATATCACATTGAAAATACGATATACAGTTATATATGTTCTTATACGCTAGAGTTTTTAATTCAATGAATCAAATGATCACATGTGATTAGGTGGGCTTGAGAAGAGAAAAACTAACCAAGAATCTCCATGTGATCATATCCAAGGGATGATATACCACAGACAACAGGTGCCTGAACCTGAAATGTTATGACATCTATGCTTAGTTATTCCGAAAGTAACTGGATTATGGAGTTAGCACTAAGAATTTCACATACCACATTTGTTGCATCAAACTTTCCGCCTAACCCAACCTCTAAAATAGCAACATCTACCTGAATGGAAGATTAAATTAAAAGCAATATTTGAGCATTGATGTTAATAAGATTTCTGTAGAGGGAGGATGTCAGATGGAAGCAAATTAAAAGATTCACATCAAACCTTCTCTCCTGCAAATATCTTGAAGGCAAGTAAGGCAAGGAAGCGAAAGAAGGTAGGCATTGGTATATCATCATTAGATTTTTCCTACATTTGAAATACACTTGTGTTTGAGATAATCATCATGATTAAAAAAATTAGGCCAAATCATTGAACAGAGGATTTTAGGATAAAATGATAAGACAACATTTACATTAGCACAAAAAGGTGTTGATTCAAAAATATGAATACAGGCAAAGAAAGATTAAAAAATCAAGCTTAGATTACCTTTAGTCTATCAAAACACCACCAGAAATATTCTAAAAATTTCTCTTCGCCGATGTCCACTCTGTAGCAACCAACCAGACCAATAAGAATTTAATCAAGGGACCTAAAGTCAGTTGAAAAAGAGGACAAATGAAGCTTCACTATACTTTGTACTTCAGAGACAAAAGGCACTGGCTACTAGAAACTTGCAAAAAGCATGAAATGTAAAACCAAGGCCCCTTGTACAGTAATAATTTACTCCGCCTATGCTTACATGAAACTCAACTCACCCATCCAATCGAAATCTCTCTCGAATATCAATGAGATGAGGAGATGTGAAAAGTCCAGTGCGGAAGCCACAGTTGCGTAAGATTGATTCAGAGAATGTGCATGTGGATCCCTTTCGAAGCCCCAAAGAGAACAAAACAACAATTAGTGCCATAGCATCCATAACCAATTAACTGAGCTAGTGCAAGTACAGAACCAAATCACAAAGCGAAGCGGTGTAGAAGATGAAGATTTGTAATTTCAATCCAACTAAGAGTGGAAATGAGTACCTTCCCTTTGGTACCAGCCACATGAATGATCTTCATCTGTGAAATTGGCTCCTCCAATTCCAGAATCTGCAATATTATTCAATACTCCATCAATTCACACACAATAACCGAATCAGTTAATAAAGTAGTGTATTCCAGAAAGTGAAGAAGATTACTTTGAGATAGTCAAAGAGGAGGTCGAAGCGGTCGCCTTTGTTGCTCTTATCGGCACGACTGCGTTTTGTGATCAAGGAGGACAAAGCCTCCAGTGCCGCTTCGTATGGAGTTTGTGAGGGATTCGAAGACCCATCGCCACCTTCAAAAGGTTTGAGGAGATGCAAAATATTACTACTCGGACATGAAACACGTAAATGGAAAAAGAAGAAGAAGATGGAGAGAAATTGTGACCTGTAGAGTGACGTACCTGCTGCCATGGCGACTTGGTTGAGATCTGAATCCGAATTTGGGAAGTTACAGATGATGGGTTTATATTTTATGCATTGAAAGGATTGATGGATTGGGTATGAAAGGTGGAAAGCTAAGAAACAAACAAGGTCCATGAGGCATGAGCAACCGCCCTCTTTCAAGTTCGTTGGATTCTTTCGAGTATCTTATTTCCTATGTTTTTTCTTGGAATATGCTACGTATTCCTCTTTTTTTTTTCCTTTTTTCTGTTTTTATTTAGTTAATTATTTATTTTATATCTCTGAAGCAAATTTCACTCTTTGAGAGCTTAGATAAGACATGAATCAATCAATTTGGTGAATTCTTCACTCTTTCAGTTGCCACATTACATCTCAAGGTACAAGTGGCTACTTGATGTGCATTGTTATAAGTTTTGGGCGTGTCATTATGGGTCTGCTTGAAAAATGCATTTCAGAAGCATTTTCAAACAGACTCTATGTTTAGTATAGAAAACATTGACTAAGTGAGTGATTTTTACCACTACAAATCATCTTTTTCGTTTCTAATTTCCCCTTTACACAAGAAATCACCATATTGGATGGGTCGGGTTTTGGCATGGGTAGGTGATTTGGTGCTTGGTTGGGCACCTTTCTATTGATGGAGATTATTTTCTATTGTTGTAACGGAACCTCTTTATAATGTTTACATGTGAGCACTAAGCACCACAATTGATTGTTTAGGGAGAGAGTGCTTCAGATCATTACTTTGTCAAAAGAGTTTGGTGCATGTTATTATAACATCTTGTTATTATCAAATATCAATGAGTGATATCTTTTCTCCAAAAACAAAAATCCCAAAATAGAAAATATATAAACACAAAAACTTCAATCCCTACATTCCAAGGGTCTACTGACCATACTATCGGCACTGAGCCTACAGTAAGCCCATCACTGTTTAAAAGGAGCAAAGCCCAATAATATTACAAAGAGCCTACGCCGTATCTCTCCGCACGTATCTGATGGTGTGCCGTCGCAACCAAAGCTGATAGATCAACGTGTGAAACGCATCGAACGAGTGCGGTGGAGCGTTCCACGCTAAATGGTGACCCGCAGCCATACCCAATCCCCTCATCTGGTCGTGCCTCTCCCAACACGCGCGAACCAACAGTCGCTTTAATTTCTTCGCCCCTCCACTTTTTCCCACGAACAACGCCATCTCCTGCCACCTCAGCACGTCCATGAACGGCAGGTCTTGGATCGGACGGTCGGTAATCACCACAGGGACACACCCGAAACGCAGAGCCTCCCCTATGCCTGAAATGTCGCCTCCGCCGTACTCGAACAGACAGAACTTACTACTGGAGAGTCTCTCCGCATAGATCTGCGGAGTTGACGGCTCAGATTCGATCAGAAACTCGGGGTTAGTTCGCAATTCGTTGACAAGAGTTGACTCTTTCACCCAATTGGACCTGACATACCCCAAAAACCTCGAGGTGTTGCCCGTCGGCGCGTGGGAGCTCGCGAGTGAGGGAAGGGTGATGTCCTTGTGAGGGATGAACTTACCCTCCGGCGTCGGAAAGCACGAGATCTGGATCGAGTTCTTCTTGAGCTCAACGAGATTCCGGTCCGACTCGTACCCGATTCCGGCGCAGGAGAGGTAGAAATGGTCGGCACCGAGCGTGCGGTTCCAGTAGGGGAGCTCCGATCGGATGGTTCTGATAAGACGCGCGATGGAGCGCGTGGTGAGATCCGGGGGGAAGGGGACGAAGAAGAGGTGAGCCTCGTCGGTGTTGTTGGTGGCGAGGTCGCTGTCGAGGAGAGTGGTGTAGAAGAGCGATTGGACCGGAGAGTCGAAAGTGAAGGGAGGATTTGGCTTGTAGATGAAGATTTTGAAGTTCTTGACCATGGCGTCGTAGTTGGCGGAGATTGTGGCGGGGGAGAGGTAGGGGGAGGTGATGTGGGGGACGGATTTGGAGTGAGTGGTGAGGAAGATGAAGAGGGAGGAGAAGAGGAAGAGAAAAATGGAGGTGGGGGTGGACATTTTTGGACAGACTGACTGGAGTGAGCTTCAGTTGAGCTCTCCTCCCTGCTAGCTTTAATTTCTAGTTGAACCAACTGCCAAAACTTGGGCTTGTAGCTAATGCTGGTAATCATTTTTGGGTCAACCGCCAACATGTGGTAGAAAATATTAACCTTAATTGGCTACCTCAGTCAACAACTGTCTGGGTGGTGTAGTTGGTTATCACGTTAGTCTCACACACTAAAGGTCCCCGGTTCGAACCCGGGCTCAGACAATTTTTTTGCATACAATCTGTCTATTCACATGCCACTTCCATAGAACTACAAAAAGACAATACATTATATTTGAATTTCCCTTTATGTTAGAAGATACTAACGCTACACATTATGTTTGATTCTTAGAAATGAACTTGGGATACACACGTGGAGTCCAAATTGGGTATTGGAGTTCTTATTTTTTTTTGTGAAGGTTGTCCTAGGCGCTAGAAGATGGCCGACCATCCGGATTAATGGCAAGTCAGTAGAAAAAATCGGCCATGGGTTAGGCGGTTTAGGTAGGGCTTGGCAGTCCAAGGCGGGATTGGGTGCTTATATCTCTCATATTCTTGACCCTTGCTCTCACCTTTGTGATCCTTGATCGTTGTTTCTAGCTAGTGAATGAGAGAGGGAAGGAAGATTTTGACAAAAAAAAATAAGAATATGCAATCTTAGCCAAAAAAAATTTGTGTGCTATATAGTCCACAATTTTGGGTGATAAACTAAAGTTTTGGATTTTTTTTTTTGAGAAAATATTGGGGTTGGTCTGTACGGTATTAGAACATCATTCTTGGTTGACAGCGTGGAGTTAGACCGCCAAAATTGGACACAATTAGTCTCGTTTGCACATGCATTATCATGGGTAAAAACATGAACATGGTTGAGGGTACGAGTATGAAAATGACACATATTATGACACACAGTATTTGCCCTTAACCCTAAACTAATGAACAAGAGCATTGGAATGAGCACAAGATTAGGCAAGGGGAAGGGCAAGAGCTTGACCACTAGAATGAGCGAGGGCAAGAGTAAGTGAGTAGACTTTCATTTTCAAAGCATAGCTCCAAGTGTAGCAATATCTCTTAAGTGCGGCTGACAAAGTGATGTTAGCTCAATGGTAAGAACATTTACTATCTTAGATTCAGGCCATGTGTTCGAGTTACCATGAGAATATGAGTGAAATCCTTTGATCCTCTTTTAAAAAGATGAAAAAAAAATGATGGCAAATATTGGAATAAAGTTTGAATAATCAAGTTGCATAACGCTACTAATTTTGGAAGATCCTAATGGTTCTCCTTTATGTTTATTCTTATAAATGAACTTAGGATACACATATGAAACCTGAATTTGGTATTGGAGTTCTTATTTTTTTGGTGATGGTGGTCAATCGAAACATAAATCCCTTACTATAATATTTTAGAAGATCCTAATGGTGCTTAAGAATTATGTATATTGATGATTTGGTACTTCATAGTATGTTTTTTTAGAAGTGTAGTTCTTCTTATACGTAATTTCGAGACGATAACTCATTGAAGTCGATGAATATATGAGTATTCATTATCCTATATAAATTATAAAATAAAAAAGAAAAAGAAAAAAAGGTTTTACTTATCCACTCACGTGAGGCTGTCACGTGCAAAAGGGAGAAGGCGCGGAAGGAACGCGCGCGCACAAAAGGCGCGTGGAGTGAGTCCTCAGGAACTTAATACCGGTCAGTGCCTCCCTCGTCCTCTGTGTTCCTTCCAAACTACGAAAAGCAACGTCTTACGGTCTTAGGGCTCCATTTTCACTCAGTTTCAGCTCGATTCTCAAATTACCAGTCGACGACTCTCTGAGCTTCTTCAATCAAAGCTTTCCCGATTCAATCCCAATGGACGAGTCGTACTCGGGCCTCCCTACCAGCCATTTACTCGGCTCAGTTCCGGTAACTACTGATCGATTCATTTACTTTTTACAATTCGAACTCACCAATCCTCAAATCCACCTTGTAATTGGCTCTATCTTGATTCTCATATTTCTGCAATTTGTAAGCTAATTGATCTTGTTGGATTGTTTCTTTTCTGGGAAAATGAGGGCAAATTAAAGATATTTGAGGACCAAATAATCAATGGCTCAAGACATTGTTGGTTTGATTTTTCTCCGTTTAGATTTCTTCCCTTTTTTGGAGTAGCCTAGTGTAGCTTAGAATTATATTGTGAGACCTGATATTTACAACTTTGGCTCACAGAGATTATAGACACAAATAATCGGGTATCTTAGATTAATCTATACAAAATCCTTGTTTGATTCTGATATTCAATCATTGCTGGAGTCTGGGCTGACTTAACACACCGCCATGAAGTTCTTACTTTGAGTACTTTCTAACTTTGCTGAAGGTAATTCCTAGAGATTCATCACGAGGCTCATTTGCACCCTTTGTTTAACCACTTGATTTTGACAACTTTTGTAATAAGTGTTTGTTATTTTAGAATGCATTACCATTTCTCTTTCTGAAATTCCTTATGAACCGACTTCTGTAATAAAGCATTGATTAGCTTCTTTTACAAACTTGCTTCCTTTGTGTTTATGCTAGGCTAGTTTAAGTATGGTAGTCCTTCTTTTTGTTTTTCGTCGGAATATCATATAAATTGTATATCTTTGCTTTACTCCTTTTTTTGGTTGGTCAGGCTGTCATAAATGAAGATAAAGAAAAGAATACCACAAGCTATGAAGGTATGAGGCTTGCTCACTAACTTTTTTTTCTTTTTTAAGTATTTTATATTTTAGTTTTGCTCCATACAAAGTCGCAGTTAAAGGTTCACCTGAATCATAATTTGTTTCCTTACTCTGAATTTATGCAGCACCTGAAGCTAATTTGCAAATATTCCCCCCAAATAGTGGAGGAGACAGAGGGCGTGGTTATCAAACTGTAGGAGGTCCAAGTGGTATGGTTTTCAAATTTATGATTTATATATTTTTTAAATTTACAAACAAAAAAGAGCTAAATTTAGTTTCCAACACTTGTAGGAGTCATGCTTCCTTTTGTGAAAATATTTAAATCATGGTTCTTTTGCATTGCAAATTGAAGTTATTGGAGTATCTTGGGATTGAATGAGTTTTTCTGTACCATGAATCCATGATTAATGTTCTACATTTATTCTCTGTCACCTAGTTGATCATCAATGTATACATTGAGTAGACTGAAGTTTATCTAGTTCTGTGACATATTATGTGGATGAATTGAGGGAATGCCTGTAATGGGTTTCACATATGTCAGGATAAGGATTGGAAGCTTAAGTTCCACATGTAGGGCTTAATGCGAGTTGAGGAAACTCGGTAGAACATAATGTTCTTGACTTGACTTCCTGGGGGAAACATATTGGTTGGTTGGTGCAAGATGTAATGATATATCTGTTTATTACTTGAGGATTCTGTATTTTCTCATTTTGCAATAAAAGAAATACTAGCAATATCATGATAGGAAATCATTATCAAGGTGGAATTTTTTAAGTTTGTAATTTGTTATATGTGTTGGTGCATATGTTTGAAGGGCACTGTGATCTTTCATTAGAGGGTAATATGTTTCACTTTTGTTTTGGATAAAACGGCTGTAGCCTGTAGGAATGTGGTATACTGATGTATTAAGGATTACTAAATGGTTTTGACCTTATTAGTTTGCTTGGGCCATCAAATCAAATTTTAAATGAATTCTAGTGGATTTTGTTCTTCTTACTATGTTTATTCAACCTATTGATTTGATTGGCAACACATTCATTTGTGATGCCTGCTACTTTGTTTACTTACATATTTAACGATCTTTCTTTCTGTCCATCCATGCAGAAACATTTGAAGAACAACCGGCAAACAACTGGAGGGGAGTATTTAATGTCGCATCATACACACAATACTTCAATGTGGATACAGATGTTGTCTTGAACAGATTGCTTAGTTCCTTGTATCCCCACACTGGAGATTTTTTCAGCAAAATTGATGCCAACCCTGATCTGTGAGTTCTGATGTTTGTTTCCGTTTTCTTCATCTTTTTTTTTTTGCCTACATTTTTCTTCTACTAAATAAAAACAGATAGAAGTATTTGCTTTTAGTAAAAAAACATTTGATCTGAAATTAAATTAATCTGTCAAATATATTCTTAGTATATGTATGTCCTATCAAAACTAGAAAAGAAAATGAGTATAACCAGGATGAAAATTTTCACTGAAATCTATGCAGAGTTATTTCAACTGATATCAAACATAATAAAAGGAGAAACTGCTGATGGGATCTATACTTATAAGGTTAATACGTTTGTCTCATATTAGGGTTTAGGGGTATGCTAAAAAGAGCATGCTCTCCTTCATTTTAGGGATTTTGGATAGACTTTGCTGTCAGTGTTGTGCTTTTATTCATTTTAATAATCTGGTAACGTTACTCATATTGTTTTTGTTTGTCTCAGAAAGTTCTGTTAACATTTTGAACTGGCATAATCCTTAAAACTACACAACCTGCCTTTCTTTAGGGCCATTACATGTTTCTCATTTCATATAGGAAGGTTAGAGGATTTTGAGTTTTAAGCTTACATTCTCAGCCACAACCATTGTGTTAATTTCAATGAGACAGTTTGTTCTTTGAATGGCACAGCAATGAGTGAACATGAGCATCTAACATTTGGCTTTCTTGGTATTGTTTTTTGTATTGCGTTAGATATGGGCTAATATGGATCTCCACTACATTAGTGTTTGTGCTGGCTTCACTTGGAAACTGTGCCACCTACCTAATGGACAAGCACACCGATACCACTACTTCTTGGGGCTTTAATGTCAGTTATATGAGTTTGGCAGCCTGTTCAGTCTATGGTTATGCAATTTTGGTCCCCTTGGCATTTTATTTTTTGCTACAGTATCTGGGCGCAACTACGAGCCTTGTTCGACTTTGGTGTATGTGGGGATACTCTCTCTTCTTTTTTGTTGTAGCATCTGTAAGTACCGACCTCCCTGCTCTGCTGTCAGTCTTTTGTTTTTAGTTATCTTTCCCCTTTTTTGGCTCTCCATTTGAATATTAATACAGATCATTTATTGAAGGGCCAGAAGCCGAAATAAGTAAAATCTTCATATAGATGAGTGGCATAGACCATCTTTTGAATATTCAAATCTTGATCTGCTTAATTGGACTAGTCCAAGTTTTGTCTCTGATAAAGTAAAACAGTGTCATTTGAGCTAAAATATTATGGCATCCTGGTTCTTAGCCAAAATAATGAAAAAAAAAGCCCTACCTGACAATTATTAATTAGTAACTGTCAATCTATTCCTAATCATTTCATATGTTTTCTGTGGAATATTCAGTTTTTGTTACTTATCCCAATTGAGGCTCTTCGATGGATCATTATAGTTCTCGTCGGTGCTGCATCTGCTTCCTTTGTTGCTTTGAATCTCAAGTCTCATATGGAGGGGAGTGACTTTACAATAGTGGTGATGGCGGCATTTCTCTTGCAATTGGCACTGGCAATCTTCTTTAAGGTTTACTTCTTCCCATGAGCGCTACTAGGCAGTAGGCACAGTCAGTCTCTGAAATCCTGAATTTGAAACAGCTGTGGTTTCTGGGTGTTAAATTTAGAAGCGACTGGAGTGGCACTTAGGAGATCGGTTTTGCAGTGTGTTGGAATTACTCACATGTTTGTATTGGATTTCAGTAAAGAGTAGGAGGGATGGCATTTTGTAATCCATGCTTTTTCTCAGTCTTGGAATTTTTCTCCCTGAAACCTGATTTTGTAAATAAAGAATGTATTTAGAGAAGGTATAGTTGTTGTAGTACCTGTTACATCAAGTTTGATTTCTTATTTGTACTTGGCAGATGTTGACATTATTTTTCATATAAGAAAACTAGATGAAATACTCTCCTCTTGACTCTCTCATTTCACAATTTTTCTTCCCAAAAAAGAAAAAGAAAAAGGGTTTTAACTGAAAATAAAAATAAATCTTAGTGCCCATCACCTTGTCCACCAGCAAATTGACACAAAATAAGAAAATTTATCAATGCAGAGACTCAGGTACCTAGGTCCATAATTCATTTGACAAGCCTGCCCCTCCCTCTTACTCAGAGGGTATGAGTATTTAGTACAAGTATTGTCCTCCAAGCAACAACCCCTAAAACCCTACTCTGTTACACAACCACCGCACTAGCCATCCGAGTCGCCTTGGACTCACTGACTCGCCGCCACTCACGTACACATGGAACAAGACAATAATATTGATCGAGCTTTTCTCAAACAAAGAGACGTAATTAAGCGCCTCGTTATCAAGGTCCTCCTAATTCACGTTCATTCAATTCTCTATGTATTTCGTCTTCTCAATTCATTTTCTCATGTACGAATAAAATTAATGACCAATTTCATTCATACTGACCTTAAGATGAGCTCATGATATAAAAATTAAACAAAGTTGAAGTGTTTCACTCTTTTGGAGCTCATTAATTTCGGTAGATATATAATTTCCCTGATAATCTTGCATGTGTTTGAATAACTCAAGGTTGGAACTGCGGTTGTGACTGAAAAGGATGGAGGAATAGCGTTTGAAAGATTACAAGCGCTTTGTGCAAAGGTTGTCTACTTACAATTATGTATACGTAGGCTAGGCTTGTTTTGCCAAGCTTTTCCATGATGATACTTAATCGTTAAATCTCTAAATGCATGCAATTAATTAATGCAGCTTAAGGAGTTGAAATCTCAAGAATATGAGGTGATATTGGTGACATCAGGAGCTGTGGCCCTCGGTCGTCAAGCCCTTAGAGACAGGATATCAGTTCACAGCAGGTAAATCAATTGTCTCCGAGTTTTGGCATATATTGCTAGAACAAATTTTGCAATGTTCTTCAACTAATTATGAAATTTATATCATATTTTCCTCTTATTCATGTCAAAACATTCATTTGCAAATTGTCTGTTACCGAATCGCTGCAGTTCTGGTGATCTCCAAAAGCCAGCTGAACTGGATGGGAAGGCATGTGCGGCTGTTGGACAACCCGATCTGATGGCTCTCTTTAAGACCTTGTTTAGTAAGGTGACTACGTACAATCATCTCCTCCTAAATTTGTTGTATTCTTAAGCTCAGTTTAATTTTCAGCGTGAAAGTTTGTTCTTTCTTGCAGGATGTGACACAAGCTCAGTGTCTTGTCACAGACAATGACTTTAGGGGTAAAGACTTTAAAAGGCAGCTGAAGGAAACTGTCGAGCACTTGCTATCTTTGAATACTATACCTATATTCAATGAAAAAGATGCAGTTAGTACCAGAACAGATCCATATGAGGTACTATAGTACTTTTCTATGTATGAATCAGAGATTGATTATGAAGCTCTGGCTACTCTTATGATTCCATCCTAAAAATAAATAAATATTGGGACTACTTGGGAACACAATCTATATGATACACTTCCTAATACCTTGTTCTCTTTCTAAAACTTAGAAATGCGATATGTTTTCACTTAACACACAGTGCACTGATTCCACAGTTATGATCATCTGTGCAGGATTCTTCTGGTATATTTTGGGACAATGACAGTTTGGCGGCTCTTCTAGCTAAGGAGCTAAAGGCTGATCTTCTTATTCTATTGAGTGATGTGGAGGGTCTGTACAATGGGCCTCCAAGTGACACAAATTCGGAGCTAAACCATACATACATAAAGGAGAGGCATCAAGGCGAAATCACTTTTGGAGAAAAATCTAGAGTGGGACGAGGTGGCATGGCAGCAAAAGTAAAAGCCGCTGTCGACGCAGCTTCTGCTGGCATCCCTGTCGTTATCACCAGGTGTGCTTCATGACTTGGTTGGTTGCATAAACTTATGAGATTTCACTATAAAACTTCTACACTATTATGAGATAGGAGTAGGTTTATTAAAATCATTTAAAAGTTTTACTTATCTGTTTTGTAACACTTAAT